>CM074800.1:24518690-26918690 GCA_037356375.1 Drosophila affinis
AGGAAGATCGTATTCTAAAGCGCTTAAGCATGGCCAATCGTTTCAAAACTGCAGAAAACATTAGATTCGAGTTTGTTCAGTCGGAAGGAGTCGATATTAGCACTCGAACAGTACCAAGACGGCTTCAGGATGCAGGACTTAATGGGCGCAGACCAGCAAAAAAAACCGGTTTTGACCGCTCAAATGCGTAAAAAACGGCTACAATGGGCTAAAGACCACGAATCGTGGACCTTAAAAGATTGGAGAAACGTGATATTTTCAGATGAGTCCAAAATAAACCATTTTGGTTCCGATGGTATGGCCTACGTGAGACGCAAAGTAGGAGAAAGATTCAAAAATGAGTGCTTACGACGGACGGTCAGGCATGGTGGATCCCGTATGGTCTGGGGATGTTTTTCATACTTTGGAGTTGGAGATCTGGCACTAATTGATGGAACGGTAAACGCCGAAAAGAACCAACAAATTTTGGACGAGCATCTTGTACCATCAATTGAGGAGCATCTTTCGTATGCCGATGATATCATTTTTCAGGACGATTCAGCTCCTTGCCATCGTGCAAAATCGGTAAGTCATATTTATTTTTAATTCCTTTATTTATTGTATAAACGATACCTAAACTCTTAAATTTCCAATATTTTTTCTTCTTTTTAGATTACAAAATATTTGAAGCGAATGGGAATATCTTCATTGGATTGGCCAGGCAATAGTCCTGATTTAAATCCTATTGAGAATCTTTGGCATATTTTAAAGGTTAAAATAACGAAGAAGAAACCCAAAACTGTAAAAGAGCTCGATTTAATTTTGGAAAATGTTTGGTACAACGATATAACCATAGAAACAATTCAAAATCTAGTGGATTCACTTCCGAAACGAATAAAAACGGTAATAAAAAACAAAGGAGGTCCAACAAAATATTGAAATCTAATTTTTTAAGTAGAATAATATTCAATTAAAAAAATATTTTCAAATAATTTGTAACTCACTTAAAAATAAAAATAAAAAAATTTGTTTGTGTTCCTTAGATTTTGAAATATTATCAATAATTTTAATTTAAGATTTTTTCTAAAAAAAAAAAACATCACTGGAATCTAAAAAATATTTGTTTTGGTTAGCAAATACATTCATTTAATAAGTTTAATACAAATTTTCTTCAAACAATAAACACAATTTTTAAAAATTTACGAAGCGAACTTTTTTTTGCCTGTCCGGATTTTTTTGTCCGCTACTGTATGTTCGCAAAAGGGATGAAAATAATATTTAAATAAAAAAAAAACCATTTTTTTGAATTTTTATACATGTTTCCATTTTTGTTTACATATGCTTTGTATATCTGCTTCTACATTTCTACATGACATGCATAACTACATATTCGAGACTTACAAGTGTTTGCGAGAGAGAGAGGGCAATGAGCACGCGATTGGCAGGCGTTGCGTAGCCACTGAAATTTAATTTGTTCCTTCTGTCCATAATAATGATCCGACCTGATCCAGATTCGGAAATCGGTTAGGCACCGTCATTTAAGATGATTCTGCGTTTTTTGTTTTCTCGTACCTTAAAAATTGTGAATTCCACAGATTTTCGTTCTTTGTGGAGCGGAAAGGGGCGTGGCAAAATTTTGAAATAAACTCGTGCTGGTGTGATATCACAGGAGTTTGGATAGAAAGTTTCGTTGTTCTTGCTCCTATAGTCTCTGAGATCTAGGCGCTCATTTAAACGAATAAGCAAAGAAGACGGGGTCGCGTGTGAGAGAAAGCGAGAGGGAACGATGACTTTCGAAATGGTTTTCTTCATTGTAGCTATAATAATGATCCGATCCACAGACTTTCGTCCTTTATGCGAGCGGAAAGGGGCGGGCCGAAATTTTGAAATACATTTGGAGAAAATACATTTTGGATCACACAGGAGACTGGATACAAAATTTGGTTGCTTGAATAGTCTCTGAGATATAGGCTCAAATGAAGACGGACGGACGGACAGACAGACATAGCTATATCGACTCGGCTATTGATGCTGATCAAGAATATATATACTTTATGGGGTCGGAAACGCTTCCTTCTGGGCGTTAGCATGTGCAGAAAGACAATTATATATTTATGCTGTTTGACTGTGGAATAGTCTTCCTGACGTACTTAAATCCATCAAAGGCGCACACCAATTTAAACGTTTTGTTATCATAATTAGGCTGGCGAAAATCCTCTAGCTGAACCCTCCACGAGGGTGCCGGCTGGGCAATGGGCACTGCATTATCCCGGACAAGGGTAATGCATTGTCGCTTGCTCCGTCCGAGGCAATGCAGTGTCTAGCTAAGGCAATGGCCCAGCGTCTTCTCGACCTTGAGTTGGGGGAGCGGGGTCAGGGCCATGGCTAGAGGTGCCTGGCGGGTAGGCCTAAAACGCTAGGGGGTGGTCCCCCCGATAAATATTAGCCGTATGGACCTTCGGGCCAAATATGGATGAGGACAAAGGTGAAGCACGGGTTGGGATGTCAATCCAAACGTCGGTGGGAAGCGTGGCTGCTACCACCGGCGGGCACGGGGAGGAGCAATCCTCTCTGCGTGTCGCCAGTGGCCACACCTCGGACGTGACGGGAGCAGGTCACGTCAGTTGGAATACTACTGCCACAACCCCCCGCTGCAAGATGAGCCGCGCAGGTGCCGTTGTCGAGGCAGACTCGGACCTGGAGGGCGTGCTATCCATCAGCAAAGCAGAAGAGGACAGCCTTCTTCGCTCGCCTGAACCAGGCACCAGCTCCCTGCGCAGGGAAGGGCCGAAGCGTTCGAGGGAGGGATTGAAGGCCAAGGCCAATACAAGGCGGCCCTCAAGATAGTAGGCAGGCTCCAAGGCAAGGCGGATATCTCCCAGGAGGAGAAATCCAAGGAAAAATCCTAGGCCGAGCTGAAGGTAGAGGAGGGCCGTAAATACTAAGCGCAGGTGCCACAAATGAAGGCATCGACAAGTCAGCACGCCAAGGTGAAAGAGCTGCTGGCTACCAAAAGGCAGCGCTCGACCGATAGCGCCGTCACTCCGGCGAGCAAGCGGCAACGCGGGCCCAAGAGAGCGGAACCTCCACCCAAACCGGCAAAGCAGAGGCAAGTGAAAGGAACAGTGATGTGTCCAAGAGAGACCTGATCGTAGCTCTCATCGATAGACGTGATGTGAATGGGAGGATGACAGCGGCGCAGTGCAAAATGGACCACGCGCGGCTGGTAGACTCCCTGCTTACACGGATGGAGGTGAACCCAACAGTTCCCATGCCCACCTTCGAGGGTGCTGATGACCGATGCGCCTCAAAAAACGTCAGCCCGACAACAAGGATGCTCGCACCCTGCAGGCAGGCGAAGTGGCGAAAGTCCTCGGTCTGGATACCATTGTAGAGGCCGCCCAGGGTCTGGTGCTAGACGGCACGTTGGAGGAAGAGGACGGTGACCTGACCCTGGTAGTCAACCCGTCGAGTGCAGAGAAGCCAGCCGCTCATGTCACTGAGTGTGCTGCAGCTCAACTTGCATAAGAGCAAGACAGCATCAGCGGAGCTCCACATTGCCATGGAGCAAGGGCCCGCTGACATAGCTTTGGTCCAGGAGCCCTGGATTGCATCAGGCAATTCGGTGCCCGACAAAAGCTCTCAAATTACAGCTCACTCTACCCAACACCAGTAAGAACCAAGAACTAAGGAGTCTGGTGAAGGAATTCGACTCCAAAGACTACCAACTGATCGTTGGCACGGATGCTAATGCCCACCACAGTGTTTGGGGAAGCCCTGACATTAACGACCGAGGTGAGTCACTTTTAGACTTTATATTAACAAATAATCCCACCTCGTCAAACGTGCTAGACCTAACTCTCGCAACGGGAAAGAGTACCTACATATCTGAATGGAAGGTCCTCGAAAGACCTTCCTTCTCAGACCACAGGTACATTCAATTCAAGTGCGAATTTGAATACACTCCGAAAGTGATAGTCTATAGAAACCCCCAGAACACAAACTGGGAGAAGTTTAGAAAGACAGGCACTTCGAAACTCGCGAGGCCGGGCTCAGTGAAATCCGCGGAGGATAAAGAGAAGTCCCTAGAGACCCTATCTGCGGAAGTGCTAGAGGCATACCACACAGCATGCCCACCCTCTAGAACAAAGAAGAAGTCCAAGCTCGCTAAACTAGCGAACGACGAGAACATCAACGAGGAATACAAGACGCTATTACGGGAATACAAGAAGGAAATACGTAAGGCACGGCGCAGCTCATGGAGAAACTTCTGCTTCAGCATTGAGAAAGTGCCTGAAACGGCTAGGCTGAGGAAGCTGCTGTCAAAGCAACCCACAGTACAAAGTCAACTCAAACTGGACAGCGGACAGTGGTCGGAAGGCAGCAAAGAAGCCCTAACGACACTAATGGAGGCCCACTTCCCAGGATGCACCGAGGTTACCGATGCTGAAACGCATCAGGACCTAGCAACTGAGGAACAAATACCCCCAGCAGGAGGTTCTTCCTCCCAAAAGCAGGAAAGTGCAGCCATGTGAGTTCCAAGGATAACAGACCGATAAGCCTAACCTCTTTCCTCCTGAAAACATTAGAAAAACTCGAGCTACCGTCGAGAAAGCCCTCAACACTAAGAAATATGCACTTGGAATATTCGTAGACATATCCGGAGCATTCAATAACGTCGCTACAGAAGCAATAATGGACTGCCTAGAAGCTACCAGCACCCACCCATCAATCAACCTCTGGATAAAAAACCTCCTAAGTTGTAGACGGGTGCAATCAGAGTGGGGCACCGCCTCCATGGTCAGCACATGGGGCCTGTCGCCCGCTCTGATGCATTGGATCTACATCTCGGTAGTGCGACCAACTCTGCTGTATGGAGTCCTAGTGTGATGGAAAGCCACTGAAAAGAAGACGTACCGCAAGCTAATGGAACAAACCCAGCGGCAGGTTTTGCTCTGCACATCAGGAGCGCTGAGGTCAACGCCAACCAAAGCACTCGAAACTATACTCGGAATCGACCCCCTCGACATCTACGCTAGGCTGACTGCAAGCAAGGCAGCACAGTTCTTGATTGCGTCGGGGAACATGTCTCCTCAAAGATTCGGGCATAGTTCAATTGGAATGGACATGATCAGTTCAACCGACTACATGATCCCTCAAACGTGCCTTGAAGTAAAAACAAACCTACTCATGGGACCCGAAGACTGGAAAGCGGGACGGGACCAGACTCAACACCTCAACATATACACCCACGGCTCCAAGATGAATGAAGGAGTAGGAGCAGGCCTATACTGTACAAACCCTGAAATAAGGGCGTCGTATAAGCTACCCGACCGATGCAGCATATTCCAGGCGGAAGTCTTCGCCATCAAGAAGGCAGCAGAGGTCGCTCAGCTCACAGAGCGACCACACAATACGGTCAACATATTCGTTGACAGCCAGGCAGCGATAAAATCCATGCAGTCGTCCGCGGTCAGTTCTAGAAGTGTCCTGGCAAGCAGGGAGGCACTAGAATCCCTAAGCACGACTAAGTCAGTGCAGATCTATTGGGTTCCCAGTCCCCAGGGCATCGAAGGAAACGAAGAGGCGGACGTTCTGTCTAAGAAAGGCGTCGGGCTAGCAAACGAGAGGACAGAAACATGGCGGTCTCCCTAAGGAAAATACAAAGCGACCTGGTAGCAGTCACGCATTCCACTGACGTTTGGACTATTATCCCAGTCCTTGCTTTTCCTTTCATCGCCTCCATGTTTGGCCCGAAGGTTCATAATGGTTAATATTTTTCGGGGGGACCACCCCCTAGCGTTTTATGCCTGGCCGCCCGGCACCTCTAGCCATGACCCTAACCCAGCTCTCCCGACTCGAGTTCGAGAAGACACTAGGTCATTGCCTTAGCTAGACACTGCATTGCCTCGGACGGGGCAAGCGATTGCTTGACCAGGCAAGCGATTGCCATTGCCCAGCCGGCACCCTCGTGGAGGGTTCAGCTAGAGAATGCCAAAGGTAACAGATAGGGCGCTGCAAGAGAAAGCTGTGAAAGAACATCATGAAAAGAACAACCACAGAGGTAAAGAGGAAACATTGGCGCAACTAAATAGGAAGCTGTATTTCCCACATATGAAACCGATAATAACTCAAACAATTAATAATTGTGACAAATGCCAGATGATAAAGTATGACAGGAGTCCCTAGAAGATCAAGTACAGTGTCATAGAGACCCCGGGAAGGCCAATGGAGATACTCTACACAGACCTATATTTCGTAAACAAGAAATATGTACTGACGGTCATTTACAAGCTCTCCAGATACGCTTGGGGATATACTATTCCGGCAAGGGACAGTATAAATGTAGACAGGTCGATAATAAAGTTTATGACACTATGTGGGATTCCGAGCAAAACAGTTTTTGATCAAGGAGTAGAGTTTTCATCGAACCTGTTCAACTTCTGCAAGCAATACGAAGTAGAGTTGCACATGACTTCCTTTCAACAGTCGTCAAGCAATGCAGCGGTCGAGAGGCTGCACTAGAGAGGCTGCACTAGAAAGGCTGCACACTTTTGTGGAACAAAAGAAAGAAAAGAAAATAGAAGCGAAACATGATGACATATTATGATGATGCAGTACATTCGGCAACAAAGTTCACGCCCCACGAATTGTTCACAGGGAGAACGCACATTTTCTTGTGTAACTTGTCATTTAACAGCGAACACGATTAGTTCAGAAAATTAATGCATTCCAAGCTGAAATTTACTCCAAAGTGAAAGAAAGAGTAGAAAGAGAGAAGATTATTTTTAGGAAAGAAAATAGGAGAGATAAGCTAGCACTCAGATTCACAAAACACAAAGTACAGACAGACAACAATTAAACAGTAACAATAACTAAACCGCAAAAAGTCCACAAAGAGAAAATTAGAAGATTGACCAAGAATAACGAATAACGATCATTTCAGATGGGTCCCGATTACGGAGACGAAGAGAACATTTGAAATCAGGGAGATAAAAAGCGATGAGCCGATCGCGCAAATAACGTTGCGGAAGACGCGGAACGGTTAGAAAGAGAGATTAGGAAGTTGCAGGAAGAGGAGAGAAGAATTAATAAATAAATAGTTACACAAGAAAACATGAATAATAGGTTCATTACTATGTTTAAGAAGTTGACAACATATATTAACGAGGAGCAGATTAGGGTGACCTCCTTTATAAATACTTATAACAACGGAATTAGCAAAAAATGTGTGGAGGAAGATAAGAGAATGTTCAGATTAGAATACATTGATAGAATTTCAGTAACAATAGATATGATAGCGTTAAATCTAAACGATTTCACGGAGAGCCTGTTACATTAGTCGACACGACTTTTTCGCTGTCGCCAAAAATGAATTTTTCTGATAGATTTGGAGATTTATATTTTTTTTAAGAATTATGGTTTTTTTTCCAGGTGTATTTTTTTTTTAAGAATTTTTAAAAAATTTTGAATTTTTTGTCATAGGGAGTGATTCTATTTTTTACATGACTTAAGTTTCCTACAACTAATTGTATTGAACTTTGAAATTAAAAAAAGCTGACAAATGCAGCTATAAATCCAACACTGCATTAATATATACCGCTCTAAATTCGACACTGTCTGACACTGTGCAGCTTCAACTTAACGTCTGGAAGGTGTTTTCCCACGAAATTTTGACTTTGAAAGCTCGGGAAAAGTTAAAAAAAAATATTGAAATGAATACATTTTTGCTTTTAAATACACACATTAATTAGGCGTCCTTTAAGATATCGTTTCTAAGAATCGATTGATAAACGGCGAAGATGCAACCGTTTGGCCAAAAGTTCATATGCCGTTTGGCACTATCCCAAATGCCATTTTAAAATTTTTGGCGACAGCGGAAAAAACGTGTCGACCAGTGTAATTTAAACGAAGAAAAAAATAAAAATCAACAATTAGAAATTTTGATATTTAACCTCCAACACTTAGCAGAATACATTTTGGATATAGAGTTTAGTATGAAGCAATCTAGACTTGGAATTTGAAACATAAAAATTCTACTACATATTACTAATTACTATTAATTTGTAATAGGATTAGACTTGGACGATTTCATTTGGAGCGTCTGCTCCTCTGTGTTACTTTATTAGCAATGAATCTTACATATTCGTTCTGGGTTCAGCTAACCCGAAACATGCAATGCTTATATCTATGTCTTATATTTATGTGTAAGTATATTGGTGTACATATGTTGTGTATGACTTGACCACTTGAGCTGCAAAGTGCAAGCTCAGCGTTCCCACGCGCTACGATCGGAATGTATATAAGTGGTGGATCGTATGACATATGCACTGGTGTGTTCATATGGTTAAGTGTGGTCTTTTGGTCAAAATGCATGCTCAGCGTTGCCACGTGCTACGATCGGAATGTATATAAGATCGTATGACATATGCGCTGGTCTTTTAGGTATTCGTATATTTGTGACTATTATGACAGAGTGTCGCAATGTATGTATTTACTGTTATACCCTTTGATTTCTATTACTGGCAGGGTAGGTATACTACACCTCACTTTTTAAAGAAATGACGTAATATATGTAGTCCTTTAGAGAGTGTTAAAGTCGGTCTAAAGATATTGAAATTAATAGCAATAGTACTTTTTTTTTTGTATCTTATTTTATAAGTTTATAATAAGTGTGATAAAAAAATGTTTGAAATTAAAATGTGTTATCTCTTTGTAATATTGTATTTTAATATATTTGATTTACTTTAACTCCATTCAACTTTAAATTTTCTTTCGACTTTCTCAGAGGAAGGCGTGGGGTATGGGGAGCGTGTCCCTCGCCTCAAAAAGCGTCAGCCCAGCGACAAGGACGCACACACCCTGCAGGCAGGCGAAGTGGAGAAGGACCTCGGTCTGGATACCATCGTAGAGGCCGCCCAGGGTATGGCGTTGGATGACACGCTCGAAGAAGAGGACGGTGACCTGACCGTAATAGTCAACCCGTCGTATGCAGGGGAGCCAGCTGCTCATGAAACTGAGTGTGCTGCAGCTCAACTTGCATAAGAGCAAGACAGCATCAGCGGAGCTCCACACTGCCATGGAGCAAGGGCCCGCTGACATAGCTTTGGTCCAGGAGCCCTGGATTGCATCAGGAAATTCGGTGGCCGGGCTAAAGCTCTCAAATTACAACACACTCTACTCAACACCGATAAGCAGGAATAGAACTGCCGTACTAGTACGGAAAGGAATCCACGCTTACCTTATGTCTCATTACAGTACAGACGACCTGACAGTAGTTATGCTGGAAAGTGAGGAGAAGCGCCTTCTGGTAGCCTCCTGCTACATGGCGCACGACAGGTCCGCACCGCCAGAAGAACTAAGGAGTCTGGTAGAAGAAGCCGACTCCAAAGACTACCAACTGATCGTTGGCACAGATGCTAATGGCCACCATAGTGTGTGGGGAAGCCCTGATATTAACGACCGAGGTGAGTCACTCCTAGACTTTATACTAACAAATAACATAGATGTAGCAAACGTGGGGGAGGAATACACCTACGTGGGTCCCACCTCGTCAAACGTGCTAGATCTAACTCTCGCAATGGGAAAGAGTACCTACATATCTGAATGGAAGGTCCTCGAAAGACCTTCCTTCTCAGACCTCAGGTACATTCAATTCAAGTGCGAATTTGAATACACTCCGAAAGTGATAGTCTATAGAAACCCTCGGAACATAAACTGGGAGAAGTTTAGAAAGACAGTCACCTCGAAACTCGCGAGCCCGGGCTCAGTGAAATCCGCGGAGGATATAGAGAAGTCCTTAGAGACCCTATCTACGGAACTGCTAGAGGCATACCACACAGCATGCCCACCATCCAGAACAAGGAAGAAGTCCAAACCACTCTGGTGGAATCGAGACCTCTCTCTGCAAAGAAACAACCTCATGGAATTTTTCAAGCTCGCTAAACTAGCGAACGACGAGAACATCAACGAGGAATACAAGACGCTATTACGGGAATACAAGAAGGAAATACGTAAGGCACGGCGCAGCTCATGGAGAAACTTCTGCTTCAGCATTGAGAAAGTGCCTGAAACGGCTAGGCTGAGGAAGCTGCTGTCAAAGCAACCCACAGTACAAAGCCAACTCAAACTAGACAACGGACAGTGGTCGGAGGGCAGCAAAGAAGCCCTAACGGCACTAATGGAGGCCCACTTCCCAGGATGCACCGAGGTCACCGATGCCGAAACGCATCAGTACCTAGCAACTGAGGAACAAACACCCCCAACAGATCTGATAACCCCAAATAAAATCCAATGGGCTATAGATTCCTTCACGGGCATAAAGGCACCTGGACTGGACGAAATATTCCCAGCCATGCTACAAGTGACCAAAGAGGTGATCACCCCATGGCTTTTCGCGATATACGCAGCATGCCTAAGAACAGGCTATATCCCGATCCAATGGAGAACCTCTAGAGTTGTCTTCCTCCCAAAAGCAGGAAAGTGCAGCCATGTAAGTTCCAAGGATTACAGACCGATAAGCCTAACCTCTTTCTTACTGAAAACATTAGAAAAGCTGCTGGATCTACATATTAGAACCAAAGTAAGCGGACTAATGTCAACCAACCAACACACCTACACCAAGGGAAAATCGGTGGAAACAGCACTGCACTCGCTACAACTTTCTAGGTTGTAGACGGGTGCAATCAGAGTGGTGCACCGCCTCCATGGTCAGAGGTGCCCACAGGGGCACACCCCAGGGTGGAGTCCTGTCACCCCTGCTATGGAACCTGGTGGTCGACAACCTCATCAAGAGATTCGAAAGGAAAGCACCAAAAATAACAGCTTATGCAGACGACATAAGCGTACTTATTACGGGTGTATGTACATCGACTCTCAGCTCCATAATGGAACGAACACTCAGGGAAATATGTGAGTGGGCAGATGGAGTAGGACTCAGTATCAACGCGGACAAAACGGACCTCATCCTCTTTACCAAGAGATACAAGGTACCAACATGGGTCCCCCCAAAGTCAACCAAACAAGGCTAACCCCTAAAGCACAGGTCAAATACCTCGGCACAGTACTGGACAGCAAGCTGGCATGGAGACCCAATGTAGTAGAGCGGGTGAAAAAGGCCACCAATGCACTATATGCATCCAAGAAGATGCTTAGTAGCACATGGGGCCTGTCGCCCGCTCTGATGCATTGGATCTGCATCTCGGTAGTGCGACCAAGTCTGCTGTATGGAGTCCTAGTGTGATGGAAAGCCACTGAAAAGAAGACGTACCACAAGCTAATGGAACGAACCCAGCGGCAGGCTTTGCTCTGTATAACGGGAGCGCTGAGGTCAACGCCAACCAAAGCACTCGAAACAATACTCGGAATCGACCCCCTCGACATCTACGCTAGACTGACTGCAAGCAAGGCGGCTCAGCGCTTGATTGCGTCGGGGAACATGTCTCCTCAAGGATTCGGGCATAGTTCAATTGGAATGGACATGATCAGTTCAACTACATGATCCCCCAAACGTGCCTTGAAGTAAAAACAAACCTCATCATGGGACCCGAAGACTGGAAAGCGGGACGGGACCAGACTCAACATCTCAACATATACACCCACGGCTCCAAGATGAATGAAGGAGTAGGAGCAGGCCTATACTGTACAAACCCTGAAATAAGGGCGTCGTATAAGCTACCCGACCGATGCAGCATATTCCAGGCGGAAGTCTTCGCCATCAAGAAGGCAGCAGAGGTCGCTCAGCTCACAGAGCGACCACACAATACGGTCAAATGAGGACTGATAGCAGGTGGAAGAACACCACCACCTGCAGAATCTCGAAAATCATATCCAAGGAACGCAATGATAATCTCAGCCACTATCTGCTGCATCTTCCACGGAAGGAGTGCAGACTGCTAGTGGGCATACTAACAGGCCACTGCCTGGCTGCGTCGCATGCAACCAGGCTGAACATCACTAACAGTGACATCTGCAGGAAATGCAATGAGCCCGGGGCTGTCGAAACCCTGGAGCATCTCATCTGCCGGTGTCCGGCTCTCTTAAGGGCAAGGAGAATGTACCTGGGCGCACCGATGCTGGTATCACTGGAGGACGCCTCCAAGAGGTCGCCAGGGAAACTGCTTGCCTTTGCTAAAAACACCTCGATTCTGGGGGACTTCGGAACCTCAGAACCACCCTCGTAAGGTCCATACAAAGATCCGGATAACTAAGGGCCTTTTTGGCCTATGAGAGGCCCCGTCGAGGGCCGTCCGTGAGAACCTAACCTAAACTTTTTATTTGCCACTGCATAATTTTGGCTGTGAGCCACTGTATGTATAGTCAACGAAAAAGCTCGTTGTCTCAACAACAATTTGGCCTTAAATTCATGGGTCACATGTAGCGTAAACAGAGTATGGTCAAATGATAAATAAAGTATGTACTAGTCGCATTCACATCCTGATCAAGGCGATACTTCAAAACGCCCCCTGTGTCATATTTTATTCGCAAAACAAGTGTTGGGCAGTGTGATGAATTAATAGAATAAATACTAAATTTATTACGCAGGCTACTTTTTAAAAGAAACTAATGTTCCTTTTCGAAATGAAAAGTGAACTGTTTTTGTATACAACAAAACTAATCTTAGTTGGAAAAGGAAAAAAAATAGATGACTTATTCAACCAATAAGATACATTTTACCCTATTACCAGGGTAATTAATTTTGCCTTCATTTCAAATTTTGTTTAACACAACCTCAAATTTTAGTCGGAAAAAAATGGTCAGGGCAAGGTATACTTATAAAGGTAGCCGCACTTAAGTTTTTAAATTTCAGTCTGTTGTGAGCGACGCATCTCCGCGGACGATTTTTCGTGTTCCTTTTGAATTTTCTTATTTTTGCAATGGCGCCGCCGTGTTGCTTTTTATGCAAGATTTCTTGTGTGTGCATGTGCCTAAAGACGATTTGAAAAGAAAATTGTGGATTGGTTCAGTGGGAGTTGACCTAAAACCAAATCATACAATTTGTGACAATTATTTTAACCCAAAAGCAATTCCTATAAATATTGCAAAAAATGTATTCAATTCAATTCAATGCCATTGAAAATTTGCGCCTGCATGTTAAAGTTAAGGCTTTGGAGAACCCAACCACAAATTTTAGTCGGAAAAAAATGGGCAAGGTATACTTATAAAGGTGGCCGCACCGCAATAGCAAGCAAGTTCCAAGCAACAGCTGGAACAGGCTAACAATTTAAATGATTGTGTCAGCAAACTTTTTACTGCAAACCAGGTGCAGCAACTAACGATTGGAGGACAATCCCGTTGAACCCAGGAGGACATCTCTGAAGCCAATTGCCTTAACGCAGCAGGGCCACGCGCATATCGGTACCTTCATAAAAAAGGGTTTCTATTTCCCCATGTGTTAACACTGCAGAAATTGTGTCATTATATCAAAATCAGTCCAGGGGCGTTCGATTTTGTTATAAATCTGATGGAGAACTCAAATGATATGGATGACACAGACAGAGTGTGCATCCTGATGTTTGACAAAATGAAAAAACTTCGCAAAGTGCAGTTTAAGCGCAAAAATAATATGTTCAAGTGGCAATTAACTACTATATTTGTTTTATACATATTTTTTCAGCGTTTGTAAAGTTCAGAAATTTAACTATTATATTTGTTTTATACACATTTTTTCAGACAAAACATAGTTTGAGCATCCATCGAATTCGGAACTAAAGTGTTTCGTTTTCGCAGGTTTTCCCCATTTTATAAAACTTATAAGAAATCATTACATTGATACTGGTATTTTATGGACGGAAAAAAATTAAAAACCGACTCCGTGAGCCAAACGATCCAACATTGCGGCTCATTCGATCTTTCCATAATATGGAAAATAACGTAAGAGCACCTGAATGTTCATGGTTCCGGACGACATCGCGTAAAGTTGGCAACGCAACTATTGTCCAACACCACAGCAAATGCAATTTTAAGATGTTTTGCAGCTGAGTTTATAAAACTAGTAAACGACTGGTTCAATGTTTTTAATTCAAAACTGTCGAAGCGCAGCAGCTGTTGGAGAAATGGAGAATGAGTTCATTCGAGGCTGTGCCCATTATTCCCAAATTAAAAACTCTCACAAGAGGTGAAACTCAAAAATTATCTTTTTTTCAAAAGGGGATTATGATAAACAACAATTCGTTGCAGCAGATGCCTACATTTTTAAGTAAACGATATGGAAGAGTACATTCTTATTTCCAGACTATAGCAAGACCAGCTAGAGCATTTTTTTGACCATCCATAGCCAATTGATTTAAAGTTTAGGTTGCGAAAATATATACTGGGTAATTTGGAATAATGTAATTTCTAATCGTTGATTCGACAAATGTTGTAGTTAGTAAAATGTCTAATGCTTAAAGTTATTTCTAGTTTTTTTTTTGTCAAATGTACTAAATGTGCGACTTGTTTCAAAGTATGTGTGAATACGTGTTAAATAGTTTTATAGATCATTCTGGTAATTATAATACATTCTTCACATTTAAATTTAGCACGTAATACGGATCTTTTGGGTACAAAAGGTAATGTAGAGGTCGAAGATGTCCCGCGGATTATTGTCGACATGACAGCTTCAGCCGGTGAGGTAGCTGAATTGCCAGAAGCTGAAGATGTCGGGGAATTGTCATCTTTTCCTACACTTCCCTGCGGTGTTGATGAGCTGACGGAGGATGCTTTTGAGTATATGTATGTCGGGATATATTATTAAAAAATTAAAACTACAAGAGGAGGACAAGGAGAACTCTTCATTTAGTTACGTCGACCAAGTTTCGGCGGGATATTTAAAAAACCATCAGCAGAATTTAAGAAAAAAAATATTAAAATTAAAAAAAAAATTTCATGCAGACTAATTGTGACAACAAAATATCTTTAAACCAGGGGTCGGCACGCAATACACTCACATGTTTTGTGCGTTTGTGTGCGAAGGCAAGAGACACGAAGCAACACGAAGGCAAAACGTTTCTTGCTTTGCACTGAAAGAAATGAATCCAGATAAGGAAAAATGTTTTGCGCCAAACAAAAGAAAAAACGAGGGGGAACGATCCGACCTGATCAAGATTCGGCAATCTGGTAGATATGGTAATTTTCCATGATTCTGCGTTTTTGGTTTTCTTTTATCTTAAAAATTGTGGATTCCACAGATTTTGGTCCTTTGTGGGGGCGGAAGGGGGCGTGTCAAAATTTTGACATACACTTGTACTGAAGTGATATCACAGGAGCTTGGATAGAAAGTTTGGTTGCTCTAGCTTTAATAGTATCTGAGATATAGGACAAATGAAGACGGACGGACGGACAGACGTGGCACGCTCAGACCCTACAAGTCCCTTGAACCCAGAATGCTTAATGTCATAGTGCCTCTCAATAAAAAATAGTGCGCATCGACTTGCAACATAATTGCAAATCAAACATTGCGCCCCGCCATCCATATTTTCTAAAAAGAAAAAATCATCTTCCCACATTACATGAAACATTTTTGTCAGTGTACAATTCAAAGTTGCGTAGCGTGGTCTTCACCAATTGACTTCTGAACGCAAACTGATTCATCCCTGTTCTCGCAACGCTGACGAACAGAATACCGAAGCAGCTTTTGCATATGCCCGAACACACACGACGCATTTTCTCTGCCGCCGCGGGACCCGAGCAGTAAGGCCGACGCTACTCGAAGTTTTTACGCTATGCGTGTGCCGACTGCGCTGCCCAGCGGCCTTTTTGCTATGCACACGGGATACGACGGCGCCGACCCCTGCTTTAAACGAAGAGGAACGTTGTGAGCCGCGGCAAAGGCCGCGACTCTACCCTATACCCGGTACTCAGTCAGTAAAAGGAACAAAATAAATTTTGGGCAAAAACAATATTTCAAAAAATGAAGTCAAATCATTTTTGGAATATTATACATGTTTCCAATTTTGTTTGCATATGCTTCTTACATCTGCTTCTACATTTCTAAATGTATAACTACATATTTGAGACGTACAAGTGTTTGCGACAGAGGGAGAGAGGGCATGAGAGTCAGCGCTTGGCAGGCGTTGCGTAGCCATTGAAATTTAATTTGTTTCTTCTTGCCATAATATTGATCCGACCTGATCCATATTCGGCAATCTGGTAGATATGGTAATTTTCAATGATTCTGCGTTTTTGGTTTTCATTTATCTTAAAAATTTTGGGTTCCACAGATTTTCGTTCTTTGTGGGGGCGGAAAAGGGCGTGGCAAAATTTTGAAATATCAATGAAATGATATCACAGGAGCTTGGATAGAAAGTTTGGTTGCTCTAGCTCTTTTTGGATCGTCGTTGGAGGGCAAACGGTCCTGGAATGAGCAGAGCAAAAGAGACCGGAAAAAACTGCTCGTCGGTTGAGCGCGAGCACAATTTTTGTACGAACAATGCAATTGGTTGGGCTTAGACTTTTTGCTCAAAGTCTCAGAGAAGAACTCTTATTTTGCGACCGTATGAATCGGTCAACAGTTATTTGCGAACTATGACATATACACATACATATGCATGCACGTACAAATTTCTTTGTTTTGACACAAGCGAGCAAACTCATTACTCTCTCGCTCTCTCTCTCTTCTGTCATTTTGACACTTAAAAAAGAAGCAGTGGCTCTCTCAGTGCGGCTACTTTATACACACATATGTACATACACATGTATACTTTGAGCTGACGTAAACTGATTCGGTTACACTAGTCAAAACGACATTTCCGCTGTCGCCCTGATAGCTGACTTTTGCGGATAGATTTGGATTACAATTACAAATAATTTACAATTTTTAAAATAATTATAGTTTTTTTATGGTTTAGTTTGTGAAGGAGCGTACGCTCCCCCACATTTTTTTCCTTTGTTCTCCCTTTTACTCTTTCATTTCATTTATTATTAGTATTAAGGCCATGGAGGCTTTGTTAACTAGAAATTAATCATTATTATTTAGGTTTAAGTGTATTTGCCCCGAATTCTTTCGTTTATTGCACGGCCCGAAGTGCTAATAAGAATTGGAACCGTTTCTTGATTTTGTTGGAGGGCGCCACGGGTGCCATCCCTAGCCAACGCCAATGACAGAGAGAGTCCAGCTGCACACCCACACCGACGACAGAGAGAGAGCCCAGGCACGCAGCCAAAGCCAACGAGAGAGAGAACACGGCAACGCACCCACGCCACCACGGAAGAGAGCGATCCCATCGACTCGCCCACGCTGAAATAGAACGAAAGTTCAGCGAACAGACAGAAACCGACAGAGGACAGGAAAAGAGAATGACGTTATACAGTGGCCCATGAACAGCACGGAGAGGACAGACGAGAGAGCAGACAGAAACCGGCAGAGGACAGGAAAAACGCCGTTATCCAGCGGCTCATGAACAGACGAGAGAACGAACAGAGGCCGGCAGAGGACGGGAAAAACACCCTTACCCAGTGGATCATGGCCAGCGCACAAAGAGCGAATTAGCGCAACGTCGGGCGCAAGTACTTTATTTAACCGGAAAACCCCTGCTCCCTTGTTGCGGAGGACAACGTCGACCAAGAGGGCGGAGACACGGGTGGTAAGGCGACATACGGAACTGAGGAAAGAGAGTCTAATGCCGTGAGTGTGGGGTTGCTGAGCGGTGCGGTAGGGCAGGGTACAGAGGCGAAGTAAAGAATAAATATTGAAACTAATGCTCTGATGATCACTCGAGTCCGACTGTAGTGGGCCCGGGAGTATAAGGAAACCGTCGTCCGACGATTGTCTCGGCCTTTCGCGGACACTGACTGGCGTCCCTGCATGTTTCTCTCCACACACCCCCAATCCCTCCTTTCGTAGTAATTAGCATTCACACGGGTACCCAAAAGCGCTGTCCGACGATTGTCTCGGCCTTTTGTAGACGCTGACTGGCGTACTGTCTGTTTTCCCCCTCGTCCCCTGTCGTAATGTGTAGCTCGGCCGACCCTCAAAGGTGCTGTCCGGAGATTGCCTCGAGCCCTTAGCAGACCGGACGCTGACCGTGTATTTGTATTTCTGTGTATTTCTTCCCCCCTTTCCAACTGCCGTAGTGCGTAGTCCAGCAGACGCCCAAAGGTACCGTCCGGCGATTGCCTCGACTCCCTTGGTGGTTCTGTTGGGTCCCAGAAGTTAAGCCTTTTGGAGATGCTGACTGGCGTCGCCTTATCTCCCTCCATCCTACCGTAGTGTGTAGGCCTTCAGGTCTCCTAAGGTGCCGTTTGGCTTATGCCTCGGCCATCTCAGGTGATCCTTTTTGGCATCGCCGCGGTGTCCCGAATCGTCGTACCTCGTGTTGTCGTGGTCAAGGAATCATCGAGTCCCATGTGGGTCGTGGCCACGTCTACATATGTGTGCTTCCCCCGCCCGCTATCTCAGTCATAAATCCCCGCCCCCTGGCCGTCCCTTGACTCGGAGTACCGGAAAATTATAAATTTTTCTGTAATTTCAACCCTGATGTGACTGAGAGTTGTACCCCGGCCCGGACCGCTTCCTTACAAGTTTTTTTTAAAGCATTTTTTTTTAAATTTGGTATTTTTTTTTAAAGCTAGTGCTTCTATTTTTCACATAAATTAAGTTTCCTATAAATTGTTCTATTGAACTTTGACTCAGAAAAAAAATATGAATCGATTAACACTCCAACCCAGGTTGGAGAAGTTAAAAATGCATGACAATTCTGATGATAGTGGATGTGTGTAACATTCAGAAGGAAGCGACCCACGAATAGCCGAGTCGATATAGCCATGTCTGCCTGTTCGTCTTTTTGAACGCCTTGATCTCAGAGACTACAATACTCGACAAAATTCAACTTGTTTTTTCCGCTATCGCCCAAAATGACTTTTTCTGATAGATTTGCAGATTTACATTTTTTTTAAAGAGTTATGGTTTTTTTTCAGGTTTAGTTTTTTTTCATAGGTAGTGCTTATATTTTTCACGTAAGTTAAGTTTCCTACAGCTTATTGTATTGAGCTTTGCAGTTTTAAAAAGTTGACAAACAGCTATTGCCAGATATTATCCGACCCCGATACTTTGTAGCTACAACTTAAAGACTGGAACATATCAAGCTTTAAAATTTAAATTTCATTTTTTTTGTTTTGGTATTTTCCGAAATGTTGACTTTGAAAACTCAGGAAAAGTCGAAAAATATTTTATTGCGAACATTTTTAGTTTTAGATAGGCACATTAATTAGGCGTCGTTTAAGGTATAGCTTATAATAATCTATGGATAAACGGCCAAGTTGCAGCCGTTTGAACAAAACTTCATATGACTTCAAAAAAGTTTATGATATGGTTTTTATACTATATGGTTTTTAAAATCTGGAATGTTGCGTGATAATCGAACGACAAAGTTTGCTAATGCCCGAAGGTCTTGGCAGCCAGTTTGGATGATAGTCTCCTGCGCAGCAATATATTTCGAAATTGTAACAATATCCGAAGGTGTCACATAATACAAATAGCTTTATTCCCCATTTGTGTGGTTTCCCTGGCATAAATTGCCAAAGGAACGTCTTCATCTTCGTCGCGCACATTTTTTCATCTACACATACTCGTATGCGTTGAATCATTGAAATAGACTGAAATTTTTCATTAAAATGGTTTACGATTGGTCATATTTTATACAAAGGATCATGGTCTGCAGCATCCTTGGCGGGCAACATACTATTATCATTTAAATGTATATCCATCCTTATTTGCTCAAATCTATTCCTTGACATTGTATTATTGCAAGATAAGATCCAAAGCACTCTCAAGCTTTTTGAGATCTTCTCCTAGATCGGGCTCAGAAAAAGCAATTTCAGATGTGTCCAGCACCAAATTTTTTTTTTCGCCACAAGATTTGAAACTTGAAAACTTTTTGAAAATCTAAGATTTCGGATCTATATCCATAACACATCCGACATATTTCCCTGCTTCGCTTTAAATTATGTCTTCAGAGTGAATGTTATCCTACTCTGCATGTGAATTATGTTTTCGTTTCAGTGATCGAGCAGTATTTGATGCAATCGAATTGGAGGGAGATAGCAATTTTGCAAGCGACGTAGAACATCCCCTTGATATCTTTAGGACGTTGATATGCAATGACTGCACCATCAAGTGGCCCAAGCGACACCAGCCGATGGCTGTTACGCGCGGATCCCAGGCAAGAACCCAGCCCACCTCCCGCCCAACCGACCGAGGGGCGCTGCCGCATGACGCGCGACTCGTAAACCGAACCGATCGCGGACATGCAGGAAAGATAGGTGTTAGACTAGTGTTCGAGGAAAAGTAGAACTAATCTAACTAAAGAAGAAAAGTAATTACTAATTACGGGAAAGATGTAGGAGTATCAGTAATTTAAGACTAGGAAGGGAGTTAGTGGTAAATATAATATGGTAGAGGGAATTATAATCCGAGCATAGGACCCTAAATGGTTCATGCAAGGAGTAATTCGATCTACAAAGCGGAAGAAACAACGGTGTATAGTTCCTAGTGCTTCTAATAGGAATCGTGAAGTTTATGCGACTCAACAGGTCAGGGCTATCTACGTCACCCTTGATCAAGTTGTGCACAAAAATCACGCCAAGCATTTTCCTACGATTAGCTAAGGTTGGAAGGTTTATTAAGAGCAATCTATTAGAGTAAGACGGCAGTCTCACACTTGCATCCCAGCTGAGGCCGCGAAGAGCAAAAAGTAAAAAGTTTTTCTGAACTGATTCTATGCGGTCTTGGTGTACGTTATACTGAGGTCACCATACACAAGAGCCGTATTCTAAAATCGGACGAACCAGAGAGGTGTAGAGAGTCTTTGTTATATAGGGGTCGTCAAATTCCTTTGACCACCTCTTTATAAACCCAAGCACGCCCATGGCCTTATTCACCATGGTGGAAATGTGTTCTGAAAACTTTAACTTGGGATCTAATAGAACACCAAGATCATCAACCCGGGTAATTCTCTCAAGAGAACCACCACAAAAGGTGTAAGGAACCAGAAAGGCGCTGGAGCGATGAAAAGTCATTACTTTACATTTTGAAGCGTTAAGGTTTAATAAATTTGCACAACACCAAGACTGAAATCTATCGAGATCGGATTGCAACCTGGATTGGAAAGAAATGTCCTTATACTGGACACAGAGCTTAACATCATCCGCATACATTAGTACTCGAGAGTATGTTAATACAGAAGGTAGGTCATTTATAAAGAGAGTAAAGAGTAAGGGGCCTAGATGGCTGCCCTGAGGTACACCCGAAGTCACCATAACTGGAGAGGACAGGGTGTTTTTGAAAAGGACTCTTTGAGACCTAGAACAAAGGTAGCTAGAGATCCATCTCAGGAGATTGGGCAGGAACCCTAGAAGGTCGAACTTTTGTGCTAGGAGGGAATGGTTTACAGAATCGAACGCTTTACTAAAATCGGTGTAAACAACATCCGTCTGTAAATTACCTTGAAAGCCTTTTATTATAAAGGAGGTAAACTCCAATAAATTTGTAGTGGTTGATCTCCGCCTTATAAATCCATGTTGAGTTGGAGATATAAGTGATCTGCATAGGTGCTGCAGGTGCGGAGTTAAAATTTTCTCAAACACTTTAGGAATAGCGGATAACTTAGATATACCTCTATAGTTCATTGCGTCAGACTTGCTACCTTTCTCATGGAGAGGAATTATAAAAGACTCCTTCCATATCGGGGGAAAGCATGAAGAAGTTATAGATAGGTTGAACAGTTTAAGCAACGGCCCACACAGAGACTCGGCACAGTACCTGAGTACACAGCCGGGAACTCCGTCCGGACCCGGTGAGAACACCGGCTTTACTGTTCGTAGATCATGAAGCAACGAGCTTTCATTTAGCAAAGGACAGAAAATGCTGTTCGACCGCGGTAAGCTGTATGGATACGGCTGACCCGAGTAAACGTCCTGCGAATAGGTAGTTTGGAAAAAACGGGCAAAACGATCGGCAATTGCCTGATCATTATCTGAAGGATAACGAGGATGGGTGTGCGGACGTTTCAGTGCCAGTGTGAGTCCAGTGCATCATAGAAAATGTTTGTGCCTGTCGTAACATCACTGCACAAATATAAAGCGGACCAATCAAAATCGCTAATGAGGTTATTAAGCTTCGTAAACTCGGCTTTACGGAAGCAGCGGACACATTGGGGTAGTCTACCCGACCGATCCAGTACAGTTCGTCCTAGGTCGAGCGACACTTCGAAAGTAGGATGGTAGGCATCTTCAGGTATAGAGAGCGGGGGGGACTCGAGTTAACAACGCTACGGTCGGATCCGTTACAAAGCACAGATCAAGAAATCGACCCAGGGAATTTTTAACATGGTTAACTTGAGACAGAGACAGGTCAATCAAGCCGTCAACAAAGTCATGACGTGCCATGGGTACCAGGCTATTAGACTCATTTACCGAAGACCAAACAATTCCTGGCAAGTTGAAGTCACCAAGAACTATCATGTGATCTTTGTCAGATAGCGAGGAAGAGATAGCGGTTAAGGCGGACAAATGCTGTTCGTAAATTGCGATATCCGAAGAAGGTGGAATATACGAACAAGTTATAACAACTGAGAAAGCGGGAAGAATCAGTTTTACACACAGAAATTCCAGTTCCTGCTGGATCTGGACTGTGAAAAGTTCCGACGTGAAGTTTGAGTCCACAGCAATCAGAACCCCTCCTGCAAGTCGAGACGAACGATCCTTTCTAAAAGTTGTGTACCGTCCTGCCAAAACTTCGGAACTAAGAATGTCCGGCTTTAACCAGGTTTCGGTAAACACAATAACGTTGGATGCAAATGCGACACTATCCAGGAAAAGAATGCTGAACTTACTACGCAAGAATCGAACATTCTGGTAAGTCACTAAAAGAGAGTTTGTTAGTTTTTTGGACGGGTGGAGGAGCGGGAAGATGACGGAGGAGGAGGACTGGTCTGATTAGTTGGCAGAGTTATTGGGGGCCTAGTCTTCTTCTTTGCCTTAAACTCCTTCACCACCAAATGCTCCGGCCAAAATTTGGTAGAACAGATGGTGTTAAAGTGAGTTTGGGAGACACTTATTTTAAAAGAAGCTATCTCCCTGGCATAAGAAAAGTTGAACTTTTCCACCTTGAAATCAACGGCTTTTATTTTGCTTCGGATATAAGCCGTCACATCATTGATAGTGGAATCAGGGGCAAGCCGCGAGACAAAAACTTGTCTCTTTGGTGGGATCCCCACCAATCTTGGCACCACAGGCCTATCACCTGTGATGGTAATACCCGGTGGTCCGGGTCGTATATTGACTGGTGGGGTCGGAATTGCGGGGAATTGTCAGCATCGGCCGGTCGAGGGGCAGTCGGCACATGCAGATCCCGCGGAGTGACCTTTTTGCGCCTAGGAGACTCAGTCAGTAGTTTGAAACTATTAAACTGAGACTCCATGGCTAGGAGCCGATCGTATTGCTCTTTGAAGCCCACGGTCAGCTCCCTAAAGCCCTTCCGGGTCTGCCTCATAAACGCTGCCATCTCCTTCTCAACCGGACGGCATGCCTCACAGCTATAATGCAGGCCATTCCTTTTTGAGATGGCATCACCCACGAGACCGGTGATCCCGGTGCATTTAGCGTGCACTACGCTATCGCAGAGCCAGCAGGGGATACTCGGCTGGTCATGGGTGATCTGCTTCTTGCAGGTTTTCTTAACACAGACCACAGAGAATTCCATTTTAGAATGTAAAAATTATTTTATTATTTTTCTTTCAAAAAAAAACTGATATCAGACCAGTGTGCCAAAATAAACGCCAAGAGAGGAATAAGTAAGAATGAGAGCGGTTACCGCAGCTACACTTGAGAGAGAGAGAGCGCTACTGCACAGAAAATATCGAGAGCGAGAGAGGAAGAACAGTTATTTAAGTGTGGGTGATAGGGAGAGAGTGATAAATCAGCAAAACTACTAGGTGAGAGCGGCTAAATATGATACTGCGTGTACTTACGAAAAGCACAAACAAAATCAAGCTGTTAAGCGATGCAAAGATAATAATTTAAATTATGTTTTCACAGCAAACAGGCATGCACTCACGATCAAGAAATAGATGATTAAGAGGTTGTTAATTTATTAATTTTTTTGTGGGTTATTTTCATAAAACACCGGCTGTTTAAGCAAAATAGGAAGAGAGTAAGCGGAGCGCAAAACAAAAACACGTCTGACTACTACAAAGAGAATCGAACGACATCTTGCATTGAATCGCACAGATTTATCGCTCTATTAATTGCCTCATCATTTTCATTGTTGCCAGAAAACTCTGTTTTGCAAGTATCATGATCGAAATCATAATCCACACCTGTTTCTACGTCCAAAATTTTTCCAATCTCCCTATCCGAAAACGACGATAACATATGTGATCCTTGGCGTGCCATGACTATTGAAAGCGAATATTTTACAATTTTAGCTCTTGAAATTTCATTCCCAAACATACCCAATACATTTTTTTTCTGAAAGTAACCCAAGACCGCCTCTTGACGGGAATCCTTTGAAGATCAACTAAATTCGGAAAACTTTTTTTGTTGAATTGAAGCAAGTTTTATTTTTTTAACATTATTATTAATACGTCAATAATTTTTGTTTCAAGCACTTTTAATATTTTGTAATATTTTTTAAAATCACATTTGTTGCAAAATATTTAAGCACTTGTAAGGCAAACGCAACGAAATTAATTTTTGGGGTTCCCCGAATTAAGTAGAACAAAAAAGTAAAGCGAAAAAAAAAATGTAAAACGTCCAGAGGCGGTCTTGGGCACCAGAGGGTTAACTGAGGTTGTGTGCATAAATGTGCGTGATTACGATAACATAGTGCAAAAGTTATAACCAAACAAGCTGTAAAGAGAATTTTGCGACGACGACATAGCGAACTTAATAAAGGCTGAAGAAAAGGAAATTGAAAAAAAGGGCTAAATATGAAATAAAAAATAGTTGATTGCATTTCTGCTCAGTAAAAACTGATTTATCTCATATTGCCGTGCTTTATACGTGTATTGTTGTCACCCAGCGCCCACAGAAAATACATTCCTGCTTGCTTTGAAACAAAATTTATATTTGTAACTGATTTGATTTCCATACAGTGTTACCGCAGAGAATGCACACCTAGTCACACTCGGCCGTTAGTATTTTTATATGGCACTTACTGGAGCTCTATAAATTTTAAGGTTTTTTATTTCTAGGTCTGTTTTTCTTTCAATTTTTAAAAATTATATTTTTTAAATATTTTTTCTTTCTGATAACACTAGTCGACACGTCTTTTCCGCTGTCTCCAAAAATAATTTTTTCTGATAGATTTGGATGTTTAAAAATTTTGAAGAATGTTTTTTTTTTTTTTCATGGAGTAGTTTTTTTTTAAAGAATTTTTTAAAAATCTGATATTTTTTTTCATAGGTAGTGCTTCTATTTTTCACATAACTCACATTTCATACAACTGGTTGTACTGAACTTTGCAGTTAAAAAACGCTGATAAATGCAGCAATAAATCCGACTCAGACACTTTGTAGCAGAAACTTAACGTCTGGCAGATATTAAGCTTCCAAATTGAAATTTCATCATTTTTTTCGGTATTTTTTACCCGAAATTTTGACTTTGAAACTTCAGGAAAAATTGAAAGAAAAATAAATGAATGCCTTGATTTTTGGTTTTAGATAGACACATTAATTACGCGTCGTTTAAGGTATCGTTTATAAAAATATAAAATCAAACGGCTAAGTTATAACCGTTTGACCAAAACGACCCAAAATGACTTTTACCTGAAAAAATACCGTCCGGTACGTTTTTGGTCCAACTTCCAAAATGGGATTGCAAAAAACAAAAAGGACCTGTAATTTTGGTTTTACCGAGTCTTAAGTATTGATATATATCGGATATATATCCTACCTGGTTATATTTATTTGGGGTGTAAGTGTTGTGGACAGTTTTATTCCTTATACCTTCCTTCCTCTTTATACTAATTTCCGGACGCGTCACTTGGTTCACGCACAGTTTTATATGACGAAGGATGACATGTGCGTTTGTCAAGACATTTTCGGCCTCTTCAGGGAACTGGGTGAAGATTACGACCCAAACGATTGGAGGTTATTTGTTGATGTAAAGAAAGTTTAAAGGCTGTTTTGCTACACAATGGAAATCAAAAGCCGTCTATTCCCATCGCCCATGCTGTTAATATGAAAAAGTCCTACCAAACAATGACTAAATTGTTAGAAAATATTAAATATAAAGAACACCAGTGGAAGGTCGCGTGTGACTTAAAAGTTGTAGCCATGCTAACTGGATTGAAGGGCGGTTATACAAAATACTGTTGCTTCCTGTGCCTATGGGATAGCCGAGATAGAAAAGAGCATTACTCAAGAAAGAACTGGGAAAAACGGAACGAAAATACTTTGGGACATCACAACGTACAAAATGCAGCTCTTGTGACAGTTCAAGACATTATATTACCACCATTGCACATTAAGCTAGGACTGATAAAAAATGTTGTTAAAGCACTGGATAACGAAGGTGAATCGATGAATTACCTCCAAACTGTTTTTCCACGTCTGTCGATGGCAAAAGTTAAAGAAGGCGTACATATTTGATGGCCCCCAATTTCGAAAACTACTAAAAGATGATGGATTTGAAAATATTTTATCTACGAATGAAAAAGCAGCCTGGAACTCATTCCGAATGGTTACAACAAATTTTCTTGGTAACAGAAAGAGTGATGATTACGTTAAAATCGTTCAAGACCTACTTAAGAATTATGAACAAATTGGAGCCAACATGTCAAAATCCGTTTCCTGCACTCCCACTTAGACTTTTTTCCACCAAACCTTGGGGATGTTAGTGATGAACACGGAGAGAGATTTCACCAACAATTAAAAGCTATGGAACGACGGTATCAAGGTGTTTGGAATGAGAATATGTTGGGCGACTATGTGTGGACTCTCATAAAAGAATCTGACTTAAATGACAAAAGAAGACGGACAAACCATTTTAAAAATAGTAACAAGCAATAACAATAAAAATATTTAAGTATCATAACACTTAAATAAATTCAAGTATTTTTCGGTATTTTTTCAGATAAAATGAGATTTGGGTCGTTTTGGTCAAACGTTTATAACTTAGCCGTTTGATTTTATATTTTTATTAACGATACCTTAAACGACGCGTAATTAATGTGTCTATCTAAAACCAAAAATCAAGGAATTCATTTATTTTTCTTTCGATTTTTCCTGAAGTTTCAAAGTCAAAATTTCGGGTAAAAAATACCGAAAAAAATGATGAAATTTCAATTTGGAAGCTTAATATCTGCCAGACGTTAAGTTTCTGCTACAAAGTGTCTGAGTCGGATTTATAGCTGCATTTATCAGCGCTTTTTAACTGCAAAGTTCAGTACAACCAGTTGTATGAAATGTGAGTTATGTGAAAAATAGAAGCACTACCTATGACAAAAAATACCAGATTTTTTAAAAATTCTTTAAAAAAAAACTACTCCATGAAAAAATAACCATAATTCTTAAAAAAATTTTAAATCTCCCAATCTATTAGAAAGTCATTTTTGGAGACAGCGGAAAAAAAAAGTTGAAATTTGTCGAGTAGTGTAAGTATGTATTAAGTAGTATTGGTTGTATTGAAATTACTGTTACTCAAAATACAACTGTACTGTTTCTTGTACAAAAATATACGAACATTTATTTTTGACAGTTTTAAAACGTATAATATCATTTGAGATGGCACCGAACGGTAATGAACGGCAAAATTCGGCATTGGGAGGATTCGTCGAACAGCTGCAATTCAGCCGTTTATCCATAGATTTTACAAACGGTACCTTACACGACGCCTAATAGGCTTTTTACGCTGGGTGCGTTACCTATCGATATCGGAAAAGACGCAGAGAAGAGGGGTTTACACCACAGCGTCTTTGCTTCTTGGAAGAGGAAGAAAAATTTTGTAAAGAAAGTAAATAATGTTCGAAAATCAACGAAATATGTAGGAAATAGAGTTGATTCTTTTAACTGCAGTGGCGTCAATTGAGGAGAATCTTTTGAAGTGCGTGGATATGTCTGAGTTATCCTCAAAAAAGTTGCAATTCGTCTTACTACTGCACCGTCCTCCCCGCGTTTGGACCCTTTAAGTAAAGAGCAGATAATGTTCTGTCTTTTCAATTAAATAATGAATTCTAAATTGCAATAGCCACGATATGTTTCATTTTGGAGGAAGATATTGTGGACAACTCCGATGCCTTTTTTAAGGAACATTTCTGCATGGAAAGGAATACTTCAACATTCTCGTTGGACTGTTGCCCATTCTCAATAAGAAAATAGAAGAAAAATTTCCGCATGGAAAGGAGTACTTTCAACATTCTTGTTGGACTCTTGCCTAGGATCGTCTGCGGAATATCCGACGGTAAGAAGGCTATGTGGTGTGTCAAGGGCCATTGTCTGCCGCATATTACTGCAGTTTTGTCGCGAGGTAGTTGCTAGTTTCGCTAAACGGCAAGAAAATATGAAAACTGCTGTTATGCGCAAAGAAAAACCAAAACCAATCGAATACAACAAATAAACGCAACTGCGTCGGAAAACAACGCAACTTTTGAGCACCACTAGGGTCCTATGCTAAACCTATCTATGTAAAAAAAACTGCGTTTCTGGGAAGACGCAAAAAATCAAGACGCAGCCTCAGTGTAAACGGCATATAATTGATCTTAAAACAATTAAGCCCAAGAAATACTTTTTTTTTACTTTTCCGGAGTTTTCAATGTTAAAATTTCGACCAAATATACCGCAAAAATGATTAAATTTGAAAGCTTCATAATTTCCAGACTGTAAGCTAAAGCTACGAAGTGTTTGGGTCCGATTTACATCTACATTTATCAGATTTGATCGGCTTTCCGAAAATACTTTCTGCACTAAGTACTTGGAATAATAGGCCCGTGGAAAACTCTCAGCAACAAAACCAGAAGTGAATATGCTCCCGAGACATGCTAGTCGAGCGGAAAAATAAGCAGACGGTTCATAGTTCATTTTCGCATGAGCCCTTGGGAATGGTGGGAAACCGGCCCTACATACATAGGTGTACCAATACTTTTATTCGCCTAACTTCACAAAAAATTATAAAGAATAAAGTAAAAAAAAACGCCTATAAAAATTTTCTAATATTCTGGAAAATTGCTCAATTTTCCTTCATAATATAAAAATGAAACATTTTCTTCAAACTACTGCAATAAACTGTTATAAAATTGCAGTGCTAATATTTTTATACATATGTATATGTATGTAGGGAAGTGTAAGGTATAGTGGCGGACACTTTGATTTTTGCATCTCCCTCTTTCAAAAATCAATATTTTTCAAAATTTCAAAAGCAGGCAGTTGCTGACATCTATTGAGCATATTTCTGTAAGAGGCGGTTGCTTAAATTTAAATGGAATGCAATTTTGCAGCTCTTCACGCAAACCATTAATTTTTTCCATTTTTGAAAATTGTAAGGTATGGTGGCGGTTCAACTAAAACATTATGTAGATCTGAAAATCATTTATTTAAACTATTGGAAATAATGAAAAATAACAGAACAAGAAAGAACTTATATTGAAAATCTCGCATCTTCTTTTTCTCTTTCGAGCTTCACTCTTTTGCCTGTGGATTGCTCCGATGTTGTTCTTCTTTTAGATGCTCCTTGTCTAAAGACAAAAACCCGGTGCCCAAATTGCAAATATCCGCTACTGAGTTTTAACTTGTACACTTCTGTACACAAAAAGGCAAACACAATTCAAACTCGTGCTAAAAAATTATCCGCCACTATACTTTAGAAAAAGTGCGCCATCATACCTTACAAGATATTGGTGGACATATGACGTTGTCACTGTCATACTTCGCAAATAAAACGAGAGGCCGCGGCTCTACCTTATACCCGGTACTCAGTCAGTATATACATACATACATATATGAGCCTACGATTTATGAAATTTATTATATGTTCTCAAAAGGGACGAAAATAATATTTAAATTAAAAAAATGAATTTTTTGGAATTTTTTTACATGATTCCATTTTTGTTAACATATGCTTTGTATATCTGCGCCTACATTTCTACATGACATGTATAAATACATATTTGAGACGTACAAGTGTTTACGACAGAGAGTTTACGCTTGACAGGCGTTGCGTAACCACTGAAATTTAATTTGTTTCTTCTGGCCATAATATTGATCCGATCTGATCCAGATTCGGTAATCTGGTAGATATGGTAATTTTTCATGATTCTGCGTTTTTGGTTTTCATTTATCTTAAAAATTGTGGATTCCACAGATTTTCGTCTTTTGTGGGGGCGGAAAGGGGCGTGGCAAAATTTTAAAACAAACTTGTGCTGGTTCGGTATCACAGGAACTTGGATAGAAAGTTTGGTTGCTCTAGCTCTTATAGTCTCTGAGAACTAGGCGCTCATTTATACGAATAAGCAAAGCAGCTGGGGTCGCGTGTGAGAGAGAGCGAGAGGGAATGATGACTTTCGAAATGGTTTTCTTCATTGTAGCTATAATAATGTTCCGATCTGATCCAGATTCAACACTCTGATATAAATGGTCTTTCTCTATGATTCTGCGCTTTTAGTTTTCTTGTATCTTCAAAATTCTGTATGCCACAGACTTTCGTCCTTTGTGGGGGCGGAAGGGGGCGGGGCGAAATTTTGAAATATACTTTGAGTAGTGTGATAACACAGAAGACTGAATACAAAACTTGGTTACTCTAGCTTTAATAGTCTATGAGATATAGGCGCAAATGAAGACGGACGGACAGACGGACGGACGGACGGACAGACAGACATGGCTATATCGACTCGGCTATTGATGCTGATCAAGAATATATATACTTTATGGGGTCGGAAACGCTTCCTTCTGTGCGTTACACACAACCGTTATCCCCACAAATCTAATATACCCCTATACTCTTCGAGTACTGGGTATAAAAATTTCAAAATATCAAAAACTGTAGGCAAAGGCCTAAATATACGTTCCGAATACTTCCCTGACTCAAGTTTCAAAAAATCGTCACTGTCAAAACATACATATATCCATAAAAAATTTATGTATTTTTTTTCACTACTTTTTTATTAAAAATCATTTAGAGTTCAAAGCACACGTCCCCTCATTAATACTACTGCATATAAAATATCAGCACGATAGAAGACATCAACCACAGTGATCAAAACTTTTAGATGTGACGTTACACGCAAGGTATGACAAGTCCGCCACAATACCTTACACGCCACGATACCTTACACTATCCTAGATATCTATGTACATATAAATTAAACATAATAAACAAGATATACCACATACAGGTTTATGTGTAATTCATAAACGGTTCAAATATTAATAAACTTCGCAAAAGTTGCGTAAATATAATAGAATATAAATATAATGTCTTAATATTACATACATATTAACATACCGAAATGTTGCCCATTGACGTCGAAATTAGACATAGACGTAACTTCGAATTCGCTTGCAATTACAAGTGAACAAGAAATTAGCACCGGTAGGGCTATTAGAAAAAAAAAACCATACATGTTGCTATCTATCTCGCGCAATATCCTATGCATGCAGATTAAACAATTTACTACAATTATCAATTATGCCGGGTCGAACAGCAATGTCAAAATAGCGTCAACCCTATCGAAGTTCGAATTGAAACGAACTGAAAAAAAATGAAACATCATAAAATCTGTTTCTACTAAAGCTGGGTATCCAGCACTACGAAACCTAAAAATTACTGCCAAACTTCATATAAAAAATAACGGGGCCAGTAATTTTTCGTTTGTGTTTTCCTGAAGTCAGTATCCAGCAACGTAAACGGGATCCACGAATTTTTATCGATAGTATCGATATCCACACGATTGTGGACTGTGAGAACAGCATATATGTGCCTATTATTACTGAAGTCAAATTGAAAGGTGGGGAAAAATTTGTGCGCAAAACCAAAAAGAGATATGCAAATGTTTAAAGTGAGGAGAAGATTGCTTTAATAAAATCAGTTGAGGCAATACCATGTCCTTGGCGGATCACGGAAAATGAACATTTTGATAATTTGGACATTTTGGCGCCTCCAACTGTGCTGTACTTCATCTTACAACAATATGTGCCGCTACCAACACAATCACTTCATCGTCAGAACTACTATTCTTCCTTTTTTCAATTTAAGGCCTGTATCCTGCACCGCGAAATTTTACTGAAGGAAACTGCTCATTATTTTCGGTGTGTGGAACTCGAATACAATAAATAGTGTGACCAAGAGCCTAAAAAGTGATTTGCCACTCTCATGAATCAGCTGTGTTTTTTAAACAGGAGAAGTACAGCACAGTTGGAGGCGCCAAAATTATCAAAATGCTCATTTTCCGTGATCCGCTAAAGACATGGTACTGCCTCAACTGCTTGTATTAAAGCAATCCTCTCCCCACTTTAAACATTTGCATATCTCTTTTTGGTTTTGCGCACAAATTTTGCCCCCACCTTTCACTTTGACTCCAGTAAAAATAGGCACATATATTTTACTGGCACCCCTATCAGCTGTTCTCACAGTCCACATTCGTGTGAATATCGATACTATCGATAAAAATTCATGGATCCCGTTTACGTTGCTGGATACTGACTCCAGGAAAACACAAACGAAAAATTACTGGCCCATTTTTTTATACGAAGTTTGGCAGTAATTTTTAGTTTCCACGGTGCTAGATTCCTAGCTTATGTGAACATTATCAATGAAGTGATTTGTTTGAGAGATGGAGTCGAAGAATGCGCGTAATATAAGGGATATCAAATTTCAAAGAGATGAAAAGATAGTTTTAATAAATGCTATTCGGAAAAGACCCTACCTTTGGTTAATAACCGAAAAGAGTCATTCCGATAATTTTTTAGTGCAAAGTCCGTGGGAAAGTTTTGGTGCCACGATAAACAAGGAAGGTAAGATTTATGTTAATTTGTTCACAGTTATTAAAATAATTAAAGATAATTATGCTGTGTAGCGAATGAATGTAAGACGGCCTGGACTCCTCTGCGGGTCAGTCTTCGATACCATAGCAGCAAGCTCGCTCATTTGTTTTTTAATTTGAATTGAACAATCACAACATGCGCTGTTTACAAATCACAGCTGATTCATGAGAGTGAAAATCACTTTTTAGGTTCTACCGAAGGTTTAAGTTTAGGTACTACCTACAGCGCATTTACGGGGAACGATGGTATTTTTGGAAATATGTGAAACTTCAATTCCTACAGGCCACCATCGACTGTCCATAAAAAACACAGTTGACAAAAACAAACAAAAATTTGTACCCTGCTTTTTGTCAAAATTTAAAAACAATTACGTAAAATGTAATTATTTTTTTTGATTGTGGTTAAACACCAACAAGTGATGTTGCAAAAATTGATTTTGGCGCTCGACAAATAAAAGAATTCAACGAGGAAGAATTTTTTGAAATGTTAAATTATTTTAATTAAGCTATGCCAAGAACGGTATGGATGGTAGGTTAATTGCAATCAAAGTAAAATGTTACGTCCAAGAATCGTTTGATTCTCTCTGTAGTAATCAGACGTGTTTTTGTTTTGCGCTGCGCTTACTCTCTTCCTATTTTGCTTAAACAGCCTGTGTTTTATGAAAATAACCCCTACAAAAATTCATAAATTAACAACCTCCTATATCATCTATTTCTTGATCGCGAGTGCATGCCTATTTACTGTGAAAAACATAATTTAAATTATTATTTTTGCATCGCCTAACAGTGTGTTTTTGTTTGTGCTTTTCGTAAGTACACACAGTATCATATTTAGCCGCTCTTACCTATTAGTTTTGCTGATTTATCACTCTCTCCCTATTACCCACACCTAAATAACTGTTCTTCCTCTCTCGCTCTCGATATTTTCTGTGCAGTAGCGCTCTCTCTCTCTCTCAAGTGTAGCTGCGGTAGCCGCTCTCATTCTTACTTATTCATCTCTTGGCGTTTATTCTGGCACACTGGTTTGATATAACTTTTTTTTTAAAGAAAAAATAATAAAATAATTTTTACATGCTGACAAGCTGACTCCGACCACTCCAATAGTGCAGCAGTTGATTTCGTTCGCTACTCCGAAGGCAAAGACAGCTGCTGGCGATGAAAATTCCGTAGCCGAATTTATCGCATCGGAGGGTATTACCATCACAGGTGATAGGCCTGTGGTGCCCGGATTGGTGGGGATCCCACCAAAGAGACAAGTTTTTGTCTCGCGGCTAGCCCCTGACTCCACAATTAATGATGTGACGGCTTATATCCAAAGCCGCATACAAGCCGTTGATTTCAAGGTGGAAAAGTTCAACTTTTCTTATTCCAGGGAGATAGCTTCTTTTAAAGTAAGTGTCTTTAAACTCACTTTAACACCATCTGTTCTGCCAAAATTTTGGCCGGAGCATTTGATGGTGAAGGAGTTTAAGGCAAAGAAAAAGACTAAGCCCCCAATACCTCTGCCAACTAATCAGACCAATGCTCCTTCGTCATCTTCCCGCTCTACCTCCACCCGTCCAAAAAACTAACAAACTTTCTTTTAGTGACCTATTAGAATGTTCGAGGCTTGCGTAGTAAGCTCAGCATTCTTTTCCAGGATAGTGTCGCAATTGCATCCCACGTTATTGTGTTTACCGAAACCTGGTTAAAGCCGGACATTCTTAGTTCGGAAGTTTTGGCAGGTCGGTACACTACTTATAGAAAGGATCGTTCGTCTCGACGTGCAGGAGGGGTTCTGATTGCTATGGACTCAAACATCACGTCGGAACTTTTTACAGTCCAGATCCAGCAGGAACTGAAATTTTTGTGAGAGGACTGATTCTTCCCGCTTTCTCAGTTGTTATAACTTGTTCGTATATTCCACCTTCTTCGGATATCGCAATTTACGAGCAGCATTTGTCCGCCTTAACCGCTATTTCTTCCTCGCTATCAGACAAAGATCACATGATAGTTCTTGGTGACTTAAGATTGCTCATAATAAACCTTCCAACCTTAGCTAATCGTAGGAAAATGCTTGGCGTGATTTTTGTGCACAACTTGTGCACAACAACTCAAGGGTGACGTAGATAGCCCTGACCTGTTGAGCCGCATAAACTTCACGATTCCTATTAGAAGCACTAGGAACTATACAACGTTGTTTCTTCCGCTTTGTAGATCGAATTACTCCTTGCATGAACCATTTAGGGTCCTATGCTCGGATTATAATTCCCTCTATCATATTGTATCTACCACTAACTCCCTTCCTAGTCTTAAATTACAGATACTCTTATATCTTTCCCGTAACTAGTAATTACTTCGCTTCTTTAGTTAGATTTGTTCTACTTTTCCTCGAACACTAGTCTAACACCTATCTTTCATGCATGTCCGCGATCGGTTCGGTTTACGAGTCGCGCGTTATGCGGCAGCGCCCCTCGGTAGGTTGGTGGGCGGGAGGTGGGCTGAGTTCTTGCCTGGGATCCGCTCGTAACAGCCATTGGCTGGTGTCGCTTGGGCCACTTGATGGTGCAGTCATTGCATATCAACGTCCTAAAGTAAAAAGACTATGGTTTATCAGTTTAGAAGTGGTACGGAACTTTTTGACTTTCTTATAATCTTCCAAATGAATTCCATTTCAATTTTTTACAGATATATATTTGCTTAAGCGAACATTTGCTCTCCAGAGTGCAGCAGCGATTGGACAAGATGTCAAAATTCGAGCCTCGAAAAGACCGAAGCGCTGTCAATATTGAAGGAAAAACTCAAAAGCGCCAATAATGAGAATTGGATTCTGCTTAATTCAAGTGAGCAACCTGAACAGCGCGTTCCACTTGTACTGACATTGCAAAACATTGCTTAAACAAATTAAAATTATTTTAAACTACCTTCTTTATATACATTCGCCTTCTCCCGAAGTAATTTAGCATCTCTAACTTAAAATTGTGCATCTGCTGTTGAAAAACCTCCTAGCTCCTTGCCATTTTCTAAAGAATATCAGTTTTTTTTTTCATTCATTGTTTACATTTGTGCAGTGAATTCAATTTTGTCGTTGTGAATGACAATTCAATTTCAGAGTTGGATTTGAAAACCATCGTCTAAATATCGCATAGAAACGTGCTATTTAGGAACATTCAAAATGGTTGGTTGAAATTACTGGGATAATTCAGAACGGCAAAACCTTACGGACCAATACCGAAATGTATGATGAATTTGGTTACTATTTCTTCGCATCAATTGACAAGTTGTATTTACAAGAAAATTCTTCTTCACGATCGAGTAGTCGTGTCATATTTAATGTATTGTAACGAACATGCGAACCGAACCCAGCAGGCTATAAAGGCTGAGACAGATAATAGAAAAATAGTTATTCTTGGCCACAGAGTCGTTGAAAAAAACTCTTTGATTCTCGGAAAACAAAGTCTCATTGAGGATTGTTAAATAATAATATAATGATAATAAATAAAATGGATTGTTTATGGTACAGGACAATCAGGAAAAGTGTATGCACTTTTTAAATGTTGAAGCAGAGGTATTTTACTGCCACAAGAGGTTCGGCAATGTACATTTTGACGTAATAAAGGAAATGGTTAATAAGGTGTTGATAACAAATCTCAAGAGCATAAACAATAAAAAAAGTGTGCACAATGCGTAAAAATTTACGTGTAACCATTTAAATCGAACACAAACAGGTCAAAAGGTGCATGAGGCTAAATACATAGTGATGTATATGGTCGTCTGCGAAGGCAGTCAACGGGAAGAAATCTTTGAGGTTAAGCAAAAACAGGATTCGTAATCCGATACAGAAGTCAAGCACTCTATATATCCATAAAATGAGCCAGAAAATCAGGTGGTCAATTTGATATTTATTTTTGCAATTCCAGGACCAAACACAAAATTTGGAAAAAAAATACAAATTTCAAAAAGGGTTAAAACAAAAAACTACACCTAGACAAAAAAACTTATAGTCCTTTAAAAATTTAGATCCGTGAGCGCTCTGGACTTCGTAAGAGCGAGACTGCGAGTATTTGATTTCTCAAGAAAAAACGTCGCTGCAAACAGCACAGAATTGTATGGAAATTATTCCTCTTAGTGTTTATAGTGTCTTTGGTATCAACGTTTATGATTAAAAAATCAATAAATACAGATCCCATCACTCAAGAGACATCCGAACTGGAACGAAATTGGAACTCTCACTCTGCATCTATCTCGGGGGTACAACTCAAACATAATTAGTCAAAAAAACTTTTTAACTCAAGCAATCCCATCAACATCACTCCCAACACGACGAACCAGAAGAAATAGGAACTGACTACGCTAATACAACCGGCACACAAAACAAAAACCATATGGGTCACAGCGCACTGAAGAACTAAAAATAAGAATCTTCCCTAAAGATAAGTTCAACCCTCTTTCTGCCTCAAACAGAAAACACCGCACTATCAATAGCAACAGCGGATCCATATAAAAGTAACACGACATTTCAGCTGTGGGCCAAAATGACTTTTTCTGACTTTGATAATTTTTTTGCGGTATATTTAATATTGACTTTAAAAACTCAGGAAAAGCAACGACCACAACGGAAAAGGTGGACGACAACAAACCCGGTCAATAAGCAACGAAAATAAGCGAGGAAGGGCTCACCGATCGCGGAGTGCGTGTTTGTTCCCACAAGGGAACGAGCAACGATCCCCCTGATACGATCCAAACGACCACGCTAGAAGCCAAAGATGACCACGCCAGATAAGCACGATTAATAAAGACGTCAGACCTATGCGGGGGCCACTTGCTGATAGGCGCGCTTACCCAACGTCCTTGCGGAACTTCGGGTTAACACTCAAGGGGGCTCACACATTCTTTAACGACGCCGACCAGACTGACCACTGCCTCATAAAACCCTGAGGCTACCCAAAATATCTAGTCTAATCCTTTGCAAATTAACATTAACTTAACATTTACATTAACGCCACACTCATAGGGTATAACCGCCCATGATTCAAGCTTTCAGAGTTCGAGTAGGAGTTGCTCCGCTGGGAAAAGCTCCGCTTACGCTTATTTTGTCCTTCACCTGTTGGATACGTTTTGGGAACGATAATTTGCACCAAAGCTTCGAGAAACTAGGAATCCGACTTGATTTTCGGTTTTAAGGCCTGTATCCAGCACCGCGAAATTTTACTGCACGGAAACTGTTCATTATTTCGGATGTGTGTAACTCGAATACAATAGTGTGACCAAGAGCCTAAAAAAAGATTTGCCACTCTCATGAATCAGCTGTTTTTTTTAAACAGCGCCAATATTGAAAATTAAACTTAAATTCAAAAAAGGAAAAAAAGTAATTCTGACGAAGAAGTGATTGTGTTGGTAGCGGCACATATTGCTGTAAGAAGAAGTACAGCACAGTTGGAGTCGTCAAAATTATCAAAATGCTCATTTTCCGTGATCCGCTAAAGACATGGTACTGCCTCAACTGCTTGTATTAAAGCAATCCTCTCCCCACTTTAAACATTTGCATATCTCTTTTTGGTTTTGCGCACAAATTTTGCCCCCACCTTTCACTTTGACTCCAGTAAAAATAGGCACATATATTTTACTGGCACCCATATCAGCTGTTCTCACAGTCCACATTCGTGTGAATATCGATACTATCGATAAAAATTCATGGATCCCGTTTACGTTGCTGGATACTGACTCCAGAAAAACACAAACGAAAAATTACTGGCCCCGTTTTTTTTATATGAAGTTTGGCAGTAATTTTTAGTTTCCGCGGTGCTGGATACCCAGCTTTACCAAGATAATGACCCAAAACATTCGTCCGAAATAGTGCAGTCCTGGCTTATCTGGAACTGCCCCCACTTGATGATTCCCCCGGCCCAGTCTCCATACTTAAATGTAATTGAAAATTTGTGAGCTGCGCTGGAGAACAACATCCAGAATCACAAGATTTTTAGCGAAAAGGACCTTAAAAAAGCTCTGCTGGAGGAATGGAGCAAAATAAGCCCGGAAACCACTCGGAAGCTGGTCTCTTCCATGAATAGTAGGTTAAAAGCCGTAATAAAGGTTAAGGGATTACTTACTAAGTATTAAAATACCAGTTTAACCTTTAATTCGACTAATATTGAACTGGTTTGTGGCTGCATCTTTCAAGCTAGGACTTGTATTTAAGATATATTTTAAGTTTTTATTTTATTTTTAAGACTAAGCAATATTTAATCAGTGGTTGTAGTGGGAGTTCCTGCCAGTAGTTTTTTGAGTTGTGGTGGATATGTGGGGGTCGGCTTCTTGTGGTCTGGTACTTAGTGGTGATCGGTGTATGGGCCGACCAAACAAAAAAATATGCGTGCTTCGTTTTTCACTTTATTTCTAAGACTAAAATATTTACAAGAGCTTAACTCTAGAATACCGCTTCGCCGCTCTGCAACATTGCCCTTGAGCTTTCGGTTCGAAGTCGATGTTGCTGTTGGTTGGAGTTTAAGTGGTTGTATGGTGCATGCTTTTCGGCATGAACATCCTCCCCCCCTTGCAATATAATTGCAACAAAAAAGTTGTGCGCCCAGGAACGGGGGGAGAGAATGTGGGTTGAATTCATGCGGTACTGCATGTGCCGGAGAGGGTCCACCCGAACACCGTGTTCTGCGCCATCAGGAAGCCTTCGGTGCTTGGGGTCACTCCTGGCAGAATGATCTTATGATACAAATCGGCCCCCAGCACCAATGACACGGTGCTCGGCCGATGGAAATTCTCGTCCGCCAAGGCCATATAGGCAAAGTGCTCCTTTACATGGCCGCCCAAGAGCCGTTCGGGGGTCCTTATCAGGAGTTGAGGCTGCACGCTCAGCACAACCTCCAGCCTGACACCGCTCCTGTTCCTCGATTGAATGACGGCGGTACAGGCACCTTCCGCACCAACGCGAGTGACGGAAAGCCCGAAGGCCGTTGCCAAAGATGCGTTGATGCGACTGGTTGGGCTGCACGGATCGATGAGTGCACCCACCTCGAAGGACTTGTGGCCTGCGTCGATTACGACCCATGCCGTTGGCAGAATGCTGGTGCTCCTGGACTGCAGGAGCGATGTCAGCGTCGTCGGAGGAGCAGCGGATCGGGAGGTCGATCTCGCTGGTGGCGAGGATGCCCTCGATGGTAGAGAGCGGGGCTTCGGACGTGAGAATCGGTGCTTTCCTCCCATGTGGAGGAGGGTATGGTAGTTCTGCCCGCACACTCGACACGTGTCGCCGCTTCGGCACGAGCGCCCGGAGTGTTGGTGAGCCAGGCAATTGTGGCAGTACTTGTTAATGAGGACTGCCCGTAATCGTTTCTCCACCTTGAGCTGCAGAAAGCGCTGGGATTTTCGCAATGCGTGGACTCCGCGGCAGACCCGACAGCGGAAGCTGTTGGTTCCCCGCAGACGGCTGCGCTCCACTGGACGTTGGCAAGGTGTCATGCTTGGAAGGAAAAAGAACGGGAGATATTAGTGACTGGGCTATATGCACCGAACGACAAAAAACATATGTGTTAGTTGGACACCTGGACGTGGACAGTATTTTCTATAGGAAGGAGAATGAGCTGTGCGACTGGCCGCTTAATGGTGCCACGGACCGTCAAAACGTCAACCACGCGGACCATGCCATCGACACCTGGATAAGTGTGCTCAATTCTTCCTAGGCGCCATTCATTTAGTGGTAGATTGTCTTCCTTGACGACAACCATATCGCCTGCTTGAAGGTTTCGCGTTGGGGGTTGCCACTTGTTCCTTTTGTGTAACTCCTTAAGGTATTCTTCTTTCCAACGCAAACAGAACTGCTGGTTTTGAGCCTTAAGACGCTGCCATCTGTTGATGATTGACCCTGCGTCCTCTCTGATTTCGGGCTGCTCAATGGAAATCAGCGGGCCGTCAACCAGGAAGTGACCTGGACTGAGGGCTAGCAGGTCAGTGAGATCTTCTGACATAGGCGAAATTGGCCGCGAGTTCAAGCACGCTTCTATTTTGGAGAGGAGGGTCGACAATTCTTCAAATGTGTATTTGCATGTCGACGTGGACTTGTAGAAAAGCGTCTTGAAACTTTTCACTCCCGCTTCCCACAAGCCACCCATGTGAGGTGCGCTTGGAGGATTGAAACGCCACTTTAGATGTTGTTGAGGATATGCGGCGATAATGCGGTTTCTCGTAGCGCCCAGGAAATCATGGGACAGGGCTTTTGCGGCTCCTACAAACGTCTTTCCATTGTCAGAAACCATTTGCTGAGGGCACCCCCGCCTCGCCACGAAACGATTGAAAGCTGCAAGGAACTTTTCGGTCGTGAGGTCTGAGGTTGCTTCCAGATGGATCGCCCTCGTGCTGAAACACACGAAGACACAAACATACCCCTTTGTGATGCGGCAAGCTCGACCTGTGTAGGTCTTGATGTCGAATGGTCCAGCGAAATCGACCCCCGTTCGAGTGAATGGACGAGAGAACGTGGTCCTCTCCCTGGGCAAGTCTCCCATAAGCTGGGCTTGCAACTTCCGTCGATGGACCACACACACTCGACTGGAATTGATAGTCGTTTTGACTAGGGTCCGAAGTTTCGGGATCCAGTATTTGGATCGGATGAGCCGAATCACAAGTTGGTTTCCACCATGCATTGAGATCCGATGCGTGAACCGTACAAGTAGACGTGTGAACCCGCTTGCGTAAGGTAGAATGATCGGGTGCTTTTCATCATAACTTAGGGACTCGGATGTCCTCACATGACCGCATGCTCGGATGACCTCTTTTTGGTCCAGAAATGGATTTAAGTTATTGATGCAGCTCGACGGTGAAAGTTGCTGCTTATTTAGCAAGCGCTGAAACTCTTTTGCGTACTCTGCGCGTTGAGTATAGATGATCATACGCTCTTGCGTCTCGGATAGTTCACGGCTACTGAGCTCGACTGGAAATTGAGTGTCAGATATCTGACACCTCTTGAGAAAACGAAAAACATAGGCTAAAACTCTAATAGCCTTCCCGAATTCTGAGAAGCGGTCTACGATACTGGACTTCGGTGAAGACTTGGATACGTTGCACTTCACCGTGCGTTGCTCCAACTCCATCTCGTGCGGAGATTCTGATGGGATTGGCCATTGGTCTTTTGCCAGTGTTAGCCAGTCTGGCCCTTGCCACCACAGATTGCTGCTAGCCAATTCTTGGGCTGAAACACCTCTGCTAGCCAGATCAGCAGGGTTGTGCTCCGATCTGACGTGAGACCATGTTCCCTTGCTGACGGACTGTGTGATCTTAGTCACTCGGTTAGCTACAAATGTCGTCCATCTGCATGGTGGCTTGTTTAGCCACGCTAACACTATGGTGGAGTCTGTCCAATAAAAGCATTCGTAGCTATCAAGGGACAGTTGGGGAAGGAGAGACGAGGACAGTTCAGCGAGGAGAACCGCCCCGCACAATTCCAAACGTGGTAAGGACACGGTCTTCACCGGAGCAACTCTGGTCTTTGCCGAGAGTAGATGGACGGAGACCTGTTGTTCACTCTCTACACGGACGTAAATGGCTGCGCCGAAAGCGCGTTGGGATGCGTCACAAAAGCCGTGGAATTGCAAATTTACTCTGGGGTGATACTGAACCCATCTTGGTATACGAATTTCTTGGAGAGCAGGATAGCTAAGGAGAAATTCCTGCCATCTCTTCAGGAGGTCTGTTGGCAAAGAGTCATCCCACTTTAGCTCTTGAAGCCTTTGCATAAAGATCTTAGTTCGAATTATGAATGGAGCGAGCCATCCTGCTGGATCGAATAGTTTTGATATTTGGGATAGGACTTCCCTTTTTGTGTAAGAGGAACTTAAGGCTACCTCGGATGGCTTGAAAAGGAATTTATCACTATCCGCTTGCCATCGGATACCCAGAGTTTTTGCTGAGCTAGCGTCCTCCATTTCAAGAAAATCGGCACATAATAAATGCTCCTTAGGAATATCCACGAGGACTTGCTTCGCGTTGGAAGTTCATTTCCTCAAAGGAAACCCCGAACCGTCTAGAGCAGCACAAAGTTCCTTTATCGCTGTGATTGCACCTTGTATTGTGTGAGCGCCAGCAAGAACATCGTCAACATACATTGAATTGGATATGATGTCACTTGACAGTGGGAATCACTTTAGGACATCTTTCGCAAGTTCTTTGAGCACCCGAATGGCCAAGAATGGAGCACAATTTACCCCGAACGTAACGGTGGTAAGCTCATAATCACAGAGCTCACCATTTACGTTTCTGAAAAGGATCCTTTGGAATCTTGTGTGTGAAGGATCGAGGGTAATCTGCCGATACATTTTTGTGATGTCCGCATTAAAGACATATTGGAAGAACCGCCATTTGAGAATCTGAACCGTCAGGTCTGATTGGAGAACCGGTCCTGGATAGAGAATGTCGTTCAGACTCTTGCCATTTGAGGACGGACAGGAGGCATTAAAGACTACCCGTAGCTTTGTAGTGGTGCTGTCCGGTTTTTGAACAGCATGATGGGGCAGATAGAAATGATCGAAATCGTTACTTGGAGCTACTTTTCGCTTATGACCTAAGTCCACGTACTCCTGGAGGACGCGATCATACTGCTCTTTCAAAGAAATGTTCCGTTTTAAACGACCTTCGTTTTTGAGGAATTGAGCTAGTGCGATTGATCTTGAATGACCTAAGTTGAGGATTCCGAAAAGGCAAAGATAGCATATATCTGCCCTTTGGATCTCTACGGGTGGTTCGAATGAAATTGTCTTCGCAGACAGACTCAGAAGAATCTTCTACCAGCTTGGCTGGAAGATCCTCCACCTCCCCAAAACTTTGTTAGAAGTTTTTCTTAACGCTGCTTAGAGCTGACGTTTATCCTTGTCGCAAAGGAAGAAATTGAGGAGCGAGTCGAATTGGCTTCAGGTCCAGTGAGAATCCATCCAAAGATGGTCTCTTGGCCAAGTAGTGATCCACAAATATTGGGAAGGGAGCCGCCTAGTAAAATGGACGGAAGGATATCTGCACCTAAAAGTACATCTATCTGCGAGCTCTTATGAAAAGAAGGGTCAGCCAGAGGAATATTTGGCAGGTCCTTTAGAAAATCTTGAGAAATTGGATACGAGGGTAAGGTGCCTGCCACATTTGGAAGAACAAAGGCCGAGGTTTCTATGTGTATTCTCGGCTTTGTTGGAGAGCCTATTTGGAAGTGGCATATCTTTTGAAGCCTCGCAGCTATTGCTTGGTTCAAGCCCGATACTTGCACTTGAACTGGCTTGAAAGGAAGCTTGATGATTCTGAACAAGCGTTCTGAGATGAACGTTGCTTCTGACCCAGAATCGATCAAGGCACGTGCTTTATAGCTAGTGCCCAAATGGCATATATTTATAACAGCCGTGCCTTGCAGAACACCCTGTGTGCTTGTTGTGAAATAATTTTGGACATTAGAGGATGAAGCGGACTGTATTATTGGACTTGGATTTGGATTTGAGGGAACTGATGTAGAGGGCTCTGGAGGGTGGTGACCACGGTGCAGAAGTGTATGGTGGCGCCCCTTGCACGTGAAGCAGTTATGCTGACTCGTGCAGTCTTTAATTTGATGCCCCCTAGCAAAACAGTTCATGCATAGCCTTTGCTGTTTTATGTAGTTAGACCTATCATAAGCAGACATTTTTAGAAAGCGAGGACATTGACGCACGGAATGAGGTTCCTTTGAGCAAAGGTTGCATGTTCGCGTTTTGACGCTGACTTTTGCCTCAAAGGAATTAACCTTCTTGGAAGAGGTTTCTTTCTTTTCAGATCTGGAAAGCAAAAACATGGAGGTGCCTGCATTCTCAATCGCTTCGAGCGATAGATGTCGCTCACTAAGGAATTTATTCATGGCTGCCCACGTCGGAATTTCGCTTTTGCTGGTCAGAGATTGTTCCCACAGCGATAAGGTTATCTGAGGCAACTTGGAGGACTCTATGAACACCAGCTCGTCGTCCGCGAAGCGGTTATCAATGGGGACGTCGGAGTGTTCAAGGGCCGTTAGGCATCCTTGGACCGCACTCTGGAGATCTTTTAGAGCAGCTCCGGACTCTTTTTGGATAGGGGGGAAACTGAAAAGGATTTTCAGCTGGCTATTGACTAGCGTTCGCTTGTTCTCAAAACGCTCTTTGAGGGCGGTCCATGCGGACTCAAAACTCTCATTTGTGAGCGGAGTCTTCTCCACGATAGCTTTCGCTTCCCCGCGAGTCTTGTGGGTCAGGTGATAAAGTTTTTCCACCTGCGATAAATTTGGATTGTTCACGTAGATTGCAGTGAATAGGTCCCGGAAAGTGGGCCATTTCATATAATCTCCGGAGAACACCTCTGTTTCAAGGGGTGGGAGCCTGCAACCTCGTTGCTGGAAATTCGGTACTGATCCCGGAGCTGGGTTCGTTCCATTCTCGATTCGCTCCTGCAGAGCGGACGCGCATCTTTCATACACTGCATAACAGTGATCGTATTTTGCGCTCATGGAGTGGATCGTCTCACCATCAGGTTCTGCCAGATTGAGAGCCTTGGTGCAGTTCTCACATTCCACTCGTACTTTGTCCCATAAGGGACAAAGGGACACCTCTTCCAGGCGAATCTTGAGAGTGAATAGCGAGACCTCTACGGAGGATGGAGCGCTGATTTTTGCGTCGAATTTACTGAGACGGTCTGATGCAGCTATAAAATCATCCAAGTCCATTTTTTTTGACTCGGAGATCTTCTGTGTGACGGTACGAGTGGTACGTGAAACAGGACGTTTTCGTCCTTTGGAATACCCGTGTTCCGAAACCGAAGGGGCTTCTTCTACGGAGGGCGATAGAGGTAATGAGAAGATGCTCTGCCTCGCGATCACTTGACATAATAGTCTGGGTACACGCGGTGAACGAAGTAGAGGAACGATGGAATTATAGTGGAAAATTCTAATGGGGCCAGCAACAATCTATAAGGTTTGCTTTGCCCTCCCGAAATAAATCTTGAGTATAAAACAATAGTGGAATGGCGGAATGGAACACATACAGATCGAATGGCTATCTTAGAGAATTTAGCAAAGCAATAAAACAAATATGTAAATATTAATTAATAATTAATTAATATTAATATTAATTATCAATATCGTATTGGATTTTTTTGTTATATTACTTTTTATTTTATTTGTCGGAGGAATGCTAGAATGGAATGCTCAGTAATCTTCAATTCACTACTTCAAAAAATAATATACATATATATAAATGTTGCAAAAAATATTCGACGTGCCGAACCTCGTCAAAATAGCATATACCCGCTTTATGCTGGGTATCACACTCTAATGCACAAAGAGAAACACGCAACAATAGCTTCACTCATATGTTCGTACTGTCATATATGTTCATATGTATGCAAGTATGGACGTATATATGTATGTAGGTATGTGCTGCCGAATGCGTTGGGCGCGCTCGCTTTGGAATTCAGGAAATAAATAATTTGGATGTGTTCACATACTTATATGCGAACTACCAGTTTTTATATTTTGGATATCACTTTTGTGTGTTTATAGAGAACGACGCATGCAAACATTAACTACAGTATATGTATGTATATGGACATGTATGCAGGTAATACGGATTACACAAATAATGAACGTAAATTTAATTCCTTTTTTTTCTGTTTTGGGAAAGCTCTGTTCGTTGATGTAAACGGTGTGAATTTTTTTGGATAGGAAAAAAACTGTGTGTACTTTGATTAAAGAAAAGCGAAGGAAAAAATCAAGGTATGAAAATATGTATGGATGTATGTATGTACATATGTATGTAGGTAAGCCCGTTTCGTACGGTCGCTGCGATCGGGTTCGATCTCTAGGTTCGAAGTTCGAGGTTCGTTGCGATCGCTTTCATGCACTATGTTCGAAGTTCGAGTGTAGACGCGGAGGGGAACAAATTGGAGAATTTATGTACATGCATATGTATATTGGAGATTCACTGCACTTGCCGATTTTTTTGGAGGAGAAATATTGGAGAGGTCTCTTATGTATATGCAAATGGGAAAAATGGCGTTCCTTTTTCCCTCTTTGCCCTTTCTTCCTTTGCCCTTTCTTCTTTTCACTTGCACTTTTCTTTTATAGAATTTCTCACACAATTCACACACAGAGCCTTCACCCAACGATTTCGTTACTGTAATCGGAATTTTAGGTACTTAGCTGGCAGTTTCTCAGGAACAAGCTGGGGCGAGCGGATGGGGGGATAATATCCGTGATTTCCTTTTTCGATGAAAATCCAAACAGAGTTGATCCGGCTCGAAGGACCAAATGGTTGTAGTGGGAGTTCCTGCCAGTAGTTTTTTGAGTTGTGGTGGATATGTGGGGGTCGGCTTCTTGTGGTCTGGTACTTAGTGGTGATCGGTGTATGGGCCGACCAAACAAAAAAATATGCGTGCTTCGTTTTTCACTTTATTTCTAAGACAAAAATATTTACAAGAGCTTAACTCTAGAACACCGCTTCGCCGCTCTGCAACATTGCCCTTGAGCTTTCGGTTCGAAGTCGATGTTGCTGTTGGTTGGAGTTTAAGTGGTTGTATGGTGCATGCTTTTCGGCATGAACAATCAGCAAGTAAAGTTCCTTTTTTAAATGTGATAAAACATACAACAAATTCGCTCTCGGAACTCTCCGCACAGATGTAAATCTACATACGTCGTTTTACGGACCTGCCCATTTGTGTCACGTCTTAGTCAATAATCTGAATTTCAACAAATGAACATTTTAGTCAGTAGTTCGTGTGTACTTAAAACTAGCGAGGAGGATTGGATACTAATTAATCATCCAAGAGCAGTTCTAGATTTGCTAAAATCATGTTGTATGTACTCGTATGTACACAAACACACACATATGTACATACAGGGCTTGATTTTTAGAGAACATTCTCGAACGAAGTTAGGTTAGGTTAGGTTATAGCGGCTGCTAGACTCACTGGGAGCCCAGCACACTTAGGCCGTTTCCGGCCGGTTGTGATACCGCGGGGGAATCTGCCCCTTCTCGCATTGTGAGACCAGAGGTCAACAGTTGTCCCAGCCTGCAGCTTTTATGAAGTTAGCTATCTTTCTGGGACATATGGTGGACATTACCGAAATGTCTGAAATGAAGGGCGAGACCAAGTGCTGTAGCCTTCTTCTGCTGAGAGCTGGGCAAGAGCAGAACAGGTGTTCCACCGTTTCCTCCTCTTCCTCATCTCTGCAGCTACGGCAAAAATCATTGTATGGGGCGCCCAGTCTATTAGCATCGGTACCTATTAACCAGTGCCCCGTTAGGGAGCGAATGACTGCGCTACACCTTCGTCTGCCGAGCCTGCACAGCTCAGAGGTGCGCTTCCTATCTATGGTTGGCCATGTTTGCCGAGTTATACGACAACGTGGTACTGATTGCCACTTGTTGTCTGTTAGTTGCTTATATTGCTCCTTTATTATGAGCCTACAAGTGGCCATCGGCATAAGAGTACCCTCCTTGTCTTGGAGAAGGGGGGTTGTAGTGCCATGTCTGGCCAGCTCGTCTGCAATACAGTTGCCCTCGATGTCCCGGTGGCCCGGGACCCATATAAGGCTGATAACAAATTGCTGAGCCATCTCGTGAAGAGATTTGCGGCAATCTGCAACGGTGGCCGAGTTTGCGGAGATCGCATTAAGCAATTTGATTGCGGCTTGGCTATCACTGTAGATATTTACGCGGGTTACCATGGCGGTAGTTTCCTGAAGGCAGTTTAGGGCTTCCTTGATTGCAATGACCTCCGCTTGGAAGACGCTGCAGTGATCAGGGAGTCTAAAGAAGTGCTTAATGTTTAGCTGCTCGGAGTATATACCTCCTCCGACTCTATTGTTCAGCTTTGATCCATCTGTGAAGATGTTTAGGGCCCCTTTTGGGCCTGGGGGTCCCTCACTCCACTCGTCTCTGTGGGGGATAATTGCATAGAAGGGGGTATCTGTGTATTCCCTTGGAACACAGTAGTCCGTTTTAGTAGGGACGGAAGTGCCGTTTAGTATTGAGGAGTGACCTGTGTGCTGTGGTGCCCATTGGTCGGAGTCTCTCAGTCGTATTGCAGCCATTAGTGCCCTTTCTTTTCCTGCGAGGGCAAGGCTTTGGAGGCACAGAATGGCATCTAGCGCATTATTTGGAGTGGTACGAAGAGCTCCGCTGATGCAAAGGGCGGCTGTTCGCTGAACTTTGTCGAGTTGTCTGGTGATCGTCCTTTTTGATAAGGCCGGCCACCATACAGTAACTCCATAAAGTATTATCGGTCTGACTATGGCTTAGTATATCCATTGGACTATACTTGGGTTCATGCCCCATTTCAGGCCAATAGCTTTTTTGCAAGTGTAGAGGGCTATCGTGGCTTTCTTCACTCTGTCTTTGATGTTCAGGTTCCAGTTTAGCTTTTTGTCGATTACTAACCCTAAGTAACTGGCACTGTCGCTAAAGGAGAGCCTGCATCCGTTTAGTGTGGGGGGGTTAAGAGACGGAATCTTGTATTTGCTTGTAAATAGCACAAGTTCTGTCTTTGAGGGATTAACTCCAAGACCTCGCGATTCTGTCCACCTTGACAGTTTCGCGAGCTTTGCGGTCATTAAGTCGCAGAGTGTTTGAGGGTATTTGCCCGAGAAGATAATTGCTACGTCGTCCGCGTATGCCGCGACTTTGCAGCCCCCCCCTTCCAGGTCACATAGAATCTTGTTGACTGCTATGTTCCATAGAAGGGGGGATAGGACACCACCTTGCGGTGTGCCTCTACTGACATACCTTGACTGAGTGGACGATCCCATCGATGATGTCACCGTCCTGCAACTGCAGCCACGGTTTCGACTTTTCGTGTCTTCACTCTCTCTTTCTCGATTCTGTACGCCGTCGCTAAACGGTTATCTATTCTCCGTTGTTTCGTTGCATTTCGCACCGTTAAACATGGAAAGCGATCCCAATACAGGCGCGGGCGAAAATATTGTGACGGCTAATAACAGGCTGAGTCTTTATAAACGTAAAGTTCAGTCTTTGTACGATCGAATGAGCGGGCTCGGCGAATCATTCGCTGGCAATAAGATCGATAATTTTAACGCCACGGATATCGACGTTCGTATCGACATGCTGTCAGAAATTCGAGAGGAATTTAATAAGGCCCATAATGAACTGGAAGCGCTCAATCAAGATGAGATTGGGAGTGAGATGCGCAACAACTTTGATATGCTCTTCATATCGTTGAAGGCTGAGCTACTGGCTGCTCTCGAACTAGGCCACTCGCGCGCTGCTGCCAATTCGACTACCCTACCAAACCATTCTGGAAACAGTACCATCATCATGGCTCACAAGCAACGACTTCCTGAGCTGAAAATACCCAAGTTTTCCGGTGGATATGTCGAATATTCGGACTTTATGGCTATGTTCAATTCGATAATCGACGCGGATGCGGATCTCAGCGACATCGAGAAGTTCCAGCACCTTCGCTCTAGCCTCGCTGATGTGGCTTTGGATTCGGTTCGATCTTTGGAACTCTGCAGTGCCAATTATCGTGTGGCGCTGGATATACTTAATAAACGTTTTAGTAACAAAAGACTTGTTTTTCAGGCACACATCAAGAAGATTCTTGGGCTCAAGAGAGTGGATTCGCCATCTCCCAAAAGGCTTCGGGAGTTTTCGGATGCAGTCAATTTGCATATGAGTGATTTGCAAACATTAGGAACGGATTTGGAGATATCCCACAGCATTATAATTAACCTGCTGCTGCAGAAGTTGGACGCTAAGACGCAAATGAAATGGGAAGAACACCTGTCGTCGGATGCCATACCTACAGCAAAGGATTTTTATGAATACTTGGAGAAGCGGTGCCAGAAAATGGAGAATCTGGAATACGCTACAGCGGCACCCGCTAGTAGCGCTCAGGTGGGAAAAACCCATAATTCTCATTTTAAGAAAACTTTTGTTGCCTCCAATTCTTCCACCGACTCGTCTGGATGCAGTTTTTGCCATTCAGCGGGACATGGTATATATTCATATTCCTGCAAGATATTCGGGAATTTGTCTCCGTTGCTGCGCCACAAAGAAGTGAAGAAGCTTTCCCTCTGTTTCAATTGCCTGAAAGCGGGGCATCGGACTCGTGCATGCAACAGTGGAAAATGTCGAGAATGCGGTGGGAGGCATCATAGTTTGTTGCATTTCGAGAATCTGCAGTCCACAACTCAAGGCTCCCCAGATCTTTCTCCTCCAGATCTAACGCTCCAGCCAGGCACTATTTCAGCCAGTCAGGATTCCGTTAGCAGTTCCGTTAGTGGTTCTCGTAAAGAATCGGTCTGGCGTTTTAGTTCCTTGTCGTGCCATACTAGATTCAGGATCCCAGCTTCATCTCATCACATCTAGGTTCGCCCATCAGCTTCAGCTTAGGAGAACTCAATCGTCTGCACTTGTCTCTGGGCTCGGCGATACGAACGTGGCTACTGAGGGATCCACCGTGAACATTTGTATGCATTCTCGCACAACTGACTACACAACTACGCTTACTGCTCTGATAGCTCCAACGATCACCGATTGTCAACCAAGTCTGGCAGTCAATGTAGCCGATTGGAATATTCCGTCAAATATTCAGCTTGCTGATCCTGCATTTTTCAACCCTCAGCGAGTGGGTCTTCTCATTGGTGCCAGCGTTTTCTATGATCTCCTCTGCGTAGGGCAAATCAAACTCATCGATGGCCTGCCCCTTCTGCAGAGGACCCGGCTTGGGTGGATCGTATCTGGTGGTGGACAAAGGGTAGCACGCTCGGCGCTCTTGGCAACGCACAATTCTCCAGATTCGGAAGCTAGCATGGATGCAGGGTTGGACACAACTCTTCGTATGTTTTGGGAGCTCGAGACTTGTGCGGACGCCGTTCTGAATACTAAGGAAGAATTAGATTGTGAAGCGCATTTCGTAGACCACTTCTCACGTTTGCCATCAGGGGAGTATTCAGTTCGTCTCCCGTTAAAGGATAATGGCGATCGCTTAGGGGAATCTTACACTCAGGCGCATCGTCGATTCATCAATTTGGAACGAAAGTTGGATCGAGATACTACACTCAAGGAGCGGTACTCTGCCTTTATGAGGGAGTATATTGAGTTGAAGCATATGTCCCCAGTCAACCCTGATTCTCGTAGTCTCTGCAGATATTTCTTGCCTCATCACTGTGTTTTAAAGGAGGATAGTACGACGACAAAGCTTCGTGTCGTGTTCGATGGTTCGGCAGCTACATCAACTGGATGTTCCCTAAATGATGCAATGATGGCAGGCCCTGTTATTCAGCCTGCATTGTTCAGCATACTAATTCGGTTTCGCACATATCCAGTCGCTCTCCCTGGGGACATTTGTAAAATGTACCGCTGCGTACGAGTGTCATCACCGGACAATTACTTTCAGTGCATTCTATGGCGAGATTCTGTCCAGTCCAAGGTTCAGGTCTACACATTAGACACCGTCACATATGGCACTAGAGCTGCATCGTTTTTAGCAGTTCGCGCAATGCACCAGCTGGCCATTGACGAGGGTGAGTCCTACCCTCCTGGCTCAGCTGCTCTGCAGCAGGATTTTTACGTGGATGATCTCATCTCGGGCGGCAGCTCTGTCGCTGAGGTCATGGAAAAGATGCATCAAACCTCCGCCATACTGTCTTGCGGTAATTTTAAGCTTAGGATATGGTGCTCTAGCCATCAGGAAGTGCTTGAAGGAACGCCTGAAGAGGACAGAGATAAATACTTAAGGTTTCATGATGGAAATGACATAACAAAAACTCTTGGCCTAGCATGGGACCCTGCATCAGATCAGCTGCTTTTTGCCTTGTCCGCGCTGGACACAAATTCGAAGCCCTCCAAACGATCGGTTTTGTCTACGATTGCTCGTTTCTACGACCCTCTTGGATTGATAAATCCCGTTATTGTCAGGTGCAAAATCTTCCTTCAGCAGCTTTGGAGAGAAAATTTGGATTGGGATGAAAGCCTACCCTCAGTGTTGCATTCATCTTGGATGGACTTGAGAAACAGCTTGTCAAGTATCACGCGGATATCATTTCCTCGCGTTGTTCATCCTTCTAATACGGTAATCGAACTTCACGGATTTTGTGACGCCAGCACAGAAGCATATGGCACTTGCATATATGTGGTGTCCAGGGAAGGGCAGTTGTCGAGCAATATCTTGTGCTCAAAGTCTCGAGTGGCGCCACTAAAAACCTTATCGATTCCCAAGCTTGAATTAAGTGGAGCCCATTTGCTTGCGAAACTAATGAATAATTTGAAGGATATTGGAAGTTTTACAGGTCGATTTTATTGCTGGTCAGATTCATCGACAGCATTATCTTGGATACGGGATGAGCCGGCCAAATTTCAAGTCTTCGTGGCAAATCGAGTGGCAGCAATTCAGGAATTGACGGCAGGCATGGAATGGCGCTACGTCCCCACATCATTAAATCCAGCTGACGTTCTCTCTAGAGGCTCGCTTCCCCACCAACTTATCCACTCAGAGCTGTGGTTTCATGGTCCATCATTTTTGGTAGGCTCCAGGGAAGAGTGGCCTGTACCTCCTGTTCCTGAAGCAGCAACGGCAGAGCTTCGCAGGCGTGTATTGTTGATCGCGTCTCCACATGCCGATCTCACGTCAGAATGCAAATTTGCAAATTCATTCTCCGGCATGCAGCGCACATTCGCCTACATGCATAAATTTGTACATCGGCTTCGGCATTCTGGACTCACCGTTTCGGATATTCGGCAAGGAACGCATCTTCTGATCCGGCATATTCAACTGGCTGTTTTGTATATGGATATAAGGGAGATTCAACGCAATGGTCAAGTCAGGAAATCCAGTTCCATCAGCTCGCTCTCTCCGTTCATCGATCAGTATGGATTACTAAGAGTTGGAGGTCGTCTTGGAAACTCATCTCTGGGATTTGATGCTCAGCACCCTCTTATTCTGCCAAAGGGACATCCCATAACTTGTGCGCTGATAAGGTATTATCACGAAAGGAACCTTCATGCTGGACCTCGCGCACTACTTGCCAAAATTCGACTGGAATATTGGCCCATTGGCGGAATCAAGGCAGTATCAAAGGTAGTCAGCAAGTGTGTGAGATGCTTCAGGACTAGGCCGCGCATGGTTCAGCACATCATGGGAGATCTGCCTAAGGAGCGTTTGGAGGGATCTCGACCCTTGGAAGTCACTGGAGTGGATTACTGCGGGCCCTTTTTCTACAGATCAGAAATCCGCACGAGGCCAACCATCAAGTGCTACATCAGTGTATTCATTTGCTTTACTTCTAGGGCTATACACATGGAGCTCGTAAAGGAACTGACCACCGCTTCGTTTCTAGGCGCCTTAAAGCGTTTCACTTCCACGCGAGGAAGGCCAATTCAAATTTGGTCCGACAATGCGACAAACTTCGTTGGCGCCAAGAACGAGCCTTTGGAGCTCAAGAAACTTGTTATGAGCGGCTCGCATATGAAGGATCCTTGCTGCGCACTCTGATCTGCCAGATCACGGCAATTGTTAAATCTCGCCCTTTGCTCTCGCTTTCAGAAAATCCTGCTGATTTAGATGTCCTGACTCCTGCTCATCTGCTTTTAGGCGGTCCACATGAGGCAATCCTCGAGCCCGATCTGACGAAGCTGAACTACAATCGTCTGGATGGCTGGCAACGGGTCACTCAGCTTCAGCAGATCTTCTGGAGCCGCTGGCACGAAGAGTATCTAACTCTATTGCAAGAGCGGTCGAAATGGCGGACTCCCACGCAAAATCTTTGCGTAAACGATCTTGTTCTGATTAAGGACGAGAATCTTCCTCCAATGCGTTGGCCACTAGCTAGAGTGGTCGAGGTCGTCAAGGGCAAGGATGGAGTGTGCCGCGTAGCTGATTTGAAGACTGCCACAGGAACCATCAGAAGGGCCGTTACCCGGCTATGTGTGCTGCCCCTCAAGGATTCTGTTGAAAGACTGGCTTCCAACGGGGGGAGTATGTTCGGGCCAGCCGCTGATCAACAGGCCTAACTTAAAACTATACATACACTACAATACAATACAATATTCAATGCACTGTAAACGCCCACGTTCGGCAGCGCTGCTGCGCTCTCCCTCTGTAAAGGGCGCTCTGCAGCCGCCGCCTCGGCTCTAGCTTTGATTAGCCGACGGTGCTAATTTCAGTAATCTGCTAACCTCTCTGCGCATTGGTTGCATTTGGATCTCGTTTACACATATATGTACATTTATCTGGTTGTGCTAAGAGCAAGCAATCGGCTTCCGCTAGCAGCCGCCGGTATAAATAAACAGTTATTACATTTGAACAATTCGCGTTATTATTTTGGATCGAAATAGGTGCCAAAAAAGCTTGGCATCTCAAACAGTCTATTTTCTAGACGGTGCATAAGGTTTTGCCGTTCCGAAAATTTTCCAGTTTGTTCCACCGTCTATTTTAAATGTTCCTAAACCGCACGTTTCTATGCGATATTTAGCCGATGGTTTTCGAATGCGACTCTGGAAAATTGGCATTCACAATGAAAAAATGGAATTCACTGCGAATATGTACGCAATGACAGCCAAAAATAACTTATATTCTCCAGAGAATGGGAAGGAGCCAGGTGGTTTTTCAATAGCATTTGTAAAATTTTCAGTTAGAGATGCTATGATTCCTTCGCGAGAAGAATGCAAATAAATAAAATGAAGACTATGCTGGTAGAAGCTCAATAAACTATAGTTTATTGCGCTATTGTGCTTATTAAACATATTGTGCAGTATGCAACAGCACATTTTTATTCCGCTGTAATCGCTATTGTGGGGATAATGCCTTTTATCCCCGATCGGCCGAATAATTATTTCCAATAAATAAAACGCGGCGCAGAAATAAAATTACGAATGTTCTTTAATGTGTGATGTCTAAACGGCGAGTGGCCTTGCTTGCCCTTCCCCATTGCTAGCATTGCCGCTCCGATCGCTGAGCGCAGCTTTTCTTCGTTCGGCAAACATAGATAAAGCCGAGCATAGATAACGAAGAGAGTGCGAGCTTTGAGAGAGCGCTTCGCAGGGCAAGCAAGTGCAAGAATTTACAGAATATGTATATGCGTAAGAATATGAAACAATGCAAATATGCGGCTGAAGGCCAATAAATAGCTGCTGTTTGGCCAGCCGCTATTCGGTGGGGATCTGCCCCGAACATTCACCCCCCGTTGGAAGGCAAAGGCTTTCAACAGATCCACCCTGAAGGGCCAGGACCGCTATCTTTCTAACGTCCTTTTTGAAGAGTCCTCTTTGGGCGTGTATGACGGCCTTGATATTGACTGATGCTGCGATGAGTCCCGTGTAGATCGTCAGCAATCGGCGCTTCATGTCGAAAATGGTTTGTGGAGGGCACGTCCAAGTCATCGGGAATTTCTGTAATTTCATGAAATGGCGGGGAATTTAGCAAGGTAGAAATTTTAGAAGTTGATGTTCGAATTTCGTTAAGTATGGATATAAAACCCTTTGCTGTATCGGTAAGGTCACGCTGCAGTTCCTGCATTTGGCGCTTATATAGAGCAATGTCCTGAACGAGACCTATCTGCGCCAACTTTGTCCCAAACTTGGCCTTAAGCTCCTGATTCTCCGATCGCAGTTTTTCCGCCTGCTCCTGGCACTCGTACAACTGCTGCCCGCGTTGCTGATCTCGATCGGCCGAATCCTGGCGCCGTTTAGCCAGCTTGCGGTAGTCCAGCCTTGTGGGACTAAAATCGTGAGCGAAGATGTGAGGGGAACCTTCAGAAACAGCTAACTCTGTTTTATTAACCTCTGCGCTGCTTATGCTTCCTGACGCTATCCAACCAAGCTTTGTCCTTTGAAATGTTGGCAGTTGCGTCGACGGCCGTATCTGTTCGACGTACAATAGGTCGAAGAATAGGCCAGCTCCTATTAGCAAATCGACTTGTTGGGGCTTGAAGAACTTAGGGTCAGCTAGCTTCACATTTTTCGGAATTGGCCAATCCTTTGCATCCAGGTTAAAGTTGGGCTGCCTTTCCGTTATTGAGTTGGTGACAATTGCAGCGAGCGAATCGCGATAGCTTGCGTCCTGGGATTGTACAACTATATGCACAGAGTTGGTCGAAGGTAGAATAGATCTCCCAATACCGGAGATGTTAAAATGAGACGAGTGATGAGATAATTGCAACTGATTAGCAAGTCTTGACGTTATGAAATTTGCCTGCGATGCAGAATCTAAGATGGCACGACATGGGATCAGCTTTCCATAACGATCTGTGACATGGACGAGGGCGGTAGGTAGCAACACGTTTTGGCAAGGCTGCGATTTCTGGTTGGAGGGGGGAGGGCTAGAAGAACCGCTTGCTAGAAGGACAGCGGCGGCGCGTTGCTGGCTCGATTCCTCGGTCGGTGATGAGGAAGATGATGCAGCAGCGCTCGATTGGATGTGGAGCAGCGTATGATGCTTGCACAGGCAATGCCTGCACGGTCCTGACCTGCACTTCTGCAATTCATGGCCCTTGTTGAGGCAGTTTAAACACAAGTGCCGCTTCTTTGCTTCTTTATATCGATCATAAGAAGGGAGATTTAGGAATGCCTGACATCTAGATATGTAATGCTGACAGGAATTGCAATAGGTACATGTAGGGCTAGGATGGTCGCTAGTGGAGGCGATAAGGGTGCTAAGTTCATTTTCTCCCACCTGCTGGCTAGGAGTTGTTACCATAGCCGATGCCAAATTCTCCAGCATCCGACACTTCGCTTCCAAGAATGAGGACATGTCTGACCAGAGAGGCAATCTTGAGGTCGGCAGGCTCTCCTCCCATTTCACCTGCGTCTTGTGGTCCAATTTCTTGCTTATGATGCAAACCAGCAACCCATCCGATATCTCCTGAGGCGTTGCCAAGGTCCGAAGAGCACGTAAGTGCGAATTGATCTTGTCGCTGAGCGCACGCAAGCCGCTGGCTGAGCCCTTCTCCACCCCTTGCAGACCGAAAATAGCCTTGACGTGTGCCTGAAAATGCATAAGCTTATTATCAAATCGCAACTTTAATAAATTGAACGCCTCGTCGTAATTTTCCTCAGACAATTCCAAAGATCGAATTGTGTCCAGCGCAGCTCCATGTAGGCATCCACGGAGATACTGAAATTTCTCGATGACCGGTATTCGCGACTCCTTGTGCACCATGGTCGTAAACATCGAGTGGAATTCTGGCCAATCCATATAGTCTCCACTAAATTGGGGAAGCTGCAACTCGGGCAGTCGAGAACGGCCTATAATATCATAGGCAAACGCAGATGAATGCTCCTCGAGAGGGTGCCGTGCCGTGGAATGCGCAGCATTTACCGAGCGAGAGACCGCCAACTCCCGTGACAGCTTGGACCTGACCTTGATGTAAATATTGGCGAAGTCCAGTCGGGCGTCATTGGCCAACTGCAGTAAGTCTAGCCTTTCAAGGCTCGTTTGAGCGGCACCAAAATCCGCATTCATTTGCTCGATCTGCTCTATGCGAGCTTGAAGCTCCGTTTCATCCAGATCAGCCAGCTCTTCCTTGGTGAGAAACCTGTCCATGGCATTTAATTGACGAGCGATTGCCTCCGCCTTTTGCCTATAAAAATCAATGTCACTAGGCATTACCGCGTTCGCGACATTATTTGGCTCAGGCTGTGCCATGTTGGAGTTTTTCAAAGTCACGAGAGGAAAGACACCCTGTATACGTATAAAACGAAAACCGCAAGCAAAGGGATTACAGCTAATCGATCTAGCTGTGCGAGCTGTCCGATTCCGCTTTGTGCTACGTTCGTATGTATTGGTTAGTTCACTGCAATGCCCAATGCACTGCACTGTACTGCCGCGACGAAAAACTGTAAGGCCAGCAACGGTACAAATATGTATATAGGTTTTGGCACCGAATTATGCGCAAAACGCCGAAAATTTTGTTGAGGCTTTCGAAAGCTATGTAATTGACTCCGCTATTTAGACGATCACGTCGGGGTCACCAAATTTTATGTGGGGATAATGCCTTTTATCCCCGATCGGCCGAATAATTATTTCCAATAAATAAAACGCGGCGCAGAAATAAAATTACGAATGTTCTTTAATGTGTGATGTCTAAACGGCGAGTGGCCTTGCTTGCCCTTCCCCATTGCTAGCATTGCCGCTCCGATCGCTGAGCGCAGCTTTTCTTCGTTCGGCAAACATAGATAAAGCCGAGCATAGATAACGAAGAGAGTGCGAGCTTTGAGAGAGCGCTTCGCAGGGCAAGCAAGTGCAAGAATTTACAGAATATGTATATGCGTAAGAATATGAAACACTGCAAATATGCGGCTGAAGGCCAATAAATAGCTGCTGTTTGGCCAGCCGCTATTCGGTGGGGATCTGCCCCGAACAGCTATCTTTATCCTTTCGTCCAGCAACATGATTAGTTGTTGCAAGAAAATATTTTGCTGTTGAACCATAGTTAAAACAATTGCAAAATCTTCCATATCCATTTTTTTCCAAACCAAAATAAAAAAATCTTCCGCTCAAAAAATCAGTTTTTGTTATTGTCATCAGCTGTTAGACGGTAAACGGTAGACGGTGCCAGTGTGATTCGGAGTTTCACCGTCTGTCAAAAATCCCAACGTTCCCCCTTAACGGACTCAGTGTGCAGAGGGTATTAGTGATTAGTGATTATCAGCATAATCCGATACCAATTAAGGGAGTCATCGACAAATCAATTCATTACTATCGGCGTAAAATTGAGACTAAAAATCAAATTTCAACCGCTCCGTTAAACAACATGGCCATCAAATTTCATCAATACACTCTATCTTCAATAGACGGCATATTTTCGCAAAATTTAATCTAGCTCAAGCATACGCTCTGCGCTAATACAAACCATTTCTACGCACAAGGGTGCATTTAAAGTAATCAGGCTTCAATTCGGAATGTCATCAGCACCAGGAATATTTCAGAGTTTCATCAAAAACATCCTACAGAATATTCCAGGAGCTCTGCCGTACATCGAACCGCAAGGAGAAATGTGAGTTTGGTGCTTCATCAGCTGAGTTCCTGGGATTCAAAATTGATGCTCTCGGCATACGGCCGTCCACTGAAAAAGTTAAGGCAATTCGCAACGCACCAGCTCCGAAAGACAAAAAACTGCAGGCATTCTTAGATCTAATTAACTTCTACCATTCATTCCTTCCACATACAGCAACGGTGGCTGAGCCGTTACGTCGTCTACTGGACAAAAATTCACCCTGGCAATGAAAAAGGCAACACGAAGAATCTTTTAGCGCATTAACGAAGCTTATCGCGTCTGACGACGTGCTCATGCATTATGACGGGAACCTTCCGCTAGTACTAACATGCGACGCATCGCCCTACGGAATCGGGGCAGTGCTCAGCCATCAGCTGGCCAACGTGGTATGCCCGTTGCAGAGTTCTGGAACTTTATCGAAAACGAAACAGAATTATGCCCAAATAGACAGAGAAGCGGTAGCACTGACCGCCGGAGTTAAGAATTTCCGCTCCCAATTTTTCAGAAACCAAAAAGATGGATATATTCGCATTTGTGGAGACTACAAATCAACTCTCAACCGCGTCGTTAAACCACATGGCCATCAAATTCCAGCAATCAATACACTTCTATCTTCAATAGAAGGTGGTTAAATTTTCGCAAAAATTGATCTAAATCAAGCACACCAGCAACTTATGGTCGCACAAGAGTGCATTTAAGGTAACCCTGGCAATGGAAAAGGCAGCACGAAGAATCTGTTAGTGCATTAAAGAAGCTTATCGCGTCTGACGATGTGTTCATACATTATGACGGGAACCTTCCACTAGTTCTTACATGTGACACATCGCCCTACGGAATCGGGGCAGTGCTCAGCCATCAGCTGTTCAACGGGGTAGAGAAGCCCGTTGCATTCTATTCTAGAACTTTTTTGAAAACGGAACGAAATTATTCCCAAATAGACAGAGAATCGGTAGCACAGACTGCAGGAGTCAAAAAGTTAAATAACTGTCTGTATGGAAGGCCATTTAGTTACAGATTATCGCCCACTACTGGGGATCTTCACAACTACGAAATCGGTTTCATACGTGATCTCCACTTACATAAATGCTTTGTCAAACAGTACTCCTGAACACATATGATTTTCATCTAATTCATCGACCGGGAACCAAGATTGGAAACGCAGACTTCTCGAGGCGTTGTCCAATACCATCGGATCAGGTATCATAGCTTTCCAAAGATATACAATACACAAGCTGCAAGACCTATTTCGACAAGATACAACCTCAGGAGATAACATTTGGTAAAGCCTGCGACTCCCACAATTCTAAACATTTTATTACAGGTAATGCAGTCTGGGTACGCAATTATGCCACTAACCGAAGTGGATCGAAGGTCTGGTATCTGAACAAACGGGGCCCATTTCGTACAATTTCCGCCTCAACGATTCTCGAGTAGTCAGACGCCATCAAGATCAATTGCGTAGTCGTGACCTTTCACCACCAGCAGAGGACGACGAGCTAGAAACCTTTTCTGATGACATAGACAAGATCTTTACACCCGTGCAGTCACCGCTACAGTCACCACCACAGTCACCGCAGTCGAAGGAAGCTCTACGCAGATCTAATCGCATCAAACGCCCTCAGGAAATTTACAACCCATCTGGGTGTTAATGTTTGTTATGTATGTGTGTGCACACGGACGAGGAGCAATGCTATGACGTTCTGCTCGCTCTCGGAACCAGTTCTCCGCGCAGATATCAAGCTACACAAGTCGTTTTATGGAGCTGCATATGAGTTTCTGTTGTGCTAAGATTTGCAACCGTTCGGTCACTACACGGCATATGTATGTAAACTTATGGTTGTGTGACATCCTGGCACATTCCAACTGTGCAGAACTTGGATATATTGGTGGTCGCATTGGAGATCATAATAAGACTCGCTGTGGCCTCAACTGGACCTGTTAGGACTGCAGGGCTATCGAAAGCTAATTTTAAATTAATCGCCGTATTCCGAATGCTCCAAGATAAGTCTCATTTGACGGAGTCTCTCTTTAAAACCGTTCGCCTCTGGACTGTCACAATGGATGTTGAGACCCCTTCTACCTTGGCATCCATCGCTATCGTCTTAAACAACACTATGCCAATTGTGTCGCCTAACCTTGATAGCACCGCTGCGTCTGCTCCCAGGGTGGATAAGGTTGCGACTTATGATGCCGCCAATGCTTCTGCCAACGTACCGAGACCTATTCGGGGTATGGCTGCACCATCTGGCTCTCGTACGGGACTTCAAATTAGTGCAGTTGGACTTAATCCTAAGGCCACAACGGAGGATGTTAAGCATCACCTTTGCTCCAAGCTAAGCGCTTGCCGTGAGGATATTATTCTGACCAAATTTTCTCTTAAACATAAGCTTAATATTTCCTCCTTTAAAATTTTCGTCCCTGATTCTTGCCTTGCTAGATCTCTCGAACCGTCTATGTGGCCTGAGCATACAGTTATGCATGAGTTCTAACGTAAAGATTCAAAGAGTCATAATGTTGTTTATTGTTTATTTTTGTTTAAATTTTAACAATGTACAGTTAAACTGTAAGGGTAAAACTACATGTCAACTAATTAGGCGAAAGGGCTAATGCAAATACTCATACCCGGTAGGGCTGATTATCGGCTCAGTAGCCGATAAGATCCCACCAACAGCCAAACTAAGGTTAGAGAAAAGCCGGTAGCCGAATAATTCCCAATTAGAGCTATTTAAATTAAATTAAGTTATTGATTAAGATTATTTTGACCATATTAGAACTAGTATCAAAGGAAAACGGATGGAAAAATTGGTTATAGTTACGGCAAAGGCTACGGAAAGATTCATAATCCGAGTAGATAGAAAGACAGAGTTGGAGATTAAGAGGAAAGTAAGGCCTAGTCGGGCGGAAAGAAACAGCAATACTAATAAGGCTGAGCATATCCTGAAATTTTTGGTAGTGAGGAGACACAAGAACAATATTCCAAGATAGGCCGGACCAGAGGAACATACAGAAGTTTTGTTGTATACGGGTCTGTAAATTCCTTAGAGCATCTTTTGATAAATCCAAGGACTTCTTTGGCTTTGTTAGAGATAGTAGAGATATGAGAGTTGAAACATAGATAAGGTATAAAGGTAACGTCATTACCGGCCCTGTTCATGATCATGAAATTCTTGCTCACAATTTCATCATTTATCGAATGGACCGTGCATTTTATGCTGGTAGAGATCTGATTGCAGTTAAAACTGACTTCTCATCTGAGTTGTTCCCATTCAACAATATACATGGGATGGAGTTCATTGAAATCAAAGTCCGTGTTGGTATGGCATTTATCTATCTAATTTATGCATACATTCCTACCAAATCTGATGTTGTTTACTTAAAACACCTTTCTGCTATCCATTCTGTCGTGTTGTAACGAACCGTTTTCTTTTTCCGCTTGCGGCAGCTGGTCTCGCTCAGCGGTCAATGGGCTCATTGCATCAAATTTTTAGGTGTTGCCCCAACGACAAGTAACAAGACGGGTTTTGTTGGTTTATTCTAGTTTTAAGATACGGTAAGGGCTAGGGCTTATGGCTAGGGGTATATGCTATTCCTTAACTGATACTCGGGGTTTCTGTCAGTCGCGTGGCTACTTCCAGGCGTAACGGCGTCGGTACTATTGGTTCTGATCCGCCACTCTAAACTCGCACTGAACGGTATGCCCTTCTCTTGGTACACCACTGACTGCCCTCGAATCCCCTTTTCCGTAACTGACTCACTCGGTGCTTCGGTATCGGATTTGTTCCTGACGCTGGGCTTTTTTCTGTCACTTTCACTCGCGGATCGCTCCCGTAATACTGTTTTCTTCGTCCCGGTGGTTAATCACTCCCGTTCACTCGCACGTGCGCAAAAGAGATCCGCTGTAGGTGCCGGTCTCCTTATATAGGCCGAACCTAGCGGGACCTCCGCCGCCGGTGATTTTCCATTGGGCTCTCTGATCGCTCCTACCACCTTCTTAACGGGATCTGATCGATGACCCGCCTGCATGCCCAAATTTGGGCCCGCACCGGGCCTCTTGTGGTCCGATCCCGCGATTCCCTGCTTCTAGTGAGTCCCGTCCCTTTTCGCCGTTGGTGCTTTCTCATCCGCCGGTGGACCCCCCTCAGGGGCGAGAGCCCGCGGCGATTTGGCGGCCTCAGGATATCCCTGGCGGCCGAACCATCAACGTTATCCGGTCCGTCAGCCTTATCCGGCATGTCAACCCTATTGTTTCTGTGAGGCACACGGTTCCTCAAAGTGTCTTCGTTAGGTTGTGCTAACCAATTGCTCCCTAGTATTCATAACGATTTTATCAATGAGCTAACGGATGATTCCCTTGCTCAAAATAATGCTATTAAAAATAACTATTTTTTTTCCGCTTTCTCCCAAAATGACTTTTTCTGATAGATTTAGAGACTTATTATTTTGAGTTTAGTTTTTTTTTAAGAATATCTTAACATTTGGTTTTTTTTTAAAGGGGGTGCTTTTATTTTTAACATAAGTTAACTTTCCTACAACTGGTTGTATTTTGAGACTTAAATTCATTTTAAAGAATTATGGTTTTTTTTTAGGTTTAGTTTTCTTAAGAATTTTTAAAAATGTTGTATTTTTTTTTCAGAGGTAGTGCTTTTTTTTTTACATTACTTAAGTTTCCTGCAACTGGTTTTATTGAACTTTGCAGTTTTAAAAAGCTGACAAATGCAGCTATAAATCCATCCCAGACACTTTGTAGCTGCAGCTTAACGTCTGGGAGATATTAGGCTTTCAAATTGAAATTTCATAATTTTTTTCGGTATTTTTCCCCGAAGCTTTGACTTTGAAAACTCAGGAAAAGTCGAAAAAAAAAATATTTTATATCTAACATTTTTAGTTTTAGATTGACACAGGCGTTCATTCATCCATTTTTAAAAATGATACTTCTAACGACGCCTAATTAATGTGTCTATTAGTCTGTACGTGTCAATATTTAATATATTTAATAATCATTGTCAAGCAATTCTCTCCAAGACAAGTCTTCATCAACAGAACGCAATGATTTAAATGGTGTTGGTCTTCGACCATTTCTTAGCATCAATCGCAAATAATAACATTCTTGATTGTTGGGAAGAACTATATAAAATCGTCATATCGCCTAAAGGTGAACCAATAGTGGCTCAGCATGAACGACTTCTTCGCGATTTCGCCTTTTGAAAAACTTTTGACGAATTATGCCCTGTATAATATTCGGGTACTTCGGCGCTTAGCAACGTTTTAGCAAAATCATCTGCTTGATACAAAGCAAAAAATGCAGTTAAAGTTGTTGCTGGTGGGTACGCCGCTCTTCGCATTGCATTTTTGCGTGTGAAAAAAACGCATTGGCTGTTTTTAAGATGAACAGCAAACGACGGTTGGATGCCTATCATGGATTGGGAATGATAATACGCGAAACTGATGTATCTGCCCATATGAAATCGAATGATTTTACCGGTAACATTAGCAACTGCTCCAAAAACAGCCGTATTCCTTTGTTGATGTATTTGCAAATGTATTTAAAAGATTGAACTGAATTGTAGTACTCTGTTTATGAGAGCTTTATAAATCTTAGATTCCCATCTTACACGTAAAGGTGATGAAGAGGTTTGGTCGACCGTAACGGCGAACGTACGACATCGCATCTTGAGCGTACTAAAACATATGACGTCCACTTTCAACGTTTGATGACGGTGATATTATCATAGTTCCAACGATTTGTGCATTACCATATTTTACCTTAATTCTGAATACAATATACGATAGAATGAAGGTGTCTCTTATGATATTTGTGGCACCAAAAGATGTTATTTGAAAAATTGAATTATACTTTTGCACAGTATACTTTTTAAACGAGAGGGAACGTTGTGAGCCGCGGCAAAGTCTACTTTATACCCGGTACTCAGTCAGAATATAGGTGATCTTATGATTTAAATAATTTATTATATGTTCGCGAAAGGGACGAATTAAATTTTGGCCCAAATGGAACATTTAAAAAAATAAGGTCGAACCCTATGCAAGATTTTAGTATATTTAAAGTTATCTGATTCCGTTTCTGTTTACATTTAATTTTTAAATCAGCTTCTACATTTTCATGTAGAACTACTCATACGAGACCTGGAAGTGTGCGCGAAAGAGAGAGAGAGAGAGAGAGAGAGGGAATGTGTAAGCGCTTGACAGGCTTTGCGTAGCGACTGAAATTAAATTTGTTCCTTCTGGCTATAATTACCACTACTCGACAAAATTCAACTTTTTTTCCGCTGTGGCCAAAAATGACTTTTTCTGATAGATTTGGACATTTAAATTTTTTTAAAGAATTATAGTGTTTTTTTCATGGAGTAGTTTTTTTTAAGAATTTTAAATAAATTTGGTATTTATTTTCATAGGTAGTGCTTCTATTTTTCACATAACTTAAGTTTCCTACAACTGGTTATATACTTTCATATGCCGAATTTCGCCGATAAATTCTGATAGCCGACCTATAACGGTTTTTTTCCTACAAAAATACAAAAAATCTGTGCTTGTAACAGTTTTTAACGGTAAAATGGCATTTGGAATAGTGCCAAACGGCATATGAAGTTTTGTTCAAACGGTTATAACTTAGCCGTTTATTTTTATATTTTTATAAGCGATGCCTTAAACGACGCCTAATTAATGTGTCTATCTAAAACCAAAAATCAAAGCATTAAAATATTTTGTTTTCGACTTTTCCTTAGCTTTCAAAGTCAAAGCTTCGGGGAAAAATATCGAAAAAAATTATGAAATTTTAATTTGAAAGCCAGACGTTAAGTTGCAGCTACAAAGTGTCTGGGTTGGATTTATAGCTGCATTTGTCAGCTTTTTTAAATTGCTAAGTTCAATACAACCATAATTCCATAATTCCATAATTTTTTAAAAAAATTTAAATCTTTAGATCTATCAGAAAAAGTCATTTTTGGCTACAGTGGAAAAAAAAGTTAAAATTTGTCGAGTAGTGTAATTTGTCAATCGCGGTTAGGAAGTGTTTCCTGCGGTGGAAAAAATGTCGGTATGAATCAATTCGCCTACTCTTGCCGGTATCGGCGTAACCCCTAATTCTTGCCTTTTAGCGTGTCTGTCATACTTAGCTTTTAGGCATATCCTGCATTTAGATACCACTTCTGATTCGACTCTTCCCATTTTTGGAAAGTAGTAATCGCGCAGCACCTGTTTTAACTTCTTCTGCCCTGTGCGCCCGATTGTGCTCGGTGGTTACTATCTCCCTTCGTTCCCCATCGTTTGTAATGTCTGTCACTAGGGCCTTACAATACCGAAATTTTGTGTCCGGAAAGGCCTTCACAAGGTCATTCTGCACGGACGCCAAAATCGGTAGAGTGTAATAGATGGCGTTAACGACCCCAGGCTTTACCACCTCTTTGATTGATGCAAGAAGTGTGTCCCGACTGACAGCGAAGAGAATGTGAAGCTGCTTCGAGGGGGTGTCTGCCTCTTCCAGGATTATTTGATTCCTGAAGCAGTTCACTGGTTTGTCTGAAGCCTTAACTACATAAGTAAGCGAGGCCTTACTGTGAATTGTAGCTGCGTCGGATCGACTGTGGCTCTCTAAAGCACTAATATCTTGCCTCGACAGCGCATCCGCTAAATGGTTGTCCCTGCCTGGATCGTATAAGGCTCTCGCGCCACACTCATCAATTCTGGCTCTCCAACGTTTTATTTTGGAATTGAGTTTTCTATCCGAGACTGCGAATATCAATGGTTGATGGTCTGTGTAGATGTTAATGTCACTCTTTCCATATAGGTAGTGACGAAGCGAATCTAGGGCCTAAACTATGGTCAACAGTTCCCTTTCATTGGTCGCGTAGTTTAGCTTCCTGTCCTTCAGAGTCCCAGAAATCATGGTTATGGGTCTATTGCCTTGCGACAGCAGCGCCCCAATGCCACTGGCTGAGGCATCAGTGGTTAGGTCGAATGGCTGGTTAAAGCCTTGGACAATAACGTCTTCCGACGCCAAAATATTCCTAAGTTTATCAAAGGCTTGCTTTTGTACCTCGTCAAACTGTATAGGAACAGACGCTCGACGTTGCTTGCTGATTTTGCCGTTTTCTCCTTTCAAAATACTGGAGATTGGCCTTGCTATCTGAACAATGTCCTTTATGAAGCACCTCTAGTAGCTGGCAAGACCCTAGAATGATCTTACCGCAAACAGGGTGGAGGATTGTCTAAACTCCCGAATGGCCTTGACTTTATCAGGGCTTGTTCTTGTGCCCTCAATTGATACCACAAAACCAAGGAATTCTACTCGTCGCTTGAATGCAGTTGGATCTGCAGCATTTCAGTTGGATCTGCAAATGCTTTTATACGGTTGGACATCATTTTGAGAAATTCGTCCTTTACTGCTGGTGGAACTTCGATATCCTCTATTTTTATGATGTTGACGCTGGGGCACTTGTGTAATAAGATTTTTTCAGATTCATGCCCGCAGTGGAGTTTCTTTGTTTCCAAGTTTATATTGACGCCAGCCTTGGTCAGCGTGTCAAGCCCTACGATGTTATCAAAAGTTGATAGCTCTGGCAAGATAAAAAACGGCCTTTTAATGCCGAACATGGTTGAGAAACATTTTTGGTTTACTTTGTTGAAGCCGTGTAGGGACTTTACAATGAATGGGGCTTCTACAGGGACAGTTCCCTGAAGTACTTTTAATTGCGATATGTAATTTTTTGCGGCCCCAGTATCTATTAAGATGTTTATTGTTCTCCCCGCTACTGTTCGCTTGACGAACGGGAGCAGGGATTCTCCCCTAAAAAATTAACAGTATTACTTTCGTATCCCGCATTGTTCTCCCCATCGATCTCTTTCACCGCCTCAGACGTTCCCCAAAGTTGGTTCTCTGCGTTTGAATGCGTTCCTCAAAGTTGGTTCTCTGTGTAGCCAATGCAGCTCTGACCGCCGCAGATATGGCGGCTTGGATTTGTTCCGCATTCATTATATCTATTATTTCCTCTGGTCCAATTTGAAAGTCTAAAGTTCTGAGTTCTTTGAACAACTCTTCTAACTCGTTGATGTTATTGTCAATGGACATATAAAAATTCCTTTCAGATTTCCCACTACCGCTTCTTTCTGTCTTTGTCTTATTTGAGCTGCTCCGCGCCGCTGTTATTGTTTGTTTATTTTAGGTGTCAAATTTGAGCTCCCTCAAACACCGATTTTTTTTATTGTTTTATTGGGCAGGGGAAGAAAAAATATTCTGAGAAATTTTGACGCTTAAACGTTTTTCTACATGAACGTTTTATTTGTTTGTTTTTTTTTTATTCTTTTTGTTTTAGTTTTTTCGAATGATTTATCACTTCAAATAACATTCTATACGTTTTTACTTTATTTAAATTTGGCGATTGTTGAATTTCACTTACATGTTCCTCTTTTTTGGCTATGCTGTTGTTTGTTATGTTAATCTATCCCCTGTGGATGTTGTTCAGTAGCTCTTTTCAGTTGCGTTGGTGTTAATTCTTCCTTGTCTATCTTCGCCGCTGCCCAAAGCCGTCCGCTTTGGTGTAACAATTTTTTGGGTTGATTGGGTCTCTTTGTAGATTTGCCGCGGGCGCAGTTTGCGTTTGTCGAATCTTGAAAATGGGCGTTGTCTCCGCGCTCTTTTGTTAGAATGGTTTTATGTTTTCACCTTTTTGCTTTTACTTTTTTATATTGAGCGGGCTTTGTCTCCGCACTCAATTGTTGATATTTTGTATCTCGTTATTTTTTTGGTTCAGTTTTTGTTAGTTGAACCTTTACTTGGCACTGTTGAGCGGGCGTTGTCTCCGCACTCTATGCTGATATTTTATAACTTGTTCTTTTTTTTTACATTTTGTTTTTCGAACCTTTTATTTGCACATTTCGAGCGGGCGTTGTCCCTGCACTCTATGCTGGTTTTTTTTGTTTGCGGGCGTTGTCTCCGCGCTAATTGATTTAATTAATGATTCTCGGGCTTGGTCCGATCGCGTTGGGTGCCTGTAATATTTTAATTGGACACAAGTATAGATCAGTTTTACAATTTTTAATGATATTAAACTGGATAACCGGCATTCGGGCGATCGTTCGCGCCGTTCGCGATCCCACAGATGTCGAAAACTGCTTTTTCGACAATAATGCAGTAATCCATCCAGTGGCAGATTCAGTTAACTCTCGTTAACTTGCACACGGACGAGTGGCAACGCTATGTCTTCCTGCCCGCTCTCGGAACCAGTTCTCCGCGCAGATATCAAGCTACACACGTCGTTTTATGGAGCTTCATATTTGTGTCACGTCTTCGTCAATAATCTGCATTTCAACCAATAAACAACTTAGTCAGTAACTCGTGTGTATTTAAAACGACGAGGATGGGGTACTAATTAATCATCCAAGTATTAGTTCACACAAGTTTCTTGATTTGTTAAAACTTTGTATGTACTCGAATGTACACACACATACACATATGTACATACGGGGCTCGATTTGTAGAGAACATTTGCGAACGAAGTAACACGACACATATTTCAACATAGTCATTGTGCAGTGAAAATCGGCAACAGCGCATTATCATTTCTTTTATTGGTAATCTGGAACCGTTTGATCTGAATCAACGGGGAAATGGACAACGTACAAGGATCGATTCTAGTTAAACCTACTCCCTAATGATGTTCAGGATGAGACGCGAAATAGGGCAGCGTTTTTAACAATAGCAGGCGCACCGCTTTTTGAGCTATTGGTTTCATTGACAACGCCAACACCCGTGAGCGACCTAAAATTGGTGGACATATTTAAGACTCAAAAAAACCATTTATCTCCACCCCCTCGGAAATTGCTGCGTTCTACTATTTCCATAAACGTGACCAACATCCTCAGGAAACTGTTGGCCAGTACATGGCAGCGTTGCGAACACTTTCAGTACCGTGTAACTTTGTCCCAGCACTTGACCGAATGTTGCGAGACCGGTTTGTCTGTGTCATGAAGGATGAAGGGTTACAGAGATGTTTCCTTGCGAAAAAAGACCTGACAGTGCAACGTGTCTCAGAACGTGCTGTCACTAGCGAAGCTGCAGCAATCAGTGCATAGGCGATAAGACCGTCAGGCGATTCAGTGACGGATCATGGTGAATACATCCATTACATCCGAGCGGGTCAAAGCAACTTTAGACGAAGCCCCACAAGGAAGCCGAATAACGGCTGTGGTGGACCACATTAACGACAGCAGTGTTCTTTTTAAAACACTGTGTGGTGTGGATGTGGCCGGAGGGGCCACATACAACGCGTCTGCCGAAGCACACAAAGATCGTCTTCGAAATCATCGGTATGCTCATCTCCCACTCAAAGTTCGCAGTCAGCTGGAGAAGGTGCATTTCGGTCAAGTCAATTCCGTGCAGATTCCAGCGTACATCAAATAGTACCACCACATCATTATCAATGGCTGCACTTGTAAATTCGAGGTAGATTCCGGGTCATCAGTGTCGATACTGAGAGAGTCCACGTTCCGATATATCAGTCATCGTCGAAATCTGGATATGGTTAGGTTAGGCTACAGCGGCTGTCCGACTCACTGGGAGCCCAGCACACTTAGTCCGTTTCCGGCCCGTTGTGATACCGCGGGGGAATCTACCCCTTCTCGCATTGTGAGACCTAAGGTCAACCGTTGTCCCAGCCTGCAGCTTTTATGAAGTTAGCTATCTTTCTGGGACATATGGTGGACATTACCGAAATGTCTGAAATGAAAGGCGAGCCCAAGTGCTGTAGCCTTCTTCTGCTGAGAGCTGGGCAAGAGCAGAACAGATGTTCCACCATTTCCTCCTCTTCCTCGTCTCTGCAGCTACGGCAAAAATCAGTGTATGGGGTGCCCAGTCTATTAGCGTGGGTATCTTTTAGCCAGTGCCCCGTTAGGGAGCGTATGACTGCGCTGCGCCTTCGTCTGCCGAGCTTGCATAGCTCAGAGGTGCGCTTCCTATCTACAAGTATCCTTCCTACAAGTATCCTCCTTGTCTTGGAGAAGGGGGGTTGTAGTACCAAGTCTGGCCAGCTCGTGCAATACAGTTGCCTTCGATGTCCCGATGGCCCGGGACCCATATAAGGCTGATAACAAATTGCTGATCCATCTCGTGAAGAGATTTGCGGCAATCTGCAACGGTGGCCGAGTTTGCGGAGATCGCATTAAGTGATTTGATTGCAGCTTGGCTATCACTATAGATATTTACGCGGGTTACCATGGCGGTAGTTTCCTGAAGGCAGTTTAGGGCTTCCTTGATTGCAATGACCTCCGCTTGGAAGACGCTGCAGTGATCAGGGAGTCTAAAGAAGTGCTTAATGTTTAGCTGTTCGGAGTATATACCTCCTCCGACTCTATTGTTCAGCTTTGATCCATCTGTTTAGGGCCCCTTTTGGGCCTGGGGGTCCCTGGGGGGATAATTGCATCGAAGGGGGTATCTGTGTATTCCCTTGGAACACAGTAGTCCGTTTTAGTAGGGACGGAAGTGCCGTTTAGAATTGAGGAGTGACCTGTGTGCTGTGGTGCCCATTGGTCGGAGTCTCGCAGTCGTATTGCAGCCATTAGTGCCTTTCTTTTCCTGCGAGGGCAAGGCTTTGGAGGCACAGAATGGCATCTAGCGCATCATTTGGAGTGGTACGAAGAGCTCCGCTGATGCAAAGGGCGGCTGTTCGCTGAACTTTGTCGAATTGTCTGGTGATCGTCCTTTTTGATAAGGCCGGCCACCATACAGTAACTCCATAAAGTATTATCGGTCTGACTATGGCTTGGTATATCCATTGGACTATACTTGGGTTCATGCCCCATTTCAGGCCAATAGCTTTTTTGCAAGTGTCTCTATCCCCGAAATTACTTCGTGAAGTGCCGTTTCCATGGATTTTCCTTTCCGGTAGGCATGCTGTGCTCCTGACAACAATTGAGGATTTATAATAGTTCTTCTCGAACGAAGTAACAAGACACACATTTCAAAATAGTCATTGTGCAGTGAAAATCGGCAACAGCGCATTATCATTTCTTTTATCGTGGCCTTCTTCACTCTGTCTTTGATGTTCAGGTTCCAGTTTAGCTTTTTGTCGATTACTAACCCTAAGTAACTGGCACTGTCGCTAAAGGAGAGCCTGCATCCGTTTAGTGTGGGGGGGGTTAAGAGACGGAATCTTGTATTTGCTTGTAAATAGCACAAGTTCTGTCTTTGAGGGATTAACTCCAAGACCTCGCGATTCTGTCCACCTTGACAGTTTCGCGAGCTTTGCGGTCATTAAGTCGCAGAGTGTTTGAGGGTATTTGCCCGAGAAGATAATTGCTACGTCGTCCGCGTATGCCGCGACTTTGCAGCCCCCCCCTTCCAGGTCATATAGAATCTTGTTGACTGCTATGTTCCATAGAAGGGGGGATAGGATACCCCCTTGCGGTGTGCCTCTACTGACATACCTTGACTGAGTGGACGATCCCATCGATGATGTCACCGTCCTGCATGTGAGCAATTGATCAATGAGCATCACCAAGTGACGATCCACCCCAAGGTCAGTCAGCGCTTCCGTAATGGCACCGGGTATGACGTTGTTGAAAGCTCCCTCGATATCTAGAAAAGCGATTAGACAGTATTCTTTGAGGTATAGTGATTTCTCTATCCCCGAAATTACTTCGTGAAGTGCCGTTTCCGTGGATTTTCCTTTCCGGTAGGCATGCTGTGCTCCTCACAACAATTGAGGATTTATAGTAGTTCTTCTCGAACGAAGTAACAAGACACACATTTCAAAATAGTCATTGTGCAGTGAAAATCGGCAACAGCGCATTATCATTTCTTTTATTGGTAATCTGGAACCGTTTGATCTGAATCAACGGGAAAATGGACAACGTACAAGGATCGATTCTAGTTATACCTACTACTTCCAAAGAAGTTGGTCCACCAGTGTCGATTCTGAAAGAGTCCACGTTCCGATACATCTGGCCTCGTGGAAATCTGAATATGGTTATAGCCTATTCACACTGAGCACCGTTTACCGTCTATGTTCGGGCCAGCCGCTAATCAACAGGCCTAACATAAAACTATACATACACTACAATACAATACAATATTCAATGCACTGTAAACGCCCACGTTCGGCAGCGCTGCTGCGCTCTCCCTCTGTAAAGGGCGCTCTGCAGCCGCCGCCTCGGCTCTAGCTTTGATTAGCCGACGGTGCTAATTTCAGTAATCTGCTAACCTCTCTGCGCATTGGTTGCATTTGGATCTCGTTTACACATATATGTACATTTATCTGGTTGTGCTAAGAGCAAGCAATCGGCTTCCGCTAGCAGCCGCCGGTATAAATAAACAGTTATTACATTTGAACAATTCGCGTTATTATTTTGGATCGAAATAGGTGCCAAAAAAGCTTGGCATCTCAAACATTCTATTTTCTAGACGGTGCATAAGGTTTTGCCGTTCCGAAAATTTTCCAGTTTGTTCCACCGTCTATTTTAAATGTTCCTAAACCGCACGTTTCTATGCGATATTTAGCCGATGGTTTTCAAATGCGACTACGGAATATTCGCATTCACAACGAAAAAATGGAATTCACTGCGAATATGTAAGCAATGACTGACAAAAATAACTTATATTCTCCAGAAAATGGGAAGGAGCCAGGTGGTTTTTCAATAGCATTTGTAAAATTTTCAGTTAGAGATGCTATGATTCCTTTGCGAGAAGAATGCAAATAAATAAAATGAATCAAGTGTAGTTTTAAAATTTTATATTTGTTTGGCAATGGCAGATCTGAATATATCTGCAGATAAATTCAGATCCCGCTGCTCATGTTGCTCACTTTAATTAAGCAGAATCCAATTCTCATTAATGGAGCTGTTGTGTTGTTCCTTCAATATTGGCGACGCTTCGATCTGTTGTGCGAGGCTCGAACTAAGATATATTGTCGAATCGTTGTAATTTTCTGGAGATCCAATGATCACATGCGCAAATCTATACCTGAAGTAAATTGAAATGGAATAAATTTGGAAGACTATGTTGGTAGAAGCTCAATAAACTATAGTTTATTGCGCTATTGTGCTTATTAAACATATTGTGCAGTTTGCAACAGCACATTAAAGATAAAAAAATCTTCCGCTCAAAAAATCAGTTTTTGTTATTGTCATCAGCTGTTAGACGGTAAACGGTAGACGGTGCCAGTGTGATTCGGAGTTTCACCGTCTGTCAAAAGTCCCAACGTTCCCCCTTAACGGACTCAGTGTGCAGAGGGTATTAGTGATTAGTGATTATCAGCATAATCCGATACCAATTAAGGGAGTCATCGACAAATCAATTCATTACTATCGGCGTAAAATTGAGACTAAAAATCAAATTTCAACCGCTCCGTTAAACAACATGGCCATCAAATTTCATCAATACACTCTATCTTCAATAGACGGCATATTTTCGCAAAATTTATTCTAGCTCAAGCATACGCTCTGCGCTAATACAAACCATTTCTACGCACAAGGGTGCATTTAAAGTAATCAGGCTTCAATTCGGAATGTCATCAGCACCAGGAATATTTCAGAGTTTCATCAAAAACATCCTACAGAATATTCCAGGAGCTCTGCCGTACATCGAACCGCAAGGAGAAATGTGAGTTTGGTGCTTCATCAGCTGAGTTCCTGGGATTCAAAATTGATGCTCTCGGCATACGGCCGTCCACTGAAAAAGTTAAGGCAATTCGCAACGCACCAGCTCCGAAAGACAAAAAACTGCAGGCATTCTTAGATCTAATTAACTTCTACCATTCATTCCTTCCACATACAGCAACGGTGGCTGAGCCGTTACGTCGTCTACTGGACAAAAATGCACCCTGGCAATGAAAAAGGCAACACGAAGAATCTTTTAGCGCATTAACGAAGCTTATCGCGTCTGACGACGTGCTCATGCATTATGACGGGAACCTTCCGCTAGTACTAACATGCGACGCATCGCCCTACGGAATCGGGGCAGTGCTCAGCCATCAGCTGGCCAACGTGGTAGAGAAGCCCGTTGCAAAGTTCTGGAACTTTGTCGAAAACGAAACAGAATTATGCCCAAATAGACAGAGAAGCGGTAGCACTGACCGCCGGAGTCAAGAATTTCCATAACTATCTGTATGAAAGGCCATTTTCTGTAGTTACAGACCATCGCCCACTACTGGGGATTTTCACAACTACGAAATCGGTTCCAAAGGTAATCTCCAATTAAATGCTTCGTCGAACAGTATTCCTGAACGCAAATGATTTTCTTCTAATTCATCGACCGGGAACCAGGAAACCCAGACTTCTTGAGCCAATACCATCGGATCATTACTCCCGACAAAATGAACTATCAGCAAATAGAGGAGTTCTCGTTTGGGGAAACCGCGGAGTTATACCTGCTTCGTTGCATTTCGTGTCAGGAAAATCGAACTGAGCCACATCACGCAGTTGTTTTGTTTTAGTTGTTGTTATTCGATTTTCTAAAATAAATACAAAATATTTGAATTATTATTTTTGGCTGATTTTTTTTAATTATGTCTAATTTTTAGGTTAATTTTTAGTATTTGCTATTTATGGCTGATTTTTAACACAATAATCATCAACATTGAAGTAAATATCTAATAAACTTAACACTTCGAAACTATAGCTGATATCTTCCACGTTCTGCTAGCATGTTAAAAAGGTCTTCATTTTATCGAACCCGAGAAATTTTGCACATATTAGTTCATCTGAACCTGTTGGGTTTCCCAGCCCGATATTAAGTCGACATAAATTAAGTCATAGTCAGTGGTGCAGCAGTAAATCAAATGCCTATTATTGTTTGCTATTTTGTACTGCCCACTGCATCTTTGTACCATTGTACCTTGACTTAAGTTTCCGCACGGCAGCAGCCTATACATCGCTCTCTCGGATCATCGCCTTCTTCGTCGCTCTCTCGATCTTTCATTATCGCTCTCTCGGATCATCGTTCGCTTGCTTACATTAGGGCACGGGCTATTCGGCCCGCCTGCCCTTAATTAGTCTAAATCTATCACTCATAGAGTCTAAATCTATCACTCATAGAGTCTGAATCTATCACTCATATAGTCGGCATCTATCACTTACGGTCTGCACCTAGCACCCATGCTGTCTTGAGCTGATCTTCGTGGCCATCAGACCGACTTTCGTCGTTATCGCATCGATCGTTCACCCACATACATATATGTACATACTCAATACGTCGGTGTACATATAGTCTGGAGCTGAGCGTATCATATCTTACCATATTCGCTGCATCGATCTTTAATCGGTCTCTCATACATAATTCGCCTAAATACACATCCATATGTACATACGCATTCGCCGGTCTACATACGTATATACCAATAAACTGTACCTATTATTAATTTAACCGCTCGACCCTTTCATTTAAACAACACATCGCAACAGTTAGTGAAAAAGCGCACTACCTTAACATTTGGTGACCCCGACGTGATTTGTGCAATAATTAATATCAGTGCAATCACAAACTACAATAAAACATTAAAAATTATAAACTAATTGCTAATTCCACCCGAGTCATCGGCTACATAAGTGAATCCATACATGCATATAAGCACCGGCCGCCCTTGCATATTGTTATTGCACATAGCTTTGCTTGCGGTTCTTGGACGTTGCGTTCTATAGCGTTCGCCACTCCCTGCGTTCGTCTTCCCGCAAGAAACGGTTCCCATACCGGCTGCCCTTGCATATTGTTATTGCACATAGCTTTGCTTGCGGTTCTTGGACGTTGCGTTCTATAGCGTTCGCCACTCCTTGCGTTCGTCTTCCCGCTAGAGCCGTTTATTACGCGGGCTACTCTTTTCGGTCGTCTTCCCGCTACAGAAGTTTATTTCGCGTGGTACTCTTTGCATTCGTCTTCCCGCTACAAGCAGTTTGCTAATATTGTCGTTGCCATGGAAGTAAATGCTGGAAATGACATTGTAGTGACCGCTGCTAAAAACAGGGTGACTTTCCTGAAATTGAAAGTAGCTCATATATTTGAACGTTTAAAACGTTTGAATGCTGCTTGGGAGAGTGAGATGTTGCTTAGTGATTACTTTATGCTCGTTGTAAAGTTAGAAGTGATCGAGAAGCTTCAGCGCACTTTTGAAACCCTGCATAATGAGCTCCAGGAATTGGACTATGATATTTTACGCGCAGTGGAATGTTGGACAGTTTTAATTATCAGTTCATGATTCTGAATGCTTCGATTCGGGATGTCATCGCCACTCGTTTCCCTCGCCAGCTTGTTCCTTCCACCGTTTCTGCTAAAGTTGTCATTGTCGGCTGGCACCATCCACCTCAGCGTATGCCGGTCCCCAGCCCAAGCCATATGCAACTACCAAGGGTATCGGCAGTGGACAGCAATCTCGAATTCAATCGATGGAGGAACTCAACTCAAGAAGTCATGTGCATACGCAAGAAGAATAGTTCGTCGGATTCAACCGAGCCTGCCTCATGCTTATCTGAGAGGCCAATTCCGCAGTTGGCAAGAGATGAGCAGGCAGCGCAGCCTGTTGATGCCGAAATCCAATCCAATCCGAAATGCATAGATGTCTCAGAATCTCGCTGCCTACTTCAGGAGGAGTCTAATACGGTTTTGGAGAAACAATCTAGACCTTCACCAAGGGATTGCTTCCAATTGGGTGTTTCTGAGGTGCCTGCTGTGCTTGATGGAGCTCCGCCAGACTTCCAGGAATCTCATTCGACGGTAGACATTAGCAGTGATATCTCCTCGCCATTCGAACCACCTCCAGAACCAGCTACTGAATCTCATTGGAAGTTAGACATTAGCACCGATGTCTCCTCACCATTCGAACCATCTCCAGAACCGGCTACTGATCAACATATGTTCGTATTTTCGAGCCATCCATCATCGTCGCGTCTCTGCAGACGCTCAGTTTCGGACTTATCAACCAAAGAGCAGCCTTACGTAAAGGTTAGCGCTCTGCATCCAGCTGATAGTTCTTCATATGGGACTCTTCCGGCTGATCTGAACAAACCAACACGCTTGGCTCATGGACTTCAATCTTCGTCAAACTTTGCTGGCCTTCATCAAATCATCCCACCCAAGAAGCATCCAGTTCAGCTCATAACCAAATCTACTTTGGTCAACCGTAATAAACTGAATCTTCACGCTGGAAATAAGGCTTTTCTTGGACTAGGTTCACCCCAATATTGGTCTATTGGGGGGAGTGGAGCTGCAATCATGACGGACAACCTCTACAGTACCACTGACCACTCAGTTCGTCAATTGAATGAGCTGAGGAAACGTTTAGGCCACATCTTGGCCGTGACTAATTATATATTTTTAGTTGCAATTACAGAAAGCCCTGCCTATCTGGATGTGCCCATTCGAGCTCGATTGAATATCAACCCCCTCTCGCAGTGTGCAGAGGCTAACGTTATCAAGCTGAGTACCAATCGGTCAGGTCTCAGGCAATGCGTTACCTTCTTGCAGCAGATCTTCTAGTCGCGATGGTTGGAAGACAACATTTCATCGCTGCTGCTGCTCTCAAAGCGTACTTCTCGCTTTGGTTTAGGCGTCGATGCATTGGCCAAGTCGAAATTCGATCTTCAGCGTATATGCAAGGTGAACTTGCATTGGGATGACAGCCTTACTGCGGTGCTGGACTCTGCACGGAATCTCGTTCACGCTTCGTTGCTCATGTATTCATTACAAGTACTCGTTCCCGAAATTGATTGGGAAGATCATGGATTTTGTTGCGACGGCATCGAGGCTTGTTGTGCTGATAACTCAGTTATGTCAGACGGTCAGCGTTCAGCCTACCAAACAACGCGATGGGCTCTCCCGAGTGGACCGAACGAGTTCCCTATATCCGCCTGTAAACTTGCATCTGGACCTTCGCTGGACTTCGCTGATGGCAGTCCTACACTCATCGTTCCTAGAAGCCATCTAGTCAACATTATCCCCAAATTTCGAGAGCTGTTGGAGCTAAGTCCATCCAAATGGGGCCCAATTGAGTGGAGAGGCTCCTCAGTGAAGATGGCCAACATCTTCTATTGCACTAGGAACTACTCCGGAACATTCGGCATGAACGAGCTGAGGACGCTTTTGGGCCAGATCGTGGCCATCGCTAATGCAAATCTTTTATTCTCGATTTCAGAGTGCCAAGTCAAGCCAAATGACATATCGCCACCGCATTGTTTGAATGGCAGTCTGCCTGCTTCGTCCTCTCAATCACTCGTACCAAGGCTAAACATCAATCATCTGGATTCGGCGATGCCTGGCCTTCTCTAGCAAGCTGCTGCGAAACCCTTTCGAGTCTGTTGAAAGTCAGCCTTTCAACGGGGGAGTATGTTGGGTTTCCCAGCCCGATATTAAGTCGACATAAATTAAGTCATAGTCAGTGGTGCAGCAGTAAATCAAATGCCTATTATTGTTTGCTATTTTGTACTGCCCACTGCATCTTTGTACCATTGTACCTTGACTTAAGTTTCCGCACGGCAGCAGCCTATACATCGCTCTCTCGGATCATCGCCTTCTTTGTCGCTCTCTCGATCTTTCATTATCGCTCTCTCGGATCATCGTTCGCTTGCTTACATTAGGGCACGGGCTATTCGGCCCGCCTGCCCTTAATTAGTCTAAATCTATCACTCATAGAGTCTAAATCTATCACTCATAGAGTCTGAATCAATCACTCATATAGTCGGCATCTATCACTTACGGTCTGCACCTAGCACCCATGCTGTCTTGAGCTGATCTTCGTGGCCATCAGACCGACTTTCGTCGTTATCGCATCGATCGTTCACCCACATACATATATGTACATACTCAATACGTCGGTTTACATATAGTCTGGAGCTGATCGTATCATATCTTACCATATTCGCTGCATCGATCTTTAATCGGTCTCTCATACATAATTCGCCTAAATACACATCCATATGTACATACGCATTCGCCGGTCTACATACGTATATACCAATAAACTGTACCTATTATTAATTTAACCGCTCGACCCTTTCATTTAAACAACACATCGCAACAGTTAGTGAAAAAGCGCACTACCTTAACATTTGGTGACCCCGACGTGATTTGTGCAATAATTAATATCAGTGCAATCACAAACTACAATAAAACATTAAAAATTATAAACTAATTGCTAATTCCACCCGAGTCATCGGCTACATAAGTGAATCCATACATGCATATAAGCACCGGCCGCCCTTGCATATTGTTATTGCACATAGCTTTGCTTGCGGTTCTTGGACGTTGCGTTCTATAGCGTTCGCCACTCCTTGCGTTCGTCTTCCCGCAAGAAACGGTTCCCATACCGGCTGCCCTTGCATATTGTTATTGCACATAGCTTTGCTTGCGGTTCTTGGACGTTGCGTTCTATAGCGTTCGCCACTCCTTGCGTTCGTCTTCCCGCTAGAGCCGTTTATTACGCGGGCTACTCTTTTCGGTCGTCTTCCCGCTACAGAAGTTTATTTCGCGTGGTACTCTTTGCATTCGTCTTCCCGCTACAAGCAGTTTGCTAATATTGTCGTTGCCATGGAAGTAAATGCTGGAAATGACATTGTAGTGACCGCTGCTAAAAACAGGGTGACTTTCCTGAAATTGAAAGTAGCTCATATATTTGAACGTTTAAAACGTTTGAATGCTGCTTGGGAGAGTGAGATGTTGCTTAGTGATTACTTTATGCTCGTTGTAAAGTTAGAAGTGATCGAGAAGCTTCAGCGCACTTTTGAAACCCTGCATAATGAGCTCCAGGAATTGGACTATGATATTTTACGCGCAGTGGAATGTTGGACAGTTTTAATTATCAGTTCATGATTCTGAATGCTTCGATTCGGGATGTCATCGCCACTCGTTTCCCTCGCCAGCTTGTTCCTTCCACCGTTTCTGCTAAAGTTGTCATTGTCGGCTGGCACCATCCACCTCAGCGTATGCCGGTCTCCAGCCCAAGCCATATGCAACTACCAAGGGTATCGGCAGTGGACAGCAATCTCGAATTCAATCGATGGAGGAACTCAACTCAAGAAGTCATGTGCATACGCAAGAAGAATAGTTCGTCGGATTCAACCGAGCCTGCCTCATGCTTATCTGAGAGGCCAATTCCGCAGTTGGCAAGAGATGAGCAGGCAGCGCAGCCTGTTGATGCCGAAATCCAATCCAATCCGAAATGCATAGATGTCTCAGAATCTCGCTGCCTACTTCAGGAGGAGTCTAATAGGGTTTTGGAGAAACAATCTAGACCTTCACCAAGGGATTGCTTCCAATTGGGTGTTTCTGAGGTGCCTGCTGTGCTTGATGGAGCTCCGCCAGACTTCCAGGAATCTCATTCGACGGTAGACATTAGCAGTGATATCTCCTCGCCATTCGAACCACCTCCAGAACCAGCTACTGAATCTCATTGGAAGTTAGACATTAGCACCGATGTCTCCTCACCATTCGAACCATCTCCAGAACCGGCTACTGATCAACATATGTTCGTATTTTCGAGCCATCCATCATCGTCGCGTCTCTGCAGACGCTCAGTTTCGGACTTATCAACCAAAGAGCAGCCTTACGTAAAGGTTAGCGCTCTGCATCCAGCTGATAGTTCTTCATATGGGACTCTTCCGGCTGATCTGAACAAACCAACACGCTTGGCTCATGGACTTCAATCTTCGTCAAACTTTGCTGGCCTTCATCAAATCATCCCACCCAAGAAGCATCCAGTTCAGCTCATAACCAAATCTACTTTGGTCAACCGTAATAAACTGAATCTTCACGCTGGAAATAAGGCTTTTCTTGGACTAGGTTCACCCCAATATTGGTCTATTGGGGGGAGTGGAGCTGCAATCATGACGGACAACCTCTACAGTACCACTGACCACTCAGTTCGTCAATTGAATGAGCTGAGGAAACGTTTAGGCCACATCTTGGCCGTGACTAATTATATATTTTTAGTTGCAATTACAGAAAGCCCTGCCTATCTGGATGTGCCCATTCGAGCTCGATTGAATGTCAACCCCCTCTCGCAGTGTGCAGAGGCTAACGTTATCAAGCTGAGTACCAATCGGTCAGGTCTCAGGCAATGCGTTACCTACTTGCAGCAGATCTTCTAGTCGCGATGGTTGGAAGACAACATTTCATCGCTGCTGCTGCTCTCAAAGCGTACTTCTCGCTTTGGTTTAGGCGTCGATGCATTGGCCAAGTCGAAATTCGATCTTCAGCGTATATGCAAGGTGAACTTGCATTGGGATGACAGCCTTACTGCGGTGCTGGACTCTGCACGGAATCTCGTTCACGCTTCGTCTCATGTATTCCTTACAAGTACTCGTTCCCGAAATTGATTGGGAAGATCATGGATTTTGTTGCGACGGCATCGAGGCTTGTTGTGCTGATAACTCAGTTATGTCAGACGGTCAGCGTTCAGCCTACCAAACAACGCGATGGGCTCTCGCGAGTGGACCGAACGAGTTCCCTATATCCGCCTGTAAACTTGCATCTGGACCTTCGCTGGACTTCGCTGATGGCAGTCCTACACTCATCGTTCCTAGAAGCCATCTAGTCAACATTATCCCCAAATTTCGAGAGCTGTTGGAGCTAAGTCCATCCAAATGGGGTACAATTGAGTGGAGAGGCTCCTCAGTGAAGATGGCCAACATCTTCTATTGCACTAGGAACTACTCCGGAACATTCGGCATGAATGAGCTGAGGACGCTTTTGGGCCAGATCGTGGCCATCGCTAATGCAAATCTTTTATTCTCGATTTCAGAGTGCCAAGTCAAGCCAAATGACATATCGCCACCGCATTGTTTGAATGGCAGTCTGCCTGCTTCGTCCTCTCAATCACTCGTACCAAGGCTAAACATCAATCATCTGGATTCGGCGATGCCTGGCCTTCTCTAGCAAGCTGCTGCGAAACCCTTTCGAGTCTGTTGAAAGTCAGCCTTTCAACGGGGGGAGTATGTTGGGTTTCCCAGCCCGATATTAAGTCGACATAAATTAAGTCATAGTCAGTGGTGCAGCAGTAAATCAAATGCCTATTATTGTTTGCTATTTTGTACTGCCCACTGCATCTTTGTACCATTGTACCTTGACTTAAGTTTCCGCACGGCAGCAGCCTATACATCGCTCTCTCGGATCATCGCCTTCTTCGTCGCTCTCTCGATCTTTCATTATCGCTCTCTCGGATCATCGTTCGCTTGCTTACATGAGGGCACGGGCTATTCGGCCCGCCTGCCCTTAATTAGTCTAAATCTATCACTCATAGAGTCTAAATCTATCACTCATAGAGTCTGAATCTATCACTCATATAGTCGGCATCTATCACTTACGGTCTGCACCTAGCACCCATGCTGTCTTGAGCTGATCTTCGTGGCCATCAGACCGACTTTCGTCGTTATCGCATCGATCGTTCACCCACATACATATATGTACATACTCAATACGTCGGTTTACATATAGTCTGGAGCTGATCGTATCATATCTTACCATATTCGCTGCATCGATCTTTAATCGGTCTCTCATACATAATTCGCCTAAATACACATCCATATGTACATACGCATTCGCCGGTCTACATACGTATATACCAATAAACTGTACCTATTATTAATTTAACCGCTCGACCCTTTCATTTAAACAACACATCGCAACAGTTAGTGAAAAAGCGCACTACCTTAACATTTGGTGACCCCGACGTGATTTGTGCAATAATTAATATCAGTGCAATCACAAACTACAATAAAACATTAAAAATTATAAACTAATTGCTAATTCCACCCGAGTCATCGGCTACATAAGTGAATCCATACATGCATATAAGCACCGGCCGCCCTTGCATATTGTTATTGCACATAGCTTTGCTTGCGGTTCTTGGACGTTGCGTTCTATAGCGTTCGCCACTCCCTGCGTTCGTCTTCCCGCAAGAAACGGTTCCCATACCGGCTGCCCTTGCATATTGTTATTGCACATAGCTTTGCTTGCGGTTCTTGGACGTTGCGTTCTATAGCGTTCGCCACTCCTTGCGTTCGTCTTCCCGCTAGAGCCGTTTATTACGCGGGCTACTCTTTTCGGTCGTCTTCCCGCTACAGAAGTTTATTTCGCGTGGTACTCTTTGCATTCGTCTTCCCGCTACAAGCAGTTTGCTAATATTGTCGTTGCCATGGAAGTAAATGCTGGAAATGACATTGTAGTGACCGCTGCTAAAAACAGGGTGACTTTCCTGAAATTGAAAGTAGCTCATATATTTGAACGTTTAAAACGTTTGAATGCTGCTTGGGAGAGTGAGATGTTGCTTAGTGATTACTTTATGCTCGTTGTAAAGTTAGAAGTGATCGAGAAGCTTCAGCGCACTTTTGAAACCCTGCATAATGAGCTCCAGGAATTGGACTATGATATGACGAGCAGTGGAATGTTGGACAGTTTTAATTATCAGTTCATGATTCTGAATGCTTCGATTCGGGATGTCATCGCCACTCGTTTCCCTCGCCAGCTTGTTCCTTCCACCGTTTCTGCTAAAGTTGTCATTGTCGGCTGGCACCATCCACCTCAGCGTATGCCGGTCCCAAGTTCTTCACATGGGACTCTTCCGGCTGATCTGAACAAACCGACACGCTTGGCTCATGGACTTCAATCTTCGTCAAACTTTGCTGGCCTTCATCAAATCATCCCACCCAAGAAGCATCCAGTTCAGCTCATAACCAAATCTACTTTGGTCAACCGTAATAAACTGAATCTTCACGCTGGAAATAAGGCTTTTCTTGGACTAGGTTCACCCCAATATTGGTCTATTGGGGGGAGTGGAGCTGCAATCATGACGGACAACCTCTACAGTACCACTGACCACTCAGTTCGTCAATTGAATGAGCTGAGGAAACGTTTAGGCCACATCTTGGCCGTGACTAATTATATACTTTTAGTTGCAATTACAGAAAGCCCTGCCTATCTGGATGTGCCCATTCGAGCTCGATTGAATATCAACCCCCTCTCGCAGTGTGCAGAGGCTAACGTTATCAAGCTGAGTACCAATCGGTCAGGTCTCAGGCAATGCGTTACCTACTTGCAGCAGATCTTCTAGTCGCGATGGTTGGAAGACAACATTTCATCGCTGCTGCTGCTCTCAAAGCGTACTTCTCGCTTTGGTTTAGGCGTCGATGCATTGGCCAAGTCGAAATTCGATCTTCAGCGTATATGCAAGGTGAACTTGCATTGGGATGACAGCCTTACTGCGGTGCTGGACTCTGCACGGAATCTCGTTCACGCTTCGTCTCATGTATTCCTTACAAGTACTCGTTCCCGAAATTGATTGGGAAGATCATGGATTTTGTTGCGACGGCATCGAGGCTTGTTGTGCTGATAACTCAGTTATGTCAGACGGTCAGCGTTCAGCCTACCAAACAACGCGATGGGCTCTCGCGAGTGGACCGAACGAGTTCCCTATATCCGCCTGTAAACTTGCATCTGGACCTTCGCTGGACTTCGCTGATGGCAGTCCTACACTCATCGTTCCTAGAAGCCATCTAGTCAACATTATCCCCAAATTTCGAGAGCTGTTGGAGCTAAGTCCATCCAAATGGGGCCCAATTGAGTGGAGAGGCTCCTCAGTGAAGATGGCCAACATCTTCTATTGCACTAGGAACTACTCCGGAACATTCGGCATGAACGAGCTGAGGACGCTTTTGGGCCAGATCGTGGCCATCGCTAATGCAAATCTTTTATTCTCGATTTCAGAGTGCCAAGTCAAGCCAAATGACATATCGCCACCGCATTGTTTGAATGGCAGTCTGCCTGCTTCGTCCTCTCAATCACTCGTACCAAGGCTAAACATCAATCATCTGGATTCGGCGATGCCTGGCCTTCTCTAGCAAGCTGCTGCGAAACCCTTTCGAGTCTGTTGAAAGTCAGCCTTTCAACGGGGGGAGTATGTTGGGTTTCCCAGCCCGATATTAAGTCGACATAAATTAAGTCATAGTCAGTGGTGCAGCAGTAAATCAAATGCCTATTATTGTTTGCTATTTTTTACTGCCCACTGCATCTTTGTACCATTGTACCTTGACTTAAGTTTCCGCACGGCAGCAGCCTATACATCGCTCTCTCGGATCATCGCCTTCTTTGTCGCTCTCTCGATCTTTCATTATCGCTCTCTCGGATCATCGTTCGCTTGCTTACATTAGGGCACGGGCTATTCGGCCCGCCTGCCCTTAATTAGTCTAAATCTATCACTCATAGAGTCTAAATCTATCACTCATAGAGTCTGAATCTATCACTCATATAGTCGGCATCTATCACTTACGGTCTGCACCTAGCACCCATGCTGTCTTGAGCTGATCTTCGTGGCCATCAGACCGACTTTCGTCGTTATCGCATCGATCGTTCACCCACATACATATATGTACATACTCAATACGTCGGTTTACATATAGTCTGGAGCTGATCGTATCATATCTTACCATATTCGCTGCATCGATCTTTAATCGGACTCTCATACATAATTCGCCTAAATACACATCCATATGTACATACGCATTCGCCGGTCTACATACGTATATACCAATAAACTGTACCTATTATTAATTTAACCGCTCGACCCTTTCATTTAAACAACACATCGCAACAGTTAGTGAAAAAGCGCACTACCTTAACATTTGGTGACCCCGACGTGATTTGTGCAATAATTAATATCAGTGCAATCACAAACTACAATAAAACATTAAAAATTATAAACTAATTGCTAATTCCACCCGAGTCATCGGCTACATAAGTGAATCCATACATGCATATAAGCACCGGCCGCCCTTGCATATTGTTATTGCACATAGCTTTGCTTGCGGTTCTTGGACGTTGCGTTCTATAGCGTTCGCCACTCCTTGCGTTCGTCTTCCCGCAAGAAACGGTTCCCATACCGGCTGCCCTTGCATATTGTTATTGCACATAGCTTTGCTTGCGGTTCTTGGACGTTGCGTTCTATAGCGTTCGCCACTCCTTGCGTTCGTCTTCCCGCTAGAGCCGTTTATTACGCGGGCTACTCTTTTCGGTCGTCTTCCCGCTACAGAAGTTTATTTCGCGTGGTACTCTTTGCATTCGTCTTCCCGCTACAAGCAGTTTGCTAATATTGTCGTTGCCATGGAAGTAAATGCTGGAAATGACATTGTAGTGACCGCTGCTAAAAACAGGGTGACTTTCCTGAAATTGAAAGTAGCTCATATATTTGAACGTTTAAAACGTTTGAATGCTGCTTGGGAGAGTGAGATGTTGCTTAGTGATTACTTTATGCTCGTTGTAAAGTTAGAAGTGATCGAGAAGCTTCAGCGCACTTTTGAAACCCTGCATAATGAGCTCCAGGAATTGGACTATGATATGACGCGCAGGGTAATGTTGGACAGTTTTAATTATCAGTTCATGATTCTGAATGCTTCGATTCGGGATGTCATCGCCACTCGTTTCCCTCGCCAGCTTGTTCCTTCCACCGTTTCTGCTAAAGTTGTCATTGTCGGCTGGCACCATCCACCTCAGCGTATGCCGGTCCCAAGTTCTTCACATGGGACTCTTCCGGCTGATCTGAACAAACCGACACGCTTGGCTCATGGACTTCAATCTTCGTCAAACTTTGCTGGCCTTCATCAAATCATCCCACCCAAGAAGCATCCAGTTCAGCTCATAACCAAATCTACTTTGGTCAACCGTAATAAACTGAATCTTCACGCTGGAAATAAGGCTTTTCTTGGACTAGGTTCACCCCATTATTGGTCTATTGGGGGGAGTGGAGCTGCAATCATGACGGACAACCTCTACAGTACCACTGACCACTCAGTTCGTCAATTGAATGAGCTGAGGAAACGTTTAGGCCACATCTTGGCCGTGACTAATTATATACTTTTAGTTGCAATTACAGAAAGCCCTGCCTATCTGGATGTGCCCATTCGAGCTCGATTGAATATCAACCCCCTCTCGCAGTGTGCAGAGGCTAACGTTATCAAGCTGAGTACCAATCGGTCAGGTCTCAGGCAATGCGTTACCTACTTGCAGCAGATCTTCTAGTCGCGATGGTTGGAAGACAACATTTCATCGCTGCTGCTGCTCTCAAAGCGTACTTCTCGCTTTGGTTTAGGCGTCGATGCATTGGCCAAGTCGAAATTCGATCTTCAGCGTATATGCAAGGTGAACTTGCATTGGGATGACAGCCTTACTGCGGTGCTGGACTCTGCACGGAATCTCGTTCACGCTTCGTTGCTCATGTATTCCTTACAAGTACTCGTTCCCGAAATTGATTGGGAAGATCATGGATTTTGTTGCGACGGCATCGAGGCTTGTTGTGCTGATAACTCAGTTATGTCAGACGGTCAGCGTTCAGCCTACCAAACAACGCGATGGGCTCTCGCGAGTGGACCGAACGAGTTCCCTATATCCACCTGTAAACATCAATCATCTGGATTCGGCGATGCCTGGCCTTCTCTAGCAAGCTGCTGCGAAACCCTTTCGAGTCTGTTGAAAGTCAGCCTTTCAACGGGGGGAGTATGTTGGGTTTCCCAGCCCGATATTAAGTCGACATAAATTAAGTCATAGTCAGTGGTGCAGCAGTAAATCAAATGCCTATTATTGTTTGCTATTTTGTACTGCCCACTGCATCTTTGTACCATTGTACCTTGACTTAAGTTTCCGCACGGCAGCAGCCTATACATCGCTCTCTCGGATCATCGCCTTCTTCGTCGCTCTCGATCTTTCATTATCGCTCTCTCGGATCATCGTTCGCTTGCTTACATTAGGGCACGGGCTATTCGGCCCGCCTGCCCTTAATTAGTCTAAATCTATCACTCATAGAGTCTAAATCTATCACTCATAGAGTCTGAATCTATCACTCATATAGTCGGCATCTATCACTTACGGTCTGCACCTAGCACCCATGCTGTCTTGAGCTGATCTTCGTGGCCATCAGACCGTCTTTCGTCGTTATCGCATCGATCGTTCACCCACATACATATATGTACATACTCAATACGTCGGTTTACATATAGTCTGGAGCTGATCGTATCATATCTTACCATATTCGCTGCATCGATCTTTAATCGGTCTCTCATACATAATTCGCCTAAATACACATCCATATGTACATACGCATTCGCCGGTCTACATACGTATATACCAATAAACTGTACCTATTACTAATTTAACCGCTCGACCCTTTCATTTAAACAACACATCGCAACAGTTAGTGAAAAAGCTCACTAGCTTAACAGAACCTTTTGTAGTCCATGTTTTTACATTCCTGTGCTTCTTCGCACTGATACTCTATTAAGACCTTTCCATGAGCCAACATCTTTTGTACTGTGGGGGTAAGTTTTTTTTTGAGGATGCAGTTCAGTCAAAAGTAGAGGTGTTTTTGATGCGTATTCGGCAAATTTTGCACCATTTATCATTTTTTTGCAGTTTATAACATTTAGGATAATAGCCAACTTCTCATGATTAAAACCTGTTGTCAAAGATATAGTTTTATAATTTTAAAATAATCTCCTGGAAGTATTTCCAGTATTCGTATTTGCGTATCCGTGGTTTGGGCAGTCATCTTTTAATCCTAGTTTCTAAAATCACGGGCTTCTAAAATATCCTTACGAGGGAAGTGGCCGACGCAAGCGGTCTGCCAATAGAAAGCAATGTGTGATGGGGACCGCTGGAGGTGGTGGACAGGGAACTAACCCCGTCCATACTAAAGGCGAAAATGCTCTTCCCCATCGCCATCCAAGGGGACCGTGCGCTGAAGCTCTCTAGCAGCAAAATCTGGAGAATGCTGTGAGACCACTACCCAACGAAGGGGGCTAGCATGTGATCCTTCCGATCAGCAAAGAAGCGGAGGACATTCTATACCCGAGATACGGGAAAATGGCGTGGGGCATGGGTAGTGTGTAAATGCGCTTTAAAAAGCGTCAACTCGGGGAGTGGTCCGGTAGCTTATTTGAAAGCCTTGTTTCGGGTTCTGTGCAATATTGGCCAGCTATTACTCGTCCTTCCATCTTGGTGCCGTCTGTGTGTATATTGAGGTGTGAGTCGGGTTCCGTCCTTTTTTCATTCCTCGGTTCCCAGAAATGTGTTTGTTTTGATGCCGAGGCAAGTTTTGCGGGTCATATAGGCAGTAACTAATTATGTCCATGCCTATTGAACTGTGTGCTGCAATTCCTGCCGTCCGACGAGCGTGGCTGTCCAGGGGATCAATTTCAAGTATGGTCTCGAATGCTTTTTTTGGCAAAAACTCAGCCCACCTCCCGCCCACCAACCGACCGAAGGGCGCTGACGCATAGCGCGCGACTCGTTAACCGAACCGATCGCGGACATGCAGGAAAGATAGGTGTTAGACTAGTGTTCGAGGAAAGTAGAACTAATCTAACTAAAAAACTAAGCAATTTCGAATTACGGGAACGATACAAGAGTATCAGTAATTTAAGACTAGGAAGGGAGTTAGTAGTAGATATAATGTGTCTAAGGTAAATGTCTAATAGAAAACCAAGATCATCAACCCGGGTAATTCTCTCAAGAGAACCACCACAAAGGGTGTAAGGAACCAGAAAGGCGCTGGAGCGATTAAAAGTCATTACTTTACATTTTGAAGCATTAAGGTTTAATAAATTTGCATAACACCAAGACTGAAAAGAAAAGTCCTTATACTGGACACAGAGCTTATCATCATCCGCATACATAAGTACTCGAGAGTATGTTAATACAGAAGACAGGTCATTTATGAAGAGAGTAAAGAGTAAGGGGCCTAGATGGCTGCCCTGTGGTACACCCGAAGTCACCATAACTGGTGAGGACAGGAAGTTTTTGAAAAGGACTCTTTGAGACCTAGAACAAAGGTAGCTAGAGATTCATCTCAGGAGATTGGGCGGGAACCCTAGGAGGTCGAGCTTTTGTACTAGACGGGAATGGTTAACAGAGTCGAACGCTTTACTAAAATCGGTGTAAACAACATCCGTCTGTAAATTACCTTGAAAGTCTTAAATTATGAAGGAGGTAAACTCGTATAAATTAGTAGTGGTCGATCTCCGCCTTATAAATCCATGTTGTGATGGAGATATAAGTGATTTAACAAAGGATAGTATGGATACGGCTGACCAGAGTAAACGTCCTGCAAATAGGTACTTTGGAAAAACGGGCAAAAAGATCGGCAATTGCCTGATCATTTTCTACCGACGTATTACGGAAGGATAGCGAGGATGGGTGTTCGAACGTTCTACGCTTATTGTTTACGAAGCTGTAGAACTGTTTAGGGTCCTTAGAAAAACGTATCCTGCATCGAGTTAGGTAGTTCTGTTAGCATTGAGCGTTAAGAACTGAACATTTTGACCGAGATATTACATAATGAGAACGAGAAGAAGGAGAGCCAACTTTTTGTAACTTCGTATAAAGTATTGATTTTAAGTTTTTTGAGACTGGAAAGCGCCTTGATAAACCAAGAGGTTTTCTTGATCTAATAGAACAGTAGAGTGGGACATAAGAGTCAAAAAGTGAGTGCATCTTAGAAAATGTTTGTGCCTAACGTAACATCCCTGCACAAATATAAAGCGGACCAATCAAAATCCCTAATAAGGTTATTAAGCTTTGTAAACTCAGCTTTACGGAATCAGCGGACACATTGAGGTAATCTACCCGACCGATCCAATACAGTTCGTCCTAGGTCGAGCGACACTTCGAAAGTAGGATGGTAGACATCTTCAGGTATAGTGAGCGGGGGGACTCGAGTTAACAACGCTAAGGTCGCATCCGTTCCAAAGCACAGATCAAGAAATCGACCCAAAGAATTTTTAACATGGTTAATTTGAGACAGAGAAACGCCCTACTAAACGCTCTCTCAGAGATCGCTCTTCTCTTCGTGATCTATGCTCAGCGTTAGCGAAGCAAAGCTGCGCCCAGAGATCGGAGCGGCAATGTTGGAAATGAAAAGGTCAAGCTCCACTCGCCACTTAGACACCAATAAAGAAACACTCGTAATTTTATTTCTGCGCCGCGTTTTTTTATTTATTTATTCGAGATAATTCGGCCGATCGGGTATAAAAATCATTATCCCCACATAAAATTTGGTGACCCCGACGTGATCGTCTGAATAGCGGAGTCAAATATATAACACATATAACATTCGAAAGCCTCAAATAATTTTCGGCGTTTTGCGCATAGTTCGGTGCCAAAACATATATACATACTTACACCGATGCTGGCTATACAGTTATTCGTCGCGGCAGTTCGGTCAATGCAGTGCATTTGGAAGTGCAGTGAACTAACCAATACATACAGACGTAGCACAAAGCGGAATCGGACAGCTCGCACAGCTATATCGATAAGCTGTAATCCCTTTGCTTGCGGTTCTCGTGATTTTGCGATTTATACGTATACAAGATGCTTTTTCTCTCATAGTATGTGGATTTGTAAAACCGCAACATGGCAGAACCTAATACAAATAATGTCACGAACGCGGTAATGCCTAGTGATATTTTTTTATAGGCAAAAGACGGAGGCAATCGTGCATCAATAAAATGCCATGGACACGTTTCTCACCAAGGAAGAGCTGGCTGATTTGAATGAAACAGAGCTTCAAACTCGCATAAAGCATATCAAGCAAATGAATGCGGATTTCGATGCCGCTCAAACGAGCTTTGATAGGATAGATTTACTGCAGTTGGCCAATGACCCCCGGCTGGACTTTGCTAATATTTACATCAAGGTCAGGTCCAAGCTGTCACGGGAGCTGGCGGCTGCTCACATGGTGAATGCTGCGCATTCCACGGCGCGGCACCCTCTCGAGGAGCATTTATCTGCGTTTAGCTATGAAGTTTTTGGCCGTTCTCGACTACCTGAGTTGCAGCTCCCGCGATTTGGAGGGGACTATATGGATTGGCCAAAATTTCACTCGATGTTTATGACAATGCACTATGGTCCCAATGACCACTTTTGTTGGCCAAAACCTCATTTTTAAAAGTTAACAAAACACCTTAGTTTTTAGCACTCTGCATTGGAAAAAGAATGACCTTTAAAGCTGCAACCCAACTGTTGTTATCGAAAAACTCGTGCAGGTAAAAAGGGGAAATTTAATCACAATTTTAAATCTTTGATAAATTGGAAAAAAACCATTAACTAATCAAATTTTTGTTATGATTTTTAAACATATAGTCTTGTATTACGTGTTTTGTAATGTTAACCGTATATAGTAATTGTGGTGACTTCGCAATTGTATCTTAAAGTGAGCCGTTCAAAATGACTCAAGTTGTAATGAATACTCATTATTGAAAAGGTATACAAAGTGAGTCCCACCTAGTCCCACTTTGAAACCTATTGTGTATCGTAGATACACGTTTACCGGTCATCGAGAAATTCCAATATTTACGTGGATTAGATGGAGCTGCGATTCGTTCTTTGTATCTTTCTCAGGAAAATTATGAAGAGGCGTTAAATTTATTAAAGTTGCGATTCGATAATAAGCTTATGCATTTTTAGGCACAAATAAAGGCTATTTTCGGACTGCAAGGGGTGGAAAGAGGCTCGGCCATCGGTCTGCGTGAGCTACCATCTCAGCACCAACCCCCGCCCTTCCCCCTCCGAAACCTCCACCAACAACATCGACTCACACCACCACCAACAAAATCAGCTCCAATTCCAACAGCGGACGCAAACCCCAACGTCAGCAGATTCTCGGCCACTCAGAATTAGGGTATCAGCAGTATTGTAAAACCATATCTACCCAAAGTTATATCTACTTTTATACTCAAAACCAATCGGACGTGTCTTTATTGAACCAAGATACGGGCTATTAACATTCTTAATCGGGCAAAACCTATATTGAGCTACAGCTCCAGGAAAAATCTCACTCTTCATCATAAGTGACGCAGTCGAAGACCTTCGTCCACGAATGGGACTCTAGTAGAAAACACCAGGAAGACCCTAGAATTCACGAGAATGCGGAGAAGGACCCAAAAGGATGTTCTGGAGGATTACAGTAGCGGCACTATTGTAATAAGATAGAAATACATTCGTATGTGAATAAGAGTGAGTAGAGTGTTGGTGTGAAATGGAGGAAATGAATAAAATAACAAGAGAGAATTGAAAAGAAAAAGGTACTGAATGGAATTATTGAAGAAATGTGAGTAGTGAGATAGGGAGCGAAAAATTCAGGATTTCGCGGCAAATCAGCCCAGTCAAAATCGTTTAAAAATATTAGAAAATAAGTGCAAAATATTAAAAATATTAAAATATTAAAAATTAAGTGCAAAAGGCAAAGTTACTTCCACCAGAAGCATTCCAAACAAAATGAAAGAATTACAAAAATAAGTGCAAAAGGGGAGCAACGAAAAGGGGGCCACAGTAAAGGTTGCCGCGACGGGCAGCGGATCGAACGGTTGCAGTTGCGGTCGGTTCGACGTCGACCCGAGCAGCCGGCAGAGGCGGTTGGCTTGGCGTGCGAGCGGTCGTAGCAGCGTTCGGAACGTTGTTCGGCGCGAGGCGATCGGCTGATCGAGCGGTTGCGTTGAGTTGGACGGAAGTCGGGTCGATCGTTTAGTATGAACGAACGGCTTGATGTATGGCCGGCCGTTGGCGGCGAAGAAACAAGAGAAGGACTTCGACCACTTACATATGTAGGGCGAAGTACTGTAACGCACAGTGCAGACGCCTAGTATGGGAGCGGTTGGAGGAAGAACAGTGCTACGAAAGACACAATTTCCGCGTATGGCTGTGAATACTGTACCGCACAGTATAACAGTTAGCTTCAGAGTGCACAGTAGTGGAAGAAGAAAAGGAAAAAATGTCAATAAAAAATGAATAATGAATTAAAATGAAAAAGAAACCTATTTCACACCGCACTATATAGTCCTGAAATGTCAAAGAAGTACTCTTTTTCTTTAATAACACTAGTCGACACGACTTTTCCGCTGTCTCCAAAAATGACTTTTTCTGATAGATTTGGATGTTTAAAAATTTTGAAGAATGTTTTTTTTTTTCATGAAGTAGTTTTTTTTTTAAGAATTTTTAAAAAATCTGGTATTTGTTGTCATAGATAGTGCTTCTATTTTTCACATAACTCTCGTTTCATACAACTGGTTGTATTGAACTTTGCAGTTAAAAAAAGCTGATAAATGCAGCTATAAATCCGTCTCAGACACTTTGTAGCAGAAACTTAACATCTGGCAGATATTAAGCTTCCAAATTGAAATTTCATAATTTTTTTCGGTATTTTTTACCCGAAATTTTGACTTTGAAACTTCAGGAAAAATCGAAAAAAAAAAAAAATAAATGAATGCCTGGATTTTTGGTTTTAGATAGACACATTAATTACGCGTCGTTTAAGGTATCGCTTATAAAAATATAAAATCAAACGGCTAAGTTATAACCGTTTGACCAAAACGACCCAAAATGACTTTTACCTGAAAAAATACCGTCCGGTACGTTTTTGGTCCAACTTCCGAAATGGGATTGCAACAAAAAGGACCTGTAATTTTGGTTTTACCGAGTCTTAGGTATTGATATATATCGGATATATATCCTACCTGGTCATATTTATTTGGGGTGTAAATGTTGTGGACAGTTTTATTCCTTATTCCTTATACCTAAGCCTTGGTGAGGATAAATATACATAAATACCTGTTAGGGTAAAATGTTGACCTTTTTCCTTCACAGGTGCTGGTCCCGCAGATATTTGACATTTCTCCTTCAAGCTATGTACCTATAGTATCCTTGCCTCAGTGTAGTTCCGACTTCCAGCAGAATACGATCGTGTGTTTTCGAAAAATACCACTTGTTTCTAATTGAAATGGACAACTCAAGCCGGTCAACTTCATTTGCTTACCGAGCAGACTCGTTTTGCTACATATGTATGTGGAAAGTATATGACCAGCAAAGAAAAAAAATCGTTTTTACCGAAAAGTTCCAAGAACAGTATTAGGAAAACTATAGGAAGTGGCCCAAAAGTATTGGCGAAGAGTGGGCTCCAAGCTGTATATGCAAAACGTGCAAATTGAATTTAGCAGCATTTAATAAAGAGGAAAAGTAAGTTACCCTAAATCAGAAGCTATGAAGTGTACAAAAAATACCAAGCATTGCTTTTTTTCTTACACAATTTTTTTTAGAAAACAATTTTGATTTGGAACTCCAATGCTATGGAGAAAACCAAAAAATCACAGCGCTGAATGTTTCTTTTGTTTATTCGAAAAAACTGGGTTTGGGGTAGGTGAGAAATATAAATACCTGCTCCTCCTTTGAAGAAAATATCGCCATTAAAACGCAAAAAAGAGGAGACGTCTTCTTCGTCGCATGGAACAACGGATTCAAGTAATGACCAATCAGGAGAATATAAATTTTGCAAGCCATTATCACAGGAACAATTGAACGATTTGGCGAGGATCCTGGATATTAAATATAAAGAACACAAGTGGAAGGTCGCGTGTGACTTAAAATTTGTAGCCATGTTAACTAGTTTGCAAGGCGGTTATACAAACTACTGTTGCTTCTTGTGCCTATGGGATAGCCGAGATAGAAAAGAGCATTACTCAAGAAAGAACTGGGAAAAACGGAACGAAAATACTTTGGGACATCACAACGTACAAAATGCAGCTCTTGTGACAGTCCAAGATATTATATTACCACCATTGCACATTAAGCTAGGACTGATAAAAAATTTTGTTAAAGCACTGGATAACGATGGTGAATCGATGAATTACCTCAAAACTGTTTTTCCACGTCTGTCGCTGGCAAAAGTTAAAGAAGGCATATTTGAAGGCCCCCAAATTCGAAAACTACTAAAAGATGATGGGTTTTGAAAATATTTTATCTACGAATGAAAAAGCAGCCTGGAACTCATTCCGACTGGTTACAACAAATTTTCTTGGTAACAGAAAGAGTGATGATAACGTTAATATCGTTCAAGACCTACTTAAGAATTATGAACAAATTGGAGCCAACATGTCACAAAATCCATTTCCTGCATTCCCACTTTTTTTTCCGTTTTTCCGCCAAACCTTGGGGATGTTAGTGATGAACACGGAGAGAGATTTCACCAACAATTACATAAAAGCTATGGAACGACGGTATCAAGGTGTTTGAAATGAGAATATGTTGGGCGACTATGTGTGGACTCTCATAAAAGAATCTGACTTAAATGACAAAAGAAGACAGACAAACCATTTTAAAAATAGTAACAAGCAATAACAATAAAAATATTTAAGTATCATAACACTTTAATAAATTCACGTATTTTTCGGTATTTTTTCAGGTAAAAGTCGTTTTGGGTCGTTTTGGTCAAACGGTTATAACTTAGCCGTTTATTTTTATATTTTTATAAGCGATACCTTAAACGACGCCTAATTAATGTGTCTATCTAAAACCAAAAATCAAGGCATTTAATATATTCATATATTATATATATATTTTATTTCATATTCATATATATATATTTTATAGAAGCACTACATATGACAAAAAATACCAGATTTTTTAAAAATTCTTTAAAAAAAACTACTCTATGAAAAAAAAAACATTCTTTAAAAATTTTTAAACATCCAAATCTATCAGAATTTGGTAATGATTTTTTTGGAACTAACAAGAGTGGGGTGTTTTACCAGATACAGACGGTTCTACAATTTTGTCGTTTATTAATTTCCCTACTTGTTTTTGGATTTCCTCAACTTGGCTAAGTGGGCTTCGGTAGTTTTTGATATAACTGGGTTCATCATTTTTAAGTCTTAATGTTTGTTTATAAAAATTATTTGTCGCTATTGGTTTGGTTTCCAGTCCGAACACATCACTATACTTGGTGCATAATTCTGTTAGTTGACTTCTGAATTCTTCTGGAAAATGTTTCTTTAACTTTGAAAGTACTTGTTCACTTCTATTTTCTGGATTAGTGTTATGAATATCGTTATCTGTTAAATTTTCATATTCGATTTTGTTTACTTTGACCAATTGGTCGAAATTAGTTGTGTTTAGAAGGCGAATGTATACATGTTTGGATGCAGCTATTGTATTTGCAACATAAATTCCATTATGTATTTCTTGATTTGGAACAAATATATAATCGTTTACTGAATTAATGTCTATTTTTCGAATTACTTGGGATCTGGCTGGCAGAAGAACTGTATTGTTGCCAGCACTATATGTTATTGGAACATAAATAGGGTAATTTAAGTTTTGAGGTCTAATTATAAACCAGTCTTTCACTTGGTTTGAAGTCTAATTGGCAATTGAATTTTTTAATAATATTAATGCCTATTATTCCATCACACGGTATTGAAAAATCGGAGTCTACTAAATGAAATTCGGGAGGAATAATATATTTTGCTGATTGAAGTTCTATTGAAGTTGTTCCTTGAGATTTTAATACACCCTGGCCTATGCCTTGGATGTTAATGATTTTGTCTTCTTGAATTTTGAAATTATCTGAATTTATTTTTAAAAGTGAGATATCTGCACCAGTATCTATTAGGAATGTGAGTTTATTTTCAGTTGAATTTAAAAGTGACAAATATTTTAAGACTGTAATTGATGGAATGAACCTTTGCATTTACTGATTGTTTCCTAAAGGGTTCTGAGAGTTTTCCGACGCATTTTGCGCCACTCTCACATTGTTATTATTGTAACCTTGGTTGGAGCTACCTCGGCCTCTTGCTCGATTTTGGCCTCGTTACCGCCTCGGTTGTAATTGTTGTGGTTGTAATTTCTGCCCTGATTATAACCTTGGCCTCCTCTATTATAGTGATTTGCACCTCGTCGATAACACTAGTCGACACGACTTTTCCGCTGTCGCCAAAAATGACTTTTTCTGACTTATTCTGATGACTTATTCTGATATAACCTCGGCCTCCTCTATTATTGTGATTTGCACCCCGTCGATAACACTAATCGACACGACTTTTTCGCTGTCGCCAAAAATGACTTTTTCTGGATTTGGATGTATAGAAATTATTAAGGAATGTTTTTTTTTTCATGGAGTAGATTTTTTTAAAGAATTTTTAAACAATTTTGTATTTTTTGTCATAGGTAGTGCTTATATTTTTTACATAACTTAAGTTTCCTACAACTGGTTGTACTGAATTTTGCAGTTAAAAAACGCTGACAAATGCAGCTATAAATCCGCCTCAGACACTTTGTAGCTGCAACTTAACGTCTGGCAGATATTAAGCTTCCAAATTTAAATTTCATAATTTTTTTTTGGTATTTTTTCTTGAAATTTTGACTTTGAAAGCTCAGGAAAAGTCGAAAAAAAATATTTGAATGTCTTGATTTTTGGTTTTTGGTTCCGTTCTTTAAATGGCATTATCTTACTTTTGTAAGCGTACTAAGCACTAAGTACTCAATATGGGTTTACTTCTTTTATTAATTTTTCCTTGACATATGGTAGGGTTGAAAGTACCATTGTGTAGATTTAATCTATTTTCTCTTTATTCATTTATAGATGCTATCTAGGTGAATGGCCCTATACATGTATATTTTCTTGATAATTTTGGTATGCTTAACATAGAGTGTAAAGCTGGGTATCCAGCACTGCGGAAATTAAAAATTACTGCCAAACTTCATACAAAGAAAACTGGGCAAGTAATTTTCCGTTTGTGTTTTCCTGGAGTCAGTATCCAACGTAAACGAAATCCACGAATTCTTATCGATAGTATCGATATCCAAACGAATGTGGACTGTGAGAACAGCTGATATGGGCGCCAAGAAAACATATGTACATATTATTACTGAAGTCAAAGTAAAAGGTGTTGGCAAAATTTGTGCGCAAAGCCAAAAAGAGATATGCAAATGTTTAAAGTGAGGAGAAGATTGCTTTAATAAAAGGCAATACCATGTCTTTAGCGGATCACGGAAAATGAACATTTTGATAATTTGGACATTTTAGCGCCTCCAACTGTGCTGTACTTCTTCTTACAGCAATATGTGCCGCTACCAACACAATCACTTCATCGTCAGAACTACTTTTCTTCCTTTTTATACCCGGTACTCGAAGAGTATAGGGGTATATTAGATTTGTGGGGATAACGGTTGTGTGTAACGCCCAGAAGGAAGCGTTTCCGACCACATAAAGTATATATATTCTTGATCAGCATCAATAGACGAGTCGATATAGCTATGTCTGTCTGTCCGTCTTCATTTGCGCCTATATCTCAGAGACTATTAAAGCTAGAGCAACCAAGTTTTGTATTCAGTCTTCTGTGTTATCACACTACTCTAAATGTATTTCAAAATTTCGCCCCGCCCCCTTCCGCCCCCACAAAGGACGAAATTCTGTGGCATACACAAGTTTGAAGATACGAGAAAACTAAAGACGCAGAATCATAGAGAATGACCATTTCTATCAGAGTGTTGAATCTGGATCAGATCGGATCATTATTATAGCTACAATGAAGAAAACCATTTCGAAAGTCATCATTTCCTCTCGCTCTCTCTCACACGCGACCCCATCCGCTTTGCCCATTCGTATTTTGTGTCGCCTAGTTCTCAGAGACTATAAAAGCTAGAGCAACCAAACTTTCTATTCAAGCTCCTGTGATACCAAACCAGCACGAGTTTGTTTTAAAATTTTGCCACCCCCCAACAAAAGACGAAAATCTGTGGAATCCACAATTTTTAAGGTATGAGAAAACAAAAAACGTAGAATCATGGGAAATTACCATATCTACCAGATTGCCGAATATGGATCAGGTCGGATCAATATTATGGCCAGAAGAAACAAATTAAATTTCAGTGGCTACGCAAAGCCTGCCAAGCGCTGACTCATGCCCTCTCTCTCTCTGTCCTAAACACTTGTACGTCTCAAATATGTAGTTATACATGTTATGTAGAAATTTAGACGCAGATGTAAAAAGCATATGCAAACAAAATCGGAAACATGTATAATATTCCAAAAATTTACTTAATTTTTTGAAATATTATTTTTTGCCCATTTTTTTAATTTGTCCCTTTTGCACACATATAATAAATTTCATAAATCGCAAGCTCATATATGTATGTATGTACATAAGTATATATTGACTGAGTACCGGGTATAAGGTAGAGCCGCGGCTTTTGGCGCGGCTCACAACGTTCCCCCTCGTTTTAATTTAAGTTTAATTTACAAAATTGGCGCTGTTTACAAAACACAGCTGATTCATGAGAGGCAAATCACTTTTTAGGTTTTTGGTCACACTATTTTAGTTAATACTAATAATACTATTTCACACGAAATAATGAGCAGATTCCTGTCAGTAAAATTCTGCAGTGCTGGATACAGGCCTTTAAGCTGCAAAGTGCAGAAAACACCCATTACTTTACAATTGATTATAAGTTGCCCAAAATTAAAATAATTGTATATATTGAATATCCTCTATATTCTAATTTTGTTTAATGTACTATAAACGATTATAATGAACGACAATAAATATGTACAAATGCAAAATGTATATCAGACATGACATCAAATTATATTAATTGTCTATAGGATATTAGTGCGTCGCCTAAATAAGCGACCTCAGCTTTGTGTCTCAAGAAATCTTCTCAAAAATATTTTGCTGGCAATTTCGGCAGCACTGCACACGTACACACACATATGAATGTACGGACATTGGCATAAGAAATATAGGGATGATTTCAAGTTTGACTCGCAAGTGTGGCACTAAAATCCGTATGGACCCATCTATTACCCATTTATATGTCATTATTATCCATATTCAAGGATGATATATATATTTTTTTTATCGCGTATGCGTAGTATTACTTACTTACTACTTACTAAAAATATATGATCAAATATATCATTGTATAATACAATACGTCACACAATCAAATATATATTTGTGAATATATATACATATATCTGCTCAATATATTAGTATATTCTATATTAAACAAAGTTAGAATCTAAAGCATGTACAAAATAACAGTTATTCTGGTATTATAAGGCAAGCGTCTTCAAAAAGGGCCGACTCCAATAATGCTAAAGTGAAGGGTGGCGCGAGCACAAAAATCAAAACAAAGTTGGGTGAGCGAAAATTTCAGTTGTGCGCTCATGTGTATGAGTGTGTACTTGCAAACACGCAAAGTACATGAGTACACACCCTGCAGTACCAGCCGTGAGCGATGACGAATGTCAACGACAATGTCATCTAGGCATTGACGCTCGCTAAGCCGAACCCTTTAGTTTCTCTCTGTTTCCTTCTTTTCCGCGCGATCGTAATAGATCGGCTCTGCCGATCGGTCGAAGTACAAGAGAATTTGGTTTTTTTTTCTCTTTTCGTCTCTTTTGCGCCTGCGTCGGCAGAGCATTCTTGCTTTGTTCGCCTTGCATTTGCCTATAACGTTATATTGTTAAAATTGTGCGGAAAGAGTTGGTAGCGAAAATGCAGTGATTTAGTGAAAAATATCTATAATATTTATTACTACCAGGTAAGTGCATTGTTTAAATAAACAAAATGTGATATACGCGTGTAAATAATGAAAATATCAGTTGTATATAATGTTGAATTTGTGAAATTGTGAAAAAACTAAGTTCAATGTATCGCTCATTCACATTGTATTTATTTATTCTTCTTTTATGCTCTTTAATTGTTGTGCCCTTATGCTCCGACTAATATGTATATTATGGATTAAAAGAAGAATAAAGAAATATAATGTGAATGCATAATCTGTAGTGGGCTCGAAATTTCAATTTTAAGCAGTCTGACAAAAACAAAAAAGCAACCCTTATATGCGAGGCCTGAGTCAAGCAGGTACATATTTTGGCATGTGATTTGTTTTTGTTGTAGGAGTAAATGCACAGAACACCGCTGATCTACAGTGAGCATTTCTTTTTGTTTAAACAACTCTTTTTACAAATCGAACATATTTCTGGAATTTCGATCTTTCCTTATATAATTGTGACGAAATTAATAGTATTTTATAGAATCATTTATTTGCAATCATTTTATTGATAGATCAAAAAATACGGAGCACAATGGGGACGGGCACATCCTGGAAGGACATGGAAAGTAAGTCTTTACAAGTCAAAAAACTAAACAAAAACATAATAAATTAATCCGTATTATTTCCGTGGCGATGCAATTGAAAAACTGACATACATATGTACATAATTGTATTTTTAAATAAAAGCGAATGAAAATAAATGAATATACTGCTTACTTATATACGCCTTACTTTTTCATCTAAAATCTTCACTTATTATATCGCCTTTTTTTCGAGAACATCATCCCTTGCTGTATACCTTTTTTTCGGCTAACGTCTTCACTTATTATGTGCCTTATTTTTTCGAGAAAATCATCACCTTGTTTTTCGGCTAAAATCATCGCTTATAGTAAGCCTTATTTTTCGGCTAAAATCATCGCTTTTATGTTATGTTATGTTATCCCGGACGGCCCTCTACGGGGCCTCTCATAGGCCAAAAAGGCCCTTAGTAATCCGGTTCTTTTTGTGGACCTTACGAGCGTGCTTCTGAGGTTCCGAAGTCCCCCAGAATCGAGGTGTTTTTCGCAAAGGCAAGCAGTTTCCCTGGCGACCTCTTGGAGGCATCCTCCAGTGATGCCAACATTGGTGCGCCCAGGTACATTCTCCTTGCCCTTAAGAGAGCCGGACACCGGCAGATGAGATGCTCCAGGGTTTCGACAGCCCCGGGCTCATTGCATTTCCTGCAGATGTCACTGTTAGTGATGTTCAGCCTGGTTGCATGCGACGCAGCCAGGCAGTGGCCTGTTAGTATGCCTACTAGCAGTCTGCAATCCTTCCGTGGAAGATGCAGCAGATAGTGGCTGAGATTATCATTGCGTTTCTTGCACATGATTTTCGAGATTCTGCAGGTGGTGGTGTTCTTCCACCTGCTATCTGTTTTCCTTTTGGCCTGTTTCTCCAGGTCGCTTTGTAGCGTCCTTAGGGAGACCGGCACGCTTTCTGTCATATCGGTTGCCAGCCCGACGCCTTCCTTTGCCAGAACGTCCGCCTCTTCGTTTCCTTCGATGCCCTGGTGACTGGGAACCCAATAGATCTGCACTGACTTAGTCGTGCTTAGTGATTCTAGTGCCTCCCTGCTTGCCAGGACACTTCTAGAACTGACCGCGGACGACTGCATGGATTTTATCGCTGCTTGGCTGTCAACGAATATGTTAACCGTATTGTGTGGTCGCTCTGTGAGCTGAGCGACCTCTGCTGCCTTCTTGATGGCGAAGACTTCCGCCTGGAATATGCTGCATCGGTCGGGTAGCTTATACGACGCCCTTATTTCAGGGTTTGTACAGTATAGGCCTGCTCCTACTCCTTCCTTCATCTTGGAGCCGTCAGTGTATATGTTGAGGTGTTGAGTCTGGTCCCGTCCCGCTTTCCAGTCTTCGGGTCCCATGAGGAGGTTTGTTGTTACTTCAAGGCACGTTTGGGGGATCATGTAGTCGGTTGAACTGATCATGTCCATTCCAATTGAACTATGCCCGAATCTTTGAGGAGACATGTTCCCCGACGCAATCAAGCGCTGAGCCGCCTTGCTTGCAGTCAGCCTAGCGTAGATGTCGAGGGGGTCGATTCCTAGTATTGTTTCGAGTGCTCTGGTTGGCGTTGACCTCAGCGCTCCCGTTATGCAGAGCAAAGCCTGCCGCTGGGTTCGTTCCATTAGCTTGTGGTACGTCTTCTTTTCAGTGGCTTTCCACCACACTAGGACTCCATACAGCAGAGTAGGTCGCACTACCGAGATGTAGATCCAGTGCATCAGAGCGGGCGACAGGCCCCATGTGCTACTAAGCATCTTCTTGGATGCATATAGTGCATTGGTGGCCTTTTTCACCCGCTCTACTACATTGGGTCTCCATGCCAGCTTACTGTCCAGTACTGTGCCGAGGTATTTGACCTGTGCTTTAGGGGTTAGCCTTGTTTGGTTGACTTTCGGGGGGACCCATGTTGGTACCTTGTATCTCTTGGTGAAGAGGATGAGGTCCGTTTTGTCCGCGTTGATACTGAGTCCTACTTCTTCTGCCCACTCACATATCTCCCTGAGTGTTCGTTCCATTATGGAGCTGAGAGTCGATGGACATACACCCGTAATAAGTACGCTTATGTCGTCTGCATAAGCTGTTATTTTTGGGGCTTTCCTTTCGAATCTCTTGATGAGGTTGTCGACCACCAGGTTCCATAGCAGGGGTGACAGGACTCCACCCTGGGGTGTGCCCCTGTGTGCACCTCTGACCATGGAGGCGGTGCCCCACTCTGATTGCACCCGTCTACAACCTAGAAGGTTCTTTATCCAGAGGTTGATTGACGGGTGGGTGCTGGTAGCTTCTAGGCTGTCCATTATTGCTTCTGTAGCGACGTTATTGAATGCTCCGGATATGTCTACGAATACTCCAAGTGCATATTTCTTAGTGTTGAGGGCTTTCTCGACGGTAGCTACTAGCGAGTGCAGTGCTGTTTCCACCGATTTTCCCTTGGTGTAGGCGTGTTGGTTGGTTGACATTAGTCCGCTTACTTTGGTTCTAATATGTAGATCCAGCAGCTTTTCTAATGTTTTCAGTAAGAAAGAGGTTAGGCTTATCGGTCTGTAATCCTTGGAACTCACATGGCTGCACTTTCCTGCTTTTGGGAGGAAGACAACTCTAGAGGTTCTCCATTGGATCGGGATATAGCCTGTTCTTAGGCATGCTGCGTATATCGCGAGAAGCCATGGGGTGATCACCTCTTTGGTCACTTGCAGCATGGCTGGGAATATTCCGTCCAGTCCAGGTGCCTTTATGCCCGTGAAGGAATCTATAGCCCATTGGATTTTCTTTGGGGTTATCAGATCTGTTGGGGGTGTTTGTTCCTCAGTTGCTAGGTCCTGATGCGATTCGGCATCGGTGACCTCGGTGCATCCTGGGAAGTGGGCCTCCATTAGTGCCGTTAGGGCTTCTTTGCTGCCCTCCGACCACTTTCCGTTGTCTAGTTTGAGTTGGCTTTGTACTGTGGGTTGCTTTGACAGCAGCTTCCTCAGCCTAGCCGTTTCAGACACTTTCTCAATGCTGGAGCAGAAGTTTCTCCATGAGCTACGCCGTGCCTTACGTATCTCCTTCTTGTATTCCCTTAATAGGGTCTTGTATTCCTCATTGATGTTATCGTCGTTCGCTAGTTTGGCGAGCTTGAAAAATTCCATGAGGTTGTTTCTTTTCAGAGAGAGGTCTCGATTCCACCAGGGTGGTTTGGACTTCTTCCTTGTTCTAGATGGTGGGCATGCTGTATGGTATGCCTCTAGCAGTTCCGTAGATAGGGTCTCTAAGGACTTCTCTATATCCTCCGCGGATTTCACTGAGCCTGGGCTCGCGAGTTTCGAGGTGACTGTCTTTCTAAACTTCTCCCAGTTTGTGTTCCGGGGGTTTCTATAGACTGCCACTTTCGGAGTGTATTCAAAGTCGCACTTGAATTGAATGTACCTGTGGTCTGAGAAGGAAGGTCTTTCGAGGACCTTCCATCCAGATATGTTGGTACTCTTTCCCGTTGCGAGAGTTAGATCTAGCACGTTTGACGAGGTGGGACCCACGTAGGTGTATTCCTCCCCCACGTTTGCTACATCTATGTTATTTGTTAGTATAAAGTCTAGGAGTGACTCACCTCGGTCGTTGATATCAGGGCTCCCCCACACACTATGGTGGGCATTAGCATCTGTGCCAACGATCAGTTGGTAATCTTTGGAGTCGGCTTCTTCCACCAGACTCCTTAGTTCTTCTGGCGGTGCGGACCTGTCGTGCGCCATGTAGCAGGAGGCTACCAGAAGGCGCTTCTCCTCACTTTCCAGCATGACTACTGTCAGGTCGTCTGTACTGTAATGAGATATAAGGTAAGCGTGGATTCCTTTCCGTACTAGTACGGCAGTTCTATTCCTGCTTACCGGTGTTGAGTAGAGTGTGTTGTAATTTGAGAGCTTTAGCCCGGCCACCGAATTGCCTGATGCAATCCAGGGCTCCTGGACCAAAGCTATGTCAGCGGGCCCTTGCTCCATGGCAGTGTGGAGCTCCGCTGATGCTGTCTTGCTCTTATGCAAGTTGAGCTGCAGCACACTCAGTTTCATGAGCAGCTGGCTCCCCTGCATACGACGGGTTGACTACAACGGTCAGGTCACCGTCCTCTTCTTCGAGCGTGTCGTCCAACGCCATGCCCTGGGCGGCCTCTACAATGGTATCCAGACCGAGGTCCTTCTCCACTTCGCCTGCCTGCAGGGTGTGTGCGTCCTTGTCGCCGGGCTGACGCTTTTTGAGGCGCAGGTACACGCTCCCCATACCCCACGCCATTTTCCCGTACTTGGGGTAAAGTTGATCCTCCGCTGCTTTGTTGATCTGGAGGATCACATGCTGGCCCCCCTCGTTGGGTAATGGGCTACCAGCATGCAATACCTTCCAGTCAGCGGTCGGTATCTCGGGGTTTTGTCGCTGAAGGAGCTTCAGCGCGCGGTCCCCTTGGATTGCGATGGGGAAGAGCACCTTCGCCTTTGGTATGGACGGGATTAGCTCCCTGTCCACCACCTCCAGCTTGGCCCCCTCCCACATCGCTTCCAGTTGGCAGACCGTTTGCGTCAGCCACTTCAGCGTCGGGTCGTCCTTACATTTCAGGATTTTGACCCCATTCAGCCACCCAGCACCATCGAAGGTGGGCATGGGAGCTGTTGGGTTCTCATCCATCCTTGTAAACAGGGATTCTACCAGCCGCGCGTGGACCATTTTCCACTGCGCCGCTGTTATCTTCCCATTCTCATCACGTCTGTCGATGAGAGCTACAATCAGGTGTCTCTTGGACACATCGCTGATCTTCTCGCCGGACCCCTGCTTTGCCGTTTTAGGTGGAGGTTCCGCTCTCTTAGGTCCACGCTGCCGCTTGCTCGCCGGAATGACGGCACTGTCGGTCGAGCGCTGCCTTTTGGTAGCCAGCAACTCTTCCACCTTGTTGGCGTGCTGGCTCGTCGATGCCTTCATCTGTGGCACCTGCGCGTAGTACTTCCGGCCCTCCTCAACCTTCAGCTCGGCCCAAGCTAGCTTGGATTTCTCCTCCTGGGAAATATCCGCCTTGCCTTGGAGCCTGCCTACTATTTTGAGGGCCGCCTTGTATTGGGCTTTGGCCTTCATCCCCTCCCTTGAACGCTTCGGCCCTTCCCTGCGCAGGGAGCTGGTACCTGGTTCAGGCGAGCGAAGAAGGCTGTCCTCTTCCGTTTTGCTGATGGACAGCACGCTCTCCAGGTCCGAGTCTGCCTCGACAACGGCACCTGCGCGGCTCATCCTACAGCGGGGGGTTGTGGCAGTAGTATTGCAACTGACGTGACCTGCTCCCGTCACGTCCGAGGTGTGGCCACTGGCGACACGCAGAGAGGATTGCTCCTCCCCGTGCCCGCCGGTGGTAGCAGCCACGCTTCCCACCGACGTTTGGGTTGACATCCCAACCCGTGCTTCATCCTTCTTAGCTTCCATGTCCGGCCCGAAGGTCCATACGTGGTTGATGTTTTTCGGGGGGACCACCCCCTAGCGTTTTAGGCCTACCCGCCAGGCACCTCTAGCCATGGCCCTGACCCCGCTCCCCCGACTCGAGGTCGAGAAGACGCTGGGCCATTGCCTTAGCTAGACACTGCATTGCCTCGGACGGAGCAAGCGACAATGCATTACCCTTGTCCGGGATAATGCAGTGCCCATTGCCCAGCCGGCACCCTCGTGGAGGGTTCAGCTAGAGGATTTTCGCCAGCCATCATCGCTTTTAGTAAGCCTTATTTTTCGGCTAAAATCATCGCTTATAGTAAGGCTTATTTTTTCGGACTTCTCGATGACCATGTCATCCCCTATGCTCCTAGGACATCGCAATGTTAAAGTGAGCAGTTCATCGTTCCGCGCGTCATCCCTTATGTCAGCTGGGGTGCTCACGCTGAAACCGGTGTGTGAGCACATTTGTAAGCGATGGCCCGTACTGCAGGGCATACACTCTCACGACTCTCGGGAGCTGACAACACATATGCAACAGTACGTGAAAATGCGTGAGCACGCATACACTCACTCGGGAGCTGATATCTTGTTGGTGGTGCGGTCAAAACCAGCGTATGAACTGTCCCGTCTATATATTGTATGGTTAGTGCCGGTACTCAGGTATTGTGAGTGGGCGTGGTCCATCGTTTGGAAACACCTCCAGGTACTCCTGAATGGAAAGTGCTTCCCTTTGCTGAATAGGAGCAGAATCTATATTGTCGTCACTCAGAAGGGCTTAGCTGAGAGCGTTAAGCAGTGCCGGCGCTGGTCATCGCACAGGCTAAACATGTGTTTGTGTGTGTATATATATATATATGTGTTTGTGGGCGTTTGGGGTGTGAATGTGTGTGGTTGCTGGTTTAGATTAGCTTGTTTTTGTTGTTTTGTAGTAGAATCACAGCACTTTTGTTTTTTTATTAATTATTTAAACTTGATTTGTGGTTATTTTTAATAATGCAATTATAGCATTGTAGCTTCGTGAACTTGTCACGGTCGCCATGTAATAGAATTAGACTTGGACGATTTCATTTGGAGCGTCTGCTCCTCCGTGTTACTTTATTAGGAATGAATCTTATATATTCGAGCTGGGTTCAGCCAAGGTATACTAATAAAGGTAGTCGTATCGGCTCGCTCGCTCTCTTGTTTTGCTTCTTTCGATTCCGTCTGTTGTGAACAGAGACTCTTTCGTACAACGCATTTGTGAGAGTGTCTCTCTCACTCTCTCTCTTCTGTCATTTTGACACTTAAGAATACCTTCTTTGCTGCTCTCTATGCGGCTACCTTTGTTAGTATACCTTGGGTTCAGCTAGCCCGAAAAATGCAATTCTTATATCTTTGCCTTATATTTATGTGTAAGTATATTGGTGTTAACATATGTATGTATGCAGAAGACACCCTGCAGTACGGGCCATCGCTTACAAATGTGCTCACACACCGATTTCAGCGTGAGCACCCCAGATGACATAAGTGATGTCGCGCGGAACGATGAACTGCTCACTTTAACATTGCGATATCCTAGGAGCATAGGGGATGACATGGTCATCGAGAAGTCCGAAAAAATAAGACTTACTATAAGTGATGATTTTCTCGAAAAAATAAGGCTTACTATAAGCGATGATTTTCTCGAAAAAATAAGGTATACTATACTATAAGTGATGATTTTAGCCGAAAAATAAGGCATACAATAGGTGATGATTTTCTCGAAAAAATAAGGCACATGGCAAGTGAAGATTTTAGCCGAAAAAAGGCATACAGCAAGGGATGATGTTCTCGAAAAAATAAGCGATATAATAAGTGAAGATTTTAAATGAAACGAGAGGGAACGTTGTGAGCCGCGGCAAAGGCCGCGGCTCTACCTTATACCCGGTACTCAGTCAGTATATACATACATACATATATGAGCCTACGATTTATGAAATTTATTATATGTTCTTAAAAGGGACGAAAATAATATTTAAATTAATAAAATTAATTTTTTGGAATTTTTCTACATGTTTCCATTTTTGTTTACATATGCTTTGCATACTGCTTCTACATTTCTACATGTATAACTACATATTTGAGACGTACAAGTGTTTACGACAGAGGGAGAGAGGGAATGAGTCAGCGCTTGGCAGGCGTTGCGTAGCCACTGAAATTTAATTTGTTTCTTCTGGCCATAATATTGATCCGATCTGATCCAGATTCGGTAATCTGGTAGATATGGTAATTTTCCATGATTCTGCGTTTTTGGTTTTCATTTATCTTAAAAATTGTGGATTCCACAGTTTTTGTCTTTTGTGGGGGCGGAAGGGGGCGTGGCAAAATTTTAAAACAAACTTGTGCTGGTTCGGTATCACAGGAGCTTGGATAGAAAGTTTGGTTGCTCTAGCTCTTATAGTCTCTGAGAACTAGGCGCTCATTTAAACGAATAGGCAAAGCAGATGGGGTCGCGTGTGAGAGAGAGCGAGAGGGAATGATGACTTTCGAAATGGTTTTCTTCATTGTAGCTATAATAATGATCCGATCTGATCCAGATTCAGCACTCTGATAGAAATGGGCATTCTCTATGACTCTGCGTTTTTAGTTTTCTCGTATCTTCAACATTGTGTACGCCACAGACTTTCGTCCTTTGTGGGGGTGCAAAGGGGCGGGGCGAAATTTTGAATTACATTTGGAGTAGTGTGATTACACAGGAGACTGGATACAAAACTTGGTTGCTCTAGCTTTAATAGTCTCTGAGATATAGGGGCAAATGAAGACGGACGGACAGACGGACGGACGGAGAGACAGACATAGCTATATCGACTCGGCTATTGATGCTGATCAAGAATATATATACTTTATGGGGTCGGAAACGCTTCCTTCTGGGCGTTACACACAACCGTTATCCCCACAAATCTAATATACCCCTATACTCTTCGAGTACCGGGTATAAAAAAGTAAGGCGTATATAAGTAAGCAGTATATTCATTTATTTTCTTTTGCTTTTATTTAAAACTACAATTATGTATATATGTATATCAGTTTTGGGGATCCCTGAGGCTCTTTCGATAACTTCAATTGAATCGCCACTGAAATAATATGGATTAATTTATTATGTTTTTGGTTAGTTTTTTGACATGTAAAGTGTTACTTTCCATGTCCTTCCAGGATGTGCCAGTCCCCATTGTGCTCCGTATTTTTTGATCTATCAACAAAATGATCATTCTATAAAATACTATTAATTTCGTCGCAATTATATAAGGAAAGATCGAAATTCCAGAAACATGTTCGATTTGTAAAAGAGTTGTTTAAACAAAAAGATATGCTCACTGTAGATCGGCGGTGGTCTGTGCATTTACTCCTACAAAAAAAACAAATCACGTGCCTAAATATGTACCTGTTTGACTCAGGCCTCGCATATAAGAGTTGCTTTTCTGTTTTTGTTGTTGGACTGCTTAAAATTGAAATTTCGGGCCAACCGTAGATATATTTCTTTATTCGTCTTTTTATCCATACTATACATATTAGTCGGAGCATAAGAACAACAAAATTAAAGAGCATAAAAGAAGAATAAATAAATACAATGTGAATGAGCGATACATTGAACTTAGTTTTTTCACAATTTCACAAATTCAACATTATATACAACTGATATTTTCATTATTTACACGCGTATATCACATTTTGTTTATTTAAACAATGCACTTACCTGGTAGTAATAAATATTATAGATATTTATCACTAAATCACTGCATTTTCGCTACCAACTCTTTCCGCACAATTGCAACAATGTAACGTAATAGGTAAATGCAAGGCGAACAAAGCAAGTATGCTCTGCCGACGCGGGCGCAAAAGAGACGAAAAGAGAAAAAAAACCAAATTCTCTTGTACTTCGACCGATCGGCAGAGCCGATCTATTACGATCGCGCGGAAAAGAAGGAAACAGAGAGAAAATAAAGATGACATTGTCGTTGACATTCGTCATCGCTCACGGCTGGTACTGCAGGGCATACATATGTTGTGTATATCTTGACCACTTAAGCTGGGTATCCAGCACTGCGGAAATTAAAAATTACTGCCAAACTTCATACAAAGAAAACTGGGCAAGTAATTTTCCGTTTGTGTTTTCCTGGAGTCAGTATCCAACGTAAACGAAATCCACGAATTCTTATCGATAGTATCGATATCCAAACGAATGTGGACTGTGAGAACAGCTGATATGGGCGCCAAGAAAACATATGTACATATTATTACTGAAGTCAAAGTAAAAGGTGTTGGCAAAATTTGTGCGCAAAGCCAAAAAGAGATATGCCAATGTTTAAAGTGAGGAGAAGATTGCTTTAATAAAAGGCAATACCATGTCTTTAGCGGATCACGGAAAATGAACATTTTGATAATTTGGACATTTTAGCGCCTCCAACTGTGCTGTACTTCTTCTTACAGCAATATGTGCCGCTACCAACACAATCACTTCATCGTCAGAACTACTTTTCTTCCTTTTTATACCCGGTACTCGAAGAGTATAGGGGTATATTAGATTTGTGGGGATAACGGTTGTGTGTAACGCCCAGAAGGAAGCGTTTCCGACCACATAAAGTATATATATTCTTGATCAGCATCAATAGACGAGTCGATATAGCTATGTCTGTCTGTCCGTCTTCATTTGCGCCTATATCTCAGAGACTATTAAAGCTAGAGCAACCAAGTTTTGTATTCAGTCTTCTGTGTTATCACACTACTCTAAATGTATTTCAAAATTTCGCCCCGCCCCCTTCCGCCCCCACAAAGGACGAAAGTCTGTGGCATACACAAGTTTGAAGATACGAGAAAACTAAAGACGCAGAATCATAGAGAATGACCATTTCTATCAGAGTGTTGAATCTGGATCAGATCGGATCATTATTATAGCTACAATGAAGAAAACCATTTCGAAAGTCATCATTTCCTCTCGCTCTCTCTCACACGCGACCCCATCCGCTTTGCCCATTCGTATTTTGTGTCGCCTAGTTCTCAGAGACTATAAAAGCTAGAGCAACCAAACTTTCTATTCAAGCTCCTGTGATACCAAACCAGCACGAGTTTGTTTTAAAATTTTGCCACCCCCCAACAAAAGACGAAAATCTGTGGAATCCACAATTTTTAAGGTATGAGAAAACAAAAAACGTAGAATCATGGGAAATTACCATATCTACCAGATTGCCGAATATGGATCAGGTCGGATCAATATTATGGCCAGAAGAAACAAATTAAATTTCAGTGGCTACGCAAAGCCTGCCAAGCGCTGACTCATGCCCTCTCTCTCTCTGTCCTAAACACTTGTACGTCTCAAATATGTAGTTATACATGTCATGTAGAAATTTAGAAGCAGATGTAAAAAGCATATGCAAACAAAATCGGAAACATGTATAATATTCCAAAAATTTACTTAATTTTTTGAAATATTATTTTTTGCCCATTTTTTTAATTTGTCCCTTTTGCACACATATAATAAATTTCATAAATCGCAAGCTCATATATGTATGTATGTACATAAGTATATATTGACTGAGTACCGGGTATAAGGTAGAGCCGCGGCTTTTGGCGCGGCTCACAACGTTCCCCCTCGTTTTAATTTAAGTTTAATTTACAAAATTGGCGCTGTTTACAAAACACAGCTGATTCATGAGAGGCAAATCACTTTTTAGGTTTTTGGTCACACTATTTTAGTTAATACTAATAATACTATTTCACACGAAATAATGAGCAGATTCCTGTCAGTAAAATTCTGCAGTGCTGGATACAGGCCTTTAAGCTGCAAAGTGCAGAAAACACCCATTACTTTACAATTGATTATAAGTTGCCCAAAATTAAAATAATTGTATATATTGAATATCCTCTATATTCTAATTTTGTTTAATGTACTATAAACGATTATAATGAACGACAATAAATATGTACAAATGCAAAATGTATATCAGACATGACATCAAATTATATTAATTGTCTATAGGATATTAGTGCGTCGCCTAAATAAGCGACCTCAGCTTTGTGTCTCAAGAAATCTTCTCAAAAATATTTTGCTGGCAATTTCGGCAGCACTGCACACGTACACACACATATGAATGTACGGACATTGGCATAAGAAATATAGGGATGATTTCAAGTTTGACTCGCAAGTGTGGCACTAAAATCCGTATGGACCCATCTATTACCCATTTTTATGTCATTATTATCCATATTCAAGGATGATATATATATTTTTTTTAGCGCGTATGCGTAGTATTACTTACTTACTACTTACTAAAAATATATGATCAAATATATCATTGTATAATACAATACGTCACACAATCAAATATATATTTGTGAATATATATACATATATCTGCTCAATATATTAGTATATTCTATATTAAACAAAGTTAGAATCTAAAGCATGTACAAAATAACAGTTATTCTGGTATTATAAGGCAAGCGTCTTCAAAAAGGGCCGACTCCAAGAATGCTAAAGTGAAGGGTGGCGCGAGCACAAAAATCAAAACAAAGTTGGGTGAGCGAAAATTTCAGTTGTGCGCTCATGTGTATGAGTGTGTACTTGCAAACACGCAAAGTACATGAGTACACACCCTGCAGTACCAGCCGTGAGCGATGACGAATGTCAACGACAATGTCATCTAGGCATTGACGCTCGCTAAGCCGAACCCTTTAGTTTCTCTCTGTTTCCTTCTTTTCCGCGCGATCGTAATAGATCGGCTCTGCCGATCGGTCGAAGTACAAGAGAATTTGGTTTTTTTTTCTCTTTTCGTCTCTTTTGCGCCTGCGTCGGCAGAGCATTCTTGCTTTGTTCGCCTTGCATTTGCCTATAACGTTATATTGTTAAAATTGTGCGGAAAGAGTTGGTAGCGAAAATGCAGTGATTTAGTGAAAAATATCTATAATATTTATTACTACCAGGTAAGTGCATTGTTTAAATAAACAAAATGTGATATACGCGTGTAAATAATGAAAATATCAGTTGTATATAATGTTGAATTTGTGAAATTGTGAAAAAACTAAGTTCAATGTATCGCTCATTCACATTGTATTTATTTATTCTTCTTTTATGCTCTTTAATTGTTGTGCCCTTATGCTCCGACTAATATGTATATTATGGATTAAAAGAAGAATAAAGAAATATAATGTGAATGCATAATCTGTAGTGGGCTCGAAATTTCAATTTTAAGCAGTCTGACAAAAACAAAAAAGCAACCCTTATATGCGAGGCCTGAGTCAAGCAGGTACATATTTTGGCATGTGATTTGTTTTTGTTGTAGGAGTAAATGCACAGAACACCGCTGATCTACAGTGAGCATTTCTTTTTGTTTAAACAACTCTTTTTACAAATCGAACATATTTCTGGAATTTCGATCTTTCCTTATATAATTGTGACTAAATTAATAGTATTTTATAGAATCATTTATTTGCAATCATTTTATTGATAGATCAAAAAATACGGAGCACAATGGGGACGGGCACATCCTGGAAGGACATGGAAAGTAAGTCTTTACAAGTCAAAAAACTAAACAAAAACATAATAAATTAATCCGTATTATTTCAGTGGCGATGCAATTGAAAAACTGACATACATATGTACATAATTGTATTTTTAAATAAAAGCGAATGAAAATAAATGAATATACTGCTTACTTATATACGCCTTACTTTTTCATCTAAAATCTTCACTTATTATATCGCCTTTTTTCGAGAACATCATCCCTTGCTGTATACCTTTTTTTCGGCTAACGTCTTCACTTATTATGTGCCTTATTTTTTCGAGAAAATCATCACCTTGTTTTTCGGCTAAAATCATCGCTTATAGTAAGCCTTATTTTTCGGCTAAAATCATCGCTTTTAGTAAGCCTTATTTTTCGGCTAAAATCATCGCTTATAGTAAGGCTTATTTTTTCGGACTTCTCGATGACCATGTCATCCCCTATGCTCCTAGGACATCGCAATGTTAAAGTGAGCAGTTCATCGTTCCGCGCGTCATCCCTTATGTCAGCTGGGGTGCTCACGCTGAAACCGGTGTGTGAGCACATTTGTAAGCGATGGCCCGTACTGCAGGGCATACACTCTCACGACTCTCGGGAGCTGACAACACATATGCAACAGTACGTGAAAATGCGTGAGCACGCATACACTCACTCGGGAGCTGATATCTTGTTGGTGGTGCGGTCAAAACCAGCGTATGAACTGTCCCGTCTATATATTGTATGGTTAGTGCCGGTACTCAGGTATTGTGAGTGGGCGTGGTCCATCGTTTGGAAACACCTCCAGGTACTCCTGAATGGAAAGTGCTTCCCTTTGCTGAATAGGAGCAGAATCTATATTGTCGTCACTCAGAAGGGCTTAGCTGAGAGCGTTAAGCAGTGCCGGCGCTGGTCATCGCACAGGCTAAACATGTGTTTGTGTGTGTATATATATATATGTGTTTGTGGGCGTTTGGGGTGTGAATGTGTGTGGTTGCTGGTTTAGATTAGCTTGTTTTTGTTGTTTTGTAGTAGAATCACAGCACTTTTGTTTTTTTATTAATTATTTAAACTTGATTTGTGGTTATTTTTAATAATGCAATTATAGCATTGTAGCTTCGTGAACTTGTCACGGTCGCCATGTAATAGAATTAGACTTGGACGATTTCATTTGGAGCGTCTGCTCCTCCGTGTTACTTTATTAGGAATGAATCTTATATATTCGAGCTGGGTTCAGCCAAGGTATACTAATAAAGGTAGTCGTATCGGCTCGCTCGCTCTCTTGTTTTGCTTCTTTCGATTCCGTCTGTTGTGAACAGAGACTCTTTCGTACAACGCATTTGTGAGAGTGTCTCTCTCACTCTCTCTCTTCTGTCATTTTGACACTTAAGAATACCTTCTTTGCTGCTCTCTATGCGGCTACCTTTGTTAGTATACCTTGGGTTCAGCTAGCCCGAAAAATGCAATTCTTATATCTTTGCCTTATATTTATGTGTAAGTATATTGGTGTTAACATATGTATGTATGCAGAAGACACCCTGCAGTACGGGCCATCGCTTACAAATGTGCTCACACACCGATTTCAGCGTGAGCACCCCAGATGACATAAGTGATGTCGCGCGGAACGATGAACTGCTCACTTTAACATTGCGTTATCCTAGGAGCATAGGGGATGACATGGTCATCGAGAAGTCCGAAAAAATAAGACTTACTATAAGTGATGATTTTCTCGAAAAAATAAGGCTTACTATAAGCGATGATTTTCTCGAAAAAATAAGGTATACTATACTATAAGTGATGATTTTAGCCGAAAAATAAGGCATACAATAGGTGATGATTTTCTCGAAAAAATAAGGCACATGGCAAGTGAAGATTTTAGCCGAAAAAAGGCATACAGCAAGGGATGATGTTCTCGAAAAAATAAGCGATATAATAAGTGAAGATTTTAAATGAAACGAGAGGGAACGTTGTGAGCCGCGGCAAAGGCCGCGGCTCTACCTTATACCCGGTACTCAGTCAGTATATACATACATACATATATGAGCCTACGATTTATGAAATTTATAATATGTTCTTAAAAGGGACGAAAATAATATTTAAATTAATAAAATTAATTTTTTGGAATTTTTCTACATGTTTCCATTTTTGTTTACATATGCTTTGCATACTGCTTCTACATTTCTACATGTATAACTACATATTTGAGACGTACAAGTGTTTACGACAGAGGGAGAGAGGGAATGAGTCAGCGCTTGGCAGGCGTTGCGTAGCCACTGAAATTTAATTTGTTTCTTCTGGCCATAATATTGATCCGATCTGATCCAGATTCGGTAATCTGGTAGATATGGTAATTTTCCATGATTCTGCGTTTTTGGTTTTCATTTATCTTAAAAATTGTGGATTCCACAGTTTTTGTCTTTTGTGGGGGCGGAAGGGGGCGTGGCAAAATTTTAAAACAAACTTGTGCTGGTTCGGTATCACAGGAGCTTGGATAGAAAGTTTGGTTGCTCTAGCTCTTATAGTCTCTGAGAACTAGGCGCTCATTTAAACGAATAGGCAAAGCAGATGGGGTCGCGTGTGAGAGAGAGCGAGAGGGAATGATGACTTTCGAAATGGTTTTCTTCATTGTAGCTATAATAATGATCCGATCTGATCCAGATTCAGCACTCTGATAGAAATGGGCATTCTCTATGACTCTGCGTTTTTAGTTTTCTCGTATCTTCAACATTGTGTACGCCACAGACTTTCGTCCTTTGTGGGGGTGGAAAGGGGCGGGGCGAAATTTTGAATTACATTTGGAGTAGTGTGATTACACAGGAGACTGGATACAAAACTTGGTTGCTCTAGCTTTAATAGTCTCTGAGATATAGGGGCAAATGAAGACGGACGGACAGACGGACGGACGGACGGACGGAGAGACAGACATAGCTATATCGACTCGGCTATTGATGCTGATCAAGAATATATATACTTTATGGGGTCGGAAACGCTTCCTTCTGGGCGTTACACACAACCGTTATCCCCACAAATCTAATATACCCCTATACTCTTCGAGTACCGGGTATAAAAAAGTAAGGCGTATATAAGTAAGCAGTATATTCATTTATTTTCTTTTGCTTTTATTTAAAACTACAATTATGTATATATGTATGTCAGTTTTGGGGATCCCTGAGGCTCTTTCGATAACTTCAATTGCATCGCCACTGAAATAATATGGATTAATTTATTATGTTTTTGTTTAGTTTTTTGACATGTAAAGTGTTACTTTCCATGTCCTTCCAGGATGTGCCAGTCCCCATTGTGCTCCGTATTTTTTGATCTATCAACAAAATGATCATTCTATAAAATACTATTAATTTCGTCGCAATTATATAAGGAAAGATCGAAATTCCAGAAACATGTTCGATTTGTAAAAGAGTTGTTTAAACGAAAAGATATGCTCACTGTAGATCTGCGGTGGTCTGTGCATTTACTCCTACAAAAAAAACAAATCACGTGCCTAAATATGTACCTGTTTGACTCAGGCCTCGCATATAAGAGTTGATTTTCTGTTTTTGTTGTTGGACTGCTTAAAATTGAAATTTCGGGCCAACCGTAGATATATTTCTTTATTCGTCTTTTTATCCATACTATACATATTAGTCGGAGCATAAGAACAACAAAATTAAAGAGCATAAAAGAAGAATAAATAAATACAATGTGAATGAGCGATACATTGAACTTAGTTTTTTCACAATTTCACAAATTCAACATTATATACAACTGATATTTTCATTATTTACACGCGTATATCACATTTTGTTTATTTTAACAATGCACTTACCTGGTAGTAATAAATATTATAGATATTTATCACTAAATCACTGCATTTTCGCTACCAACTCTTTCCGCACAATTGCAACAATGTAACGTAATAGGTAAATGCAAGGCGAACAAAGCAAGTATGCTCTGCCGACGCAGGCGCAAAAGAGACGAAAAGAGAAAAAAAACCAAATTCTCTTGTACTTCGACCGATCGGCAGAGCCGATCTATTACGATCGCGCGGAAAAGAAGGAAACAGAGAGAAAATAAAGATGACATTGTCGTTGACATTCGTCATCGCTCACGGCTGGTACTGCAGGGCATACATATGTTGTGTATATCTTGACCACTTAAGCTGGGTATCCAGCACCGTGGAAACTAAAAATTACTGCCAAACTTCATATAAAAAAAACGGGGCCAGTCATTTTTCGTTTGTGTTTTCCTGGACAAGGTATACTAAACAAGGTAGGCTTATAGAGAGGAATAAGTAGTTATTCAAAATGACAGCAGAGAGAGAGAGAGAGAGAGAGAGACTCACAAATGCGTTGTGAAAAAGAGTCTCAAAAGAGTAATGCATTTATTCTCTTGTGTCAAAACATATATATAATAATATGTAATATTAATAATATGTATATATAGTAATCTTTCATAAAAAGCAATACGGTGGCGACATGTAAATACGCAAAATAGTCTGAGGGAACACGAAAAAATCGTCCGCGGAGATGCTTCGCTCACAACTTGTAATGCTCCTATTTCAGGCTGAGGTAAGCTCAGTCTTCTCCAGGATCCTACTACAAGAAATTTGTAGTTTGCAGGAACCTCTACAGGAAACGGGGTCGGCCCTAAGTAGGCTAGAAACAAGAGTGGAGGAGAATGAGGCGTAACCGTGCCCGTATGGGTTGGATCGAGAAGATAGTGAAGGGCACGAGGCGTTGTCACACTCGTGGGGTCGAGAAGGATGAGGGATACGAGGCGTTGTCACACTCGTGTGGTCGAGAAGGATAAGGAATACGAGGCGTTGTCACACTCGTGTGGTCGAGAAGGATAAGGAATACGAGGCGTTGTCACACTCGTGGGACCTATCAGAGGATCAGGAGTAATTTGAGGATTGGATTGACCCTTGCCGCGATATTCTTGGTTGCGAATTGATGTCGCAGTTCTCACCCGAAAAATAGACTTACTCGATGGGTTTGTTTTTGTTAAAATGCTCATTTATTGGACACTGGATAATTATTGTTCGGCTTAACGTACGGCATGTATAATTTTATTGTAAGTTGCTGCGCGGAGCAACGTCTATCTCGCGGCCGGGTTCCCGAGTAAGTGTCTTGCACTTCTTTCGCTAGAACGCTCGGAACCTAGCATCCGCGGATCGAACTAGCTAGCTTAAACTTATGGGTGGGGGGATATGTGCTGACGGTTCGCCGTTGGGCAATTTCTTTTGTCGAAAAGAAAACCGTCGCATCGAACCTTAGTGGGAGGGGAAAGTTTTTGGGTCACAGTTGAGGTATTGGTAGGAGAGTTATGGATGGGTGTAGGAGGGGTAGTCACGTGGCCGAACGGCGCGCGTGTGATGGGAGAAAAGTGGGTGGTTCGGAGAATTTTGTGTATTGTAGAAGGTAGTTTATTTCTAGACAAAGGTAACTCTTAAACTCAAACTTATTATTCCTCAATTGCCGGTGCGGCGTGGTTAAATGTAACGGCGCCTTGGGGTTCGTTACACCCCCCGCTTTCTTCCGGGAGGAGGCGGACGCAGACCGGTCCGGCGAGTGATCGCTTGTGACCTGGTATTTCCGATCCCAGAACCAAACGCTGCAGCGGATCCTGTCCGCCCGTTTCATGCGGCACTGCACCTCCTCGACCAAGCCAGTAGGCACTACTCGGCCCGGGGTGTTGACCTGCCAATCGGGCGGAGCGACTATCCCGTCGGCGTCCCTTCCGACTTCTTCGACTAGGCTGTCATCTTCTGATTGTAAGTCTTTCGGTAAGAAGCTTAGCAGCCTCTCGAGCTCTTCGTCGTCCGTTTCGGGTTGGTCTCCGGTAGCTACCGTCAGTAGCTCCTCGATGGATATATCGTCGAACCCTCTGGTCGCTACCGGGGGCGAGAGGCTTTCCGGTGTGTCTGGTATGGTTGGCAGCTCTAGCCCCAGTAGGGTTGGGGTAGCGTAGTCACTCTTCTGCCCCGTTTCCCACCTCTCCATATGTTCGGTCAGCTCCGCTTGTTGAACTGGAGGGACGTTTTCGGTTCCTGACGTGGAGTCGGGGGTACCGATGGGAGGGTCTTCTTTTACCGACCCCCGAGCCGGGCTCGGGTCAGTACGGAGTACTTTGGCGTGTTTTGCCGTAGTCACCGCCGGTTCGCGCTGGGTGTGCGCCGTTGCTTGGGGATCACTATGACGATACGCGTGTTGTTCGAACATCGGTTCGAACGATGGAGGTTCGGGGCTCGGCGAGTAGTAGGTCCGGGGGCCTCGGCGGCGGAATAGTGGTGGCGAACACAAATTTTCGCGTCGAAATCTGGATGGTCGTCGCGAAAACAGTGGAGAGCTATCCCGCGGGCCTTCGGAGGTCTCTATGACCGAGAGCTCGTCGTCTGATTCGCCGCTTGACTCGGCCGCATCGTTGTAGTTTGGCCGCTCTGGGAGGGCGTCCCGCCTTATTTCGGCGTATGCGCCTCCGTTGGAGATTGGGACGTCGTCTTGCTCTTCGTCCCGGATAGGGGTGCTGGCGGTTGACCACGACGGTTCACAGTTGGGTTCTGGGATGTCGTGGGGCGGACGATGGTCTCCGTTCTTGGACTGCGGCGGGGTGTTGGTTCTCCCGAATGTGGGTGCCCCAGACTCTGAGTCTTCAGAGTCGGTAGAGTCATCGATATAGATGATCTCGGGTGCCTTTGCGGGAGTTGCGGCTTCTTGGTGATCCATGGTGGGTTGGCTTAATGAAGTTTTGGGTGTTGAGGGTAGCGGTGCTAGTTCTCGTTTGAGTTATAATACGGATATTACTTAGGCTTTTAAAGGGTTCGATGCCTTAGGTCGGCACAGTTACAGAAATATAGTGTGAGCAAGTGTAGATTACGTAAACTTAGGTATAAGTGCAAGCGGAAAAGAATTGAATAAGAAATATATGTTTTTTTTTGTTTTCTGAGCTTTAAAGGGTTCGATGCCTTAGGTCGGCACAGTTACAGAGTCTAGATGTCCCGGTAGGGTAGCACAGTGTGCGATAGACCCAGCTACCATTTGTTGGGTAGCTCCTTCCCCCTCGTTCCCTGCAGAACGTAGCCCCGACGGTTGTCTCACAGGCCCCGATGTTGAGGGTCTGTGTACCGCAGTGCGCCACTATGTCTCCCTGAGTGAAATTCAATATTCTGTGGTGGCGTTGAACCGGGAATATGAGAAACTTCCTACAATTTAATTTGGGTTGAGGGAACTTTATAAGAAAGTAGAGTAGGTCGGGAGTTTGGAAAACGCTGATGTTCGAGACCTCTAATAGCTCCACCAAGGTTATGTTGACTAACTGTTGCTCGTTGAATTCGTTTATATCGGCGCCATCTAAGAGGGCCGGACTGATCATGTTTATTTTGGCTAAAGTTAGCCCAAGGATAAGACTTTCTAGGTCCGTTATGATTATTCTATTTTTGGCGAGGACTGTCTCTACTATTTGGGCCTTCTCAGCCTCGTCCGACTTCTGGATCGTGTTGAAAAAGTGCGTCAGTTCGTTAAGTCGGTTTTGCATTTTGGAGTTAATCTCCCCCTGTCGGTGTTCGGATTCTATCAGCTGTGCTTGTTTGAACCTAATTTGCTCCCAGTCATTGAAGTCGGGCGTTCCTGCTAATACTTTCAACGCTGTAACGAGCAGGTTTGTGCTCCTGGCTTCCCTACGGTGGACTTTTAGCATGGCTATTAAATTGCGGATGTGGTCCAAGTCGGTTGCTAATACCTGGGCCAGGCGGGTGTCCGTAAACATCTCAGCAGCACGCTCGGTCTGGGCGACGTAGACCTCATAAGAAGTGACGTTGGTGGGATGGTGGAGGTATCCTGGCTTCTCCCAGATTACTGCGTCTCCGTCCACGATCGGGATATAGTCGGCGTTGGTGTAGTCATTTACTTTTACGGCGGCCTGTGCAGAGGTGACTAGGGCAAGTAGGACCAGCAGGGGTGACATGGTGTAGGGGGGAATCATTGTTGGCGGCGGCAGGATTAAATGTGATTGTTTTCTTCTTAATTGTCTTGGTTATTGTTGTCCTTTAACTCCGATTGGTTGAGTTTGATTCGTAGTCCTTGATGCACTTTGGGGTGGGTTTATCCTTGATAGGAGTCGGAATTTAATTTTGGGTTTTGATTGTTTTATTTTTATTTAATTCAGTTCTTTTTGAGTTGGTTGATCTGGTCTGGTCCGTTCCGTGGGTAGTGGCGTACTGATCGACGAAGGCCAAGGCATAGATTAATATAGGTGTCGATCCCCGGTCAAACTCGGTATTATGCCGCCGTGGCATCCATGTCGGCGGCTGGATTATCGAGTTCGGGGTCGTTGAACTCTTTCAGATCGTTGACATTGGCGACCTTGTGCTTCCGGCTGCTTGTGTGTTGTAATTTCCCCATGTTTGGCGATGGAAAACCTTTTACCCGGTATGGTCCGTCAAACTTTGGGGCCAATTTGGCTGCAAAACCTTCGGCTGCGTTTGACAGGTGGTGTTGTCGTACGAGGACCAATGAGCCGATCGTAGGGCGCCATTGCCTGCAACGGAGATTGTAGTGCCGCGATTGCTCTTGACTTGCCCTTTGGATGTTTCTTCGGACGATAGAAAAGATCTCTTTCAGTCTCGACGCTTTGTCAGTAGCCGTCTCCGGGGTGCTCCCTGTCCCTGGTGTGACTTCATCGTATAGAGCGCCGGGCAGCCTGGGCTCTCTTCCGTGTAAAAGGAACGTGGGATTTTCCTGGGGACAATATGGAGCGGTGTGCTGCAGTTTCACGCCTGCGATTTGGAGGAACGTTCGGAACGAGCGACTGGTGAACTGGGTGCCGTTATCGCAGACGAATAATTTCGGTACCCCAAAACTGCTGAGGATTCGTTCGCGGAACGCTCGTTCGAGGTTAGCCGTGGTTGCCTTTTTGAGAGGTATTAGTTCGACCCACTTGGAGAAGGTGTCGAAAAATACTAGCAGCATCGTATTCCCTCGTTTGGACCGTGGCAGTGGTCCGACGAAATCTGCGCACAAGGTAACGAACGGCTCCTCCGCCTTGCGAGTGAGCATCTTTCCCACTGGTTTGCGTTGCAAGGCCTTGAACTTCTGACAACTTACGCAGTTGCGAATGTAACGTCTTACGTCTCGATAGAACCCGGGCCAATAATACCGTTGGGAAACCCTGGCGATGGTCTTCCGTATGCCGAGATGACCAGCTGTTGGTTGATCGTGGCATTCGTGGAGTACCCTCGTCCGGCGATCTTTTGGGACGCAGAGTTTCCAAGACTCCGTTCCGACAGGTCCGTGGCCGAGATTTCGGTAAAGTTGACCGTTCTCGTAGGTGTAGTCCGGATATTTTGGGGCTTGTCGTGGACTTGTTGTATCCTTCGTTTAAGCCAGGGACAACTGTCCGGTTCCTCTTCGACGCGTGCGAGTGTTTCCAAGGGCTGCCTGGACAGTGCGTCCGCCACTACGTTTTGTTTCCCGGCGCGATAATGCACGTCGTATTGGTATTGTTGTAGCTCAAGTGCCCAACGTGCCACTCTGCCGTATGGACTTTACAGGGTGTTTAACCATTTCAGCGCGAGATGGTCAGTTACCACGTCAAAGCGGTAGCCCTCTAGGTAGCATCGTAGTTTTCGTATTGCCCATATGACGGCTAGGCATTCTTTGTCAGTGGCAGAGTAGTTCTCTTCCGCCTTGTTGAGTCGTCGGCTGACGTACGCGATGACGCGCTCTTTCCCTTCAATCTCCTGGGTGAGGACTGCGCCCACGCCTACGTTACTAGCGTCCGTTTGTAAAGAGAATTTGACGTTGAAATCTGGGCAGGCGAGTACGGGGGCGATAATGAGTAACTCTTTTAGCCTTCCGAAGGCGTCTTGTTGTTCCTGTTCCCATGTCCATGTTTATCCCTTCTTTAACAGTTGTGACATTGGTTGGACCACAGTGGCGAAATTGGGAACAAACCTGCGGTACCATGACGCCATCCCTATGTATTGTCGGAGTTCCTTCACGTTGGTGGGCGGTCTCAAATCTCTTACGGCGGCTACCTTGTCGGGGTCGGTACGGATACCTTCCTCACTGATCATGTGTCCCAAATATTTGATGCGTCGTTGGAAGAAAGTACACTTTTCTTTGCCTTGAGAAGTCGAGAGAAGACCTCTTTTACGTTGCGGAGGTGTTCCGTGTAATCCTTCCCGATGATGACAATGTCATCTAAGTACGCGAATGCGTAGGGTTCCATATCTGCGCTGATGACCGTGTCTAACGTCCGTTAAAACGTTGCCCCTGCGGAGTGTAATCCGAAGGGCATTACCTTCCATTGGTACAGACCTCTTCCTGGCACCGTGAAAGCGGTGGCTTCCCTACTGTCGAGGGCCATAGGTATTTGCCAATACCCGTTCTTCAGATCTAGCGTGGTGATAAAACGTGCATTCTTCAGGCGTTCTAGGATGTAATTGATCCTCGGTAATGGATAGGCGTCCGGGATAGAGCGTTCGTTGAGCTGGCGATAGTCTACGCACATACGCCATTTGTCGTTCTTTTTGCGCACGAGAACAATTGGTGCGCTGTGAGGGCCTCGAGAAGGTTCGATGAGTCCTTCGGCTATTAGTTGGTCGAATTGCTCGTCGATAATTCGCCTCATGGCGGGGTTCTTGGGGTAATACCTCTGTTTTATTGGCCGGTTGTCCCGCATGACGATGGTGTACTCCGTTAGGTCTGTGGTACCTTGAAGCTTTTCGAACTTCGGCAGCTCCTCATCCAGGAATTCCTGGATCTGTGACGCAAGTTCGGGTGGCCAGGGGTCGTTGGTTCGTTCTGGCTCGTCTTCAAGTTGTTCGTCCCTCTCTAAGCTGAAAGCTCGATTCGGGTCTTCCGGCAGGAGGGTCGTGTCGAACGCGCTCGGTGGTTCCGCCCCTCGAGGGTGTTCCCTCATGTTGGCGACGACTGGGGTGGTATCGTTTAGAGAAGGGGTGCTTGCGGGGGCTTGGTTGGGTACCTGGGCCAGGGGTTGGGACGCTAGTTGAGGAGTCATTTGTGTTGGGGGGATAGCGTGGATGCTATTGTTGACCCCGGTGTCTACGTCGATCACCCGTCTGGGCGAATGGTCGTCAGGCGAAGACCTCGGTTGTGAAGGAACGATTGCCTGTGGGGAGGCAGCTCTGGTTTCCTTAGTCTTTATGGGGATTACCGCGCCGTGGGCTTCGGTTGATCTCCTTACATTCTGCGCCGCTGCGTGGGAGCTCGTGTCACCTATCGTTGGCCTGGGAATCGTGCGTTCCGTGGCGGGCCTAAGGTTTGTGCTTTTCGTATTTGGCCTGGGAATCGTGCGTTCCGTTGGGGCCTTAGAATTTTTGCTGGGCGCTCGTTGTTTGGACATGGTGTCCGTCGTAGTTTTCCTCGAACGCGAGTTTTCGGGGGTTGCCCTGGATCTCGGTTTTTCCGTTCCTATGGTGGGAACTTGACTGGCAGTGACCGCGGGGGGGTTTGCCATGGGGCGACGGCTTCGGAGTTGTAGGAGGGTGGTGCCGCATTTGATCGTTGTTTCGATCGCACATAAGAAATCCAGACCCACAATGACTTGTTCCAACATGTTGGGTAAGACTAGGAGAGGTATCTGGACTTCCCGTCTGTCTAACCGGATGTAAGCCAGGAGGATTTGCGTGATCTCGCGCACTGAGCCGTCGGCCAGCCGGAACTGCACGCATGCCTCCCGAAGATTGTTGTTATTGTCCAGTTGTCGGGCGAGGTCAGCACTGACGAAACTCCGGGACGCCCCGGTGTCAATAGTGGCCTCCGCGTCTTGTCCTCCTATGGTCACTCTCGCCACTATCCGGCCATCGTGTAGGTGTAGGGGGCTAGTTAGTTCCGGGTTTGGGAGGGCGTCGTTCCCGACTGTTCCCGTGTCAGTCGAGGATGCGTGTCGTTTCCCGACGTGTCCCGGCGACAACACTCGATCGTCCGTACACCGCGCTTACCGCATTCCCAGCAGAACAGAATCAAAGGGTTGGTGCAGTTCGGAGAAGCGTGGCCAGTTTCGCCACAGCGGCGGCATGCCATGCGCGGATTCACGATGGGGGTGGTTACCATGCGATGCGCGACTTCCTGCGCCGGAGCGTTGCTTCGGTTCATAGGTTGTCTCCTTGCTAAGTCGGTTGAGTCCCACGGGGGTCTCCGGAATGGTGTCCGGTTGGATTCACCTTCCTTGAGGGCCTGATTCGCCGTCGGCCTAGTGTAACGCGGCATGTTCCGCGGGGGAAGTGGAATTACTGGTGCATTCCGTTCCTGGATGCTCTCGAACTCCGTGGCCAATGTGGTGAGCTGCGTCAGGCTTCGTAGTTCGTGTCTCCGCACGTACAGTTGGTACGCCGGCAAAATGTTGTCGTAGATCCGGTAGAGTTCCTTGGTGGTGTCGTATCCGGCATGGTGCATGAGTAACCGGAGCTCGATAACGAAGTCTTTAAAGGGTTCGCCTACCGCTTGCTTGCGGTCCCGGATCTGATCCTCCAATTGTTCAAAATACCGCGGTGGCAAGAAGAACGCCAAGAATTCCCTGCGGAAATCGGTCCATGGGACGCTTTGTAGTCGGCTGGTCCGGAACCAGCGACTGGCTCTGTCCGTGAGGATTTCTGCCATGGCGCGGGGTAAATGGTTCATGTCTACCCCGTATGAAAGCGCGCGTTCTTCGAGAAGGTCGATGAATGACAGCGGATCGTCCTGTCCGTTGAACTGGATCCCCCACTTCCGTATGCGTTCCGCCATTTGGTTTGGCGTGGCTACATTGGTATCCCCCTGGATCGCGCTGGGGATTTGTCATATTGTCGTTCGAGCTCGGCGAGTCGAACCCAGGCTTCTTGTTCGAGGGTCCCCTCAAACAATGCGGCGAAGCTTCTCCGCATGTCTTCGACAGTGCCCTCACTGCTGAACCCGAATTCCACCGCGAACTCTTCTCGTCGGCGCTTGTGGACCCAGCCGGTGCCTACTCCTGGATTAGAGACAAACTCCCCAGAGTAGTACTCACCTGAAGTTTTCTTAGTGTTGGGATCCATGGTAGAGTATGGTTTTGTGTTTTCTTTTTTTTACCTTTTGGAGTCACTCGCGTATTATGAAAGGGATCGGCCCTTGTGCGAACCGACACTCCGTGTGTATTTATGTCGATAACGCGACCCGCACCGTTGGAGTTGTGGGGTTTTCGTCGAGGCTTTGCGCGGCGCAGTACTTTTTTATCGCGCTCGGAGTTTGAGCTCGAGGGTACGCGGAGATCGTGAGATGGATCTGTCCAGCTTATGCCTTAGCTTTTAGTGGCCGTGGGTTTTTAGTCCACACCCCTTGCTAAAGTTTCCTACAGGTCCCTGCTCGGGCGCCACTTGTAATTCTCCTATTTCAGGCTGAGGTAAGCTCAGTCTTCTCCAGGATCCTACTACAAGAAATTTGTAGTTTGCAGGAACCTCTACAGGAAACGGGGTCGGCCCTAACTAGGCTAGAAGCAAGAGTGGAGTAGAATGAGGCGTAACCGTGCCCGTATGAGTTGGATTGCGAAGATAGTGAAGGGCGCGAGGCGTTGTCACACTCGTGGGATCGAGAAGGATAAGGAATACGAAGCGTTGTCACACTCGTGGGGTCGAGAAGGATAAGGAATACGAGGCGTTGTCACACTGGGGGAACTTATCAGAGGATCAGAGAATATTTTGAGAATTGGATTGGCCCGTACCGCGATATTCTCGGTTGCGAATTGATGTCGCAGTTCCCACCCGGAAAATAGACTTAATCGGTGGGTTTATTTTGATTAAAATGCTCATTTATTGGACATTGGATATTTATTGTTTGGCTTAACGTACGGGGTATAGTACTTTATTGTAAGTTGCTGTGCGAAGCAACGTCTATCTCGCGGCCGGGTTCCCGAGTAAGTGTCTTGCACTTCTTTCGCTAGAACGCTCGGAACCTAGCATCCGCGGATCGAACTGGCTAGCTTAAACTTATGGGTGGGGGGATATGTGCTGACGGTGCGCCGATGGGCAATTTCTTTTGTCGAAAAGAAAACCGTCGCATCGAACCTTAGTGGGAGGGGAAAGTTTTTGGGTCACAGTTGAGGTAGTGGCCTTACGGTTTGCAGTGAGTGTTTTGTTATTGTTTATTGTTTTGCTTTGTGCGTGAAATTCGTTTGTCGCGTTTGTTTGTTGTTGTTTGTTTTTGTTGCTTAGAGCGAGGTTTAGTTTGCTGTGACACGTCTTATCTCTGTGGAGGTTGAAGTGTGACTGTGTGTTTAAAACTACATTTGGTTATTTGTATTTAATCGCATACTTCTCTCGAAGGAATTACAGCATCTATAACTAAAAATTAAGCATATGCTATAGAAAAACCTCCTGGCTCCTAGCCATTTGGTGGAAAATATCACTTATTTTTGTCAGTCATTGTTAACATATTCGCAGTGAATTCTATTTTTGCGCTGTGAATGACATTTTTTTAGAGTTGAATTTTTGCAATGGCTAAGTATCGCATAGAAATGTGCGGTTTAAAAAACATTCAAAATGGATGGTGGAACTAACTGAGAAATTTCGGAACGGCCAACCTTACGGACCATCCCCGAAATGGATGGTGGATGGTCGTCTGTGGAAACAGGCTATAAGGGACGCGTTGTTGATGATATTCCAACTGGCTGCGCTAATATCGACGATCTCATTGCACTCAAGGATGAATTGTTTTGGGTATTGAGCCAAGCTCAATTTAAACTTTGAAAATGGTCACTACTAAATTCGCTGCCAAAAGACATTTGTGAGTAACCACTTAAAGCTCTAGAAGTCGATAGCCCAACTGTGACGATTCTTGGAATACGCTGGGACCCGGCTACAGACGATCTTTCCTTCGAACTGATCATTCCTGACACCAGAATTGCTCTGACAAAACGGAATTTGTTGTCTGAGCTTGCCAAGATCTACGATCCCATGGATTTGCGTGCTCCCACAACTGTTGTTTCAAAGGTTATTTTTGAAGATAGTTGGCTAAGCTCGGTCGAATGGAACCCCCGCAGTTATGTGCACGTTGGCAACAGTTTGTTGCCATCAAACCTATGTATATCCATCTCGCGGCTCGAATTGAATGCAGCCCATCTTCTTTCCAAATAGATGTCTCTGGTCGTCTCTCGTCTACGTCTAACTCAGAAATCGTACTACGTTGGCGCTCATCACCCCCTCGGACCTGGAACACTTATGTTAGCAACCGCACTGTTGAGATTCTAGAAGCTTTTCCACGTAGCTGCTGGCAATATATTCGCACAGGGGACAATCCCGCCCACTGTGCATCACGCGGACTTCTACTAAGGGTCCTTGTAGACCATCAACTGTGGTGAAATGGACCCGTGTGGCTTTCTCAGTCACGTCGCACTTGGCCACCCGCTAAGGCAAAGTTCGCACTGTCGACTGAGGAGCCTGCGCGCATGAAAGTAAAGGTCAAGCCTCAAGTTAATCTACACATTTCCGATGAAGGAAATGATCTTCAACTATTCGCTTCGTACATCGCCATCGTTGCAAGGACCGCCTGTCATAGTTTTTATCGTCATGGGAGCTTCCATATGCACGCTTTAGGATATGGAGTTCTTCCAAGTGGAGCACAAGCTGACTTTATGTTTCACACTTTGAGACAGAAGTATTGGATTCTCGGTGCTCACAACAGAGTCCGGAAGATTGTATTCAACTGCAAGATTTGTTTCCTCCAGCACAAAGGTACAAGTTCACAACTTATGGCTGATCTTCCCGCTTTTCGAGTTCAGCCCACCCGCTGTTTTCTACATTCTGGATTGGATTACGCTGGACCAGTTACCATCAAGACATCGGCAGGTCGGATATCGAAGTTTGGCAAAGCTTGGTTTGCTATCTTTGCTTGTCTGTCCACCAAAGAAATTCATATTGAGCTCGTCAGTGACTTGACGACTCCCGCATTTATCGCCACTTTCAATCGATTTTGGTCTCGACGTGGCCCTATATCCGGTATATACTCAGACAATGGCACAACATTCCATGGAGCCAGAAAGGAACTAACGAAAATGCAACGGATCGCTGTATCTCAAAGTCAGGACGACGAGATTGCGAGTTTTCTGACGAGTCAGAAAATCAACTGACACTTCATTCCGCCGTCTGCCCCGCATTTTGGAGATATTTGGGAGATTGTGCGTTAACCTTCAAGGAATATACTACAATTTTTGTCGATCATTTTCTTACATGTCAACCTCACATGTCGGTGCCAGGGCCGTCTATCTTGGACACCATTATTAACAGACAGCAGGGTTGGAGACAATTTCAAGCCAAGGTTCAAGGGCTCTGGAAACGTGGGAGTCTTCATTGCAATACCGCACGAAATGGTAGCAGGAGAGCAACAATCTAACCATGAATACTCTTGTGGTACTGAAGGAGCCTAATCAACCGCATAGCAAGTGGCTGCTTGGCCGAATCACCGAAGTTCATCCTGGTAAAGACGAGATAGTTCAAGTGGTCACCGTTAAAACTGCCCGAAGAGTGTACAAGCGACCTGTCACCAACATTTCTGTGCTTGCCTTGAACTGAATAGTCGTTCAGGGAGCCGGTATGTTAAAAAATTAGCCACTTAGTCAATCGATATTCATTAATTTTATTGCTTGCCCTATTCATATGCTTATAATTGTATTGCCCCGCTTAAGCACCTATTTGTACGCGCATAGGTGTGTTGTTATTGTTTGTACCCAAAACATAAATGTGACACTCTCTCACGTACATGTATAACCAGCATCCGCGCACGCATACATCGATATGCACCGTTATTGCATTGGACTGTTGCATCGCATGATCTTCCCAATTCCCTTTTTCGTGGAGTCGATTTAATAGAAAAGTCTAGTCGCAAAGAGCCGCACGCATATCGTTGTGACGACGCATATTGATCCCTTCGCTTTTCATATAAACCACGTTGTAAACCGCCAATATTACATAATCTCCTATATTAAATATATCAAATCAAACCTATAAAAAATTATAAAGTTAATTGGTGGTTAAATGAAGACGAAAAATAAATTATAAACGAGAGGGAACGTTGTGAGTCGCGGCTCTACTTTATACCCGGTGCACAGTCAGAATATATGTGATCTTATGATTTATGTAATTTACTAGATTCGAAAAAGGGACGAATTACATTTTGGTCGAACCCTATGCTCGTTCCTATCCCACCAACTCAACACCCGAAGTCACGGACGGCGAGTGATGCGGCCAGACGACACCTGATCGTGGCGGTAATCGACCGTAGCGATGAGAACGGGAAAATGACGGCAGCGCAATGGAAGCTAGTGCACGCGCGGCTTGTCGACGCACTGTTTGCACAGATGGAGGAGGATCCCGTAGCCCCCATGCCCACCTTTGATGGTGCTGGGTGGCTGAATGGGGTTGTTGGAGTAGTTTAAGAGAGGATCGGACGCCCAAAGAGTCGCTCCATCTTCGGGTGACCCGCAAGCCGATCTGCACGATTGCCGACGGCGAATTGGGTTGCGGGCGGCCGACGGTCTGTCGCGCAAAGAGTGGAATGGGACGGCACTTCACTTGTCGAAGTACGCCCAAAGCCACTGCATCGTTTGCTAATAAAACCCTATAATTGAAAACAAAACCGCGTCCTCATTTAATTTTATAGTCGTTTAAGTAGTTTGAAATCTAAAAAGTATTAGATTTTTCATTGGCGCCCGAGCAGGGACATCGGTTTTTTGTGAATTTAACTCGTTTCGCTCCGTAGTGGCTTAGGCTTCGCGTGTGAAAAAATTTGAGAAGTTGCTGATTCGGACCTTGCCACAGACGTGCCCTTTTGGACCCTCGCCATTTTGGACGCTGCAGAACTCGACGTGCTGATGGACGCCAAAACAGGAAGATTACTTTCTATAGATTCGCTAGAAAGTCTGCAGGTATTCTGTGCCAAAAATTGAGCATCACCGGTTGAGTTTCGTTGTGTCGCTGCAAATTGCTCGCTCGTCCGACCAAAACGATCAAATGCAGTGATACCCATATGTGCGTGTGTATGTGCTAACACAGTCATACACAGAGAACACAGCTTAATTTCTGGCACCTTCCTTAATTTATACCTTATTTGGCCAATTCAATGTACATCAAGTGAAAGTGTCGCAGTTATACGTGTGTACAAAATACATAAGTTCGGTAGAATTGTACGCCATACATACATACGTATACTCATGCTGACCACCACTTAATGTGCATAACCAAAACGGCAACACATACATATTTAACAAGAAACTTATATAAAACATATCAAAATATAAAAGTACAAACGGTGGTCTATCTAATGCATTTTAATAATACCGTTCGTGTGTTTTTGCAATCGCAAGCGTCGCAGTGTCTTTTCGGTTCTCCGCTTTCAACTTAACCGCTAATGTAACCGCTAATGTACAATACGCGTACATACATACATACGTATAGACATATGCTTGCAATTGCACAATTACACGCAACGCTTGGTAAAGGTTCTTGGGCACCATCGGCTGATTTTTCGTGCGTTCGTTAACCTTGCTCGCTCTGTGCTTGCATAGGTTATATACATATATTAGTTTTTGTGTGCGTGCGCTCGCGCCAAATTTACCGCTTGCTCTCTTCTCCCCCGTTTTGGCATACCATACAGGTCAGGCTTGGTTCGGGCGCCTGTACTACTTTCGTTCTTGTGCGTTCGCTCGCTCCAAATTCTCTCACTTACTCTTTGATCCCCCGCACCCCGCATTCTATCTCTGTTGCCCACAAAGTGGCAGCAGCGAGCATAGGGCTTGCTTACTTTCGGTCGCTTGGACCACTTTCGTTTGTTTGTTCACATATTGCGCCAGGGCGTGTGTGTGTTTGGGTAAGCAAGCTTGGCGTTTCTCGGTACATAGCTGCAGTGCTTGTGCGAGGGTAGCTTGAAAAGTTTGGCGAACTTTGTGTACGGTATTGAAGGTAGTTCCTTTTTCTCAGTTCAATTATGTCTGAGTCCGATAGGCCAACTGTGGAACGGCCAACAGCTGAACGGCCAACAGTCCCTAAAACCAATACGAAGTTGGCATTGTGTCAACAAAGGTTTGACAAAGTCAGTGCTGACATTGCGCGCGTGCAAACAGCCTTTAGATTGAAGCAAATTTCATCGGACAAAACCGAATTAGCTTGTCGCCTAGAGCTTTTAGAGGGTTATATCGATAAGGCTATGAACCTACAGGCAGAGCTGGACATTTTGAGTCCAACCAATGAAAGTAGAGGACCGTTGGAGGATCTTTGTGTCGTCACGAAAGCATTGTTTATGAATGCAATCAAACCAAGATCCGACACACACATGCAGCATGACTGCTCAGTAAATCCACGTTTCGACACACACATGCAGCATGACTGCTCACTGAATTCGAGCCAGCGATCGCAGCTGCCGAAAATGCGTTTGCCAAAGTTTAGTGGCAAACATTCGGAATATAAAAACTTCATGTGCCTATTCCAAAGCCTCATTGACGACGATGCTTCTTTGACAAACGTAGAAAAGTTTAATCATCTCGTATCATGTTTGTCAGATCTAATGCTTCGGTGTAGTTAAGCCATTTCAAATGACAGACTGTAATTATCCTAAGGCCCTTGCCAGTCTGAAGTCAGTGTACGACAATAAATGTCTGATATTCTTTGATACGGTTGCTCAATTATTCGATTTGCCAACCATGACCAAGCCATCTGCATCGAGTTTAAGATCGATGATAGACACGGTGTCTGCGATATACTCATCGCTGTCGTCTGTAGGTGACGACAAAGATATTGCGAATGCAATTATCATTCACATGGTCATGGCAAAGGTCGACCATGTGACCAAATCTCGTTTTGAGGAGCAGCTTGACTACGATAAGCTGACTTCTTGGGAAGACTGTGCCAAACAGCTGAATAGAAGGTATCAGTACCTGGCAGCAGAAGAGTCAACTCGTGACAAGTCAAGGTTGCGTAACGAGGTGAGGAAGCCTCAACGGAAATCGTCCTTTGCCTGTGCTAATGCAGGTCAAAAGTCGTCGTCTGCATGCACCTATTGCAGGTCTGCAGACCACAGTATATATTCTTGTCCGTCGTTTAGTGCCATTCCCGTCATGCAACGTTTTGAGTATGCTAAAACTCAAAAACTGTGTCTCAATTGTTTGACCACGGGACATACAGTATCGAGTTGCAAGGCGGCGAAGTGTCGAGTGTGCTCAAAGCCTCACCATTCGCTTCTTCATCGGTACACTGCATCAGTGCAAGGTGAAGCAGCGGCACTTCAAGCCTCAACGTCGGAGGCATAAATAGGTCACGTGCTCAATGCGGATCAAGTCGTTCTGGCTACCGCGATCGTAAACATCAAAGATAGATTCGGACAGTTGCATCCAGCAAGAGCTTTGCTCGATAGTGGCTCTCAAATAAATTTGATGTCTGAGAGCCTAGCACAGAGGCTTCGGCTTAAACGTGAGCCAACTTCCCTTGCTATCGCTATGGTGGGTGGTGCAACCACCGATAGTAAAACTAAGGTTTGTGCATCGATACATTCTCGTTTGAATTCCCACACGTTTTCCGTTGAGTGTTGGGTACTAAAGTCAATTTCCACATCTCAGCCTGGGCAAAAAAGGTATCACTTTCCACATCGAGCTGGAAAATCCCAAAAAATATTCAATTGGCAGATCCCGAATTCCATAAGCCGGCTAAGGTGGATGTTCTCTTGGGAGCTGAAATGTTTTATGGGCTATTGTGCGTTGGGCAAATTAAATTACATTCCGAGCTGCCCATTATGCAAAAAACATTGCTCGGTTGGATTGTTGCAGGCAAATGTACTGGACAGGCGCCTCGGCAACAGTGTAATGAGAGTTCGGTAGCTCAAGTGTATAGTTGCTCTCTCGACTCATTAGTACACCGTTTTTGGGAATTGGATCAATGTCCAATTGAGTCGAAGGCTGTCCGCCAAACAGCTGAACAACAGGCCTGTGAGTTGTACTTCGCAAAAACGGTACAACGATTGTCTTCCGGTCGCTTTCAAGTCAAACTTCCCTTTAAGACCGACCCTAAAGTTCTTGGCCTGTCCTTTCAAACTGCTGAAAGGCGTTTTTTGCAACTTGAGCGCAAACTGTCAAAGGATGACACTCTCAAAACTATGTACCATGACTTCATGAAAGAGTATTTGGATTTGGGACATATGTCCATTCTGAAGTCTGCTCCTCTAGAACAGCATTATTATATTCCTCATCAATGCGTTCTCAGACCTGAGAGTATCCAACCAAACTTCGTGTTGTGTTCGACGCTTCCAGCAAAACATCAACAGCAGTTTCACTGAACGAAACACTAATGGTGGGGCCAACTATTCAGAGGGAGTTGTATTCAACATTGGTCAACTTTCGGTTGAACAAATATGCCGTAACTGCTGACATTTCGAAAATGTACAGGCAGATAAATGTTTCTGAGAAAGACAGAGACTTCCAACTTGTCTTGTGGAGAGAAAACCCTTCACAAAACATACAGGCATACAGGTTGAATACTGTTACATACGGTACAACGTCAGCACCCTTTTTGGCTGTACGTTGTTTGTTTGAATTGGCAAATAGTTTCGCACAATCACATCCCATTGGTGCGGAAGTGATTCGCAATTGTTTTTATGTCGACGATATGCTGGCAGGTGCAGACAGTTTAAAAGAACTGGACACAATTTGCAGCCAGGTTCGGAATATTTTGAATTCAGGAGGATTTCCATTGGCCAAATGGGCTTGTAATTGCCCGACTCAATCTGGAAAGAATGAGGAAATCAGTATTAAGATTGATGAGCAAAGCTCAGTCAAAACGCTTGGAATGCGCTGGGCACCTCAAGATGATGTGTTTAAGTACCATCTGGACGTGGATAGTTTTGCCTCCCTGAAACCAACAAAACGCAATATATTGTCGATAGCCTCTCGTTTGTTTGACCCTCTTGGTTTGTTGTGTCCAATTGTCACTAAGGCACAAATGCTGTTGCAGGACTTATGGAGGCTAAAGGTAGATTGGGATGAGGCTATTCCTATGAGTCTACACACTGCGTGGAATAAGTTCACCACTACGTTGCGGGATTTGCACAAAATTTCAATCCCTCGTTACGTGTGTTTGACGCTGTACAAAGGGGTTCAAATTCACGGCTTTGCTGACGCATCCAGTCACGCCTACGGTTGCTGTATATACGTACGAACGTGCAACGACGAAGACGTTCGCGTGTCATTGCTCACGGCAAAGTCGAGGGTAGCTCCGCTGAGCGTAAAAACAATACCCCGGTTAGAGCTTTGTGCAGCACTATTGCTGGCCAAACTCTGGCAACAAGTGTCGACCACAATGACCAAATTCACGATAGAAAGCGTAAATTTCTGGTCAGATTCGTAGGTCACGCTATATTGGTTGCAGCGTGATTCGGGTACGTTGGGTACATTCGTCGCGAATCGGGTCGCAGAATGCCAAGAATTGTCAACTGGAGTCGTATGGCGTCACGTTCCAACGGATGCTAATCCAGCAGACTTGGTTTCAAGGGGAACAGATGTTGACGACATTGTGAGCTCCTTGTGGTTCAATGGGCCAAGCTTTGTAATGGCAGAAAAAGATCGATGGCCTCAACTTCATCAGTTCGAGATAGCGTCAGAAGTGAAAACGTCTGAAGATAAGAAAAGTGCAGTGGTATGTGCGCTTGGGGTAGCTAATGCTGAATCTAATTGCATTGTGCAGTTAATCAACCGGCAATCGAGGTTTTCTAAGTTGGTCCGCATAATGGCCTACGTGCTTCGATTCTGTTTCAGGCAGCTTAGAGGTGTTTCGCATTTTGTATCTGCGGCAGAAAGGAACATTACGTTTTTAAAGCTGATCGCAGTCGTACAAAGCACAACATACAGCACTGAGTATAGATTATTGGAAAAATCGGCAGCATTAGCTCCGATGCTGCAGTCGTTAAATCGAGTAGGAGGGCGCTTGCTACACGGCCCTATCGCATACGACGCCAAGTTCCCTCTGTTGCTACCAAAGGGATCTGAATTGGTCAGCCTTTTGGTCAGGTATTTGCACCTTAGGCACTACCATGCTGGTGCAAAGGTTCTTGTGGGGTTGCTGAGGCAGCAAGTTTGGGTGATCAATGCCCGAAGTGTGTGTACAGCGCATGTTAGAAGATGCGTACACTGTTTTCGCTATAAGGCAAAGTTGATGGGGAAATTTGCCAGCTGACCGCCTTCGTGAGGGTCGGTCGTTCAGAGTATGTGGCGTAGATTTCTGTGGGCCGTTCTATGTAAGCTATAGAATCAGAGGTAGACCATCCGTTAAAATGTACGTTGCCGTTTTTGTTTGTTTCGCCTCAAAGGCAGTCCATTTAGAACCTGTCTCAGACCTTTCAACTGACGCGTTTCTAAACGTATTCAAAAGGTTCGTTGGGAGACGGGGACTGCCGGAGAAGATGGTCAGCGACAACGCGACGAATTTCTTGGGAGCGAGCAACGTGCTGAGGGAGCTCCAGGCAGCATTCACCCGGAGCAAGGAGAGCCTGCAGGACTACGCAGCGGAGAGAGCCGTGACCTGGTGCTTCATCCCTCCAAAAGCACCGCACTTCGGCGGGCTGTGGGAAGCAGCAGTCAAGGCTGCCAAACACAGGCTGGTGCGAGGGGCAGGCGACGCCAACCTCACGCCGGACGAGTTGAGCACGCACCTGGTAGAAGCGTTGCTCAATTCCAGGCCCCTCGTGGCGGACACCAGCGATCCGAACGACGGGGAGGCCATCACACCAGGGCACTTGCTCATCGGTCAACCTCTGCTGGGCCTGCCGCACGGATCCACGCCCGGAGAGCCCAACAACAAGCCCGCACCCGGATACTTGAAGCGGTGGCGACTGTTGTTGGAGCTCAAACTGCGCTTTTGGCGCAAGTGGTCCAAAGACTACTCAGCCTGCAGCAGCGAGCCCAGTGGAGCAGAGGCGAGGCCAATCTGGCCGAAGGGACGGTCGTGCTGGTGCACGACGACAACACCCCCCCGCAACGATGGACAACGGGGCGCGTAACGCGCGCAATAACTGGAGAGGACGGCAAGGTGCGGGTGGCCGAAGTACGAACGCCAGCCGGCGTCATTAAACGGCCAGTCCACAAGCTGGCACCACTTCCAACGTGCTGAAGACCGGAGCTCTTCAGCGGGGCCGGAATGTTGGAGTAGATTAAGAGAGGATCGGACGCCAACAGAGTCGCTCCATCTTCGGGTGACCCGCAAGCCGATCTGCACGATTGCCGACGGCGAATTGGGTTGCGGGCGGCCGACGGTGGGTCGCGCAAAGAGTGGAATGGGACGGCACTTCACTTGTCGAAGTACGCCCAAAGCCACTTTAGATTTTTCAGGGGTTAAGATCCTCAAGTGCAACGATGACCCAACGCGTAGGTGGCTAACGCAAACTGTCGGCCAACTGGACGCGGTGTGGGACGGTGCCAAGCTGGAGGTGGTAGACAGGGAGCTAATCCCGTCTATACCGAAGGCGAAGGTAGTCTTCCCAATCGCGATCCAAGGAGACAGGGCGCTGAGGCTCCTACAGCGACAGAATCTCGAGATTCCGACGGGGAATTGGAAGGTGCTGCACACTGGGAGTCCATTACCCAATGAGGGGGGGCCAGTGTGCGATTCTCCAAATTAACAAGGAGGCGGAGGACCTCCTGTACCCCAGATTTGGGAAGATGGCGTGGGGCATGGGCAGCGTCTATCTGCGCCTAAAAAAGCGCCACCCCGTGGACAAAGACCCCGGGGACAAGGACCCTTCAGGCAGGCGAGGTAGAGAAGGACCTAGGTCTATAAACTATCGTGGAGGCCGCCCAGGGGCTTGCGTTGGACGAATCAGAGGAGGAAGAGGAACCCGTCGAGCGGAGTTGAGCCAGCCACCCATGCCACTGAGTGTGCTGCAGCTCAACTTGCATAAAAGCAAGGTGGCGTCGACGGAGCTCCTCATAGCCATGGAGCAAGGGCCCGTCGACATAGCTCTAGTCGAGGAGCCATGGATTGCATCAGGCAACTCTGTGGCCGGACTAAAGTCCTCTAATTACAACTCATTCTACACAACACCGGTAAGCAGGAACAGAACCATCGTACTTATACGAAAGGGAAACCACGCTCACCTTATGTCTACTTACAGCACAGACGACCTAACCGTAGTGATGCTAGAAAGCGAGGAGAAGCGCCTCTCCTGCTACATGGCCCTCCTGCTACATGGCACACGACAGCCCCGCACCACCCGAAGAGCTAAACAGTCTGGTAGAAGAAACCGGATCCAAAGACTACCAACTACTCATTGGTACGGACGCTAATGCCCACCACAATGTATGGGGAAGTCCAGACACCAATGACCGAGGTAAATCTCTTCTAGAATTTATACTTTCCACTAACATAGAAGTAGCAAACGTGGGGGCGGACGACACGTACGTGGGTCCCACCTCATCGAACGTGCTAAACCTTACACTCGTAACGGGAAGGAGTGCCGCGGTGACCGAGTGGAAGGTCCTCGGAAGACCATCCTTCTCAGATCACAGGTATATCCAGTTTAAATACGAGTTTAAACACACCTCGAAGGTAGCCGTCTATAGGAACCCCCGGAAGACAAACTGGGAAAAGTCCAGAAAGACGGTTACCTCGAAGCTCGCGAATCCGAGGTCGGTAAAATCGGCGGACGACATAGAGAAGTCTCTTGAGACTCTATCCAGGGAGCTACTGGATGGCTACCGCGCAGCATGCCCACTCTCAAGTATGAAAAAGAAGAACAAGCCACTCTGGTGGAACAGGGAGCTCTCCCTCCTAAGAAACAACCTCCGGAAATTCTTCAAGCTCGCCAAACAAGCGAATGAAGAGTTTATAAATGAGGAATACAGGAACTTAATCAGAAACTACAAGAAAGAGATACGCAAGGCACAACGCAGCTCGTGGAGGAACTTCTGCTCCAACATCGAGAAGGTGGCCGAAACGGCAAGACTCAGGAAGCTGCTCTCCAAGCAGCCCACCATACAGAGTCAGCTCAAGCTCAACAATGGACAATGGTCAGAGAGCAGCGAAGAAGCCCTGACAGCACTAATGGAGGCACACTTCCCAGGATGCACCGAGGTCACTGATGCCACAACGCAACATGACCCAGCGACAGAGGAACAAACCATCCCCGCAGGACTAATAACTCACAAGAAAATCCAATGAGCGATAGACTCCTTTACAGGCATTAAAGAACCTGGACTGGATGGGATATTTCCGGCCATGTTGCAGGTGGCCAAAGAGGTGATCACCCCATGGCTTTTCGCTATATACACGGCATGCTTGAGGACAGGCTTTATACCTATACATTGGAGAACTTCCAGAGTTGTCTTCCTGCCGAAGGCAGGAAAGTGCAGCCATGTTAGTCCCAAGGATTATAGACCGATAAGCCTCACCTCCTTTTTACTAAAAACGCTAGAAAAGCTGCTGGAGCTACACATCAGAACCGAAGTAAGGGGACTGATGTCAACCAACCAGCACGCCTACACCAAGGGAAAATCGGTGGAAACAGCACTTCACTGGCTAGTAGCTACCGTCGAGAAAGCCCCCAACACTAAGAAATATGCACTAGGAGTATTCGTAGATATATCCGGAGCATTTAATAACGTCGCTACAGAAGCCATAATGGACTGCCTAGGAGCAACCAGCACCCACCCATCAATAAACCTCTGAATAAAAAACCTTCTAAGTTGTAGACGGGTGAAATCAGAATGGTGCAAAGCTTCCATGGTCAAAGGTGCACACAGGGGCACACCCCAGGGTGGAGTCCTGCCACCCCTCCTGTGGAACCTGGTGGTCGACGACCGAATCAACCCCAATCAACCCCAAAAATAACAGCCTATGCAGATGGCATAAGCATACTTATTACGGGTGTATGTCCATCGACACTTGACTCACAAGTCAAATACCTTGGCACAGTACTGGATAGCAAGCTGGCATGGAGACCCAATGTAGCGGAAAGGGTGAATAAGGCTACCATTGCGCTATATGCATCAAAAAAGATGCTCAGCAGCACATGGGGCCTGTCACCTGCTCTAATGCACTGGATCTACATATCGGTGGTGCGACCAACTCTGCTGTATGGAGTCTTAGTGTGGTGGCAAGCTACCAGGAAGAAGACGTACCACAAGCTTATGGAAAAGACTCAGCGACAGGCACTGCTCTGCATCACGGGGGCACTGAGATCCGTCCCAACAAAAGCACTCGAAACCATACTCGGAATTGACCTCTTGGACATCCACGCTCATCTGACGGCTGGAAAAGCCGCCCAGCGCCTCATTGCGTCGGGAAACATGCAGCCACAAGCATACGGGCATAGTTCAATCGGCAGGGACATGATCAGTAATACTGACTACATGACCCCTCGAACGTGCCTCGACATCAACACAATCGCATTTCTGGGACCGGAAGATTGGAAAAAAGGCCAGATTCAACATCTCAATATATATACAGACGGCTCCAAGATGGAAGGAGGAGTAGGAGCTGGCATACACTGCACAGACCCCGAAATAGGGCTGTCATACAAGCTACCAGACCACTGCAGCATATTCCAGGCGGAAGTCTTTGCCATCAGGAAAGCAGCGGAGGTTGCACAACAAACAGAGCGATCACATAACGTGGTCAATATGTTTGTAGACAGCCAAGCGGCGATAAAATCCATGCAGTCGTCCACGATCAGTTCCAGAATTGTCGTGGTGAGCAGGGAGGCATTGAACTCACTATGCACGACCAAGTCAGTGCGGATCTACTGGGTTCCCAGCCATCAGGGCATTGAAGGAAATGAAGCGGGGGACGTTCTGGCTAAGGAAGGGCTGGCGAGAGAAAGAGCAGAAAACGTGCCTGTCTCACTCAGAAGCCTACAGAGCGATCTAGAAAAGCTGGCTAGACTAGAAAACGAGAGCAGGTGGAGGAGCACGACCAACTGCAGAGTCTTGAAGATCATGTGCAAAAAACGCAGCTAGAAACTCAGCCACTATCTGCTGCCCCTTCCACGGAAAGATTGCAGACTGCTGGTGGGAATACTAACAGGTCACTGCCTGTCCGCATCACACTCAGCCAAACTACACATCACCAACAGGATCATCTGCAGGAAATGCGATGACCCTGGCGCTATCGAAACCCTAGAACATCTAATCTGCAGCTGCCCGGCTCTCTCACTGGCCAGGATAAGGTACCTGGGCGCACCGACGCTGACATCGCTAGAAGATGCCTCCAAGAGGTCGCCAAGGAACTGCTGGCCTTCGCCAAAAACACCTCAATCTTAGGTGATATAAAACCCTCAATAGCACCCGCGTAAAGGTCCATAATCAACCGGATAACTAAGGGCCATACTGGCCTATGGGAGACCCCAGGAGGGTCGTCCGGGTTAACCTAACCTAGCCTAACCTATGCTTGTTCCAGTCCCACCAGAGCGATAGGTTTTCCAGGGCTGGGCGGGGTGAAACGCCATCTATCGGATCCCCAGAGAGGCTCCATACGGTGGGATGACACCGGGGGGGAGCCGGGATAGAATCCGTAATGTTAACACGGAATGTACGGAAGAAAATGGGATAAGATATAGGTATTAGTAAGGATCCGAAGGGATAAATAGGAGAAACGTGGAAAAATGGGGGAAACGTGGATTTTCGATAAGTTTTTTTTTGTTAGAGCCGGCAGTTCAAAAAGTAAGTGTCTAGCTTAGGAGCCGTGGTTAAAGAGAAGATATATGTGTGCCTTCGGATTGTTTTCCCTATATCCTGGCCCGGGAGATCACCGAGAGGCCGGGCCAGAGGAAGTTTCGCCGAATACACATGTGCTGGAGAGGATCGGTTTGTGAAAACTGGAGAGCCCCGGACGGGAATTTACTGGAGAGCATGAGTCAGGTAACAGGCCTATCTTGGGGTGCCTGTGAGCCAGCCATACCTCTGAGCAAGCCATACCTCTGCGCCAGCCATATCGCGCACCGCCACAGCCTCACATAGGGCCGTGCCTCCCTCGTCCAAGAGTGCACCGCGCCAAAGCCGCCTATCCAAGCTCATACGCACGGAAGAATCGTGGGGACCAAGCAGCTAATACATACCATACCCATATAGTGTTCTGATCGACCAATCCATAGTACCAGAAATCACTGTATATCTTATCTTATCTTATCTATTATAATCTATTATAATCTATTGTAATCTATTATAATCTATTATATCTTATCTTATATTAAAACTATTAGTCACTTTAGAAATTTAATACAGTATAGTGTATTTGTAAAAACTCCAACACCTTCTGAACATTGCCACCAACAGCTGATCGGCTACAAAGGGCTTAACCCTTTGTGTGTGACGTAGGGTCACTGAATCCCAACGGGTACGTTGGAATATGTGAGGTCCAATGAAAATCCCCTAAATTAATACCTGTTCCTTTGCCTCGTTGACCCTTAACAAGAGCTCTTGGTAGGTTAGTCTCGGTAGGGCCCACCTTAAATCAATAAAATTCTTAAATCTCCCACAGCACACATATCGCACCACCACTGCAGGGGTAAGGGTATCCCCGTGATTATCTTATTATCTTCACTTATCTTATTATTATTCACTTATCATTTTTATTGTTGGCCTTTGCCTTTGCCGCGGCTCACAACGTTCCCCCTCGTTTTCTTTTTTGTTTGATGATGTGACTTTTAGTACTAGTTCCTTGTGTGCTTAGATGTCCCGAGAAGTCGCGTTTCTTAAAAACTTTGTTTACATTTGGCGGGCAAGGAGGAACTATACAGCCCTGGGATCGACAGCTAGCTGGCGTTGCCCAAAGGGAACCAAGCCAAAATGTAACATGCTAGATTTTTATATATTAAAAGTTATCTGTTTCCATTTTTGTTTACATATGATTTTTACATTTGCTTCGACATTTCTACATTTAACTGTATAACTACATATTCGAGACGTGTTTGCCAGAGGGAGAGGGATTGAATAAGCGCTTGGAAGGCGTTGCGTAGCGATTATTTATTTTTTTTGCAATGACCATCAAGTGGCCCAAGCGACACCAGCCGATGGCTGTTGCGCGCGGAGCCCAGGCAAGAAAGCAGCCTACCTCCCGCCCAACCGACCGAGGAGCGCTGCCGCTTGACGCGCGACTCGTTAACCGAACCGATCGCGGACATGCAGGAAAGATAGGTGCTAGAATAGTGTTCGAGGAAAAGTAGAACTAAGTAATTAGAACGAAGTAATTAATTGAAGTAAGTAATTAGTGTACGTTGTACTGTGGGCACCATGCACAAGAGCCGTATTCTAAAATCGGACGAACCAGAGAGGTGCAGAGAGTCTTTGTTATATAGGGGTCGTCAGATTCCTTTGACCACCTCTTTATAAACCCAAGCACGCCCATGGCCTTATTCACCATGGTAGAAATGTGTTCTGAAAACTTTAACTTGGGATCTAATAGAACACCAAAATCATCAACCCGGGTAATTTTTCTTATGAGAACCACAAAGGGTGTAAGGAACCAGAAAGGCGTTGGAGCGATGAAAAGCATTACTTTACATTTTGAAGCATTAAGGTTTAATAAATTTGCACAACACCAAGACTGAAATCTATCGAGATCGGATTGCAACCTGGATTGAAAAGAAATGTCCTTATACTGGACACAGGGCTTAACATCATCCGCATACATGAGTACTCGACAGTATGTTAATACAGAAGGCAGGTCATTTATAAAGAGTGTAAAGAGTAAGAGGCCTATATGACTGCCCTGTGGTACACCCAAAGTCACCATAACTGGTGAGGACAGGGAGTTTTTGAAAAGGACTCTTTGAGACCTAGAACAAAGGTAGCTAGAGATCTATCCCAGGAGATTGGGCGGGGACCCTAGGAGATCGAGCTTTCGTGCTATGCGGGAATGGTTTACAGAGTCGAACGCTTTACTAAAATCGGTGTAAACAACATACGTCTGTAAATTACCTTGAAAGCCTTTAATTATGAAGGAGGTAATCTCCAATAAATTAGTAGTGGTTGATCTCTGCCTTATAAATACTTGTCGAGCTGGAGATATAGGTGATCTGCATTGGTGCTGCAGGTGCGGAGTTAACATTTTCTCAAACACTTTAGAAATATCGGATAACTTAGATATTTCTCTATAGTTCTTTGCTTCAGACTTGGTATTTCTTATAGAGAGGAATTATAAAGGACTCCTTCCATATCGGCGGAAAGCATGAAGATTTTATGAATAGCTTGAATAGTTTAAGCAAGGGCCCACACAGAGACTCGGCACAGTACCTGAGTACACAGCCGGGAACTCCGTCCGGACCCGGTGAGAACACCGGCTTTACTGTTCGTAGATCATAAAGCAACGAGCTTTCATTTAACATAGGACTGAAAATGCCGTATGGATACGGCTGACCAGAGTAAACGTCCTGCGAATAGGTAGTTTGGAAAAAACGGGAAAAAAGATCGGCAATTGCCTGATCATTATCTGCCGACGTATTAAGGAAGGATAACGAGGATGGGTGTGCGGACGTTCTACGCTTACTGTTTACGAAGCTGTAGAACTGTTTGGGGTCCTTAGAAAAACGTATCCTGCATCGAGATAGGTAATTCTGATAGCATTGAGCGTTAAGAACTGAAAAGTTTGATTGAACCATTACATAGTGGGAGAGAGAAGAAGGAGAGCCAACTTCTTGCAATTTTTTATAAAGTCTTAATTTTAATTTTTTTTAGAGGGGATAACTCCTTGGTAAACCAAGGGGGTTTTCTTGATCTAATCGGACAGGAAAGTGGGACACAAGAGAGTCCAGTGCATCATAGAAAATGTTTGTGCCTGTCGTAACATCACTGCACAAATATAAAGCGGACCAATCAAAATCCCTAATGAGGTTATTAAGCTTCGTAAGCTCGGTTTTACGGAAGCAGCGGAATCATTGGGGTAGTCTACCCAACCGATCCAGTACCATTCGTTCTAGGTCGAGCGACACTTCAAAAGTAGGATGGTAGGCATCTTCAGGTATAGTGAGCGGGGGGACTCGAGTTAACAACGCTAAGGTCGGATCCGTTACAGAGCACAGATCAAGAAATCGACCCAAGGAATTTTTAACATGGTTAACTTGAGACAGAGACAGGTCAATCAAGCCGTCAACAAAGTCATGTCGTGACATGGGTACAAGGCTATGTGACTCATTTGCGGAAGACCAAACAATTCCTGGCAAATTGAAGTCACCAAGAACTATCATGTGATCTTTGTCTTATATCGAGGAAGAAAAAGCGGTTAAGGCGAACAAATGCTGCTCGTAAATTGAGATATCCGAGGAAGGTGGAATATACGAGCAAGTTATGAAAACTGAGAAAGCGGGAAGAATCAGTCTTACACACAGAAATTCCAGTTCCTGCTGGATCTGGACTGTGAAAAGTACCAACGTGAAGTTTTAGTCCACAGCAATCAGAACCCCTCCTGCACGTCGAGACGAACGATCCTTTCTATAAGTTGTGTACCGACCTGCCAAAACTTCGGAACTAAGAACGTCCGACTTTAACCAGGTCTCGGTAAACACAATAACGTGGGATGCGAACGCGACACTATACTGGAAAAGAGTGCTGAGCTTACTACGTAAGCCTCGAACATTCTGATAGGTCACTAAGAGAGAATCTATTAGTTTTTTGGACGGGTGGAGGTAGAGCGGGAAGATTACGAAGGAGCATTGGTCTGATTAGTTGGCAGAGGTATTGGGGGCTTAGTCTTTTTCTTTGCCTTAAACTCCTTCACCACCAAATGCTCCGGCCAAAGTTTGGCAAAAAAGATGGCGTTAAAGTGAGTCTGGGAGACACTTATTTTAAAAGAAGCTATCTCCCTGGCATAAGAAAAGTTAAACTTTTCCACCTTAAAATCAGCGGCTTTTATTTGGCTTTGGATATAAGCCGTCACATCATTAATTGTGGAATCAGGGGCTAGCCGCGAGACGTCTAAAGACGGTTTTGGCTGCATGCTCTCCGAGGCGATAAATTCGGCTACCGAATTTTCATCACCAGCAGCTGTCGTTGCCTTTGGAGTAGCGAACGAAATCAGCTTCTGCACTATTGGGTCGGAGTCAGCTTGTCAACATCGGCCGGTCGAGGGGCAGTTGGGACATGCAGATCCCGCGCCTAGGAGACTCAGTCAGTAGTTTGAAACCACTAAACTGTGACTCCATGGCTAGGAGCCGATTGTACTGCTCTTTGAAGCCCACGTTCAGCTCCCTAAAGCCCTTCCGGGTCTGCCTCATAAATGCTGTCATCTCCTTCTCAACCGGACGGCATGCCTCACAGCTTTAATGCAGTCCATTTCTTTTGGATATGGCATCACCCACGAGACCGGAAAACCCGGCGCTTTTAGCGTGCACTACGCCATCGCAGAGCCAGCAGGGGAAACTCGGCTGGGCATGGGTGATCTGCTTCTTGCAGGTTTTTTTGCACAGACAACAGAGTATTCCATTATGGGAAAAAACAAAATAAAAAAATATAAAATATATAAAATGAAAAAATTAAATTTCAAAACAAATAGATATCAGACCAGTGTGCCAGATAAATGATATATAAAAAATAAGAATAAGAAAGAGAGGAGAGCGGTTACTGCAGCTTCAGTTGAGTGAGAGAAAGAGAGAGAGCGCTACTACACAGAACGTATTGGGAGCGAGAGAGGAAGAACAGTCATGTTAGTTTGAGTAATAGGGAAAGAGTGATAAAAAAATATATCAACTAGGAGAGAGCAGCAGATTTTGATTTTGTGTGTACTCACGAAACGCAACAAAAAAACACATTGACTAAAGACAGGAAAATAATTAAATTATGTCTAAACCACAATTAAAGGGCATGCAAGCAGGTAAATTAGGGAGTTTATTTAGATTGGTATATTCAAAAAACACCAGCTGTTTATATAAGATAGAAAGAGAATCTGAAGTTTTTCATTGAAATTAATTTTGTTCCTTCTTCCTAGATCAGGTCGAACCTGATCAAAATTCGGCAATCTGGTAGATACGGTTATTTGAATGATTAGGCGTTTTTGGTTTCCTTTTATCTTAAAAATTTTAGATTCGCGAAATTTTGAAATACACTCGTAGTAGTGTGATAACACAGGAGCTTGGATACATAATGTGGTTGCTCTAGCTTTTATAGTGTCTGAGATCTAGGCGCTCATGAAGACGGACGGACAGACAGACATGGCTATATCGACTCGACTATTGATGCTGATCAAGAATATATATTTATCATGGTGTCAAAATTGTGGCATACGCGGATGACGTTGCAATTACCTTCTCGGCGAAATACCGCAATACCTCAATTACCACAAAGCTCGCTCCACTGTTAGAATATACAGAATCTCGAGGACTGGGAGTTAAGCCCTCGAAAACAGAGCTTACAAATAAATACAACATTTCTCCCTTCAACCCCCTATAACACTAGTCGACACGACTTTTCCGCTGTCGCCAAAAATGACTTTTTCTGATAGATTTGGATGTTTACAAATTTTTAAAGAATGTTTTATTTTCATTGATTAGTTTTTTTTTTAAGAATTTTTAAAATATTTGGTATTTTTTGTCATAGGTAGTGCTTCTATTTTTCACATAACTTAAATTTGCTACAACTGGTTGTATTGAACTTTGCAGTACACCTAACTACATAAATTAAAAAAAAGTTAGTTTTATTAATTTGACAATTTTTCTTTTTCGTGTAACTGCTGCATAACCTTTTTATTTGTTTTTTTTTAAATAATAATGATGCCAGAGCTTTATTGGATTTTTCATTGTGTTCTTTCTTCATGACCCGATAGAACATAAGAGCATGAATTTTATGAAAATACCTAAAGAGTGAGTTCCAAACAGAAATGCAAAATAAAGTTATCGATATCATCAAGAAAGTCTTATAAGATAATACCAAAACCTAGTCTATAGTCACGGAGCAACCCACAGTAGGGGAAACATCCAATTTAGCGTATACATATTAGTTCCATTTTGGAGTTTTGAATTAGGTTTTTGTTTTCGGAACCTAATAACAAACCTTTATAACCAGAATATGAATAATGTTAAATATTGCGTTACTAGGAACAATTTGTTGTATTTATGTATTCATTTTTTATTATTATTTAAAAAGTAAAAAAACTAACAAATAAAAATCACCTCTAAAGATGATATGATCTACATAATACATATGGGGCGATTCTGATTTTGGACTGTCGACGATATCTGCTTTAAAGAGCTAGATTTTTGCACTCACTGTACAACGTTCCCAAGTAACAATAACAAATTGGTAATTCATATTACTTTATTTCACAATATAATATATTCGTTTAATGTTAATAACAAAAAACTGACTGCACATAAAATACATACAGATATAGCAAGATTAGCTAAAATAGATTGAATAATTGTAAAAATATAGTTGAACTTCTGAATTTTGGTGCCACAGTTTTTACCCAAGGACAACAGAAAAAACGACATGGTTTTTGCCGCTATATTCCGATTTAGATATTTGCAAAAGACTAATTCCAAAGATGTAAAAAAAATGACCGGAAAAAAAAAACTGCCTTCCGTGTAAAAAGCTAATAAGTATCCCCAGCAGGATGCTAGGAATATATGACCCTTTCTTTTTATTGTCAAATTTAACTTTCCAGTATTTGAAGGTTTGCCATCAGGTAAGAAAATATGTCCATTTGGGATATTTGGTTCAACTTCTGGATCAGAATAGAGTACAGTTGGTGTTCCTTTGTCTGAAAGAAAAAAACGAAATGAATTATTACTTGTGTCCCCGCGACCTATCCCCTGCATAAAATATCGCAAAATTAAAACTGTGGCAAAAGGCCGCAATTAATTTAATATACATTAGTTAAGTTGGGCAAGTTGGATAGGTTTTATCTAATTCTAGAAATCCTTGTTCAGCAAAACAAAACAACAAAAATTAATAAAATCATTTTTTTATAGGCACTAGGGGGCAAATAGGGGCCCCTAGTTAGAAAAGTTCTTTGTGTTTTAAATTTGTATCCTTTCAGTCATAGCAATAAAATAACCTAGATGGTTAGCCTACACGAGAACATATATATACTCCGCAAACGGACCTTGCAGCCTTGCGACTTATTAATATTCGGAGCAGAACGACGTAAATTAAATTAGAGATCAGAGCGGTGGTGGACAACGAGCAAGAGCTAAGTAATTTGAAAAGTTCGAGTATCCGTGCTAGCCTAAACGGCGTAGCGCTAAAAACCATATGTTCAATCGAAATATCTGATTTGAACTATGAGATTGCCTTAGAACTGCTTACTAATCGTTTCGACAATAAATACCATCATTTTCAGGCACACGTAAAGGCGATATTTGGGTTGCAAGGTGTTAAGATGGGATCTGCGAGGATCTCATTTGGCTGGTCATTTGCAGCTAAAACATCGGCACTCGCCCGTTTCGATATCTGGCATTGGAGAATCGTCTCTTAGTTCGAATAAGGCTGTGGAAGTCGTCATGCAGTCTCAGTATGGCAGCTACAGTGCCTCATTCACGGCGGTCGTAACTAGGGTCATAACAGACTATTAGCCGCACTACGACATTAATGCTGCGGAATGGGACGTACCGAAGAATATAAATTTAGCTGACCCTTGGTTTTTTAGATCTCAGCGAATCGATATGCTGTTAGGCACTGGTATGTTTTTTGATTTGCTCAGTGTTGGGCGGATGCATTTGGCTGATACGCTGCCATCACTCCAGAACACCAAACTTGGTTAGATTGTCTCTGGAGAGATCGCTCACACCACTAACAATCGAGTCGCTCTGGCAGCGGCAAAAGGAAGACAAGGATTCTTTGGCGTTTTTGGGAGCTTGAAAAATGTTACTCATCAGAGGCAGCTGCATCGAGTGAGGATCTACTTTGCGAGCGTTTATTCAAGAAAAACTCCTCTCGTTTGGAAAATGGTCAATTTTCCGTTTGACTCTTAGCTACTGCTGTGTTTGAGGCGACTCATTCTGTCTTGCTCTTCATCGTTTCAAAGGTCTGGAGAAAAAAAACCTCCCGCTGAAGGCTCAATTTAGCGCGTTCCTTCAAGAATATCTGGATTTAGGGCACATGTCATTGGCTTCCAGCACCATTAAGTTGCCACAGTTTTTCTTGCCGCATCATTGCGTGCTCGGCACGACAGCAGCAGTACGAAACTACGTGCTATTTTCGATAAATCTGCAAAGACCACATCTGGGCGCTCTCTCAATGACTTATTGCTGGCTGGTCCAACGATTCAGCCGAAAATATTTAACATACTGCTTCAGTTTAGATTCTTCAGGATTGCACTTTGTGGAGACATATGCAAGATGTATTGCTGTAAACGGATTCCACACCCAGATGAATAATTGCAATGCATTCTTTGTCGCGAAAAGGCTACTGATGAAATCAAGATTTACAAGCTAGAGACCGTTACGTATGGAACATAGCCCGCTGCTCTTTAGGCAATTCGTGCCATGCACCAACTATCGTACGATGAGGAAGCGTCATTTCCTACAGGAGCCCCAGTCGTGAGAAGGGATTTCTACGTAGACGATCTTATATCCGGCGGGGACACCATTGAGGAAGTTAATGTGATCCCTCGTCAAGTAAAAGGGCTCCTGCAAAGAGAACCCTTTCCAAAATCTTCTTGTAGAATTTGTGAAAGGAGGACTTAGGATGGGATGATGCTCTGCGGGAGCCTCTGTCGGTAGTGTGGACGGACTTGATGTCGCAATTACGCATCGTGCAAAATTTCAAATTTCCTCGTTATGTCATGCTGCAAAACTCATCTACCCAAATGCACGCGTTCTGTGATGCTATGGAGGTTGCGTTTACATAAGATCGAATATCCATGAGAATGTAGAATCTCGCTTGCTCTGCTCAAAGTCCAAGGTAGCGCCTTTAAAAACACTAACCATGGCCGCATATGGAGGTTGCGTTTACATAAGATCGAATATCCATGAGAATGTAGAATCTCGCTTGCTCTGCTCAAAGTCCAAGGTAGCGCCTTTAAAAACACTAACCATACCCAAGTTGGAATTGTCCGCGGCGTTGCTCTTGGTTAAGCTCGTCGCAAGCATTAAGCAAAATTTCGCATCTTCCTGTGATATCCATTGTTGGTCCGATTTAACTATTGTGTTGTCAAACTTTAACGGTTTTGTCTCCAACAGAATTGCGCAGATCCAGGAATTGACCAAGGAAATGTAGTGGCATAACGTTTCAACGGATCTTAGCCCAGCAGATGTCGTGTCGAGGGGATGCTCTCCAGAGGAGCTCTTGGATTTGGAATTGTGGCTAAAAGAACCATCATACCTTTTATCGGACTCTTCAGAATGGCCTACCCAAGCTCCACAAATTGTAGACCTACCGAAGCGCCTACAGAATGCATTGGTTGGATCATGGGTAAAAGACCTCTCATGTGACAGCAAGTACACAAACTCGTTTGAGAGACTTGCCAACGGATCGCGTCCGACCGAACCCCGCATTCCACACGACTGGAATCAATTTGTGTACGCCTTTCTATCATAAGGCTGGTGTTCGAAACAACATTTGTTTGTTTTTCAACAAAGGCCACGCATTTGGAGGTCGTCAGGGATCTAACTACAGCCTCATTCATCGCAGCGTTAAGACGTTTCATCAGCCTAAGGGGCAAGCCGCGGACCTTGTGGACGGATAAAGCTACGAGCTTTTCAACAGCGAGCCAACATCACCGCTTCATCTTGCCTAAGCGATGGAATCGATTGGAAATTTATCCCTCCTCGTTCTCCTCACATTGGCGGGCTATGGAAAGCTGCTGTCAAGTCGGCGAAACACCACTTTTATCGAGTCGTTGGCGCAACAGTGCTGACTTCTAAGAGCTTCGCACTCTCGTATATGAGATTTCTGCCATTCTTAACTCTTGACCACTTTATCCAACTTCAGAAGACCCTGACAGTCTAGATGTGCTTACTCCAGCTCACTTTCTAAAAGGCTCGAGCTTCACAACGTTTCCAGAACCGGACATCACACATCTTAACGCTAGCCGTCTTGCAAGAGAGGAGTAAGTAGAGAGACTCTACATCAAACATAAGGATTGGAAGCGTCGTCCTTTTAAAGGATGAATACTTGCCACCCCTCAAATGGCTTCTTGGCCGTGTCGAGGAGGCCATAGCAGGCAAGGATGGAATCATCAGAGTCGCAATGGTTCGAACAGCGACGGGTCTGAGGAAGAGAGCCGTTGCGAGGCTAGCCGTCCTGCCCGTCGATATTAGATCAATTGAAAACCATGTTTTTTCAACGGGGGGAGGATGTTCGGAGCAGAACGACGTAAATTAAATTAAAGTAAATGCCATTGAGCACAATTGTTTGTTTTGCCTTGTATGTTATCTGCCTCCACAAGCGCTCTCCCCGCTAAAGCTCGCGTTCTGATTTTATCTGCTTGCGCTCTTCATTGAGATCAGAGATTTCGGCCGCTGCAGCGCGCTGCAGCGGGGCCGCTATGATGAAGACGTTCAGTGCAGCTCCAATCACCAAGAAACAATAAATCATTACTTGATGAATTTAGTAAAACCAAATTAGAGCCTTATTAATTTAAATATCGGAATACAGGTGATATATTCGATATCTGCCTCTAACAATTAATGCTAATCAAACATGAAATTAAACGCGTTTGAATTCAAATGGCACATTTGTTGGGGATTATTGAAATGATTACACTAGTCGACACGACTCTTTCGCTGTCGCCAAAAATTACTTTTTCTGATAGATTTGGATGTTTAAAAATGTTTAAAGAAGTTCAATACAACCAGTTGTAGGAAACTTAAGTTATGTGAAAAATAGAAGCACTACCAATAACAAAGAAAACCAAATTTTTTAAAAATTCTTTAAACAAAACTACTTTATAAAAAAAAACAATAATTCTTAAAAAAAAATTAAATCTCCAAATCTACCAGATTTTGGTCACAGCGAAAAAAAAACGTTGAATTTTGTCTAGTAGTGTTATTGATATAAACATTTTCTTCTCTGAAGTTGCAATTCAAATGGTTGCTTCGGTAAGGGAATTCGTTTCGCAAGGTAATTTATACTTCTGCACGCGGTTTTTTGGTTGAGTTTAATGGTCGCAAGGAAATTAATCTGCAATGTCCAGATTAAACTTTTATTTTAAGTTTGAAATGTTGTAACATCGACAAACGGACACAAAGTGTCTGTGGTTTAATATTACGTGAGTGTTAAGTATAAAGTATATTTATCAAAAAATAATGTGCTTTGTGTGGCATTGGCAGTAACGAGCCTACTTTGTGGTACATTTGTTTAAATGTGGAATTGTATTGTTGGTCATTTCTGTTTGTCCAAACGATGTCAATTTGAAGCATGACATGAATTATCGCATGGACTTTAGGAAGATGTTTCAATCTGTGGCTGTGCCGATGAGCAAGCTGTTCAATGTGGTGTCTCTATTTCAAGTAGTTTCACTTTTCCTTATTAACAACACTTACCATTTGTGTTATGTTTATATTTGAGCGTGTGACAGTGGCGACACTCTTTATCTATAGCACCTATCAACACATTGTAACGAACCGTTTTCTGTGACTGGGCTCAATGCAACGAATTTATAAATGTTGCCTCTACGAAAAGTAATAAGACGGGGTTTTCTGTGTGACACTTGTTTATTGCTTCGATCCGCCACTCTGAACTCGCACTCAACGGTTCGCCCTTCATTTGTAACACCACTGACTGCCCTTGAATCCCGTCCTTCGTACTCGACTCACTCGGTGCTCCTGTGTAGGACTTGTTCCTGTCCTGGTTTTCCTTGTTTGTTCTCTTCGATCACTCTCCTCGGTCACTTTTCACTCGCGGATTCGACACTGTGTCACTACTGCCCGACGTCGATCACTCCCGTACAGTCGCGCGTGCGTAAAAAAGCCCCGCTGTAGGCGCCGGCCTCCTTATATAGGCCGAACCTAACAGGACCTCCGCCGCCAGTGATTTACAATCGGGCTTCTGAGGGTCCCCACGCTCTTCGTAACGGGGTCTGGGCGGTGACCCGTCGACATGTCCATATTTGGGCCTGCATCGGGTCGCTGTTGGTCCGATCCCGTGGTTTCCGGTGAGAGCCGCTCCCTCTCACCGTTATGTTCTCTCCTCTCCGAGCGATCGCCCGCGGCGAATTGGCGGCCTCCGGATATCCGTGGCGACCGACCCGTCATCCTTATCCGGTCCATCAGCCTTATCCGGTCCGTCAGCATTATCCAGTCCGTCAGCCTTCTTAGTACTGTGAGGCACACGGTTCTTCACAACATTCTGATATGTGGAATATTGTATCTGGCTTATATGCGAATGCGATACGAAGGAACGAAGCGGATGTGAATACTCTGTGTACTTGTTGGCGTGTTCGGTAATTTCCTCTGATATTGTGAATTTTGTAGAGGCGTTAATGTCTCTGTTGCAATTGTCTTTGCTCATTTCGTTTATTTCGTTTTTCTGGCTCCACTATGTCGCATTAATGTTGCGGTATTTTTAGGTCGGTCAACTGGGCCCCTTGCTTCTTGCTGGCACATTGTACACGGTTATACACTATATAACAAAATTTATCAAATTCAAAAAAAAAACTTAAAAAACCTACTAACAGATAAATATTCGTTTGAGATTATGTCAAAAAACTTACTGACAACAGTAAGCAATAATTTACTTCATACAAAGTGATACTTTACTTTTGAGTTTTAATTTTTTAACCAAAACGTTTACTTTACATTTTAAGGAGCTCTCTTGAATTAAATTTGATTTTCTGTTACACGGCTGTTGCAAGCACAGTCCAAGCTGTTGTTTAGTATTATTTGAGCTGTTTTTTTTTACTATTATTTGTGATGTTATGCGCGAAAATATATTGTTTGCCAACTCCTATGAATGACTCGGGATGCTGTTAGCACGAATCTGAAAAGTGTATTTGTTCTGACCAATTTTATTTTATACATATTTTTATTTATAAAAAAAGACATGCTAAATTATACTGGCAATGGAGTCCAATATACATACATTTTAACAGATCAATAAGTCATCATGCAAAAAATGGCATAAGAATCGGTCGAGTCGTTTGGGACGAGTTTAATGACAAACACCGCCATAGATCCATTTCTAATCCATTATTTACATTTTTTTTTTTTAAATTAACTTACTTTAATACCTAGTGTGCAAATGGTAGTTTCGTTTATTGTACTCCAATCAAATATGCAACAATGATAACTATAGCATAGAGTTGTAGTATTTCAAAACTAATTTTTGTGATATGTTGGTCCCCGCTTATTTATTTTTTTTTTTAGTGAGGGGTCTGAGAGAATACGTTTTTCCATACATTTGCTTAACAGAAATAGTCCACTTTTCCACCCTTCGCTTATAAAATGTGAATACGTTATAAAAAACAAAATTTGAATTCTGTTCCCGGCCAGATATAGCGTTCTTCCCTTCTGATTTCACGTTGTTTTTATACCCGGTACTCGAAGAGTATAGGGGTATATTAGATTTGTGGGGATAACGGTTGTGTGTAACGCCCAAAAGGAGGCGTTTCCGACCCCATAAAGTATATATATTCTTGATCAGCATCAATAGCCGAGTCGATATGGCCATGTCTGTCTGTCCGTCTGTCCGTCCGTCCGTCTGTCCGTCCGTCCGTCTGTCCGTCCGTCCGTCCGTCTTCATTTGCGCCTATATCTCAGAGACTATTGAAGCTAGAGCAACCAAGTTTTGTATCCAGTCTCCTGTGTGATCACACTACTCCAAATGTATTTAAAAATTTCGCCCCGCCCCCTTCCGCCCCCACAAAGGACGAAAGTCTGTGGCGTACACAATTTTGAAGATACAAGAATACTAAAAACGCAGAATCATAGAGAATGACCATTTCTATCAGAGTGTTGAATCTGGATCAGATCGGATCATTATTATAGCTACAATGAAGAAAACCATTTCGAAAGTCATCGTTCCCTCTCACTCTCTCTCACACGCGACCCAATCTGCTTTGCCCATTCGTATTTTTTGACGCCTAGTTCTCAGAGACTATAAGAGCTAGAGCAACCAAACTTTCTATCCAAGCTCCTGTGATATCAAACCAGCACGAGTTTGTTTCAAAATTTTGGCACGCCCCCTTCTGCCCCCACAAAGGACGAAAATCTGTGGAATCCACAATTTCTAAGATAAAAGAAAACCAAAAACGCAGAATCATGGAAAATTACCATATCTACCAGATTGCCGAATATGGATCAGGTCGGAACAATATTATGGCCAGAAGAAACAAATTAAATTTCAGTGGCTACGCAACGCCTGCCAAGCGCTGACTCATTCCCTCTCTCTCTCTGTCGCAAACACTTGTACGTCTCAAATATGTAGTTATACATGTAGAAATGTAGAAGCAGTATACAAATCATATGCAAACAAAATTGGAAACATGTATAAATATTCCTAAAATGGTTTGACTTCAATTTTTGAAATATTATTTTTTGCCCAAAATTTAATTCGTTCCTTTTACGAATATATACTAAATTGTTTAAATCGTAAGCTCATATATATACATATGTATGTATGTACTGAGTACCGGGTATAAAGTAGAGCCGCGGCCTTTGCCGCGGCATACAACGTTCCTCCTCGTTTTTTCGTAAAAAATATTGCAAACGAGAGAGAACGTTGTGAGCCGCGGCAAAGGCCGCGGCTCTACCTTATACCCGGTACTCAGTCAGTATATACATACATACATTTATAAGCCTACGATTTATGAAATTTATTATATGTTCTCAAAAGGGACAAAAATAATATTTAAATTAAAAAAATTAATTTTTGGAATTTTTCTACATGTTTCCACTTTGTTTACATATGCTTGTATATCTGCGCCTACATTTCTACATGACATGTATAACTACATATTTGAGACGTACAAGTGTTCAGGACAGAGAGAGAGAGGGCATGAGTCAGCGCTTGGCAGGCGTTGCGTAGCCACTGAAATTTAATTTGTTTTTTCTGGCCATAATATTGATCCGACCTGATCCATATTCGGCAATCTGGTAGATATAGTAATTTTTCATGATTCTGCGTTTTTGGTTTTCATTTATCTTAAAATTGTGGATTCCACACACTTTCGTCTTTTGTGGGGGCGGAAGGGGGCGTGGCAAAATTTTAAAACAAACTCGTGCTGGTTCGGTATCACAGGAGCTTGGATAGAAAGTTTGGTTGCTCTAGCTTTTATAGTCTCTGAGAACTAGGCGTCAAAAAATACGAATCGGCAAAGCAGATGGGGCCGCGTGTGAGAGAGAGCGAGAGGGAATGATGACTTTCGAAATGGTTTTCTTCATTGTAGCTATAATAATGATCCGATCTGATCCAGATTCAACACTCTGATAGAAATGGGAATTCTCTATGACTCTGCGTTTTTAGTTTTCTTGTATCTTCAAAATTGTGTGTGCCACAGACTTTCGTCCTTTGTGGGGGCGGAAAATGGCGGGGCGAAATTTTTCAACATATTTGGAGTAGTGTGATCACAAAGCAGACTGGATACAAAATTTGGTTACTCTACCTTTAACAGTCTCTGAGATATAGGCGCAAATGAAGACGGACGGACGGACAGACAGACATGGCTATATCGACTCGGCTATTGATGCTGATCAAGAATATATATACTTTATGGGGTCGGAAACGCTTCCTTCTGTGCGTTACACACAACCGTTATCCCCACAAATCTAATATACCCCTATACTCTTCGAGTACCGGGTATAAAAATGATCGGATTTGTATTACTGAATTTTTCAGCTTTTCAGAGTTACAAAGTTCAAAAACGAAAAAAAGCGCTACCTCAGGAAAAACAAAAGAAAAGAATAAAGTACCAGATTTAAAAAAAAATACCACAATTAATTTCAAAAAATGTATCACAAAAAGTTGGTTTTGGGCCACAGCGGAAATGTCGTGTTAAATAGTATAAGCAAAGAATTTTGAGGTACGTATGCCTACATGTATGTGTCGCATATTACGTTCAATAAATTCAAATTATAACGAATTCCTTGCTTATTCTCCTTGTCTTCTGTTTTTGATGTCATTTGTCATTGCCTGTTGTTTCTTTGCTTCGAAGTTGTTTCTTTTGAAAGCGAGACAGAACGTTTCTGTCAACGTAGTCTGAGCGTGAGCATGAGTGAGATGGAAGTAGCTGTGTGGGTGACAGCATAAAACAGAATAAGAATTAGACACTGGAAAGTGTTATGGTGTTAAAGTGGAAAAGGGATTGTAAATTAAGAATAGAGAAAAAGATGTTCTCTGCTTCTGGCTATTCATTCCTTGTTTGATCGGTGAAAGAAAAAAGTCATGCCACGCTCGAGAAACCTCGCTGATGTCTAGATGGAAGTCACTGAGTGTGGAGCAAATTGCAGTGTCTGTTGCTCTGGCACATACAGCGGGAATTGATAAGAGGCTGCGACGCTTGGTTTTTACTACGGAAGTAAAGACGAGAATCGAGATGCACCAAGAACTAAAAGCCTTCTCGTTTGACACAAAGCCGAGCCAGAATTCGAACGATGATTCATCAGGACCACCAGGAAAGACTCAAGCTGTTTCCTCACATTAAGTGTCACAAGTGTGGAAAACCTGGCCACAAGAAGATGGATTGTCGCTCAAATAGAGAGACAACCTTGCAGCAAAAGCCTGCTAATCAACACTCTGCCTATACAGGAGGAAAAGATCGATCAACTTTAACCTGTTACAACTGTGGAAAGCCTGGGCATGTGTCTACCGTGTGTAACATTGTCAAAGACGTCAACATGTGCACCGTACTTGAACCCTTGGGAACTTTGTTGCAGTTTGGTGAGTCGTTCCAATTTTGTTTTGACTCAGGAGCCGAGTGCTCGCTCGTTAAGGAGAATGCTTCATTGAGGTTATTTGGATCTAGAATAAATAATGTAGTCGTATTAAGGGGTATTGGTAACAACACGGTTTGTAGCACTTTGCAGATACTGGCAAATGTTTTGATGTGCGAACATTCCTTAGAGATCTTATTCCATGTTGTCCTAGTAACTGAATGTGATCCTGACCTGGCTAATGTTGATACTGACTTGCTTGGATCAGATAAAGATCAATTGTTATCAATATTACGGGAGTTTTCTAAATCATTCATTACTGGCATTCCGCAGAGCCGCGTGACCACGGGACAGTTGGAGATTCGTCTGATTGACGGAAATAAAACAGTTCAGAGACGCCCTTATAGGTTGAGTGTGGAGGAAAAGGGACAGGTTAGATGCATAGTTCAACAGTTATTAGACTCAAATATCATAAGACCTAGTTCCTCCCCCTTTGCGAGTCCGATGTTACTTGTTCGAAAGAAAAATGGGTCAGATCGTTTATGCGTAGATTATAGGGAGCTTAACGCAAACACTGTTTCTGATAAGTATCCTTTACCACTTATTTCGGACCAGATAGCTAGATTGAGTGGTGCTAAATTTTTCACCTGCATTGACATGGCAAGCGGATTTCGCCAAATCCCAGTACACCCGAACTCAATTGAGCGGACGGCGTTCGTGACTCCAGAGGGACAGTTCGAATATTTAGCTATGCCATTTGGTCTTAAGAATGCCCCCGCTGTATTTCAAAGGGCCATTAACAATGCATTGGGTGATTGTTTATATGGACGATGTAATGGTAGTTGCACCTACAAAAGAAGAAGCCTTTGATAGATTACAATTAGTTTTGCGAACACTTAGCAAAGCAGGATTTTCCTTTAACGTCACTAAATGTTCGTTTCTCAAATCTTGTGTTGAGTATTTGGGATTCGAAGTTAAAGCAGGTGAGATTCGACCAAATCCTAGAAAAATACGAGCCTTGACAAATTGGCCGCCTCCGCAGTCTGTGACACAGTTGAGGCAGTTCATAGGGCTAGTTTCATATTTTCGGCAATTTGTGCCCAAGTTTTCTCAGATGTTAAAGCCACTTCATGCCTTAACTTCTAAAAGCGCATCTTTCAAATGGAACTTAGAATACGAACAAGTACGACAGAAAGTTATTTCGATCCTGACTAACGAACCTGTTCTAACTATATTCGATCCGCAATTTCCCATTCAGCTTCACACAGACGCAAGTGCTGACGGCTATGGGGCAATTTTGTTGCATAAGATTGACAATAGGCCTCGTGTGATTGAGTATTTTAGCAAACGAACGTCACCCGCAGAATCTCGATACCACTCGTATGAATTGGAGACCCTTGCTGTGTATAACGCTATTAAGCACTTTCGCCATTACTTACATGGCCGTCATTTTGTAGTGTTTACGGATTGTAATTCGCTTAAAGCCTCTCGCAATAAGGCAGAGTTGACTCCAAGAGTACATCGGTGGTGGTCGTATATGCATTCGTTTGAATTTGAGATAGAGTACAGACCGGGTGAGCGAATGGCTCATGTAGATTTCCTTTCTCGAAACCCAGTGTCAGAAGGTCAAACGAAGGCGGCAGGTGTGGCCGAAGTGCACATAAATTTGACAGAGATTACTGACAATTGGCTGTTGGCTAAACAGCAAAGAGATGAAGAAACTTCGTGTATTGTTTCTAAATTGCGTAGTAATGAGCTTTCTGAGGATCTGGCCAAAACTTACGAATTACGAGGTGGAATATTGTATAGGAAAATTCAGAGAAATGGCAAGACGCGTTGTCTTCCTATTATCCCTAAGTCGTTTAGGTGGTCTGCTGTCAATAATGTACACGAGGCGATTATGCATCTTGATTGGGAGAAAACTTTAGAGAAAATGTACGAGTTTTATTGGTTTGACAAAATGTGCAAGTATGTCCGCAACTGAAACTGCATTGCCTGCAGATTGTCTAAACCACCTTCAGGCAAAATACAAGCTGAACTACACCCCATCCTGAAAATCGATATTCCGTGGCACACAGTTCATATCGACATCACTGGAAAGTTTAGCGGAAAAAATTACCAGAAGGAATATATAATCGTCCAAATAGATGCTTTTACCAAATACGTTTATTTTTCTCATACGGTGAGGCTTGATACTGAAAGTTGTATGAAGGCAGTGAGGTCTTTGATATCGTTGTTTGGCGTTCCTACTCGGCTGATCGCGGATCAAGGTCGAAGTTTCTCTAGTACAGCGTTCCGAGATTTTTGCTCTGCACAAAAGATAGACTTACATTTAATTGCAACAGGTGCCAGTCGGGCTAATGGCCAAGTGGAGAGAGTAATGAGTACTCTGAAATTCATGTTAACCGCAGTTGAGACAGGTCAGGGTTCTTGGCAGGACGCATTACACGAGGTTCAACTGGCTCTTAATTGCACGCCCAATAGAGTAACTAAAGTAAGCCCATTAGAGTTGCTTATAGGAAAAGAAGCGAGGCCATTTGGTCTTATCCCCGTCGTTGAAAATGAAAATAGCGTAGATGTTAATTTAGCTCGACAAATTGCAAAGCATAATATGACAAAGAATGCTAATTATGATAAGGCTAGATTTGATAGAGATAAAGCGACTATTATACGACATAAAGTTGGTGACTATGTTCTGATTAAGAATGAAGAACGACAGCAAACCAAATTGGACCCTAAGTATAGAGGCCCATTTTTGGTGGCAGAAGTCCTAGAAGGAGATCGGTATACGCTGAAAGCGTTAAATAGCAACCGAACATTCAAGTACTCTCATGAATTTCTACGCAGTATGCCTGAAAAGGGAATTACCACTGAGTTTAATGACAAGTTTGGCGAAGAAGGTGATACGAATCGAGTCAGTGAGGACTGCGATGTTGAAAGTGAGTAAAATGTGATAAACTTCGATCAAAGATTGTACGGCTCTCTGCAAGGTGGGTGCCCGAGTTATGCGGTTCGCCACTTGTTGCAGTGTAGTTGGAAATCTTGGTGAGGATCGATTGTCCGAGTTAATTGGCCGGTTTATAGTGGTGACAACTGCGTGCTATGTAATTTGGCCGGTTTGTTGAGATATAATCTGTGAGCTAGACTAACAAGGATATTGCCATGTCGGTTTATCTGAAGTAAACTGTGTGCCTGGTAGTAAAAGCCAAGAAGTGAGAATAGTATTGTCATGTGAAATAAATTTAAAGTAGTGGTAATCCTGATATCATGGCGTAGAGTGGTGAGATGTACACAGTTAAAAGAAAATAATAATAATAAAATAAGTAACGGAAATGAATTAACAATGATTATGTTATTTTTCGAAACTTTTGGAAATATTTAATTTTTGCTGTAGTAACTAATGTAAAATTGAAATTGTTATTTTGAGAAACTTGAAAATATTTAACTCTAATGAAGATGAATTAATAATAATTCTTATTTTGAGAAACTTATGAAATTACTTAATTTGTCATTTTGTTAATGAAAATAAAATTAGTCATAATTTGTTAACACACGAGGACGTGTGTGTGTCAGGAAGGCCGTGTCGCATATTACGTTTAATAAATTCAAATTATAACGAATTCCTTGCTTATTCTCCTTGTCTTCTGTTTTTGATGTCATTTGTCATTGCCTGTTGTTTCTTTGCTTCGAAGTTGTTTCTTTTGAAAGCGAGACAGAACGTTTCTGTCCACGTAGTCTGAGCGTGAGCATGAGTGAGATGGAAGTAGCTGTGTGTGTGACAGCATAAAACAGAATAAGAATTAGACACTGGAAAGTGTAATGGTGTTAAAGTGGAAAAGGGATTGTAAATTAAGAATAGAGAAAAAGATGTTCTCTGCTTCTGGCTATTCATTCCTTGTTTGATCGTTGAATGAAAAAAGTCATGCCACGCTCGAGAAAACGTTTCGCAAAACAAGACGTACAAATAGAAAGAAAAATGGACTCCGGTTCTGGCGAGGAATCTTCGTCATATGTATGTGTGTTTATAAGTAAACATACATACATACGTGTGCAGTGAAGACAATTTGATTAAATTTCTTGAAAGTCAGTTGTTGTATAGGGGTTTCAATTATCGATTGAACAGTTTGGGTTATATATTATATATATTATATCTATATAATCATTATAATTAATCATATTATCTATTATTCGAAAATAATGATTATTTTGTAGTTTTATAGCCGAAAAAATCATCGACTTACAAAAGCCAAACAGCAGAACTAAATATACCAATCGACTGCTCTAAGGAAGGCATAAGTCAACACGACATTTCCTCTGTGGCCATATTTTTTTCACAGAGAGCGCTTCTATTTTCCACATAACTTCATTTTTCTTTTATATCTGGTTATATTGTATTTGGCAGTTATAAAAAGCTGACAAATAAAGTTATGAATCAGTCCCAATTACTTTGTAGCTAAAGCTTACTGTCTGGAAATTATTAAGCTTTCAAATTTAAATTTGAACATTTTTTGCGGTTTTTTACCCATAATTTTGAAAATAAAAAAAATTTGGGAAAAGTCGAAAACAAATATTTTTGTCCAAATTTTTATTTTTTTAGGTAGATATCTATCTGAATTAGGCGCCGTTTAAGATATCGCTTGAAAGAATCGATGGATAAACAGCTAAGGTGCAACCGCTTGACCAAACCGTAGGCCAAATTTTGTCGTTAAATTCCGTTCGGTACCATGAAAAATGGTATTTTATCGTTCCAACTACAGATCTTTTGTCCTTTTTGTAAGAAACTGTACGAATTTAACAGGAAAAGTTTTGCATACGAAGGTTTGGTAGTATTTAATTTATTTAATTTTTTTAATTTTTAAGTGACACTTTTAAGATTGGAATCATCAATGATGCGCCCTAGTGTAAAAAGGATTTTAGTAAATTCTTTTATTCGTCTCTAGTTTAATTTTATCAAACTTAAAATAAGAAAACAAAACATTAATATAAGGCTTCGTTTTATTATAAAAATCATTATATCCGCAACACAAATACAAAACAGCCAATTAACAGCACTACCCTCGTTAGCAGCTACTGTGCAGAAAGCCCTCAACAATAAAAAGTATGCAATAGGATTATTTGTTGATATATCCGGAGCATTTAAGAACGTCGCTATAGAAGCCATGATGGACTGCCTAGGAGCAACCAAAACCCACCAAGCAATCAACCTCTGGATATTGGAGTGGGGCACCACTTCTATGGGCAAAGAAGCACACAGGGGCACACAACCCAAGATGGAGTCCTGTCGGCCCTCCTGTGGAATCTGGTGAACGACAACTTCATCAAGAGATTCGAGAAGTCCCCAATAATAACAGCTTATGCGGACGACATAAGCGTACTTATGACGGGTGTATGTCCATCGAATTTCAGCTCCATAATGGAACGAACACTCAGATATGTGAGTGGGCAGATGGAGTAGGACTCAGTATCAACGCGGATAAGTCGGACCTCATCCTCTTCACCTAGAGGTACAAGGTACCAGCATGGATCCCCCCATAAATCAACCAGATAAGGCTAACCCCTAAAGCACAGGTCCAATAGCACGGCATAGTACTGGATATCAAACTGGCATGGAGAGCCAATGTAGTGGAGCGGGTGAAAAAGGCCACCACTGCACTTAATGCATCCAAGAATATGCCTACATCCCGGTGGAGCGACCAACTCTGCTGTATGAAGTCCTAGTGTGGTGGCAAGCTACTGAAAAGACGACGTGATACAAGCTCATGGATCGAACGCAGCGACAGGTTCTGCTTTGTATCGCAGGAGCGCTGAGGTCAACGCCAAATAAAGCACTCGAAACCATACTCGGAATCGACGCCCTCGACATCTACGATAGGCTGACTGCAGGCAAGGCAGCAGAGCGCCTGATCGCTTTCGAAAATCATGTGCAAAGAAAGCAATGATAAACTCAGCCACTATCTGCTGACCCTTCCACGGAAGGACTGCAGACTGCTAGTGGGTATACTAACAGGTCACTGCCTGGCTTCGTCCAGGCAACCAAGCTAAACATATCACCAACACTCGAAACCAATAAACCAACTGTCGAAACCCTGGAATATCTCATCTCGCACGGGCAAGGAGATACCTAGGCGCACCGACGATGATGCATTCAAAAGGTCGACAGAGAAACTGCTTGCCTTTGCCAAAAACACCTCGATTCTAGGGGCCTTCAAAACCTCAGAAACACCCTCGTAAAGGTCCGAACGAAAGCCGGATAACAAAGGGCCATTCTGGCCTAGGAAAGGCACATTTGACTGCCGTCCGGATTAACCTAACCTAATACAACTAATTACACTAGTCGACACGACTTTCCCGCTGTGGCCCAAAATGACTTTTTCTGATAGATTCGGATGTTTACAAATTTTTAAAGAATGTTTTTTTTTCAGGTTTAGTTTTTCTTAAAGAATTTGTTAAAAATGTGTTTTTTTTTCATAGGTAGTGCCTATATTTTTCACATAACTTAAGTTTCCTACAACTGGTTGCGTTGAACTTTGCAGTTAAAAAAAAGATGACAAATGCAGCTATAAATTCGACTCAGACACTTTGTAGCTGCAAATTAACGTCTGGAAGATATTAAGCTTTTCAATTCAAATATCATAATATTTTTCGGAATTTTTTCCCGAAATTTTAACTTTGAAAACTTTTATATCTAACATTTTTAGTTTTAGGTAGACACATTAATTAGGGATCGTTTAACTGCAAAGTTTAATACAACTAGTCATAGGAAACTTAAGTTATGTGAAAAATAGAAGCACTATCTTTGAAGAAAAATACTAACGTTTTAAAAAATTCTTAAAAAAAACTAACCCTGAAAAAAAACTATAATACTTTCAAAAAAAATTTAATTCTCCAAATCTACCAGAAAAAGTCTGTTTGGGCGATAGCGGAAAAAAAGTTGAATGTTGTCGAGTAGTGTTATAAGAAACTAAAGTTATTTGAAAAATAGAAGCACATCTGAAAAAAAAACAACCACATTTTTTTAAATTCTTATAAAAAAATGTAAATCTCAAAATCTTTCAGAAAAAGTCATTTTGGTCCAGTTATAAAAGATGAATTTGGTTGAGTAGTGTTATGGATAATTATTTTCATTTATGATTATCCTTATAACTCAAAATCTAATAATTATAAGCTTTTTAAAATATAGCTCATAATAATTACGGTCACTATTACTATCATATTATTATTAAAATAACCCAGAAGAAGCAGTTTCCAACATACAAAAATATCTTCAATGGCAACTGTACTAAAACAAACATCTAATGTAGTGTGATTAAGAACCTAAATAGTGATTTGCCACTCTCATGAATCAGCTGTGTTTTGTAAACAGCGCCAATTTTGAAAATTAAACTAAAATTAAAAAAGGAATATAAGTAATTCTGACGATGAAGTGATCGTGTTGGTAGCGGCACATATTGTTGTAAGAAGTGCAGCACAGTCGGAGGCGCCAAAACGTCAAAATTATCAATATGCTTATTTTCCGTGATCTGCCAAAGACATGGTCTTGCCTCAACTGCTTTTATTAAAGCAATCTCCTCCTCACTTTAAAAATTTGTATATCTTTTTTTGAATTTGCGCACAGATTTTACCACCAACTCTTACTTGTACTTTAGTAATAATATGCACATATATTTTCCTGGCGCCCATATCAGCTGTTCTCTCAGTCCACATTCGTGTGGATATCGATACTATCGAAAAGACTTTGTGAATTTCGTTTACGTTGCTGGATACTGGATGATGTTTACCTTATAAGAACTAGTATCAAAGGAAAACAAATGGAAAAATAGATTTTCGCAAAGGCTACGGAAATATTCATAATCAGAGTAGTTAGAAAGACAGAGTTGGAGATGAAGAGGAAAGTAGTGCCTAGTCGGGCGGTAAGGGACAGCAATACTAATAAGGCTGATGAAGGCAGTCGATTCGACCTCACCAGAGAGGAGCTTGTGGAGGAAGAGAACTCCATGGCAGATTCTACGGGATTTAAGAGAGTGGAGATTAATTAGACGCAACCTACTTTCATAAGCAGAGAGAGGAAGAGAAAGGAAGATGACGAATTGTTTTTGTACTAATTCGAGCATATCATGAGATTTTTGTTAGTGAGGAGACCAAGAACCATATTTCAAGATAGGCCGGACGAGAGAAACGAGCATATCTTAAAATTTTTGGTAGTGAGGAGACCAGACACAAGAACCATATTCCAAAATAGTCCGGACCAGAGAAACGTACAGAAGTTTTGTAGTATACGGGTCTGTAAATACCTTAGACCATCTTTTGACAGTGGAAATATGAGAGTTAAAACATAGATTAGGTAAAAAAGTTATCGAATTGAGGGTTAATTCGATAACTTTGAACATATGTTGTAAGATAATGTTATTGATAGAATAATCGAAAGGTATGGCTTATTGCGATGAAAAGTCATGATATTGCATTTAGAAATGCTAAGATGTAGAACGTTAATTAAGCACCAATTGTTAAGAGCGTCGTGGTCCGATTGCAGGGACATCATCAGCATACATTAGGACACCGGACAACATTTGGGTAAGATCGTGAATAAACAGCTTATTATAGGTTATTACAGCATGGAACTTTCGAAAAAAAAATCCTTGAGTCAATTGGAATGTCACCGATTCAAATACATGCCTTTGCCGCAGCGTAAGTGCAAACTTAAGCTGAATTTCGAGCAACATAGGTCTACACATGTCCGTAGAAAGACTTCAGAAGGTTTCATGGTCTCGTTGGTGAGTTGTTGACCCCTCATTGGATTGTTAACTTTCGTTACGAACCAGGTTGGGACAGGTGGGCCCCAGTCTTCAGCGTTTGAATTTGAAGTTTGGCAGTAAACAGGCCTTTGAAGGCCAGCCCCTCGGAAACTTAAAATTACTGCCACATGCGTCCAAAAACGTCACAACTATTTTTTATTTGACATACGAGTACATATTTGTATCGACATAAATATTATACAGTATTTACTATAAACATATACACAAATGTATATACTGTATGGTTAGTGGTGAAACGCAAACGAAATATGCCTGGAGCATTTTTTTATTACTTAGTTTGGCAGTCATTTTTAGTTTCCGCGCTGCTGGATATTTATCCATTTATCCTCAAAATGGCAACAAGTCAGTCAACAAAATTGTACTTGAAATAATTCGGACGACCCAAGCCATTAAAAATGAACTTAAAAAAAAGAGTATAGAAATTGCAATATTTCTCCGCACAACAACGACTGTCTTTTGAAAGAACGTGGGAGTCAAAATGTATCTTGGAGTGCGCATACATATGTACATACATACTTATGTTCGCATTTACAGTGGCTCAGGGCCAAAACGATGCAGTGTCAAATAAAAAGGTTAAGGTGCTACAGATTTTAAATTAGAGGAAAAAATGTTTAAGCGCCAATTTATTGTATGTTTTATCACAGTTAAAAAAGGAACTTTATTTGCTGATTAAATATTGCTCAGTTTTAAAAATAAAATAAAAACTTAACATATATCTTAAATATGTACAGGTCAGAGCAAGAACGATGCATCCACAAACTAGTTTAATATTAGTCGAATAAATGGTTAAACAGGTATTTTAATACTCAATATGTAATCCCTTAACCTTTATTACGGCTCTTAACATACTATTCAGGAAGAGATCAGCTAATCAGCTAATCCAGATAAGCCAGGACTGAACTATTCCGGACGAATGTCTCGGGTCATTATCCGGGTAGAACCGGAAATCAAGTCGGATTCCTAGTTTCTCGGAGCTTTGGTGCACATTTTTTTTGAGAATATTGAAGAACATGAGCGTATCCATCGTAGAGTCAATAAAGGCCAAGTTTCCGACCAGAAAACGGCAAGGGTGTCACTTTTTGACACTCTACTCACACCCATTGAACTTTGTATGCCGGTGCCACTCATTACCCTCAAGAAAAGTAAAACACTCGCACCCACCATGAACCATGCCGGTGTTTGCGGGCATGTACTTCGGGAACACGCTCACACAGTGTGCGTTGCTTCTATTTCGCCAGACATCCAGATATTTTTTGTAGACGAGTGTCGATCATTTTCGTACTCATAACGAATGTAAGAGACGCAAGGATTGTGGGCAAAGTACACATTTTTTACCCGGGTGCCTTTAAGACACTCGGGTGTCACGAAGATACCCGAGTGCTCTTGCACTGATCGACTGCTATTTTTCCACTGATTTACACATATGTATTAGCTGCCTAGTTCAGTCGTTAAACGTCGGCCTGCATTTCTAAGTTTGTTATTAAAGTTTATCAACATCCAATAAAGCTGTAAAAAAATAGTTTTTTATTTTAAATATACATACATGTGTACTAATGTATGCATGTATAAAGCAAATTATGGGTACAGCAAAGAACAAGGGTGCAGAAAAAACGCACAAGAACTAACAACAACACCCATTCCATACAAAATGTTTCTTGTCTCGAGTTTTGCGTTTCCTTTTTCTTCCATTCATTTTGCATCAGTACTTTAGATCGGCCTCAACGCATGTATACATATGTACAAAAAATCACTCGGACACGATCTACGCTTGTGCGTAAAAACACCCGACACAACCACTCAGACTCAGTCGCTTGCACCCTATTCGCAGTGCCAGAAGATACCCGGGTGTCAAAAATACTCACAGACACCGGGTGTACTTTTAGTTGCGGTGGCTCATTGCCGTTCTCTGTTTCCGACGCTGGCTCGGACTGTACATACCCATACCATGACACTTCCTCCGCCGTGCTTGACTGTCGCTTTTCCATGTTTGGGATTCAGCTCAGTATATTGCATATTGAGTATTAATATATCTGTTTAACCTTTTATTCGACTAATATTAAACTAGTTTGTGGATGCATCGTTCTTGCTCTGACCTGTATTTAAGATATATGTTAAGTTTTTATTTTATTTTTCAAACTGAGCAATATTTAATCAGCAAATAAAGTTCCTTTTTTAACTGAGATAAGACATACAATAAATTGGCGTTTAAACATTTTTGATTTTTCCTCTAGTTTAAAATCTGTAGCACCTTAAACTTTTTATTTGTCACTGCATCGTTTTGGCCCTGAGCCACTGTATGTACGAATGTACGTAAACACATATATACATATATATATTTATGATGAACTATAAACAATTACCGATAAGATCCGTTTCGCATGAGGTAGCTCTGCCATGTAACTTATCAAGCCGTATTTTAGCCTGATCCAAAACCTTTTTTCTGCGTAGATCGCGTCTCATATAGGCATTGTTTTTATCAGCTGCATGAATAATTAAAGGATCCATTTTAAACAAAATATATGTTATCTTTTTTAATTAGGGTGCAAAATAGAGGTGAAGAGCTATCGATGGCACTATCGTCACTATCGATGGTTTGGCACTATCGCGCCACCATACTATCGATGGTTGCAAACTTCGATAGTATGTCGATAGTGCATCGATAGTGCTGTTCACACATCACCAAAAAAATTTCCGCGCCTTTATTAATTTTTGGCGTCTCTTGTGAGTTGAAATAACAAAAAATATAAAATTAAAATAAAAAAAAGAAATGGATCGCTTCCTTCAAAAGGATAATACATTTTTTAAACAAATATTAAGAATGTTCACAACATTTTTGTAAAATTTAAGGTAAACGACGCAATTCTGCAGCGAGTCGCGTTTGCAGCAGCACAGACAGTGAGAAAAGTTCTGCAAAACCCGGACAAAAAAAGAAAACTAAGATTTCAGATGTCTGGAAATATTTTAAGAGATCTGATGACAGGAAATTCGCAAAATGCCTCAATTGCGATAAGGAATACAAAACCAGTGGTAACACACCCAACTTGCATGACCATCTTAAAAGGTTTCATCCGAATTTACGTAGCAATGATTCTGTTTCCAACGTACCAGATGCTGACAGTGAAAACATTGCGTCGACAAGCAGCAGCTGCAGGTCGAGTATGCGGTCAGTAGACTCATATTTTAAAAGAGCTCTATGTTATGACACAAGCTCGCAGCGAAAAAAGGATATTGATAGAATTTTAACGGAGATGATAGCAAAAAATGTGCAGCCGTTTAGTATTGTGGAAAACCAAGGATTTATAAATTATACGCGAGTCTTGGATCCGAGATACAAGCTTCCTAGCCGGACACAATTAACAGACGTCCTGATGGCGGATTTGTTTAAAGATACTTCGGCAAAATTGACCACGATTTTGGAGGAGATTTCCGACATTGCGATTACATGCGACTTATGGACGTCAAGTGCCAATGTGAGTTTTATAACTGTCACGGGCCATTTTGTGCATTATTACAGCATCAAAACCGCATCGTTAGCTACAAGAAAGCTAAATGATGTAACAAATCACACGGCGCAAAACATTGCAGACACCTTACAGGATATATTGACATTTTGGAACGTCTTTGAAGAAACGGTCTGCATTGTAACTGACAATGCCAGCTCAATGCTGAAAGCATATAACATTTTAAAAATCCGAAATCTGCCATGCTTCGCCCATACCATAAATTTAGTAGTCCAAGATGGTTTAAATGTCGAACATGACGACATTACTAAAGATTTATTTTCTAAATGTAAAAGTATTGTCAAATTTTTCAAGAAAAGTTCTATTGCGAACGAGAAATTGAAATTGGTTCAGAAAAATTTTGCGTATACCCTAATCCAAGAAACTCCAACAAGATGGAACAGTTTTCACAATATGATAGAGAGAATATTAGAAACACATGAAGCCATTGCTAGTGTTCTATTATCCACCATGAATGCACCATTGCCGTTCACTGCGGAGGAAATCAATGTTTTAAAGGATATAGAAAAGATATTTCTGTTATTTAAGAAAGTTTCCGAAAAGGTTTCTGGCGGAAAATATGTCACCATTTCATTCGGCATTTGGACTCCATCGTCAACTTCAAAATCTTTCTTTACTAACTGCGGCAGGAGAATCAATAAAAGTTGCTTTATTAGAATCGATCAAAAAACGCCTATCTATATACGAGGAACGGACCTTTCCGAAAATGGCCACGATATTGGATCCGCGCTTCAAAAAGGAAGGGTTTGAATGTAACACTAATGCTGAACAGGCAGCAATTTTCTTCGAAAACGATTTGGTCAATTTGGCAGGTAATGAAAACCCAGGTGACTCAAATGCGGAAGCAACCACGGCTGATAACGATCCACTGTTTGATTTTTTGGATCAACGAAGCACACATAAAAAGAGAAATGTCCGGTCCGATGCCATCATTATTAAAAAACAGTATCTGGAGAGGGACATTGCCCCCCAAGAAATGGACCCTTTATTATGGATCAAGGTAAAATATTATATTAAATATCGATACTAAGAACTAAGTTTTAATAATTTATTTAATTGCAGGTCAACCAGACATATTTTCCCTAGCTTAAAATATTATTCTGCAAATATTTATGCATCCCCGCCACGTCTGTGGAATCGGAAAGGGTTTTCAGCAAGGCGGGACAGATTATTTCCGATAGGCGAACTAGGCTAAAAGAAGAAAACGTTAACGTCTTGTTATTTTTAAACAAAAATCTTTATCTACAGAAGGCTGGCGAAAATCCTCTAGCTGAACCCTCCACGAGGGTGCCGGCTGGGCAATGGGTACTGCATTATCCCGGACAAGGGTAATGCATTGTCGCTTGCTCCGTCCGAGGCAATGCAGTGTCTAGCTAAGGCAATGGCCCAGCGTGTTCTCGACCTTGAGTCGGGGGAGGTGGGCAGGGCCATGACTAGAGTTGCCTGGCGGGTAGGCCTAAAACGCTAGTGGGTGGTCCCCCCGATAAACATTAGCCGTATGGACTTACGGGCCAAATATGGAGGTTAAGAAGGTTGAAGCACGGGTTGGGATGTCAATCCAAACGTCGGTGGGAAGCGTGGCTGCTACCACCGGCGGGCACGGGGAGGAGCAATCCTCTCTGCGTGTCGCCAGTGGCCACACCTCGGACGTGACGGGAGCAGGTCACGTCAGTTGGAATACTACTGCCACAACCCCCCGCTGCAAGATGAGCCGCGCAGGTGCCGTTGTCGAGGCAGAATCGGACCTGGAGAGCGTGCTGTCCATCAGCAAAACAGAGGAGGACAGCCTTCTTCGCTCGCTTGAACCAGGTACCAGCTCCCTGCGCAGGGAAAGCGTTCGAGGGAGGGGATGAAGGCCAAAGCCCAATACAAGGCGGTCCTCAAGATAGTAGGCAGGCTCCAAGGCAAGGCGGATATCTCCCAGGAGGAGAAATCCAAGGAAAAATCCTAGGCCGAGCTGAAGGTAAAGGAGGGCCGTAAATAATAAGCGCAGGTGCCACAGATGAAGGCATCGACGAGCCAGCACGCCAACAAGGTGGAAGAGTTGATGGCTACCAAAAGGCAGCGCTCGACCGACAGTGCCGTCACTCCGGCGAGCAAGCGGCAGCGTGGACCCAAGAGAGCGGAACCCCCACCTAAACCGGCAAAGCAGGGGTCAGGCGAAAAAATCAGCGATGTGTCCAAGAGACACCTGATTGTAGCACTCATCGACAGACGTGATGAGAATGGGAAGATAACAGCGGCGCAGTGGAAAATGGTCCACGCGCGGCTGGTAGAATCCCTGTTTACAAGGATGGATGAGAACCCAACAGCTCCCATGCCCACCTTCGATGGTGCTGGGTGGCTGAATGGGGTCAAAATCCTGAAATGTAAGGACGACCCGACGCTCAAGTGGCTGACGCAAACGGTCTGCCAACTGGAAGCGATGTGGGAGGGGGCCAAGCTGGAGGTGGTGGACAGGGAGCTAATCCCGTCCATACCAAAGGCGAAGGTGCTCTTCCCCATCGCAGTCCAAGGGGACCGCGCGCTGAAGCTTCTTCAGCGACAAAACCCCGAGATACCGACAGCTGACTGGAAGGTATTGCATGCTGGTAGCCCATTACCCAACGAGGGGGGCCAGCATGTGATCCTTCAGATCAACAAAGCAGCGGAGGTTCAACTTTACCCCAAGTACGGGAAAATGGCGTGGGGTATGGGGAGCGTGTACCTGCGCCTCAAAAAGCGTCAGCCCAGGTACAAGGACGCACACACCCTGCAGGCAGACGAAGTGGAGAAGGACCTTGGTCTGGATATCATCGTAGAGGCCGCCCAGGGTATGGCGTTGGACGTCACGCTCGAAGAAGAGGACGGTGACCTGACCGTAGTAGTCAACCCGTCGTATGCAGGGGAGCCAGCTGCTCATGAAACTGAGTGTGCTGCAGCTCAACTTGCATAAGAGCAAGACAGCATCAGCGGAGCTCCACACTGCCATGGAGCAAGGGCCCGCTGACATAGCTTTGGTCCAGGAGCCCTGGATTGCATCAGGAAATTCGGTGGCCGGGCTAAAGCTCTCAAATTACAACACACTCTACTCAACACCGATAAGCAGGAATAGAACTGCCGTACTAGTACGGAAAGGAATCCACGCTTACCTTATGTCTCATTACAGTACAGACGACCTGACAGTAGTTATGCTGGAAAGTGAGGAGAAGCGCCTTCTGGTAGCCTCCTGCTACATGGCGCACGACAGGTCCGCACCGCCAGAAGAACTAAGGAGTCTGGTAGAAGAAGCCGACTCCAAAGACTACCAACTGATCGTTGGCACAGATGCTAATGGCCACCATAGTGTGTGGGGAAGCCCTGATATTAACGACCGAGGTGAGTCACTCCTAGACTTTATACTAACAAATAACATAGATGTAGCAAACGTGGGGGAGGAATACACCTACGTGGGTCCCACCTCGTCAAACGTGCTAGATCTAACTCTCGCAATGGGAAAGAGTACCTACATATCTGAATGGAAGGTCCTCGAAAGACCTTCCTTCTCAGACCTCAGGTACATTCAATTCAAGTGCGAATTTGAATACACTCCGAAAGTGATAGTCTATAGAAACCCTCGGAACATAAACTGGGAGAAGTTTAGAAAGACAGTCACCTCGAAACTCGCGAGCCCGGGCTCAGTGAAATCCGCGGAGGATATAGAGAAGTCCTTAGAGACCCTATCTACGGAACTGCTAGAGGCATACCACACAGCATGCCCACCATCCAGAACAAGGAAGAAGTCCAAACCACTCTGGTGGAATCGAGACCTCTCTCTGCAAAGAAACAACCTCATGGAATTTTTCAAGCTCGCTAAACTAGCGAACGACGAGAACATCAACGAGGAATACAAGACGCTATTACGGGAATACAAGAAGGAAATACGTAAGGCACGGCGCAGCTCATGGAGAAACTTCTGCTTCAGCATTGAGAAAGTGCCTGAAACGGCTAGGCTGAGGAAGCTGCTGTCAAAGCAACCCACAGTACAAAGCCAACTCAAACTAGACAACGGACAGTGGTCGGAGGGCAGCAAAGAAGCCCTAACGGCACTAATGGAGGCCCACTTCCCAGGATGCACCGAGGTCACCGATGCCGAAACGCATCAGGACCTAGCAACTGAGGAACAAACACCCCCAACAGATCTGATAACCCCAAATAAAATCCAATGGGCTATAGATTCCTTCACGGGCATAAAGGCACCTGGACTGGACGAAATATTCCCAGCCATGCTACAAGTGACCAAAGAGGTGATCACCCCATGGCTTTTCGCGATATACGCAGCATGCCTAAGAACAGGCTATATCCCGATCCAATGGAGAACCTCTAGAGTTGTCTTCCTCCCAAAAGCAGGAAAGTGCAGCCATGTAAGTTCCAAGGATTACAGACCGATAAGCCTAACCTCTTTCTTACTGAAAACATTAGAAAAGCTGCTGGATCTACATATTAGAACCAAAGTAAGCGGACTAATGTCAACCAACCAACACACCTACACCAAGGGAAAATCGGTGGAAACAGCACTGCACTCGCTACAACTTTCTAGGTTGTAGACGGGTGCAATCAGAGTGGGGCACCGCCTCCATGGTCAGAGGTGCACACAGGGGCACACCCCAGGGTGGAGTCCTGTCACCCCTGCTATGGAACCTGGTGGTCGACAACCTCATCAAGAGATTCGAAAGGAAAGCACCAAAAATAACAGCTTATGCAGACGACATAAGCGTACTTATTACGGGTGTATGTCCATCGACTCTCAGCTCCATAATGGAACGAACACTCAGGGAGATATGTGAGTGGGCAGATGGAGTAGGACTCAGTATCAACGCGGACAAAACGGACCTCATCCTCTTCACCAAGAGATACAAGGTACCAACATGGGTCCCCCCGAAAGTCAACCAAACAAGGCTAACCCCTTAAACACAGGTCAAATACCTCGGCACAGTACTGGACAGCAAGCTGGCATGGAGACCCAATGTGGTAGAGCGGGTGATCCAAGAAGATGCTTAGTAGCACATGGGGCCTGTCGCCCGCTCTGATGCATTGGATCTTCATCTCGGTAGTGCGACCAACTCTGCTGTATGGAGTCCTAGTGTGGTGGGAAGCTACTGAAAAGAAGACGTATCACAAGCTAACGGAACGAACCCAGCGGCAGGCTTTGCTCTGTATAACGGGAGCGCTGAGGTCAACGCCAACCAAAGCACTCGAAACAATACTCGGAATCGACCCCCTCGACATCTACGCTAGACTGAATGCAAGCAAGGCGGCTCAGCGCTTGATTGCGTCGGGGAACATGTCTCCTCAAAGATTCGGGCATAGTTCAATTGGAATGGACATGATCAGTTCAACTACATGATCCCCCAAACGTGCCTTGAAGTAAAAACAAACCTACTCATGGGACCCGAAGACTGGAAAGCGGGACGGGACCAGACTCAACACCTCAACATATACACTGACGGCTCCAAGATGAAGGAAGGAGTAGGATCAGGCCTATACTGTACAAACCCTGAAATAAGGGCGTCGTATAAGCTACCCGACCGATGCAGCATATTCCAGGCGGAAGTCTTCGCCATCAAGAAGGCAGCAGAGGTCGCTCAGCTCACAGAGCGACCACACAATACAGTTAACATATTCGTTGACAGCCAAGCAGCGATAAAATCCATGCAGTCGTCCGCGGTCAGCTCTAGAAGTGTCCTGGCAAGCAGGGAGGCACTAGAATCACTAAGCACGACTAAGTCAGTGCAGATCTATTGGGTTCCCAGTCACCAGGGCATCGAACGAAACGAAGAGGCGGACATTCTGGCTAAGGAATGCGTCGGGCTGGCAAACGATATGACAGAAAACGTGCCGGTCTCCCTAAGGACGCTACAAAGCGACCTGGAGAAGCAGGCCAAAATAGGGACAAATAGCAGGTGGAAGAACACCACCACCTGCAGAATCTCGAAAATCATGTGCAAGAAACGCAATGATAATCTCAGCCACTATCTGCTGCATCTTCCACGGAAGGATTGCAGACTGCTAGTAGGCATACTAACAGGCCACTGCCTGGTTGCGTGGCATGCAACCAGGCTGAACATCACTAACAGTGACATCTGCAGGAAATGCAATGAGCCCGGGGCTGTCGAAACCCTGGAGCATCTCATCTGCCGGTGTCCGGCTCTCTTAAGGGCAAGGAGAATGTACCTGGGCGCACCGATGCTAGCTTCACTGGAGGATGCCTCCAAGAGGTCGCCAGGGAAACTGCTTGCCTTTGCGAAAAACACTTCGATTCTGGGGGACTTCGGAACCTTAGAAGCACCCTCGTAAGGTCCATACAAAGATCCGGATTACTAAGGGCCTTTTTGGCCTATGAGAGGCCCCGTAGAGGGCCGTCCGGGACAACCTAACCTTTATCTACAGTAAAAACAACATAATCAAATAAATATATATATATAAATCGAACGTCTTTTGACATCTAAAGAAACTGGTTTTTACTGCCACTATCGACCGACTATCGATGGTACTATCGACCACCATCGATGGTTTCAAAAAAACTATCGTCCACTATCGAGGGCGCCCACTATCGATAGTTCTCCAACTCTAGTGCAAAACTATTTATGGCACTATCGATAATAGAAATGGTTTTGGAACTGTGCGATAAGTCTAACACCAATTTATATATCGCTTGGGAGTAATAGTCTTTTCCCACAGAGCACATTTAAGGGGAACGGTGGGATTTTTTTATATATGCGAAACATCGATTCCCACAAGCCACCATCCGTCATCTACCATCGATGAAATACTCAGCTGACAACAATAAACAAAAAATTGTTGCTCTTAATTGTGTCAAAATTTAATAGCAAATATGGAAAATGTAATTAGCTTTTGCCTGTGGATCAACAGCAACAAATGATGTTGCAAAAATTGATGGTGGCGTTCGACAAATAAATAAATTCGAAGAGACAGAATTTTTTGCAATGATAAATTATTTTAATAAAGGTATGCCGAGAAGTGTAGGGATAGTTGTAGATAAATTTCAATGAAAGAAAAATGTTATGTACAAGACTATATGTTGAGGCAATTACGTTGCCTATCATCACTAACCATACAATATATAGACGGGACAGTTCATACGCTGGTTTTGACCGCACCACCAACAAGATATCAGCTCCCGAGTGAGTGTATGCGTGCTCACGCATTTTCACGTACTGTTGCATATGTGTTGTCAGCTCCCGAGAGTCGTGAGAGTGTATGCCCTGCAGTACGGGCCATCGCTTACAAATGTGCTCACACACCGGTTTCAGCGTGAGCACCCCAGCTGACATAAGGGATGACGCGCGGAACGATGAACTGCTCACTTTAACATTGCGATGTCCTAGGAGCATAGGGGATGACATGGTCATCGAGAAGTCCGAAAAAATAAGCCTTACTATAAGCGATGATTTTAGCCGAAAAATAACGCTTACTATAAGCGATGATTTTAGCCGAAAAATAAGGCTTACTAAAAGCGATGATTTTAGCCGAAAAATAAGGCTTACTATAAGCGATGATTTTAGCCGAAAAACAAGGTGATGATTTTCTCGAAAAAATAAGGCACATAATAAGTGAAGACGTTAGCCGAAAAAAAGGTATACAGCAAGGGATGATGTTCTCGAAAAAAAGGCGATATAATAAGTGAAGATTTTAGATGAAAAAGTAAGGCGTATATAAGTAAGCAGTATATTCATTTATTTTCATTCGCTTTTATTTAAAAATACAATTATGTACATATGTATGTCAGTTTTTCAATTGCATCGCCACTGAAATAATACGGATTAATTTATTATGTTTTTGTTTAGTTTTTTGACTTGTAAAGACTTACTTTCCATGTCCTTCCAGGATGTGCCCGTCCCCATTGTGCTCCGTATTTTTTGATCTATCAATAAAATGATTGCAAATAAATGATTCTATAAAATACTATTAATTTAGTCACAATTATATAAGGAAAGATCGAAATTCCAGAAATATGTTCGATTTGTAAAAAGAGTTGTTTAAACAAAAAGAAATGCTCACTGTAGATCAGCGGTGTTCTGTGCATTTACTCCTACAACAAAAACAAATCACATGCCAAAATATGTACCTGCTTGACTCAGGCCTCGCATATAAGGGTTGCTTATTTGTTTTTGTCAGACTGCTTAAAATTGAAATTTCGAGCCCACTACAGATTATGCATTCACATTATATTTCTTTATTCTTCTTTTAATCCATAATATACATATTAGTCGGAGCATAAGGGCACAACAATTAAAGAGCATAAAAGAAGAATAAATAAATACAATGTGAATGAGCGATACATTGAACTTAGTTTTTTCACAATTTCACAAATTCAACATTATATACAACTGATATTTTCATTATTTACACGCGTATATCACATTTTGTTTATTTAAACAATGCACTTACCTGGTAGTAATAAATATTATAGATATTTTTCACTAAATCACTGCATTTTCGCTACCAACTCTTTCCGCACAATTTTAACAATATAACGTAATAGACAAATGCAAGGCGAACAAAGCAAGAATGCTCTGCCGACGCAGGCGCAAAAGAGACGAAAAGAGAAAAAAAACCAAATTCTCTTGTACTTCGACCGATCGGCAGAGCCGATCTATTACGATCGCGCGGAAAAGAAGGAAACAGAGAGAAACTAAAGGGTTCGGCTTAGCGAGCGTCAATGCCTAGATGACATTGTCGTTGACATTCGTCATCGCTCACGGCTGGTACTGCAGGGTGTGTACTCATGTACTTTGCGTGTTTGCAAGTACACACTCATACACATGAGCGCACAACTGAAATTTTCGCTCACCCAACTTTGTTTTGATTTTTGTGCTCGCGCCACCCTTCACTTTAGCATTATTGGAGTCGGCCCTTTTTAAAGACGCTTGCCTTATAATACCAGAATATCTGTTATTTTGTACATGCTTTAGATTCTAACTTTGTTTAATATAGAATATACTAATATATTGAACAGATATATGTATATATATTCACAAATATATATTTGATTGTGTGACGTATTGTATTATACAATGATATATTTGATCATATATTTTTAGTAAGTAGTAAGTAAGTAATACTACGCATACGCGCTAAAAAAAATATATATATCATCCTTGAATATGGATAATAATGACATATAAATGGGTAATAGATGGGTCCATACGGATTTTAGTGCCACACTTGCGTGTCAAACTTGAAATCATCCCTATATTTCTTATGCCAATGTCCGTACATTCATATGTGTGTGTACGTGTGCAGTGCTGCCGAAATTGCCAGCAAAATATTTTTGAGAAGATTTCTTGAGACACAAAGCTGAGGTCGCTTATTTAGGCGACGCACTAATATCCTATAGACAATTAATATAATTTGATGTCATGTCTGATATACATTTTGCATTTGTACATATTTATTGTCGTTCATTATAATCGTTTATAGTACATTAAACAAAATTAGAATATAGAGGATATTCAATATATACAATTATTTTAATTTTGGGCAACTTATAATCAATTGTAAAGTAATGGGTGTTTTCTTAGACAGCGGCGTGTTAAAAAACCAATACAAACAAGATTTTTGCACACATACAGCTAAAGCTCATCCTCACATACAGAGCGTTTGTTCTTTGCTGAGCTGAAATTATGTTATGTGTGTTCTTCTTCAACTTGTTGACGAACTGACCTACCGCCACAAAATAAATGAAGAATTGGCAGAATGGGTGGGGGTGGGTGTGGGTTGGTGGGACACTTGGCCGTGGGAAGAAAGAAATCTGTTATTTTTTTATTTTTATTATACATATAAATTATTATATTATTACGGCCTATGAAAAAGCCGTAAACATACATACATACATTCATATGTACATATAGACATAAAGTAGCCGCTCAAATTGGTTTCCGATTGAAGATCGGTACCCAGGGAACACCACGAGGAGGCCATTACACCTGTAATGTTTTCCTCTGGGAAAACTCTTGATGACGATATCTTCTATTGAAAGCTCTAACTCTGCATCTTCGTCAGTGCAAGTCAAGATATATTGTATGGTTAGTGGTCGTATGCTGTGAGTCAATAGAATAGAATAGAATAGAATTAGTACATACATATACATAAAAACAGCTCAGACAGACATTTTCCTGTAAAAATATAATTTTCCATTAATCCCGCATGTTTTGACTCCATTCGTTCTGCCTTGGTCCAATTCTCTATTGCTCTATTCTCTTCTCTCTTGAGTGACTCTCGCGGTAAAAAGGCCGAATTTCAGTAGGCATTTTTTGGGCATACCCAGTCGATATCGAGCCAAGAAGAGCGATAGAGACTTTTCGATTGCCGATTGCGATAAAATCCGTTTATTAATCTCATTTAAACTAGTTTAGCTTTTAACTTATTAAATACAAGTAGTGCTTGCAAATTAAGACATAGGGCTTTAGTTTTTCTGTGCCGATCGTCAGTTAGAAACTATTAATAGTTGCTAACTGTAACGGTGCATCGCGCGTTTTTTGGTGTTGCTGCTGACGTCGCTGCCTTTCTGGAGACTGAGGCCGGACGTCGCTGCTTCTATAGCTGCTGAGGACGATCGTCGCTGCTCTCGCCAGGGGACGTCGCTGCTTCGCAAAAAGTCGTAATATTTAATCAATCATATTTTCTTTTTTTGTAGTTTTTTTTTTTATAATCCCGCATGTTTTGACTCCATTCGTTCTGCCTTGCTCCAATTCTCTATTGCTCTATTCTCTTCTCTCTTGAGTGACTCTCGCGGTAAAAACGGCCGAATTTCAGTAGGCATTTTTTGGGCATAACCAGTCGATATCGAGCCAAGAAGAGCGATAGAGACTTTTCGATTGCCGATTGCGATAAAATCCGTTTATTAATCTCATTTAAACTAGTTTAGCTTTTAACTTATTAAATACAAGTAGTGCTTGCAAATTAAGACATAGGGCTTTAGTTTTTCTGTGCCGATCGTCAGTTAGAAACTATTAATAGTTGCTAACTGTAACGGTGCATCGCGCGTTTTTTGTTGTTGCTGCTGACGTCGCTGCCTTTCTGGAGACTGAGGCCGGACGTCGCTGCTTCTATAGCTGCTGAGGACGATCGTCGCTGCTCTCGCCAGGGGACGTCGCTGCTTCGCAAAAAGTCGTAATATTTAATCAATTATATTTTCTTTTTTTGTAGTATTTATATATTATACTACTATATAATATACATATTATAAATTATATTAATATATATATATTAATGTAATTTATTATATTATATAATTATATATAATCATTTATAATAAGATTTTATTTTATTAGGTATTATTTCATTTTTGTTCGTTTTTAATAATTTCATAATATTTTATCATATTTTATTTTATAACATATTTTATTATGCCTCAAAAGCATAGACAATCTGCTTCTCAACAGTCTCAGAGACTGTTCTCAAACAGTCTCAGTCTCAATTGCAATACAGATCAAATAGAGAAGGAAATTTAGAAAATTTAGAAATTGTTGCAAACAGGGATATTTTAATAAGTCCAGACTCCGAGTTCGTTGAACCGGCTAGGAATGAGCAGCAAGAGAATGAGGGACAAAATCAGGTGACTGATAGGTAGGTTTCAGGTGTAGGTCAGAAGGAGCAGACAGCCGTCGCTGACGAACAGATTTTGAATTCTGAGGGAAATAGTGCTGCGCTTAACGCACAGAACAGACGACAAGTGGCCGATACTAACCGTCGGTCCAGACGTAGACGTAACCAAAGGTATAAGGCCAGAGAACAGAGTCAGAATACTGCCGGACATACAGTTAGACGAGAAGACGCGCAGATTAGAATTGAGGAGCAAGCGACCAATACCATGCGTCGGTCCAGACGAAGACATGACTTGGACTATAGGGCTAGAGAGCAGGAGCAAAATACAATAGAACATATAGTTAGACGAATGGACCCACAAATTAGAAGTGAGGAGCAAGTGGCCAATACCTTACGCCGCTTCAGAAGAAGACAGGACGTGGACTATAGGGCTACAGAGCAGGCACAGAATACAGTAGGACATACACAAAGACGAACAGACCCACAGATTAGAAGTGAGGAGCAAGTTGCCGATACTGTGCGTCGCTTCACACGAAGAGAGCAGGAGCAAAATACAATATGACATATAGTTAGACGAATGGACCCACAAATTAGAAGTGAGGAGCAAGTTGCTAATACTGTGCGTCGCTCCACACGAAGACAGGACTTGGAATATAGGGCTAGAGAACAGGAGCAAAATACAGTAGGACATTTAGTTAGACGAATGGACCCACAGGTTAGACGTGAGGAGCAAGTTGCCAATGTTGTGCGACGCTCCATACGAAGGCAGGACTTGGAATATAGGGCTAGAGAACAGGAACAAAATACAGTAGGACATATAGCTAGACGATTAGACCCACAGATTAGACGTGAGGAGCAAAGAACAAATACAGAGAGGCGACAGCGCATACGTAGAAATAATGAAAGGAGACGTATATTAGAAAGAGAGCAGGATAGAGTTCGTAGGGTCCAAGAAAGGACTTTAGCTGATCGTAGGCGTATCTCGCGAGCGAGAGACACTCTGGCACGCCAATCTGCTCGTGTCGCAGCTCGACAGTCGGCAATTGACGCTGCCAGAGCTGCAAGTCAGAGAGTTAGCCAATAAAGGAGCGATAGCAGTAATTGATCTGAGCAAAATTTAAGAAACGCCTCCCGAATGCAGCAAGAACGAGCAAATATCTCCCAGGAGGATATGGCACATGTCGGACCCAGAATCAGGCTTAGTGGCCTAGAAGCTCTAAAAGTAGCTTATAATAGGAATGTAAAGCTGGGTCCTGATCAGGTTTGCCTTTCTTGCAAAGGCCTGTGGTTCCCCAAACAAATTTCCAAGATTCCTCGTGTCCTTTTAGAAAGTGATTGCGAGTTTAGTGCTGAAATATTCGCTCTTGAAAGTCTTCTAGAATTCCCTTCTGACTGCCCAACATTAAAATTCTGCAGAACATGTTATATCAACATTAAGAAGCGTAAAAAGCCTAAACTTTTCTTCATTGAATTAGATTTCCCTAAACTGCCCGACTGCTTAAAGGGGCTTACTCCATTAGAGGAACGACTGATTTCTCCTCGACTTCCATTTATGATAATTAAGCCATTATTGCCTGGGGGAAGACGCAAAAATGCCATTAAAGGAGCAGTTTTAAACGTCCCTATTTCCGTTAGTAATATCGTGAAGGAGCTTCCACGAGCATTCCATAAAGCTCAGGTTATTCAGCTCCACCTGAAGCGTAGACAAGAGTATCTTCATGCCTTCATGGCTGAAACCATTAGACCTTCCAAAATTTTTGAAGCACTTCGTTATTTAGTTAGCACAGATTTGTATAAAAACCACAATGTCATAGTTAATGATCAATGGATCTCTGGCTTCACATCCGAGATTGTTCCTTTCGTAGCCTCTCAAGCAGACGCAGCCTTTTTAGAAAGTATCCAAAATAGAGATAGGAATGTAGACACAGAGCCAGCCCATCCCGACGAGGAGGTAGTGGCCGATAAGCTCAACCCTGGCGGTCAGGAAACTCTGCTTGAAAATAACGTACCATTCGATGATAGGATTATTAAAATCGCACCAGGACAAGGACAACGACCTCTTGATATGGTCTTAGATATTGACTCGGAAGAGTTATCTTTTCCCACTATTTATGCAGGCGTCAAGAGACAATCTTCAGAAAGTCTTACAACCATTGTTAGATCAGAGCTTCGAAATGTAGATAGGAGAGGTTGTAGATCTGATAAACTGTTCTTCAATTACAAGAAGTTAGAACTCATTAAGATTCGCAATAATATTTCTATCTGCTTACGTAAGCGGAGCACCTCCAGTGCAGTTACGGCAGCTAACGCTCTTAATGAGAATTTCATAGGGGGACTAATTAACCACGATGAGGGATATAGGGTTCTTCGAGATATTCGTTCGTCTCCGGGTCATTGGGAGGAAGAAAAGAAGAAGGTTTTGGCCATGGTTCGTCAGTTCGGCCTGCCGACTTTTTTCATCACTCTGTCTGCTGCTGAAACGCGGTGGCCAGAGCTGCTTGTTTTGCTCAAAAGCAATGTAGATAGAGAGATCATTAGAGAAGAAGAAGCAATGAATCTACAGTATAACGAAAAGGAGCGTCTCATCAAGGCAGATCCAGTTACTTGTGGTAGGTATTTTGATCATAGGTATCGTGAGCTTTTGAAAGTTATGAGGAATCAGGAGGGCATTTTCGAAGAAAACTTCGTCATCAAATTTTATTGGCGTGTTGAATTTCAACAAAGAGGTTCCCCCCACATTAACGGTATGTTTTGGCTGAAAGATGCCCCAGCAGTGGATTTTACCAGTACTGAGTATATTTCAACAGTTGTAGCCTTCATTAATACACACATTACAGTAGATGTCACAGACTCAGAATTAGCTCCGTATGTTGAATAACAAAAGCATAGGCATACAAACATGACATGTCTTAAAAAAGTCAATAGAAGTGGAAAAAAAGTTTGTAGATTCGGTATTCCATACCCTCCAATGTCCTAAACGGAGATATTGAGTCCACTGCCGGAGGAAACTCCAAACCTTGATTTTCACCAAGGAAATTTTAGGAAAATTCAAGACCTACTGAATTGTGATCAATCCTCTGATATGATTGATCACCTGAGCATATTTGAGAATTTCCTTTCACACGAACAAGTGAGCCTCAATTACGAGGACTAAAAATATGCAATATGTTCTGGTTTGAAGAAACCACACATTTTTCTAAAGAGGTCGTTTTCTGAGATTAGCGTTAATGCTTATAATAAGCACATTCTTTCAATGCAAAGGGCCAAAATAGATATCCAATTCATTATGCATGCCGTAGCTATATAATAAACTATATAAATAAATCCCAAAGGGGTATTTCTAAGCTTATGCGAGAGGCGGTAAGAGAAGTGCAAGGGGGCAATTATACGATTAGGCAAAAGCTACAGCACATTGGTCACAAATTTATTTCTGGCACTGAGATATCTGCTCAGGAAGCAGTATATTGTTGTCTAGGTATTCCTTTGTCCGGAACTAGCAACAAATGCGTTCATGTTAATACTTTCCCTCCAGAGCAACGAGTGCGAATGCTCAAATCCAAAAGCATCCCACAAAATATGAATCAGGTCTCCACTGACATATTCGTCAAAGGATTGCTGGAGCGGTATGAACAGAGACCAATCAATCTTCAGGGCCTGTGTTTGGCCGATTTTGCATCAAATTATGAATTTACTAAAAGCGGGAAAAGAGTTGGCCAAAATAGCGATGATGAAGAGGACGAAGAAAATGGGGTAGAAGTAGAAGTCTTTCTTCCTCTCCGCGATAATAGTGGTTTTAGTAGGGAACGGACGAAGCCATCCATTTTAAAGTATATGAGGTTTAATATAAATACAGATAGGTCTAACTATTTTAGAGCATTAGTCATGCTGTTTTATCCGTGGAGAGATGAAGAAAGAGATTTAGTGAGCGTTAATTGCGAGGATGTTTATAACAATCATCAGAATTTAGTTAGTTAAAATTTCCAAAAATACAATGCGTTAGCGGATTTAGAAGACGCGATTAGGAGGGCCATGGAAGCCGAAGCCAATAGGGAGGAATTGTAGGTGAAGAGGCGGTTGATGAGACCATTGATGAGCAGTTTAGGGCTTTAGCGATTCCCGAAATAAGTTTTCAAATAAATGTTCTGAACTTGAATGACCAGGTAACGGATGAAGATAGGAGTATTCGATTAGTTAAGCTTCCTCCGATTGTTTCCCCTACGTTGTTAGCCAGTTTAATTAGATCGCTTAATTTGAAGCAAAAATCTCATGTTCTGCATATTGTGAGAAAAAAGGCAGTTTTTAATGAGTTTGTAGGTGGCGGCGCAGGCGTCGGCAAGAGTAGGACAATATCTACCATTTTTCAGACCATTTCCCAGGAGTTTAATCGTAGACCAGGATCTAACCCAGAAACTGTTAAGGTTCTTCTGTGTGCTCCTACAGGAAAAGCTGCATTCGGTATTGTAGGTGCCACACTTCACTCCATGTGTTCTTTACCTCTCAATCAGCCTAACCATGCCTTTAAACAGTTGGGTCCAGAAATGTTAAATACCTTGCGTTCAAGATTTATTGATCTTAAAAGTCTTATAATTGACGATGGTCGGTGAAAAGTATTTTCGTATTTGGATGGGCGCTTAAAACAAATATTTTCAAGTCCCGAGAGTCTTTTTGGTGGAATTTCTGTTATCGTGTTCGGCGATCTAAGGCAGTTATGTCCAGTAGGTGATCATTGGATATTTAAATCCTCATTAGGAGCGCATAATCCATACAGTGCGATAGTTGGTTTTAGTCTCTGGGATAGCTTCAAGTTTTTCGAACTTACAGAGATAATGCGACAGCGAGATGACCAAGCTTTTGCAACCGCACTTAATAACATGGCATCGGCCGAAATGACATCAGAAGATAGTCAATTGCTTAGGAGCCGAATAGTTGACGGCAGTCAAGCCCCCAGAGATGAGATCCACTTATTTTATAGCAATAGCGAGAAAGATAAGTACAATAGGGAGAAGCTATCATCGATAATGACTGCAGAATGTACTTCAATAGCTTTAGACTGCATCAAAGCCTAACATCTTAACACAGAAACCAAAAGCAAATATCTGGACTCTGTTAAGTGTTTCAAAGCTTCGAATACACAAGGTTTGTGTACTTCATTGGTTCTTAAAACCACGGCTAAATATATGATGACAGTCAATGTAGATACATCATATGGTCTTGTTAACGGAGCCGCTGGTGTTTTAATGCAAATAGATCTCAGCTCATCCAATACCCCCGAACTTCTTTGGATACATTTTCTTGAGGAAAGCGTAGGAGTTAACGCACGGTCGAAACGCAGCCATAGTAACGAATCTTCATGAACCCCAATTCAGAAAACTACAAAAAGTTTTCAGTACCACCAAAACGAACAAGTTACTATCGACCGAAAACAGTTTCCGGTTGTAGCTGCAGAAGCTATAACTATTCATAAGAGTCAGGGAGCTACATACAGCAAAGTGGTCGTCCACACTTCATCCAATATGCAAAGAGAGGCGTTGTATGTAGCTTGCAGTAGGGCCACCAGTGCGAACGGACTTTACATCATTGGACCATTCATTCCTCCGAAACCCAAGCGGGACTGTCCTATCGCGATGGAGATGGAGAACTTACGTTCTGCCAAATCACTTCAAACCCACTTCGATTTTTTACTCAATCCGTCCGGCCTCAATATTTTCTTCCATAATACGGAAAGCTTGCACTGCCATTTTAGCGATTTTTTTTCTGATCAGTTAATGCTCAATTCTTCTTTTTTGTGCTTCGTTGAGGCTTCCACTTACTCAAATAAAGCTTATAATATTCCTGGCTATTCCACTGCAGTGCGGTTAGATTGCCCTTCCGTAGCCAGCGGAAGTAGACAGAAAAGGACATTAGACATTCTAATATTTGTTAGAAATGAACTTTTAGATCATTGTAGTAATTTTGAAAGTTGTCGATTTTATGCAAATTCCGGAAACTTAGCATCTCCAGTGTTTGAGTATGCTTTGTTTAAGTACAAATCTGTAGGTTTTGTTGTTATTTATAGAACCCCCGCGTATCCTTTGCCAAAGTTGAAAGCAGAATTTGAGGACCTATTTCAAAGAAATCAGCTTTTAGATAGAAATTGCTTAGTGTTAGGAGATTTTAATTTATGTCTTCATAATTTTTTGGCTGCTGTAGGGAAGTTTATGAATTCCTTTCAGAAAGGAATTGTAGGTCATTGTTAGGCTTGGACTCGTCCACAACCAATTGCGATACGCATATTGACTGGGCGTTTTCAAACATTTCCGATAGCAGGGCCACCGCGCGCACCTTTGAGACTGTCTATAGTTATAATAGTGGAATTCTAGTTAATGTTAGGGAGCCAGAAGATTAGGTTTGGATAGGTCAGCGACCCCCTGCACGAACCGTAACTTTTAACTTTAATCTTTTATTTTGTTTCATCTCTTTTGTTCGTTTTTTTATCCGTTTTCCGTTTTATTATTTTGTTAAGTTTATATTACGTATATTTATTTGTAAAAATTTTTACGTCTTTAGGTATTCATTTTAGGATAGAATATTTCTACGTATTTAGGTATTCATTTAAGTAGGGTAAAGTAGGTAGCTATGGACAGTCGGTAGTTGTGGACACCCCTGTGCAACTTTTGACACAGAGCAGATTTCATAGAATGTCATGTGTGCGCCTTAGAAGCACGATGTTTTTGTGCCAAATACCTAAGTGAACAGACGCGTCTGCATTGTGCTGCAAACAAATTTTTTGTTTTACCTCGAAAAAAATCACAAAAGTTTCTTTGAACGTTTTTTAAAGTGTCACAGTGTGAATTGTGTGAAGTGAGAAGGTGAGTGCAATGGATTTTTTTACGCCAAATTTAGTTTTCTTTGAGATTCAATAGATAGATTCGGACACAATCTACCCAGCAAACATTTTTTTCATATGATTTCAAAATGGCTGCTCAAGGGAGTTGTGGACACTTGAATGACGGGAGTTGTGGACACCCAATTTTTTTTTTGGCAAATCGTGAAATATTGTCGTTGATGTCAATATAAATTATTTTAATAGTGTTTTATGCATTTTTTCGATGTTTTTAGTCATGTCGTCGAAGAAAAATTCAAAAAAATCGTCCGATTTAACGGGAATTGATTTTAATGCGCTGAAAAATGCCAAGTGTGCTGACATGCGTGCAAGCTACTTCACATGCGCGAATTGTGCTTCTGACGTGGAATGATGCCCTCTCTCGTTATTCTTTTTGCCATTGATGGCCTTTAAAATCAATAAACTTTCATTATTGATTAATTTCATTGCGTTTAACTTCATACTTTCTATATTTAAGCTCATTTTACAAAGGTGTCCACAACCACCCACCAACAACATATATCGCAAAAATGACCATTTCACAAAAAATTTGATAATTTTTTTTCAATGGAAGATATCAATGTAATTCTTTCAAAACTAGTTAGCTGAGGTTTCTAGCTTTCCATTGATATGCATATGTCTGCATAATATGCCCCAGGTAAAAATATATGATTGAAAAACAAAACTATGTCCACAACTGCCTACCTTCCCCTATAGATATTTTTTTTGAAGGATTGAAATCCTATTTTTAATTTTTTGGGGAATATGGAGCTTAAAAATGCCTTTCAAAGCAGCTTAAGTCGACTCGTAGGTCCCCAAGATTATATTTTGGCTAGAGTGACCCCATTGCATCGCGATGGCCTCCCCGTGGTGTTCCCTGGGTACCAATTTAATGCATTAAATTGGTAGCCAATTCGAGCGGCGTTTACGTATCAAATATGTACATATATTATATAAGTTACATACAAGTAAATTACAAGGTTATACCTACATATACACATATAACTGAGTACCGGGTATAAAGTAGAGCCACGGCTATAGCCGCGGCTCACAACGTTCCCTCTCGTTTTTTTTTCCTAACACTACCCGCACCCTACGATCTTCGTCTACCTATCTAACCATTCGTCCCTAGCTTGCCCGCATGGTGTTCTCGGACGATTTCGAGACGTCGACAGTGGCAGTGGCTCGACCGCCCATTCAAGCCTAATATAAGCTGTGCGGCCGGGGATAGGGAGACAGTGCTTCTTAACCTTCGGTCTGCATACAACGTACACAGTGCTTTTTAGCCTTCGGTCTGAATATCACGTGCACAGTGCTTCCTAGCCTTCGTGAATACTCAACAGCAATCCACGCCCGGGCCCCGCCCGTTACAAACGCATCTCTCCGCAAGCTGCGCCTGAGCTCCATCTCGAGTCAAGCCCTTCTGACAAACAGGAAGTAACGAACGCGGGCCAAAAATGTAACCCATATCGAACCCGGAGTGGCCCCGAACATAGTCAGGCTCTGCCAGTAGAGTCCGCTACGAGTCCACGTGTACTCTGACTTCTCAAGCCCGCGTGCATCCCGGCCTCTCGTCTAAGCTAGCTCTTCAGTACAGCGCCTGCGAATAAGCCCGTCATGTCTCCGCCCTTCCAATATCCTGGCCCCAGCTTTTGGTGTACCGCGCGTCTGGATACGGCAGCCCACGTTCTCAAAGCCCTGGTGTCCCGATTTCCACAGTTTCAACGTCGACGTAACAGCATCGAGCCTAGCTCAGCATGGGAGTCAGGTGGATCTCAGTCAGACGCAACAACGAGTTGGAGGCGAGTACTTCCGAGCTCGGCTTAGACAGTTCTGGGACGGTCGAAGAATTAAGACGCCGACTAGCGGCTTTCTCAAACAAGGACGATCTATCCGCTGCAGAGCGCTCGAGACTCAGTGAATTGGAGGCGCAGTACGGAACCACCACGAACCCGGAGACCAAAACCCTTGTCCCTCAACGCTCGCGCTTCTTAGTTTGCAAGTCCGTCCCCCAACAACGTCTGATGCTGCATTCCCCAGTAACCTCATAGTATCAGGATTCCCTGCTCCAACGGAAAAGCTTTTCCAAGGTATCGACATTAGCGCCAGGCAGAGGAGTATCCAAAGGAATCCAGAACAAGCAGCGAAGGTACTCACACGAAACGAGGAGCATTTAAACGCCATTATTTCTTAGTTATGTCTTAGTTATAGTAAATAAGCTTATTATAATTCACAGCTCATCGAACGCGAAGGTACCTGCCGACGAAGTGATACGCCCAAAGACCAGTGCGAAGCCGACATAGACTGGGAGATCATCGAGGAACCCTTTCTTCGCCCCACTCAACGATTCTACCGCATCAACCCTGAGGTACTCAGCTGGGAAAACCTATGTGGAGACATCACGAACTGGCCCTGTATCAGCGCACCAGACGCCACCGACGCTCACGCTGACACAGGCGGCATCAGCGCACCAGACGACAGCGACACTCACGCCGGCCCATGTTGCGTCTACGCGGCAGGTGACATCAACGCCCGGGACCTAGGACACTTTGATGCACCAGACGTCATCGACGTTCCCGCTGACCCATGCCGCATCAACGCACCATCGTTGTACCAGACACCATCGACATCCACGCCGACCCAGGCTACGTCGACACAGCTGACGTCATCTACCTCCTAGGCCCCAGCCACGTCCACGTTGCAGAAACCATCGACCGAATCTACCCCAAAGTAGCTGGAGCTATCCCCACCATGCCCACAAGCCTGCCGTGCGTGGTCACACTAATGGACCATACAAGATCGGAACCGTCAGAGTTCGAGCGGGAGGTGCTCCGTTGGGAAGAGCCTCCACTCCCGACCCTCTTCGGGGTTCTTGACATGCCTCACCTCCTCGGGCTAATAGACGGTCTCGACATCACCTACGAGTACTCTGAACTCCCGGACGTCGGCGTCCTTGCGGCAGTCCTACATTTCGGCGCCGCTAGTCCTGAGACATCTGAGACTACAGCCCCCACGCCAGGCGTTGAATAGGTGACCGGAGAAAAGGACTGGAGAGTACGCACGCCCAGCGGCAGGATACCGGTGACACTGAAATCGAGGCTGCTAGCGCAGCTGGATAGCCCGAGACGTAAGGAAGTTCGATTCCTAGTGAAGGCCGATGGTGCCTTTTTCCAGGTCCACATCAGCAAAACGAACAAAGTGACCAATCGTTCACGGGCCCCCCGAAGTAAGGAGGGCGTGTGAGGACCCATACTAGGGCCTCACATACTTATATGTATGCATATAGCCTTAAAATAGGATACAATGAAGCCATTCATAAATATATAACTAAGGTAGATTTATTAGTAGAGTAACAACGCCGAAAACCGCCAGATGCCCAGCTACCCACGCCCGAAAAACCAGCAGCAGATATGCCAAAGCGGCGAACACACGCAGAAAATGGAGTTCGCGAAAAGATGGAAAATCGAGGAGTCGAATTCGAGAGGCCATGGCGCCCGGTTCACGCGAGCAGGAGCGCCCGTAGAAACGAAAAGTGTTACGCAGAAAGACAAAAATTAAAACGCAGGCCACAAGGCAGACTACGCCGAGAGACAACAAAACCAAAACGCAGCCTACAACGCAGACCCCAGGAAGCAAAGGAGACCAGGAAGATCATGGGACATCGACACTATACACGCGGGTGAGCTGGCTGGTGGCCAAGACGGGAAGGGCTTAGAGTAGGTGTGCGGTGGGAGTAGCTAGACTAAACGATAAATAATACATACACATATATTCATAATGGGGCCTGCTCCCTTCTCTGGCAACAGGGGATTTACCCTGCTGGAGTCGGTTTCGGGCTGCGCCTCTGGTGGGTGCTGCCCTTCCTTTCCCCTCCTCTACAGTCTGCCTTACTAGCGGGTTCACGTTACCCTGCCGTCCCCGGCGTATGCATTTCGCTCCGGCTTTTGGCAATAGGGAATTTACCCTGCCGAGACCGGGATCTGTTGTGAAGCCGGGATCGCTGGGCCGCGTCTTTCCCCTCGTCCCTAAGCTATATCTCGAAGGTCACGCCGTTGGCGGTGACTCGGTAGCCCCCTATGAAATAACACGCCCTCCAGTCTCAATAGTCTTAGCAACTTATAAATAAACTGTAAGTGACCCTGGACAGACTGAGATTTATACCCCAGCTCCAGATCCCTACCTTATATACATATATATATATATAATTATATATATGTATATACTGACTGAGTACCGGGTATAAACTAGAGCAGCGGCTCACAACGTTCCCCCTTGTTTTTTTTACTTTTACTGAGTTTTCAAATACGAATTGATCAATTTTGAATTTTAGAATTTAGCTTTATATTTTCCAAACAGTAAGCTGAAACTACAAAGTGTTTGGGTTTGATTTTGAGCTGCTTTTATCAACTTTTAGAATTTCAAATTTCAATAAAAACCTGATGTGAGTTACATATGTTTAAAGCCTCAAATCTATCAAAATAAGTGGATTGGGTTTACAGTGGAATTGTAGTATTGCCTTGTGTTTTACTTGTGACCGCATGTTTCTCGACGCAATCAGACGCTGTGCAGCCTTTCCAGCCGTCAGACGAGCGTGGATGTCCAAGGGATCAATTCCAAGTATTATCTCGAGTGCTTTTGTTGGGGTTGACCTCAGTTCCCCCGTGCTGCAGAGCAGAGCCTGTCGACGAGTCTTTTCCATAAGCTTGTAGTACGCCTTCTTCCCGGTAGCTTGCCACCACACTAAGACTCCATACAATTGGTCGCACCAAAGAGATGTTGATCTAATGCATAAAAGCAGGTAACAGGCCCCATATGCTGTTGAGCATCTTCTTTGATGCATATAGCGCAATGATGCCCTTCTTCACCCTTTCCACTACATAGGGTCTCCATGCCAGCTTGCTATCCAGTATGCCGAGGTATTGGACTTGTGTTTTTAAGTACCTCGTACCTCTTGGTGAAGAGGATGACATCCGTCTTGTCCGCGTTGATACTGAGTGCTACTTCGTCCGCCCACTCACATATCTCCCTGAGTGTACTTTCCATTATGGAGCTGAGGGTCGATGGACATACTCCCGTAATAAATATGCTTATGTCATCTGCATAGGTTGTTATTTTTGCGGTCTTCCTTTCGAATCTCTTGATTAGATCTCGATCTACGAGATTCCAGAGGAGGGGCGACAGGACTCCACCTTAAGGTGTACCCCCTTGGCCATGGAGGCGGTGCCCCATTAAACTGAGAAAGCGGGAAGAATCAGTCTTACACACAGAAATTCCAGTTCCTGCTCGATCTGGACTGTGAAAAGTTCAGACGTGAAGTTTGAGTCCACAGCAATCAGAACCCCTCATGCACGTTGAGACGAACGATCCTTTCTATAAGTTGTGTCCTTTCTATAACCGCTTTTGATTGGTCCGCTTTATATTTGTGCAGTGATGTTATGACAGGCACAAACATTTTCTATGATGCACTGGACTCACTTTTTGTCTCTTGTGTCCCACTTTCCTGTCCGATTAGATCAAGAAAACCCCATTGGTTTACCAAGGAGCTATCTCATCTAAAAAACTTAAAATCAAGACGAAATAAAAAATTTCAAGAAATTGGCTCTTCTTCTTCTTTTTCTCATTATGTAATAGCTCGGTCAAACTTTTCAGTTCTTAACGCTACAAAACTACCTATCTCGATGCAGGATACGTTTTTCTAAGGACCCCAAACAGTTCTACAGCTTCGTAAGCAGTAAGCATAGCACGTCCGCACACCCATCCTCGTTATCCTTCCTTAATACGTCAGCAGATAATGACCAGGCAATTGCCGATCTTTTTGCACGTTTTTTCCAAACTACCTATTCGCAGGACGTTTACTCTGGTCAGCCGTATTTTCAGTCCTTTGCTAAATGAAAGCCCGTTGCTTCATGATCTACGAATAGTGAAGCCGGTGTTCTCACCGGGTCCGGACGGAGTTCCCGGCTGTGTACTCAGGTACTGATCCGAGTCTCTGTGTGGGCCGTTGCTTAAACTATTCAACCAATCCATAAATGCTTCATGCTTTCCCCCGATATGGAAGGAGTCCTTTATAATTCCTCTCCATAAGAAAGGTAGCAAGTCTGACGCACTAACTATAGAGGTATATCTAAGTTATCCGCTATTCCTAAAGTGTTTGAGAAAATTTTAACTCCGCACCTGCAGCACCTATGCAGATCACTTATATCTCCACCACAACATGGATTTATGAGGTGAAGATCAACCACTACAAATTTATTGGAGTTTACCTCCTTTATAATAAAAGGCTTTCAAGGTAATTTACAGACGGATGTTGCTTACACCGATTTTAGTAAAACGTTCGATTCTGTAAACCATTCCCTCCTAGCACAAAAGCTCGACCTTCTAGGGTTCCCGCCCAATTTCCTGAGATGGATCTCTAGCTACCTTTGTTCTAGGTCTCAAAGCGTCCTTTTCAAAAACTCCCTGTCCTCACCAGTTATGGTGACCTCGGGTGTACCAAAGGGCAGCCATCTAGGCCCCTTACTCTTTACACTCTTTATAAATGACCTACCTTCTGTATTAACATACTCTCGAGTACTTATGTATGCGGATGATGTTAAGCTCTGTGTCCAGTATAAGGACATTTCTTTTCAATCCAGGTTGCAATCCGATCTCGATAGATTTCAGTCTTGGTATTGTGCAAATTTATTAAACCTTAACGCTTCAAAATGTAAAGTAATGACTTTTCATCGCTCCAGCGCCTTTCTGGTTCCTTACACCCTTTGTGGTGGTTCTCTTGAGAGAATTACCCGGGTTGATGATCTTGGTGTTCTATTAGATCCCAAGTTAAAGTTTTCAGAACACATTTCTACCATGGTGAATAAGGCCATGGGCGGAATTTGACGACCCCTATATAACAAAGACTCTCTACACCTCTCTGGTTCGTCCGATTTTAGAATACGGCTCTTGTGTATGGTGCCCTCAGTACAACGTACACCAGGACCATATAGAATCAGTTCAGAAAAACTTTTTACTTTTTGCTCTTCGCGGCCTCAACTGGGATGCAAGTGTGAGACTGCCGTCTTACTTTAATAGATTGCTTTTAATAAACCTTCCAACCCTAGCTAATCGTAGGAAAATGCTTGGTGTGATTTTTGGGCACAACTTGATCAAGGGTGACGTAGATAGCCCTGACCTGTTCAGCCGCATAAACTTCACGTGCGTTCTTGCCTGGGATCCGCGAGCAACAGCCATCGGCTGGTGTCATTTGGGCCACTTGATGGTGCAGTCAATGCACATCAACGTCCTAAAAAAAAATAAAAAAGAAAAAAAAAGTTACAAGAAAGAGATACGCAAGGCACAACGCAACTCGTGGAGGAACTTCTGCTCCTTCTTCTGACTCAGGAAGCTGCTTTCTTAGAAACCTACCATATAGAGTTGGTTTAAGCTCAACAGTGGACAATGGTCAGAGAGCACCGAAGAAGCCCTGACGGCACTAATGGAGGCTCACTTCCCATTATTCACCGAGGTCACTGATGCCGCAACGCAACAGGACCTAGCAACAGAGGAACAAACCCTCCCCACAAACCTAATAACCCACAAGAAAATCCAATGGGCCATAGACTCCTTTACGGGCATTAAAGCACCTGGGCTGGATGGAATATTCCCAGCCATGTTACAGGTGAGCAAAGAATTGATCACCCCATCGCTTTTCGCTATGTATACGCCGCGCTTAAGGACAGGCTATATACCTATCCATGGCTATGGAGAACTTCCAGAGTTGTCTTCCTCAGTCCCAAGGATTATAGACCGATAACCCTCACCTTTTTTCTACTAAAAACAATGAAAAAAATGCTGCTGGAGCTACACATCAGGAAGGAAGTTGGGGGACTGATGTCAAACAACCAGCATGCCTACACTAAAAGAAAATCGGTGGAAACAGCACTACACTCGCTAGTAGCTACCGCCAAAAAAGCCCTCAACAACAAGAAATATGCACCAGGAGTATTTGTTGATATATCCGGAGCATTAAATAACGTGGCCACAAGTGCAATAATGGGTCGCTTAGAAGCAACCAACACCAAGCACCCAGCAATCAACCACTGGATAAAGAATCTCCTCAGTTGTAGACGGGTTCAATCGGAATGGGGCACCGCCTCCATGGCCAAGGGGGTACACCTTAAGGTGGAGCCCTGTCGCCCCTCCTCTGGAATCTCGTAGATCGAGATCTAATCAAGAGATTCGAAAGGAAGACCGCAAAAATAACAACCTATGCAGATGACATAAGCATATTTATTACGGGAGTATGTCCATCGACCCTCAGCTCCATAATGGAAAGTACACTCAGGGAGATATGTGAGTGGGCGGACGAAGTAGCACTCAGTATCAACGCGGACAAGACGGATGTCATCCTCTTCACCAAGAGGTACGAGGTACTTAAAAACACAAGTCCAATACCTCGGCATACTGGATAGCAAGCTGGCATGGAGACCCTATGTAGTGGAAAGGGTGAAGAAGGGCATCATTGCGCTATATGCATCAAAGAAGATGCTCAACAGCATATGGGGCCTGTTACCTGCTTTTATGCATTAGATCAACATCTCTTTGGTGCGACCAATTGTATGGAGTCTTAGTGTGGTGGCAAGCTACCGGGAAGAAGGCGTACTACAAGCTTATGGAAAAGACTCGTCGACAGGCTCTGCTCTGCAGCACGGGGGAACTGAGGTCAACCCCAACAAAAGCACTCGAGATAATACTTGGAATTGATCCCTTGGACATCCACGCTCGTCTGACGGCTGGAAAGGCTGCACAGCGTCTGATTGCGTCGAGAAACATGCGGTCACAAGTAAAACACAAGGCAATACTACAATTCCACTGTAAACCCAATCCACTTATTTGATAGATTTGAGGCTTTAAACATATGTAACTCACATCAGGTTTTTATTGAAATTTGAAATTCTAAAAGTTGATAAAAGCAGCTCAAAATCAAACCCAAACACTTTGTAGTTTCAGCTTACTGTTTGGAAAATATAAAGCTAAATTCTAAAATTCAAAATTGATCAATTCGTATTTGAAAACTCAGTAAAAGTAAAAAAAACAAGGGGGAACGTTGTGAGCCGCTGCTCTAGTTTATACCCGGTACTCAGTCAGTATATACATATATATAATTATATATATATATATGTATATAAGGTAGGGATCTGGAGCTGGGGTATAAATCTCAGTCTGTCCAGGGTCACTTACAGTTTATTTATAAGTTGCTAAGACTATTGAGACTGGAGGGCGTGTTATTTCATAGGGGGCTACCGAGTCACCGCCAACGGCGTGACCTTCGAGATATAGCTTAGGGACGAGGGGAAAGACGCGGCCCAGCGATCCCGGCTTCACAACAGATCCCAGTCTCGGCAGGGTAAATTCCCTATTGCCAAAAGCCGGAGCGAAATGCATACGCCGGGGACGGCAGGGTAACGTGAACCCGCTAGTAAGGCAGACTGTAGAGGAGGGGAAAGGAAGGGCAGCACCCACCAGAGGCGCAGCCCGAAACCGACTCCAGCAGGGTAAATCCCCTGTTGCCAGAGAAGGGAGCAGGCCCCATTATGAATATATGTGTATGTATTATTTATCGTTTAGTCTAGCTACTCCCACCGCACACCTACTCTAAGCCCTTCCCGTCTTGGCCACCAGCCAGCTCACCCGCGTGTATAGTGTCGATGTCCCATGATCTTCCTGGTCTCCTTTGCTTCCTGGGGTCTGCGTTGTAGGCTGCGTTTTGGTTTTGTTGTCTCTCGGCGTAGTCTGCCTTGTGGCCTGCGTTTTAATTTTTGTCTTTCTGCGTAACACTTTTCGTTTCTACGGGCGCTCCTGCTCGCGTGAACCGGGCGCCATGGCCTCTCGAATTCGACTCCTCGATTTTCCATCTTTTCGCGAACTCCATTTTCTGCGTGTGTTCGCCGCTTTGGCATATCTGCTGCTGGTTTTTCGGGCGTGGGTAGCTGGGCATCTGGCGGTTTTCGGCGTTGTTACTCTACTAATAAATCTACCTTAGTTATATATTTATGAATGGCTTCATTGTATCCTATTTTAAGGCTATATGCATACATATAAGTATGTGAGGCCCTAGTATGGGTCCTCACACGCCCTCCTTACTTCGGGGGCCCGTGAACGATTGGTCACTTTGTTCGTTTTGCTGATGTGGACCTGGAAAAAGGCACCATCGGCCTTCACTAGGAATCGAACTTCCTTACGTCTCGGGCTATCCAGCTGCGCTAGCAGCCTCGATTTCAGTGTCACCGGTATCCTGCCGCTGGGCGTGCGTACTCTCCAGTCCTTTTCTCCGGTCACCTATTCAACGCCTGGCGTGGGGGCTGTAGTCTCAGATGTCTCAGGACTAGCGGCGCCGAAATTTAGGACTGCCGCAAGGACGCCGACGTCCGGGAGTTCAGAGTACTCGTAGGTGATGTCGAGACCGTCTATTAGCCCGAGGAGGTGAGGCATGTCAAGAACCCCGAAGAGGGTCGGGAGTGGAGGCTCTTCCCAACGGAGCACCTCCCGCTCGAACTCTGACGGTTCCGATCTTGTATGGTCCATTAGTGTGACCACGCACGGCAGGCTTGTGGGCATGGTGGGGATAGCTCCAGCTACTTTGGGGTAGATTCGGTCGATGGTTTCTGCAACGTGGACGTGGCTGGGGCCTAGGAGGTAGATGACGTCAGCTGTGTCGACGTAGCCTGGGTCGGCGTGGATGTCGATGGTGTCTGGTACAACGATGGTGCGTTGATGCGGCATGGGTCAGCGGGAACGTCGATGACGTCTGGTGCATCAAAGTGTCCTAGGTCCCGGGCGTTGATGTCACCTGCCGCGTAGACGCAACATGGGCCGGCGTGAGTGTCGCTGTCGTCTGGTGCGCTGATGCCGCCTGTGTCAGCGTGAGCGTCGGTGGCGTCTGGTGCGCTGATACAGGGCCAGTTCGTGATGTCTCCACATAGGTTTTCCCAGCTGAGTATCTCAGGGTTGATGCGGTAGAATCGTTGAGTGGGGCGAAGAAAGGGTTCCTCGATGATCTCCCAGTCTATGTCGTCTTCGCACTGGTCTTTGGGCGTATCACTTCGTCGGCAGGTACCTTCGCGTTCGATGAGCTGTGAATTATAATAAGCTTATTTACTATAACTAAGACATAACTAAGAAATAATGGCGTTTAAATGCTCCTCGTTTCGTGTGAGTACCTTCGCTGCTTGTTCTGGATTCCTTTGGATACTCCTCTGCCTGGCGCTAATGTCGATACCTTGGAAAAGCTTTTCCGTTGGAGCAGGGAATCCTGATACTATGAGGTTACTGGGGAATGCAGCATCAGACGTTGTTGGGGGACGGACTTGCAAACTAAGAAGCGCGAGCGTTGAGGGACAAGGGTTTTGGTCTCCGGGTTCGTGGTGGTTCCGTACTGCGCCTCCAATTCACTGAGTCTCGAGCGCTCTGCAGCGGATAGATCGTCCTTGTTTGAGAAAGCCGCTAGTCGGCGTCTTAATTCTTCGACCGTCCCAGAACTGTCTAAGCCGAGCTCGGAAGTACTCGCCTCCAACTCGTTGTTGCGTCTGACTGAGATCCACCTGACTCCCATGCTGAGCTAGGCTCGATGCTGTTACGTCGACGTTGAAACTGTGGAAATCGGGACACCAGGGCTTTGAGAACGTGGGCTGCCGTATCCAGACGCGCGGTACACCAAAAGCTGGGGCCAGGATATTGGAAGGGCGGAGACATGACGGGCTTATTCGCAGGCGCTGTACTGAAGAGCTAGCTTAGACGAGAGGCCGGGATGCACGCGGGCTTGAGAAGTCAGAGTACACGTGGACTCGTAGCGGACTCTACTGGCAGAGCCTGACTATGTTCGGGGCCACTCCGGGTTCGATATGGGTTACATTTTTGGCCCGCGTTCGTTACTTCCTGTTTGTCAGAAGGGCTTGACTCGAGATGGAGCTCAGGCGCAGCTTGCGGAGAGATGCGTTTGTAACGGGCGGGGCCCGGGCGTGGATTGCTGTTGAGTATTCACGAAGGCTAGGAAGCACTGTGCACGTGATATTCAGACCGAAGGCTAAAAAGCACTGTGTACGTTGTATGCAGACCGAAGGTTAAGAAGCACTGTCTCCCTATCCCCGGCCGCACAGCTTATATTAGGCTTGAATGGGCGGTCGAGCCACTGCCACTGTCGACGTCTCGAAATCGTCCGAGAACACCATGCGGGCAAGCTAGGGACGAATGGTTAGATAGGCTACCAATTTAATGCATTAAATTGGTACCCAGGGAACACCACGGGGAGGCCATCGCGATGCAATGGGGTCACTCTAGCCAAAATATAATCTTGGGGACCTACGAGTCGACTTGAGCTGCTTTGAAAGGCATTTTTAAGCTGCATATTCCCCAAAAAATTAAAAATAGGATTCCAAGCCTTCAAACAAAATATCTATACTTAAATGAATACCTAAATACGTAGAAATAATCTATCCTAAAATGAATACCTAAACACGTAAAAATTATTACAAATAAATATACGTAATATAAACTTAACAAAATAATAAAACGGAAAACGGATAAAAAAACGAACAAAAGAGATTAAACAAAATAAAAGATTAAAGTTAAAAGTAATAATATAATTAAGAATACGCGTCCCCTGCAGGTTTCTGCCGGTCCGTACGGGCTTACGGTTCGTGCAGGGGGTCGCTGACCTATCCAAACCTAATCTTCTGGCTCCCTAACATTAACTAGAATTCCACTATGATAACTATAGACAGTCTCAAAGGTGCGCGCGGTGGCCCTGCTATCGGAAATGTTTGAAAACGCCCAGTCAATATGCGTATCGCAATTGGTTGTGGACGAGTCCAAGCCTAACAATGACCTACAATTCCTTTCTGAAAGGAATTCATAAACTTCCCTACAGCAGCCAGAAAAATTATGAAGACATAAATTAAAATCTCCTAACACTAAGCAATTTCTATCTAAAAGCTGATTTCTTTCAAATAAGTCCTCAAATTCTGCTTTGAACTTTGGCAACGGATACGCGGGGGTTCTATAAATAACAACAAAACCTACAGATTTGTACTTAAACAAAGCATACTCAAACACTGGAGATGCTAAGTTTCCGGAATTTGCATAAAATCGACAACTTTCAAAATTACTACAATGATCTAAAAGTTCATTTCTAACAAATATTAGAATGTCTAATGTCCTTTTCTGTCTACTTCCGCTGGCTACGGAAGGGCAATCTAACCGCACTGCAGTGGAATAGCCAGGAATATTATAAGCTTTATTTGAGTAAGTGGAAGCCTCAACGAAGCACAAAAAAGAAGAATTGAGCATTAACTGATCAGAAAAAAAATCGCTAAAATGGCAGTGCAAGCTTTCCGTATTATGGAAGAAAATATTGAGGTCGGACGGATTGAGTAAACAATCGAAGTGGGTTTGAAGTGATTTGGCAGAACGTAAGTTCTCCATCTCCATCGCGATAGGACAGTCCCGCTTGGGTTTCGGAGGAATGAATGGTCCAACGATGTAAAGTCCGTTCGCACTGGTGGCCCTACTGCAAGCTACATACAACGCCTCTCTTTGCATATTGGATGAAGTGTGGACGACCACTTTGCTGTATGTAGCTCCCTGACTCTTATGAATAGTTATAGCTTCTGCAGCAACAATCGGAAACTGTTTTCGGTCGATAGTAACTTGTTCGTTTTGGTGGTACTGAAAACTTTTTGTAGTTTTCTGAATTGGGGTCCATGAAGATTCGTTACTATGGCTGCGTTTCGACCGTGCGTTAACTCCTACGCTTTCCTCAAGAAAATGTATCCAAAGAAGTTCGGGGGTATTGGATGAGCTGAGATCTATTTGCATTAAAACACCAGCGGCTCCGTTAACAAGACCATCTGATGTATCTACATTGACTGTCATCATATATTTAGCCGTGGTTTTAAGAACCAATGAAGTACACAAACCTTGTGTATTCGAAGCTTTGAAACACTTAACAGAGTCCAGATATTTGCTTTTGGTTTCTGTGTTAAGATGTTAGGCTTTGATGCAGTCTAAAGCTATTGAAGTACATTCTGCAGTCATTATCGATGATAGCTTCTCCCTATTGTACTTATCTTTCTCGCTATTGCTATAAAATAAGTGGATCTCATCTCTGGGGGCTTGACTGCCGTCAACTATTCGGCTCCTAAGCAATTGACTATCTTCTGATGTCATTTCGGCCGATGCCATGTTATTAAGTGCGGTTGCAAAAGCTTGGTCATCTCGCTGTCGCATTATCTCTGTAAGTTCGAAAAACTTGAAGCTATCCCAGAGACTAAAACCAACTATCGCACTGTATGGATTATGCGCTCCTAATGAGGATTTAAATATCCAATGATCACCTACTGGACATAACTGCCTTAGATCGCCGAACACGATAACAGAAATTCCACCAAAAAGACTCTCGGGACTTGAAAATATTTGTTTTAAGCGCGTATCCAAATACGAAAATATTTTTCACCGACCATCGTCAATTATAAGACTTTTAAGATCAATAAATCTTGAACGCAAGGTATTTAACATTTCTGGACCCAACTGTTTAAAGGCATGGTTAGGCTGATTGAGAGGTAAAGAACACATGGAGTGAAGTGTGGCACCTACAATACCGAATGCAGCTTTTCCTGTAGGAGCACACAGAAGAACCTTAACAGTTTCTGGGTTAGATCCTGGTCTACGATTAAACTCCTGGGAAATGGTCTGAAAAATGGTAGATATTGTCCTACTCTTGCCGACGCCTGCGCCGCCACCTACAAACTCATTAAAAACTGCCTTTTTTCTCACAATATGCAGAACATGGGTGAGATAAGCTTGTTGCTTCAAATTAAGCGATCTAATTAAACTGGCTAACAACGTAGGGGAAACAATCGGAGGAAGCTTAACTAATCGAATACTCCTATCTTCATCCGTTACCTGGTCATTCAAGTTCAGAACATTTATTTGAAAACTTATTTCGGGAATCGCTAAAGCCCTAAACTGCTCATCAATGGTCTCATCAACCGCCTCTTCACCTACATTTTCCTCCCTATTGGCTTCGGCTTCCATGGCCCTCCTAATCGCGTCTTCTAAATCCGCTAACGCATTGTATTTTTGGAAATTTTAACTAACTAAATTCTGATGATTGTTATAAACATCCTCGCAATTAACGCTCACTAAATCTCTTTCTTCATCTCTCCACGGATAAAACAGCATGACTAATGCTCTAAAATAGTTAGACCTATCTGTATTTATATTAAACCTCATATACTTTAAAATGGATGGCTTCGTCCGTTCCCTACTAAAACCACTATTATCGCGGAGAGGAAGAAAGACTTCTACTTCTACCCCATTTTCTTCGTCCTCTTCATCATCGCTATTTTGGCCAACTCTTTTCCCGCTTTTAGTAAATTCATAATTTGCTGCAAAATCGGCCAAACACAGGCCCTGAAGATTGATTGGTCTCTGTTCATACCGCTCCAGCAATCCTTTGACGAATATGTCAGTGGAGACCTGATTCATATTTGGTGGGATGCTTTTGGATTTGAGCATTCGCACTCGTTGCTCTGGAGGGAAAGTATTAACATGAACGCATTTGTTGCTAGTTCCGGACAAAGGAATACCTAGACAACAATATACTGCTTCCTGAGCAGATATCTCAGTGCCAGAAATAAATTTGTGACCAATGTGCTGTAGCTTTTGCCTAATCGTATAATTGCCCCCTTGCACCTCTCTTACCGCCTCGCGCATAAGCTTAGAAATACCCCTTTGGGATTTATTTATATAGTTTATTATATAGCTACAGCATGCATAAGGGTCCAAAATGAATTGGATATCTATTTTGGCCCTTTGCATTGAAAGAATGTGCTTATTATAAGCATTAACGCTAATCTCAGAAAACGACCTCTTTAGAAAAATGTGTGGTTTCTTCAAACCAGAACATATTGCATATTTTTAGTCCTCGTAATTGAGGCTCACTTGTTCGTGTGAAAGGAAATTCTCAAATATGCTCAGGTGATCAATCATATCAGAGGATTGATCAGAATTCAGTAGGTCTTGAATTTTCCTAAAATTTCCTTGGTGAAAATCAAGGTTTGGAGTTTCCTCCGGCAGTGGACTCAATATCTCCGTTTGGGGCATTGGAGTGTATGGAATACCGAATCTACAAACTTTTTTTCCACTTCTATTGATTTTTTTAAGACATGTCATGTGTTCGGGCCAGCCGCTAATCAACAGGCCTAACTTAAAACTATACATACTATACAATACAATATTCAATGCACTGCAAACGCCCACGTTCGGCAGCGCTGCTGCGCTCTCCCCCTGTAAAGGGCGCTCTGCAGCCGCCGCCTCGGCTCTAGCTTTGATTAGCCGACGGTGCTAATTTCAGTAATCTGCTAACCTCTCTGCGCATTGGTTGCATTTGGATCTCGTTTACACATATATGTACATTTATCTGGTTGTGCTAAGAGCAAGCAATCGGCTTCCGCTAGCAGCCGCCGGTATAAATAAACAGTTATTACATATGAACAATTCGCGTTATTATTTTGGATCGAAATAGGTGCCAAAAAAGCTTGACATCTCAAACATTGGTGACCCCGACGTGATTAAAGACATTGGCTAATCGCGTTTCGTGTAAAAACATTTAAATTGAACAATATATTCGGTTCTGTGCATTTTAACCACAAACAAATACATTTGTGCAGCATATAAAACGGTTTATGTGCAAATTCAGTTGAGAGTGCGGTCGTCTGAGATTCCGTTAGTTTAATGGTCGAATCTCTCATTTAATGCTCAGCCGCAGATACGGTTCTTGACTTTTCGTGTCTCTCATTCTCGCTCCAGCTTCTGTGCACCGTCGCATAATCTTCAAGTCTCTCATTCTCTGCACAACTGCAGCCACGGTTTCGACTTTTCGTGTCTTCACTCTCTCTTTCTCGATTCTGTACGCCGTCGCTAAACGGTTATCTATTCTCCGTTGTTTCGTTGCATTTCACACCGTTAAGTATGGAAAGCGATCCAAATACAGGCGCGGGCGAAAATATTGTGACGGCTAATAACAGGCTGAGTCTTTATAAACGTAAAGTTCAGTCTTTGTACGATCGAATGAGCGGGCTCGGCGAATCATTCGCTGGCAATAAGATCGATAATTTTAACGCCACGGATATCGACGTTCGTATCGACATTCTGTCAGAAATTCGAGAGGAATTTAATAAGGCCCATAATGAACTGGAAGCGCTCAATCAAGATGAGATTGGGAGTGAGATGCGCAACAACTTTGATATGCTCTTCATATCGTTGAAGGCTGAGCTACTGGCTGCTCTCAAACTAGGCAACTTGCGCGCTGCTGCCTATTCGACAACCCGACCAAGCCATTCTGGACACAGTACCATCGTTATGCCTGATAAGCAGCGACTTCCTGAGTTTAAAATACCCAAGTTTTCTGATGGATACGTCGAATATTCGGACTTTATGGCGATGTTCAATTCGATCATCGACGCGGATGCGGATCTTAGCGACATCGAGAAGTTCCAGCACCTTCGCTCTAGCCTCGCTGATGTGGCTTTGGATTCGGTTCGATCTTTGGAACTCTCCAGTGCCAATTATCGTGTGGCGCTGGATATACTTAATAAACGTTTTAGTAACAAAAGACTTGTTTTTCAGGCACACATCAAGAAGATTCTTGGGCTCAAGAGAATAGATTCGCCATTTCCCAAAAGGCTTCGGGAGTTTTCGGATGCAATCAATTTACATATCCGTGCTTTGCAAACATTAGGCACGGATTTGGAGATATCCCACTGCATTATAATTAACCTGCTGCTGCAGAAGTTGGACGATAAGACGCAAATGAAATGGGAAGAACACCTGTCGTCCGATGCCATACCTACAGCAAAGGATTTTTATGAATACTTGGAGAAGCGGTGCCAGAAAATGGAGACCTTGGAATACGCTACAGCGGCACCCGCTAGTAACGCTCAGGTGGGAAAAACCCATAATTCTCATTTTAAGAAAACTTTTGTTGCCTTCAATTCTTCCACCGACTCATCTGGATGCAGTTTTTGCCATTCAGCGGACATGGTATATATTCCTGCAAGATATTCAGGAATCTGCCTCCGTTGCTGCGCCACAAAGAAGTGAAGAAGCTTTCCCTCTGTTTCAATTGCCTGAAAGCGGGGCATCGAACTCGTGCATGCAACAGTGGAAAATGTCGAGTATGCGGTGGGAGGCATCATCATATGCATTCTCGCACAACTGACTATACAACTACGCTTACTGCTCTTATAGCTCCTACGATCACCGATTGTCAGCCAAGTCTGGCAGTCAATGTAGCCGATTGGAATATTCCGTCAAATATTCAGCTTGCTGATCCTGCATTTTTCAACCCTCAGCGAGTGGATCTTCTCATTGGTGCCATCATTTTCTATGATCTCCTCTGCGTAGGGCAAATCAAACTCATCGATGGCCTGCCCCTTCTGCAGAAGACCCGGCTTGGGTGGATCGTATCTGGTGGTGGACAAAGGGTAGCATGCTCGGCGCTCTTGGCAACGCAAAATTCTCCAGATTCGGAAGCTAGCATGGATGCAAGGTTGAACAAAACTCTTCGTATGTTTTGGGAGGTCGAGACTTGTGCGGACGCCGTTCTGAATACGAAGGAAGAATTAGATTGTGAAGCGCATTTCGTAGACCACTTCTCACGTTTGCCATCAGGGGAGTATTCAGTTCGTCTCCCGTTAAAGGATAATGGCGATCGCTTAGGGGAATCTTACACTCAGGCGCATCGTCGATTCATCAATTTGGAGCGAAAGTTGGATCGTGATACTACACTCAAGGAGCGGTACTCTGCCTTTATGAGGGAGTATATTGAGTTGAAGCATATGTCCCCAGTCAGCCCTGATTCTTGTAGTCTCTGCAGATATTTCTTGCCTCACCACTGTGTTTTAAAGGAGGATAGTACGACGACAAAGCTTCGTGTCGTTTTCGATGGTTCGGAAGCTACATCAACTGGATGTTCCCTAAATGATGCAATGATGGCAGGCCCTGTTATTCAGCCTGCATTGTTCAGCATACTAGTTCGGTTTCGCACATATCCAGTCGCTCTCACTGGGGACATTTGTAAAATGTACCGCTGCGTACGAGTGTCCTCACCGGACAATTACTTTCAGTGCATTCTATGGCGAGATTCTGTCCAGTCCAAGGTTCAGGTCTACACATTAGACACCGTCACATATGGCACTAAAGCTGCATCGTTTTTAGCAGTTCGCGCAATGCACCAGCTGGCTATTGACGAGGGCGAGTCTTACCCTCTTGGCTCAGCTGCTCTGCAGCAGGATTTTTACGTGGATGATCTCATCTCGGGCAGCAGCTCTGTCGCTGAGGTCATGGAAAAGATGCATCATACCTCCTCCATACTGTCTTGCGGTAATTTTAAGCTCAGGAAATGGTGCTCTAGCCATCAGGAAGTGCTTGAAGGAACGCCTGAAGAGGACAGAGAGAAATACTTAAGGTTTCATGATGGAAATGACATAACAAAAACTCTTGGCTTAGCATGGGACCCTGCATCGGATCAGCTGCTTTTTGCCTTGTCCGCGCTGGACACAAATTCGAAGCCCTCCAAGCGATCGGTTTTGTCTACGATTGCTCGTTTCTACGACCCTCTTGGATTGATAAATCCCGTTATTGTCAGGTGCAAAATCTTCCTTCAGCAGCTTTGGAGAGAAAATTGGGATTGGGATGAAAGCCTACCCTCAGCGTTGCATTCATCTTGGATGGACTTGAGAAACAGTTTGTCAAGTATCACGCGGATATCATTTCCTCGCGTTGTTCATCCTTCTAATACGGTAATCGAACTTCACGGATTTTGTGACGCCAGCACAGAAGCATATGGCGCTTGCATATATGTGGTGTCCAGGGAAGGGCAGTTGTCGAGCAAGTTCAAGTCTTCGTGGCAAATCGAGTGGCAGCAATTCAGGAATTGACGGCAGGCATGGACTTGCGCTACGTCCCCACATCATTAAATCCAGCTGACGTTCTCTCTAGAGGCTCGCTTCCCCACCAACTTATCCACTCAGAGCTGTGGTTTCATGGTCCATCATTTTTGGTAGGCTCCAAGGAAGAGTGGCCTGTACCTCCTGTTCCTGAAGCAGCAACGGCAGAGCTTCGCAGGCGTGTATTGCTGATCGCGTCTCCACATGCCGATCTCACGTCAGAATGCAAATTTGCAAATTCATTCTTCGGCATGCAGCGCACATTCGCCTACATGCATAAATTTGTACATCGGCTTCGGCATTCTGGACTCACCGTTTCGGATATTCGGCATGGAACGCATCTTCTGATCCGGCATATTCAACTGGCTGTTTTGTATATGGATATAAGGGAGATTCAACGCAATGGTCAAGTCAGGAAATCCAGTTCCATTAGCCCATTCTCTCCGTTCATCGATCAGTATGGATTACTAAGAGTTGGAGGTCGTCTTGGAAACTCATCTCTGGGATTTGATGCTCATCACCCTATTATTCTGCCAAAGGGACATCCCATCACTTGTGCGCTGATAAGGTATTATCACGAAAGGAACCTTCATGCTGGACCTCGCGCACTACGTGCCAAAATTCGACTGGAATATTGGCCCATTGGCGGAATCAAGGCAGTATCAAAGGTAGTCAGCAAGTGTGTGAGATGCTTCAGGACTAGGCCGCGCATGGTTCAGCACATCATGGGAGATCTGCCTAAGGAGCGTTTGGAGGGATCTCGACCCTTTGAAGTCACTGGAGTGGATTACTGCGGGCCCTTTTTCTACAGATCAGAAATCCGCACGAGGCCACCCATCAAGTGCTACATCAGTGTATTCATTTGTTTTACTTCTAAGGCTATACACATGGAGCTCGTAAAGGACCTGACCACCGCTTCATTTCTAGGCGCCCTGAAGCGTTTCACTTCCACGCGAGGAAGGCCAAGTCAAATTTGGTCCGACAATGCGACAAACTTCGTTGGCGCCAAGAACGAGCTTTTGGAGCTCAAGAAACTTGTTATGAGCGGCTCGCATATGAAGGAGGTTCATGAATCCTGCTTGGCGGACTCGATCGACTGGCGCTTCATCCCACCACGCTCTCCGCACTTTGGCGGTTTGTGGGAAGCGGTCGTGAAGACAGCAAAGCATCACCTTTACCGTTCAGTTGGGCCCTCTGTGCTTGACTTCGACGAGCTGCGCACTCTGATCTGCCAGATCACGGCAATTGTTAATTCTCGCCCTTTGCTCTCGCTTTCAGAAAATCCTGCTGATTTAGATGTCCTGACTCCTGCTCATCTGCTTTTAGGCGGTCCACATGAGGCAATCCTCGAGCCCGATCTGACGAAGCTGAACTACAATCGTCTGGATGGCTGGCAACGGGTCACTCAGCTTCAGCAGATCTTCTGGAGCCGCTGGCACGAAGAGTATCTAACTCTTTTGCAAGAGCGGTCGAAATGGCGGACTCCCACGCAAAATCTTTGCATAAACGATCTCGTTCTGATAAAGGACGAAAATCTTCCTCCAATGCGTTGGCCACTAGCTAGAGTGGTCGAGGTCGTCAAGGGCAAGGATGGAGTGTGCCGCGTAGCTGATTTGAAGACTGCCACAGGAATCATCAGAAGGGCCGTTACCCGGCTATATCTGCTGCCCCTCAAGGATTCTGTTGAAAGACTGGCTTCCAACGGGGGGAGTATGTTCGGGCCAGCCGCTAATCAACAGGCCTAACTTAAAACTATACATACAATACAATACAATATTCAATGCACTGCAAACGCCCACGTTCGGCAGCGCTGCTGCGCTCTCCCTCTGTAAAGGGCGCTCTGCAGCCGCCGCCTCGGCTCTACCTTTGATTAGCCGACGGTGCTAATTTCAGTAATCTGCTAACCTCTCTGCGCATTGGTTGCATTTGGATCTCGTTTACACATATATGTACATTTATCTGGTTGTGCTAAGAGCAAGCAATCGGCTTCCGCTAGCAGCCGCCGGTATAAAGAAACAGTTATTACATTTGAACAATTCGCGTTATTATTTTGAACTGAAATATGTGCCAAAAAAGCTTGGCATCTCAAACATCATGTTTGTATGCCTATGCTTTTGGTATTCAACATACGGAGTTAATTCTGAGTCTGTGACATCTACTGTAATGTGTGTATTAATGAAGGCTACAACTGTTGAAATATACTCAGTACTGGTAAAATCCACTGCTGGGGCATCTTTCAGCCAAAACATACCGTTAATGTGGGGGGAACCTCTTTGTTGAAATTCAACACGCCAATAAAATTTGATGACGAAGTTTTCTTCGAAAATGCCCTCCTGATTCCTCATAACTTTCAAAAGCTCACGATACCTATGATCAAAATACCTACCACAAGTAACTGGATCTGCCTTGATGAGACGCTCCTTTTCGTTATACTGTAGATTCATTGCTTCTTCTTCTGTAATGATCTCTCTATCTACATTGCTTTTGAGCAAAACAAGCAGCTCTGGCCACCGCGTTTCAGCAGCAGACAGAGTGATGAAAAAAGTCGGCAGGCCGAACTGACGAATCATGGCCAAAACCTTCTTCTTTTCTTCCTCCCAATGACCCGGAGACGAACGAATATCTCGAAGAACCCTATATCCCTCATCGTGGTTAATTAGTCCCCCTATGAAATTCTCATTAAGAGCGTTAGCTGCCGTAACTGCACTGGAGGTGCTCCGCTTACGTAAGCAGATAGAAATATTATTGCGAATCTTAATGAGTTCTAACTTCTTGTAATTGAAGAACAGTTTATCAGATCTACAACCTCTCCTATCTACATTTCGAAGCTCTGATCTAACAATGGTTGTAAGACTTTCTGAAGATTGTCTCTTGACGCCTGCATAAATAGTGGGAAAAGATAACTCTTCCGAGTCAATATCTAAGACCATATCAAGAGGTCGTTGTCCTTGTCCTGGTGCGATTTTAATAATCCTATCATCGAATGGTACGTTATTTTCAAGCAGAGTTTCCTGACCGCCAGGGTTGAGCTCTTCGGCCACTACCTCCTCGTCGGGATGGGCTGGCTCTGTGTCTACATTCCTATCTCTATTTTGGATACTTTCTAAAAAGGCTGCGTCTGCTTGAGAGGCTAAGAAAGGAACAATCTCGGATGTGAAGCCAGAGATCCATTGATCATTAACTATGATATTGTGGTTTTTATACAAATCTGTGCTAACTAAATAACGAAGTGCTTCAAAAGTTTTGGAAGGTCTAATGGTTTCAGCCATGAAGGCATGAAGATACTCTTGTCTACGCTTCAGGTGGAGCTGAATAACCTGAGCTTCATGGAACTAACGGAAATAGGGACGTTTAAAACTGCTCCTTTAATGGCATTTTTGCCTCTTCCCCCAATAATGGCTTAATTATCATAAATGGAAGTCGAGGAGAAATCAGTCGTTCCTCTAATGGAGTAAGCCCCTTTAAGCAGTCGGGCAGTTTAGAGAAATTTAATTCAATGAAGAAAAGTTTAGGCTTTTTACGCTTCTTAATGTTGATATAACATGTTCTGCAGAATTTTAATGTTGGGCAGTCAGAAGGGAATTCTAGAAGACTTTCAAGAGCGAATATTTCAGCACTAAACTCGCAATCACTTTCTAAAAGGACACGATGAATCTTGGAAATTTGTTTGGGGAACCACAGGCCTTTGCAAGAAAGGCAAACCTGATCAGGACCCAGCTTTACATTCCTATTATAAGCTAATTTTAGAGCTTCTAGGCCACTAAGCCTGATTCTGGGTCCGACATGTGCCCTATCCTCCTGGGAGATATTTGCTCGTTCTTGCTGCATTCGGGAGGCGTTTCTTAAATTTTGCTCAGATCAATTACTGCTATTGCTCCTATATTGGCTAACTCTCTGACTTGCAGCTCTGGCAGCGTCAATTGCCGACTGTCGAGCTGCGACACGAGCAGAGTGGCGTGCCAGAGTGTCTCTCGCTCGCGAGATACGCCTACGATCAGCTAAAGTCCTTTCTTGGACCCTACGAACTCTATCCTGCTCTCTTTCTAATATACGTCTCCTTTCATTATTTCTACGTATGCGCTGTCGCCTCTCTGTATTTGTTCTTTGCTCCTCACGTCTAATCTGTGGGTCTAATCGTCTAGCTATATGTCCTACTGTATTTTGTTCCTGTTCTCTAGCCCTATATTCCAAGTCCTGCCTTCGTGTGGAGCGTCGCACAACATTGGCAACTTGCTCCTCACGTCTAACCTGTGGGTCCATTCGTCTAACTAAATGTCCTACTGTATTTTGCTCCTGTTCTCTAGCCCTATATTCCAAGTCCTGCCTTCGTGTGGAGCGACGCACAGTATTAGCAACTTGCTCCTCACTTCTAATTTGTGGGTCCATTCGTCTAACTATATGTCATATTGTATTTTGCTCCTGCTCTCTTCGTGTGGAGCGACGCACAGTATCGGCAACTTGCTCCTCATTTCTAATCTGTGGGTCTGTTCGTCTTTGTGTATGTCCTACTGTATTCTGTGCCTGCTCTGTAGCCCTATAGTCCACGACCTGTCTTCTTCTGAAGCGGCGTAAAGTATTGGCCACTTGCTCCTCACTTCTAATTTGTGGGTCCATTCGTCTAACTATATGTTCTATTGTATTTTGCTCCTGCTCTCTAGCCCTATAGTCCAAGTCATGTCTTCGTCTGGACCGACGCATGGTATTGGTCGCTTGCTCCTCAATTCTAATCTGCGCGTCTTCTCGTCTAACTCTATGTCCGGCAGTATTCTGACTCTGTTCTCTGGCCCTATACCTTTGGTAACGTCTACGTCTGGACCGACGGTTAGTATCGGCCACTTGTCGTCTGTTCTGTGCGTTAAGCGCAGCACTATTTCCCTCAGAATTCAAAATCTTTTTGTCAGCGACGGCTGCCTGCTCTTCCTGACCTACACCTGAAACCTGCCTATCAGTCACCTGATTTTGTCCCTCATTCTCTTGCTGCTAATTCCTAGCCGGTTCAACGAACTCGGAGTCTGGACTTATTAAAATATCCCTGTTTGCAACAATTTCTAAATTTTCTAAATTTCCTTCTTTATTTGATCTGTATCGCAATTTACGTCTCTGAGACTGTTGAGAAGCAGATTGTCTATGCTTTCGAGGCATAATAAAATATGTTATAAAATATGATAAAATATTATGAAATTATTAAAAACGAACAAAAATGAAATAATACCTAATAAAATAAAATCTTATTATAAATGATTATATATAATTATATAATATAATATATTACATTAATATATATATATATATTAATATAATTTATAATATGTATATTATATAGTAGTATAATATATAAAAACTACAAAAGAAGAAAATATAATTGATTAAATATTACGACTTTTTGCGAAGCAGCGACGTCCCCTGGCGAGAGCAGCGACGATCGTCCTCAGCAGCTATAGAAGCAGTGACGTCCGGCCTCAGTCTCCAGAAAGGCAGCGACGTCAGCAGCAACACCAAAAAACGCGCGATGCACCGTTACAGTTAGCAACTATTAATAGTTTCTAACTGACGATCGGCACAGAAAAACTAAAGCCCTATGTCTTAATTTGCAAGCACTACTTGTATTTAATAAGTTAAAAGCTAAACTAGTTTAAATGAGATTAATAAACGGATTTTATCGCAATCGGCAATCGAAAAGTCTCTATCGCTCTTCTTGGCTCGATATCGACTGGGTATGCCCAAAAAATGCCTACTGAAATTCGGCCTTTTTACCGCGAGAGTCACTCAAGAGAGAAGAGAATAGAGCAATAGAGAATTGGACCAAGGCAGAACGAATGGAGTCAAAACATGCGGGATTAATGGAAAATTATATTTTTACAGGAAAATGTCTGTCTGAGCTGTTTCTATGTATATGTATGTACTAATTCTATTCCTACTAATTACTCCTTCTAATTCTATTCCCATTGCGTGGGGTAGTAAAAGGTTAATGTTTTAGTTTCCATCATATGATTTTGCGAGGGAATCTCTCAGCCTCTCTCTATCTCTTTCTGTCTCTCTAATTGACACTGTTTACGAAAGAGACATACAAGGTGAATTTAGTGATGAGGTGACGTTGTCTGTGGCTACGACCAACTACTCTATTTTGACTCACAGCATACGACCACTAACCATACAATATATCTTGACTTGCACTGACGAAGATGCAGAGTTAGAGCTTTCAATAGAAGATATCGTCATCAAGAGTTTTCCCAGAGGAAAACATTACAGGTGTAATGGCCTCCTCGTGGTGTTCCCTGGGTACCGATCTTCAATCGGAAACCAATTTGAGCGGCGACTTTATGTCTATATGTACATATGAATGTATGTATGTATGTTTACGGCTTTTTCATAGGCCGTAATAATATAATAATTTATATGTATAATAAAAATAACGAGAGGGAACGTTGTGAGTCGCGGCAAAGGTCGCGTCTCTACCTTTACCCGGTACTCAGTCAGTATATACATACAATTATATATGAACCTACGATTTATGAAATTTATTATATGTATGTTCTTAAAAGGGACAAAAATAATATTTAAATTAAAAAAATTAATTTTTTGGAATTTTTATACATGTTTCCATTTTTGTTTACATATGCTTTGTATATCTGCGCCTACATTTCTACATGACATGTATAACTACATATTTGAGACATACAAGTGTTTGCAAGAGAGAGAGAGGGAATGAGTCAGCGCTTGGCAAGCGTTGCGTATCCACTGAAATTTAATTTTTTTCTTCTGGCCATAATATTGATCCGATCTGATCCAGATTCGGTAATCTGGTAGATATGGTAATTTTTCATGATTCTGCGTTTTTGGTTTTCATTTATCTTAAAAATTGTGGATTCCACAGATCTTCGTCTTTTGTGGGGGCGGAAGGGGGCGTGGCAAAATTTTAAAACAAACTTGTGCTGGTTCGGTATCACAGGAGCTTGGATAGAAAGTTTGGTTGCTCTAGCTCTTATAGTCTCTGAGAACTAGGTGCTCATTTATACCAATAAGCAAAGCAGATGGGGTCGCGTGTGAGAGAGAGCGAGAGCGAATGATGACTTTCGAAATGGTTTTCTTCATTGTAGCTATAATAATGATCCGATCTGATCCAGATTCAACACTCTGATAGAAATGGTCATTCTCTATGACTCTGCGTTTTTAGTTTTCTCGTATCTTCAACATTGTGTACGCCACAGACTTTCGTCCTTTGTGTAGGGGGAAAGGGGCGGGGCGAAATTTTGAATTACATTTGGAGTAGTGTGATCACACAGGAGACTGGATACAAAACTTGGTTGCTCTAGCTTTGATAGTTTCTGAGATATAGGCGCAAATGAAGACGGACGGACAGACGGACGGACGGACGGACAGACAGACATGGCTTTATCGACTCGGCTATTGATGCTGATCAAGAATATATATACTTTATGGGGTCGGAAACGCTTCCTTCTGTGCGTTACACACAACCGTTATCCCCACAAATCTAATATACCCCTATACTCTTCGAGTACCGGGTATAAAAACGAGAGGGAACGTAGTGAGCCGCGGCTATAGCCGTGGGTCTACTTTATACCCGGTACTCAGTTATATGTGTATATGTAGGTATAACCTTGTAATTTACTTGTATGTAACTTATATAATATATGTACATATTTGATACGTAAACGCCGCTCGAATTGGCTACCAATTTAATGCATTAAATTGGTACCCAGGGAACACCACGGGGAGGCCATCGCGATGCAATGGGGTCACTCTAGCCAAAATATAATCTTGGGGACCTACGAGTCGACTTGAGCTGCTTTTAAAGGCATTTTTAAGCTCCATATTCCCCAAAAAAATTAAAAATAGGATTCCAAGCCTTCAAACAAAATATCTATACTTAAATGAATACCTAAATACGGAGAAATAATCTATCCTAAAATGAATACCTAAAGACGTAAAAATTATTACAAATAAATATACGTAATATAAACTTAACAAAATAATAAAACGGAAAACGGATAAAAAAACGAACAAAAGAGATTAAACAAAATAAAAGATTAAAGTTAAAAGTAATAATATAATTAAGAATACGCGTCCCCTGCAGGTTTCTGCCGGTCCGTACGGGCTTACGGTTCGTGCAGGGGGTCGCTGACCTATCCAAACCTAATCTTCTGGCTCCCTAACATTAACTAGAATTCCACTATGATAACTATAGACAGTCTCAAAGGTGCGCGCGGTGGCCCTGCTATCGGAAATGTTTGAAAACGCCCAGTCAATATGCGTATCGCAATTGGTTGTGGACGAGTCCAAGCCTAACAATGACCTACAATTCCTTTCTGAAAGGAATTCATAAACTTCCCTACAGCAGCCAGAAAAATTATGAAGACATGAATTAAAATCTCCTAACACTAAGCAATTTCTATCTAAAAGCTGATTTCTTTCAAATAAGTCCTCAAATTCTGCTTTGAACTTTGGCAACGGATACGCGGGGGTTCTATAAATAACAACAAAACCTACAGATTTGTACTTAAACAAAGCATACTCAAACACTGGAGATGCTAAGTTTCCGGAATTTGCATAAAATCGACAACTTTCAAAATTACTACAATGATCTAAAAGTTCATTTCTAACAAATATTAGAATGTCTAATGTCCTTTTCTGTCTACTTCCGCTGGCTACGGAAGGGCAATCTAACCGCACTGCAGTGGAATAGCCAGGAATATTATAAGCTTTATTTGAGTAAGTGGAAGCCTCAACGAAGCACAAAAAAGAAGAATTGAGCATTAACTGATCAGAAAAAAAATCGCTAAAATGGCAGTGCAAGCTTTCCGTATTATGGAAGAAAATATTGAGGCCGGACGGATTGAGTAAAAAATCGAAGTGGGTTTGAAGTGATTTGGCAGAACGTAAGTTCTCCATCTCCATCGCGATAGGACAGTCCCGCTTGGGTTTCGGAGGAATGAATGGTCCAATGATGTAAAGTCCGTTCGCACTGGTGGCCCTACTGCAAGCTACATACAACGCCTCTCTTTGCATATTGGATGAAGTGTGGACGACCACTTTGCTGTATGTAGCTCCCTGACTCTTATGAATAGTTATAGCTTCTGCAGCTACAACCGGAAACTGTTTTCGGTCGATAGTAACTTGTTCGTTTTGGTGGTACTGAAAACTTTTTGTAGTTTTCTGAATTGGGGTTCATGAAGATTCGTTACTATGGCTGCGTTTCGACCGTGCGTTAACTCCTACGCTTTCCTCAAGAAAATGTATCCAAAGAAGTTCGGGGGTATTGGATGAGCTGAGATCTATTTGCATTAAAACACCAGCGGCTCCGTTAACAAGACCATATGATGTATCTACATTGACTGTCATCATATATTTAGCCGTGGTTTTAAGAACCAATGAAGTACACAAACCTTGTGTATTCGAAGCTTTGAAACACTTAACAGAGTCCAGATATTTGCTTTTGGTTTCTGTGTTAAGATGTTCGGCTTTGATGCAGTCTAAAGCTATTGAAGTACATTCTGCAGTCATTATCGATGATAGCTTCTCCCTATTGTACTTATCTTTCTCGCTATTGCTATAAAATAAGTGGATCTCATCTCTGGGGGCTTGACTGCCGTCAACTATTCGGCTCCTAAGCAATTGACTATCTTCTGATGTCATTTCGGCCGATGCCATGTTATTAAGTGCGGTTGCAAAAGCTTGGTCATCTCGCTGTCGCATTATCTCTGTAAGTTCGAAAAACTTGAAGCTATCCCAGAGACTAAAACCAACTATCGCACTGTATGGATTATGCGCTCCTAATGAGGATTTAAATATCCAATGATCACCTACTGGACATAACTGCCTTAGATCGCCGAACACGATAACAGAAATTCCACCAAAAAGACTCTCGGGACTTGAAAATATTTGTTTTAAGCGCCTATCCAAATACGAAAATATTTTTCACCGACCATCGTCAATTATAAGACTTTTAAGATCAATAAATCTTGAACGCAAGGTATTTAACATTTCTGGACCCAACTGTTTAAAGGCATGGTTAGACTGATTGAGAGGTAAAGAAAACATGGAGTGAAGTGTGGCACCTACAATACCGAATGCAGCTTTTCCTGTAGGAGCACACAGAAGAACCTTAACAGTTTCTGGGTTAGATCCTGGTCTACGATTAAACTCCTGGGAAATGGTCTGAAAAATGGTAGATATTGTCCTACTCTTGCCGACGCCTGCGCCGCCACCTACAAACTCATTAAAAACTGCCTTTTTTCTCACAATATGCAGAACATGGGTGAGATAAGCTTGTTGCTTCAAATTAAGCGATCTAATTAAACTGGCTAACAACGTAGGGGAAACAATCGGAGGAAGCTTAACTAATCGAATACTCCTATCTTCATCCGTTACCTGGTTATTCAAGTTCAGAACATTTATTTGAGAAATTATTTCGGGAATCGCTAAAGCCCTAAACTGCTCATCAATGGTCTCATCAACCGCCTCTTCACCTACATTTTCCTCCCTATTTGCTTCGGCTTCCATGGCCCTCCTAAGCACGTCTTCTAAATCTGCTAACGCATTGTATTTTTGGAAATTTGAACTAACTAAATCCTGATGATTGTTATAAACATCCTCGCAATTAACGCTCACTAAATCTCTTTCTTCATCTCTCCACGGATAAAACAGCATGACTAATGCTCTAAAATAGTTAGACCTATCTGTATTTATATTAAACCTCATATACTTTAAAATGGATGGCTTCGTCCGTTCCCTACTAAAACCACTATTATTGCGGAGAGGAAGAAAGACTTCTACTTCTACCCCATTTTCTTCGTCCTCTTCATCATCGCTATTTTGGCCAACTCTTTTCCCGCTTTTAGTAAATTCATAATTTGCTGCAAAATCGGCCAAACACAGGCCCTGAAGATTGATTGGTCTCTGTTCATACCGCTCCAGCAATCCTTTGACGAATATGTCAGTGGAGTCCTGATTCATATTTTGTAGGATCCTTTGGATTTGAGCATTCGCACTCGTTGCTCTGGAGGGAAAATATTAACGTGAACGCATTTGTTGCTAGTTCCGGACAAAGGAATACCTAGACAACAATATACGGCTTCCTGAGCAGATATCTCAGTGCCAGAAATAAATTTGTGACCAATGTGCTGTAGCTTTTGCCTAATCGTATAATTGCCCCCTTGCACCTCTCTTACCGCCTCGCGCATAAGCTTAGAAATACCCCTTTGGGATTTATTTATATAGTTTATTATATAGCTACAGCATGCATAAGGGTCCAAAATGAATTGGATATCCATTTTGGCCCTTTGCATTGAAAGAATGTGCTTATTATAAGCATTAACGCTAATCTCAGAAAACGACCTCTTTAGAAAAATGTGTGGTTTCTTCAAACCAGAACATATTGCATATTTTTAGTCCTCGTAATTGAGGCTCACTTGTTCGTGTGAAAGGAAATTCTCAAATATGCTCAGGTGATCAATCATATCAGAGGATTGATCACAATTCAGTAGGTCTTGAATTTTCCTAAAATTTCCTTGGTGAAAATCAAGGTTTGGAGTTTCCTCCGGCAGTGGACTCAATATCTCCGTTTGGGGCATTGGAGGGAGGGTATAGAATACCGAATCTACAAACTTTTTTTCCACTTCTATTGACTTTTTTAAGACATGTCATGTTTGTATGCCTATGCTTTTGGTATTCAACATACGGAGCTACTTCTGAGTCTGTGACATCTACTGTAATGTGTGTATTAATGAAGGCTACAACTGTTGAAATATACTCAGTACTGGTAAAATCCACTGCTGGGGAATCTTTCAGCCAAAACATACCGTTAAAGTGGGGGGAACCTCTTTGTTGAAATTCAACACGCCAATAAAATTTGATGACGAAGTTTTCTTCGAAAATGCCCTCCTGATTCCGCATAACTTTCAAAAGCTCACGATACCTATGATCAAAATACCTACCACAAGTAACTGGATCTGCCTTGATGAGACGCTCCTTTTCGTTATACTGTAGATTCATTGCTTCTTCTTCTCTAATGATCTCTCTATCTACATTGCTTTTGAGCAAAACAAGCAGCTCTGGCCACCGCGTTTCAGCAGCAGACAGAGTGATGAAAAAAGTCGGCAGGCCGAACTGACGAATCATGGCCAAAACCTTCTTCTTTTCTTCCTCCCAATGACCCGGAGACGAACGAATATCTCGAAGAACCCTATATCCCTCATCGTGGTTAATTAGTCCCCCTATGAAATTCTCATTAAGAGCGTTAGCTGCCGTAACTGCACTGGAGGTGCTCCGCTTACGTAAGCAGATAGAAATATTATTGCGAATCTTAATGAGTTCTAACTTCTTGTAATTGAAGAACAGTTTATCAGATCTACAACCTCTCCTATCTACATTTCGAAGCTCTGATCTAACAATGGTTGTAAGACTTTCTGAAGATTGTCTCTTGACGCCTGCATAAATAGCGGGAAAAGATAACTCTTCCGAGTCAATATCTAAGACCATATCAAGAGGTCGTTGTCCTTGTCCTGGTGCGATTTTAATAATCCTATCATCGAATGGTACGTTATTTTCAAGCAGAGTTTCCTGACCGCCAGGGTTGAGCTCTTCGGCCACTACCTCCTCGTCGGGATGGGCTGGCTCTGTGTCTACATTCCTATCTCTATTTTGGATACTTTCTAAAAAGGCTGCGTCTGCTTGAGAGGCTAAGAAAGGAACAATCTCGGATGTGAAGCCAGAGATCCATTGATCATTAACTATGACATTGTGGTTTTTATACAAATCTGTGCTAACTAAATAACGAAGTGCTTCAAAAGTTTTGGAAGGTCTAATGGTTTCAGCCATGAAGGCATGAAGATACTCTTGTCTACGCTTCAGGTGGAGCTGAATAACCTGAGCTTCATGGAACTAACGGAAATAGGGACGTTTAAAACTGCTCCTTTAATGGCATTTTTGCCTCTTCCCCCAATAATGGCTTAATTATCATAAATGGAAGTCGAGGAGAAATCAGTCGTTCCTCTAATGGAGTAAGCCCCTTTAAGCAGTCGGGCAGTTTAGAGAAATCTAATTCAATGAAGAAAAGTTTAGGCTTTTTACGCTTCTTAATGTTGATATAACATGTTCTGCAGAATTTTAATGTTGGGCAGTCAGAAGGGAATTCTAGAAGACTTTCAAGAGCGAATATTTCAGCACTAAACTCGCAATCACTTTCTAAAAGGACACGAGGAATTTTGGAAATTTGTTTGGGGAACCACAGGCCTTTGCAAGAAAGGCAAACCTGATCAGGACCCAGCTTTACATTCCTATTATAAGCTAATTTTAGAGCTTCTAGGCCACTAAGCCTGATTCTGGGTCCGACATGTGCCCTATCCTCCTGGGAGATATTTGCTCGTTCTTGCTGCATTCGGGAGGCGTTTCTTAAATTTTGCTCAGATCAATTACTGCTATCGCTCCTATATTGGCTAACTCTCTGACTTGCAGCTCTGGCAGCGTCAATTGCCGACTGTCGAGCTGCGACACGAGCAGATTGGCGTGCCAGAGTGTCTCTCGCTCGCGAGATACGCCTACGATCAGCTAAAGTCCTTTCTTGGACCCTACGAACTCTATCCTGCTCTCTTTCTAATATACGTCTCCTTTCATTATTTCTACGTATGCGCTGTCGCCTCTCTGTATTTGTTCTTTGCTCCTCACGTCTAATCTGTGGGTCTAATCGTCTAGCTATATGTCCTACTGTATTTTGTTCCTGTTCTCTAGCCCTATATTCCAAGTCCTGCCTTCGTGTGGAGCGTCGCACAACATTGGCAACTTGCTCCTCACGTCTAACCTGTGGGTCCATTCGTCTAACTAAATGTCCTACTGTATTTTGCTCCTGTTCTCTAGCCCTATATTCCAAGTCCTGCCTTCGTGTGGAGCGACGCACAGTATTAGCAACTTGCTCCTCACTTCTAATTTGTGGGTCCATTCGTCTAACTATATGTCATATTGTATTTTGCTCCTGCTCTCTTCGTGTGGAGCGACGCACAGTATCGGCAACTTGCTCCTCACTTCTAATCTGTGGGTCTGTTCGTCTTTGTGTATGTCCTACTGTATTCTGTGCCTGCTCTGTAGCCCTATAGTCCACGTCCTGTCTTCTTCTGAAGCGGCGTAAAGTATTGGCCACTTGCTCCTCACTTCTAATTTGTGGGTCCATTCGTCTAACTATATGTTCTATTGTATTTTGCTCCTGCTCTCTAGCCCTATAGTCCAAGTCATGTCTTCGTCTGGACCGACGCATGGTATTGGTCGCTTGCTCCTCAATTCTAATCTGCGCGTCTTCTCGTCTAACTCTATGTCCGGCAGTATTCTGACTCTGTTCTCTGGCCCTATACCTTTGGTAACGTCTACGTCTGGACCGACGGTTAGTATCGGCCACTTGTCGTCTGTTCTGTGCGTTAAGCGCAGCACTATTTCCCTCAGAATTCAAAATCTTTTCGTCAGCGACGGCTGCCTGCTCTTCCTGACCTACACCTGAAACCTGCCTATCAGTCACCTGATTTTGTCCCTCATTCTCTTGCTGCTAATTCCTAGCCGGTTCAACGAACTCGGAGTCTGGACTTATTAAAATATCCCTGTTTGCAACAATTTCTAAATTTTCTAAATTTCCTTCTCTATTTAATCTGTATCGCAATTTACGTCTCTGAGACTGTTGAGAAGCAGATTGTCTATGCTTTCGAGGCATAATAAAATATGTTATAAAATATGATAAAATATTATGAAATTATTAAAAACGAACAAAAATGAAATAATACCTAATAAAATAAAATCTTATTATAAATGATTATATATAATTATATAATATAATATATTACATTAATATATATATATATATTAATATAATTTATAATATGTATATTATATAGTAGTATAATATATAAAAACTACAAAAGAAGAAAATATAATTGATTAAATATTACGACTTTTTGCGAAGCAGCGACGTCCCCTGGCGAGAGCAGCGACGATCGTCCTCAGCAGCTATAGAAGCAGTGACGTCCGGCCTCAGTCTCCAGAAAGGCAGCGACGTCAGCAGCAACACCAAAAAACGCGCGATGCACCGTTACAGTTAGCAACTATTAATAGTTTCTAACTGACGATCGGCACAGAAAAACTAAAGCCCTATGTCTTAATTTGCAAGCACTACTTGTATTTAATAAGTTAAAAGCTAAACTAGTTTAAATGAGATTAATAAACGGATTTTATCGCAATCGGCAATCGAAAAGTCTCTATCGCTCTTCTTGGCTCGATATCGACTGGGTATGCCCAAAAAATGCCTACTGAAATTCGGCCTTTTTACCGCGAGAGTCACTCAAGAGAGAAGAGAATAGAGCAATAGAGAATTGGACCAAGGCAGAACGAATGGAGTCAAAACATGCGGGATTAATGGAAAATTATATTTTTACAGGAAAATGTCTGTCTGAGCTGTTTCTATGTATATGTATGTACTAATTCTATTCCTACTAATTACTCCTTCTAATTCCATTCCCATTGCGTGGGGTAGTAAAAGGTTAATGTTTTAGTTTCCATCATATGATTTTGCGAGGGAATCTCTCAGCCTCTCTCTATCTCTTTCTGTCTCTCTAATTGACACTGTTTACGAAAGAGACATACAAGGTGAATTTAGTGATGAGGTGACGTTGTCTGTGGCTACGACCAACTACTCTATTTTGACTCACAGCATACGACCACTAACCATACAATATATCTTGACTTGCACTGACGAAGATGCAGAGTTAGAGCTTTCAATAGAAGATATCGTCATCAAGAGTTTTCCCAGAGGAAAACATTACAGGTGTAATGGCCTCCTCGTGGTGTTCCCTGGGTACCGATCTTCAATCGGAAACCAATTTGAGCGGCTACTTTATGTCTATATGTACATATGAATGTATGTATGTATGTTTACGGCTTTTTCATAGGCCGTAATAATATAATAATTTATATGTATAATAAAAATAAAAAAATAACAGATTTCTTTCTTCCCACGGCCAAGTGTCCCACCAACCCACACCCACCCCCACCCATTCTGCCAATTCTTCATTTATTTTGTGGCGGTAGGTCAGTTCGTCAACAAGTTGAAGAAGAACACACATAACATAATTTCAGCTCAGCAAAGAACAAACGCTCTGTATGTGAGGATGAGCTTTAGCTGTATGTGTGCAAAAATCTTGTTTGTATTGGTTTTTTAACACGCCGCTGTCTAAGAAAACACCCATTACTTTACAATTGATTATAAGTTGCCCAAAATTAAAATAATTGTATATATTGAATATCCTCTATATTCTAATTTTGTTTAATGTACTATAAACGAATATAATGAACGAATGTAAATATGTACAAATGCAAAATGTATATCAGACATGACATCAAATTATATTAATTGTCTATAGGGTATTAATGCGGCGCCTCAATAAGCGACCTCAGCTTTGTGTCTCAAGAAATCTTCTCAAAAATATTTTGCTGACAATTTCGGCAGCACTGCACACGTACACACACATATGAATGTACGGACATTGGCATAAGAAATATAGGGATGATTTCAAGTTTGACTCGCAAGTGTGGCACTAAAATCCGCATGGACCCATCTATTACCCATTTATATGTCATTATTATCCATATTCAAGGATGATATATATATTTTTTTTAGCGCATACTACTTACTTACTACTTACTAAAAATATATGATCAAATATATCATTGTATAATACAATACATCATACAATCAAATATATATTTGTGAATATATATACATATATCTGTTCAATATATTAGTATATTCTATATTAAACAAAGTTAGAATCTAAAGCATGTACAAAATAACAGATATTCTGGTATTATAAGGCAAGCGTCTTTAAAAAGGGCCGACTCCAATAATGCTAAAGTGAAGGGTGGCGCGAGCACAAAAATCAAAACAAAGTTGGGTGAGCGAAAATTTCAGTTGTGCGCTCATGTGTATGAGTGTTGACTTGCAAACACGCAAAGTACATGAGTACACATACACTCTCACGACTCTCGGGAACTGACAACACATATGCAACAGTACGTGAAAATGCGTGAGCACGCATACACTCACTCGGGAGCTGATATCTTATTGTTGGTGCGGTCAAAACCAGCGTATGAATTGTCCCGTCTACATATTGTATGGTTAGTGGCCCTATATTTACATATTAACAGCGTATTTAAATAAAAGCCTATAACTTTGAAATAAAATGGAAATCGTTCGTACAGGTATAAAGTTTAATTTTAACTATCGAACTATTTGTAAATTGTTTTGTGTCGTCACAAACTTCTCAAATAACCAAAAGGTCTTTTGTCATGCTATCATCAAAGCTACCTTCCCATTAGTCTCAGCAAACGAGCTGGAAATATACAAATTAACACCCATCCCGCAACCAACAGAAAATGGAATAAGCATGTTTGAACTGCAAATGTTTCACAACAAAACAGACGCATCATGCAACCTAGTCAAAACAAAAAAATCATTTATGTGGTTGAGCATGCATAACAAAAATCAATGAATTTTTGCCACAAAGTCACCGTTAAAGCTATCAGCGGTATGTACAGATGGCATTTCGGATATTACACTGCAACATTCAGGAATTTTGACCGCAAAACCAGGATGCATTATTCGGAACTCACTCATAACCGTAACAAGTCAAAGCACCCAGGAAACCACGATGCATTCATCATACGCTCGCTTTGGAGAAAGTGACCTCAATGAAACAGCAACTGAACATATTACAACTACAACTACAAAGAATGATGAACGACTAAACTACAAGGAGCTGTATCAAATGGAAACGAAGCTGTAACTGTGGTACAGATTTTAAACTAAAGAAAAAACAAAATGTTTACATGCACCAAAGCATCTAGAAACTAGGAATCTGACTTGATTAAACATTTTTTGTTTTTCCTCCTTATAATGATTATTGTAATAATTAATCTGGTAAAAAGGTGGCACAAGCCCAAACCCACATCGCAGCAAAGCCATACACCCAGCGCACTGGCAAACGGAGACATTACACCAAGGCACCCGTTCACAATCAATATTGATGATGGTTGAACCTACTATGTTCCTATACCAGCACCGCTGACCCGTGTGCTGGTAAATATGATCTGCATTGGGTAAAATGTAACACCATCTGTAAGACATCCTTTGCGACCGTCATAAAATATTTAGGACCTGACCCATATGCTGTTAAATTTGTAATAATTGTTTAGTCATAAATATAGATATTCATCCTAAGACCCTAAATAAGCAATTGTTACCCACCAAAACTGTATATAAACCCAGCATATTTTACAATAAAATCAGTACGAAAGAAAACTCTGACGTATTCACATCTCCGAAGCCCAATTTGTTTCAAGTACCGATTGCGGCGACACTTTGTTACTAGTACATGAACCGGTGGCATATACATTCTCATTTTCAGCATACGATTGTCAAATTGACGATCACAAGAATCAAGTGAATCTACATCAACAGATTCGTTTGAATCGTTCACCGTCTTTAGTCATTATAAAATTTCATCGGTCTTTAATCGGGTTTTACGCAACTCGCATTCGCCGGTCTACATACTTAAATACCAATAAACTACAGCTATAATTCCCTCTACCATATTATATCTACCACTAACTCCCTTCCTATTCTTAAATTACTGATACTCCTATATCTTTCCCATAATTATTAATTATTTCGTTTCTTTAGTTACATTAGTTCTACTTTTCCTCGAACACTAGTTTAACACCTATCTTTCCTGCATGTCCGCGATCGATTCGGTTAACGAGTCACACGTTATGCCCCAGCGCCCCTCGGTCGGTTGGGCGGGAGGTGGGCTGCGTTCTTGCCTGGACTTAAATGGATTTATAAGGCGGAGATTAACCTACCTACTACAAATTTATTGGAGTTTACCTAATTTATAAAATAGGCTTTCAAGGTAATTTGCAGACGGATGTTGTTTACACCAATTTTAGTAAAGCGTTCGACTCTGTAAACCATTCCCTCCTAGCACAAAAGCTCGACCTTCTAGGGTTCCCGCCCAATCTCCTGAGATGGATCTCTAGCTACCTTTGTTCTAGGTCTCAAAGCGTCCTTTTCAAAAACTCCCTGTCCTCACCAGTTATGGTGACCTCGGGTGTACCAAAGGGCAGCCATCTAGGCCCCTTACTCTTTACACTCTTTATAAATGACCTACCTTCTGTATTAACATACTCTCGAGTACTTATGTATGCGGATGATGTTAAGCTCTGTGTCCAGTATAAGGACATTTCTTTTCAATCCAGGTTGCAATCCGATCTCGATAGATTCCAGTCTTGGTGTTGTGAAAATTTTTTAAACCTTAATGCTTCAAAATGTAAAGTAATGACTTTTCATCGCTCCAGCGCCTTTCGAGTTCCTTACACCCTTTGTGGTGGTTGTCTTGAGAGAATTACCCGGGTTGATGATCTTGGTGTTCTATTAGATCCCAAGTTAAAGTTTTCAGAACACATTTCCACCATGGTGAATAAGGCCATGGGCGTGCTTGGGTTTATAAAGAGGTGGTCAAAGGAATTTGACGACCCCTATATAACAAAGACTCTCTACACCTCTCTGGTTCGTCCGATTTTAGAATACGGCTCTTGTGTATGGTGCCCTCAGTACAACGTACACCAGGTCCGTATAGCATCTGTTCAGAAAAGTTTTTTACTTTTTGCTCTACGTGGCCTCAACTGGGATGCAAGTTTGAGACTGCCGTCTTACTTTAATAGATTGCTTTTAATAAACCTTCCAACCCTAGTTAATCGTAGGAAAATGCTTGGTGTGATATTTGTGCACAACATAGTCAAGGGTGACGTAGATAGGCCTGACCTGTTGAGCCGCATAAACAACAGTAAATTAAATGCCTATTATTGTTTGCTATTTTGTACTGCCCACTGCATCTCATTGTATCTCTCGACTTAAGTTCCCGCACGGCAGCAGCCTATACATCGCTCTCTCGGATTATCGCCTTCTTCGTCGCTCTCTCGATCTTTCATTATCGCTCTCTCGGATCATCGTTCGCTTGCTTACTTTAGGGCACGGGCAGTTCGGCCCACCTGCCCTTAATTAGTCTGAATTTATCTGCACCTAGCACTCATATAGTCTAGAGCTGATATTCGTGGCCATCAGACCGTCTTTAGTCATGATAAAATTGCATCGGTCTTTAATCGGGTTTTACGCAACTCGCATTTGCCGGTCTACATACTTAAATACCAATAAACTATAGCTTCTATTACTTTAACCAATCGAACTTTATTTAAACAGCTCATCGCAATAGCTAGTGAAAAAGCTCACTAGCTCAACATTGGTGACCCTGACGTGATTTAACATAAACATTTAAATCATAATCCGGTTATTGACTTTTCGTGTCTCTCATTCTCGCTCCGGCTTCTGTGCACCGTCGCATAATCGTCAAGTCTCTATTTCTCAGCACAACTGCAGCCACGGTTTCGACTTTTCGTGTCTTCTCTCTCTCTTTCTCGATTCTGTGCGCCGTCGCTAAACGGTTATCTATTCTCCGTTGTTTCGTTGCATTTCACACCGTTAAACATGGAAAGCGACCCAAATACAGGCGCGGGCGAAAATATTGTAACGGCTAATAACGAGGCTGAGTCTTTATAAGCGTAAAGTTCAGTCTTTATATGATCGAATGAGCGGGCTCGGCGAATCATTCACTGGCAATAAGATTGATATTTTTGAACGCCACGGAAATCGACGTTCGCATCGACATGCTGGCAGAGATTCGAGAGGAATTTAATAAGGCCCATAATGAACTGGAAGCGCTCAATCAAGACGAGATTGGGAGTGAGATGCGCAACAACTTTGATACGCTCTTCATATCGTTGAAGGTTGAGCTACTGGCTTCTCTCGAACTAGGCAACTCGCGCGCTGCTGCCAATTCGACTACTCTACCAAACCATTCTGGACACAGTACAATCGTCATGGCTCACAAGCAGCGTCTTCTTGAGCTAAAAATACCAAAGTTTTCCTTGGATACGTCGAATATTCGGACTTTATGGCAATGTTCATCGACGCGGATGCGGATCTCAGCGACATCGAGAAGTTTCAGCACCTTCGCTCTAGCTTCGCTGGATATACTTAATAAACGTTTTAGTAACAAACGAGTTGGTTTTCAGGGACACGTCAAGAAGATTCTTGGGCTCAAGAGAGTGGATTCGCCATCTCCTAAAAGGCTTTGGGAGTTTTCGGATGCAGTCAATTTGCATATGCGTGCTTTGCAAACATTAGGCACGGATTTGGAGATATTCAATTACATGATAATCAACATGCTACTTAGAAGTTGGACGCTAAGACGCAAATGAAGTGGGAAGAGCACCTGTCGTCGGATGCTGTACCTACAGCAAAGGAGTTCAACGAATACTTGGAGAAGCGGTGCCAGAAAATGGAGAACTTGGAATACGCTACAGCGGCACCCGCTGGTAGCGATCAGGTGGGAAAAACCCATAATTCGCATTTAAAGAAAACCTTTGTTGCCTCCAATTCATCCACCGACTCATCTGGATGCAGTTTTTGCCATTCAGCGGACATGGTATATATTCCTGCAAGATATTCAGGAATCTGCCTCCGTTGCTGCGCCACAAAGAAGTGAAGAAGCTTTCCCTCTGTTTCAATTGCCTGAAGGCGGGACATCGGACTCGTGTATGCAACAGTGGAAAATGTCGAGTATGCGGTAGGAGGCATCATAGTTTGTTGCATTTCGAGAATCGGCAATCCACAACTCAAGGCTCCCCAGATCTTTCTCCTCCGGATCTAACGCTCCAACCAGACGCCATGTCTGCCACTCAGGATTCTGTTAGCAGTTCACCTTCCACTGCTTCTACCTCTCTTGCTGCCCAAGGTCTTCAATCCGATGTTGTGCTTCTGGCTACCGCTGTGGTTCTCGTAAAGAATCGGTCTGGCGTTTTAGTTCCTTGTCGTGCCATACTAGATTCAGGATCTCAGCTTCATCTCATCACATCCAGTTTTGCCCATCAGCTTTAGCTTAGGAGAACTCAATCGTCTGCACTTGTCTCTGGGCTCGGCGATACCAGCGTGGCTACGGAGGGATCCACCGTGAACATTTGTATGCATTCTCGCACAGCTGACTATACAACTACGCGTACTAATCTTATAGCTCCTACGATCACCGACTGTCAACCAAGTCTGGCAGTCAATGTAGCCGATTGGAATATTCCATCAAATACTCAGCTTGCTGATCCTGCATTTTTCAATCCTCAGCGAGTGAATCTCCTTATTGGTAACATGTTCTATGATCTCCTCTGCGTAGAGCAAATCAAACTCACCGATGATCTGCCTCTTCTGCAGAAGACCCGGCTTGGATGGGTCGTGTTTGGAGGTTGTTCTCGTTTAAATGGGTCGTCTTTAATGGTAGCTTGCGCTCCGGCCGTTGTTGCCGAGGATAACAACCCGGATGAGCAACTTAAAGTGCTTCTTCGGAGGTTTTGGGAGGTTGAGAATTGCATCGAACCAATAGTAAAATTTACCAAGGAAGAGCTGTATTGTGAAGCGCATTTTGTTCAGCATGTCCATCGATTAGAAAGTGGCGATTATAGTGTTAGGCTGCCAGCTAAATATAGTTTGGATCTCCTCGGAGAATCTTACAACCAAGCGCGTCGCAGATTCCTGTCCCTTGAGCGGAAGTTAAATCGTTGCCTTCATAAATTAGTATCTTGACTTAGGTCATATGTCTCCTGTTCCTGCCCAGTCAATCAGCAACTGCCGATATTTTCTACCTCACCATTGCGTCATGAAAGAAGATAGTTCTACGACCAGCTTCGGGTTGTTTTTGATGGATCCGCTTCTACTTCATCTGGCTATTCCTTGAATGATGGTTTAATGGCTGGCCCCATAATACAACCTAAACTCTTTCATATTATTGCCCGATTTCGTTCATACGCAGTTGCGATTACGGGAGATATCTGTAAGATGTATCGGTGTGTACGAGTCTCGCCCGAGGACAGCAACTTGCAGTGTATTCTGTGGAGAAACGTGTTTCAACTGGACACCGTTACTTATGGGACGAAGCCTGCCTCCTATTTATCTGTGCGAGCGATGCACCAGTTGGCAACCGACGAGCAGGTAGATTTTCCTGTTGGAGTTCTTCGCTGTGACTTCTACGTGGATGATTTAATATCTGGCGCCAGATCTCAGGAAGAGGCCATCCGCAGTTCAGATTGAGGAAATGGTGTTCGAACGCGCTTGCTGTGCTTGATGGAGCTCCGCCAGACTTCCAGGAATCTTATTGGAAGGTAGGCCTTAGCAGTGATGTCTCCTCACCATTCAAACCATCTGCAGAACTGGCTTCTGATCAATATATGTTCATATTTTCGAGCCATCCATTATCGTCACGTCTCTGCAGAAGCTCAGTTTCTGACTTGTCAACCAAAGAGCAGCCTTACATTAAGGTTAACGTTCTGCATCCGGCTGATAGTTCTTCGCATGGGACTCTACCGGCTGATCTGAACAAGCCGACACGCTTGGCTCATGGACTTCAATCTTCGTCAAACTTTTCTGACCGTCATCAAATCATCCTACCCAGGAAGCATCCAGTTCAGCTCATAACCAAATCTACTTTGGTCAACCCTAATAAGCTGAATCTTCACGCTGGAAATAAGGTTTTTCTTGGACTAGGTTCATCCCAATATTGGTCTATTGGGGGGAGTGGAGCTGCAATCAAGACGGACAACTTCTACAGTACCACTGACCGCTCAGTTCGTCAATTGAATGAGCTGAGGAAACGTTTAGGTCACATATTGGCCCAGACTAATTATATATTTTTAGTTGCAATTACAGAGCGCCCTGCCTATCTGGATGTGCCCATTCGAGCTCGATTGAATGTCAACCGGCTCTCGCAGTGTGCAGAGCATAACTTTACCAATCTGAGTACCAATCGGTCAGATCTCAGGCAATGCGTTACCTACTTGCAGCAGATCTTCTGATCACGATGGAAGGAAGACAACATTTCATCGTTGCTGCTGCTCTCGAAGCGTACTCTTCACCTTGATTTATGCGTGGATGCATTGGCCAAGTTGAAATTCGATCTTCAGCGTATTTGCAAGGTGAACTTGCATTGGGATGACAGCCTTACTGCTGTGCTGGACTCTGCACGGAATCTCGTTCGTGTGCTCATGTATTTCTTACTAGTACTCGTTCCCGAAAATGATTGGGAAGATCATGGATGTTGCTGCGACGGCATCGAGGCTTGTTGTTCTGATAACTCAGTTATGTCAGACGGTCAGCGTTCAGCCTACCAAACAACGCAATGGGCTCTCCCGAGTGGACGGAACAGGTGCCCTATATCCGCCTGTAAACTTGTATCTGGACCTTCGCTGGACTTCGTTGATGGCAGTCGTATACTCATCGTTCGTAGAAGCCATTTAGTAAACAATATCTCAAAATTTCGAGAGCTGTTGGAGCTAAGTCCATCCAAATGGAGCTACTCCGGAACATTTTGAATGAACGAGCTGAGGACGCGTTTGGGCCACATCGTGACTGTTGCTAATGCAAATCTTTTATTCTCGATTTCAGAGTGTCAAGTCGAGTCAATAAACATATCGCCACCGCATTGTTTGAATGGCGGTCTGACTCCTTCGTCCGCTCAATCACTCGTAAAAAGGCTAACCATCAATCATCATCTGGCTCATCTGGATTCGTGGCGATGCCTGGCCTTCTAGCAAGCTGCTGCTAAACCCTTTCGAGTCTGTTAAAAGTCAGCCTTTCAACGGGGGGAGTATGTTGGGTTTCCAGCCTGATATTTAGTCAACATAAGTTAAGTCATAGCCAGTGGTGCAGCAGTAAGTTAAAAATAAAATAATATAAACTGCAGCGTCGTTATTGTCTCTTTCTCTGCCACAAATTAAATAAAACAAATTTTCGTAGACAAACACGTGAACTCAATAACTTAACTTTGGCATAGTGTAATAACCTATTTACACTACGGTTGAGTTATTGAGTTTCGGACAAAACTCGATTTTCGTTTACATGGGAAGCATAGGGGACCTAGAGGTGGCAAAAAAGTTGAGTTTTGGTTGCGTTTAGTTGAGTTTGTCCGATTTTTCGAATATTTCAGCCCTGATCTGCCTGTCGTGGAATTATCACCACTAGTTACAACAAAAATTGGCAGCTCAATATTTAAAATTTGGCGCGTAAACAATATGGCTGGGGAAAAAGGTACATACAATTGTTAAAACCAATACTTTAAACCAATTTTATTTTTAAAAACCATATAAACGAAGTGGTCGATTTCCAAAATTCGGTTGAAAAAACTTGGCCAAACGCTAAATTAAATTATTATAAATAAATATAAATTTAATTATTATAAACAATTGCGAATTTAAAAAAGTTTAATTTTGGTACATATGTAATGTACATATACATATAGACAAAAATCAACATAGTTGCAATAGCAGCCGTGCCATTTCCCTGCGGAAATTTTCCTTCAAAAATGGATTCCAAGGTTATTCGCAATGTCCAAATGCGTTTCTTGGAAATTTGATCAAAATACTCCACAGTTGCTGCAAACATCGTCGCCAACTCCATACATTGCAGCGTTGTTATCTTATCTTGCTCTGCGACATAGAAAATCATTAACTCTTTGTCGTTAATATAATTAAAATTAAATAAAACAAAATTTATGTACACAAGCACGTGCCAGCAGCCGAAACTCAATAACTCAATAACTCAACTTTGGCATAGTGTAAATCCAAATTCTGAGTTATTGAGTTACCTATCGATAAATGTGGTAACTCACTGTAGTGTAAAAAGGCTATAAATATAAATGTATAGTTAGATGTAGAAATGTATAAGGCAGATGTAAAAATAAAACATATGTCATCGCATGGGACTCTACCGGCTGATCTGAACAAGCCGACACGCTTGGCTCATGGACTTCAATCTTCGTCAAACTTTTCTGACCGTCATCAAATCATCCTACCCAGGAAGCATCCAGTTCAGCTCATAACCAAATCTACTTTGGTCAACCCTAATAAGCTGAATCTTCACGCTGGAAATAAGGTTTTTCTTGGACTAGGTTCATCCCAATATTGGTCTATTGGGGGGAGTGGAGCTGCAATCAAGACGGACAACTTCTACAGTACCACTGACCGCTCAGTTCGTCAATTGAATGAGCTGAGGAAACGTTTAGGTCACATATTGGCCCAGACTAATTATATATTTCTAGTTGCAATTACAGAGCGCCCTGCCTATCTGGATGTGCCCATTCGAGCTCGATTGAATGTCAACCGGCTCTCGCAGTGTGCAGAGCATAACTTTACCAATCTGAGTACCAATCGGTCAGATCTCAGGCAATGCGTTACCTACTTGCAGCAGATCTTCTGATCACGATGGAAGGAAGACAACATTTCATCGTTGCTGCTGCTCTCGAAGCGTACTCTTCACCTTGATTTATGCGTGGATGCATTGGCCAAGTTGAAATTCGATCTTCAGCGTATTTGCAAGGTGAACTTGCATTGGGATGACAGCCTTACTGCTGTGCTGGACTCTGCACGGAATCTCGTTCGTGTGCTCATGTATTTCTTACTAGTACTCGTTCCCGAAAATGATTGGGAAGATCATGGATGTTGCTGCGACGGCATCGAGGCTTGTTGTTCTGATAACTCAGTTATGTCAGACGGTCAGCGTTCAGCCTACCAAACAACGCAATGGGCTCTCCCGAGTGGACGGAACAGGTGCCCTATATCCGCCTGTAAACTTGTATCTGGACCTTCGCTGGACTTCGTTGATGGCAGTCGTATACTCATCGTTCGTAGAAGCCATTTAGTAAACAATATCTCAAAATTTCGAGAGCTGTTGGAGCTAAGTCCATCCAAATGGAGCTACTCCGGAACATTTTGAATGAACGAGCTGAGGACGCGTTTGGGCCACATCGTGACTGTTGCTAATGCAAATCTTTTATTCTCGATTTCAGAGTGTCAAGTCGAGTCAATAAACATATCGCCACCGCATTGTTTGAATGGCGGTCTGACTCCTTCGTCCGCTCAATCACTCGTAAAAAGGCTAACCATCAATCATCATCTGGCTCATCTGGATTCGTGGCGATGCCTGGCCTTCTAGCAAGCTGCTGCTAAACCCTTTCGAGTCTGTTAAAAGTCAGCCTTTCAACGGGGGGAGTATGTTGGGTTTCCAGCCTGATATTTAGTCAACATAAGTTAAGTCATAGCCAGTGGTGCAGCAGTAAGTTAAAAATAAAATAATATAAACTGCAGCGTCGTTATTGTCTCTTTCTCTGCCACAAATTAAATAAAACAAATTTTCGTAGACAAACACGTGAACTCAATAACTTAACTTTGGCATAGTGTAATAACCTATTTACACTACGGTTGAGTTATTGAGTTTCGGACAAAACTCGATTTTCGTTTACATGGGAAGCATAGGGGACCTAGAGGTGGCAAAAAAGTTGAGTTTTGGTTGCGTTTAGTTGAGTTTGTCCGATTTTTCGAATATTTCAGCCCTGATCTGCCTGTCGTGGAATTATCACCACTAGTTACAACAAAAATTGGCAGCTCAATATTTAAAATTTGGCGCGTAAACAATATGGCTGGGGAAAAAGGTACATACAATTGTTAAAACCAATACTTTAAACCAATTTTATTTTTAAAAACCATATAAACGAAGTGGTCGATTTCCAAAATTCGGTTGAAAAAACTTGGCCAAACGCTAAATTAAATTATTATAAATAAATATAAATTTAATTATTATAAACAATTGCGAATTTAAAAAAGTTTAATTTTGGTACATATGTAATGTACATATACATATAGACAAAAATCAACATAGTTGCAATAGCAGCCGTGCCATTTCCCTGCGGAAATTTTCCTTCAAAAATGGATTCCAAGGTTATTCGCAATGTCCAAATGCGTTTCTTGGAAATTTGATCAAAATACTCCACAGTTGCTGCAAACATCGTCGCCAACTCCATACATTGCAGCGTTGTTATCTTATCTTGCTCTGCGACATAGAAAATCATTAACTCTTTGTCGTTAATATAATTAAAATTAAATAAAACAAAATTTATGTACACAAGCACGTGCCAGCAGCCGAAACTCAATAACTCAATAACTCAACTTTGGCATAGTGTAAATCCAAATTCTGAGTTATTGAGTTACCTATCGATAAATGTGGTAACTCACTGTAGTGTAAAAAGGCTATAAATATAAATGTATAGTTAGATGTAGAAATGTATAAGGCAGATGTAAAAATAAAACATATGTCATCAAAAATGGAAACAGATCATTTCTAGTATATACAGATCTATCAAAGGATTCGATTTATATCATAAATTACATAAAACGTGAGCTCACATATGTATATACATACTTTCTTTGCACCGTTCCCCATCGTTTTATTATACCCGGTACTCGAAGAGTATAGGGGTATATTAGATTTGTGCGGATAACGGTTGTGTGTAACGCCCAGAAGGAAGCATTTCCGACCCCATAAAGTATATATATTCTTGATCAGCATCAATAGCCGAGTCGATATAGCCATGTCTGTCTGTCCGTCTGTCCGTCTGTCCGTCCGTCCGTCTGTCCGTCTTCATTTGCAGCTATATCTCAAAGAATATTAAAGCTAGAGTAACCAAGTTTTGTGTTCGGTCTCCTGTGTTATCACACTACTCAAAGTGTATTTCAAAATTTCGCCCCGCCCCTTTCCGCTCCCACAAAGAACGAAAGTCTGTGGCACACACAATTTTGGAGATACCAGAAAACTAAATACGCAGAATCATAGAGAATGACCATTTCTATCAGAGTGTTGAATCTGGATCAGATCGGAACATTATTATAGCTACAATGAAGAAAACCATTTCGAAAGTCATCATTCCCTCTCGCTCTCTCTCACACGCGACCCCATCCGCTTTGCCCATTCGTATTTTGTGTCGCCTTGTTCTCAGAGACTATAAGAGCTAGAGCAATCAAACTTTCTATCCAAGCTCCTGTGATACCAAACCAGCACGAGTTTGTTTTAAAATTTTTCCACGCCCCCTTACGCCCCCACAAAAGACGAAGATCTGTGGAATCCACAATTTTTAAGATAAATGAAAACCAAAAACGCAGAATCATGAAAAATTACCATATCTACCAGATTACCGAATCTGGATCAGATCGGATCCATATTATGGCCAGAAGAAACAAATTAAATTTCAGTGGCTACGCAACGCCTGCCAAGCGCTGACTCATGCCCTCTCTCTCTCTCTCTCTGTCGTAAACACTTGAACGTCTCAAATGTGTAGTTTTACATGTCATGTAGAAATATAGGCGCAGATATACAAAGCATATGTAAACAAAAATGAACACATGTATAAAAATTCCAAAAAATTCATTTTTTTTTAATTTATATATTATTTTTGTCCCTTTTGAGAACATATAATAAATTTCATAAATCGTAGGCTCATATATGTATGTATATACTGACTGAGTACCGGGTATAAGGTAGAGCCGCGGCCTTCGCCGCGGCTCACAACGTTCCCTCTCGTTTTTTTGTGCAATCGATAGGCCAGAGTCCTGGCATGCCTTTATTTTTCCTTTTTGTTCCTTTGAAAGGGCTTTTTCTTGAACCATTTTAATTTTAATTTAAAGGTAATCGTCGAAAAATGCTCGATCAGCGAAAACTGCTTGAAGCACATAAAAAAGTAGACGATCAAACAAAACGTATGTTATACATACTATGTATTCTATTTAACTGACAAGAAAATGTTGACTCAATTCTTAGCAAATTCCAACATAAAGGCCTGTATCCAGCACCGCGAAAGGTAACTGCTCATTATTTCGGATGAGTGGAACTCAATTAAAATAGTGTGACCAAGAGCCTAAAAAGCGATTTGCCACTCTCATGAATCAGCTGTGTTTTGTAAGCAGCGCCAATTTTGAAAATTAAACTTAAATTTAAAAAAGGAAAAAAAGTAGTTCTGAAAATGAAGTGATTGTGTTGGTAGCGGCACATATTGCTTTAAAAAGAAGTACAGCATAGCTGGAGGCGCCAAAATGCCAAAATTATCAAAATGTTAATTTTGCCCCCACCTTTTACTTTGACTTCAGTAATAATAGGCACATATATTTGTTCTGTTGTTCTGCTCACAGTCCACATTCGTGTGGATATCGATACTATCGATAACAATTCGTGGATCCCGTTAACGTTGCTGGATACTGACTCCAGAAAAGTTTAGGTTAGGTTAGGTTAACCCGGACGACCCTCCTGGGGTCTCCCATAGGCCAGTATGGCCCTTAGTTATCCGGTTGATTATGGACCTTTACGCGGGTGCTATTGAGGGTTTTATATCACCCAAGATTGAGGTGTTTTTGGCGAAGGCCAGCAGTTCCTTTGGCGACCTCTTGGAGGCATCTTCTAGCGATGTCAGCGTCGGTGCGCCCAGGTACCTTATCCTGGCCAGTGAGAGAGCCGGGCAGCTGCAGATTAGATGTTCTAGGGTTTCGATAGCCCCAGGGTCATCGCATTTCCTGCAGATGTTCCTGTCGGTGATGTTTAGTTTGGCTGCGTGTGATGCGGCCAGGCAGTGACCTGTCAGTATTTCCACCAGCAGTCTCTAATCTTTCCGTGGAAGGTGCAGCAGATAGTAGCTGAGTTTCTCGCTGCGTTTTTTGCACATGAGCCTCTGCAGTTGGTCGTGCTCCTCCACCTGCTCTCGTTTTCTAGTCTAGCCAGCTTTTCTAGATCGCTCTGTAGCGTTCTGAGTGAGACAGGCACATTTTCTGCTCTTTCTCTCGCCAGCCTGACGACTTCCTTAGCCAGAACGCCCGCCGCTTCATTTTCTTCAATGCCCTGATGGCTGGGAACCCAGTAGATCCGCACTGACTTGGTCGTGCATAGTGAGTCCAATGCTTCCCTGCTCGCCAGGACACTTTTGGAACTGACCGTGGACGACTGCATGGATTTTATCGCCGCTTGGCTGTCTACAAACAGATTGACTACGTTATGTGATCGCCCTGTTTGTTATACCACCTCCGCTGCTTGATGGCAAAGACTTCCGCTTGGAATATGCTGCAGTGGTCTGGTAGCTTGTATGACAGCCCTATTTCGGGGTCTGTGCAGTGTATGCCAGCTCCTACTCCTCCTTCCATCTTGGAGCCGTCTGTATATATATTGAGATGTTGGATCTGGCCTTTTTTTCCACTCTTCCGGGCCCAGAAATGCGTTTGTATTGATGTCGAGGCACGTTCGAGTGGTCATGTAGTCAGTATTACTGATCATGTCCCTGCCGATTGAACTATGCCCGTATGCTTGTGGCTGCATGTTTCCCGTCGCAATGAGGCGCTTAGCGGCCTTTCCAGCCGTCAGATGAGCGTGGATGTCCAGTGGGTCAATTCCGAGTATGGTTTCGAGTGCTTTTGTTGGGGTGGATCTCAGTGCCCGCGTGATGACGAGCAGTGCCTGTCGCTGAGTCTTTTCCATAAGCTTGTGGTACGTCTTCTTCTTGGTAGCTTGCCACCACACTAAGACTCCATACAGCAGAGTTGGTCGCACCACCGATATGTAGATCCAGTGCATTAGAGCAGGTGACAGGCCCCATGTGCTGCTGAGCATCTTTTTTGATGCATATAGCGCAATGGTAGCCTTATTCACCCTTTCCACTACATTGGGTCTCCATGCCAGCTTGCTGTCCAGTACCGTGCCAAGGTATTTGACTTGTGTTTCTGGGGTCAGCCTTGTTTGATCGATTTTTGGGGGAATCCATAACGGCACCTTGTACCTCTTGGTGAAGAGGATGAGGTCCGTCTTGTCCGCGTTGATGCTGAGTCCTACTTCGTTCGCCCACTCGCATATCTCCCTGAGTGTGTTTTCCATTATGGAGCTGAGTGTCGATGAACATTCACCCGTAATAAGTATGCTTATGTCATCTGCATAGGCTGTTATTTTTGGGGCTCTCCTTTCGAATCTCTTGATTCGGTCGTCGACCACCAGGTTCCACAGGCGGGGCGACAGTACTCCACCTTGTGGTGTGCTTCTGTGTGCCCCTTTGACTATGGAGGCGGTACCCCATTCCGATTGCACCCGTCTACAACTTAGGAGATTCTTTATCCAGTGGTTGATTGCCGGGTGTGCGTTGGTTGCTTCTAAGCGACCCATTATTGCGCTTGTGACCACGTTGTTGAATGCTCCGGATATATTGACAAATACTCCTAGTGCATATTTCTTGGTATTGAGGGCTTTCTCGACATTAGCTACTAGCGAGTGTAGTGCTGTTTCTACCGATTTTCCTTTCGTGTAGGCATGCTGGTTGCTTGACATCAGTCCCCCTACTTCCTTTCTGATGTGTAGCTCCAGCAGCTTTTCTAGCGTTTTTAGTAAAAAGGAGGTTAGGCTTATCGGTCAATAAGCCTTGGGACTAACATGGCTGCACTTTCATGCCTTCGGCAGGAAGACAACTCTGGAAGTTCTCCAATGTATAGGTATATAGCCTGTCCTAAAGCATGCCGTGTATATAGCGAAAAGCCATGGGGTGATCACCTCTTTGGCCACCTGCAACATGGCTGGAAATATCCCATCCAGTCCAGGTGCTTGTCCATTGCTGAGCTTGAGCTGACTCTGTATGGTGGGCTGCTTGGAGAGCAGCTTCCTGAGTCTTACCGTTTCGGGCACCTTCTCGATGTTGGAGCAGAAGTTCCTCCACGAGCTGCGTTGTGCCTTGCGTATCTCTTTCTTGTAGTTTCTGATTAGGTTCCTGTATTCCTCGTTTATAAACTCTTCATTCGCTTGTTTGGCGAGCTTGAAGAATTTCCGGAGGTTGTTTCTTAGGAGGGAGAGCTCCCTGTTCCACCAGAGTGGCTTGTTCTTCTTTTTCATACTTGAGAGTGGGCATGCTGCGCGGTAGCCATCCAGTAGCTCCCTGGATAGAGTCTCAAGAGACTTCTCTATGTCGCCCGCCGATTTTACCGACCCCGGATTCGCGAGCTTCGAGGTAACCGTCTTTCTGGACTTTTCCCAGTTTGTCTTCCGGGGGTTCCTATAGACGGCTACCTTCGAGGTGTGTTTAAACTCGTATTTAAACTGGATATACCTGTGATCTGAGAAGGATGGTCTTCCGAGGACCTTCCACTCGGTCACCGCGGCACTCCTTCCCGTTACGAGTGTAAGGTTTAGCACGTTCGATGAGGTGGGACCCACGTACGTGTCGTCCGCCCCCACGTTTGCTACTTCTATGTTAGTGGAAAGTATAAATTCTAGAAGAGATTTACCTCGGTCATTGGTGTCTGGACTTCCCCATACATTGTGGTGGGCATTAGCGTCCGTACCAATGAGTAGTTGGTAGTCTTTGGATCCGGTTTCTTCTACCAGACTGTTTAGCTCTTCGGGTGGTGCGGGGCTGTCGTGTGCCATGTAGCAGGAGGGCCATGTAGCAGGAGAGGCGCTTCTCCTCGCTTTCTAGCATCACTACGGTTAGGTCGTCTGTGCTGTAATTAGAAATAAGGTGAGCGTGGATTCCCTTTCGTACAAGTATGATGGTTCTGTTCCTGCTTACCCGTGTTGTGTAGAATGAGTTTTAATTAGAGGACTTTAGTCCGGCCACAGAGTTGCATGATGCAATCCATGGCTCCTGGACTAAAGCTCTGTCGACGGGCCCTTGCTCCATGGCTATGAGGTACTCCGTCGACGCTACCTTGCTTTTATGCAAGTATAGCTGCAGCACACTCAGTGGCATGGGTGGCTGGCTCAACTCCGCTCGACGGGTTGACTACTACCGTCACATCACCGTCCTCCTCCTCCTCCTCCTCCGACTCGTCCAGCGCAAGCCCCTGGGCGGCCTCCACGATAGTTTCAAGACCTAGATCCTTTTCTACCTCGCCTGCCTGAAGGGTGTGCGCGTCCTTGTCCCCGGGGTGGCGCTTTTTTAGGCGCAGATAGACGCTGCCCATGCCCCACGCCATCTTCCCAAATCTGGGGTACAGGAGGTACTCCAGGAAAACACAAACGAAAAATTACTGGCCCCGTTTTTTTTATATGAAGTTTGGCAGTAATTTTTAATTTCCGCGGTGCTCGATACCCAGCTTAACGATGATGACGTCGAAACCTCTACAAAACATCAAATTGTTAAATAAAATGACTTGCCAACGTTTAATACAAACAAAAGAAGACTATCTGATTTTGTGACACCTTGTTCTGCTACATTTTTCAATCGGTTTAATATTTCCAGATCCTTTAGAATGGCTTTGTAATGCAGCTCTGAAAGTAGTTAATGATAAAACCAAACGTGCTGTTAAGATTATACAAGATTATAATCAAATATTAACCCAAGAAGATCAGATTCAGAAGTTGTTAAACGTTGCAAAAGAATATGCTATATCCATTGAATAATAATAATGCCTTAATTTAATATGAAATGAGATTGGAAACTTTTTGGCTTAATTATTATCCAATCGAGCTGAAATTTTGGAAGCTGAATTTTTTTTTATTATTTTTTATTATTCTAAATCACAAAAATTTATTCCGATCAGAGCGATATATAGTATAGCTACCATCGGAACGTATTTATACCCGGTACTCGAAGAGTATAGGGGTATATTAGATTTGCGGGGATAACGGTTTTGTGTAACGCCCAGAAGGAAGCGTTTCCGACCCCATAAAGTATATATATTGTAACGAAAATTCGAAGTTGGCGCCCTTAGAGCCCTGGACCAGGCTTATCGATAGTTTGAGTCCACCTCGATCGGCTGGACTTTGGACAGTGGGAAGAAAGAAAACGAAGAGAGAGAGAAGCAGGAAGAGGAAGAGGAGAAAAGATGGCATAGAAAGAGAAAAAAAAAGTGGTAACAACGTGCCCAAGGAGGTTAGGTCTCGGAATAAACTGAAGAAAGCGAAATAAAAGTGTTAAGTGTGCTTTTATCACGACGGTATCACGGCTGCTACCTCCCCTTAGCTGCCGCCTTACAAAATTTGTCCCAATCCCAACCTGGAAAGGAAATCCGCTCGGCCCGCCGGTAGCAAAAATCTTGTTACATTGGTGTCAGGTGTGGGGTTTGCGATCAGATTCTGGAAAGATCTCAAGCCAGAATGCCAAGACGAGGAGGAAGACAACGGGTCTGTTCCGTGAACCCGGAGCCCGCTACAGTGACCACGGCTTCATTAACGCAGATGTTGACCGACACCCAGAACCAGATGGATCTGAAGATCGAGAAGATGTTTGACTCGTTCCAGCGAACGATGCTACGCGTATTGGAAACTTCCCCCCGCAATCAAACGGAAGGGGACACCCCTCACCCAGAAACACTGGCCAGACCCCCCGCATCATGGGCGAATGCAGCAAATGCAAGGGAAAACGGCGCGACTGTGTACCTCGAGAATCCGCAGGCCGCTTCCACCCTGCGACCATCAAGCGGCCGAGTCTCTACCTTTCAGCCTGGGACGCTGCCTTCGTACGACGGCTCAACATCTTGGTCCGATTTCGAGCGCATTCTGGAAATGGTGGCGGAGAATCAGCAGAGGAGCGACGCTGAGTGGTGCCTGGGGATAGCACTCAACGTACAGGGTAAAGCCCAGAGGTTCTTCAGCACCCTGCCAACGAGCACAGCTCGCAACTATCCCCTATTGATGTCATCAATGCGAACACAGTTTGCCTTAGACTGCCAGGCAAGCTACCAACAGTTGCGCAACCGCGCGCAAAGACCCAAGGAGTCCCTCATGGATTTTGCCATAGAGTTGGAACGCCTGGGCCGTGTTGTTTTTGCCGGTACTCCAGAGGACACATATAACTCAATAATGGTACAGCAGTTCGTGGACGGCATGCGTGAAACCGCGCTGCAGTATCCCGTGCTGGCCAGCAAGCCAGACTCTCTCCGAAGCCCGGGATATGACCATTAAGCTCCAGACCCTGGGGGTGCGTAACTCCGGCCGACCCATCTTTTATGTGGCCAACGCCCCTAGTGGCCAAGGATCAACCGCCACACCTCGGCATCGGGGTCGGGAGGCTGCAGCACGCCCGGCGCCCAAGCCACAAGAAGAAGTCGCTTCGGGAAACTAATTCAAGTCAGCTCCGCGGGGCGAGAGTTGACTGCCGTAAATATAGCCCCCAACCAAAACGTAGACGACCAGACTCCGTTACGGCAGCCTGCAGTGGCCGCCAACGCCGAGAAAGACGAGTCAAAACGGGAAGTAGTACTGCCGATTTCGGAACTCAACGCCCCTGTTGGACCTTCCTCGCCGGAGCCTGCGCCGTCGCCATATAAGAGCAACACCGAACTCAGGACGGATAGAGGACCAGCGTCGATCTTCAGAAAGCCGGCTCTCACACCTGAGGACAAAACGGAAGACGGCCGCCAAGTCAGGCGTGCCCACCGCGGGAGCCCCAGCAATGAACCGCCAGCTACGTACTCCATTGACACACTGTGTGACAAAAGCTTACATTGTGTGCTTCTCTTTCAGGAACGCCCGGTGCGGATGGTAGTAGATACGGGTGCCTCCGTATCCCTACTCAACAAGCGGGACGTAAGGGAAGCACTGCAAACCACCGCTTGTCTGGTGGTGCTGCGCGGACCGACATCCGAGACCTTTGCCGCAACACAACGCGTCTCGGCGACTGTTCGGATCGGCAACCGCTCGGTGCTGCAAGACTTCCTGCTTGTGGATGGTGCCCCTCCCAGTCTCCTAGGAGTCGACTTTCTCCGCCGGCATGGAGCCACGGTGGACCTTAGCGCTCTGCTGCTCAAGTTCGCCTGGGGTACGGTGCCATTACACCTTACACCGCCTCGGACCGACGCACAGCTTAGCTCAAGGTGCATACCGGAGACGACGCAGCAGCAAGAGGCATCGGACCTGCACTCGGCCATGGCCACGGGTAGCCCCATCGAAGACGATCCCAATGGCAGCCTGGCGGTAAAAATTGTTGATTGCAACGACCAAGAACGAAGCTTGCCTCCACTTACTGTGTTGGGCGAGCTGGCAGCGGCAAATGAAGTGCGTGGGCAGTCGGATGCAAGGGAGTACTCCATAGATTGGAGTTCCTTGCTAAGTTACGTCGAGCCCGAAGCACGGGCGCAAACAAGAAGATGCTCCATCGTTATCGCAAGGCCTTTGCCAAAAACGATGACGAAACGGGCAGAACCAAGATAACGCACCATTTCATAGACACGGGTCAATCCCGACCCCTTAAGCAGCCACCACGACGGTTGGCGCTAGCGAAGAAGGAAGAAGTTGAACGCCTGTTAGCGGAAATGCGCGCAAACGGAGTGGTACGCCCCTCCAACAGCCCCTGGGCCTCGCCGGTTGTGTTAGTCCAAAAGAAGGATGGATCGACCAGGTTCTGTGTGGACTATCGGCGGCTCAATGATGTCACGGTTAAGGACTCATACCCCTTGCCGAGACCAGAGGATGTTCTAGCTACCTGTTGAGGCAATTACGTTGCCCATAGGGTTAATCGTAGAAATAGAAAGAGAATAGAAATGTCCATGAAATGTTATTGTCTCTTATACCAACGGAGCTCATGCTGGCAGCGGCCGCTCATGAAGAGGGCGACGCTGCTAGAATAAAACACTCTTTCATTGAAGTCGAAACAGCGCACAAGTGTTTTCCTGTCGGTCTGTCCGGTTCCCGTGTCCCGAAATATTCTATATATCTGTGCTTAATGGCACAAACAGTGTTCAAGTGCAACATTTGGATTTGCACCAGACATTTTGGCGCCCCCGGGTGGACACTGGATCTCGTACTGGATAGAAGTTGGACTGGATCAAACTTGGCGCTTTGTTGGATATCTCCATTGGATATCATCCCTCGCTCGTTGTTGTTGCTGTTCCTGCTCGTCATTGGACCGCTGGACCGTCGCATCGTCGCAAACTCTTGGTGCTGATCTTTGGTATTCCTAGTTGGTATGGACATGCATCGTTGTTCAAATTACCCTCAACAAATGCCACAGGTAAATTAAAGTGCCCAATAGAATTACCGACAATAAAACGGCCTGTTAATAAAGTATTTAACTAAGAGAAAGGCCCGTTATATGTATGTATGTATACCTTCACATATATATTCAATTTACATATATTGTTTAATTTGAGTGATCACTGTACTTGTGGTCAACGACACCTCAAAGAGGAGCCGACAAGCAAAGAAGAAACGGCAATAGTTTCGCGCGCAAGCTCGGACCGCTGTGCATCATTCCCCCCCCTTCGCCCGTCGTCGTCACAGATTTTCGTTTCTGCTTTGCACGAACGGTTTATGCTAGCACTTTCGTTTTATGCATAGTTCTGTGCTCTCTCGTTCTCTCGCTCTCGTAACGGCCAGTATAGCCGATCATAGCAACGTATTGCATCGCATAGCAGAGCATAGCCAGCAGAGCCGAGCCCCTAAGGTTTATGCTTGTTGCGGCTATTTCGTTTCACTCTCTCTATCTCTCGGCAATAAACCACAGCATAGCAGCCAGAGAGCTAAGTCTCCAATTTGAGATCGGTAAATCTTGTTCGTGGAGCCTTTCTCACTCAGCTTAGAAACTGTTCCCTTCACATCATCTGTCCTCATCTCTGAGTGATTTTTCACATTCGCTCATCTCACTCAACCAGAACTGTTCCCATCACAGCGTCCGTTTTCATATTTGGAGCGAACATAGACGTGAGTGATTTTTTGCATTCGCTCATCTCACTCAATCCAGCAGCTTGTCCCATCGCATCAGCTGTTCTAATCGTTTAACAGAGCCTAATAAAGGTTGAGTTATTCTTGAGTGGAATCTACTGTTTAATAAAACCAATTATAAAGCAGCTTCACAATGACTGGAAAACGTCGTGGTGGTTCCGGTAGCAATACTTCTATCGTCGAAGAAGACGATTCAGGTGTGCTTCTGAGGAAGTTAAACGCAGTCAAACGGGATATTGACAGAACTGCGAAAGCAGTACAAAACAACAATATCTCGGCCAATCAATTCGAGCTGGAATGTCGCTTAAATATATTAGATGGCTACATAGATCGCGCATTGTCTTTGTAGTTGCAAATCGATGATATCGATCCAGATTTAGCATCGCTTTCCGAGCTCGAAGAATTGTGCGTGTCAACTAAAGCGTTGTTAATGGCTATTAAAAGACCAAATCCGCATACTTGTTTGAACGAATCAGTTCTAAATACCACCATGTCACATACAAGGAACCTGCCCAAGATGAAATTGCCCAAGTTTGGTGGGAATTATTCTGAATTCAAAAATTTCATTGGTTTGTTTTCAAGCAGCATTGATAGTGACATGTCTTTAAGCAACGTCGAAAAGTTCAACCATCTCTTGAATTGTTTAGAGAACGAAGCATTAGGCACTGTTAAGGCTTTCCCGGTGACAGATCAGAACTATTGCAAGGCTCTTGAGGCTCTAAAGCAGGTTTATGACAACGAGTGTCTCATGTTCCTTGATGGCGTAGCTAAACTGTTTGAGTTACAGGCGATGCAGGCGCCGTCGGCAAGTGCATTACGGTCACTTATTGACACGGCATCTGCCATATACGAATCATTACTGTCAGTTGGGGATGACAAGGTTATTGGTCACGCCCTGCTAATACACCTCGTTCTGTCGAAAGTTGACACAAAAACCCATTCAAGATGGAAGAAAAATTTGGATTACCAAAAGGTTCCGTCGTGGTCTGAATTTGTAGCCGCATTAAACAAGCGCTATCAGCATTTGTCGGCTGAAGAATCCACGTCCGGGCGGTTAAGGGGTCGTAAAGGCTCGCAAGAGACAAAAAATAGGCATTCTGGGAAAACAGCGTTGGCTGTAACCCAAGCAAGCAGAGGCCAGGACACAAATTGTGCGTTCTGCAAATCAGCTGATCATGGCATCTCGAATTGTTCGTCTTTCTCAGCAGCGTCTGTCATGACTCGATTCAGATTTGCCAAGGGATTTCCCCTGTGCATTAATTGCTTGCGAAGAGGGCATAGTGTCTCAGCCTGCAAGTCGATACACTGCAGAGTATGCTCAAAGCCCCACCACACATTGTTGCATCGCTACAATGTTGACTCGGCGACAACGCCAACCGCCCTTGATGCGCTTGGGTCTCAGGGAGCCGTGGCAGCTGAAAGGTCGAATCAGTTGTCGTCAAATCATGCCATGGCAGCTTACTCTGATCAGGTAGTTCTGGCCACAGCAATTGTGGACATTAAAGGTGGCTCAAGTCAGCGACAGCCAGCCAGGGTACTGCTGGATTCTGGCACACAAGTAAATTTCATTAACGAGGAGCTCGCTCGGAATTTACAACTTAAACGAATTCGCAAAGACATAAGCTTAGTGGGAATCGGAAAGGCGAGCGTATCTGCACACCAAGTGGTGCAAACAACAGTGTGCTCTCGAGTTCGACAATTCGAAATAGCCACTGACTTCGTTGTTTTAAAGTCAATTACGTCGTACCATCCTGAAAAAGCGGTTCCGTCAGACTTGCTGACAATTCCTAACGATTTCCCACTGGCCGATCCAGGTTTCCATAAACCCCAAAGAGTGGATCTGCTGCTAGGAGCTGACACATTCTTTGAGATATTGAAAGACGGCCAATTCAAACAACAAAACACGCTGACGTTGCAAAATACGGTCTTTGGGTGGGTGGTGTCTGGTCGTTGCAGATCCAACGGACCCCGAAGCAACGAAGCATGCTCTATGGTGAGCATGTTGCAGAAGTTTTGCCCTCTACAAAACCTCGTCAAACGTTTCTGGGAGTTGGAAAATGTTCCAAATGCGTCTACAGAGAGACTGTATACCCCCGAAGAAACTATGTGTGAAAAATCGTTCGTTGACTCCATCACACGATTACCCTCCGGTCGCTTGCAAGTTTCTATGCCATTCAAGTCAAGCCCGACATCTCTCGGTTCGTCATTTGAGACAGCCAGAAGACGATTTTTGTCTTTAGAAAGGCGATTATGCCAAAAACCTGCCATGAAATCCATGTTTATGGAATTCATGGAGGAATATGTGTCGTTAGGCCATATGACGGCAGTCACAAACTCAATTCCGGTAGAGCCGCATTGTTTCATACCGTATCAGTGCGTGGAACGACCTCAAAGTACAACCACTAAGCTCAGAGTGGTCTTTGATGCGTCGTGCAAAACTACGAGCCAAGTGGCGCTCAATGATTTGCTCATGGTTGGAGCAACCATCCAGCCGTGCCTATATGCCACGTTGCTGGGATTTCGCTGTCGCAAATACGCTCTTACAGCAGACATAACAAAGATGTACCGTCAAGTCTAAGTTGACGAGGCGCAGCGCCAATTCCAATTAATTATTTGGAGACGGACAAGGTCGGACCCGTTGCAAGTGTTCCGACTCAATACAGTACTGTATATGGTACTCAATATGGTACTGCCAGCGCACCATTTCTTGCTGTACGGTGTTTGAAGTATCTGAGCGACACTCATGCAAATTCGCATCCAATTGGCGCGAAGTCTCTTGCGTCGGATTTTTATGTGGATGATCTCCTTACAGGAGCAGACACAAAATCCGAGCTAAGTATATTGCGTCAACAATTGGTTGAAATCCTAGAGCCATCAGGATTTGTGCTGACTAAATGGGCTGCTAACTGTCAACTAGTCGATAGTCAGCAAGAAAATATGGTCATTTCGAATGGAGATCAGCAAGATTGTAAAACTCTTGGTCTGATATGGAACCCTCAGACAGACATTATCAAATATAGTCTGAAGCCAATTGTCTCGTCCGAAACCACAACCAAGAGAGCAATATTATCTGTCATAGCCAGTCTTTTTGATCCCTTAGGTCTGCTATGTCCAGTAATTACAAATGCAAAGATATTCTTGCAAGAAATTTGGCTATTAAGCCTTGGTTGGGACGATCCCATTCCCTCGAACGTACATAAAAAGTGGGAATCGATGGCTTTAGATATGCAAAAATTGCATGACGTCACCGTTCCACGATTTATAGGAGCCAGCGCAAACACTCGATGTCAAATACATGGGTTTGCAGATGCGTCCACGCGAGCATATGGCTGTTGTGTGTACGTTCGGGTTTCCCATGCTAATGGAGTGTCCGTTAAACTACTAACGGCAAAATCTAGGGTGGCACCCTTAAAGACCAAAACAATTCCAAGATTAGAGCTATGTGCAGCTCATCTTTTAGCAAAGTTGTGGGAGGAGGTTCGGTCCATAATAGACTGTCCCATAGAGAAGGTCGTGTTGTGGTCAGATTCGGAAGTAGTTCTACATTGGCTACAAACTCATCCCTCCCAACTAACAACATTTGTGTCGAATCGAGTTGCTGAGATACAGGACATAACTTCAGCAGCCCTATGGAGACATGTGCCCACCAAAGAAAATCCTGCAGATCTCGTATCTCGAGGATCATCGGTGGCCGACTTAAATTCGCTGTTGTGGTTCAATGGCCCGTCGTTCTTGCAACAAGAATCCAGACATTGGCCTCAAAATCCTCATTTACAGTTGACGGAAGCGAATGCGTTATTGGAGAAAAAGAAGGTAGCCACGGCGCTTATCGCGGCCGATGTTGAGAAAAATCCCATTCTCACAATCATACAGAATTCGTCGTGATACATGAAAGTGGTTAGCACAATTGCGTATATCCGCCGGTTCGTCAATAGAAGAAAGGGAGTCACTTGGAGTAGTACCTGCCCGTCATCTGACGAGCTCGGCGCAGCGTTTTTAACAGCAGTTGAAGTAGTTCACAGAGACGCATTTTCGCAGGAAATCGACAAATTAAAGAAGTCATCCAAGTCGCAGGCATCACTGCAAAAGCTAAATCCCTTCATGTCGGAAGAAAAAGTGGGCTCATGCTCATTTTCGTTGATGCGAGTGGGCGGTCGACTACTAAATGCACCCCTAGCCCATAATGCTAAATTCCCAATTTTGATGCCAGAAAATTGTAGATTTGTTACTCTCTACCTTAGCTATCTACATCGAGCCAATTGTCACGCTGGACCCCGTGCACTAGTGGGATTCCTAAGGCAATCCATTTGGCTAATAAATGCACGGAGAGAGTGCAGTGCCATTGTCCGGAAATGCGTACACTGTTGCCATTACAAGCCAAAGCTTCTCTCACAAATCATGGCCCAACCTGGAGGTCAACGCTGGTGTATTTAGATGACATTATCGTTCATTCCCGTACGGCGGAAGAGCACCTAGAGCATTTGGAAAGGGTTTTTGAACGGCTAATATCGGCAGGATTACGACTGAGTCCGAAGAAGTGCCACTTTTTCAAAAGCGAGGTAAATTTTCTGGGACACGTCGTGGGTAGTCAAGGCTTGCGGACTTGCCCGTCGAAGAAAGCTAAAGTCACTGATTGGCCCCGACCTCAAAGCCAAAAGGACGTACGCTCATTCGTCGGTCTCTGCTACTACCGTTAATTCATCCCTGACTTCTCGACGATCGCCAAACCGCTCCACGAGTTGACAGAGGCACGTCGGACCTTCGCTTGGACTACGGCAACGGAACGGTCTTTCGACATGCTGAAGATTAAGTTGACGACAGCCCCGATTCTAGCCTTTCCCAAGCCAAGCGACCTTTTCGTGTTGGACACCGACGCTTCGGACCATGGATTGGGCGCCGTGCTAAGTCAGATCCAGAACGGTCAAGAAGTAGTCATCGAATATTACAGCAAGACTTTCAGCCCGGTAGAACGCAATTATTGCGTAACCCGAAGAGAACTACTGGCGGTAGTTCGGTCCATCAAACACTTTCATCATTATTTGTACGGCCGGAAATTTGTGGTACGGACGGATCACGCCTCGGCCAAGTCGCAAGGTGGATCGAGAGGCTGCAGCAGTACGATATGGATATTCAGCATCGCCCTGGGAAACGCCACGGTAATGCGGACGGGCTATCTCGCCAACCCTGCAACAATTGTCGCGTATGCGAGAAAGCGGAAGAGAAGGCTGGCCGTGTACTTTACTTAGGAGTAGTACCAGAGCCTTTGGACGAGCACCAGAAGAAAGATCCTGACCTAGCAGTGGTCTACGAATGGGTTGCGCGAGGAGCGAGGCCACCGAAGAGTACAATTTTGGGTGAGAGCCCCGACGTGAAAGCTTACTGGCATCTATTTTCTCGTTTGCAGTTGGAAAATCGATTGCTCACGGTCACCACCCGCGATGCCGGCCAGCTGCCTGTCATTCCGTCTGCAGTGCGGTCGGAAATACTACAGAGCGTCCAACAGTCACCCACGGGAGGCCACTTCGGCGTGAAGAAAACTTTGTCTAAGGCCAAGCAACGTTTCTATTGGATCGGCCTTAGCGCCGATATAGCCATATTCTGTGCCCGCTGTTTGAAGTGTCAGGCACGAAGCGGACCGACCCGACGAACGGTCGGCAAGCTCCAACCCAGCACAATCGGTGGCCCGTTCGAAAAGATCGCCATCGACATACTGGGCTTTTTGCCCACCACCGCCCGGGGCAACCGCTACATTGCTGTCGTAATGTGCTACTTTACAAAGTGGCCAGAATGCTTGGCACTACCGGACCATACGGCAGAAACTGTGGCACGCGCCTTAACGGAAGAGGTGTTTTGCCGATATGCAGTGCCCTTCGTCCTGCACTCGGACCAAGGACGGAACTTTGAGTCGGAAGTTCCGAGCCTGCCTACGACTGATGGATGTCGAGAAAACACGGACCACCCCGCTTCACCCTCAATCTGACGGAATGGTCGAACGTTTCAACCGCACGCTGCTCGGCTACCTGGCTAAATTCGTAGCCGGCGATCAACGGAATTGAGACGAGCGCCTGCCGTGGGCATTGTGGGCCTATCGAGCCGACCCTCATGAGGCCACCGGATTCTCTCCGGCGAAATTAACCTTCGGGAGGGAGATCCGCTTGCCTTGTGAGCTGCTGTATGGCCAGCCAACGCCCGTCGTGGAAACCTACCCGGCCTTCGTGGATAAGCTAAAATCTCACTTGCAAGATACGCATCGTACTGCGAGGGAGCACCTGAAGGCCGCAGCAGAACAGCAAAAGATCCGATATGATCTTCGCTCCCATGTCGTACAATTCGAACCAGGCGATCTCGTATGGCTATACACTCCTGTCAGAAAAGTAGGACGATGCCCAAAACTTCAATCGGACTGGATAAGACCGGCCACGGTGATTCGCAGTCATTCCGACCTAGTCTACGAAATACGTCTTCCCGGAAAACGCACCACCAAGACGATACACGTCAACCGCCTCGCTGCCTACAAAGGACCGGTCTCCGAATAAGTCGGCCAGAAGACTCGACTCTAAGAGGGGGGCAATGTAACGAAAATTCGAAGTTGGCGCCCTTAGAGCCCTGGACCAGGCTTATCGATAGTTTGAGTCCACCTCGATCGGCTGGACTTTGGACAGTGGGAAGAAAGAAAACGAAGAGATAGAGAAGCAGGAAGAGGAGAAAAGATGGCATAGAAAGAGAAAAAAAAAGTGGTAACAACGTGCCCAAGGAGGTTAGGTCTCGGAATAAACTGAAGAAAGCGAAATAAAAGTGTTAAGTGTGTTTTTATCACGACGGTATCACGGCTGCTACCTCCCCTTAGCTGCCGCCTTACAAAATTTGTCCCAATCCCAACCTGGAAAGGAAATCCGCTCGGCCCGCCGGTAGCAAAAATCTTGTTACAATATTCTTGATCAGCATCAACAGCCTTCTGTCACTAACCATACAGTATATAGATGGGACACTTTATACATTTTTTTGTCCGCACCAAGCGGTCCGGCATCAGCTCCCGAGAGAGTCGAGAGAGTGTACATATGTATGTATGCACATGTATTCTCACGTACTTTGCGTGTTTGCAAGTGTGTATGAGCGCACATTTGCGCTCTCTCAACTTAGTTTTGATTTTTGTGCTCTCGCCACCCTTCACTTTAGAATTTTTAGAGTCGACCCTTTTTGATGACGGCTGCCTTATAATACCAGAATAATTGTTATTATACTCGGTACTCGAAGAGTATAGGGGTGTATTAGATTTGTGGTGATAACGAATGTGTATAACGCCCAGAAGGTAGCGTTTCCGACCCCATAAAGTATATATATTCTTAATCAGCATCAATAGCCGAGTCGATATAGCCATGTCTGTCCGTCCGTCCGTCCGTCCGTCCGTCCGTCCGTCCGTCTTCATAAGCGCCTATATGTCAGAGACTATTAAAGCTAGAGCAACAAAATTTTGTATCCAGTCTGCTTTGTGATCACACTACTCCAAATGTGTTGAACAATTTCGCCCCGCCCCTTTCCGCCCGCATAAAGGACGAAAGTCTGTGGCGTACGCAATTTTGAAAATACGAGAAAACTAAAAACGCAGAATCATAGAGAATGACCATTTCTATCAGAGTGTTGAATCTGAATCAGATTGGATCATTATTATAGCTACAATGAATAAAACCATTTTGAAAGTCATCATTCGCTCTCGCTCTCTCTCAGACGCGACCCCATCTGCTTTGCTTATTCGTTTAAATGAGCGCCTAGATCTCAGGGACTATAAGAGCAAGAGCAACCAAACTTTCTATCCATGCTCCTGTGATATCACTTCAGTACAAGTGTATTTCAAAATTTTGGCACGCCCCCTTCCGCCCCACAAGGGACCAAAATCTGTGGAATCCACAATTTTTAAGATACGAGAAAATCAAAAACGCAGAATCATGGAAAATTACCATATCTACCAGATTGCCGAATATGGATCAGATCGGATCAATATTATGGCCAGAAGAAACAAATTAAATTTCAGTGGATACGCAACGCCTGCCAAGCGCTGCCTCATACCCTCTTTCTCTCTGTCGCAAACTTGTACGTCTCAAATATGTAGTTATACATGTAGAAATGTAAAAGAAGATCTAAAAAGCATATGCAAACAAAATTTGAAACATGATTTGACTTCATTTTTTGAAATATTATTTTTGCCCAAAATTTAATTCGTCCCTTCTGCGAACATATGATAAATTGGATAAGTCGTAAACTCATTTATGTATGTATGTATGTATATACTGACTGAGTACCGGGTATAAGGTAGAGCCGCGGCCTTTGCCCCTCGTTTTTTTATCTCTTTATCATCTGTTGGTTCGTTAACTGTAAACTGTAAATGTACTGAAGAAAAAAACATTGTCTTAATTGAGCAAATATATATAGCTTCTGCATAATTTGTTTATTGCGTTTTAGTCAGGAAGTTAATTTCATTAAACAACAATTGGTAATTGATTCTGTGGTATGTTTAAAGTAATAAAAACAAATAACTTAATATATATGTACATACGTATGTATATAATTTATTAAACATGTACAAACACATATAGAACATATGGAAGATTTTTTTACGGTGTAATACGCAAAGCGTGCGAGGCGCGCTCGAAAATTGTTCTGTTGTATTCATTTCGATTTGGTTGCTCAAAAGCATGGACTACGAAAACATTAAATTTGAATTAAGAGAAGGAAGCCGAGCAAGCTGCTCGTTACTGTTATTTTGATTATGCGAGCAACAAATTTATGTAAAACTCACAATTGAAATTAGGCGAAACCGCATATGTGTGCCGGCCAGAGTTTATTTAAGTGCAGACAAATCTCGAGTTTACTCGAATCGTTAAAATGTTGTGCATAGCCATGGCCCGCAGAATCATGAAATAGAAAAAATCAGTGCTCTTAGTGAAATAAAAATGAAATGCAAAAATAATAGCAATTTCGACACCAAAATAGTTTTCAATGATGTTACTCAAGCGTGCAAAAAAAAATGCGAAGCAATCGATTGGTTTTGAGAATGCGCTGAAATGCAATAAGGACGTTTACATGCTATTTGCTTTTGCTGCTCTTACCGGAAAACAAAATTATCGAATGCGTTCTAAAATGCGAAGCAATAACCTAAGACAAGAAGCTGTTTTCTCCATTTTTAAAATATTTTTAGAGACAGTGGCTTAAAAAGATATGTTATATTTATTTTGTAAAAATTTAATTGTATTTTACTTATAAAATACTTATCGACAGACGTGATGAGAATGGGAAGATAACAGCGGCGCAGTGGAAAATGGTCCACGCGCGGCTGGTAGAATCCCTGTTTACAAGGATGGATGAGAACCCAACAGCTCCCATGCCCACCTTCGATGGTGCTGGGTGGCTGAATGGGGTCAAAATCCTGAAATGTAAGGACGACCCGACGCTCAAGTGGCTGACGCAAACGGTCTGCCAACTGGAAGCGATGTGGGAGGGGGCCAAGCTGGAGGTGGTGGACAGGGAGCTAATCCCGTCCATACCAAAGGCGAAGGTGCTCTTCCCCATCGCAGTCCAAGGGGACCGCGCGCTGAAGCTTCTTCAGCGACAAAACCCCGAGATACCGACAGCTGACTGGAAGGTATTGCATGCTGGTAGCCCATTACCCAACGAGGGGGGCCAGCATGTGATCCTTCAGATCAACAAAGCAGCGGAGGTTCAACTTTACCCCAAGTACGGGAAAATGGCGTGGGGTATGGGGAGCGTGTACCTGCGCCTCAAAAAGCGTCAGCCCAGGTACAAGGACGCACACACCCTGCAGGCAGGCGAAGTGGAGAAGGACCTTGGTCTGGATATCATCGTAGAGGCCGCCCAGGGTATGGCGTTGGACGTCACGCTCGAAGAAGAGGACGGTGACCTGACCGTAGTAGTCAACCCGTCGTATGCAGGGGAGCCAGCTGCTCATGAAACTGAGTGTGCTGCAGCTCAACTTGCATAAGAGCAAGACAGCATCAGCGGAGCTCCACACTGCCATGGAGCAAGGGCCCGCTGACATAGCTTTGGTCCAGGAGCCCTGGATTGCTTCAGGCAATTCGGTGGCCGGGCTAAAGCTCTCAAATTACAACACACTCTACTCAACACCGGTAAGCAGGAATAGAACTGCCGTACTAGTACGGAAAGGAATCCACGCTTACCTTATGTCTCATTACAGTACAGACGACCTGACAGTAGTTATGCTGGAAAGTGAGGAGAAGCGCCTTCTGGTAGCCTCCTGCTACATGGAGCACGACAGGTCCGCACCGCCAGAAGAACTAAGGAGTCTGGTGGAAGAAGCCGACTCCAAAGACTACCAACTGATCGTTGGCACAGATGCTAATGCCCACCACAGTGTGTGGGGATTTTTGTGCCCTGATATTAACGACCGAGGTGAGTCACTCCTAGACTTTATACTAACAAATAACATAGATGTAGCAAACGTGGGGGAGGAATACACCTACGTGGGTCCCACCTCGTCAAACGTGCTAGATCTAACTCTCGCAACGGGAAAGAGTACCAACATATCTGGATGGAAAGTCCTCGAAAGACCTTCCTTCTCAGACCACAGGTACATTCAATTCAAGTGCGAATTTGAATACACTCCGAAAGTGGTAGTCTATAGAAACCCCCGGAACTGGGGAAGTTTAGGAAGACAGTCACCTCGAAACTCGCGAGCCCGGGCTCAGTGAAATCCGCGGAAGACATAGAGAAGTCCTTAGAGACCCTATCTACGGAACTGCTAGAGGCATACCACACAGCATGCCCACCATCTAGAACAAGGAAGAAGTCCAAACCACTCTGGTGGAATCGAGACCTCTCTCTGCAAAGAAATAAGCTCATGGAATTTTTCAAGCTCGCTAAACTAGCGAACGACGAGAATATCAACGAGGAATACAAGACGCTATTAAGGGAATACAAGAAGGAAATACGTAAGGCACGGCGCAGCTCATGGAGAAACTTCTGCTTCAGCATTGAGAAAGTGCCTGAAACGGCTAGGCTGAGGAAGCTGCTGTCAAAGCAACCCACAGTACAAAGTCAACTCAAACTGGACAGCGGACAGTGGTCGGAAGGCAGCAAAGAAGCCCTAACGACACTAATGGAGGCCCACTTCCCAGGATGCACCGAGGTTACCGATGCTGAAACGCATCAGGACCTAGCAACTGAGGAACAAATACCCCCAACAGGAGGTTCTTCCTCCCAAAAGCAGGAAAGTGCAGCCATCTGAGTTCCAAGGATAACAGACCGATAAGCCTAACCTCTTTCCTCCTGAAAACATTAGAAAAGCTGCTGGATCTACACATCAGAACCGAAGTAAGGGGACTGATGTCAACCAACCAGCACGCCTACACCAAGGGAAAATCGGTGGAAACAGCACTACACTGGCTAGTAGCTACCGTCGAGAAAGCCCCCAACACTAAGAAATATGCACTAGGAGTATTCGTAGATATATCCGGAGCATTTAATAACGTCGCTACAGAAGCAATAATGGACTGCCTAGAAACTACCAGCACCCACCCGTCAATCAACCTCTGGGTAAAGAACCTTCTAGGTTGTAGACGGGTGCAATCAGAGTGGGGCACCGCCTCCATGGTCAGAGGTGCACACAGGGGCACACCCCAGGGTGGAGTCCTGTCACCCCTGCTATGGAACCTGGTGGTCGACAACCTCATCAAGAGATTCGAAAGGAAAGCACCAAAAATAACAGCTTATGCAGATGACATAAGCGTACTTATTACGGGTGTATGTCCATCGACTCTCAGCTCCATAATGGAACGAACTCTCAGGGAGATATGTGAGTGGGCAGATGGAGTAGGACTCAGTATCAACGCGGACAAAACGGACCTCATCCTCTTCACCAAGAGATACAAGGTACCAGCATGGATCCCCCCGAAAATCAACCAAACAAGGCTAACCCCTAAAGCACAGGTCAAATACCTCGGCATAGTACTGGTCAGCAAGCTGGCATGGAGACCCAATGTAGCAGAGCGGGTGAAAAAGGCCACCACTGCACTTTATGCTTGTGTTTGAAGTGTTACGGTGCATTTTGTGCAAGCTAAGGCTGTGTTGCTTTTTTTTTGTAGTACCAGCTGCTGACAAGCACAATACCTTCGCTTTTACCGCATTCTCCAAACTGAACGCATAATACAAATAATTTTTAACTTAAGAAATTATAATTTACCTGTTAATTTTTTAGTTAAAATGCATTAGGTTAGAATACCCCGGACGCCCCACAGCGGAGGCTTTCATAGGCCAGCATGGCCCTTAGTTATCCGGATTTCGTATGGACCTTTTTGAGGGTGTTTCTGAGGTTTTGAAGACCTCTAGAATTTTTCTCTGGCGACGTCTTTAAGGCATCATCCTGTGATTCCAGAGTCGGTGCGCCCAGGTCTCTCCACTTCACTCCTCCACTTCATACATTGCACCGATTTTTCATTGCACTTGTACACATTTTTCTCCCCTATCCTTTCGTCCTCTCCACTTGTCCAGTCTCACGAAATTTTTTCAAAAATCGTCGCACTGAGCTTTCATTGAACTTAGTTCGATCTGGAGGAATTTAGTTTCGAAAGGAGACATTTTGTTCAATAACAATTGACAATTGACGAGGCAATAATTATTGATTTTTCAGTCACCGACGCAAGGACTCCCAAAAAAAGAGGAATCGAATAACATTTCGGGAAATCCCATGCTAGAGAAGTCAAAAATTCATGAAATTTCAGAGTGCGGTTTTTTTTTGTTGCTGGGTGTAAGGTAAATGTCAGAGTGCGCGCGAGAAGCGAAGCGATAATATTGGGCGAGAATGAGCGATAAACCACTGCAAGCTTTTTTAAGTGCAATCGCTCGAAAGATGTCAGAGTGAGAGCGAAGCGAGTTGCGAGTTCAAGCGATAAAGCGAGAGCAAAGCGAGAAAGCAGTTTGCAACCTGCTTTATCGCTTCAACTCTCTGAGAGTGTACGATTGTTTTCTTGCATTCTGATGCATTCTGTGCTTTAATTACCATTTGTTTTAAAAACATCCGTGGAGATAAAATAGAAAACGTAATTATTGAAGTAAAACTTTTTTTTACTATGGTACCAAGAGAGCAAGAACTATCACATTCACATTAATGACTAATACAGATCAATGTAGCTCGCTTCTCGCACAGCTCTCACTCTGCCATCTTCTCGCTTTGCTCATCGCATCTCGCATCGCTTCGCTTCTCGCGCGCACTCTGACATCAGCCTAATTTGGAAAACCTTCCCACTCTCTATCGAATTTCATGGTACTCTATGGATTTGTCAAGCCTGTGTGCTCGATAATATAAAGACTGAATTTGACGCTAATAAAGACAATCTGTTATTAGCCATCGCCATATTTCCGCCTACTGCTGTATTCGGATTAGAGGCCGGAATACAAAGAATTCATAAAATCACAGCTATATCACAATATATGCCCCATCAATGCTTTAGAATGTTACCAATCCTGTCTTCAGTCAGAATCACTGAAAACCGAATCGTAGTACTGCGAATCAATTTCAGCAAGATAGATTCACTTATTTCTGAAGTGATTCGACATATACATATACCACGCAGAAACACTTTTGTGTATGCCTATACATGTGCAATTTGCATGTAAAACATTTTTGCACTCACGGAGATGGGTGTCTTGTATGCACAAACATGTTATTTGCTCGGCACCCATGACGCACACACACAGGGAAGTACGGTGCTTCGCGGCGACCTCGGGCTAAAACCAACTGGAGCCTCGCTTATAAGTCGCGATCGGACGCCATTGTCATCACTACGAAAGCCGAAACCAGCTCGCAGAAATACTGTATAAGGTGAAGACGGCTGAGCAGGAGGACGCAACAAGGAAAACTGTTCTACTGCTCAGCAAGGATACGGAGACGGGCAGGATACGGAGACCTTGAAGAGTCTGATAATCAAGACGCTGGTAATCAAGAGCTGTCTGCAGATGAAATTCAGCTGCGGAAGGCAAACTCAGTAACCCAGACGGATACAATCACGCTTCCAGCGGAGAGCGCTTAAAATGCTCTGAAAGTAGCAGTTTTTAATGTAGTAGGATTGGTAAGATTCAGACTACGTGAGCGAATAAGCGTCACTTCAGATTCCTTGATTTCGGCCACATTGCCAGATAGTGCACTGGTGAGACAGACAGCTGTGCCGGAGATTCGGAAAGGAGGACTATCTAGCAGAGGGTTGCAGCCCGGAGTGCATGCTTTGCAAGGGGAAGATCGCCGACTGTAAACACGTGGCCGGTAATAGTAGATGCCCCTGTCTAAGTGCGCCCTGTCAAAAAGAATATCATGAGATGCACTCAGCTGAACCTGATCCGCTGCGAAGCTGCTCAGTCTCTCCTGAAATAAGCAGAAATAAACAAATAAGCGGAAGACGGACGTAGTGCTGATATGCGAGCCATTCAAGTCGAGGCGGTTGGTCTAGCAGCAGATGCGGCAAAACCAAAAGAAATGTGCGCCAAGAATAAATTTGTTAAGACGAGACGCCCCACCAAGCTGGGACTTAGCGCGTTTTCAAATGATCCTGGCAGGCATAGTGGAAATAATTGCGGAAGACTTTTATGCGTGGTCTGTGGGACGGGGCAACAGGGAAACTAACGCCAGAGGGACTTATCTGCTGGAGGGTTTACTCCTTGGATATTGTACTTGCAAACAACGGATAGAAGCTAACATACATTAAGGTTGAGCGAGGGTCTATTATCGACTCACCTTCATGAGCGGCTTACCTGAGGAGTTCACGGCTAGTGACAATCAGGTGATCCATTCCTACTCCCAAATGGAAGGATGACCGCCTGGATGTGGAAATATTCAGGTAGTCTCTGCGGAACGCAAGCTGGGCGGCAAACGGCAGATGGCCTGCCTCGGAATCTAGCACAAATCATGAAAAAGGCATGCGATGCGGCAATGCCAAGAAGGAAGCCGTACAGACGAGGTGCACCCTGTTACTGGTGGATCGCCGAGATCAACCACCTCAGGAAAACCTGCCTACGAGCAAGCAGGTGCTACCAGAGAGCACGGGTTTGCCCTGAGTTCGATACCAAGGGTGAGGAACTTTGAGCAGCAAAGCGAGCCATAAAAGATAGAAAGTCAGCCTGTTTCAGGCAGAAATACGAGAAGGCGGATATAAACCCTTGGAGAACTGCATACAAGGTAGTCACCAAGAAGATCAGGAGCCAGTCAACGCCGGAAGTGAGTGACCGATTCTGCTTCGTAGTATTGTGGCTGTATTGACTCAGAACCTTTATCAATGGTGGACGCTATCAGAGCGGTCACCGATAGCCAATGGAAAACACAGGATTTGACTTGGTTGGTCACAAAACGGAGGCTTTACTCATCGCGTATCGGAAGAAGGTGGAGTTAGTGACGATTCAGGTTGGTCATGCGATGATCAAATCGCAGGAGTCAATCAGATACCTAAGCGCCAAGGATACAGGCATCCCAATGAAGGCAGCCTACTAATATTGGTGAACCTAAAGCAGGTCGCAGGCTACTCCTGGCAAGAGTAGTGACCTCTTACCATACGTGGCTCTGTGAAGAGCGTACAGAGATGGCGGCGTAGGCAGAGACCATACGAGCTGAGGAAAGGCGACCGACCGATCGAAAAATGACAGGCAAAGTGGAACAAGATCGGTAATGGATGGTGGGCCCACAGAATTATACCAGGCATCGGAACATGCAAAGATCGGAGAAGCGCAGAAGTGAATTATCACCTCACCCAATTCTTGACGGGACATTGAGGTTACAAGAATTATCCTCATAGGTTCAAACACGGAGATACTCCCGAGTGTCCTGAGTGTATGAATGCGAGTGAGGATCCGGAGCATGAATCTACCACTGTTCGAGAAACCACTCAAGAACAAGGTTTGTTCTACCACAGGTGTACCTCTGTTGAGCCACGGCTGGGGGGTTCTGACTCGGCTACCACCTCGTCCGCCACTCACACAGCTCCGCACGCACTGGGTTCACCCTTCTACTGTTCTCAGCTCTACGCAGTAAGTCTTTCGGTATAGCTGGCTGTCCACTTGTCCTTTAGATCCTTTATCGTTCGCCGTGCGACGTTGCTCCTGGTAGTTTACCCTGTATAACTGCACTTCGGTAATTCCGCTCTTAGCTCTCGTTTTTGAGTTTCCTCTTTCTCTCCAGTACAGTGGATCGGCCTACATGGGCCACATGGTTTACATGGTAGATGCTATTTACATGACTTGTACGTCTCAAATATGTAGTTAGACATGTAGAAATGTAGAAGAAGATCTAAAAAGCATATGCAAACAAAATTTGAAACATGATTTGACTTCATTTTTTGAAATATTATTTTTGCCCAAAATTTAATTCGTCCCTTCTGCGAACATATAATAAATTGCATAAATCGCAAGCTCATATATGTATGTATGTACATATGTATATACTGACTGAGTACCGGGTATAAGGTAGAGCCGCAGCCTTTGCCGCGCCTCACAACGTTCCCTCTCGTTTTGAACTGTGACCAAAGAACACCCCCTCCAAACGTCGAATCCAAATGGAAATGGAATACCAAATGGAACATATTTAGACACATTTTTTTGCGCAAATACACATAAGCGCAACCCTAATATAAAGACGTATATACAGATGTACATATTAACACATGAATCCAATACGATGCGCCAATTAACGCCCCAGGATAAGACGCTATAGCTATGTACATAGCGACTCATCCCAGTACCAATTGAAAGTATACTTGTCGAGCATACAATCCCCCTTGGTAGGGGCAAGGAGTACCTAACACCTTTTCCAATCTATGAGTCTCGGCACCCGGTTGAGAGCCCAACTTCACGACAAACTTAGCGGTTCTCCCCGCGTATATTTGGGTGTCAAACCACAGCCAACACGAAATCCCACAAGGGGGCCTACCTCAATGGGCAGTCTTGGACCACTGCTCAATGCTTTTTAATATTTTTCATGTTTTTCCAGAGGATGTGCTTCTATTTTCACATAACTTAGATTTCTTATAACAGGTTGTATTGAAGTTTGCGATTCTGAAAAGCTGACTAATGCAGCTATATATTCGACCCAGACATTTTGTAGCTGCAGCTTAATGTTTGGAAGATATTAAGCTCTCAAATGCAACTTTCATAATTTTTTTCGGTATATTTTCCCGAAATTACTACTTTGAAAACTCAGGAAAAGTCGAAAAATATTTCGGTGTTGGGATTGTTGGTGCTAGTCACATCAATTAAGCGTAAAGCATTGATTCGGAAGTTCATATTAAACTAGTTAGCCAAAAACAATTTTTTTAAAATAATAGGCGTAACTTAATTGAACAATTTTTGTCTAATCTAAGCATGCTGAAAGGGAGGACAACTTTTTTTGTTTTTTAATAGAGTAAAGGTAGACTGTTTGGTGGACACTAGATCAGACGTAACAATTTTTAAAGAAAGTATTGATAAAAAAAATTGTAATATTGAAATTCAAAGGAGTAATAAAACTACAAACTACACAAGCAGTCGTGGATGAGTTAGTTTGGTAGTAGACGATTAGAAAATCACTTTCGACGCAATCTTGGGTTATGATTTCACACAGAAATTCCGATTAATAGCCGATCGTCAAGGATTTTTATTTACAAGTGTACATTTGGAAAAAGACGGTTAGGTAAGTTTAGCCCGAACGGCAAGTATAGTTTTTAGTTATCTGGATGGGTGGTATGAACCTTTACGAGGGTTCTTATGAGGTTGAAAAGGGCTCGGAAGACGAGATGTTTTTGGCAAAGCTGTCTCGGTAACTGATGCCTAGCTTGACTGCATTGGCCGCAGCCAGACACTGACCTGCAAATATTCCCACTTGCAGTCTGCAGTCCTTCCGTGGTAGGTGCAGTAGATAGTAAGCGAGTATTCCATTGAGTTCTTTACACATGGTTCTCGAGCTTCTGCAAGTAGTGGTGTTCATCCACCTGTTTTCGGTCTGGAGTCCGACCTGCTTTTCTTTGTAGCTTTGTACCGGCAAGACGGCAAGTTTTTGGTTCTATCATTCGTCCGCCGCTTTATTCGATGCCTTGGTGGTTGGGAACCCTATAGATTTGCACTGACTTTGTCATGTTTATTGTGTCTAGTGTCTCTCTGCTTACCAGGACACTTCTGGAACTAACCGCGGACGACTGAAGGGATCTTATCGCCTCTTGGCTGCCAACGAAAAGGTTGATCATGTAATGTGATCGCTCAATAAGTTGAGCGACCTCTGCTGCCTTCTTGATGGCGATGACGAAATGCGATTTTTTCATGTACCTATCGAATAAGGAAGCAGAGCTTGCATAGCGTTCATCACTAAAGGACATTTTAAGGCTTGCTTGTACCATTCGGACTAGGAAACTCATAAACAACATTAATTCGTTTCATAAATCACATCTTCCAAAATAGTAAAATAGTATTAACAATTATGTAATGCAGGTGTACATGGACGACATTATCATCTTTGAGGGCACCGTTAAATGCTGAAACAGTTTCTGGAAACAGTAGCATAGTATAATATATAAACTACAAAAATTATGGTTTCTTTAGTTGCGCATAAATGTTTTTGATCATTTCATAGAAGATCTTTGACAATTGATTATAACTTCTGCAGACCAAATTTTGAATGTTCCACTTGGTCTACTGCTCAGTGATTCTGGGTTTTCACAGTCACCAGTGATCTTTTTTTATTCATACTAGAGTGCACACTAAACAAAGAATTATCCCATTTCTTTCAACTGAACCATGATTACATGAAATTGTGACCAAAAATTTCGTGATCATGAACAGTGGAGTTGAGCCGTGTTTCGGAAAAACTGATAGCATCGAAATCGTAAGAGGCACTATCCATATGTAATGGGCGCAATTTGCCTAAAAGACTTCGTACATTCTGATAGTGAACGGAAAAATAGTAAATTAGTTTTTTGAAATACCAGGGCAGGTAACATTAGGACTCTGATAAGAATTAGAATTGGCAGGGCCGGTAACATTAAGACTTTGATTCGAGACTTTATGCACGAACTCATGCATAATTGTATGCTAAGGCCAAATAGAAGGGTCAAGCGATCTATCACGGTAAGAGTCAGGGACAAAAATTGTAAATGAGGAAATATTACGCTTATGGTTAAGAGAAAATTTGGTCACAATAATATCCTCCAGGCGAGCGCTAAGTTTTGAATAAAGATGATATTTAACATCCTCCGTAGTGGCCTCAGGATTGAGTCGGGAAACAAAAATTGTTTTCCGAGGAACCACTCCACTAATTTCAAGACCCGAGCGAGAGCCAGAAGGTGTAGCCATACCCCGAATAGGTCTCGGTGCGGGGGCAGTAGCATTGGCGGCATCTCGACAGCCGCGTCAGCATCAACAGGTGGGGACCTAGAGGCGACAGGCATGGGTGCAGGAGTGGCAGATACAACGGCACCATTGGCTACAGGCTCCATACCACCAGTTACATGCGGTGACCGAGCACGAGGTGCGGGTGGGGCGACAGGCCTAAGCACAGTGGCAGATGCAATGGCACCATTGGCTCCAGGTTCCATTCCAGTTACAGGCGGTGACCGAGCAAGAGGTACAGGTGGTTCAGGGGCTGCAAGAGAAAAATCATTGTTAGTATTGGGTAAATACTTATTACCCTTTTTCCTCTTCGGAGACTCAGTCAAAATTTTAAGTGTTTTGAAGTGAGACTCCGTCAACCGAAACTTATCTTGCAGCATTCGGAATCCAGCGTTTAGGGCAGCGAGTTCAAGATGCGTCTGTCTCATAAAGACACGCATGTCGCTTTCGATAGCCCTGCAGTCCCAACAGGTCCAGTTGAGGCCGCAGCGAGTCTTAATAAGATCCCCAACGCGACCTCCGATGTGTCCCAATGCAGCACAGTAGGTATGAGCCGTGTTGTCACACAACCAGCAGTAGACATACGTTTGCCGTGTAGAGACCGAACGGTCATAGTTCTTAGCACAACAAGAACTCATATTTTTTTTAGAAAAATATAAACAGTTTGTTCAAGAAAAATAAAAGAAAGCCAAAATATAAGTCGGTGTGTTGACCAAGCGACAAAAATTAAGCTTAAAAACAATAATTACATACAGATCACAGAGCGGCGGCTAACGTAGTGCGTGTGTGTTGGAAATGAAAACAGATAAGCTGAGAGTTGATAAAAAAAGAGAGCGGTACATGTAGAGCAAGTGCACCGCACTAGAAATGGCAACAAAATTAAAGAAAAGTATACAAATAACACCGAGAAACATAGAATTCGGCAGGCACAGTATATGTATGTATATTAATATGTATGAAACTAAGCAGAAGATAGACCAAATAGATGCATAAAATTATAAAGCGGCTCAGAGAGAGTGCAGCATACAATGCATATAGCAACAAAAAATCAGCTGAGCATTTGAACGCGTGGGGCTAGAAAGAATGCACAAAAGGTTGGACCCTCTGCAATTGCAATTGCAATTCGAATTAACTGCACAAAAACACGATAAAAGAATGAACACGGATAGTAATTTAGTTGCACGATCAGTTTAAAACACAGTTAGCAATGATACAACACAATTACTTTCCTTTGAGCACAAAAATAAAATTTTTTAGGCGGAGCGAAGTGAAGAAACGACTGTCAGCAACGATAGTTCCATGCGGAAGTTGTCTTTGAAGAATGCATCGGGGTTGCTTACGACTCTTACTCTTAAAATTGTTTATTGTATATAGTTTATTGTTGTTTAACGTGTAACAATGTACAGTTAAACTGTAAGTGTAAAATTACATGTCAACTAATTAGACGAAAGTGCTAATGCAAATACTCATAACCGGTAGGGCTGATTATCGGCTTAGTAGCCGATAAGATCCCACCAACAGCCAAATTAAGGTTAGAGAAAAGGCGGTAGCCGAACAATGCCCAATTAGAGCTATTTAAATTAAATTAAGTTATTGATTAAGATTATTTTGACCATATTAGAACTAGTATCAAAGGAAAACGGATGGAAAAATTGGTTATAGTTACGGCAAAGACTAAGGAAAGATTCATAATCCGAGTAGTTAGAAAGACAGAGTTGGAGATGAAGAGGAAAGTAATGCTTAGTCGGGCGGAAAGAAACAGCAATACTAATAAGGTTGATGAGAGCAGTCGATTGGACCTCACCAGAGAGAAGCTTATGGAGGAAGAGAACTCCTTGGGAGGTTCTACGGGATTTAAGAGAGTGGAGGTTAATTAAGCGCAACCTACTTTCATAAGAAGGAAGGATATGAACCATATCGTGGCTATTGAAATTTAGAATACATTACTTAATTGATATAAGAACATTATCTACTCTTTTCTACCAAGGGTCCAAACGCGAGGAGGAACGCATCCAGCGTAAAGAGCCTATAAGTTAAAAATAATTTCCGTTGCAGTTGCAAGACGAATTGCAACTTTTCTGCAGATAACCCAGCCGCTTCCATGCACTTCAAAAGGTTCTCCTTACTTTGCGCCACCACAGTTAAAAGAACCAACTCTTTTTCTTACACATTTCGTTGATTTTCGCACATTATTTATTTTTTTATATTACTCAGCTTACAAAAATTATGTTCCTTTTCCAAAGACGCAAAGACGGTGTGGTGTAAGCGCTTCTTCTGCTTCTCTGCGTCTTTTTCGATATCGATAGGTAATGCACCCAATGTAAAGAGCCTATAAGTTAAAAATGATTTCCGAACAATTTTCTCGTCTCTCATCCCTGAGAAAAGAGGCACATTCCTTCTGTTCAGCAATAACACTAGTCAACAAAATTCAACTTTTTCTTTCTTCTGTGGCCCAAATGACTGTTTCTGAGAGATTTGGATATATATGTTTAAAGAATTATGATTTTTTTTATGATTTAGTTTTTTTTTTAAAGAATTTTTATAAAATTTGTTATTTTTTTCAGAGGAAGTGCTTCTATTTTAAACATAACTTAAGTTTGTTACAACTGGTCGTCTTGAATTTGCTTTAAAAAAAGGTAAATCTCCAAATCTTTTTAGCTAGATTAGTTCTACTTTTCCTCGAACACTAGTCTAACACCTATCTTTCATGCATGTCCGCGATCGGTTCGGTTTACGAGTCGCGCGTTATGCGGCAGCGCCCCTTGGTCGGTTGGGCGGGAGGAGGGCTGCGTTCTTGCCTGGAGTCCTAGCGTAACAGCCGTCGGCTGGTGTTGCTTGGGCCACTTGTGGTGCAGTCATTGCAAATAAACGTCCTAAGAATAATCTATCAGAAAAAGTAATTTTGAGCATCAGCGGAAATACAGTAAACAGTTGAAAGTTTAATTTTGTTAAGTAGTGCTTTCGTTTCATTGGAATTTATTTCTAACTATAGAAAAACAAATACAATGGCTCTGGCGGATGCGTCGGCCCAACCGTTCACATTGATGATATACAATAAATTTTTTATTATATTTTAAGATTAATCAATTTCAAAATGATTAATTTTTTCATAAAGCAGAATATAATTAGTGGTCAATTAAAACTTTACTTGAACGTTTTTCTTGACTTTGTTTTAATAAAATTGTTGAGGCAAATACGTTGACTGTAGTTATTATGCTAAATTCATGTTAAAGTCGCGCTTGAACTGAAATGTTATGTTGAAATGAAAATGTCTCTTATACGAACGAAGCTCATGCTGGCAGCGGCCGCTCGTGAAGAGTGCGACGCTGCCAGAATAAAAACAAACGAGGGGGAACGTTGTGAGCCGCGGCAAAGGCCGTGGCTCTACTTTATACCCAGTACTCAGTACATACATACATATGTACATATAAGTATGAGCTTACAATTTATACAATTTATTATATGTTCGCAAAAGGAACGAATTAAATTTTGGGCAAAAAATAATATTTCAAAAATTGAAGTCAAACCATTTTAGGAATATTTATACATGTTTCCAATTTTGTTTGCATATGATTTGTATACTGCTTCTACATTCTTTCTTTCTACATGTATAACTACATATTTGAGACGTGCAAGAGTTTGCGACAGAGAGAGAGAGGGCATGAGTCAGCGCTTGGCAGGCGTTGCGTTGCCACTATAATTTATTTTGTTTCTTCTGGCCATAATATTGTTCCGACCAAGGTATACTAAACTAGGTAGCCGCTTAGAGAGCAGCAAAGAAGGTATTCTTAAGTGTCAAAATGACAGAAGAGAGAGAGTGAGAGAGACACTCTCACAAATGCGTTGTACGAAAGAGTCTCAAAGGAGTCGAAAGAAGCAAAACAAGAGAGCGAGCGAGCCGATACGACTACCTTTATTGGTATGCCTTGGTTCCGACCTGATCCATATTCGGCAATCTGGTAGATATGGTAATTTCCCATGATTCTGCGTTTTTGGTTTTTATTTATCTTAAAAATTGTGGATTCCACAGATTTTCGTCTTTTGTGGGGGCGGAAGGGGGCGTGGCAAAATTTTAAAACAAACTTGTGCTGGTTCGGTATCACAGGAGCTTGGATAGAAAGTTTGGTTGTTCTAGCTCTTATAGTCTCTGAGAACTAGGCGCTCATTTATACGAATAAGCAAAGCAGATGGGGTCGCGTGTGAGAGAGAGCGAGAGGGAATGATGACTTTCGAAATGGTTTTCTTCATTGTAGCTATAATAATGATCCGATCTGATCCAGATTCAACACTCTTATAGAAATGATCATTCTCTATGATTATGCGTTTTTAGTATTCTTGTATCTTCAAAATTGTGTACGCCACAGACTTTCGTTCTTTGTGGGGCGGAAAGGGGCGGGGCGAAATTGTTCAACACATTTGGAGTAGTGTGATCACACAGGAGACTGGATACAAAACTTGGTTGCTCTAGCTTTAATAGTCTCTGAAATATAGGCGCAAATGAAGACGGACGGACGGACGGACGGACAGACGGACGGACGGACGGACAGACGGACGGACGGACAGACAGACATGGCTATATCGACTCGGCTATTGATGCTGATCAAGAATATATATACTTTATGGGGTCGGAAACGCCTCCTTCTGGACGTTACACACAACCGTTATCCCCACAAATCTAATATACCCCTCTACTCTTCGAGTACCGGGTATAAAAATCCAAAGTAATTATTTAAGGTAATAACCAACCTAACTTTAACTGCACCTAGCATTAAATAACACTATTCGACAAAATTCAATTTTTTTCCCGCTGTCGCCAAAAATGACTTTTTCTGATAGATTTGGAGTTTTACATTTTTTTAAAAGAATTATGCTTTTTTTTTCATAATGTAGTTTTTTTTTAAGAATTTCTAAAAAATTTGGTATTTTTTGACATAGGTAGTGCTTCTATTTTTCACATAACTAAAGTTTCCTATAACTGGTTTTATTGAATTTTACAGTTAAGAAAAGCTGACAAATGCAGCTATAAATCCGACTTTTCGGTATTTTTTCCCGAAAGTATATATGGAAGATTTATAGTTTTTTGCTGCAAATTCCATGTCTTTGAATCGTTTTACTGTTTCCGTGATCTTCTGAGGGTAAGAAAGTCTGCTGACAGATACTTATCAAAGAGTTGAGCAACAACCTTGCGACAAAACTTCAGTAATATGCGGCAGACAATGGCCATTGGCACACCAAATACGGTAGGAAGTCTACCGTACGATATTCCGCAGACGATCCTTAAAAAAGGCATCGAAGTTCTCCACAACATCTTCCTCCCAAAATAAACCATATCGTGGCTGTTGCATATACATAGAATACATTATTTAATTGAAAAGAAAAGATAATCTGCAATTTACTAAAAAGGGTCCAAACGCGAGAAGAACGTTGCAATCGCAAGACGAACTGCAACTTATCTGAGGATAGCCCAGACACTTCCATGCACTTTGTCTGCCACTTGAAAATTAAAGTCAGCAGCATGTAATTTTTGTTCGGTGGAGCCAACAATATCTGACAGAATGATGCGGCCTAAGTTGAAACGAGTCGCATCACCTTTGACAATGATGCGGTAGTGTAAAAAGGCTAATAGCTTGCAAAATGATTCGGAAATGTTGAGGCTCCCGCACCTTCGACAATTTAGCGGTAATGTAATAGGTTTTTTACACTTGGTGCGTTACCTATCGATATCGGAGAAGACGCAGAGAAGCAGGTTTGCCGTTTACACTACAGCGATTCTGCTTCTTTGCGTCTTGGGAAGAGAAAGAAAAATTTGTAAACAAAACAAACTATGTTTGAAAATAAACAAAATATGTCTGAAGAAGAGCTGATTCTTTTATCTGCGGTGGCCCAAAATGAAATGAATCTGCTGAAGTGTATGGAAGTGTCTGGGCTATCCTCAGAACAGCTGCAGTACGTTTTGCAACTGCAACGTCCTCCTCGCGTTTGGACCCATGTTAGTAAAGTGCAGATAATCTTCTATTTTCAATTAAATAATGTATTTTATGCACTATATGCACTAGCCACGATATGGTTCATTTTGGGAGGAAGATGTTGTGGAGAACTCCGATGCCTTCTTTAAGGAGAATTTCCACATGGAAAGGAGTACTTCAACATTCTCGTTGGACTGTTGCCCAATCTCAAATAGAAAGACACTCCTTTTAGACTGACAATCCCTCTGGAGAAGAGAATAGCCATAGCTCTTTATTGCCTAGGATCGTCTGCGGAATATCGCACGGGAGTCTATTTGTGTGTGTCAAGGGCTTTTGTCTGCCTCATATTACTGCAGTTTTTTCGCGACGTAGTTGCTCAACTCGCTGCCAAGTATCTGCCAGCAGACTTTCTTACCCTGAGAAGATCACGGAAACAGTGAAAGAAAGTCTACTATATTGTTGAAATGCTTTTTTGAATAATAAAATTAGTTTAAACAATTTGTTCTAACCAATACATAAATTTTTGCCCATTTTTACTCAGTTCAAAATTTTACGCGACAAAATTTAAATCTCAATCTGCTGTTTTTTGTTGTTATTAGTGGTGATAGTTCAGCTGGTTATGCAGAAAAGTACGAAAATTGCAGTTAGGCGCATAGAAATACCACAGAAATACCAAAACGCACTTGCGTCGGAAAACGACGCAACTTTTTGCCACCACTAGGGCCCTATGCTAAACCTATGTACAAAAAACTGCGTTTCTGAGAAGACGCAAAGAATCAAGACGCAGCCTCAGTGTAAACGGCACCTAAAAGGCTATTAACAATTGCAGAACGTTGGTGATATGAAATGTTCCAGTTATTTGTTTTAAACTCTGGTCACACCATTCATTAAATACATTGATATCAAACTTAAATAAAGGAGCTACATCCATAGTCAAATATTTTGAGATGTTCTTACAAAAAATTATTTTTTTCGTTCGATAAAATTGTATCAACACATATTTGAACGGTAGTATTACAAAGAGCAGTACCGGTTTATATATATTACATCATAAAAATAAATCGATATATAATTTCTTAAAGATTTACAGTTTTAGTGGTAAAATTTTAAATGTGTATAAATGTGTAAGTTAAGTGTTATTATACAAATATTTAAAGATTCTTGTGCTGGTAAGTTATCGACTTACTATTAATTTAAAGTTTGGCTTGCTTGATTATCTATATATGTAAATAAATTTTTTTTTATGTATCTATAATTTTACGTATGTACTTAGATTTGTTAAATTAGAATATAAGAACAACATTAGAACATGCGATTTGTTTTAAAGAAAACTTATACATATGTATATATGTACATACATATATAATTACAACGTCATCCTTTAGTATTATTCGCATTGAAGACATTGATCGATTTTTTGTATATGTACATATGTATGTAAGTGTGTTGACGAGTTTATTGAAAATGTCAGTTTAATCAATAACCACATAAAAATCAGATTTATTTCTTATATACACATGTACAAATTTTGTAATCCGTGAATTAAAATTGGTATCCAATTTTAATGTAGTTTTGAGATCAATACTGCTTGCGAAGTTACAAAATGTGTAGGTAGTGTTAGAGAGTTAGAGATTTGCATGGCTCCCGAACTGAATTGTGTTAAATGAGTGCGGCGCACACCATAAATTAAGTTGAATGACTGCCAAGGCGTGTTGGCTTCATAGTTTTCGGCATTCAGTTGTATAAGTTAGAATGCGACGGAATACATAGCCTCAGATATTCGAATTACCCGAATTTTTGCCTGCGCACTCTACTCTACTCTTACGCACAGTAAAGCAAATATAATTGAAAGGCTATTTCTAACATTTTTCGCAAATCAGATATTTTATGGATAGTTCAGAATAATTTAAAAGTTCCATGTCTATAAAGCCGGGTATCCATCAACACAGAAACTACAAATTACTGCCGAACCTCATATAAAAAAACTGGGCCAGGAATTTTTCGTTTGCGTTTTTCTGGCCTCAGTATCCAGCAAGGCATACTAACAATGGTAGCCGCATAGAGAGCAATAAGAAGGTATTCTTAAGTGTCAAAATGACAGAAGAGAGAGAGAGAGATACTCTCACAAATGCGTTGTGAGAAAGAGTCTCAAAGGAGTAATGCATTTATTTTCTTGTGTCAAAACAAAGAAATTTGTACGTGAATGCAAATTTATGTTTATATAATAATTTGTAATATTAATAATATGTATATATAGTAAAAAGCAATACTGCGGCGACATTGTAAATACGCAAAAAAGTCTGAGGGAACACGAAAAAATTGTCCGCCGAGATGCTTCGCTCACAACTGTTCACAACAGACTGAATTGAAAGAAGCAAAACAGAGAGCGAGCGAGCCTATGCGGCTACCTTTGTTAGTATGCCTTGGTATCCAGCAAGCTAAACAAAATTCACAGATTCGTATCGATAGTTGTCCTATCGACACGATTGTAAACTGAGAGAACAGCTGACATTCAGGACAGGAATGTGGGCATTTCTCTGATGTCGAACTGGACAGTCATACGCATTTCAAGTTGTAAAAATGTCAAAATAAAGCCGATTCTTAAATTGTTTTACCGCTATGATTCACAACATGACTAGCGATTTTGGGCTACTGTTCGTGTTTGAGATATTTTAAAAAAACCATGGTATTCGCACGGAACTAATATAGAAGTAGTTTTCGCGGCGACCAATTCAAACTCAGATTTCAGCGAAAGTTGAGGCGATATAATGATGCTAATTTTAGATAAATGTTCTGCATTTATGACTCTTTAAAATGTCTATAATTTTATGCATGTATGGTTTGTGGTTTTTTTAATTTAATTTAATCTTCTGACGCACGGGACATGTCTCACGGGACAAACATTTCTTGGCTTTATAAATGTTACAAAAATTCCGTTAGCCGATATTGAGAAAATTGGCTGGGATTGTTTTTAGATAGCTCAATACGTAAGGTAGACTTCGAGGAAAAACTTTTATCTAGAATCATCTTATAGGCGAAAATAATAATGGAAAACATGAAAAAAAAATACCAAAAAAGTGAACTTTAGCTAATTTTAATAGGTTTTCAGATCAAAGTTATTAAAATTATATTTGAATTAATTAAATTGGCGGTTTTTCAATATCTTTTAACATCCCGAGAAAATTATATTCTAATGCAGTTTTATTGATTTTACATTTTTTGTCCTCGGTAGGCCTCTTGAGAGAAGTGCCAATATATGTATACAGTGGCTCAGAGCCAAAACTATGCAGTGTCAAATAAAAAGTTTAAGGTGGTATAGATTTTAAACTAGAGAAAAACCAAGAATCCCATTTTAAATATTGCTCAGTTTTAAAAATAAAATAAAAACTTAAAATATATCTTAAATACAAGTTCGAGCTAAAACCATGCAGCCACAAACCAGTTTAATATTAGTCTAATAAAAGGTTTAACAGGTATTTTAATACTTAATATGTAATCCCTTAACCTTTATTACGGCTCTTAACATACTATTCATGGAAGAGACCAGCTTCCGAGTGCTTTCCGAGCTTATTTTGTTCCATTCCTCCAGCAGAGCTTTTTTAAGGTCCATTTTGCTAGAAATTCTGTGAATCTGGTTGTTTTTTCCAGCGCAGCCCACAAATTTTCAATAAAATTTTAGTCTGGAGACTGGGCCGGGGGAATCATCAAGTGGAGGCAGTTCCAGATAAGCCAGGACTGTACTATTCCGAACGAATGTTTCGGGTCATTATCCTGGTAGAACCGGAAATCAAGTCGGATTCCTAGTTTCTCGGAGTTTTGGAAGCTCGGAAGCTGGTTTCTTTCATGAATAGTAGCTTAAAAGCCGTAATAAAGGTTAAGGTTCTGTGGAACCTTAAAATCTGTGGAATACACACAATTTATGATACTAGAACCCAGGATAATGGAGAATGACCGCAGAACATTGCCAAGCGATCGGACCAGGTCGGATCATTATTGTAGCTAGAAGGGGCAAATAAAGTTTCAGTGTCTACATAAGGCCTTCCAAGTGCTTAATCACTCCCACTCTCTCCCGTACACACTTCCACTAGCCGTATATGTAGATATATACACACAGTGACGGAAAAAATGTCGCACTCTAAAATTTAATGAATTTTGCTCTTCTCTATCTGGAAACAATTATAGCAAAACATTTTACTTATGAGTCGTTAAGAAGAATGCCCAAAGGAAAACAGATAACGGTGAAATTGCTCCATTCGAAAAATAGCGGATCGAACGAAGTTCAATCAAGTTCAAGGATCAAGCTCAGTGCGACGATTTTTAAAATCGGACTATTATGAAAACGAGCCTACATGATCGATTAAAAAATGCTGTACAGGTAGCTTCTGAAACGCAGCAGCGATTTGCCAAAGAAATTTTAGCTCGAACTATTCAGCGTCGTCTAAAGGAGATGGCAAGGACAAGGCAAGGACACCGGCCAAAAGCCACTTCTTAATAGCCGATTGAAAAAAGCACGCACAGTTGGCCAATATGTTCGTCACGACCTCAGTAGGAAAGGGAATCGGGGTTTGTAAACTAAACTACGGTCTGGTCTCAGCTCACCGGATGAGGTCAGGGTCGTTCGTGCTTTACTATACTTTTTTCCATTCCTACTTCCTTGTGCTCGCCATATTATAAAAATATAAGTGCACTTAAAATTACTCTACTTTAATCACTAAGACAGAGAGCGCTCTAGAGGCAACCGCTCTATACGTGAGGCTAACCTTTAACTGTACGTGTGAACATATTTTAGGTCTGCTTGTTTACATTGGTTGTTTACGACGCCGCTGTCAAAAAAAAACCACCCAATTACTTTAGAATTGATGGGAGGTAATAAAACATAGATTTTATAATGACGCTTGCCAACTCAACAAAAACTAATATTTTGTAAATCCTTTATATGCTAACTTTGATTAATGTACTATAAACGAATAAAATGAACAAAGCTTCCTATGTACAAATACATAAATTATATCATTATGCCATTAGAATAATTGTTTGTAGGGTATTCCTTCGTCGCGTCAATAAGCAACACTCAGTAAATATATTTCTTCTCGAAAATTTGGCAGCTCTACACACATACATGTTTTTCTATCCAATGGATAGGCCCGTGCAATCGGCATGCACGATTTCTTTTTCGAGTCAGGGGATACATACATACGTACTAAAACTATCCTCCTACAACTTCACCACCGTTAAGCATTGCTTCGTGGGGAGCGGGGCCTATTATAGACTGCTACATGCCGCTCCTTTTCGCATCGTCTCAGGTCATCCTGTAGGCGCTTAATGAGACGGTAAATGTATATATATATAAATGTTTGTACAGCTGTGAAAAAATATTAGCACCACCACCGGCAGCAATTTTTAAATAGTTGCCAAACTCACATTTTTAACTTTAAGCCAATTTTATAAAAACATATCTACATATGTTTATAAGAGTCTATTTCTAAAAATTACCAACGGCTCGGCTGGGGGAATATTTTCCGTCCATGCTGTATATATCTTACAGCGTAAACGACAGGCTCCGGGTCTTCCAATAAGGTTAAGCACGTCGGGAAGAATGGGCTGATATCGTGCTTGTACCTATATAAGTAGCTTCGATAGCTCACCGTGAGCAGTTAGGAACTAGAGCACTGCACAAATGTACTTGTTTTCGTCTATTTCCAAATAACTATACTCGGTACTCGCTTGCTACCGACTACTATCGAGTATCGATCTCTCAATTCTTGCTTCATCATTTTCTGAAAAAAATTGGAGCGGACAGAAGCGTAGGTGTTCACTCTATAAAAATGGAAAACAATTGCAGGAAATCTCTTAGTCGAGCTTAACTGACAGCGTCCTACTTTTTAATGTGTATTGTATGTATTGTTTTTGTATGTATTAAAAGCGTGAGTAAATGTGTGTGTGTGGTTTTTTTTTTTTTTTTCTTCAACGATTTTTGTCTTCTTTCTTTGCGTGCTCTTTTCTCGCAACGCAGTTTGATAGGCATTCTACCAGGTTTGCCACAGTTGGTGTCCTTCCTAGCTTGGTGCTTAGGACTAACCGATCTTGCTGGTATCGTGGACATTTGAAGAAACAATGTTCAACATCTTCGACAATCCCCGTGCTCATGCTTAAACCTATAGAGATAAGCCTAAAGGCATCCATGTCTCGTCGATAGCTGGGTAAGGAGGTACTCCACTTGTCCATGGCGGCGGCTCAGCCAGCTCTGCAGGTCTGGGATTAGCCTATGGGTCCAACGTTCTTTTTTGCTAGTATCCCACGAGTCTTCCCATTGCAATATTGTATATTGCTTTGCTGCGTATCTTGTCTCCTGATCAGCAGTCTCCAGTTCTCGCTGTGTCCCGATCCCTGCGGCTTCTCTTGCCAGCAGCTGGATTGGGATCATTCCTGATTTAACTAGTGCGGCGTCCTGGGATACCGTTCTGTATGCGAACCACACTCTCAATGCACACAGTATTTGGACTGTCTTGTATTCTCGGGCATATGTCTGTTGCTTCGGTGGGTCCGCCCATATTGGTGCAGAATACATTAGCGTCGAGTTAACTACGAGCTTTCGCCGCAGATGCTTCTGACCTCCAGTGTTTGGCATGATGCGCGATAGGCCAAGTGCCGTTTTGTCAGCTTTGCTACTAGCATACGCCATGTGGTGCTTGAAGCTGAGCCTAAATGTGGCATAATGTGGTCCAGTCTCGAGAGACGAAAAGAGAACTTTCGATAGCGAGCAAGTAAATCTTCATATTCGAAGTAACTGTATTTAAAGCATTGTTTTTTTTTAACTAATCTAGTTGGGTGCTCGTTTTCAATCTGGGGTAAATTATTAGGAATTTAATTTTGTGTTGGTTGGGCACTAAGTCGAAAGCCTCCACCAGCAGATTACGTCTCGGAGTATTCGACATGGATTGTAATTGAAAAACAAAAGGACAGTGAATTGTCGAGTGTGGATATTCTTTACATGATATACTCTCATTTTCTTTCCTTTGTCGTTCGATAATTCGTTATAAAAAGGACTTAGCTTTTTGTTACAGTTTCTGTGGCAAATACCTGCGCTAATTTATGACTGCATGACTCATTCAACTTTTGATCACAGGTGGTGTGATCTTTACGCACGGATCGCAGCCAAAACCGATCGGTTTAAGCGGTCGCTCGCGTTCGCTTGAGGCGAATAAACAGCGGTACAAATATGTTTAATAGAGAAACGATTAAGAAAAGCTTCAAAGAATCCTGATCAGAATTGAGAACCGTCTACCGTTAAGATGAATTCCGGCACGCCAAATTAAAGTGTTAAATTTTCCAAGTATTCACAAATATTCTCGGATGTGAATCTTTTTAATGGATAGTGGAAATGGGTTTTTGTAAAGTGATCTACGATTATCAACAATCCAATATTTCCTGCCTTTGAACGAGGGTACGGACCTAACAGATCCATCCAGAGTCGTTGAAACGGTCGCTCTGATTACCTTTGAGTTGCCAATGGTGGTCGGAACATTATGTTTGGACATTTTGTCTGTTTACAAGTGACATAATTACTTACACACTCTCAGATTTAAATCAGCATGTTGCGCCAAAACAGAAATTTATTAGATTTTTCCGCGATTTTAACTCTGCCGCCAAAAGACGCGCTAGGAGAGTCATGAACTTGTTAGATCACTCGAGTTACATGAGCAAGGGAATAAATATTAGATATGGTATCGGGAACTATAATCCGAGCATTAGAAACTAAACGGTTGATCCAAGGAATAATTCGACGTACAAAACCGAAGGGACAACGGTACATAGTTTCTAGTGGATCTACTAGCAATCGTGAAGTTTATGCTGATCAACAAACTATGACCATCACATAGTTGAGGACACAATGAGCAAAAGTAAAGTTTTTTAATTTGATTCTAAACGGTAATGGTGTACTTTTCATACTGAAGGCACCAATGCTTCAAATTACTTTGACCATAAGAACGCCCATGAAACAAGAAACAACCAGGTTACGCCCTATATTGTTAAAAATATTTTCAGACCTGCACTTTAAAAATATCACATAAAATACAAAAAAATTTAACGGGTCACTAGAAACGAGTGCTTCAGGGAGTATCCCAAATTACTTGCATACCATCTCTTGCTTTTTTCTCGAAACTAAATTTTTTGTTGCTACATACAAGATTCCTCAGAACCTACTCGACCGATTCTTTTGAAAATTTGTTCAAAACTTCCTAACAGTATTCTCTATGGCGTCACGAGGGGTTTTGTATGTAATTAAAAAAAATGTTTGTACATTTTTAAAGATAACACTGTTCGATGAAATTGAACTTTTTGTCCCGCTGTGGCCCAAAACGACTTTTTCTGACTTTTTTTGGGCAACAGCAGAAATGTGTTGACTAGTGATATTAGTGATCCCAATTTTGTTATTATATGCAATTTGTATAGCCGATACTCGCAAAGTATAGGGGTATATTAGATTTGTGGTGATAGTGGATGTGTGTAACACCCTGAAGGAAGCGTTTCCTACCCCTTAATTTATAAATATTCTTGATCATAGTCATGAGAACACTAGAGAGATTGCTGCGTACTCTGTGTTCCCAGACTCCTGCGATATCACACTATTTAAAAATTTCGCCCCGTCCCTTACCGACCACATAAAAGACGAAAATCTGTGGCATACACAATTTTAAGGATATGAAAATACCAAAAACGTACCAAAGACCATATCTATATGAGTGTTGAAGATGGATTAGATCGGATCATTAGTATAGCCACAATGAAGAAAACAATTTTGAATGGCATCGTTCCCTCTCGCTTTCTCTCATGAAACCTCATCTGCTCTGCCCATTCGTCCGGATGAGCGCCTAGATCTCAGAGACTACAAAAACTACAGCAACCAAAGTTTCTATCCAAGCTCCTGTGATTTTAATTAGAATAGAAGGTAACCTAAAGTGTATTTCAAAAATTTGACACGTCACGTCCTTTTTCTGTCCCAACAAAGGACGAAAATCTTTGGAATCCACCATTTTTAAGATACGAGAAAATCAAAACACAGAATCATGGAAAATTACCGTTTTGCCTAGTATGGATCAGGTCGGATCATTATTATTGTCAAAAAATTACCGTTTTGACGAGTATGGATCAGGTCGGATCATTATTATTGTCAAAAGGAAAAAATTAAATTTCAGTTGTGCTTGCTCTAGTGCTTACTAATACCCGTTCTTGCAGACACCTCCACGAGCCATAGATATGAATGCAGGCCTCTGCCGAGGCTCACAGCGTTGCCTTCGTTTCTTCTCTATTATGTTGCAGCAGTAGAAAAATACCGACACATACTAAAATACCAAAAAAATACTACAAATTCAAAATTACAAAATAAAAAAGTAGATTCCATTCAATACACTCCGGTATATCTTACACACAGATTTATTTTTTGCCGATTCAAAATTGAATAAAGTCGGTCTAAAGAACCGAAAACCGTCTGGTGCAGGGTGTGTGAGAAATCTAATATTTTTTAGAATTTCAAACAAGTCAAACTACTATAGAAAGACGCGGGTTTTCTGTAATTTAATGGGTTTATTCAACAAACGAATGCAGTGGCTTTGGGCGTACTTCGACAAGTGAAGTGCCGTCCCATTCCAATCTTTGCGCGACCCACCGTCGGCCGCCCGCAACCCAATTCGCCGTCGGCGATCGTGCAGATCGGCTTGCGGGTCACCCGAAGATGGAGCGACTCTGTTGGCGTCCGATCCTCTGTTAATCTACTCTAACATTCCGGCCCCGCTGAAGAGCTCCGGTCTTCAGCACGTTGGAAGTGGTGCCAGCTTGTGGACTGGTCGTTTAATTACGCCGGCCGGCGTTCTGACTTCGGCCACCCGCACCTTGCCGTCCTCTCCCGTGATTGCGCGCGTTACGCGCCCTGTTGTCCATCGTTGCGGGAGGTTGTTGTCGTCGTGCACCAGGACGACCGCCCCTTCGGCCAGATTGGCCTCGCCTCTGCTCCACTGGGCTCGCTGCTGCAGGCTGAGTAGTCTTTGGACCACTTGCGCCAAATGCGCAGTTTGAGCTCCAACAACAGGTGCCACCGCTTCAAGTATCCGGGTGCGGGCTTGTTGTTGGGCTCTCCGGGCGTGGATCAGTGCGGCAGGCCCAGCAGAGGTTGGCCGATGAGCAAGTGCCCTGGTGTGATGGCCTTCCCGTCGTTCGGATCGCTGGTGTCCGCCACGAGGGGCCTGGAATTGAGCAACGCTTCTACCAGGTGCGTGCTCAACTCGTCCGGCGTGAGGTTGGCGTCGCCTGCCCCTCGCACCAGCCTGTGTTTGGCAGCCTTTACTGCTGCTTCCCACAGCCCGCCGAAGTGCGGTGCTTTTGGAGGGATGAAGCACCAGGTCACGGCTCTCTCCGCTGCGTAGTCCTGCAGGCTCTCCTTGCTCCGGGTGAATGCCGCCTGGAGCTCCCTCAGCACGTTGCTCGCTCCCACGAAATTCGTCGCGTTGTCGCTGACCATCTTCTCCGGCAGTCCCCGTCTCCCAACGAACCTTTTCAATACATTTAGAAACGCGTCAGTTGAAAGGTCTGAGACAAGTTCTAGATGGACTGCCTTTGAGGCGAAACAAACAAAAACGGCAACGTGCATTTTAACGGGTGGTCTACCTCTGATTCTATAGCTTACGTAGAATGGCCCACAGAAATCTACGCCAGATACTCTGAACGGCCGACCCTCACGAAGGCGGTCAGCTGGCAAATTTCCCTTTATTTGCCCCAACAACTTTGGCTTGTAGCGAAAACAGTGTACGCATCTTCTAACATGCGCTGTACACACGCTTCGGGCATTGATCACCCAAACTTGCTGCCTCAGCAATCCCACAAGAACCTTTGCACCAGCATGGTAGTGCCTAAGGTGCAAATGCCTGACCAAAAGGGTGACCAATTCAGATCCCTTTGGTAGCAACAGAGGGAACTTGTCGTTGTATGCGATAGGGCCGTGTAGCAAGCGCCCTCCTACTCGATTTAACTTAAATTTGATGCCATTTTCATCAAACTCGTGGACAAATGGATTTAACTAATGCTGCCGATTTTTCTAATAATCTATACTCAGCGCTGTATGTTGTGCTTTGTACGACAGCTTTAAAAACGCAATGTTCCTTTCTGCCACAGATACAAGATGCGAATCACCTCTAAGCTGCTTGAAACAGAATCGAAGCACGTAGGCCATTATGCGGACCAATTTATAAAACCTCGATTGCCGGTTGATTAACTGCACAATGCAATTAGATTCAGCATCAGCTACCCCAAGCGCACATACCACTGCACTTTTCTTATCTTCAGACGTTTTCACTTCTGACGCTATCTCGAACTGATGAAGTTGAGGCCATCGATCTTTTTCTGCCATTACAAAGCTTGGCCCATTGAACCACAAGGAGCTCACAATGTCGTCAACATCTGTTCCCCTTGAAACCAAGTCTGCTGGATTAGCATCCGTTGGAACGTGACGCCATACGACTCCAGTTGACAATTCTTGGCATTCTGCGACCCGATTCGCGACGAATGTACCCAACGTACCCGAATCACGCTGCAACCAATATAGCGTGACCTGCGAATCTGACCAGAAATGTACGCTTTCTATCGTGAATTTGGTCATTGTGGTCGACACTTGTTGCCAGAGTTTGGCCAGCAATAGTGCTGCACAAAGCTCTAACCGGGGTATTGTTTTTACGCTCAGCGGAGCTACCCTCGACTTTGCCGTGAGCAATGACACGCGAACGTCTTCGTCGTTGCACGTTCGTACGTATATACAGCAACCGTAGGCGTGACTGGATGCGTCAGCAAAGACTTCAACTTGAACCCCTTTGTACAGCGTCAAACACACGTAACGAGGGATTGAAATTTTGTGCAAATCCCGCAAGGTAGTGGTGAACTTATTCCACGCAGTGTGTAGACTCATAGGAATAGCCTCATCCCAATCTACCTTTAGCCTCCATAAGTCCTGCAACAGCATTTTTGCCTTAGTGACAATTGGACACAACAAACCAAGAGGGTCAAACAAACGAGAGGCTATCGACAATATATTGCGTTTTGTTGGTTTCAGGGAGGCAAAACTATCCACGTCCAGATGGTACTTAAACACATCATCTTGAGGTGCCCAGCGCATTCCAAGCGTTTTGACTGAGCTTTGCTCATCAATGTTAATTCCAGATTGCTGGAGTCAGAATGCTGATTTCCAGATTGAGTCGGGCAATTGGAAGCCCACTTGGCCAATGGAAATCCTCCTGAATTCAAAATATTCCGAACCTGGCTGCAAATTGTGTCCAGTTCTTTTAAACTGTCTGCACCTGCCAGCATATCGTCGACATAAAAACAATTGCGAATCACTTCCGCACCAATGGGATGTGATTGTGCGAAACTATTTGCCAATTCGAACAAACAACGTACAGCCAAAAAGGGTGCTGACGCTGTACCGTATGTAACAGTATATAACCTGTATGCCTGTATGTTTTGTGAAGGGTTTTCTCTCCACAAGACAAGTTGGAAGTCTCTGTCTTTCTCAGAAACATTTATCTGCCTGTACATTTTCGAAATGTCAGCAGTTACGGCATATTTGTTCAACCGAAAGTTGACCAATGTTGAATACAACTCCCTCTGAATAGTTGGCCCCACCATTAGTGTTTCGTTCAGTGAAACTGCTGTTGATGTTTTGCTGGAAGCGTCGAACACAACACGAAGTTTGGTTGGATACTCTCAGGTCTGAGAACGCATTGATGAGGAATATAATAATGCTGTTCTAGAGGAGCAGACTTCAGAATGGACATATGTCCCAAATCCAAATACTCTTTCATGAAGTCATGGTACATAGTTTTGAGAGTGTCATCCTTTGACAGTTTGCGCTCAAGTTGCAAAAAACGCCTTTCAGCAGTTTGAGAGGACAGGCCAAGAACTTTAGGGTCGGTCTTAAAGGGAAGTTTGACTTGAAAGCGACCGGAAGACAATCGTTGTACCGTTTTTGCGAAGTACAACTCACAGGCCTGTTGTTCAGCTGTTTGGCGGACAGCCTTCGACTCAATTGGACATTGATCCAATTCCCAAAAACGGTGTACTAATGAGTCGAGAGAACAACTATACACTTGAGCTACCGAACTCTCATTACACTGTTGCCGAGGCGCCTGTCCAGTACATTTGCCTGCAACAATCCAACCGAGCAATGTTTTTTGCATAATGGGCAGCTCGGAATGTAATTTAATTTGCCCAACGCACAATAGCCCATAAAACATTTCAGCTCCCAAGAGAACATCCACCTTAGCCGGCTTATGGAATTCGGGATCTGCCAATTGAATATTTTTTGGGATTTTCCAGCTCGATGTGGAAAGTGATACCTTTTTTGCCCAGGCTGAGATGTGGAAATTGACTTTAGTACCCAACACTCAACGGAAAACGTGTGGGAATTCAAACGAGAATGTATCGATGCACAAACCTTAGTTTTACTATCGGTGGTTGCACCACCCACCATAGCGATAGCAAGGGAAGTTGGCTCACGTTTAAGCCGAAGCCTCTGTGCTAGGCTCTCAGACATCAAATTTATTTAAGAGCCACTATCGAGCAAAGCTCTTGCTGGATGCAACTGTCCGAATCTATCTTTGATGTTTACGATCGCGGTAGCCAGAACGACTTGATCCGCATTGAGCACGTGACCTATTTATGCCTCCGACGTTGAGGCTTGAAGTGCCGCTGCTTCACCTTGCACTGATGCAGTGTACCGATGAAGAAGCGAATGGTGAGGCTTTGAGCACACTCGACACTTCGCCGCCTTGCAACTCGATACTGTATGTCCCGTGGTCAAACAATTGAGACACAGTTTTTGAGTTTTAGCATACTCAAAACGTTGCATGACGGAAATGGCACTAAATAAAGGAAAAGAATATATATTGTGGTCTACAGACTTGCAATAGGTACATGCAGACGACGATTTATGCCCTGCATTAGCACAGGCAAGGGACGATTTCCTCACCTCGTTACGCAACCTTGACTTGTCACGAGTTGACTCTTCTGCTGCCAGGTATTGATACCTTCGATTCAGCTGTTTGGCACAGACTTCCCAAGAAGGCAGCTTATCATAGTCAAGCTTCTCCTCAAAACGAGATTTGGTCACATGGTCGACCTTTGCCATGACCATATGAATGATCATTGCACTCGCAATATCTTTGTCTTCACCTAAAGACGACAGCGATGAATATATCGCACACCGTGTCTATCATCGATTTTAAACTCGATGCAGATGGCTGGGTCATGGTTGTCAAATCGAATAATTGAGCAACAGTATCGAAGAATATCAGACACTTATTGTCGTACACTGACTTCAGACTGGCAAGGGCCTTAGGATAGTTAAAATGGCTTAACTACGCCCAATGCTTCATCTGACAAACAAGATACGAGATGATTAAACTTTTCTACGTTTGTCAAAGAAGCATCGTCGTCAACGAGGATTTTGAACAGGCACATGAAAATTTTGTATTCCGAATGTGTGCCACTAAACTTCGGCAAACGCATTTTCGGCAGCTGCGATCGCTGGCTGGAACTCAGTTAGCAGTCATGCTGCATATGTGTGTCGAAGCGTGGATTCACTGAGCAGTCATGCTGCATATGTGTGTCGGATCTTGGTTTGATTGCATTCATAAACAATGCTTTAGTGACGACACACAGATCCTCCAACGGTCCTCTACTTTCATTGGTTGGACTCAAAATGTCCAACTCTGCCTGTAGGTTCATAGCCTTATCGATAGAACCCTCTAAAAGCTCTAGGCGACAAGCTAATTCGGTTTTGACCGATGAAATTTGCTTTAATCTAAAGGCTGTTTGCACGCGCGCAATATCAGCAATGACTTTGTCAAACCTTTGTTGACACAATGCCAACTTCGTATTGGTTTTAGGTATTGTTGGCCGTTCAGCTGTTGGCCGTTCACCAGTTGGCCTATCGGACTCAGACATAATTGAAATGAGGAAAAGGAACTACCTTCAATACCGTACTCAAAGTTCGCCAAGCTTTTCAAGCTACCCTCGCACAAGCACTGCAGCTACCCAATCTTGCTTACCCAAACACACACACACGCCCTGGCGCAATATGTAAACAAACAAACGAAAGTGGTCCAAGCGACCGAAAGTAAGCAAGCCCTATGCTCGCTGCTGCCACTTTGTGGGCAACAGAGATAGAATGCGGGGTGCGGGGGATCAAAGAGTAAGTGAGAGAATTTGGAGCGAGCGAACGCACAAGAACGAAAGTAGTACAGGCGCCCGAACCAAGCCTGACCTGTATGGTATGCCAAAACGGGGGAGAAGAGAGCAAGCGGTAAATTTGGCGCGAGCGCACGCACACACAAACTAATATATAACCGATGCAAGCACAGAGCGAGCAAGGTTAACGAACGCACGAAATATCAGCCGCTGGTGCCCAAAAACCGTTACCAAGCGTTGCGTGTATGTGCAACTGCAAGCCGATGTCTGTACGTATGTATGTATATATGTACGCGTATTGTACGTAGCGGTTAAGTCGAAAGCGGACAACCGAAAGACACTGCGACGCGTTGCGATTGCACAAACACACGACCAGAATTATTAGAATGCAATAAATAGACAACCGTTTATGTGTACATATATTATATATGGTTGATATGTTTATATAAAGTTTTAAATGTTAAATATGTACATATGTGTTGCCGTTTTGGTTATGCACATTAAGTGGTGGTCAGCATGAGTATACGTATGTATGTATGGCGTAGGTATGTTCGAACTATTCTACCGAACTTATGTATGTTTGTACACACGTATAACTGCAACACTTTCACTTTATGTACATTGATTTGGACAAATAAGGTATAAAAGGGAAGGTGCCAGAAATTGAGCTGTGTTTTCTGTGTATGACTGTGCTAGCACATACACACGCACATATGCGTATCACTGCAGTTGATCGTTTTGGTCGGACGAGCGAGCAATTTACAGCGACACAACGAAACTCAACCGGTGATGTTCAATTTTTGGCACAGAATACCTGTAGACTTTCTAACGAATCTAGAGAAAGTAATCGTCCTGTTTTGGCGTCCATCAGCACGTCGAGTTCGGCAGCGTCCAAGATGGCGAGGGTCCAAAAGGGCACGTCTGTGGCAAGGTCCGAATCGGCAACTTCTCAAATTTTTTCACACGCGAAGCCTAAGCCACTACTGAGCGAAACGAGTTCGAATCACAAAAAACCGATGTCCCTGCTCGGGCGCCAATGAAAAATCTAATATTTTTTAGAATTTCAAACAAGTCAAACTACTATAGAAAGTCGCGGGTTTTCTGTAATTTAATGGGTTTATTCAACAAACGAATGCAGTGGCTTTGGGCGTACTTCGACAAGTGAAGTGCCGTCCCATTCCACTCTTTGCGCGACCCACCGTCGGCCGCCCGCAACCCAATTCGCCGTCGGCGATCGTGCAGATCGGCTTGCGGGTCACCCGAAGATGGAGCGACTCTGTTGGCGTCCGATCCTCTCTTAATCTACTCCAACAGTGTGTATATGTATGTATATGTATCTTGTCACACATTCTGTAACGAAACGAATTAATAAAATTCGTTTGAATGTTACGACACCCGCGCGCATTATGTATTTATTCCGATCGGCCAAACCAACCAACCAAATTAAAAATGTATTTAACTTCCTATACAATAAAATACACACACGCAACCGTAAACCGTAGAAGTATTTACTCCACAAAATCTGGCAAAAGCCAGATAGCTTTTTTTTTCGGTGTCCACTAGATATTTGGATATTTTGAAGGCGAATTCCCCCCACTTGGTTATCTTCGGTTGGGGTCACACTATGTCGACTACACATTCGCCACGGCTCCCGAATTAGAAACATAAGAGTTACCTCAGCTGCGACCACCACGGCAGCATCAACTGGCATGCCGACCATTATTACGAGTAAGATTGATAAAACGACACAGCTGCCACAAACTCCCAAAGAGGGTGGGTTACAAGGAAGGAATCTGAGTGTGGCTGTACAGCCTGACGGATCAGTTCAGAGCACGAACCCCACCAACGGCTAAGTTGCGGCACTAATGACAAAGATCGCAACTTTCGAGAAGGAACTGGAAAAGACAAGTGCAAATGAAGGACAGAAGGAAGTCGCCAAGAAACCCGTTCGGGACGGAGTGGTGATGGAGTAAGCGGTGCGCCACCATGTTTTAGTGTTGAAGGTCAGCAGTGTAATGCCACACCGCAACCTAAGCTGCGTCGATTCGGATTCTGATATGTCGAGTTTTGCCCGGCGCAATTTTAACTTTGCACCAGGAAGTCACTTCCGTCATACTGAGGAGGTCAAAGTCAGTGAAAGAGCACGTTACCTGCCGCACTTCTGAGTCGAGAACCCAAAAAAGAGCGGGATAAATAAGCCAGAAAAATTAACAGTAAAAAACTCTGCCAGCCTTGGTTTTCCATTTTCAGGAAGGAAAATGCACACGCGCGCAAACGATAGGATTTCTGTTAGCATTTTTTCAGAAAATTATGTATGTGTTCATCTACAGTCATACTGAGTGGGTCAAAGTCAAGTCACCCTTCCCGCTTCGGATTTATTCCGATTGTCAAATAGAGTGTGGTGCAAGACTGCGGTATATAATTTCTGGTCACTCTATTCTAGGTTAAACTAATTTATTTAACTTCCTATAGAATAAAAAACACAAACGCAATTTAAAATCTTATCGAGTCTAATTATTTACGCAAAAAGATCTGCATATTTGTTGTTTCGGTGTTGAATCGGTATTTGGAAGTGTTGAAGACAACTCTCACTTGGTCATCTTCGCATTTCGCGTTTATTACTCATTCTTGTTGACATATAAAGTCAATATCATCGGTTACATACACATGTCGCCAGCCCCCTAAGACTAAATAAACACTATATTTTCGACTGAAAAAAACCAGAATTAATTTTGTATGAATTAAGTCAGTTATTAGAAAAACATAGATTTTTTTAACAAAAAATATAGCGTAGTTTTGACAAGCCGATATGGTTTGATACAAGTTCATATATTATTATATTATTTTTATCACATTATTAAAGCCAGTTCTTTTTCAGGCTAATTTGGTCATTGATTGATATTGAAAGGAATCACACATATATATGCAATTTAAAATGGCAGCTCAACACCAACACTACACTGTAGAAGTAGGCGATACTAATTTTACTATTCATAGTCGCTACATTAACCTAAGACCCATAGGATCTGGTGCCCAAGGAATAGTATGGTAAGTTGATTTAAATAAATTGAAACAGTACGGATTTTAATATCTTTGCTTAAGCACAAAAATTGAGATATAAAACGTATCGAGTGCTTGTGTTTGAAGTGTTACGGTGCATTTTGTGCAAGCTAAGGCTGTGTTGCTTTTTTTTGTAGTACCAGCTGCTGACAAGCACAATACCTTCGCTTTTACCGCATTCTCCAAACTGAACGCATAATACAAATAATTTTTAACTTAAGAAATTATAATTTACCTGTTAATTTTTTAGTTAAAATGCATTAGGTTAGAATACCCCGGACGCCCCACAGCGGAGGCTTTCATAGGCCAGCATGGCCCTTAGTTATCCGGATTTCGTATGGACCTTTTTGAGGGTGTTTCTGAGGTTTTGAAGACCTCTAGAATTTTTCTCTGGCGACGTCTTTAAGGCATCATCCTGTGATTCCAGAGTCGGTGCGCCCAGGTCTCTCCACTTCACTCCTCCACTTCATACATTGCACCGATTTTTCATTGCACTTGTACACATTTTTCTCCCCTATCCTTTCGTCCTCTCCACTTGTCCAGTCTCACGAAATTTTTTCAAAAATCGTCGCACTGAGCTTTCATTGAACTTAGTTCGATCTGGAGGAACTTAGTTTCGAAAGGAGACATTTTGTTCAATAACAATTGACAATTGACGAGGCAATAATTATTGATTTTTCAGTCACCGACGCAAGGACTCCCAAAAAAAGAGGAATCGAATAACATTTCGGGAAATCCCATGCTAGAGAAGTCAAAAATTCATGAAATTTCAGAGTGCGGTTTTTTTTTTGTTGCTGGGTGTAAGGTAAATGTCAGAGTGCGCGCGAGAAGCGAAGCGATAATATTGGGCGAGAATGAGCGATAAACCACTGCAAGCTTTTTTAAGTGCAATCGCTCGAAAGATGTTTGCAACCTGCTTTATCGCTTCAACTCTCTGAGAGTGTACGATTGTTTTCTTGCATTCTGATGCATTCTGTGCTTTAATTACCGTTTGTTTTAAAAACATCCGTGGAGATAAAATAGAAAACGTAATTATTGAAGTAAAACTTTTTTTTACTATGGTACCAAGAGAGCAAGAACTATCACATTCACATTAATGACTAATACAGATCAATGTAGCTCGCTTCTCGCACAGCTCTCACTCTGCCATCTTCTCGCTTTGCTCATCGCATCTCGCATCGCTTCGCTTCTCGCGCGCACTCTGACATCAGCCTAATTTGGAAAACCTTCCCACTCTCTATCGAATTTCATGGTACTCTATGGATTTGTCAAGCCTGTGTGCTCGATAATATAAAGACTGAATTTGACGCTAATAAAGACAATCTGTTATTAGCCATCGCCATATTTCCGCCTTCTGCTGTATTCGGATTAGAGGCCGGAATACAAAGAATTCATAAAATCACACCTATATCACAATATATGCCTCATCAATGCTTTAGAATGTTACCAATCCTGTCTTCAGTCAGAATCACTGAAAACCGAATCGTAGTACTGCGAATCAATTTCAGCAAGATAGATTCACTTATTTCTGAAGTGATTCGACATATACATATACCACGCAGAAACACTTTTGTGTATGCCTATACATGTGCAATTTGCATGTAAAACATTTTTGCACTCACGGAGATGGGTGTCTTGTATGCACAAACATGTTATTTGCTCGGCACCCATGACGCACACACACAGGGAAGTACGGTGCTTCGCGGCGACCTCGGGCTAAAACCAACTGGAGCCTCGCTTATAAGTCGCGATCGGACGCCATTGTCATCACTACGAAAGCCGAAACCAGCTCGCAGAAATACTGTATAAGGTGAAGACGGCTGAGCAGGAGGACGCAACAAGGAAAACTGTTCTACTGCTCAGCAAGGATACGGAGACGGGCAGGATACGGAGACCTTGAAGAGTCTGATAATCAAGACGCTGGTAATCAAGAGCTGTCTGCAGATGAAATTCAGCTGCGGAAGGCAAACGCAGTAACCCAGACGGATACAATCACGCTTCCAGCGGAGAGCGCTTAAAATGCTCTGAAAGTAGCAGTTTTTAATGTAGTAGGATTGGTAAGATTCAGACTACGTGAGCGAATAAGCGTCACTTCAGATTCCTTGATTTCGGCCACATTGCCAGATAGTGCACTGGTGAGACAGACAGCTGTGCCGGAGATTCGTAAAGGAGGACTATCTAGCAGAGGGTTGCAGCCCGGAGTGCATGCTTTGCAAGGGGAAGATCGCCGACTGTAAACACGTGGCCGGTAATAGTAGATGCCCCTGTCTAAGTGCGCCCTGTCAAAAAGAATATCATGAGATGCACTCAGCTGAACCTGATCCGCTGCGAAGCTGCTCAGTCTCTCCTGAAATAAGCAGAAATAAACAAATAAGCGGAAGACGGACGTAGTGCTGATATGCGAGCCATTCAAGTCGAGGCGGTTGGTCTAGCAGCAGATGCGGCAAAACCAAAAGAAATGTGCGCCAAGAATAAATTTGTTAAGACGAGACGCCCCACCAAGCTGGGACTTAGCGCGTTTTCAAATGATCCTGGCAGGCATAGTGGAAATAATTGCGGAAGACTTTTATGCGTGGTCTGTGGGACGGGGCAACAGGGAAACTAACGCCAGAGGGACTTATCTGCTGGAGGGTTTACTCCTTGGATATTGTACTTGCAAACAACGGATAGAAGCTAACATACATTAAGGTTGAGCGAGGGTCTATTATCGACTCACCTTCATGAGCGGCTTACCTGAGGAGTTCACGGCTAGTGACAATCAGGTGATCCATTCCTACTCCCAAATGGAAGGATGACCGCCTGGATGTGGAAATATTCAGGTAGTCTCTGCGGAACGCAAGCTGGGCGGCAAACGGCAGATGGCCTGCCTCGGAATCTAGCACAAATCATGAAAAAGGCATGCGATGCGGCAATGCCAAGAAGGAAGCCGTACAGACGAGGTGCACCCTGTTACTGGTGGATCGCCGAGATCAACCACCTCAGGAAAACCTGCCTACGAGCAAGCAGGTGCTACCAGAGAGCACGGGTTTGCCCTGAGTTCGATACCAAGGGTGAGGAACTTTGAGCAGCAAAGCGAGCCATAAAAGATAGAAAGTCAGCCTGTTTCAGGCAGAAATACGAGAAGGCGGATATAAACCCTTGGAGAACTGCATACAAGGTAGTCACCAAGAAGATCAGGAGCCAGTCAACGCCGGAAGTGAGTGACCGATTCTGCTTCGTAGTATTGTGGCTGTATTGACTCAGAACCTTTATCAATGGTGGACGCTATCAGAGCGGTCACCGATAGCCAATGGAAAACACAGGATTTGACTTGGTTGGTCACAAAACGGAGGCTTTACTCATCGCGTATCGGAAGAAGGTGGAGTTAGTGACGATTCAGGTTGGTCATGCGATGATCAAATCGCAGGAGTCAATCAGATACCTAAGCGCCAAGGATACAGGCATCCCAATGAAGGCAGCCTACTAATATTGGTGAACCTAAAGCAGGTCGCAGGCTACTCCTGGCAAGAGTAGTGACCTCTTACCATACGTGGCTCTGTGAAGAGCGTACAGAGATGGCGGCGTAGGCAGAGACCATACGAGCTGAGGAAAGGCGACCGACCGATCGAAAAATGACAGGCAAAGTGGAACAAGATCGGTAATGGATGGTGGGCCCACAGAATTATACCAGGCATCGGAACATGCAAAGATCGGAGAAGCGCAGAAGTGAATTATCACCTCACCCAATTCTTAACGGGACATTGAGGTTACAAGAATTATCCTCATAGGTTCAAACACGGAGATACTCCCGAGTGTCCTGAGTGTATGAATGCGAGTGAGGATCCGGAGCATGAATCTACCACTGTTCGAGAAACCACTCAAGAACAAGGTTTGTTCTACCACAGGTGTACCTCTGTTGAGCCACGGCTGGGGGGTTCTGACTCGGCTACCACCTCGTCCGCCACTCACACAGCTCCGCACGCACTGGGTTCACCCTTCTACTGTTCTCAGCTCTACGCAGTAAGTCTTTCGGTATAGCTGGCTGTCCACTTGTCCTTTAGATCCTTTATCGTTCGCCGTGCGACGTTGCTCCTGGTAGTTTACCCTGTATAACTGCACTTCGGTAATTCCGTTCTTAGCTCTCGTTTTTGAGTTTCCTCTTTCTCTCCAGTACAGTGGATCGGCCTACATGGGCCACATGGTTTACATGGTAGATGCTATTTACATGACTTGTACGTCTCAAATATGTAGTTAGACATGTAGAAATGTAGAAGAAGATCTAAAAAGCATATGCAAACAAAATTTGAAACATGATTTGACTTCATTTTTTGAAATATTATTTTTGCCCAAGATTTAATTCGTCCCTTCTGCGAACATATAATAAATTGCATAAATCGCAAGCTCATATATGTATGTATGTACATATGTATATACTGACTGAGTATCAGGTATAAAGTATAGTCGCGGCCATTGTAGCGGCTAACTAAGTTTCACATCGTTTAACTCTCCTTTTTTTTTTTTATGCTGACTATGTCCGCGAACTTCAGTTTTTTTATGCCTTTCTGCAAAAAGGGTCTTCTTGCATAACAAAAGCCAGCTGACTTTTGCGTCGTTATGTAGCAAGCAGTACCGACAACAAATTTAAAAGTATTGGCTTATTTTATTATGAATGTTTACGTACCGATGTATTTCAATATCATATTTTACAACTCAGTGGTATATGGCAGCAAGCTTTCATTTCATTATATTCAGTCAACGCGATTCTTGCGACTAAATTTTCGAAAAATTGTAAATAAAGCTATCCAAAACAATTCATTTTTGGCACACACTGAAAATATTTATGCTATTCGATGAGAGGAAATCTGTCCGCGAAACGGCCATTAAACTTAACAAAAAAGTTTTTTCGATATGTCATATACTTAAAGCTGTGAAAAATAATAGGGACACACACATAAAACATTATACTTCTCAAAAAAACCCGTTTTTCTAAGAACTATTTGGTTTTACACCATTGCGAATTATTAGTGTTAGCAATTTTAGATGTAAAAACATCCATAAAATAAAGTTTAGATGCTTAGGATGGTAAAGCACATGCACTGCAGCGCCCTGGTAGGCATGGACATGAAAAACGTTTTTGTTCCGGAAACTAGCCAAAACTTTAAAGTGTTCCAATGTAATGACGGAAAATGTAATAAAACATAAGACTCTAGAGGAAACACCTCGACATACATTTAGTTTAATTGGGTACTTACGAAATTTTATTTGAACCTCCATTTGCCGCTAATATCTAACACGAACATTTGCTGGAGTATATAAATTCGGCTGACATATCTCTGCCAGATCCAGGAATTGCATTAGTATATTCAGGGAACCGAACGATGTGAGCAATTGTTAACTTAAGTCTCACGGCGCTTAATGCCGCAGAATCGAGATGACGTTATTTCAGTAACTTTAGAAAGTTGTTCCAAAAATCCTCAAATGAGTAATTTTTATACCCGGTACTCGAAGAGTATAGGGGTATATTAGATTTGTGGGGATAACGGTTGTGTGTAACGCACAGAAGGAAGCGTTTCAGACCCCATAAAGTATATATATTCTTGATCAGCATAAATAGCCGAGTCGATATAGCCATGTCTGTCTGTCCGTCCGTCCGTCCGTCTGTCCGTCCGTCTTCATTTGCGCCTATATCTCAGAGACTATTAAAGCTAGAGCAACCAAGTTTTGTATCCAGTCTCCTGTGTGATCACACTACTCCAAATATAATTCAAAATTTCGACCCGCCCCTTTCCGCCCACAAAAAGGACGAAAGTCTGTGGCGTACACAATGTTGAAGATACGAGAAAACTAAAAACGCAGAGTCATAGAGAATGCCCATTTCTATCAGAGTGTTGAATCTGGATCAGATCGGATCATTATTATAGCTACAATGAAGAAAACCATTTCGAAAGTCATCATTCCCTCTCGCTCTCTCTCACACGCGACCCCATCCGCTTTGCCCATTCGTATTTTGTGTCGCCTAGTTCTCAGAGACTATAAGAGCTAGAGCAACCAAACTTTCTATCCAAGCTCCTGTGATACCAAACCAGCACGAGTTTGTTTTAAAATTTTGCCACGCCCCTTTCCGCCCCCACAAAAGACGAAAATCTGTGAAATCCACAATTTTTAAGATACGAGAAAACCAAAAACGCAGAATCATGGGAAATTACCATATCTACCAGATTGCCGAATCTGGGATCAGACCGGATCAATATTATGGCCAGAAGAAACAAATTAAATTTCAGTGGATACGCAACGCCTGCCAAGCGCTGACTCATTCCCTCTCTCTCTCTGTCCTGAACACTTGTACGTCTCAAATATGTAGTTATACATGTCATGTAGAAATGTAGGCGCAGATATACAAAGCATATGTAAACAAAAATGGAAACATGTAAAAAAATTCCAAAAAATTAATTTTTTTAATTTAAATATTATTTTCGTCCCTTTTGAGAACATATAATAAATTTCATAAATCGTAGGCTCATATATGTATGTATGTATATACTGACTGAGCACCGGGTATAAGGTAGAGCCGCGGCCTTTGCCGCGGCTCACAACGTTCCGTCTCGTTTCTTTTAGAATTTTTGTTATTTCCATTGAAAAAATTAAACATAAAGTTTAAAAAATATAAAAAAACATTGTATATTTCTTTTTCCATTTTTGCGTTTGACCGTTAAGGTAGGTCGTTTAAGGTATCGCTTATAAAAATATAAAAATAAACTGCTCATTTTCAAAATTTCGGAAAAAAATACTGCAAAAAATTATGAAATTTCAATTTGGATGCTTAATATCTTCCAGACGTTAAGTTGCAGCTACAAAGTGTCTGAATCGGATTTATAGCTGCATTTGTCAGCTTTTTTTAGCTGCAAAGTTCAATACAACCAGTTGTAGGAAACTTAAGCTATGTGAAAAATAGAAGTACTATCTATGACAAAAAAAACCAAATTAAAAAAAAAAACTACATGAAAAAAAACCATAATTCTTAAAAAAAAATTTAAATCTCCAAATCTATCAGAAAAAGTAATTGTTGGCCACAGCGGAAAATAAAAATTGAATTTTGTCGAGTAGTGTAATTTTTGTTTGCAAGTTAACAAGTAACATCGTATAAAGGGCCAATATAACATGTTAAGAACCACCCTAACATCCTCTGGCCACCCTAATGAGTTAACAAGTAATATCAAAACAACGAGCCACCCGAATATGTTAATCACCACCTTAACATTACAGGGCCACCCTAATATGTTTGGCACCACCCTAACATTCTTGCGCCAACTTCTCGCTGTAGGTCGCTGTAGTGGGCTGTAGTGGGCTATACTAAGGTCGCCCCATCACAGCAGAACTCCCGCCTGCGGAGTAAACTGACACCCAGCCGTCGCCCTCCGCCAACGTGATCGGAGGATCAGCGCCCACGATATAATTATAATTTGCACAGGAACGTAATGTTTGGTTACCGGCAATTGTTTAAGTGTGCCATACATTTTACCCACCGCTTAGATAACCTGGTCATTCTACAACAGGGTCTTGTTAAGGTTAGATTAGGTTACCCCGGATGGCCCTCAACGGGGCCGCTCATAGGCCAGAATGGCCCTTAGTTTTGTATGGAGAATCGAGGTGTTTTTTTAGCACAGGCAAGCAGTTTCCTTGGCGACTCCTTGGAGGCATCGTCCAGTGATACCAGCATCGGTGCGCCCAGGTATCTTGCCCTTGCCGTTGAGAGAGCCGGACAGCGGCAGATGAGATATTCCAGGATTTCGACAGCCCCGGGTTCATTAAATTTCCTGCAGATGTCGCTGTTGGTGATGTTTAGCCTGGTGGCATGCGACGCAGCCAGGCAGTGGCAGTATGCCCACTAGCAGTTTGCAATCCTTCCGTGGAAGGTGCAGCAGATAGTGTCTGAGTTTACCATTGCGTTCCTTGCACATGATTTTTGAGATTCTGCAAGTGGTGGTGTTCTTCCACCTGCTGTCTGTCTTCATTTTGGCCTGCTTCTCCTAGTCGCTTTGTAGCGTTCTTAGGGAGACCGGCACGCTTTCAGTTCTTTCGTTTACCAGCCCGACGCCTTCCTTAGCCAGAATGTCCGCCGCTTCGTTTCCTTCGATGCCCTGGTGGATGGGAGCCCAATAGATCTGCACTGACTTAGTCGTGCTTAGTGATTCTAGTGCCTCCCTGCTTGCCAGGACACTTCTAGAGCTGACCGCGGACGACTGCATGGATTTTATCGCTGCTTGGCTGTCAAAGAATATGTTAACCGTATTGTGCGGTCGCTCTGTGAGCTGAGCGACCTCTGCTACCTTCTTGATGGCGAAGACTTCCGCCTGGAATATGCTGCATCGGTCGGGTAGCTTATACGACGCCCTTATTTCAGGGTTTGTACAGTATAGGCCTGCTCCTACTCCTTCCTTCATCTTGGAGCCGTCAGTGTATATGTTGAGGTGTTGAGTCTGGTCCCGTCCCGCTTTCCAGTCTTCGGGTCCCATGAGGAGGTTTGTTTTTACTTCAAGGCACGTTTGGGGGATCATGTAGTCGGTTGAACTGATCATGTCCATTCCAATTGAATTGCTTTGGTTGGCGTTGACCTCAGCGCTACTGTTATGCAGAGCAAAGCCTGCCGCTGGGTTCGTTCCATTAGCTTGTGATACGTCTTCTCTTCAGTGGCTTGCCACCACACTAGGACTCCGTACAGCAGAGTTGGTCGCACCACCGAGATGTGGATCCAATGTATCAGAGCGGGAGACAAGCCCCATGCGCTACTAAACATCTTCTTGGATGCATATAGTGCAGTGGTGGCCTTTTTCACCCGCTCTGCTACATTGGGTCTCCATGCCAGCTTGCTGACCAGTACTATGCCGAGGTATTTGACCTGTGCTTTAGGGGTTAGCCTTGTTTGGTTGATTTTCGGGGGGATCCATGCTGGTACCTTGTATCTCTTGGTGAAGCGGGTAAGGTCCGTCTTATCCGCGTTGATACTGAGTCCTACTCCATCTGCCCACTCACATATTTCCCTGAGTGTTCGTTCCATTATGGAGCTGAGAGTCGTGATAAGTACGCATATGTTATTTTTGGGGCCTTCTTTTCGAATATCTTGATGAGGTTGTCCACCACCAGGTTCCACAGGAGGGGTGGCGGGACTCCACCCTGGGGTGTGCCCCTGTGTGCACCTTTGACCATGGAAGCTTTGCCCCATTCTGATTTCACCCGTCTACAACTTAGAAGGTTTTTTATTCAGAGGTTGATTGATGGGTGGGTGCTGGTTGCTCCTAGGCAGTCCATTATGGCTTCTGTAGCGACGTTATTAAATGCTCCAGATATATCTACGAATACTCCTAGTGCATATTTCTTAGTGTTGGGGGCTTTCTCGACGGTAGCTACTAGCCAGTGTAGTGCTGTGTTCACCGATTTTCCCTTGGTGTAGGCGTGCTGGTTGGTTGACATCAGTCCCCTTACTTCGGTTCTGATGTGTAGAACCAGCAGCTTTTCTAATGTTTTCAGGAGGAAAGAGGTTAGGCTTATCGGTCTGTTATCCTTGGAACTCACATGGCTGCACTTTCCTGCTTTTGGGAGGAAGAACCTCCTGTTGGGGGTATTTGTTCCTCAGTTGCTAGGTCCTGATGCGTTTCAGCATCGGTAACCTCGGTGCATCCTGGGAAGTGGGCCTCCATTAGTGTCGTTAGGGCTTCTTTGCTGCCTTCCGACCACTGTCCGCTGTCCAGTTTGAGTTGACTTTGTACTGTGGGTTGCTTTGACAGCAGCTTTCTCAGCCTAGCCGTTTCTGGCACTTTCTCAATGCTGAAGCAGAAGTTTCTCCATGAGCTGCGCCGTGCCTTACGTATTTCCTTCTTGTATTCCCGTAATAGCGTCTTGTATTCCTCGTTGATGTTCTCGTCGTTCGCTAGTTTAGCGAGCTTGAAAAATTCCATGAGCTTATTTCTTTGTAGAGAGGGGTCCCGATTCCACCAGAGTGGTTTGGACTTCTTTCTTGTTCTAGAGGGTGGGCATGCTGTGTGATATGCCTCTAGCAGTTCCATAGATAGATTCTCTAGGGACTTCTCTATGTCATCCGCGGATTTCACTGAGCCCGGGTTCGCGAGTTTCGAAGTGACTATCTTTCTAAACTTCTCCCAGCTTGTGCTCTGAGGGTTTCTATAGACTTTCATTTTCGGAGTGTATTCAAATTCGCACTTGAATTGAATGTACCTGTGGTCTGAGAAGGAAGCTCTTTCAAGGACCCTCCATCCAGATATGTAGGTACTCTTTCCCATTACGAGGGTTAGATCTAGCACGTTTGACGAAGTGTGACCCACGTAAGTGTATTCCTCTCCCACGTTTGCAACATCTATGTTATTTGTTAATATAAAGTCTAAGAGTGACTCACCTCGGTCGTTAATGTCGGGGCTTCCCCACACACTATGGTGGGCATTAGAGTCCGTGCCAACGATCAGTTAGTAGTCTTTGGAGTCCACCAGACTCCTTAGTTCTTCTGGCGGTGCAGACCTGTCGTGTGCCATATAGCAGGAGGCTACCAGAAGGCACTTCTCCTCACTTTCCAGCATAACTATTGCCAGGTCGTCTGTGCTGTAATGAGACGACAGTTATATTCCTGCTTACCGGTTTTGGGTAGAATACGCTGTAATTTGAGAACTTTAGTCCGGCCACCGAATTGCCTGATGCAATCCAGGGCTCCTGGACCAAAGCTATGTCAGCGGGCCCTTGCTCCATGGCAATGTGGAGCTCCGCTGGTGCTGTCTTACTCTTATGCAAGTTGAGCTGCAGCACACTAAGTGACATGAGTGGCTGGCTTCTCTGCAATCGACGGGTTGACTACCAGGGTCAGGTCACCGTCCTCTTCATCCAACGTGTCGTCAGGCACCAGACCCTGGGCGGCCTCTACAATGGTATCCAGACCGAGATCCTTCTCCACTTCGCCTGCCTGCAGCTTGGCTCCCTCCCACATCGCTTCCAGTTGGCAGACTGTTTGCGTCAGCCACTTCAGCGTCGGGTCGTCCTTTCACTTCAGGATTTTGACCCCATTCAGCCACCCAGCACCATCGAATGTGGGCATGGAAGCTTTTGGGTTCTCTTCCATCCGTGTAAACAGAGAGTCTACCAGCCGCGCTTGGGGTCATTTTGCACTGCGCCGCTGTCATCCTCCCATTCTCATCACGTCTATCGATGAGAGGTACGATCAGGTATCTTTTGGACACATCAGTGATCCTCTCGCTTGACCCCTGCTTTGCCTGTTTGGGTGGAGGTTCCGCTCTCTTGGGCCCGCGTTGCCGCTTACTCGCCGGAGTGACGGCACTATCGGTCATGCGCTGCCTTTTGGTAGCAAGCAACTCTTCCACCTTGATGGCATGCTGACTCGTCGAAGCCTTTAATCTGCGGCACCTGCGCGTAGTACTTACGGCCCTCCTCTACCTTCAACTCGGCCCAAGCCTACTATTTTGAGGGCCGCCTTGTATTGGGCTTTGGCCTTCATCCCCTCCCTCGAACGCTTCGGCCCTTCCCTGTGCAGGGAGCTGGTACGTGGTTCAGGCGAACGGAGAAGGCTGTCCTCTTCTGCTTTGCTGATGGATAGCACGCTCTCCAGGTCCGAGACTGCCTCGACAACGGCACCAGCGCGGCTCATCCTATAGCGGGGGTTGTGGCAGTAGTGGTATTACAACTGACGTGACCTGCTCCCGTCACGTCCGAGGTGTGGCCACTAGCGGAACGCAGAGAGGAGTGCCCTCCCAGTGCCCGCCGGTGGTAGCAGCCACGCTTCCCTCCAAAGTTTGGGTTGACATCCCAACCCGTGCTTCATCCTTCTTAGCTTCCATGTCTGGCCCAAAGGTCCATACGTGGTTGATGTTTTTCGGGGGGGACCACCGCCTAGCGTTTTAGGCCTACCAGCCAGGCACCTCTAGCCGTGGCCGTGACCCCGCTCCCCCGACTCGAGGTCGAGAAGACGCTAGGCCATTGCCTTAGCTACACACTGCATTGCCTCAGACGGAGCAAGCGACAGTGCATTACCCTTGTCTGGGATAATGCAGTGTCCATTGCCCAGTCTGCACCCTCGTGGAGGGTTCCGCAAGAGGATTTTCGCCAGTCTTGCTAAAGGTAATTCTAAGATTTTCCGCCTTATTTACGAAATCAATTGCTACATTATCAATACTAAGCCTAGAAAAACTGTCGGTATTTAGGTTCTTCTTATAAATCACAAGACACTTAGACACTCATTATCACATGCCCATTTACTAACACGTAAGAGATCATTATTAGACAAATCAATACAATTATTTATTTGACTAAGCTTAGTACTCACATATAATTGGACATCATCAGCATACATACATACATATGTATAAACTACTATTTTGACAATTCTAAAAAAAGACTCGGAACCCAAATAGCGGTTACATAGAGATACAGGGACATTTACATTAACAAATTTGTTATTTAAACAATGAACATCAATACTATCATTTGTAACAGTTTGAACTTTCCGAATCCCCAATGATTTGATTGCAGCTTGGCTATCACTATAGATATTTACACGGGTTACCATGGCGATAGTTTCGTGAAGGCAGTTTAGGGCTTCCTTGATTGCAATGACCTCCGCTTGGAAGACGCTGCAGTGACAAGGGAGTCTAAAGGAGTGCCTAATGTTTAGCTGTTCGGAGTATATTCCTCCTCCGACCCTGTTGTTCAGCTTTGACCCATCTGTGAAGATGTTTAGGGCCCCTTCTGGGCCTGGGGGTCCCTCACTCCACTCGTCTCTGTGGGGGATAATTACATCGAAAGGGGTGTCTGTGTATTCCCTTGGGACACAGTAGTCCGTTTTAGTGGGGACGGAACTGCTGTTTAATATCGAGGAGTGACCTATGTGCTGTGGTGCCCATTGGTCGGAGTCTCTCAGACGAATTGCTGACATCTCTGCCCTTTCTTTTCCAGCAAGGGCTAGGCTTTGGAGGCATAGAATGGCATCAAGCGCATCATTTGAAGTAGTGCGAAGAGCTGCGCTGATGCAAAGGGCGGCTGTCAAGTTTTTGTCAAGTTGTCTGATGATCGTCCTTTTTGATAAGGCCGGCCACCACACTGCACCTCCTTAGAGTATTATTGGTCTAACTACAGCTAGATATATCCATTGGACTATACTTGGGTTCATGCCCCATTTCAAGCCAATAGGTTTTTTGCAAGTGTAGAGGGCTATTGTGGCCTTCTTCACTCTGTTTTTGATGTTCAGGTTCCAATTTAACTTCTTGTCAATTACCAACCCTAAGTAGCCTGCATCCATTTAATATGGGGGGGGGGTTTAGAGACGGAATCTTGTATTTACTTGTGAATAGCACAAGTTCTGTCTTTGAGGGACCAAGACCTCCAAGACCTCCGCGTATGCCACGACTTTACAGCCCGCCCCTATCCCCTCCAGGTCACATAGAGTCTTGTTGACTGCTATGTTCCATAGAAGGTGGAATAGTACACCACCTTGCGGTGTGCCTCTACTGACATACCTTGTCTGAGTGGACAATCCCATCGATGCTGTCACCGTCCTGCATGTGAGCAATTGATCAATGAGCATCACCAAGTGACGATCCACCCCAAGGTCAGTCAGCGCTTCCGTAATGGCACCCGGTATATCGTTGTTGAAAGCTCCCTCGATATCTAGAAAAGCGATTAGAGAGTATTTTTTGAGGTATAGTGATTTCTCTATCACCGAAATTACTTCGTGAAGTGCCGTTTCCGTGGATATTCCTTTCCGGTAGGCATGCTGTGCTCCTGACAACAATTGAGAACTTATAGTTGTTCTCAAGTGTAGCCTGACGAATCTCTCAAAAGTTTTGAGAAGGAAGGATGATAGAGTGATTGGTCTAAAGTCCTTTGGTGTCGAGTGCGAGGCTTTACCTGCTTTAGAGATGAAGACTATTTTTGCCTTAAGCCAAGCGTGTGGTATTCTCCCCACTACCAGTATCTTCTTAAAGATACATTGCAGCCAGTTGATGGCCGTGTCTGCGGCTTTTTGTAATTGGGCCGGAATGATCTGGTCCGGACCAGGGGATTTGAACGGATCGAAACTGTTTATTGCCCAGTTAATGTTCCGTTTTGAGAAGATATGCTCCATTGAGGTGATCGAACCCTCACTAGGGAAGTGAGTCGGTCCATTGATGGAGCACCCTGGAAAATGAGTGTCGAGTAGAATGTGTAGGGACTCCATCGCTTCTCTTTAGGTAACCCACCGAGGGGGCCGTTTTGGAGAGGATCTTGCGCAGTCTTGCAGCTTCCGACGTTACCTCGATTTCAGAACAAAATTTTTGCCCTTAGGCCTTTTTTGCCTGTCTAATTTCTTTTTTGTATATGGCCAGACTATTTTTTTAATCTGACCAGTGTTCTTCCTCGTTAGCGCTTTTGGCCCTATTGAAGAGAGACCTGCAGCTTCCGTAGGATATCTATATGTTTTGACCACCAGGGGGGTTTCTTTTTCCCCTTGTGTTGGTTTAATGGGCATTCTGCCGTGAAAGCCGTGTTGCATGCTTTAGTGAACCTGTCCACTAGGCGATTTAGGTCGTCCCCTGTGTTCAGGCAAATTGGTGCTTTTGAGGGAAGTAGTCTCTCCATTTCTGTGACATATTTTTCCCAGTTGGCTTTCATAGGGTTAACAAAGACAGTGGGTTTTCGGCTCTCGAGAGATAATATAGTCTCGATGTACCTGTGGTCCGAAAAGGATTGGTCCCCCAGAACTTTCCAGTCCTTTACTATGTCTGACAGTTTGTAAGACACTAATGCTAGGTCAATTACCTCTTGTCTATTCTTAATTATAAACGTAGGATCATTGCCCCGATTGCAGATAAGAAAATTAGAGTTTAGGATGAAGCTGAATAATGACTCACCCCTTACATTTGTATCCGAACTCCCCCATTGGGTGTGGTGGGCGTTGGCGTCGCAGCCTATTACAAGGCCTATATCCGACCTTTCGCTATCTCTGGTGAGCTTTCGAACTAGGTCACCGGGAGGATCGCTTTCCTCATGAGCTATGTACGACGACATCAGCCTTATGTGAGAACCTTGTAGCTCAAGGCTTGCCGCTGTGTTATCACCATTGCTAAAATTGTGGAGCAAAAAGATATTTAAGTGCTTCCTTGCAAGAAGGCAGGTACGGATTTGAACTTCTTTCTGAGCTACAATAAGCTTGTGCTCCTTCGTCGCTAATCCACAGACCTTGTCTCCTACTACCCTGCGTTTCTGAGGGGGTCCCTCCCCTGATCCCTGGTACCACCCTATGTCTTTACAAACTGGGAGGGGAGCCGGGTTGCTTGTCCAGTAGCTCGAAGCAGCGGTCGGACAGTGCCGCTTCCATCCACTTCCACTGGTTCCTGGGAATCTTGGAGTCTACGCTGCCTTTATCCAGGACGCCGATCAGCGTCCTCTCCTTGGCGATCTGCGCGAACGACACGATCGGCAGCACTCTGGAGAGCTTCGGAGCTGGTCCAGGAGTCTCCTGTGAGCGCTGCCTTTTTGGTTGCGGGGCTGTCGTCTTCGGTGGGGCAACCCTCTTTGGTGCCTCTTTGCCGAAGTGGGGCAGCACCTTTGATGCCCATTCGACCTTTTTCCGCCTGTCGGTCGGGCTGGACATTGTGCTCGCGTTTTGCCGACAGAGTATGTTGCCAGCACTCCTCTCGGCATACGTGAAAGCTTTGGCTTGGGCGCTAGTCGATGGCAACTTCCCCCCCCTCAGCCTTACCAGCAGGCAGAGCAGCCGCAGGGCTGCAGAGCCACTCTACCAAGGTATCAGCACCCAACCCAGAACTGGGATGGGACCCCCTAAGGTTCGCCCTAGTGTCTTCCACCGCGTTTGTTTTACCAGCTGTATCGCGGGTCAGGCCAAGCCTTTGGGCCGAAGCGCATCGTCAGTGTTGTCCGGGACTGCTTTCCCTAGGTATGACCGCTTATTCGCAGCTGGCCTACCTCCAAAGGTAGGTCATTCGCTATCCGCAACCTTATCTCACATGCTCGTAAGACCAGAATTTTTGAGCTTACCATTTATGAAATTTATTAGGGGAAGGTGGTATTTTTTTCCTAGTGTAGTTTGACATCTGTAACCAACTGTCATCGACTCGTCTCATGGTAAGCTCATTTTGTTTTGTGCATCCGACCTGTGTACACGCACTGTTACATCGCTGCGATAACAGATAGAAATTTGGTATTTCAAAAGTTTTTTTTCCACATTGTGTTTCGTTTATTTTGACAACATTTTTCGACGAACCAACTCAGGTGAATATGTACATAGTAATCGTTGATCCTTAAACCTTCGACTCACAATAGAAATTTTGCACGAAGTTTGCATTGTGTTACTTATATGTCGCCATTTTGGGAAAATTAGAATTTATAGTAATTTTTTGTGCATAATTTCAAAACATCATTAGTTTTTCGTTGGCGTTCCAATAGTTTTTTGCTCCGAGATTGGAGAAGAAAGGCGACGCACCAGCAGAAAAGAAGCAAAAAGGCCGTGGCAAATCGAAGACTCCACAAAAGAAAATACCGTCTCCGGCCGAAACTGACGATGAAGAAGAGACCGATTTTGCTCGAAAAACATGCCGAAAGAGGAGAACCGCCAAAATACAGCCTATTGCATCAGTTGCGATCGAGGTGTTCACTTGAAATGCGCCGGATCAAACCCGAATACTTTCACGTGTGTTCACTGCGATTCAGATTAATAATTAACATTTTCCATGACTATGCGTTTTTGGTTTTCTTTTATCTTAGAAATCGTGGATTCCACAGATTTTCGTCCTTTGTGGGGGCGGAAGGGGGCGTGGCAAATAAACTCGTGCTGGTTTGATATCACAGGAGTTTAGATAGAAAGTTTGCTTGCACTAGCTTTTAGTCTCTGAGACCTAGGCGATCATTTCGACGAATAGGCAAAAACAGACAGAAACGCGTGTGAGAGAGAGCGAGAGGGAATGATGACTTTCGAAATGGTTTTCTTCATTGTAGCTATAATAATGATCCGATCTGATCCAGATTCAACACTCTCTCAAATGGTCATTCTCTAGGATTCTGCGTATTTAGTTTTCTCGGATCTTTAAAATTGTGTATCCCAGAGACTTTCGTCCTTTGTGAGGGCGGAAAGGGGCGGGCGAAATTTTGAAACAAACTTGGAGTAGTGTGATCACACAGGAGACTGGATACAAAATTTGGTTGTTCTAGCTTTAATAGTCTCTGAGATATAGACGCAAATGAAGACGGACAGACGGACAGACAGACATGGCTATATCGACTCGGCTATTGATGTTGATCAAGAATATATATATATATATATATGTACTTTATGGGGTCGGAAACTCTTCCTTTTGGAAGTTGCACACATCCACACATCCACTGGTACTCTTTGAGTACCAGGTATAATTATGTAGAGAGCACACTGAATACACTACTCAACAAAATTCAACTTTTTTTTTCCGCTGTCGCCCAAAATGTCGTTTTCTGATAGATTTGGAAACTTTTTGGCTTAATAATTATCCAATCGAGCTGCAATTTTGGAAGCTGAATTTTATTTTAATATTCTAAATCACAAAAATTCAATCCGATCAGAGCGATATATAGTATAGCTACCATAGGAACCATTGCACAAATAACGTATTTTTCAACTGCGACCAAAGAACACCCCCTCTAAACGTCGAATCACGCAAAAACTTTTTATTTTATTGTTTTATACTAAAAGGAACATATTTTGCGCCCATACACATAAGCGCAACCCTAATATACAGACGTACATACAGACGTACATATTAACACATGAATCCAATACGATGCGCCAATTAACGCCCCAGGATAAGACGCTATAGCTATGTACACAGCGAATCATCCCAGTACCAATTGAAAGTATACTTGTCGAGCATACAATCCCCCTTGGTAGGGGCAAGGTGTACCTAACACCTCTTCCGATCTATAGGTCCGGTTGAGAGTGCAACTTCAGGACAAACTTAGCGGTTCTCCCCGCGTATATTTGGGTGTCAAACCACAGCCAACACGAAATCCCACAAGGGGGCCTACCTCAATGGGCAGTCCTGGACCACTGCTCGATGCTTTTTAATATTTGTCATGTTTTTTCCAGAGGATGTGCTTTTTTTCACATAACTTAAGTTTCATATAACAAGTTGTGTTGAACTTTGCGGTTCTGAAAAGCCCACTCATGCAGCTATAAATCCGACCCAGACATTTTGTAGGTGCAGCTTAACGTTTGGAAGATTTTAAGCTCTCAAATGCAACTTTCATAATTTTTTTCGGTATATTTTCCCGAAATTACTACTTTGAAAACTCAGGAAAAGTCAAAAAAATATTTCGTGGCTGGGATTGTTGGTTCTAGTCACATCAATTAAGCGTAAAGCATTGATTCGGAAGTTCATATTAAACTAGTTAGCCAAAAACAATTTTTTTAAAATAATAAACGTAACTTAATTGAACAATTTTTGTCTAATCTAAGCATGCTGAAAGGGAGGACAACTGTTTTTGTTTTTTAATAGAGTAAAGGTAGACTGTTTGGTGGACACTAGATCAGACGTAACAATTTTTAAAGAAAGTATTGATAAAAAAAATTGTAATATTGAAATTCAAAGGAGTAATAAAACTACAAACTACACAAGCAGTCGTGGATGAGTTAGTTTGGTAGTAGACGATTAGAACATCACTTTCGACGCAATCTTGGGTTATGATTTCACACAGAAATTCCGATTAATAGCCGATCGTCAAGGATTTTTATTTACAAGTGTACATTTGGAAAAAGACGGTTAGGTAAGTTTAGCCCGAACAGCAAGTATAGTTTTTAGTTATCTGGATGGGTGGTATGAACCTTTACGAGGGTTCTTATGAGGTTGGAAAGGGCTCGGAAGTCGAGGTGTTTTTGGCAAAGGCAAGTAGTTCCCTTGGCATCCTCTTGGAGGCATCTTCCCGTGATGCCAGCACCGGGGCGCCAAATATCTTTTCCTTGCCTGTGAGAGAGCCGGTAAGTTGCATATAAGATGTTCCAGGGTTTCGATAGCCCCGGGTTCATTGCATTTCCTACAGCTGTCTCGGTAACTGATGCCTAGCTTGACTGCATTGGCCGCAGCCAGACACTGACCTGCAAATATTCCCACTTGCAGTCTGCAGTCCTTCCGTGGTAGGTGCAGTAGATAGTAAGCGAGTATTCCATTGAGTTCTTTACACATGGTTCTCGAGCTTCTGCAAGTAGTGGTGTTCATCCACCTGTTTTCGGTCTGGAGTCCGACCTGCTTTTCTTTGTAGCTTTGTACCGTTCTAAGGTAGACGGCAAGTTTTTGGTTCTATCATTCGTCCGCCGCTTTATTCGATGCCTTGGTGGTTGGGAACACTATAGATTTGCACTGACTTTGTCATGTTTATTGTGTCTAGTGTCTCTCTGCTTACCAGGACACTTCTGAAACTAACCGCGGACGACTGAAGGGATCTTATCGCCTCTTGGCTGCCAACGAAAAGGTTGATCATGTAATGTGATCGCTCAATAAGTTGAGCGACCTCTGCTGCCTTCTTGATGGCGATGACGAAATGCGATTTTTTCATGTACCTATCGAATAAGGAAGCAGAGCTTGCATAGCGTTCATCACTAAAGGACATTTTAAGGCTTGCTTGTACCATTCGGACTAGGAAACTCATCAGCAACATTTATTCGTTTCATAAATCACATCTTCCAAAATAGTATTAACAATAATGTAATGCAGGTGTACATGGACGACATTATCATCTTTGAGGGCACCGTTAAATGCTGAAACAGTTTCTGGAAACAGTAGCTTAGTATAATATAAAAACTACAAAAATTATGGTTTCTTTAGTTGCGCATATATTTTTTGGACCATTTTATAGAAGATCTTTGACAATTAATTATAACTTGTGCAGACCAAATTTTGAATGTCTCACTTTGCGTCGAGGGAAAAATTGGTCTGCTGGTCGGCGATTCTGGGCTTTCGCAGTCACTTGTCTTCTTTTTTTATTCATACTAGAGGCCTACACGAGTGCACACTAAACAAAAAAATATCCCATTTCGTTCAACTGAACCATGTGCACATACACTATCAATATTTCACTATCAAGTATGACCTAGACTCTAGCTGCTAGAGTCATGATCCAGTCGAACAGTCGCTTCAGCGCAAATGATTTATATCCATTGCACAGTAAAAGCAGAAAGGCTACACTGCTACTGAACTGGGAACCAGTGATGGCCATATCGACATAATATAGATACTGAAATGCGATATTTAAAGCTATATTTAAGCTAAAAATGATCTCCGAACAATTTTCGCGTCTCTCATCCCTGAGAAAAGGGGCACATTCCTTCTGTTAAGCAATAACACTACTCAACAAAATTCAACTTTTTATTTCTGGTGTGGCCCAAATTGACTTTTTCTGATAGATTTGAAGATTTACAAATGTTTAAAGTATTATGGTTTAGTTAATTTTTTTAAGAATTTTTTAAAATGTTTAATTTTTTTCCAGAGGTAGGGCTTTTATTTTTGAAACTCAGGAAAAGTCGGAAAAATAAATATTTCATTGCTAATATTTCTAGTTTTAGATTTATTAATTAAAAATGAATTAGGCGTCGTTTAATGTATCGCTTGTAGGAATCGATAACTAAACGGCTAAGTTTCAGCCTTTTCACCAAAATTTCGGATGCCGTTTGGCACAATTCCAAATGACATTTTACCGTTAAAAACTGTTACAAACACCGATTTTTGGTATTTTTGTGGGACAAAAAACGGTATTACGTCGACTAACTAGCGATACCTTAAACGAGCCTCATTAATGTGTCCATCTAAAATCAAAAATCAAGGCATTCAAATATTTTTTTTTCGACTTTTCCTGAGCTTTCAAAGTCAAAATTTCGGGGGAAAATAGCGAAAAAAAATTATGAAATTTCAATTTTGAAGCTTAATATCTTCCAGACGTTAAGTTGCAGCTACAAAGTGTCTGAGTCGGATTTATAGCTGCATTTGTCAGCTTTCTTTTACTGCAAAGTTTAATACAACCAGTTGTAGGAAACTTAAGTTATGTGAAAAATAGAAGCACTACCTATGACAAAAAAAATCAAAGTTTTTTCCAATTCTTAAAAAAAACTACTCCATGAAAAAAACCATAATTCTTAAAAAAAAATTCTTTAAAAATGTATCGTCAGAAAAAAACCCAAGCTTTTATAAACACACAAAAAGTCACACACACATGCAGAAGTTATACAGATTGTCCTACCCAATTCGCAGAGTTTTCAAATTTTGTATCCCAAACTTAAAACTATGTCTGTTTTTATACTATAACGTATATTTTGGTTAAATCTTTAAAACCGTACGTTCAATTATGACTTTTTTTTATTGAATATCGCCAAATACTATTTAAATGGAACAATCTTTTTTTTCCCATACATGGCGGGTATAAACTTAAAGTAGCTTTAAGTTACCGCTCCTTAATGCTTCGAACATTGGCCGGACACTAATTGTGTGGATAAAATAAATCAATAATTTACTTGTTTATGGCACCAACTATAAATCGATTAAAAAACTTGGCATTAACAACTGGTTATTACTCGTCTCATCTTTAAGGCATATAAATGTAAAAGGTAGTGGGAATGCCGGGCCCACTGAAAGAGCGTCGGTTAACAGCAGTAACAACAGCAACAGCAGAGTAACAGAAGATAAGAAGATTAACAACGTTAACAGCAATACCAGCAGCAACAACAGCAGAACGAGAAGAACAGCAGATAAAGCAGAAGAGAAGCAGCAACGGCAGAATGAGAACGGACTGCAGTAAGGAGAAGAGTACAACAACAAACAGACAGAGTTCAGCAGCAGCACTTATGTACTTTATATGCCTTTCGCGATTTAATAATCTAATAAACAATATATAAATAATATCTTACATAAATTTCGGAGTTTCGAAATTTTCTTTTTAATGCCTTTTAAATACTCTTTAAATAATCTTGCTTAATTTGTAATACAAATTTAAATTTTTTCTAGTGCTGCTTACGATACTGTTACTGAGCAAAACGTGGCTATTAAGAAGTTGTCGCGACCATTCCAAAATGTAACCCATGCGAAGCGAGCATATAGAGAATTCAAACTAATGAAGCTTGTAAACCATAAAAACGTAAATACACAACTTTAGAAATTTCGCAAACAATAAATACAAAATTATTTTCCTATTAGATTATTGGCTTACTTAATGCCTTTACTCCGCAACGAAATTTAGAGGATTTTCAAGACGTTTACCTTGTCATGGAGCTAATGGACGCTAATCTCTGCCAAGTTATTCAAATGGATTTGGATCATGACAGAATGTCATATTTACTATATCAAATGTTGTGTGGAATTAAACATTTGCATTCAGCTGGAATTATACATAGAGTACAGTATAAATATATAATTTAGAGAGTATAAAGATAAAATAAGGATACAAATTAGAGTGGGTCTATTTTTTTTTACGCGACCAAGCTGTTTTATAAAATTATAATCTACATCAAAAGCTAAGAAGGTTTGCCGGGGTTTGCCATGGGTCAAAATCAATTTGAAGCTTCCCTTTTTTTTAAAGGATATTCGTATTTTATACTTTAAATCACCCCTAGCTTAAACTCCTGTAACTTGTTTTCCCATTTTCCACAGAAAAGTTGGTTTTATTCACTCTAGGAAAAAAGATCGATTTTGTTGCATAGTGTAATTTAACCAAACGTTCGGAACTTTAGTATTAAGGCCTGTATCCAGCACCGCGAAATTTTACTGAAAGGTAACTGCTCATTATTTCGGATGTGTGGAACTCAATTAAAATAGTGTGGCCAAGAGCCTAAAAAGTGATTTGCCACTCTCATGAATCAGCTGTGTTTTTGTAAACAGCGCCGATTTTGAAAATTAAAATAAAATTAAAAAAAGGAAGAAAAGTAATTCTGACGATGAAGTGATTGTTTTGATAGCGGCACATATTGCTGTAAGAAGAAGTACAGCACAGTTGGTGGCGCCAACATGTCTAAATGATCAAAATGCTCATTTTCCGTGATCCGCTAAAGACATGGTCTTGCCTCAACTGCTTTTATTAAAGCAATCCTCTCCTCACTTTAAACATTTGCATATCTCTTTTTGGTTTTGCGCACAAATTTTACCCCTACCTTTCACTTTGACTTCAGTAAAAATAGGCACATATATTTTACTGGCACCCCTATCAGCTGTTCCCACAGTCCACATTCGTGTGAATATCAATACTATCGATAAAAATTCGTGGATCCCGTTTACGTTGCTGGATACTGACTCCAGGAAAACACAAACGAAAAATTACTGGCCCAGTTTTTTTATATGAAGTTTGGCAGTAATTTGTAGTTTCCGTAGTGCTGGATACCCAGCTTTACTTATTGACTAGGGATAGACTGCGCTAACCTCCATGTCACTTACTTAAGCCATAAAAACATATCCTTGATGAAGCGCGATTTATCAAGAATTTACGTGTATAAACAATTGTGATTCAAATCTCCCTGCTGTACTACTAACTACTTATTGACATACCATTACACGTATGTCAATATCAAAAGAAACAAACAAAAATACTCTTGATGGACTGCGATTTATGAAGAGTTTACGTTCAGAACATGCTATTGAATAAAATATCGATCGACGCCCCAAAACTCTTTTAATATTATACAGAGATAATATGCTAAAATGCTTCTTCATAGTATAAGGATATTCTAGAAAAACTATGCAGTCTGGTTTTATGTATCAAGGCTAAGCGATCCTGCCGAACTGTTTCGCCGTAATTTAACGCCGTCGGATAAAGTGAAATCAACTCAACGTAATTCCGGATGTTCCCGTAATACCGCGGGAGGTGTTCCCCTTATCCATCTCATGAGACCCGAACATATCAGCAGTTATCCCATCCTGACGCTCTTACGAAGTTTGCAATCTTTCTGGGACAGATTTTGGACATTTCTGAAATGTCTGAGACATAGGGCATGCCCAGGTATTGTAGCCTTCTCCTGCTGAGAGCCGGACAGGAGCAGAACAGGTGTTCCACCGTTTCCTCCTCCTCCTCATCTCTACAGCTTCGGCAGAAATCATTGTATGAGGCTCCCAGTCTGTTGGCGTGGGAGCCTCTCAGCCAGTGCCCCGTGAGGCAGCGGATGACAACGCTGCACCTTTTCCTGCCGAACTTACAAAGCTTTAGTGTGCGTTTCCTGTCAATGGTAGACCATGTTTACCTGGATATGCGACATAGTGGTGCTGACCGCCACGCATTGTCTGCTCGTCGGTTATATAGCTCTTTTATGATAAGCCTACAGGTGGCCATTGGCATGCAAATATCCTCCTTCTCTTGAAGAAGGGTTATTGTGGTACCAGATCTGGCCAGCTCGTCTGCCTTGCAGTTGCCCTCAATGTCCCGGTGACCCGGAACCCAAATAAGGCTGATGGCAAATTGTTGGGCCATCTCGTGAAGAGATTTGCGGCAATGTGCCACTGTGGCCGAGTTCGGCCAGCTTGGCTGTCGCTGTAAATGTTTACAGTTGTTGTTGCCGTTGTGGCTGTTTGAAGGAGCTTCAGTGCTTCCATGATCGCAATGACTTCCGCTTGGAACACACTGCAGTGATCTGGGAGCCTAAAGGAGTGCCTGATTTCGAGCTGTTCGGAGTAAATCCCTCCTTCAAGTTTGTTATCCAGCTTCGATCCATCTGTGAAGATTCTTATGGCCATGTCTTGGCCTGGTGGTCCCTCAAGCCACTCGTCTCTGCTAGGGATGATTACATTAAAGGGGGTAACAGTGTATTTCCTTGGGACGCAATAGTCCGTCTTCGTAGGGTTGGTACTGCTGATAAGTATCGATGAGTGACCCCTGAGATGTGACGTCCATTGTCCGAAGTCTCTCAGACGTATCGCTACAATTTCTGGCCTCTCTTTTCCCTGAAGCTCGAGGCTTTGGAGATTTAGGATGGCGTTTAGTGCATCGTTCGGGGTGGTGCGTAATGCTCCACTAATGCATAAAGCTGCGGTTCGCTCAACCTTGCCAAGTTGTTTGGTGGTCGATCCTTTTGATAGGGCCGGCCACCAAACTGTAACTCCATAGAGTAAGATTGGTCTTACTATTGCTTGGTATATCCATTGGACTATGCTTGGTTTCATGCCCCACTTCAAGCCAATAGCTTTTTTGCAAGAGTATAGGGCTATCGTACCCTTTTTCACTCTGTCTTTTACGTTCAGGTCCAGTTCAGCTTCTTGTCAATTACCAACCCTAGGTAACTAGCGCTGTCGCTGAAGGAGAGCCTACATTGATTTAGTATAGGAGGGTTAAGGGGCGGAACCTTGTACTTGTGTGTGAATAGATTTTGTCCATTCTGACAGTCTCGCGAGCTTTGTGCTCATAAGGTCACAGAGGGTTTGAGGGTATTTCCGCGTATGCCACTACTTTACAGCATGTTGTGCTCCTGACAACATTTGAGGACTAATAATTGTCCTCAGATGTAGTCCGACAAGTCTCTCGAAAGTTTTGAGAAGAAAGGACGATAGGCTGATTGGTCTAAAGTCCTTTGGAGTCGAGTGCGAGGCCTTTCCCGCTTTAGGGATAAAGACTATTTTCGCATTGTGCCATTCTTGTGGTATGGTCCCCAGAACTAGTATCTTCCTGAAGATACATTGTAGCCAGTTGATGGCTGAGTCTCCGGCCTTTTGCAGTTGGGCCGGAAAGACCTGGTCCGGACCTGGCGATTTGAACGGATTAAAGCTGTTTATCGCCCAGCTTATGTTCCGTTTGGTAAAAATATGGTCCATCGTGGCTGTTTGGCCTCCCCTTTAGGTTTGCGCCGTGGGTTTCAAGCAGTACGTGGAGCGACTCCTCACTGGAGTTGGTCCACGTTCCGTTGTTCCTTTTAAGATACCCTACCGAGGGGGTGGTTTTTGAGAGGAGCTTGCGCAGCCTTGCGGCTTCTGACGTCTCCTCTATTTCTGAGCAGAATTTTTGCCAAGAGGCCCTTTTTGCTCTTCGTGTTTCTTTTTTGTATTGGGCGAGACTGACTTTGTAGTCTGCCCAATGTTTCTCCTCGTTAGCGCTTTTGGCTCTGTTGAAGAGAGTCCTACAGCTCTTACGTAAGATGTCGATTTGTTTCGACCACCAGGAGGGTTTCTTTTTACCCCTTGTCTTGTGTGGCTGGCGAGCCGCCGTGAAAGCCTTATTGCATGCATCCGTGAACCTGTACACTATACGATCTAAATCGTCTTGAGTGTCTGGGCTCATTGGTGCCTTGTTGGGGAGTAGTTCCTCCAAAAGCGAGCTATATTTAACCCAGTTGGTTTTCCTGGGGTTAGTGCAGTCGGTGGGTTTGGGGCTCTCGAGGGATAAAATCGTTTCGATGTACCTGTGGTCGGAGAAGGAATGGTCCTCTAGGATCTCCATCTTTTCACTTTGTCTGACAGATTGTGAGACACTAGAGTGAGGTCAATAACCTCCGGTCGGTTTTTTATAATAAATGTGGGGTCGTTACCCCGGTTACATATGGTTAAGTTCGAGTTCAGGATAAAGCTAAAAAGTTACTCACCCCTTACATTTGTGTCCGTGGTCCCCCATTGAGTGTGGTGAGCATTGGCATCGCTGGCGAGCTTGCAGACGAGGTCGTTGGGAGGATCGCTTTCCTCATGGGCCATGTAGGACGACATCAGCCTCAGATGTGTCCGCTTTAGCTCTAGGCTTACCGTTGTATTGTCGCCATTGCTGAAGTTATGGAACAGAAAGATAATAAGGTGCTTTCTTGCGAGAGTGCAGGTACGAATTTTACCTTCGGTTTGGGGTACAATGAGCTTGTACTCCCTCGTCGCTTACCCACAGACCTTGGCTCCGACTATCAAAGGCTCCTGGAGTAGGAGCACGTCGGCTCCGCTTGCATCCAACCGGAGTATGAGTGCAGCAGATGCTGCTTTACAGTGGTGGAGATTTATCTGAAGGAGTCTCAGAGACATCTTCATGGATCTCCACCACTGTAGTGTCGGCGTCCGAGTCGTCGGATACTTCGTCTCGACACATCGCCTCAAAATCACGCATTAGCTCTGCGTCAGAGGAGTAGCCTTCTTTCGGCTCCAGCTCGTTGTCGGGTGCCTCGATCTCCGAGGCCACATCGTGCACGACTGGGTTGTCGACAGGACGAGCCTCGGCCGTGGCAGCGTCCGACTTATACACCTTTATGGTGACCGAGCTGAAGCCAAAATTCAGCTCTCCTTTAGCTGCCTCTATGGGGGCCAGCGATTCCTTGTTTAGGATAATGACGGTTAAAATAAAGAATAACTTAGTATTTTTCCCAAACATACATTGGCCATGTAACGATAAATACACGAAACATTTCAGCTATACTAATCTATATAATTTATAAAAAGTCCTTGGAATTTGGCGCGCCCCTAAATTCGACGCCCAGATTTATCCATTCGATTTGGTTTGAATAAGACTCAGACTGACGGTACGTTTCCACTCATTTCCTCACATTGCAACTGAGTACGTGCACCATCTATATGTTAAAGAAGAGACAGAGGATAAATAGATGAGTCCACTTCTGGAGTTCTTTGTCACTCCGCTACCACTACCACATCCTAGATTAATATTGTGTAGTCCTCATCATCTTCTGGATCCTTCAAATAGATCGATTCGTAAGATAAATTTTTAAACTTCTCTCTCTGTCCAGAAAACAGAAAACTCTTCCTTCTCTGTCTATTTGAAGCATGACTTCTTGCCACCTTTGGGAAACCAGGAATAAATCTGCGATAATACGTGCAAAGTCCCAAAAACATTTTAGCTCGTGTAAGATTTTTGTACGGCGGCTACTTCATCATTAAACGCTTGGACACCGCCCTAGTTACTTGATTTAACAAAAATTTAACTTCTATATGGAAAATTTAGCTTTTCATTAGATTTAGTTGTAGTCTTTTTCGATCCGCTTAAATACCTCCTGTGGCTTTTTTAAGTTATCGAAATAATTTCCCATAATGCCATCCATCTAAACTAGGCATGTCTTCTAGTGTGATCCATAGATCACACGCTCCATTAATCGCTTAAATGTAGCCGGAGCATTACGGAGGTCGAAAGGCATTACTGCGAATTGCCATAGGCCATCATGCAGTTTTTTATACCCGGTACTCGAAGAGTATAGGGGTATGTTAAATTTTTGGTGATAGTGTATGTGTGTAACACCCAGAAAGCGTTTCCGACCACATAAAATATATATATTCTTGATCAGCATCCATAGCCGAGTCGATAAAGCTATGTCTGGCCATCCGCCCGTCTGGCCGTCTTCATGAGCGACTAGATCTCAGAGACTATAAAAACTAAAGCAACCAATTTTGTATCCAGACTTCTGTGATAACACACTGTTACAAATGTATTTCAAAATTTCGCCCCGCCCTTTTTGCGCCCACAAAAAAGTCGAAAACCTGTGGCATGCACAATTCTTAAGATACGAGAAAACTAAAAACTCCGAATCATAGAGGATGACCATACCTTTAAGAGTGTTGGATCCGAATCTGAATCAGATCGAATCAATTTTATAGCGCCAATGAAGGAAACCATTTTGAAAGGCAACGTTCCCTCTCGATCTCTCTCACACGCGACCCTGCTGCTTTCCTTGTTCGTCCAGATGAGCGCCTAGATCTCAGAGGCTATAAAAGCTAAAGCAACCAAACTTTCTATCCAAGCTCCTGTGATATTAATTCAGTACACGTTTATTTCAAAAATTTGTCACGCCCCCTTCCGTCCCTACAAATCCCCAATTTTTAAGATAAAAGAAAACCAAAAACGCATAATCATGGAAAATAACCGTATGCCGAATCTTGATCAGGTCGAACTACTATTATGGTCAGAAAGAACAAATTAAATTTCAGTCGCTACGCAACGCCTGACAAGCGCATCTCATTCCCTCTCTCTCTCGCAAACATTTGTACGTCTCGAATATGTAGTTATACATGTCATGTAGAAATGTAAAAGCATATGTAAACAAAAATTTAAAAAAATGTATAAAAATTCCAAAAATGGGGTGACTTTATTTTTTGAAATATTATTTTTTGCCCAAAATTTAATTTGTCCCTTCTGCTAATATATAATAAATTTCATAAATCGTAAGATCATAACTTTATGTATATACTGACTGTGTACCGGTTATAAGGCAAAGTCCGCGGCTTACAACGTTCCCCCTCGTTATATATTATAATATACTTTGACTTAACAGGATTTTGTGACAAACATTTACTAACATTTGACAATTCATCATTTGGCGCTGGAGCGATGTAAAGTCATTACTTTAAATTTTGAAGTATTAAGGTTTAATCATTACTTTAAATTTTGAAGAATTAAGGTTTAATAAATTTGCTCAACCCCAAGTCTGAAATCTATCGAGATCGGATTGCAACCTGGATTGAAAAGAAATGTCTTTATACTGGACACAGGGCTTAACATCATCCGCATACATGAGTACTCGACAGTATGTTAATACAGAAGGCAGGTCATTTATAAAGAGTGTAAAGAGTAAGAGGCCTATATGACTGCCCTGTGGTACACCCAAAGTCACCATAACTGGTGAGGACAGGGAGTTTTTGAAAAGGACTCTTTGAGACCTAGAACAAAGGTAGCTAGAGATCTATCCCAGGAGATTGGGCGGGGACCCTAGGAGATCGAGTTTTCGTGCTATGCGGGAATGGTTTACAGAGTCGAACGCTTTACTAAAATCGGTGTAAACAACATACGTCTGTAAATTACCTTGAAAGCCTTTAATTATAAAGGAGGTAAGCTCCAATAAATTAGTAGTGGTTGATCTCTGCCTTATAAATACTTGTTGAGCTGGAGATATAGGTGATCTGCATTGGTGCTGCAGGTGCGGAGTTAACAGTTTCTCAAACACTTTAGGAATATCGGATAACTTAGATAATTCTCTATAGTTCTTTGCTTCAGACTTGGTATTTCTTATAGAGAGGAATTATGAAGGACTCCTTCCATATCGGGGGAAAGCATGAAGATTTTATGGATAGCTTGAATAGTTTAAGCAAGGGCCCACACAGAGACTCGGCACAGTACCTGAGTACACAGCCGGGAACTCCGTCCGGACCCGGTGAGAACACCGGCTTTACTGTTCGTAGATCATGAAGCAACGAGCTTTCATTTAACATAGGACTGAAAATACCGTATGGATACGGCTGACCAGAGTAAACGTCCTGCGAATAGGTAGTTTGAAAAAAACGGGAAAAAAGATCGGCAATTGCCTGATCATTATCTGCCGACGTATTAAGGAAGGATAACGAGGATGGGTGTGCGGACGTTCTACGCTTACTGTTTACGAAGCTGTAGAACTGTTTGGGGTCCTTAGAAAAACGTATCCTGCATTGAGATAGGTAATTCTGATAGCATTGAGCGTTAAGAACTGAAAAGTTTGACCGAGCCATTACATAGTGGGAGAGAGAAGAAGGAGAGCCAACTTCTTGCAATTTTTTATAGTCTTGATTTTAAGTTTTTTAGAGGTGATAACTCCTTGGTAAACCAAGGGGGTTTTCTTGATCTAATCGGACAGGAAAGTGGGACACAAGAGAGTCCAGTGCATCATAGAAAATTTTTGTGCCTGTCGTAACATCACTGCACAAATATAAAGCGGACCAATCAAAATCCCTAATGAGGTTATTAAGCTTCGTAAACTCGGCTTTACGGAAGCAGCCGACTCATTGGGGTAGTCTACCCGACCGATCCAGTACCGTTCGTCCTAGGTCGAGCGACACTTCAAAAGTAGGATGGTAGGCATCTTCAGGTATAGTGAGCGGGGGGACTCGAGTTAACAACGCTAAGGTCGGATCCGTTACAGAGCACAGATCAAGAAATCGACCCAAGGAATTTTTAACATGGTTAACTTGAGACAGATACAGGTCAATCAAGCCGTCAACAAAGTCATGTCGTGACATGGGTACAAGGCTATGTGACTCATTTGCGGAAGACCAAACAATTCCTGGCAAATTGAAGTCACCAAGAACTATCATGTGATCTTTGTCTTATATCGAGGAAGAAATAACGGTTAAGGCGGACAAATGCTGCTCGTAAATTGAGATATCCGAGGAAGGTGGAATATACGAGCAAGTTATGAAAACTGAGAAAGCGGGAAGAATCAGTTTTACACACAGGAATTCCAGTTGAAAAGGGAAAAGTTCCAACGTGAAGTTTGAGTTCACAGCAATCAGAACCCCTTCTGCACGTCGAGATGAACGATCTTTTTAAAAGCTGTGTACCGACCTGCCAAAACTTCGGAACTAAGAACGTCCGGCTTTAACCAGGTCTCGGTAAACACAATAACGTGTTATGAAAATGCGCCACTGTCCTGGAAAAGAAGGCTGAGCTTACTACGCAAGCCTCGAACATTCTGATAGGTCACTAAGAGAGAATTTAATAGTTTTTTGGACGGGTAGAGGTAATGCGGGAAGACGAAAATGGCGCATTGGTCTGATTTGTTGGCAGAGTTATTGGGAGCCTACCCCTTCTTCTTGGTCTTAAATTCCTTCACCACCAAATGCTCCGGCCAAAATTTGGCCGAAAAGATGGTGTTAAAGTGAGTTTGGGAGACACTTGATTTAAAAATAGCTTCTTTTAAGCTTAAGCTTAACCTGGCATAAGAGAAGTTGAAATTTTCCACCTTAAAATCAACGGCTTGTATGCGGCTTTGGATATAAGCCGTCACTTCTTTAATTGTGGAGTCTCTTTGGTGGGATCCCGACCAATCTTGGCACCACAGGCCTATCACCTGTGATGGTAATACCCGGTGGTCCGGCACGTATATTGACTGGTGGGGTCAGAATTGCGGGGACAGCTAATGAATTTGATACTACGGACACGGACGCTACAGACGTTCTTGGCTGCATGCTCTCCGACGCGAAGAAGGGTTATTGTGGTACCAGATCTGGCCAGCTCGTCTGCCTTGCAGTTGCCCTCAATGTCCCGGTGACCCGGAACCCAAATAAGGCTGATGGCAAATTGTTGGGCCATCTCGTGAAGAGATTTGCGGCAATGTGCCACTGTGGCCGAGTTCGGCCAGCTTGGCTGTCGCTGTAAATGTTTACAGTTGTTGTTGCCGTTGTGGCTGTTTGAAGGAGCTTCAGTGCTTCCATGATCGCAATGACTTCCGCTTGGAACACACTGCAGTGATCTGGGAGCCTAAAGGAGTGCCTGATTTCGAGCTGTTCGGAGTAAATCCCTCCTTCAAGTTTGTTATCCAGCTTCGATCCATCTGTGAAGATTCTTATGGCCATGTCTTGGCCTGGTGGTCCCTCAAGCCACTCGTCTCTGCTAGGGATGATTACATTAAAGGGGGTAACAGTGTATTTCCTTGGGACGCAATAGTCCGTCTTCGTAGGGTTGGTACTGCTGATAAGTATCGATGAGTGACCCCTGAGATGTGACGTCCATTGTCCGAAGTCTCTCAGACGTATCGCTACAATTTCTGGCCTCTCTTTTCCCTGAAGCTCGAGGCTTTGGAGATTTAGGATGGCGTTTAGTGCATCGTTCGGGGTGGTGCGTAATGCTCCACTAATGCATAAAGCTGCGGTTCGCTCAACCTTGCCAAGTTGTTTGGTGGTCGATCCTTTTGATAGGGCCGGCCACCAAACTGTAACTCCATAGAGTAAGATTGGTCTTACTATTGCTTGGTATATCCATTGGACTATGCTTGGTTTCATGCCCCACTTCAAGCCAATAGCTTTTTTGCAAGAGTATAGGGCTATCGTACCCTTTTTCACTCTGTCTTTTACGTTCAGGTCCAGTTCAGCTTCTTGTCAATTACCAACCCTAGGTAACTAGCGCTGTCGCTGAAGGAGAGCCTACATTGATTTAGTATAGGAGGGTTAAGGGGCGGAACCTTGTACTTGTGTGTGAATAGATTTTGTCCATTCTGACAGTCTCGCGAGCTTTGTGCTCATAAGGTCACAGAGGGTTTGAGGGTATTTCCGCGTATGCCACTACTTTACAGCATGTTGTGCTCCTGACAACATTTGAGGACTAATAATTGTCCTCAGATGTAGTCCGACAAGTCTCTCGAAAGTTTTGAGAAGAAAGGACGATAGGCTGATTGGTCTAAAGTCCTTTGGAGTCGAGTGCGAGGCCTTTCCCGCTTTAGGGATAAAGACTATTTTCGCATTGTGCCATTCTTGTGGTATGGTCCCCAGAACTAGTATCTTCCTGAAGATACATTGTAGCCAGTTGATGGCTGAGTCTCCGGCCTTTTGCAGTTGGGCCGGAAAGACCTGGTCCGGACCTGGCGATTTGAACGGATTAAAGCTGTTTATCGCCCAGCTTATGTTCCGTTTGGTAAAAATATGGTCCATCGTGGCTGTTTGGCCTCCCCTTTAGGTTTGCGCCGTGGGTTTCAAGCAGTACGTGGAGCGACTCCTCACTGGAGTTGGTCCACGTTCCGTTGTTCCTTTTAAGATACCCTACCGAGGGGGTGGTTTTTGAGAGGAGCTTGCGCAGCCTTGCGGCTTCTGACGTCTCCTCTATTTCTGAGCAGAATTTTTGCCAAGAGGCCCTTTTTGCTCTTCGTGTTTCTTTTTTGTATTGGGCGAGACTGACTTTGTAGTCTGCCCAATGTTTCTCCTCGTTAGCGCTTTTGGCTCTGTTGAAGAGAGTCCTACAGCTCTTACGTAAGATGTCGATTTGTTTCGACCACCAGGAGGGTTTCTTTTTACCCCTTGTCTTGTGTGGCTGGCGAGCCGCCGTGAAAGCCTTATTGCATGCATCCGTGAACCTGTACACTATACGATCTAAATCGTCTTGAGTGTCTGGGCTCATTGGTGCCTTGTTGGGGAGTAGTTCCTCCAAAAGCGAGCTATATTTAACCCAGTTGGTTTTCCTGGGGTTAGTGCAGTCGGTGGGTTTGGGGCTCTCGAGGGATAAAATCGTTTCGATGTACCTGTGGTCGGAGAAGGAATGGTCCTCTAGGATCTCCATCTTTTCACTTTGTCTGACAGATTGTGAGACACTAGAGTGAGGTCAATAACCTCCGGTCGGTTTTTTATAATAAATGTGGGGTCGTTACCCCGGTTACATATGGTTAAGTTCGAGTTCAGGATAAAGCTAAAAAGTTACTCACCCCTTACATTTGTGTCCGTGGTCCCCCATTGAGTGTGGTGAGCATTGGCATCGCTGGCGAGCTTGCAGACGAGGTCGTTGGGAGGATCGCTTTCCTCATGGGCCATGTAGGACGACATCAGCCTCAGATGTGTCCGCTTTAGCTCTAGGCTTACCGTTGTATTGTCGCCATTGCTGAAGTTATGGAACAGAAAGATAATAAGGTGCTTTCTTGCGAGAGTGCAGGTACGAATTTTACCTTCGGTTTGGGGTACAATGAGCTTGTACTCCCTCGTCGCTTACCCACAGACCTTGGCTCCGACTATCAAAGGCTCCTGGAGTAGGAGCACGTCGGCTCCGCTTGCATCCAACCGGAGTATGAGTGCAGCAGATGCTGCTTTACAGTGGTGGAGATTTATCTGAAGGAGTCTCAGAGACATCTTCATGGATCTCCACCACTGTAGTGTCGGCGTCCGAGTCGTCGGATACTTCGTCTCGACACATCGCCTCAAAATCACGCATTAGCTCTGCGTCAGAGGAGTAGCCTTCTTTCGGCTCCAGCTCGTTGTCGGGTGCCTCGATCTCCGAGGCCACATCGTGCACGACTGGGTTGTCGACAGGACGAGCCTCGGCCGTGGCAGCGTCCGACTTATACACCTTTATGGTGACCGAGCTGAAGCCAAAATTCAGCTCTCCTTTAGCTGCCTCTATGGGGGCCAGCGATTCCTTGTTTAGGATAATGACGGTTAAAATAAAGAATAACTTAGTATTTTTCCCAAACATACATTGGCCATGTAACGATAAATACACGAAACATTTCAGCTATACTAATCTATATAATTTATAAAAAGTCCTTGGAATTTGGCGCGCCCCTAAATTCGACGCCCAGATTTATCCATTCGATTTGGTTTGAATAAGACTCAGACTGACGGTACGTTTCCACTCATTTCCTCACATTGCAACTGAGTACGTGCACCATCTATATGTTAAAGAAGAGACAGAGGATAAATAGATGAGTCCACTTCTGGAGTTCTTTGTCACTCCGCTACCACTACCACATCCTAGATTAATATTGTGTAGTCCTCATCATCTTCTGGATCCTTCAAATAGATCGATTCGTAAGATAAATTTTTAAACTTCTCTCTCTGTCCAGAAAACAGAAAACTCTTCCTTCTCTGTCTATTTGAAGCATGACTTCTTGCCACCTTTGGGAAACCAGGAATAAATCTGCGATAATACGTGCAAAGTCCCAAAAACATTTTAGCTCGTGTAAGATTTTTGTACGGCGGCTACTTCATCATTAAACGCTTGGACACCGCCCTAGTTACTTGATTTAACAAAAATTTAACTTCTATATGGAAAATTTAGCTTTTCATTAGATTTAGTTGTAGTCTTTTTCGATCCGCTTAAATACCTCCTGTGGCTTTTTTAAGTTATCGAAATAATTTCCCATAATGCCATCCATCTAAACTAGGCATGTCTTCTAGTGTGATCCATAGATCACACGCTCCATTAATCGCTTAAATGTAGCCGGAGCATTACGGAGGTCGAAAGGCATTACTGCGAATTGCCATAGGCCATTATGCAGTTTTTTATACCCGGTACTCGAAGAGTATAGGGGTATGTTAAATTTTTGGTGATAGTGTATGTGTGTAACACCCAGAAAGCGTTTCCGACCACATAAAATATATATATTCTTGATCAGCATCCATAGCCGAGTCGATAAAGCTATGTCTGGCCATCCGCCCGTCTGGCCGTCTTCATGAGCGACTAGATCTCAGAGACTATAAAAACTAAAGCAACCAATTTTGTATCCAGACTTCTGTGATAACACACTGTTACAAATGTATTTCAAAATTTCGCCCCGCCCTTTTGCGCCCACAAAAAAGTCGAAAACCTGTGGCATGCACAATTCTTAAGATACGAGAAAACTAAAAACTCCGAATCATAGAGGATGACCATACCTTTAAGAGTGTTGGATCCGAATCTGAATCAGATCGAATCAATTTTATAGCGCCAATGAAGGAAACCATTTTGAAAGGCAACGTTCCCTCTCGATCTCTCTCACACGCGACCCTGCTGTTTTCCTTGTTCGTCCAGATGAGCGCCTAGATCTCAGAGGCTATAAAAGCTAAAGCAACCAAACTTTCTATCCAAGCTCCTGTGATATTAATTCAGTACACGTTTATTTCAAAAATTTGTCACGCCCCCTTCCGTCCCTACAAATCCCCAATTTTTAAGATAAAAGAAAACCAAAAACGCATAATCATGGAAAATAACCGTATGCCGAATCTTGATCAGGTCGAACTACTATTATGGTCAGAAAGAACAAATTAAATTTCAGTCGCTACGCAACGCCTGACAAGCGCATCTCATTCCCTCTCTCTCTCGCAAACATTTGTACGTCTCGAATATGTAGTTATACATGTCATGTAGAAATGTAAAAGCATATGTAAACAAAAATTAAAAAAAATGTATAAAAATTCCAAAAATGGGGTGACTTTATTTTTTGAAATATTATTTTTTGCCCAAAATTTAATTTGTCCCTTCTGCTAATATATAATAAATTTCATAAATCGTAAGATCATAAATTTATGTATATACTGACTGTGTACCGGTTATAAGGCAAAGTCCGCGGCTTACAACGTTCCCCCTCGTTATATATTATAATATACTTTGACTTAACAGGATTTTGTGACAAACATTTACTAACATTTGACAATTCATCATTTGGCGCTGGAGCGATGTAAAGTCATTACTTTAAATTTTGAAGTATTAAGGTTTAATCATTACTTTAAATTTTGAAGAATTAAGGTTTAATAAATTTGCTCAACCCCAAGTCTGAAATCTATCGAGATCGGATTGCAACCTGGATTGAAAAGAAATGTCTTTATACTGGACACAGGGCTTAACATCATCCGCATACATGAGTACTCGACAGTATGTTAATACAGAAGGCAGGTCATTTATAAAGAGTGTAAAGAGTAAGAGGCCTATATGACTGCCCTGTGGTACACCCAAAGTCACCATAACTGGTGAGGACAGGGAGTTTTTGAAAAGGACTCTTTGAGACCTAGAACAAAGGTAGCTAGAGATCTATCCCAGGAGATTGGGCGGGGACCCTAGGAGATCGAGTTTTCGTGCTATGCGGGAATGGTTTACAGAGTCGAACGCTTTACTAAAATCGGTGTAAACAACATACGTCTGTAAATTACCTTGAAAGCCTTTAATTATAAAGGAGGTAAGCTCCAATAAATTAGTAGTGGTTGATCTCTGCCTTATAAATACTTGTTGAGCTGGAGATATAGGTGATCTGCATTGGTGCTGCAGGTGCGGAGTTAACAGTTTCTCAAACACTTTAGGAATATCGGATAACTTAGATAATTCTCTATAGTTCTTTGCTTCAGACTTGGTATTTCTTATAGAGAGGAATTATGAAGGACTCCTTCCATATCGGGGGAAAGCATGAAGATTTTATGGATAGCTTGAATAGTTTAAGCAAGGGCCCACACAGAGACTCGGCACAGTACCTCAGTAAACAGACGGGAACTCCGTCCGGACCCGGTGAAAACACCGGCTTTACTGTTCGTAGATTATGAAGCAACGAGCTTTCATAATCATAACGAATCATAACGGTAAAACAATTTTGAAAATCGGTTTTTTTTACATTTTTTCAACTTGAAATGCGTACGAACGTCCCGTTCGACATCAGAGAAATGCCCATATATATATATCTGTATAACGGTATAGCTGCACTTATCAGCTTTTCAGAACTGTCAAATTCAGTACAACCAGATTTAAGAAACTTAAGTTATGTTTAAAATAGAAGCACCTCTGGAATAAAAATTACAAATTTTAAGAAATTCGGTTTAAAAAAAACTAAACCATAAATAAACATAATTCTTTAAACATTTTTAAATCTCCAAATCTATCAGAAAAAGTTATTTTGGGCCACAGCAGAAATAAAAAGTTGAATTTTGTTGAGTAGTGTTATTGCTGAACAGCCTTCTGTCACTAACCATACAGTATATAGATGGGACACTTCATACATTTTTTTGTCCGCACCAAGCGGTCCGGCATCAGCTCCCGAGAGAGTCGAGAGAGTGTACATATGTATGTGTGCACATGTATTCTCACGTACTTTGCGTGTTTGCAAGTGTGTATGAGCGCACATTTGCGCTCTCTCAACTTTGTTTTGATTTTTGTGCTCTCGCCACCCTTCACTTTAGAATTTTTAGAGTCGACCCTTTTTGATGACGGCTGCCTTATAATACCAGAATAATTGTTATTATACTCGGTACTCGAAGAGTATAGGGGTGTATTAGATTTGTGGTGATAACGAATGTGTATAACGCCCAGAAGGTAGCGTTTCCGACCCCATAAAGTATATATATTCTTAATCAGCATCAATAGCCGAGTCGATATAGCCATGTCTGTCCGCCCGTCCGTCCGTCCATCTTCATTAGCGCCTATATATCTGAGACTATGAGAGCTAGAGCAACTTAATTTTGTAAACAGACTCCTGTGATATCACACTACTACAAGTGTATTTCAAAATTTCGCCCCGCCCCCTTTCGCTCCTACAAAAGACAAAAGTCTGTGGCATGCAAAATTTTGAAGATACGAGAAAACTAAATACGCAGAATCATAGGGAATGACCAATTCTATCAGACTGTTGAATCTGAATCAGATCGGATTATTAATATAGCCACAATGAAGAAGACCATTTCGAAAGTCATCGTTCCCTCTCGCTCTCTCTCACAGGCAACCCAGTCTGCTTTGCCAATTCATCCAAATGAGCGCCTAGATCTCAGAGACTATAAAAGCTAGAGCTACCAAACTTTCTATCCAAGCTCCTATGATATCAATTCAATATAAGTTTATTGTATAAGTCCGTCTGTCCGTCCGTCCGTCTTCATTAGCGCCTATATCTCAGAGACTATAAAACCTGGAGCAACCAAGATTTGTATCCAGTCACCACTATTATCACACTACAACGAGTGTATTTCACAATTTCGACCCGCCAATTTTCAAGATAAAATAAAACCAAAAGCGCAGAACCTTGAAAAATAACCGTATATATCAGATTGCCGAATCTGGATAGGTTAGGTTAGGTTGTCCCGGACGGCCCTCTACGGGGCCTCTCATAGGCCAAAAAGGCCCTTAGTGATCCGGATCTTTGTATGGACCTTACGAGCGTGCTTCTGAGGTTCCGAAGTCCCCCAGAATCGAGGTGTTTTTCGCAAAGGCAAGCAGTTTCCCTGGCGACCTCTTGGAGGCATCCTCCAGTGATGCCAGCATCGGTGCGCCCAGGTACATTCTCCTTGCCCTTAAGAGAGCCGGACACCGGCAGATGAGATGCTCCAGGGTTTCGACAGCCCCGGGCTCATTGCATTTCCTGCAGATGTCACTGTTAGTGATGTTCAGCCTGGTTGCATGCGACGCAGCCAGGCAGTGGCCTGTTAGTATGCCCACTAGCAGTCTGCACTCCTTCCGTGGAAGATGCAGCAGATAGTGGCTGTGATTATCATTGCGTTCCTTGGATATGATTTTCGAGATTCTGCAGGTGGTGGTGTTCTTCCACCTGCTATTTGTCCTTATTTTGGCCTGCTTCTCCAGGTAGCTTTGTAGCGTCCTTAGGGAGACCGGCACGCTTTCGGTCCTCTCGTTTGCCAGCCCGACGCCTTTCTTAGCCAGAACGTCCGCCTCTTCGCTTCCTTCGATGCCCTGGTGGATGGGAACCCAATAGATCTGCACTGACTTAGTCGTGCTTAGTGATTCTAGTGCCTCCCTGCTTGCCAGGACACTTCTAGAGCTGACCGCGGACGACTGCATGGATTTTATCGCTGCTTGGCTGTCAACGAATATGTTAACTGTATTGTGTGGTCGCTCTGTGAGCTGAGCGACCTCTGCTGCCTTCTTGAGGGCGAAGACTTCCGCCTGGAATATGCTGCATGCACTAGGACTCCATACAGCAGAGTTGGTCTCACTACCGAGATGTAGATCCAATGCATCAGAGCGGGCGACAGGCCCCATGTGCTACTAAGCATCTTCTTGGATGCATATAGTGCATTGGTGGCCTTTTTCACCCGCTCTACTACATTGGGTCTCCATGCCAGCTTGCTGACCAGTACTATGCCGAGGTATTTGACCTGTGCTTTAGGGGTTAGCCTTGTTTGGTTGATTTTCGGGGGGACCCATGTTGGTACCTTGTATCTCTAGGTGAAGAGGATGAGGTCCGTTTTGTCCGCGTTGATACTGAGTCCTACTCCATCTGCCCACTCACATATCTCCCTGAGAGTTCGTTCCATTATGGAGCTGAGAGTCGATGGACATACACCCGTAATAAGTACGCTTATGTCGTCTGCATAAGCTGTTATTTTTTGGTGCTTTCCTTTCGAATCTCTTGATGAGGTTGTCGACCACCAGGTTCCATAGCAGGGGTGACAGGACTCCACCCTGGGGTGTGCCCCTGTGTGCACCTCTGACCATGGAGGCGGTGCCCCACTCTGATTGCACCCGTCTACAACCTAGAAGGTTCTTTATCCAGAGGTTGATTGACGGGTGGGTGCTGGTAGCTTCTAGGCAGTCCATTATTGCTTCTGTAGCGACGTTATTGAATGCTCCGGATATTTCTACGAATACTCCAAGTGCATATTTCTTAGTGTTGAGGGCTTTCTCGACGGTAGCTACTAGCGAGTGCAGTGCTGTTTCCACCGATTTTCCCTTGGTGTAGGCGTGTTGGTTGGTTGACATTAGTCCGCTTAGTCCGAATCTGGATAAGGTCGGATCATTATTTTGGCCAGAAGGAACAAAATAAATTTCGGTGGTGTATGTGTAATCAAAAATGAAAACATAAATTTTAATATAAAAAAATCTAGCATAGGGTTTTTTTTAAGTTAAGTTATGTAAAAAATAGAAGCACTTCCTATTACAAAAAATACAAAATGTTGTAAAAATTCTTTAAAAAAAACCTAAACCAAAAAAGAATTCATAATTCTTAAAAAAAAATTAAATCTCCAAATCTATCAGAAAATGTCATTTTGAGCTACAGCGGAAAAAAAGTTGAATTTTGTCAAGTAGTGTTATCTTTGGTAAAATAATTTTAATTAATTGCGGATGCAGATTATCCATTATCCAGTCCTGGACAGCATCCAGCGGCGTGTCGTTACATCTTCTCCTCAACAAGCTTAGTCCCGAATCTATTAGGTCAGGAGAACTTATCTTGGGCAACCAAAAGCTTTAAGCCGCACAAGTCTGCAGAAATAGATGTCGTGATCCCGGCCTAACTGATTTATGCTACCCCAAAGGCCGTTGCTGGCTCGAAAGGATTTTCGAGAGAGATTTTTCCGACGGACATTTCTTACGTCTGGCTTAAGACCAAAGTCGTCTTCATTCCAAAAGCAAGCCTTCGCACACCACCCCCAAAAGATTTCAGACTCATAAGTCTCTCTGCATCACATAGCGAGTATTCTGCCCAGTCTAATCTCAGACTCTCAGCATGGCTACCGGAAGGGAGGATCCACCGAATCGGCCCTTCACACGATTACAAAGACCATCGAAGCGTCTCTTAACTGCAAGGAGTACACTCTCGTTGCTTTCCTAGACATAGAATGCGCCATCACGGGTGCACTGACAGACTTGATGCTTGACTCATGGACGATGAGTCTCATCGATTAGATGCTAAAATGCAGGACCGTTGAGACCTCACTGGGGACGTCTACCAGGTTTGTTAGCAGAGGCACACTGCATGTTGGAGTCCGGATGATTCCTTTGATCTGTGGGTCTGACTATATGTATCTTATATTTTTTGGATTTAGAGAAATCAGAGTCCGAAGTCCGTTTTTCACTAGGTCATCATGATTTTTAGATAACCTTAATAAAACCAATATGGCCGAAACATGGCGGAAACTTATTGGAAAAATGCATCTGATTTACTTGAAACTCTTTACTTGGAGGTTTTTGGCGAAGCTAATTATCAAAATGGCGAATCCAATATGTCCAATTTATTTATAGCCGTTTGACATTAAACTTTGAAGCTTGACTAGCTGCAAAAACAGAGATAGTCTTAGAGGAAATGAATGCGGTGAGATATATATGCATGCAGTTGGTTTTCCAATTGAGTTGCAATTAAGTTGAGAGCGCTGCAAAAGTGACTATCGATTGCTATTGCTGGAAAACACAATTTTGTCACAAATAGTGCTATTTTGTTACAATGTATTATTATATTAATATTAATAGTATTTTTATTCATATCTTTGTAAGTTAATTTTCCATTAATATTATAAAAGCTAATAAAAGTTCAACAGCATAGACAAAAATTTCGAACTGGTCAACATTTGGTTAAAGAATCATTAAACAATTCCTTTATACATATATGTATATTAAAAAAAATATTTATTTTTTAAATTATTATTTTCCACAGGATTTAAAACCATCCAATATAGTTGTAAAGGCCGATTGTACTCTAAAAATATTAGATTTTGGACTTGCTCGCACCGCAGGAACTACCTTTATGATGACTCCATATGTTGTAACACGCTACTACAGGGCACCCGAAGTCATTTTGGGAATGGGCTATACTGAGAATGTTGATATATGGTCTGTCGGGTGCATTATGGGTGAAATGATACGAGGTGGAGTACTCTTTCCTGGAACAGATCATATAGATCAGTGGAATAAAATTATTGGTAAATATTAATGTGAAAATATTCTTTTTAGCTATTGGCGACTGAAATTTTTTTTCATTCTTTTAGAGCAATTAGGTACACCATCTCCATCATTTATGCAACGTTTGCAACCAACTGTACGAAATTATGTAGAAAATCGTCCTAGATACACTGGATATTCATTTGATAGACTCTTTCCCGATGGATTATTTCCAAATGATAATAATCAGAATAGTCGAAGGAAAGCTGCAGACGCCAGAGATCTCCTTAGTAAAATGCTTGTAATTGATCCAGAACAGCGGATATCTGTAGACAAGGCATTAAAACATGAATATATAAATGTCTGGTACGATGCAGAGGAAGTAGACGCTGTGAGTAACGCCCATACAAAATAATCACTAATAGGGCAGTCGAACTTAAAAAGTTATATGCACAATAATATTCCTTTTTTTGTACTAATTACTCAATTTTGCAAATATGCAAAAAAAAACTAACTTTTTGTTTCTGTCTGACAGGCTTAAAGAAGAATTTTTTTTTTAAGAATTGTCGGATTTTGAAAAGCTTATCAATGAAGCTCAATCCGAAACATTTTTGGCTTTCAAATGCAAAATATTTATTTATTTATTATTTACAAATGTAAGATACTTGAGTTATGAGAAAAAAGCACTACTTCTGAAAAAAAACGTGACAAAAATAGCTGATTAAAAAAAAATCCTTCAACTTTTTGAAATTATCATATCTATCAGAAACAGTTACCTTGGGCCACAGCGAAAATATCGTGTTGATTCGGACAGACGGAATAAGAACACTTCTGTGCACTTTAATTTCCGATTTGAAAGTAACTTCAGCTCGTTTACAGCGTTTCCATGTTAATTGTGAACCATGTGACTGTGAGCGAGCGAGCGATTTGAAATCATCTGAAAAGAAGAAATCGTGGTATTACTAGCTATAATAGTTTAACTACAATTTGGACTGAGTCCGTCAATGAGTCCAAGCTATTTTTTGTCCTTAAAAAACATTTGTAAAAGTTTGGCATCAAAGTAATAGTGTTGAAATCAAACGTAGAGGTTGCCAAGTAGTCAGACCTTAGTGCGCATAACTACTATATTTTGGGATTCTATTGTCCATCGGCACAGTCTCACAAAGTGGCGGTAGCATCATGATGGAGGATCCAGAGCAGGATCAGGAATAACTCAATGAACGATAGGGGCCATGCATAAGACCTGATTCTCACCAATAGTGGTGACGCGATAATTCGTTGCGACCGAACGTAGTAAGAGCTGTTTGAATACTGATCATCATTTCTTTCTAACAATTGACAGCAGTCATGTATTTTTCTAATGCAACATTTTTTTTATGCAGCGAAGGAGTCAACGATTACCGGTTTATCGCCGTGACAATACTACATTTGCTAAAAATTTAACATTAATACGCAGACAACCAAATTTGTACCTAGTCTCCTGTGCGATCACACTACTCCAAATGTGTTGAAAATTTTTCCCCGCCCGTTTCCGCCCGCACAAAGGACGAAAGTCTGTGGCGTACACAATTTTAAAGACACGAGAAAACTAAAAACGCAGAATGATTGAGAATGTCCATTGCTATCAGAGTGTTGAATCTGGATCAGGTTGGATCATTATAATAGCTACAATGAAGAAAACCATTTCGAATGGCAACGTTCCCTCTCGCTCTCTCTCACACGCGACCCTGTCTTCTTTGCCTATTCGTCCAAATGAGCGCCTAGATCTTAGAGACTATAAGATCTAGAGCAAAAAAACGCTAAATCATGGGAAATGGCCGTGTCTAACAGATTGCCGAATCTGGATCAGGTCGGATCATTATTATGGACAGAAGGAACAAATTAAATTTCAGTGGATACGCAACGCCTGCCAAGCGCTTGCTTATTCCCTCTCTCTCTTTCTCGTTCACACTTGTACGTCTCGAATATGTAGTTATACATGTACATTATGAAATGTAGAAGCAGATGTAAAAATCATATGTAAACAAAAATGGAAACTATGTATAAAAATTCCAAAAATGGTTTGACTTCATTTTTTGAAATATTATTTTTTGCCCAAAATTTAATTCGTCCCGGCGTATCCCAAACATATTCCGCATAGGTAGTTCTTATAGCATTGAGCGTTAAGAACTGAAGAGTTTGACAGAGCCGTTACAGAACAAGAGAGAAAAGAAGGAGAGCCAACTTCATGAAATTCAACCTTCAACCAGAAAGAGACAGAGTAAATAAAAATCGCAAAAAAGATAATACTAAAACACTGATCGCCCACTCAAATGGTAAGAGATAGAGTCAATGAAGTCGTAAAATAACCTCAGCCTTATTAGGTTATTTAGTTATTTAATTGTGGGGGTGTGACAACACCAAAAAACGAAATAAATCAGAATCGATAACACTAGTCGACACGACTTTTCCGCTGTCGCCCAAAAAGACTTTTTCTGATCGATTTGGAAATTGAATAATTTTTAAAGAATTATGGTTTTTTTTATGGTATGTTGTTTTTTTTAAGAATTTTTCTTCAGTAGTAATGCTTCTATTTTTCACATAACTTAAGTTTCTTATTACTGGTTGTATTGAAATTTGCAGTTCTGAAACCCTGACAAATTCAGCTATAAATTCGACCCAGACACTTTGTAGCTGCAGCTTAACGTCTGTAAGATATTAAGCTTTCACATTCAAATTTCATGTTTTTCGGTATTTTTTCCCAAAATTTTGAAAACTCAGGAAAAAAAACAAAATATTTTTTTGCTTACATTTTTAGTTTTATATAGACACATTAAATAAAAATATTTTATTGCTAAAATTTTTAGTTTTAGATAGACACATTAATTAGGCGTCGTTTAAGGTATCGTTTGTAAGAATCAATGAATAACAAACAATAACATAAATGAATAACAAAGAAGAAAATTTTGGGAAAAAATACCGAAACAAAATTATGAAATTTGAATTTGAAAGCTTAATATCTTCCAGGCGTTAGGTTGCAGCTACAAAGTTTCTGGTACGGATTTATAGCTGTATTTGTTAGCTTTTAAAAACTGCAAAGTTCAATTCAAGCAGTTGTAGGAAACTTAGCACTACCTATTACAAAAAATACCAAATTTTTTTAAAATTCTTTTAAAAAAAACTAAACCTGGGAACAAAATCCATAATTTAAAAAAAAAAAAACTTAAATCTCCAAATGTATCAGAAAAAGTTATTTTGGGCGACAGGGGAAAAAAAAGTGTAACTTTGTCGAGTAGTATAATAGTCAAACGAAAAGGGTTATGGGGTGCACTTGAGCATCAGTCGAGTTATTCTGAATTATGATAATGTTTTAGGAAACCAAAAAAATTTCTTTAAAAAAATCGCAAACAAAGTACTATAGTATTTGAATCAGAAAAAACTAAATTACCACCTGATACAAGTTTTAGCCTTGACAAGTCCAGAAATTTTTATATTAACTCTACGGAAGAAGGCTAAAAACTTAAAACAAAATATTTAAGGTTATGTTCCATATTGTCATTTCGCGAAACAAACACATAACACACATAACAAATATGCAAACAACTATTTTTAGTTTACAACAAAAATTTCTGTATATTTGCGAAAGTTTTCCTTTTTTTTTGCAAATTGGCACCGAAAATCGTTCGATTCTCTTTGTAACAATCAGACGTGTTTATGTTTTGCGCTCCGCTTACTTTCTACCTATTTTGCTTAAACAGCCGGTGTTTGATGAAAATAACCCCTCAAAAAATTCATAAATTAACAACCTACTATATCTTCCATTCTTGATCGCGGATGCATGTCTGTTTACTGTGAAAAACATAATTTAAATTATTATTTTTGCATTGCCTAACAGTGTTTTTTTGTTTGTGCTTTTCGTAAGTACACACAGCATCAAATGTAGCCGCTCTCACCTATTAGTTTTGTTGCTTTATCACTCTCTCCCTATTACCCAAACTAACATTACTGTTCTTCCTCTCTCGCTCTCAATACGTTCTGTGTAGTAGCGCTCTCTCTCTTTCTCTCTCTCAACTGAAGCTGCAGTAACCGCTCTCCTCTCTTTCTTATTGCGCTTTTATCGTTTATCTGGCACACTGGTCTGATATATATTTGTTTTGAAATTTAATATTTTTATTTCATATATTTAATAGTTTTTTTTATTCTTTTTCTCATAATGGAATACACTGTTGTCTGTGCCAAGAAAACCTGCAAGAAGCAGATCACCCATGACCAGCCGAGTATCCCCTGCTGGCTATGCGATAGCGTAGTGCACGCTAAATGCGCCGGGTTCTCCGGTCTCGTGGGTGATGCCATCTCTAAAAGAAATGGCTTGCATTATATCTGTCAGGCATGCCGTCCGGTAGAGAAGGAAATAGCAGCGCTTATGAGGCAGATCCAGAAGGGCTTTAGGGAGCTGACCGTGGGCTTCAAAGAGCAATACGATCGGCTCCTAGCCATGGAGTCTCAGTTTAGTAGTTTCAAACTACTGACTGAGTCTCCTAGGCGCAAAAAGGTAACTCCGCGGGATCTGCATGTGCCGACTGCCCCTCGACCGGCCGATGCTGACAAGCTGACTCCGACCACCCCAAAAGTGCAGCAGTTGATATCGTTCGCCACTTCAAAGGCAACGACAGCTGCTGGTGATGAAAATTCGGTAGCCGAATTTATCGCGTCGGAGAGCATGCAGCCAAGAACGTCTGTAGCGTCCGTGTCCGTAGTATCAAATTCATTAGCTGTCCCCGCAATTCTGACCCCACCAGTCAATATACGTGCCGGACCACCGGGTATTACCATCACAGGTGATAGGCCTGTGGTGCCAAGATTGGTCGGGATCCCACCAAAGAGACTCCACAATTAAAGAAGTGACGGCTTATATCCAAAGCCGCATACAAGCCGTTGATTTTAAGGTGGAAAATTTCAACTTCTCTTATGCCAGGTTAAGCTTAAGCTTAAAAGAAGCTATTTTTAAATCAAGTGTCTCCCAAACTCACTTTAACACCATCTTTTCGGCCAAATTTTGGCCGGAGCATTTGGTGGTGAAGGAATTTAAGACCAAGAAGAAGGGGTAGGCTCCCAATAACTCTGCCAACAAATCAGACCAATGCGCCATTTTCGTCTTCCCGCATTACCTCTACCCGTCCAAAAAACTATTAAATTCTCTCTTAGTGACCTATCAGAATGTTCGAGGCTTGCGTAGTAAGCTCAGCCTTCTTTTCCAGGACAGTGGCGCATTTTCATAACACGTTATTGTGTTTACCGAGACCTGGTTAAAGCCGGACGTTCTTAGTTCCGAAGTTTTGGCAGGTCGGTACACAGCTTTTAAAAAAGATCGTTCATCTCGACGTGCAGAAGGGGTTCTGATTGCTGTGAACTCAAACTTCAAGTTGGAACTTTTCCCTTTTCAACTGGAATTCCTGTGTGTAAAACTGATTCTTCCCGCTTTCTCAGTTTTCATAACTTGCTCGTATATTCCACCTTCCTCGGATATCTCAATTTACGAGCAGCATTTGTCCGCCTTAACCGTTATTTCTTCCTCGATATAAGACAAAGATCACATGATAGTTCTTGGTGACTTCAATTTGCCAGGAATTGTTTGGTCTTCCGCAAATGAGTCACATAGCCTTGTACCCATGTCACGACATGACTTTGTTGACGGCTTGATTGACCTGTATCTGTCTCAAGTTAACCATGTTAAAAATTCCTTGGGTCGATTTCTTGATCTGTGCTCTGTAACGGATCCGACCTTAGCGTTGTTAACTCGAGTCCCCCCGCTCACTATACCTGAAGATGCCTACCATCCTACTTTTGAAGTGTCGCTCGACCTAGGACGAACGGTACTGGATCGGTCGGGTAGACTACCCCAATGAGTCGGCTGCTTCCGTAAAGCCGAGTTTACGAAGCTTAATAACCTCATTAGGGATTTTGATTGGTCCGCTTTATATTTGTGCAGTGATGTTACGACAGGCACAAAAATTTTCTATGATGCACTGGACTCTCTTGTGTCCCACTTTCCTGTCCGATTAGATCAAGAAAACCCCCTTGGTTTACCAAGGAGTTATCACCTCTAAAAAACTTAAAATCAAGACTATAAAAAATTGCAAGAAGTTGGCTCTCCTTCTTCTCTCTCCCACTATGTAATGGCTCGGTCAAACTTTTCAGTTCTTAACGCTCAATGCTATCAGAATTACCTATCTCAATGCAGGATACGTTTTTCTAAGGACCCCAAACAGTTCTACAGCTTCGTAAACAGTAAGCGTAGAACGTCCGCACACCCATCCTCGTTATCCTTCCTTAATACGTCGGCAGATAATGATCAGGCAATTGCCGATCTTTTTTCCCGTTTTTTTCAAACTACCTATTCGCAGGACGTTTACTCTGGTCAGCCGTATCCATACGGTATTTTCAGTCCTATGTTAAATGAAAGCTCGTTGCTTCATGATCTACGAACAGTAAAGCCGGTGTTCTCACCGGGTCCGGACGGAGTTCCCGGCTGTGTACTCAGGTACTGTGCCGAGTCTCTGTGTGGGCCCTTGCTTAAACTATTCAAGCTATCCATAAAATCTTCATGCTTTCCCCCGATATGGAAGGAGTCCTTCATAATTCCTCTCTATAAGAAATACCAAGTCTGAAGCAAAGAACTATAGAGAATTATCTAAGTTATCCGATATTCCTAAAGTGTTTGAGAAACTGTTAACTCCGCACCTGCAGCACCAATGCAGATCACCTATATCTCCAGCTCAACAAGTATTTATAAGGCAGAGATCAACCACTACTAATTTATTGGAGATTACCTCCTTCATAATTAAAGGCTTTCAAGGTAATTTACAGACGTATGTTATTTACACCGATTTTAGTAAAGCGTTCGACTCTGTAAACCATTCCCGCATAGCACGAAAACTCGATCTCCTAGGGTCCCCGCCCAATCTCCTGGGATAGATCTCTAGCTACCTTTGTTCTAGGTCTCAAAGAGTCCTTTTCAAAAACTCCCTGTCCTCACCAGTTATGGTGACTTTGGGTGTACCACAGGGCAGTCATATAGGCCTCTTACTCTTTACACTCTTTATAAATGACCTGCCTTCTGTATTAACATACTGTCGAGTACTCATGTATGCGGATGATGTTAAGCCCTGTGTCCAGTATAAGGACATTTCTTTTCAATCCAGGTTGCAATCCGATCTCGATAGATTTCAGTCTTGGTGTTGTGCAAATTTATTAAACCTTAATGCTTCAAAATGTAAAGTAATGACTTTTCATCGCTCCAACGCCTTTCTGGTTCCTTACACCCTTTGTGGTTCTCATGAAAAAATTACCCGGGTTGATGATCTTGGTGTTCTATTAGATCCCAAGTTAAAGTTTTCAGAACACATTTCTACCATGGTGAATAAGGCCATGGGCGTGCTTGGGTTTATAAAGAGGTGGTCAAAGGAATCTGACGACCCCTATATAACAAAGACTCTCTACACCTCTCTGGTTCGTCCGATTTTAGAATACGGCTCTTGTGCATGGTGCCCTCAGTACAACGTACACCAAGACCGTATAGAACTAGTTCAGAAAAACTTTTTACTTTTTTCTCTTCGCGGCCTCAGCTGGGATACAGGTGTGAGACTGCCGTCTTACTCTAATAGATTGCTTTGAATAAACCTTCCAACATTAGCTAATCATAGGAAAATGCTTGGTATGATTTTTGTGCACAACTTTATCATATCTTTCCCGTAATTAGTAATTACTTCGTTTCTTTAGTTAGATTAGTTCTACTTTTCCTCGAACACTAGTCTAACACCTATCTTTCCTGCATGTCCGCGAGCGGTTCGGTTATCGAGTCGCGCGTTATGCGGCAGCGCCCCTCGGTGGGTTGGGCGGGAGGTGGGCTGCACTCTTGCCTGGGATCCGCACGTAACAGCCATCGGCTGGTCTCGCTTGGGCCACTTGATGGTGCAGTCATTGCATATCAACGACCTAAAAAAAAACGTATATGTTTATACTTTGAGCGCGTAAAACCAAAGACGATATTAGCTTGCATGTGTGAGTAGGAACAGAACTGTAAGTAGGTATATTCGAGTATATATATTATGGTAAGTAGGTGTATTCGAGCCGAAAAAGACATTTTTTTTCTGCAAAAAAATCCTTTTGCGATTGACATTTGGATAATAAAATTGCAGTACTAATTCAAATAATAAAAACGAGGGGTAACGTTGTGTGCCGCGGCAAAGGCCGCGGTTCTACTTTATACCCGGTACTCAGTCAGAATATATGCGATTTTATGATTTATGTAATTTATTATATGTTCGCAAAAGGGACGAATTAAATTTTAACCCAAATGGAAAATTTTACAAAAATTAAGTCGAACATTATACCAGATTTTTATATACTAAAAGTTATCTGTTTCCATTTTTGTTTACATATACTTTTTACGTCAGCTTCTACGTTTCTACATGACATGTAGAACTACTCATATGAGACGTGTAAGTGTATGTGAGAGAGAGAGGGAATGAGTAAGCGCGTGGCAGGCGTTGGGCAGTGACTGAAATTTAATTTGTTTTTTCTGGCTATAATAGTAGTTTGACCTGATCCAGATTCGGCAATCTGGTAGAAACGGCTATTTTCCATGACAATGCGTTTTTGGTTTTATTTTATCTTAAAAATTGTGGATTCCACAGATATTCGTCCTTTTTGGGGGCGGAAGGGGGCGCGGCAAAATTCTGAAATACGCTTGTGCTGAATTGATATCACAGGAGCTTAAATAGAACGTTTGGTTGCTCTAGCTCTTATAGTCTCTGAGAACTAGGCGCTCATTTGGACGAATAGGCAAAACAGACAAGGTCGCGTGTGAGAGAGAGCGAGAGGGAATGATGACTTTCGAAATGGTTTTCTTCATTGTGGCTATATTAATAATCCGATCTGATTCAGCTTTAACACTCTGATAGAAATGGTCATCCATTATGGTTCTGCTTATTTAGTTTTCTCGTATCTTTAAAATTGTGTATGACACAGACTTTCGTCCTTTGTGGGGGCGGGGCGAAATTTTGAAATACACTTGGAGTAGTGTGATAACAGAGGAGACTGGATACAAAATTTGGTTACTCTAGCTTTAATAGTCTCTGAGATATAGGCGCTAATGAAGACGGACGGACGGACAGACATGGCTATATCGACTCGGCTATATATGCTGATTAAGAATATATATACTTTATGGGGTCGGAAACGCTACCTTCTGGGCGTTACACACATTCGTTATCACCACAAATCTAATATACCCCTATACTCTTCAGTACCGGGTATAATAATATAATTGATTAATATAAATAGATAGGTATATTTATTTATGTATTAAATATTTTATATTGTTGGGTTACGCAGCCCAATATTAGCCGACGTGATCGAACCATCACCAGTGGTGCAGCAGTAAAATAAATTCCTTTTATTGTTTTCACAGCTTGCACTGCCCACTGCACCACATTGTTTATACACATATACATATAATCTCCCACACGTCAGCAGCCTATCCAGCCGATCTCTCGCGTCTTCTTTTTTTTCGCCTTCGCTTTCTCGACCTTTCGTCTTCGCCATCGACTCTTAGAGACATTCGCCCCTCTTAATGACATAGCTAACGATGGCAAGAAGCAGATGTTTAGACCCTACTAATCGAATCTTTGCTTCGCAGCGCCAAACAGAGCATCAGCGAGAAAAACGCACAAACCCATGGGTCACCGTCCAAAGAGTGGTCAGAGACTGCGTAGCCAGTTTACTCCAGCGATAACGTGTGCCAAAGCACTAACAAGGATCATTGGGGTTAAATGATCGCGACCCCTACTGATCGGCTGGCATAATCTGCCACGACGATTAACGAGTTTCTCTGGAAGAGGTCTTAAAGAAGCCGGGTGTAGAGAAGTGGGGAATGCTAAGACACCAGAGCCTGACGGTGTTCCAAACATAACTTTCAAATTGGCACCCACCCCGAAAAAGAGTACTGTGCAGTAGTAACCCTCGACCGACGGAATGCGTTTAATACTGCACTCTGGGAAAGTCTCCTGAACTCCCAGGAGAACGCTGGACTACCGAATTATCTCTCGATGATAATTACGAGCTACCTCCCGACTGGGTAGGACGATTAGGTTAGTAGGATTTTTAGACGACCTAGCGCATGTTGTGGTAGCTAAACACGTACTGGAAGTGTAAAAAGCCGAATAGCTTGAAATGGCCGGAGTTGATCTGGGGTCCGCAAATCGAAAGCTGCTTCTGCTCCTGATATCCAGCAGGAAAACCATGGAGTTCATGACAGTTCAGATGGGCAACATAAGTATTGTATCGGCTCCATGCCTCAAGTCTTGGAGTGATCATAGATAACCGAGTTTTTGGAGCCACATAGAGTATGCAAGCAAATAAGCGGTACATTTGCAGATTGCAATACCGCTTATGATGCCCAACATCGGTCCATCAAGGGTTGGAAGTAGGAAACTCTTTTCTCACATTCGGATTCCTAATGGTCTTCGATTACTCTTCGCTGGTACTAGCGATAAACAGAAGGAAGACAGACGAAGGCTCATGAGCAAAGAACGCGATCGATAGAAACCTGGCAAAAGAGATGGGACACGGCCTCCAATAACTCATCTAAATATTCCAAACATCGAGTAGTGGATAGGGCGGATCAGCGGGGAGGTAAATTACCAACTTACTCAATTCCTTACGAGGCACGGAGGATACAGTGGGTACGTGCATAGATTCAAGCATAAGGATACTCCAGAGTGTCCTGAAACTCCAAATGCTAGCAAGAATCCGAAGCATATGATTTACCACAGCACGAGATCCCGCTTAAGAAAAGAGGTTGTTCTACCACTGAAGGAGCTGATGTCCTACATGACGGACTCAGACGAAAACTAGACAGGCGTCTGCAACACCCTAATAGCCGTCCAGAGCGATCTCAGAGGATGCGAAAGGGAGCGACGCTTCGCAGAGAATGCCCAAAGTAGGCAGTCCATCCCCGCGAAGTAATACTTAGCGGTAATACATACAGTTGCGAAAAATAGAATAGCACCACCACCACAAGCAACTTTTAAATAGTTGCCAAACTCACATTTTTAACTTTAAGGAAACTTTAAGCACATTTTTAGAAATGGAAGACTCTTATAAACATATGAATATAAAAAAAATCGTCTTTCCTTTTAACGTTTTTAAGTTATTTAAGAAAATTCCTTGAAAGTGATCAAATTCGGCGAAAAAAATAATAGCACCACTTTTCAAAAATTGAATTAAAAACAAAATAGTGACCAAAAAGTAACGAATTCCTTAGTTAACTATTTTAAACGATTATTAATAAATCTATAATTATCATTTAACATTTAGTACAATGTCCTTTTTTGGCAATAACAGCTGCGTAGCGTCTTGGCATGGAATCAATCAAGACCTGGCATCGTTTTAGGACCAGGACCCTTTAATTTATACCCAAAGTGATCCGATAGTGGCTGGCTTAGAAGTAGCAACCGCCTTCTTAACGTAGGACCACAGATTTTTGATAGGATCAGGTCAGGTGACTGAGCAGGCCACTCCAAAACGTTCACATAGTTTGCCATAACACATTCCTTTGCTTTCTTGCTGGTGTGTTTGGGGTCATAAACCTGTGAAAAGACCCATACGAACGGACTTTCATATTCTTCAAAGGGTAGCATTACTGTCTCCACGATATTCACCTACACGTGCTAATCCCTGATGGTTTTTATCCAAACTAGTGTACCTACTCCATAGTGGGAAAAGCAGGCCCATACCATTACACTACACCCTCCATGCTTATCGGTTTTTGTGGTGTACTAAAGTTTGTATTCTACTTTCCTTGGACCTCTAACGTATGATCAAGATCCTTTTCCACCAAACATATCCAGTTTGGACTCATCTGACCATAGAATATTCGTCCATTGTTGGGATGTGCGATTTGCTTGTACACTGGCTAACCTCATGTGCTTAGTAATATGTCTCGCGTTTGAAAGTGGTATCTTTCTTGGGCTGCAGACTTTTATAGTATGTTGGCTAAGATATGTACTAACTTTTTGATCCATCGCATTTATTTGAAGCTCTTCTTTAAGCTCGGTAGCTGACTTAAAGGGAACCTTCTTTCCTTGACGAATCCGTCTTTTGCCATGTAGAGGGGTCAAAGGTCGTTTTCGTCCGCGTGTTTCAGCCTTTTCTTCATAGTTTAAGACGTTTTTAATCATTTTATTGGAATATCATACCAATTGACCAACTTTTCTGTAAGTTTTTCCGTTTAATATCAGTTTTTTGGTCAGATCTCTCATCTCCGCAGTGCAGTGCTTTCCACATCCCATTGTAATGATTATTATTAACTTTTATGACAGAAACAATGAAATCTTAGTCAAAACTAATGAATACGTGCCTTTTACAAAGACAATTTTGAGAAATATAGAAGCTTCACTAAGAAAATGGCTAGTGGTGCTATTTTTTTTTCGCCTAATTTGATCACTTTCAAGGAATTTTCTTAAATAACTTAAAAACGTTCAAAAGGAAGAAGATTTTTTTTATATTCATATGTTTATAATAGTCTTCCATTTCTAAAAATGTGCTTAAAGTTTCCTTAAAGTTAAAAATGTGAGTTTGGCAACTATTTAAAAATTGCTTGTGGTGGTGGTGCTATTATTTTTTTCGCAGCTGTATGTAGTTCGTTGACTCTTACCGACCGGACATCTGTCTTAGACAAAGGAAAGAACCCTAGGAATAGCTACCAAAGCTGAAAAAACTCAGCCTCCATTCCAAACAGATGTACACCGGATTCGTTACAATGATGCTGTAAAAGTCAATTGAAGGAGTATTTGTTAAAGGGAACAGGAGTAATATCAGATCAAAAGTAAAACGGGATCAATGGCAGAGGGGCACCAAACGGCAGGGGGAGAGCACAGCAGAGAAGAAGATGAGCAGAAGATCGAGTCGTAAGAAGAGAATAACAGCAACGAGACGTAATTTCAGCAATTGAGAACAAGTCGTGATATTAAATCCCAATTGTTCTTAAATTTAGCTGTTTACTGCGATTTTATATTATAAATATCTATAAACTATATAGTATCTATACTAGTTATAACTTTTTTAACTGCCAAGTTCAATACAACCAGCTGTAGGAAACTTAAGTTATGTGAAAAATAGAAGCACTACATATGACAAAATATCAAATTTTTTAAAAATTTTTTTAAAAATCTACTCTATAAAAAAAACCATAATTCTTTAAAAAATTTTGTGACAGAGAGAGGGACTGTTGTATCTTTCTCGATCGATTTGTTGAATAGGAAATATCCAATTTATAGACCTTTTTCTGAAATAAAGCCAACTGTCCCTATTATTTTTCACATGACTGTATTTACAATGTGGTAAGTGAGAAGTGCAAATAACGAACAATACTAGGGTTCTACTCTGGTGATGCACCACTGACTATAATGTAATCTGATTAATCTGTAAATATGTATCGTGGTTAAAATTCCCTTATTTTTATACCCGGTACTCGAAGAGTAAAGGGGTATATTAGATTTGTGGGGATAACGGTTGTGTGTAACGCCCAGAAGGAAGCGTTTCCGACCCCATAAAGTATATATATTCTTGATCAGCATCAATAGCCGAGTCGATATAGCCATGTCTGTCTGTCCGTCCGTCTTCATTTGCGCCTATATCTCAGAGACTATTAAAGCTAGAGCAACCAAGTTTTGTATCCCCAGTCTCCTGTGTGATCACACTACTCCAAATGTAATTCAAAATTTCGCCCCGCCCCTTTCTGCCCACAGAAAGGACGAAAGTCTGTGGCGTACACAATGTTGAAGATACGAGAAAACTAAAAACGCAGAGTCATAGAGAATGACCATTTCTATCAGAGTGTTGAATCTGGATCAGATCGGATCATTATTATAGCTACAATGAAGAAAACCATTTCGAAAGTCATCATTCGCTCTCGCTCTCTCTCACACGCGACCCCATCTGCTTTGCTTATTCGTTTAAATGAGCGCCTAGATCTCAGAGACTATAGGAGCTAGAGCAGCCAAACTTTCTATCCAAGCTCCTGTGATACCAAACCAGCACGAGTTTGTTTTAAAATTTTGCCACGCCCCTTTCCGCCCACACAAAAGGCGAAAATCTGTGGAATCCACAATTTTTAAGATACGAGAAAACCAAAAACGCAGAATCATGGGAAATTACCATATCTACCAGATTGCCGAATCTGGATCAGATCGGATCAATATTATGGCCATATTATGATTGGCTACACAACGCGTGCCAAGCGCTGACTCATGCCCTCTCTCTCTCTGTCGCAAACACTTGTACGTCTCAAATATGTAGTTATACATGTCATGTAGAAATGTAGGCGCATATATACAAAGCATATGTAAACAAAAATGGAAACATGTATAAAAATTGAAAAAAATTCATTTTTTTAATTTAAATATTATTTTCGTCCCTTTTGAGAACATATAATAAAATACATAAATCGCAAGCTCATAAATGTATGTATGTATATACTGACTGAGTACCGGGTATAAAGTAGAGCCGCGTTCCCTCTCGTTTCTTTTTGTTTCAAAGCAAAAGGACGGCAGAAAGTGCCCGTACGTAAATCAAGATATCTGAGATACAATTCTTGTATGTATATTTAATATGTCTGATGAACCGTGAGTAACAGCATGAAAATTGAACTGCTAATGGTCAAACAATTTGTTTGTTGCACTTTCATTTTGAATTAAATGTTGCGGAAATCATGTCTTTTCCCAGCTTTTCTGTTACGCGCATGTTGCGAGCACAATCCGAGCTGTTAGGTGGACAATTTAGTATTATTTAGTATTATTTGTGCTGTTATGCGCAAAAATTTATTGCCAACGTTGCCAACTGTCCGTTAATCTAATCGGGCAGTGTCAGATGTTAGCACAAATATGAATAGTGAATTTACCCTGACCAATTATTTTCGAGTAAAATTTGTTGTTGGGTTACAAACAATTACTTATAAAGAAGTCCCAAGCTAAATTGGTAAAATTTATCTTAATGGATCAATAAGTCATCCATTTGTTCCCTTTTGAAATTAAGATTTAGTTTTGATGTAAAAAAACGTTTACTTTTCATATCTTTCGTTTTATAAATTGGGTATGCCAATTTACATGTGTTTTCAAAAGTAATAGTAAAAATTTGTGAAAGTGAAATCCGGAGCCTGCTTGAATAATTCGAGTGATTGCTATGCTGATTGTGTAAGTATAGTGAAAAAATGTATTTGTACATATATGAGATAGATGTAATTAAAAGATTTGTGTAACTTATATTGTATACGATTTTTTCGTTTTGTGTTATTGCTTCCCCTCGCTGGAGTTAGTTAAACCGCTAGTTAGTAGTTTTTCTTGGTGCTATTGAAAATGGAAACATATCTGAATATATGTATGTTAATTTCAATCACATTTGGCGTGGTATTACCAGTCGGAGTAAAAGCCAAAATAATGGGTTCTAGTTCCAATAACACTAGTCAACACGACATTTCCGCTGTCGCCCAAAAAGACTTTCTGATAGATTTGGAAATTTAATAATTTTTTAAGAATTATGGTTTTTTTTTTATGGTATGTTGTTTTTTTAAGAATTTTTCTTCTGGAGTAATGCTTCTATTTTTCACATAACTTAAGCTTCTTATTACTGGTTGTATTGAAATTTGCAGTTCTGAAAACCTGACAAATTCAGCTATAAATTCGACCCAGACACTTTGTAGCTGCAGCCTAACGTCTGTAAGATATAAAGCTTTCACATTCAAATTTCAAAATGTTTCTCGTTATTTTTTCCCAAAATTTTGAAAACTCAGGAAAAGACGAAAAAAAATATTTTTTTGCTTATATTTTTAGTTTTAGATAGACACATTAATTAGGCGTCGTTTAAGGTATTGTTTGTAAGAATCGATGAATAAACGGCTAAGTTACAACCGTTTGACCAAATTTTCATATGCCGAATTTCGCCGATAAATTCCATTAGCCGACGTATAACCGTTTTTTGTCCTACAAAAATACAAAAAAAACTATGTTTGTAACAGTTTTTAACGGTAAAATGGCATTTGGAATGGTGCCAAACGGCACATGAAATTTTGGTCGAAAGCCTGCAACTTAGACATTTAGTTATCGATTCCTACAAACGATACCTTAAACGACGCCTAATTAATGTTTAAATTAATCTAAAACTACAAATGTTAGCAATAAAATATATTTTTTCAACTTTTCCTGAGTTTTAAAAATTTGAATTTGAAAGCCTATTATCTTCCAGACGGTATACATATATGGGCATTTCTCTCACGGTGTTCACCGAGGCCAAAATTAAATGAATTAATTAATCATCTTTCTTATAAGCGAAAAAATAATGGAAAACATGACAAAGAATTAACAAAAAAGTGAACTTTTGCTAATTTTGAAGATCAAAGATCATAGTTAATGAAATGATTTGTTAATTAACTAAATTGACGGATTTTCAATATCTTTTAAAAACAATATCCCGAGAAAACTGTATTCAAATGCGTTTTTATTGAATTTTAATTAATTCATTTTTTTTTAGATAGTTCAATATGTGAGAGAGATTTTGAGGAAAAACTTTTATCAAGAATTATCTTTCTTATAAGCAAAAAAAATAATGGACATTTTTTAATAAATCTAAAAAAAAATGAAAAAGAACTACAAACCATACATTCTTAAAATTTTAAAGAGTCAACAGTCTTTAGGACGATGATGTACAATGACAGTACCATCAAGTGACCCAAACGAATTCGATCTACAAATCGGAATAAACAACGGTGTATAATTCCTAGTGCTTCTAATAGGAATCATAAAGTTTATGCGGCTCAACAGGTCAGGGCTATCTACGTCACCCTTGATAAAGTTGTGCACAAAAATCACACCAAGCATTTTCCTACGATAATTTAAATATACCTCTATAGCTCAGTGCGTCAGACTTGCTACCTTTCTTATGGAAAGGAATTATAAAGGACTCCTTCCATATGGAAGGAAAGCATAATGAATTTATGGACAAGTTGAATAGTTTAATTACCTGAGTACACAGCCGGGAACTCCGTCCGGACCCGGTGAAAACACCGGCTTTACTGTTCGTAGATTATGAAGCAACGAGCTTTCATTTAACAAAGGACAGAAAATGCCGTTCGACCTCGGTAAACCTTATGGATACGGCTAACCAGAGTAAACGTCCTGCGAATAGGTAATTTGGAAAAAACGGGTAAAAAGATGTTGAATATGCAGAACATTAATCATTAATCAGAAATTCTCATAAATATATCGCCTCAACTTTCGCTGAAATCTGAGTTTGAATTGGTCGCCGCCAAAAACCACTTCTATATTTTTCCCGTGTGAATACCATGCTTTTTTGCAAATATCTCGAAAACGAACAGTAGCCCAAAAGCCCTTAGCACCAGCTATAGGGCTAATCAAGAGGTGAATCATAACGGTAAAACAATTTGGAAAATCGGTTTTTTTTACATTTTTTCAACTTGAAATGCGTACGAACGTCCCGTTCGACATCAGAGAAATGCCCATATGTATATATCTGTATAACGGTATAGCTGCACTTATCAGCTTTTCAGAACTGTCAAATTCAGTACAACCAGATATAAGAAACTTAAGTTATGTTTAAAATAGAAGCACTACCTCTGGAATAAAAATTACAAATTTTAAGAAATTCGGTTTAAAAAAAACTAAACCATAAATAAACATAATTCTTTAAACATTTGTAAATCTCCAAATCTATCAGAAAAAGTTATTTTGGGCCACAGCAGAATAACGAGAGGGAACGTTGTGAGCCGCGGCAAAGGCCGCGGCTCTACCTTATACCCGGTACTCAGTCAGTCATACATTTATAAGCCTACGATTTATGAAATTTATTATATGTTCTCAAAAGGGACGAAAATAATATTTAAATTAAAAAAATTAATTTTTTGGAATTTTTTTACATGTTTCCATTTTTGTTTACATATGTTTTGTATATCTGCGCCTACATTTCTACATGACATGTATAACTACATATTTGAGACGTGGAAGTGCTTACGACAGAGAGAGAGAGGGCATGAGTCAGCGCTTGGCAGGCGTTGCGTAGCCACTGAAATTTAATTTGTTTCTTCTGGCCATAATATTGATCCGATCTGATCCACATTCGGTAATCTGGTAGATATGGTAATTTTTCATGATTCTACGTTTTTGGTTTTCAGTTATCTTAAAAATTGTGGATTCCACAGATTTTCGTCTTTTGTGGGGGCGGAAATGGGCGTGGCAAAATTTTAAAACAAACTCGTGCTGGTTTGGTATCACAGGAGCTTGGATAGAAAGTTTGGTTACTCTAGCTCTTATAGTCTCTGAGAACTAGGCGTCAAAAAATACGAATGGGCAAAGCAGATGGGGCCGCGTGTGAGAGAGAGCGAGAGGGAATGATGACTTTCGAAATGGTTTTCTTCATTGTAGCTGTAATAATGATCCAATCTGATCCACATTCAAAACTCTTATAGAAATGGCCATTTTCTATAATTCTGCGTTTTTAGTTTTCCCGTATCTTCAAAATTGTGTATGCCACAGACTTTCGTCCTTTGTGGGGGCGGAAGGGGGCGGGGCGAAATTTTGAAATACACTTTGAGTAGTGTGATAACACAGGAGACTGGATACAAAACTTGGTTACTCTAGCTTTAACAGTCTCTGAGAGATAGGCGCTAATGAAGACGGACGGACGGACGGACAGACAGACAGACATGGCTATATCGACTCGGCTATTGATGCTGATCAAGAATATATATACTTTATGGGATCGGAAACGCTTCCTTCTGTGCGTTACACACAACCGTTATCCCCACAAATCTAATATACCCCTTACTCTTCGAGTACCGGGTATAAAAAGTTGAATTTTGTTGAGTAGTGTTATTGCTGAACAGCCTTCTGTCACTAACCATACAGTATATAGATGGGACACTTCATACATTTTTTTGTCAGCACCAAGCGGTCCGGCATCAGCTCCCGAGAGAGTCGAGAGAGTGTACATATGTATGTGTGCACATGTATTCTCACGTACTTTGCGTGTTTGCAAGTGTATATGAGCGCACATTTGCGCTCTCTCAACTTTGTTTTGATTTTTGTGCTCTCGCCACCCTTCACTTTAGAATTTTTAGAGTCGACCCTTTTTGATGACGGCTGCCTTATAATACCAGAATAATTGTTATTATACTCGGTACTCGAAGAGTATAGGGGTGTATTAGATTTGTGGTGATAACGAATGTGTATAACGCCCAGAAGGTAGCGTTTCCGACCCCATAAAGTATATATATTCTTAATCAGCATCAATAGCCGAGTCGATATAGCCATGTCTGTCCGTCCGTCCGTCTGGCCATCTTCATTAGCGCCTATATATCTGAGACTATGAGAGCTAGAGCAACTTAATTTTGTAAACAGACTCCTGTGATATCACACTACTACAAGTGTATTTCAAAATTTCGCCCCGCCCCCTTTCGCTCCTACAAAAGACAAAAGTCTGTGGCATGCAAAATTTTGAAGATACGAGAAAACTAAATACGCAGAATCATAGGGAATGACCAATTCTATCAGACTGTTGAATCTGAATCAGATCGGATTATTAATATAGCCACAATGAAGAAGACCATTTCGAAAGTCATCGTTCCCTCTCGCTCTCTCTCCCAGGCAACCCAGTCTGCTTTGCCAATTCATCCAAATGAGCGCCTAGATCTCAGAGACTATAAGAGCTAGAGCTACCAAACTTTCTATCCAAGCTCCTATGATATCAATTCAATACAAGTTTATTGTATAAGTCCGTCTGTCCTTCCGTTACTTTCCTACTTTAGATTTGATTGTAAGTTATGATTTTATGATGACGATTGCCCAAAATTAAAATAATTGTATAATATATAATATAATTTAATAACACTACTCAACAATGTGCCTCTTTTCTCAGGGATGGGAGACGAGAAAATTGTTCGGAGATCATTTTTAGCTAAAATATAGCTTTAAATATCGCATTTCAGTATCTATATTATGTCGATATGGCCATCACTGGTTCCCAGTTCAGTAGCAGTGTAGCCTTTCTGCTTTTACTGTGCAATGGATATAAATCATTTGCGCTGAATCGACTGTTCGACTGGATCATGACTCTAGCAGCTAGAGTCTAGGTCATACTTGATAGTGAAATATTGATAGTGTATGTGCACATGGTTCAGTTGAACGAAATGGGATATTTTTTTGTTTAGTGTGCACTCGTGTAGGCCTCTAGTATGAATAAAAAAAGAAGACAAGTGACTGCGAAAGCCCAGAATCGCCGACCAGCAGACCAATTTTTCCCTCGACGCAAAGTGAGACATTCAAAATTTGGTCTGCACAAGTTATAATTAATTGTCAAAGATCTTCTATAAAATGGTCCAAAAAATATATGCGCAACTAAAGAAACCATAATTTTTGTAGTTTTTATATTATACTATGCTACTGTTTCCAGAAACTGTTTCAGCATTTAACGGTGCCCTCAAAGATGATAATGTCGTCCATGTACACCTGCATTACATTATTGTTAATACTATTTTGGAAGATGTGATTTATGAAACGAATAAATGTTGCTGATGAGTTTCCTAGTCCGAATGGTACAAGCAAGCCTTAAAATGTCCTTTAGTGATGAACGCTATGCAAGCTCTGCTTCCTTATTCGATAGGTACATGAAAAAATCGCATTTCGTCATCGCCATCAAGAAGGCAGCAGAGGTCGCTCAACTTATTGAGCGATCACATTACATGATCAACCTTTTCGTTGGCAGCCAAGAGGCGATAAGATCCCTTCAGTCGTCCGCGGTTAGTTTCAGAAGTGTCCTGGTAAGCAGAGAGACACTAGACACAATAAACATGACAAAGTCAGTGCAAATCTATAGTGTTCCCAACCACCAAGGCATCGAATAAAGCGGCGGACGAATGATAGAACCAAAAACTTGCCGTCTACCTTAGAACGGTACAAAGCTACAAAGAAAAGCAGGTCGGACTCCAGACCGAAAACAGGTGGATGAACACCACTACTTGCAGAAGCTCGAGAACCATGTGTAAAGAACTCAATGGAATACTCGCTAACTATCTACTGCACCTACCACGGAAGGACTGCAGACTGCAAGTGGGAATATTTGCAGGTCAGTGTCTGGCTGCGGCCAATGCAGTCAAGCTAGGCATCAGTTACCGAGACAGCTGTAGGAAATGCAATGAACCCGGGGCTATCGAAACCCTGGAACATCTTATATGCAACTTACCGGCTCTCTCACAGGCAAGGAAAAGATATTTGGCGCCCCGGTGCTGGCATCACGGGAAGATGCCTCCAAGAGGATGCCAAGGGAACTACTTGCCTTTGCCAAAAACATCTCGACTTCCGAGCCCTTTCCAACCTCATAAGAACCCTCGTAAAGGTTCATACCACCCATCCAGATAACTAAAAACTATACTTGCCGTTCGGGCTAAACTTACCTAACCGTCTTTTTCCAAATGTATACTTGTAAATAAAAATCCTTGACGATCGGCTATTAATCGGAATTTCTGTGTGAAATCATAACCCAAGATTGCGTCGAAAGTGATTTTCTAATCGTCTACTACCAAACTAACTCATCCACGACTGCTTGTGTAGTTTGTAGTTTTATTACTCCTTTGAATTTCAATATTACAATTTTTTTTAGCAATACTTTCTTTAAAAATTGTTACGTCTGATCTAGTGTCCACCAAACAGTCTACCTTTACTCTATTAAAAAACAAAAACAGTTGTCCTCCCTTTCAGCATGCTTAGATTAGACAAAAATTGTTCAATTAGTTTACGTCTATTATTTAAAAAAAATTGTTTTTGGCTAACTAGTTTAATATGAACTTCCGAATCAATGCTTTACGCTTAATTGATGTGACTAGAACCAACAATCCCAGCAAATATTTTTTTGACTTTTCCTGAGTTTTCAAAGTAGTAATTTCGGGAAAATATACCGAAAAAAATTATGAAAGTTGCATTTGAGAGCTTAATATCTTCCAAACGTTAAGCTGCACCTACAAAATGTCTGGGTCGGATTTATAGCTGCATGACTGAGCTTTTCAGAACCGCAAAGTTCAACACGACTTGTTATATGAAACTTAAGTTATGTGAAAAAAAGCACATCCTCTGGAAAAAACATGACAAATATTAAAAAGCAGTGGTTCAGGACTGCCCATTGAGGTAGGCCCCCTTGTGAGATTTCGTGTTGGCTGTGGTTTGACACCCAAATATACGCGGGGAGAACCGCTAAGTTTGTCCTGAAGTTGCGCTCTCAACCGGGTGCCGAGACTCATAGATCGGAAAAGGTGTTAGGTACTCCTTGCCTACCAAGGGGGATTGTATGCTCGACAAGTATACTTTCAATTGGTACTGGGATGAGTCGCTATGTACATAGCTATAGCGTCTTATCCTGGGGCGTTAATTGGCGCATCGTATTGGATTCATGTGTTAATATGTACATCTGTATATACGTCTGTATATTAGGGTTGCGCTTTTGTGTATGGGCGCAAAAAAATGTGTCTCAATATGTTCCATTTGTTATAAAACAATAAAATAAAAAGTTTTTGCGCGATTCGACGTTTGGAGGGGGTGTTCTTTGGTCACAGTTCAAAACGAGAGGGAACGTTGTGAGGCGCGGCAAAGGCTGCGGCTCTACCTTATACCCGGTACTTAGTCAGTATATACATATGTACATACATACATATATGAGCTTGCGATTTATGCAATTTATTATATGTTCGCAGAAGGGACGAATTAAATTTTGGGCAAAAATAATATTTCAAAAAATTAAGTCAAATCATGTTTCAAATTTTGTTTGCATATGCTTTTTAGATCTTCTTCTACATTTCTACATGTATAACTACATATTTGAGACGTACAAGTTTGCGACAGAGAGAGAGAGGGAATGAGTCAGCGCTTGGCAGGCGTTGCGTAGTCACTGAAATTTAATTTGTTTCTTCTGGCCATAATATTGATCCGACCTGATCCATATTCGGCAATCTGGTAGATATGGTAATTTTCCATGATTCTGCGTTTTTGGTTTTCTCGTATCTTAAAAATTGTGGATTCCACAGATTTTGGTCCCATGTGGGGCGGAAGGGGGCGTGGCAAAATTTTGAAATACACTTGTACTGAAGTGATATCACAGGAGCATGGATAGAAAGTTTGGTTGCTCTTGCTCTTATAGTCCCTGAGATCTAGGCGCTCATTTAAACGAATAAGCAAAGCAGATGGGGTCGCGTCTGAGAGAGAGCGAGAGCGAATGATGACTTTCGAAATGGTTTTCTTTATTGTAGCTATAATAATGATCCAATCTGATTCAGATTCAACACTCTGATAGAAATGGTCATTTTCTATGATTTTGCGTTTTTAGTTTTCTCGTATTTTCAAAATTGTGTACGCCACAGACTTTCGTCCTTTATGCGGGCGGAAAGGGGCGGGGCGAAATTGTTCAACACATTTGGAGTAGTGTGATCACAAAGGAGACTGGATACAAAATTTTGTTGCTCTAGCTTTAATAGTCTCTGATATATAGGCGCTAATGAAGACGGACGGACGGACAGATTCGGCTATCGATCCTGATCAAGAATAGGTATATATACTTTATGAGGTCGGAAACGCTTCCTTCTGGGCGTTGCACACATCCACTATCACCACAAATCTAACATACCCCTACACTCATCGAGTACCGGATATCAAAATTATTTTGGGCGACAGCAGAAATGTCATGTTGACTAGTGCAATTTGTTGCGGTAAATTTTCCCGAAATCTTAATTTCCAAATCTCAGGAAACGGCTGTATTTGTGTTTGAAGAAAAACAGTCTAGTCTTTGAATTTTAATCTACACATATAAAGTGTAATTTTTCAATCTTTTAAGAATTCCAGCAAGAGAAGTATTTTAATTTGATCGTCATAAATATCTAGTTTTAAGCCTGGCGGTTCCATTCATTCCATTCCGTTTCATAGTGGTAAATTTCTGAGCTTAGTCATTTTAAATAGACGTACAATAAGATTAAACACACGGAATTTTTCTAAAAGAAATATTTCGGATTAAAACTCAGAACACAAACAAAATTTCTTAATATTTGTGCTCTTTTTTTTTATTACAGCCTGCTCCAGAGCCATACGATCATAGCGTTGATGAAAGAGAACATACTGTGGAACAATGGAAGGAGTTAATTTATGAAGAAGTTATGGACTACGAAGCACACAATGCTAATAATAGAACACGGTAGAGATGGATGTTGTCATGTGTTAGGCAGTCACATTACCTCCAGCTAAACAAAATTTCTTCTTAAATGTTAAATTATTATAGGAATGATAAGAATATTCAACTTGTATTTAAATATATTGTAGCCCTTTAAATAAAAATAAAATAAACATGCATTAAAATACTCTCACAAGTTATAATGATTTTGACAACGCACAGTGTGGCATGAAGATATTTCATAAAATAAATTGTATTTAAAAAAAAATTCAAATTTTTATTCTGATTCAGTGCACGTGTTACTTTATGATTCACAATACTTTGTGAAACTTCGACTTTGTTGCCGGTGCATATTTCTTAAAATTTCAAAAAGCTAAGATTTCATTTTCATTGTTAAACGTTAAAACGAACGTTAAAAATACATTGAAAAATGAATACATCGCAAAACTTGAGAAACGGCTGGGACGATTTGGATGAAATTTTTTCGCCGGAAAGCAGATTTTAAACCATAGTTTATAATATCACCCTGATTTCGGTTGCAATGAAATAACTCATAATGAAATTTTAATTACCTCTATTTAATTATTGCCCTGGAGTTTATCTAAAGGCGTTTAATAGCCTATTTACACTACGGTTGAGTTATTGAGTTTCGGACAAAACTCGAGTTTCGTTTACATGGGGAAGCATAGGGCACTTAGAGGTGGCAAAAAAGTCGAGTTTTGGTTGCGTTTAATTGAGTTTGTCCGATTTTCCGAATATTTCAAACCTGATCTGCCTGTCGTGGAATTATCGCGACTAGTTACAACAAAAATTGGCAGCTCAAAAATACATAAAATTGTTAAAACCAATACTTTAAACCAATTTTATTATTAAAAACCATAAAAGTAATGTTGATTTCCAAAATTCGGTCGGAAACACTAAGCCAAACGCTAAATTAAATTATTATAAATTAAAATAAATTATTATAAACAATTGCCAATTTAAAAAATTTAAAAAATAACGGAAATTCAATATATTTGCAATTGCAGCCGTGCAATTTCCCTGCGGAAATTTTCCTTAAAAAATGGATTCCAAGATTATTCGCAACGTCCTCTTCCCAAACAGATCCATATCGCGGCTATTATAATTTGGGATACATTATTTAATATAAAAGAAATTGAAATGTCAATTCCTTACCAGGGTCCAAATGCGTTTCTTGGAAATTTTATCCAAATACAAACTCCACAGTTGCTGCAGACATCGCGTGCCAAATTTTTGTACACAAGCACGTGCCAGCAGCCAAAACACAATAACTCAACTTTTGCATAGTGTAAACGCCAGTTCTGAGTTATTGATTTACCTATCAGTGTAGTTTAAATAAGCTATAATTGGGGCGAGACAAAGTTCGCCGGGTCCGCTATTAATTTTATATTATATTTTAAATTAAATCTTTAAAATTTCGAAGAATTCTTTCAAATATACAAAACAGAACACTTGGGTGGCTCCAAATTAATGTATGTATTTAATGAGATTACATTATATTGTTTTCACAAATATGAATCTGCGGTGGCGAAGTGGGGCGAATTTGACAAGAGCGAGTAATAGCATTATTGCTCTCCCGCTTCGACCTTAATTATCTTATACTAGTCTTCAAAGAATTCAAACTTAAACAACAAAAATAGCTACAATATTGTGGCGCGCCTTGAAGCTTAGTTCCATCGCACAGTAGGGCTTTCGGCCCTAAACGAAAAAGGTATCTTCATGAAATAAACAGCATTTTAAGAGAAAATCATCTAGAATTTTGTCTGTACGTAAACATGGTTATATTTTATTTTATATTTATTTTGTAATTAGATTAATTGGGTTTTATAAAAATCATTTTTGCTGTATGTTGGTTAATTATTTGAATTTAGTATTCTTTTTATATGGTACCGACAAATATCACTCAAGAAGGCTCTTTTGCTCGAAGCTGCGCTCGTTCTCTTTCGTAGTGACCTGACGTGTCTTTGTTTTGCGCTCCGTTTTTTCTTTTCTTGTGCTTAAACAAACGGGGTTTTGAGAAAATATTATTTTATTATTTTAATTAACCAACCTAAAATATGAAAATTTATACTTAACCGCGAGGTCATGCCCTTTAATCTGCGAACAAACATAATTTAATTATATATTTAGTGCGTCGGTTAGTCGTGTGTTTTTATTGTTGCTTTTCGTAAGTACACATTGCATTACTGTTAATTACTATTAATTAACTCTTTCTCTCCTACCCACGAAACTTTTTGGGCAGTAGCAAGAACCCCTGCGCTTTAAGCGTTTGTCTGGCTTTTTGATCTGATAGTTATAATAATAATAAGAATAACATTTTTTAAGTAATTTTGTTTTTTTTTCCATGTTTTTTTTTTTTAAGAATTTTTTAAAATTTGCAATGTTTTTTCCCAGAGATAGTGCTTCTTTTTTATAACCGGTACTCGAAGAGTATAGGGTATATTAGATTTGTGGTGATAGTCGAAATATGTAACGCCCAGAAAAAAGCGTTTCCGACCCCATAAAGTGTATATATTCTTGATCAGCATCAATAGCCGAGTCGATATAGTCATGTCTGTTTGTCCTTCTCTCTGTCCGTCCGTCCGTCTGTCCGTCTTCATTAGCACCTAGATCTCAGAGGCTATGAAAGCTATCCAGTCTCCTGTGTTATTACACTACCACAAGAGTTATTTTTTAAATATATTTTGCCCCACTGAAGACGACCATTTCGAAAGTCATCGTTTCCTCTCGCTTTCTCTCACAGGCAACCCAGTCTGCTTTGCCAATTTATCCAAATGAGCGCCTAGATCTCAGAGACTATAAGAGCTAGAGCAACCAAACTTACTATCCAAGCCCCTGTGATATCACTTCAATACAAGTGTGTTTCAAAATTTTGACACGACCCCTTCCGCCTCTACAGAGGACGAAAATCTGTGCAATCGACAATTTTTAAGATATAAGAAAACAAAAAACGCTATTATTTTCGGTATGTTTTCCGAAAATTTTGACTTTGAAAACGCAGAAAAAAAAATATTAAAGTGTCTACATTTTTGCTTTTATCGCTTGTCAGAGAGGGGAATTTCATTCGTTCTTTCTGACTAATAATGTTCCGATCTTATCCAGATTCGGCAATCTGCAAAATTCTGTGGCAATCTTCAAAATTTTGGATGCCACAGATTCCCCGTCTTTTGCGAAAGCGGGTCGTCACACAGTGATATCATAAGAGTCTGCTTACAAAATTTGGCTGCTCTAGCTCTTAAAGTCTCTGAGAACTAAGCAGACAGGCAGACATGGCTACATCTACTCGGCTATTGATGCTGATCAAGAATATATGTATGTACATATGCACATACATACTTTATGGGGTCGGAAACGCTTCTTTCGGGGTGTTAACCACATCTACATCCACGACAAATCTAATATACCTCTATACTCTTCTAGTATCGGGAAAGTCAAAATTTCGGGAAAACATACCGAAAAAAATTATGAAATTTGAAAGCTTAATATCTTCCAGACGTTAAGTTGCAGCTACAAAGTGTCTAGGTCGGATTTATAGGTGCATTTGTCAGCTTTTCAATACAACTAGTTGTAGGAATCTTAAGATATGTGAAAAAAAGAAGCACTACCTTTGACAAAAAATAGGAAATTACAAAAAAAAAAACTAATCCGGAAAAAAACCATAATTCTTTAAAAAATGTTAAATCTACAAATCTATCAGAAAAAGTCATTTTGGGCGACAGCGGAAAACAAAAGTTGAATTTTGTCGGGTAGTGTCATCTGCAGAAACATATTTCAGCTGTTAGATTATTTCATCTATGTGCTGAACCGAGGAATTATTGGCAGCAATTATTCTGCCATTATTCTGTCTTATGTAATTAAAGCAGATTTCAACCAATTGAAAGTCAAATTCTTAGTATTGCACACTTGGTTGAAATCAGAAATCTTCTGTTCTAAAATGTTCCTAGCCGTGTCGAAATCATTGTGAAAGCATAAAATAAAAGGAGAGGGAACGTTGTGAGCCGCAGCAAAGAATATTTCAAATGAGCGGGATATATACCGATATAATTCGATTTTTTGAGAAAGAACATATCGAATCTTACAAACACATTATTGACATTGTGTATGACATAGCTTATATTAAATTTTAATTCAAGAAAACATACCTACCATGCTATAAAAATTTCATCATTAACAAAACGCATCACCGCATGGAAACCTTACTCACACTTATTCATTATTTAATAACACAAAAAGGAGGTGGCGTTAACCAGCCGTGGGAGGCCAAATAATTCTTTCAGCTGTGATAATTCAGCTAAAAGTAACTTAATAACAAAAAAAAAAAGAAATTCTCTTCAGTTTTTATTTGTGTCCCTCACCGATTCCCAGGTCCATACTTGTTATGATCATACGAGTAGATACAAAGATGCATATCAACAGCTATTTGGTTCTGTTTTTTGTGCTTTTCGGGTTAGTTGCTCTTTTATGTGTGTTTTTATTGTTTATTTGTGTTTTAAATGTCAAATTCCTTATAATTATTATTATTATTCTTTCTTAATAGGCTTTTCTTTTCAGTGTAACATTCGGACATGTCATTTTTTCAAGCGGGGTGCTCTTAAAGGGACATTAATGCGGAAAGGTTTTTTTTTTGTTGAGTCGATACAGTTGGAAACTAAACTGGAACGATATGTTCCAGATTTGCTCCTATATACTTCGAGCCCTTTGTAATGTAATGTCATGTCTGCCGACCAACACTTTAGCTGTCTCCACTTTCTTCCTACTGTTGATCAAAACGGGGTCAGTCCTTTGGGCCACCAGCTGCAGTCCTTCTATTGCGAGACACGTCGCCACGCCACGTGCCTCGATTACCGCTGCTGCTAGGCCTGTGGCCACCACTATCGTTTTGTCCTCGGGTAGGTTCACTTGGAGAACTCCGTCATAAATCGTATTCCACAGAAGCAGCCCTATCAGCGACCCCTGAGGAACTCCAGCTTTTACTTCGTAAGTTAGCTTCGGTGTTGAAAGCATGCTTTATATCCAGGATGATCAGCAGACATTACTGCTTCTTACCCCCTTTCCAACGTGCACAGCTGACGGCGCTTTCAGCTATGGTTGTGACCTTTGGGATAGAATCTAGCGTCGATCTGCCTTTCTGTAAACCATACTGGTTTGGCGATCTTCTTCTTCTATAGCGTGGTTGAGCTTACATGCATGCAGCTTTTTACACAACTTCCCCGCGTTATCTAGCAGACATTCCCTACTACTCTGTAGTGCTACGAGCCCCAACCACTATTAATTCGAACGGCAAGCTTTTTTACCCGTATGCAATTTTTAACAGACGATATTTTTAATACAAAAGTAGATAACACATGCAAACCTATTTTTTTTTTTAATCATTTATTTTTAAATTTTAGAAAAAACAACAACTACAAATTTCTTTAAATGCTTTGCTTAACTGATAAGAAAAATTTGACCAGTATTATTTTGTACTGTGCGTTAGCTTGACTTAGAATTAAATGAAGATCAAAACAAAATAAATAACAAATATAACGATCTAGTCATAATCTGGAAACAGTTATGCAATGCAGAATGTAAGAAATGTGTTAATGCTTCAAATTATTCAAAGTTTAGCAACGATGGCACGAGGTAAGCCGATTTGCAAGGAAATAAGAAGTTTAGGTCGAGAGTATTACAAATCTGGAAACTCTGGAAACTAGCCAAGCAATTAAATCTTGCTAAGTCGTCCGTTCAAGGAAAATAATACATTTTAAGAAAAATCGGAATTTGAAAGAATAACCCAAATAGCAACATCAGCAAGAACAGCTCGTGATAAAAGAGCTCTGGCCACAATTGTGAAGGCTAATCGTCGCCAAAGTTTAAGAAATTTAGCATCAGAAGCGTGAGTGGGCGCGCCTGCAGATGCGATATATTGGATGTATGTATAGGGGTTATTTATGTTACATACTCAATATTTTAAATTACTCTTAGGCCAAAGAAAAACCATTGCTTACGCATCGCCAAAAGAAGAAACGTTTACAATGGTCTCGGGAACGGTTGTCTTAGACTCAGATTAAATGGAACTCCATCATATTTAGCGCAGAAGCTAAATTTGATGTTAGAGTTAGGGAGTTAGAGTTAGATAGAGTTAGTGTTAGAGAGTTATCCGTAACAAAATTGAAGCGTACGATAAAGACTGCCTTAAAATGACAGTTAAGTTCCCGGCAAGCATAATGGTGTGGGGTTGTATGTCTACCCAAGGGGGAGGACAACTGAACTTTATTGATGGGATGGTCAACGCTGAAAAATACATTAATATACTAAAAGAAAGTTTGCTGCCATCAATTCCAAAAATGGCTGATTGTGGTGAATACACGTTTCAACAGGACGGAGCATCATCTTATACTGCCAAACGAACCAATCGAGAATATTATGAATAATGAAAAGAAACCTAAAAAATGAGCCTCAAAGAACCGTTTCTGACTTCTAAACTAAATTGCAAGATATGAGGGACTCTATTTTAACAGAACAATGCTAGAATTTAATTTCCTGAGATTTGGAAATTAAGATTTCGGGAAAATATACCGCAACAATTTGCACTAGTCAACACGACGTTTCTGCTGTCGTCAAAAAAAATATTTGTAGCCGGTACTCGATGAATGTAGGTGTATGTTAGATTTGTGGTGATAGTGGATGTGTGCAACGCCCAGAAGGAAGCGTTTCCAACTCCATAAAGTATATATTCCTGATTAGGATCAATAGCCGAGTCGATATAACTATGTCGGTCTGTCCATATGTCCGCATTCATTAGCGCCTAGATCTCAGAGACTATAAAGTCTAAAGCAACCAAATTTTGTGTCCAGTATTTTGTGTTCTCACACTACTACAAGTATGTTTTAAAATTTCGGCCCGCCCTCTTTCCACTCACACACAGAAAAGGACGAAAATATTGTGGAATCCACAATTTTTAAGATATAGGAAAAGCAAAAACGCTTAATCAAAAAAATAATATTTATTTAAAACGCTTTCTGGCATAACTTGAGGTCGCCCTGTTTGCCTTCTCGATGAATTTCCATGCCTAGGAAAAAGTTGAGCTGCCGTCCATCTTTCCTCTGAAAAACGGATGCATAACGTCTGTCTTATAACATATCACTGGAAAGTAGTTACCAGTAGTTAACGTAAAACTGCTGGTTACATCCTTGTACCACAAGTCTCGACTTAAGATTTCAATGCCACCGTTTTTATTGCGTGTGATTGCGAAAACCAAGTTTGAACCTGTGGCCTTCTTTCCGGCGGAAGATTGACAGGAGTTCATGTATTATATGACTCGAGTGCATCGAATTTGTTTTGCATCGAATTTTTTCAAATTTCTGCATTGTAACTTCGCCAAGCCTCTGGATTGTTCCGTGGAGTCTCAATGTCATTGGAGCAGCTAAGATTGTGGAGACATTGTAGTGCTTCTTTGGTCTGCCATGTTGACCAGTATATATGATTTTTGGCCTTCCAGGGCTACGTATTTCTGGGATGTCTTCTTCATCTGAGCTGCACTTACGAAGTACTCCTCTTCCTCATCATCGCTGGTGATGTTTCGTCTTAGGGCTCAACAACAGTTTGTATCTGCACAGGTTCTTCGTTTGACTCATAGCTTATGATGATTTTAGCAGGATCTTCAGTCTGATCTCCATTTTCGTAAATACAATTTACTCCATTGACGATCACACCCTCTACAATCTTGACGTCTCCGCGTTCCAATACCATTCGTTTTTCTTGGTCATACAAACAATATGTTTTTTTTGCAAAAGAGTAGCCAACAGAAATATACTCCTTTCCCTTGGCAACGAAATTTCCTTGTTTGGTTTTGTCCAGTGCAAATACGGGTGATATATATATTATATATATATATATATTTATGAAATATTTTAAAATTCTGTTAAATTTGCGTGAATTAACTTACTCCTGGCCATTTAACGATTGTATGATTTGCTCAGTATTCCGCACGCTTTTAAAAACGTTGTAAATCCATTTTCTTATGTACTTAATACCACTATCGCTTTGCAAAGCTTTCATTGTTTTTTCAGTATTTTTTTCGACATAACTTTTGTAAATTTTGAACTTATCAAACACTTTACTTTTGTTATCCAATAAATATACATACGTGAGTGGTTCGCTATAGATGTAACAAAATGGTTTCCAGACAGAGATTTAACATTCTGCCTTTTGTGGGAACGGTAATACAAATATTTTATCCTTATTGCATGTGTCGCAATTTGGTCTACGGCTACGTTTTTAATTTACATTCCCATTACACGTTCTTTCTCTCAAAGACACTTAAAGTTTGGCAAATTTATATGACCGTACAGCCTAAGCCATTCTTCTGCAAGAGATATATAGGATATTAAATGTAGTGCATAACTGGTTTTTTCAATTGGTTTTTCCACTCCATATACCTATAAATGTTATCTTGCACCGCACGGAAAATTATATTCGTATGTTTGTTTCGCACTAAAGCTTCTGCGTTTCCGAATGTTGCGATATTCTCGATTTCGGCTGCTTTGCACATAAAAAATTTATTTTTAGATCCACATTCAACATGTTTCGCAATTCTATATTTGTTTCATTTCATTTCATTTAATTTTCAGACTTCAAATACCTAGGATACCTCAACATACTTTTCTGCATCCGAGTTGTAAAAAGTTTTTAATTTTAAGCCTAATTTATTGGTTTTGGACACAGGGAGTTTCAAGTTTTCAAGTTTTTCTTCTACCGCTGTACCAACATTCCGGTCGCCTTGAAAGACCGCACGTCGGTCTTCAACAAACATGAACCAGGGCCAATGTATGGATTGGGCGCTTGATGACTCCTCCTCCTGCCCGCTCCTCGGGCATCCTGACTTTTCCATTCTCCTTCGACGACGCTGATTATCCTGCCGGTGATCTGACTGACTGTTGCGCCGGCGTATGATCTTCGTGGACCGCCATGGCCCCGACCTCGATGTTGAGCTCTGGAGTTTGCCCCTTGCTACAAGCTTTGAGAAAAGTTGGTAAATATGTTACCGCTGCTAAGTGAGCTTGGCTCGTACTATTGCGGCACCGAACAAAGGGCCTATCCCATTAGAAAGTGGTCTGGCGTGAGCACATCTCCGTCACTGGCCGGAGTGAGGGGCCTGGAGGGGATTAGCCCTGCCTCGGCCAACTTTGTTTAACCTTGCTCTCCATGAGCCCGGCGTAGGAAATCTGCCGGACGACGAGGCGTTTTGCTGACTTGATGGCCACTTCCCACAAATCGCCGAATACTTCAGGGGAGACACCAGCCCCATCAACTTAAGGGACTATTGTTGCAACTCTTTTGCAGTTAACTCCCCCTGGAGTGTTTTTTGTCCTAATATACATTCAAAAATCACCACTCGAACTAATTTAGTTTATGACGAAAATCGAGAAAATATGTCATTGGCAAATCAGTCCTCAATACCAGTTAGAACCTGAACGGATTTTATTTTCGCTGGGATGTTAAAATGCGAGATTTTTGGATAACAATTCTCAGCCGCACGTCGCGGACCTTTTTACCAGATTGAATCCAGGAGTATGCCAAGTCCGCTAGATTTGACAGCGCCCGGCCCATGTCGCCATGTAATTTTTTCTGAAAGCTCCAAAAATTTGAGAGTCTGTCCAAATAAACGCTCTCAATTCTACATTTGTCAAGAACTTTTGTGACATTTGACCAAAATTGGGCCAACATAATGTTGGCGCATAGTTGAAGTCTTTGTATCGTTTATTTTTTTAGTGGAGCCACTCTTAATTTCGCTGGCAGGAACCGACCCTTTTCGCGAATACAACGGCAGCATTGTTGCAAATTATGTCGGAACCATTAAAATGTGTGTCGCTATGACGAACTCCAAGTTTCTGCAAGCAACGGAGGGAAAGAAATAGAGCCGACGCCGTTAACCAGACGTTTTTTTCGTTTTGCGTTCCGCTTATTTTCCTTTTTATTTATTTACTTATTTTTATTAATTTATTCAATTAACAATTATCTGCTTATAATGCTATATAAATTAGAAAAAGAACTAAAGATAAACCAATATAAAATTAAAAATATTTAAATTACAGGTTAGCAGAGTTCAGTTGGTTGTAAATACTAAATGCTATATGTTTAAGGGTTAGTTCAGGGGATAAGATATGGCAAAGGGTATTATAATTATAGCATAAAACCCTGAAAGGTTCATGCTGGACATAGTTTGACCTAAATAAGGGTAATCTGATAGGTCTAAAAGAACGAGTAGAACGAGAGAGAACCGTAAAGTCAATCTGACTCAAAAGAGTTTGGGAGTCCACCATCCCGAGAAGGATGGTCTATTAAGCTTTCAAATTCAAATTTAAAAATTTTTTCCGGTATTTTTTCCCGAAATTTTGACTTTGAAAACTGAGGAAAAGTCGGAAAAAAATAGTTTATTGCTAACATTTTTAGTTTTAGATAGACACATTAATTATACGTCGTTTACGGTATCGTTTTTAAAAGTCGATGGATAAACGGCCAAGTTGCAGCCGTTTGACCAAAACTTCATATGCCGATTGGCACCATCCCAAATGCTATTTTACCGTTATAAACTGTTACAAACATAGATTTTTGGTATTTTTTCAGGAAAAAAAAACGGTTATACGTCGGCTAACGGAATTTATCGGCAAAATTCGCCATATGAAAAATTGATCAAACGGTTGTAACTTAGCCGTTTATTCATCGATTTTTAAAAAGGGTACCTTAAACGAGGCATGTACCTTATCTCACATGGTTTTCGTGCGTTGGTGTGCGCAGACAATAGACACGAAGTAATAAGATTCATTTTCGCTGCCGAGCAGAACAATAAAGCTTATTGAGCATAGGGCCTGTATGGAGATTCCTGTCTCAGGCTGCGGCCTCAGCCTCTCAGTCTGTTCAGGGCCCGGTCCCTATACAAAATCATTTGCATTTGGGAACCACGGAGAGGGATCGGACAGACCCGTGCATGGTGCACGATTCACTCCGCTCGGGGGGAAACGGATATGAACTCGTCCCAGGGTGTAAGTAGTGCGTAGACACTCCTGGAGAGGCAGGACGCGCGCGGGGGGTGGTAGCCCCCCACTAGTGGCTAACGAGTGCGGTGCATACACCTTGCGGTGCATACACCTTGGCCTGGGCATAGGCGGAAGGGGCGTGTTGCGAATGGCGTGGCTGCTGGGGGGGCAGGGATACGCGAAGCACGTGGGCGGTGGTACCCCCCACTCGTGGCAAGCGAGTGCGGTGCAGCATACCTTGACATGGACATAGGCGAGAGGGGCGTGTTGCGGATGGCATGGCCGAGGTGTTGTACCGGGGGAAGGCAAAGGAGATAAGGGGGCATTCAACGGCATGGGGCAACCACCGGCTTAACAAATCGCGTGGAGTCGCGTACACGCTTGCCAACCGGTGATCCACAAGGATGAGGAATAGGCTACGAGGAGGTGTTGCTACGAGTGGCATCCGCGTACAACTCCACTGGCTGAGCTCCCGGCATGCAGGGCGAGCATCATGTCGGCACACAATACGGCAGGGAGCTTAAAATCGCAGGTCTTTCGGGTTATATAGTAATAATTATAGATATTTTTATCTTAAAACTCAAATTATTTGCTAAAATTCTCTTTATTGGCCTGCCTTGTCTAACTATGGAATTGTTTTGTTACTACGGTTTTTGGCGCACCTTTCTACTCCCTAGCTTGCTTACGCGAGACCAGCTTACCTGCCATCTCCTCCTGTAATCTTGAGCAGCACAATCCCGTCGGTTACCTCCGTGGATCTTTGTTCTTCGTTGGCCCTTCGAATATATATTTTTTGTTCGCACACACTTCTGGTTCTGTTCACTGTTAGTTTTTGACTCCTAATCTCGTTTTTCGGCCGGCCACTCTAGGCCTTAAAGCTCGATCCTCTGCCCGTAGTCTCTGCCGGCGTTTGTCGCTTGGCTTGCCGTTACGTGGGTGGCCGGCGCGCGCTCTGGGTTCTTCCCTCTCGCTCTTTCTTGTATATCTGCCACCCTCGGCGGCTGCTTCTGTTTCCCGTTATTCGTTGGCGGGGTGTTGCGTTGTTGCATTCCCTCTGCTGCGGTCTCTGCTCTCTTTCTCTGCGGTTTTTTGCTCTCTTTGCCATTCTCCCGCTATTCGTTGGCGGGGTTCTGTGATAAAGATGCTTGTCAGTGATGCTCATTACGGTTCCCGTGAGCCGCCCCCACGGTCACGATTTCCGCATTAATTACGCTTATTTGCTTTGGATTCTTACCATCTATTTCCTAACCTTACTACGAACTAGGGAAAACAAAAGAGGTAAATAAAAATAAAACGAGAGAGAACGTTGTGAGCCGCGGCTATGGCCGCGGCTCTACTTTATACCCGGTACTCAGCTAGTATATGTGTATAGGTATAACCTTGTAATTTACTTGTATGTAACTTACATATATAATATACATATTTGATACGTAAACGCCGCTCGAATTAGCTACCAATTTAATACATTAAATACATTAAATTGGTACCCAGGGAATACCACGGGGAGGCCATCGCGATGCAATGGGGTCACTCTAGCCAAAATATAATCTTGGGGACCTACGAGTCGACTTGAGCTGCTTTTAAAGGCATTTTTAAGCTCCATATTCCCCAAAAAATTAAAAATAGGATTCCAATCCTTCAAAAAAAAAATCTACAATTAAATGAATACCTAAATACGTAGAAATAATCTATCCTAAATTAAATACCTAAAGACGTAAAAATGATTACAAATAAATATACGTAATATAAACTTAACAAAATAATAAAACGGATAAAAAAACGAAAAAAAGAGATTAAACAAAATAAAAGATTAAAGTTAAAAGTAATAATATAATTAAGAATACGCGTCCCCCGCAGGTTCCTGCCGGTCCGTACGGGCTTACGGTTCGTGCGGGGGGCGGGTCGCTGACCTATCCAAACCTATCCAAATCTAATCTTCTGCCTCCTTAACATTAACTAGAATTCCACTATGATAACTTTAGACAGTCTCAAAGGTGCGCGCGGTGGCCCTGCTATCGGAAATGTTTGAAAACGCCCAGTCAATATGCGTATCGCAATTGGTTGTGGACGAGTCCAAGCCTAACAATGACCTACAATTCCTTTCTGAAAGGAATTCATAAATTTCCCTACAGCAGCCAGAAAGATTATGAAGACATAAATTAAAATCTCCTAACACTAAGCAATTTCTATCTAAAAGCTGATTTCTCTGAAATAAGTCCTCAAATTCTGCTTTGAACTTTGGCAACGGATACGAGGGGGTTCTATAAATAACAACAACACCTACAGACTTGTACTTAAACAAAGCATACTCAAACACTGGAGATGCTAAGTTTCCGGAATTTGCATAAAATCGACAACTTTCAAAATTACTACAACGATCTAATAGTTCATTCCTAACAAATATTAGAATGCCCCTTTTCTGTCTACTTCCGCTGGCTACGGAAGGGCAATCTAACCGCACTGCAGTGGAATAGCCAGGAATATTATAAGCTTCATTTGAGTAAGTGGAAGCCTCAACGAAGCACAAAAAAGAAGACTTGAGCATTAACTGATCAGAACAGACATCGCTAAAATGGCAGTGCAAGCTTTTCGTATTATGGAAGAAAATATTGAGGCCGGACGGATTGAGTAAAAAATCGAAGTGGGTTTGAAGTGATTTGGCAGAACGTAAGTTCTCCATCTCCATCGCGATAGGACAGTCCCGCTTGGGTTTCGGAGGAATGAATGGTCCAACGATGTAAAGTCCGTTCGCACTGGTGGCCCTACTGCAAGCTACATACAACGCCTCTCTTTGCATATTGGATGAAGTGTGGATGACCACTTTGCTGTATGTAGCTCCCTGACTCTTATGAATAGTTATAGCTTCTGCAGCTACAACCGGAAACTGTTTTCGGTCGATAGTAACTTGTTCGTTTTGGTGGTACTGAAAACTTTTTGTAGTTTTCTGAATTGGGGTCCATGAAGATTCGTTACTATGGCTGCGTTTCGACCGTGCGTTAACTCCTACGCTTTCCTCAAGAAAATGTATCCAAAGAAGTTCGGGGGTATTGGATGAGCTGAGATCTATTTGCATTAAAACACCAGCGGCTCCGTTAACAAGACCATCTGATGTATCTACATTGACTGTCATCATATATTTAGCCGTGGTTTTAAGAACCAATGAAGTACACAAACCTTGTGTATTCGAAGCTTTGAAACACTTAACAGAGTCCAGATATTTGCTTTTGGTTTCTGTGTTAAGATGTTAGGCTTTGATGCAGTCTAAAGCTATTGAAGTACATTCTGCAGTCATTATCGATGATAGCTTCTCCCTATTGTACTTATCTTTCTCGCTATTGCTATAAAATAAGTGGATCTCATCTCTGGGGGCTTGACTGCCGTCAACTATTCGGCTCCTAAGCAATTGACTATCTTCTGATGTCATTTCGGCCGATGCCATGTTATTAAGTGCGGTTGCAAAAGCTTGGTCATCTCGCTGTCGCATTATCTCTGTAAGTTCGAAAAACTTGAAGCTATCCCAGAGACTAAAACCAACTATCGCACTGTATGGATTATGCGCTCCTAATGAGGATTTAAATATCCAATGATCACCTACTGGACATAACTGCCTTAGATCGCCGAACACGATAACAGAAATTCCACCAAAAAGACTCTCGGGACTTGAAAATATTTGTTTTAAGCGCCTATCCAAATACGAAAATATTTTTCACCGACCATCGTCAATTATAAGACTTTTAAGATCAATAAATCTTGAACGCAAGGTATTTAACATTTCTGGACCCAACTGTTTAAAGGCATGGTTAGGCTGATTGAGAGGTAAAGAACACATGGAGTGAAGTGTGGCACCTACAATACCGAATGCAGCTTTTCCTGTAGGAGCACACAGAAGAACCTTAACAGTTTCTGGGTTAGATCCTGGTCTACGATTAAACTCCTGGGAAATGGTCTGAAAAATGGTAGATATTGTCCTACTCTTGCCGACGCCTGCGCCGCCACCTACAAACTCATTAAAAACTGCCTTTTTTCTCACAATATGCAGAACATGGGTGAGATAAGCTTGTTGCTTCAAATTAAGCGATCTAATTAAACTGGCTAACAACGTAGGGGAAACAATCGGAGGAAGCTTAACTAATCGAATACTCCTATCTTCATCCGTTACCTGGTCATTCAAGTTCAGAACATTTATTTGAAAACTTATTTCGGGAATCGCTAAAGCCCTAAACTGCTCATCAATGGTCTCATCACCCGCCTCTTCACCTACATTTTCCTCCCTATTGGCTTCGGCTTCCATGGCCCTCCTAAGCACGTCTTCTAAATCTGCTAACGCATTGTATTTTTGGAAATTTGAACTAACTAAATCCTGATGATTGTTATAAACATCCTCGCAATTAGCGCTCACTAAATCTCTTTCCTCATCTCTCCACGGATAAAACAGCATGACTAATGCTCTAAAATAGTAAGACCTATCTGTATTTATGTTAAACCTCATATACTTTAAAATGGATGGCTTGGTCCGTTCCCTAATAAAACCACTATTATCGCGGAGAGGAAGAAAGACTTCTACTTCTACCTCATTTTCTTCGTCCTCTTCATCATCGCTATTTTGGCCAACTCTTTTCCCGCTTTTACTAAATTCATAATTTGCTGCAAAATCGGCCAAACACAGGCCCTGAAGATTGATTGGTCTCTGTTCATACCGCTCCAGCAATCCTTTGACGAATATGTCAGTGGAGTCCTGATTCATATTTTGTAGGATGCTTTTCGATTTGGGCATTCGCACTCGTTGCTCTGGAGGGAAAGTATTAACATGAACGCATTTGTTGCTAGTTCCGGACAAAGGAATACCTAGACAACAATACACGGCTTCCTGAGCAGATATCTCAGTGCCAGAAATAAATTTGTGACCAATGTGCTGTAGCTTTTGCCTAATCGTATAATTGCCCCCTTTCACCTCTCTTACCGCCTCGCGCATAAGCTTAGAAATACCCCTTTGGGATTTATTTATATAGTTTATTATATAGCTACAGCATCCATAAGGGTCCAAAATGAATTGGATATCCATATTGGCCCTTTGCATTGAAAGAATGTGCTTATTATAAGCATTAACGCTAATCTCAGCAAACGACCTCTTTAGAAAAATTTGTGGTTTCTTCAAACCAGAACATATTGCATATTTGTAGTCCTCGTAAGTGAGGCTCACTTGTTCGTGTGAAAGGAAATTCTCAAATATGCTCAGGTGATCAATCATATCAGAGGATTGATCACAATTCAGTAGGTCTTGAATTTTCCTAAAATTTCCTTGGTGAAAATCAAGGTTTGGAGTTTCCTCCGGCAGTGGACTCAATATCTCCGTTTGGGGCATTGGAGGGAGGGTATAGAATACAGAATCTACAAACTTTTTTTCCACTTCTATTGACTTTTTTAAGACATGTCATGTTTGTATGCCTATGCTTTTGGTATTCAACATACGGAGCTACTTCTGAGTCTGTGACATCTACTGTAATGTGTGTATTAATGAAGGCTACAACTGTTGAAATTGACTCAGTACTGGTAAAATCCACTGCTGGGGCATCTTTCAGCCAAAACATACCGTGAATGTGGGGGGAACCTCTTTGTTGAAACTCAACACGCCAATAAAATTTGATGACGAAGTTTTCTCCGAAAATGCCCTCCTGATTCCTCATAACTTTCAAAAGCTCACGATACCTATGATCAAAATACCTAGCACAAGTAACTGGATCTGCCTTGATGAGACGCTCCTTTTCGTTGTACTGTAGATTCATTGCATCTTCTTCGCTAATGATCTCTTTATCTACATTGCTTTTGAGCAAAACAAGCAGCTCTGGCCACCGCGTTTCAGCAGCAGACAAAGTGATGAAAAAAGTCGGCAGGCCGAACTGACGAATCATGGCCATAACCTTCTTCTTTTCTTCCTCCCAATGAGCCGGAGACGAGCGAATATCTCGAAGAACCCTATATCCCTCATCATGGTTAATTAGTCCCCCTATGAAATTCTCATTAAGAGCGTTAGCTGCCGTAACTGCACTGGAGGTGCTCCGCTTACGTAAGCAGATAGAAATATTATTGCGAATCTTAATGAGTTCTAACTTCTTGTAATTGAAGAACAGTTTATCAGATCTACAACCTCTCCTATCTACATTTCGAAGCTCTGATCTAACAATGGTTGTAAGACTTTCTGAAGATTGTCTCTTGACGCCTGCATAAATAGTGGGAAAAGATAACTCTTCCGAGTCAATATCTAAGACCATATCAAGAGGTCGTTGTCCTTGTCCTGGTGCGATTTTAATAATCCTATCATCGAATGGTACGTTATTTTCAAGCAGAGTTTCCTGACCGCCAGGGTTGAGCTTATCGGCCACTACCTCCTCGTCGGGATGGGCTGGCTCTGTGTCTACATTCCTATCTCTATTTTGGATACTTTCTAAAAAGGCTGCGTCTGCTTGAGAGGCTACGAAAGGAACAATCTCGGATGTGAAGCCAGAGATCCATTGATCATTAACTATGACATTGTGGTTTTTATACAAATCTGTGCTAACTAAATAACGAAGTGCTTCAAAAATTTTGGAAGGTCTAATGGTTTCAGCCATGAAGGCATGAAGATACTCTTGTCTACGCTTCAGGTGGAGCTGAATAACCTGAGCTTCATGGAATGCTCGTGGAAGCTCCTTCACGATATTACTAACGGAAATAGGGACGTTTACAACTGCTCCTTTAATGGCATTTTTGCGTCTTCCCCCAGGCAATAATGGCTTAATTATCATAAATGGAAGTCGAGGAGAAATCAGTCGTTCCTCTAATGGAGTAAGCCCCTTTAAGCAGTCGGGCAGTTTAGGGAAATCTAATTCAATGAAGAAAAGCTTAGGCTTTTTACGCTTCTTAATGTTGGTATAACATGTTCTGCAGAATTTTAATGTTGGGCAGTCAGAAGGGAATTCTAGAAGACTTTCAAGAGCGAAAATTTCAGCACTAAGCTCGCAATCACTTTCTAAAAGGACACGAGGAATCTTGGAAATTTGTTTGGGGAACCACAGGCCTTTACAAGAGAGGCAAACCTGATCAGGACCCAGCTTTACATTCCTATTATAAGCTACTTTTAGAGCTTCTAGGCCACTAAGCCTTATTCTGGGTCCCATATGTGCTCTATCCTGGGAGATATTTTCTCGTTCTTGCTACATTCGGGAGGCGTTCCTTAAATTTTGCTCAGCTCTATTACTGCTATCGCTCCTATATTGGCTAACTCTCTGACTTACAGCTCTGGCAGCGTCAATTGCTGACTGTCGAGCTGCGACACGAGCAGATTGGCGTGCCAGAGTGTCTCTCGCTCGCGAGATACGCCTACGATCAGCTAAACTCCTTTCTTGGACCCTGCGAACTCTATCCTGCTCTCTTTCTAATATCCGTCTCGTTTCATTATTTCTACGTAAGCGCTGTCGCCTCTCTGTATTTGTCCTTTGCTCCTCACGTCTAATCTGTGGGTCCTGTCTTCGTCTGGACCGACGCAGAGTATCGGCCACTTGCTCCTCACGTCTAACCTGTGCGTCTGTTCGTCTCAGTATATGTCCTACTGTATTCTGTGCCTGCTCTCTAGCCCTATATTCCAAGTCCTGCCTTCGTGTGGAGCGTCGCACAGTATTGGCAACTTGCTCCTCACTTCTAATTTGTGGGTCCATTCGTCTAACTATATGTTCTATTGTATTTTGCTCCTGCTCTCTAGCCCTATATTCCAAGTCCTGTCTTCGTGTGGAGCGACGCACAGTATCGGCCACTTGCTCCTCACTTCTAATCTGTGGGTCTGTTCGTCTTTGTGTATGTCCTACTGTATTCTGTGCCTGTTCTCTAGCCCTATATTCCAAGTCCTGCCTTCGTGTGGAACGTCGCACAGTATTGGCAACTTGCTCCTCACTTCTAATTTGTGGGTCCATTCGTCTAACTATATGTTCTATTGTATTTTGCTCCTGCTCTCTAGCCCTATAGTCCAAGTCCTGTCTTCGTCTGGACCGACGCATGGTATTGGTCGCTTGCTCCTCAATTCTAATCTGCGCGTCTTCTCGTCTAACTGTATGTCCGGCAGTATTCTGACTCTGTTCTCTGGCCCTATACCTTTGGTTACGTCTACGTCTGGACCGACGGTTAGTATCGGCCACTTGTCGTCTGTTCTGTGCGTTAAGTGCAACACTATTTCCCTCAGCATTCAAAATCTGTTCGTCAGCGACGGCTGCCTGCTCTTCCTGACCAACACCTGAAACCTGCCTATCAGTCACCTGATTTTGTCCCTCATTATCTGGCTGCTGATTCCTAACCGGTTCAACGAGCTGAGCTTCTGTACCTATTAAAACTTCCCTGTTTGCCTCAATTTCTAAATTTTCTAAATTTCCTTCTCTATTTGATCTGTATCGCAATTTACGTCTCTGAGACTGTTGAGATGCAGATTGTCTGGGCTTTCGAGGCATAATAAAATATGTTATAAAATAAAAATCGAACAAAAATAAAATGAAATAATACCTAATAAAATAAAATCTTATTATAAATGATTATATATAATTATATAAAATAAACTGAATTTTTATATAATATATAATATATAATATAATATAATATAATATAATATAATATAATATAATATAATATAATATAATATAATATAATATAATATAATATAATATAATATAATATAATATAATATAATATAATATAATATAATATATTATATTAATATATATATGTATATTAATATAATATATAATATGTATATTATATAGTAGTATAGTATATAAAAACTACAAAAGAAGAAAATAGAATTGATTAAATTTTACGACTTTTTGCGAAGCAGCGACGTCCCCTGGCGAGAGCAGCGACGTTCTTCCTCAGCCGCTATAGAAGCAGCGACGTCCGGCCTCAGTCTCCAGAAAGGCTGCGACGTCAGCAGCAACACCAAAAAACGCGCGATGCACCGTTACAGTTAGCAACTATTAATAGCTTCTAACTGACGATCGGCACAGAAAAACTAAAGCCCTATGTCTTAATTTGCAAGCACTACTTGTATTTAATAAGTTAAAAGCTAAACTAGTTAAAATGAGATTAATAAACGGATTTTAACGTAATCGGCAATCAAAAAGTCTCTATCGCTCTCCTTGGCTCGATATCGACTGGGTATACCCAAAAAATGCCTACTGAAATTCGGCCGTTTTTTCCGCGAAAGTCACTCAAGAGAGAAGAGAATAAAGCAATTTGGAGCAAGGCAGAACGAATAGAGTCAAAACATGCGGGACTAACGGAAAATTAAATTTTTACAAAAAAAAGTCTGTCTGAGCTGTTTCTATATATATATACTTCTAATTCCTTTCCGACTAATTACTCCTTCTAATTCTATTACCATTGCGTGGGGTAGTAGCAGGTTAATGTTTTGGATTCAAACATATGATTTTGCGAGGGAGCTCTCTCAGCCTTTCTCTATCTCTCTCTCTCTAATTGCTACTGTTCACAAAGAGACATACAAGGTGAATTTAGTGATGAGGTGACGTTGTCTGTGGGGTGGTCCATCTACTCTATTTCGGCGCACAGCATACGACAAACGGATGGTTCGCGAAAAAGAGTAGATTTTGTGACGTAAATGTTGTCACCTTATTACTAAATTCATCTTGAAGTCATACGGATGAGTGTAAATAGAGAGTTGCTCTATTGAGAGAGCACTTGTTCAGATAGTGAAGCAGAGAGTTGTCAAGTGGAATGAGAGGGATAGAGAGAAAAACTCAAACAAATGTAACGGTTATTTTTCTCATTCCTTCCACACGCATTTTTAGAGTACAATCATTTGCGTTTCCCCCGCCCCTTCCTGTAACGGTTAAAAACCTGTTTTCTGTGATGATGAGAGTGGAGGGGGGATCTTGCTAAGACAAGTAAACAGCGCATCGCGCATCCCTTTTGTTGGTCATGGTCATGGTCAGAAGATGGAAGGGGAAACAGAGAGAAAGAGAGCGCACGTGCTTGCCAGTTTTGTTTTGATTTCGCAGTTTCTTTGATGGACAATTCTTTTTCTTTTCACAGAGTAACCACATCCAATCGCAGGTACCCCTCCCCTACCTATACCGTCTCATTCAATCAGAATATGCAAATATGTATAATATTATGTATATTTATATATGAATGTACATACATATGTCCATTGGTTTTAAAATATATACATCCATACATATACATAAGTACATGCCTACATATCAATACTTACATATGTATGTAGATATATACATTTATATATTTATGTAAATAAATCATTGCCTGGGCGGGGGCTTATTGTTTTGAACATTTGATATTGTTAGGCTTCTCTCTCTTTCTTTAGGGGATAAGAACGGATTGAGTTGTTAATGGGGGTGGGCGGTGATTGCGGTAGGGCATGGACAAGCAGACAGCGCATCACGTTTGTGGGAGAGGGGGGTTACAAGGTCAAAGCGGAAAAAAGAAAGGGAGAACACCTGCCAGCAGCTAGTATAGGGCTCACACTTAGATTGCCGTGGATCGCTATTAAAGAGAGTTAAGAGTTATTAAAGAGTTAAGAGAGAGAGAGAGCGAACGCATATTTACGTAACCAATCTAAATGATTTTCCTTATTGTGGCTATAATAATGATCCGATATGATCCAAACTCGATAATCTGGTAGATATGGTCATTTTCCATGATTCTGCGTTTTTGTTTTTCTCGTATCTTAAAAATTGTGGATTCCACAGATTTTCGTCCTTTGTGGGGGCGGAAGGAGGCGTGGCAAAATTTTAAAACAAACTCGTGCTGGTTTGGTATCACAGGAGCTTGGATAGAAAGTTTGGTTGCTCTAGCTTTTATAGTCTCTGAGAACTAGGCGTCAAAAAATACGAATGGGCAAGGCAGATGGGGCCGCGTGTGAGAGAGAGCGAGAGGGAATGATGACTTTCAAAATGGTTTTCTTCATTGTAGCTATAATAACGATCCAATCTGATCCACATTCAACACTCTTATAGAAATGGCCATTTTCTATGATTCTGCGTTTTTAGTTTTCCCGTATCTTCAAAATTGTGTATGCCACAGACTTTCGTCCTTTGTGGGGGCGGAAGGGGGCGGGGCGAAATTTTGAAATACACTTTGAGTAGTGTGATAACACAGGAGACTGGATACAAAACTTGGTTGCTCTAGCTTTAACAGTCTCTGAGATATAGGCGCTAATGAAGACGGACGGACGGACGGACGGACGGACAGACGGACAGACAGACATGGCTAAATCGACTCGGCTATTGATGCTGATCAAGAATATATATACTTTATGGGGTCGGAAACGCCTCCTTCTGGGCGTTACACACAACCGTTATCCCCACAAATCTAATATACCCCTATACTCTTCGAGTACTGGGTATAAAAACGCGCGATGCACCGTTACAGTTAGCAACTATTAATAGCTTCTAACTGACGATCGGCACAGAAAAACTAAAGCCCTATGTCTTAATTTGCAAGCACTACTTGTATTTAATAAGTTAAAAGCTAAACTAGTTTAAATGAGATTAATAAACGGATTTTATCGTAATCGGCAATCAAAAAGTCTCTATCGCTCTCCTTGGCTCGATATCGACTGGGTATACCCAAAAAATGCCTACTGAAATTCGGCCGTTTTTTCCGCGAAAGTCACTCAAGAGAGAAGAGAATAAAGCAATTTGGAGCAAGGCAGAACGAATAGAGTCAAAACATGCGGGACTAACGGAAAATTAAATTTTTACAGAAAAAAGTCTGTCTGAGCTGTTTCTATATATATATACTTCTAATTCCTTTCCGACTAATTACTCCTTCTAATTCTATTACCATTGCGTGGGGTAGTAGCAGGTTAATGTTTTGGATTCAAACATATGATTTTGCGAGGGAGCTCTCTCAGCTCTTTCTCTATCTCTCTCTCTCTCTCTAATTGCTACTGTTCACAAAGAGACATACAAGGTGAATTTAGTGATGAGGTGACGTTGTCTGTGGGGTGGTCCATCTACTCTATTTCGGCGCACAGCATACGACAAACGGATGGTTCGCGAAAAAGAGTAGATTTTGTGACGTAAATGTTGTCACCTTATTACTAAATTCATCTTGAAGTCATACGGATGAGTGTAAATAGAGAGTTGCTCTATTGAGAGAGCACTTGTTCAGATAGTGAAGCAGAGAGTTGTCAAGTGGAATGAGAGGGATAGAGAGAAAAACTCAAACAAATGTAACGGTTATTTTTCTCATTCCTTCCACACGCATTTTTAGAGTACAATCATTTGCGTTTCCCCCGCCCCTTCCTGTAACGGTTAAAAAACTGTTTTCTGTGATGATGAGAGTGGAGGGGGGATCTTGCTAAGACAAGTAAACAGCGCATCGCGCATCCCTTTTGTTGGTCATGGTCATGGTCAGAAGATGGAAGGGGAAACAGAGAGAAAGAGAGCGCACGTGCTTGCCAGTTTTGTTTTGATTTCGCAGTTTCTTTGATGGACAATTCTTTTTCTTTTCACAGAGTGACCACATGCAATCGCAGGTACCCCTCCCCTACCTATACCGTCTCATTCAATCAGAATATGCAAATATGTATTATATTATGTATATTTATATATGAATGTACATACATATGTCCATTGGTTTTAAAATATATACATCCATACATATACATAAGTACATGCCTACATATCAATACTTACATATTGTAGCAGTACGTTTAGATAGAGAAGTAGTCACATAAGCAACTCTGTATTTGAAAATGATAGATAGCACGTCGGTATCTCCGCACCATCGATACACTCGGGGGGAGATACCGATAGTGAGATCGAAAACATACGGCGTGAAGAGAGCGTCGATAGAAGGGACTCACTTTTGGTGCAGCAGTGGAAGGCGACGGAAGTGTAACAAGCGAAATAAAACGTAAACTTTATTAAATCTGTTAAATTGTGCCTTTGAATGTGGACTCGTAGCGGAATCCACACAGCTCGACGAAATCCGGTATCCTACAAACTCAGAAGTGGGATTGAACCAAACACCACAAAACCAAAACGGGAAAAAAGTCGAATTTTTTTTTTTCTGCAACACACGCATTGACGACGCTATCCACAGCGAACGACAAGAACAGACATGTCCGACTCAGTTGGAGATTTCTCGGCGGCCCAATGGCGCGGGTGGCTAGAAGCTCTTAACATGCCAAAAGGAGGAAGCAAAGCCGCCATGGCAGTCCGTCTGAACGACGTACCAGCGGAGCTGCGAGGACAGGGACCGCCTGAGATGGTAACGGGAGAGAGCGAGACGGAAGATGACGCGGCACCAGCCCAGAACGAGACGAATAACGGAGGAGAAGCAGATGCCGAAAATGCGTCGCCGGCTTACGCCGACAACGGAAAAAAATCCAACGACGAGCAAAAAGAGGAAAACGACAAGACGCAGCCAACACTCGAGTACAACGACAACAACAACGGCGAAACACCACCAGAAAAGGACCGTGGAGAAAAAACTCGTGCAGAGGTGGAACTGATAAAGCTAAAGATAGAGTTGCTGAAACTGCAGAAGGAGAAGGGGGAGAACACAGACGGCGATGGCAGCATCATGTTGCTGAACGCGGCGAAAGAAATGTTGCCGACTTACCATGGCAACATTTCGGGATACAACGAAAACGTTGCAGCTTGGATCGCGCAATTTGAGGCCGCCGCAAGGGTGTACAAGCTCAAGGATGAGAAGCTACTAATGCTGCTGATGTCGAAACTTAAAGACAACGCACTAGTGTGGCTACACTCGAATCCAGAACACGTCTCATTGCCGATCGGACAGCTGCTGAGCATCATGGAAAACACGTTCCAGCCCAAAGAGAGCAAGCTATTGCTCCGTCGAAAGTTCAAGTCTCGTGCATGGATGCGTGACGAAGAGTTCTCCAAGTATTTCAACGACAAGATGGTATTGGCTTCGCGCATAACCATTGACAACGAGGAGCTGATCGACGGCGTTGTTGAAGGCATCCCGGACGAGGGCTTACGCAGACAGGCCCACATGCAGTGCTTCGGGGCCCCGTATCAGTTACTCAGGGCGTTCGAAAAGGTGAGGCTGCCAAAGAGACCCAATCCAACAGGTGCAGCGAACACAGGAGGAGCAGCAGCAACCATCCGCTACTATAACTGCAACTCTCTAGGCCACATGGCAGGGGAGTGCCGCAAGCCCAGGCGCGAGAGAGGAGCATGCTACGGATGTGGCAGTATGAGCCACCAGGTGTCACACTGTGAAGAAAGAAAGGACAAGGTACATAATGAATACATATACAAGTTTGAAATATACGTTAGCAACTACAATAACAAATGTTTGTCCTTAGATTGCCTCATCGACTCGGGGAGCCCAATAAGTTTTATTAAGTCATCATGCTTGGGGTACCAGCCTATGAAAAATCCACACGAAGCGAAAGGACGCATAGTCTTAAGTCCTGATGATCTCAAGAAAGAGAATTTAAGTTGTTACAAATTAAGCAAAGTTGAAAATTATGAATTCATTTTAAGTAAAGACGCGAATTACTCATATGTTGGACTAAATAATAGCAAACTTGATATTTTTGGCAAAATACCCTGTTTTGTAATCATCAATAGCAAACAATTCAACTTTGAGTTGCTAGTAGTGGCAGACGAGTCGATGGGCTACGAGGCTGTGTTAGGTAGAGACTTTATGAAGTTATGTAAATTTAAAATTGTAAGTGACATTTGCACAAAGAAGGAAAATGAGTGTATAGACGAATATGAACATGAAACAGAAAATGTGTGTATAGACAAATACGAACATGAAACAGAAAATTAGTGTATAGACAGAAATGAACATGAAGCAGAAAATGAGTGTACAGTCGCGAATGAGCGTGAAGAGAAGAACGAGTGTATAGAAGATAGAGAACATAGGGCAGAGAATGAGTGGAGAAAGGAAAACGAGGGTGTAATAGGAAAAGGGCATACAGTAGAAAGTGAGTATGGGGTAGAAACTGAGTGTTTAGAAGAACAAGAAAATAAAGATGGAAACGCAGCTTTAGTGGGGCTGGTACAGGCTAAAGATCCATACGAAAACAGGAAGGCCAATTTTAGCGAACTACCTGGAGAGTACCCGGCTGTGGGAAATGAGAGCGAGTTAAAAGTGGGGTCAGATTGTTGTATGAATCTGGTAGAACGGCTCAAGCACATGTTCAGAGCAACCTATACAAACGCAGAAAGTCCGAGTCTACCGGAGACGAGGTGGGAAATGAAATTGAATTTTGAAAACGAAAAACCGTTCAATTGTCCGCCCAGAAGGCTATCGTACAGCGAAAAGTCTCAAGTACAGAAGATGATAGACGATTACACAGACAAGGGCTACATCAGAACTAGCGAGTCAGAATACGTGTCACCAATAGTACTGGTAAAAAAGGATTCAGGGGAACTAAGGTTGTGCGTAGATTATCGCACACTAAATAAATGGATGATAAAAGACAATTACCCGACACCCCTAATAGATGACCTGTTAGATAAACTCTCAGAGAAAAGACTATTCACTAAATTAGATTTGAAGAACGGATACTTCCACGTATTTATGCACAAAGATTCAGTAAAATACACGTCATTCACAACTCCGATGGGACAGTACGAGTGGTTGAGGATGCCGTTAGGGTTACGCAATGCGTCTGCAGTATTCCAAAGATTCACGAACAAGATTTTCTCAGATATGGTAAAGGAAGATAAGGTCATAATATACATGGACGACATAATGATAGCAACGAAGGATAGTGATAGTCACATGAAAATTTTACAGGAAGTACTGAGACGTTTAGTGGCGAACAAACTCGAGTTAAGGTTAGACAAATGCGAGTTCTTACAATCAGAAGTTAAGTACCTAGGGTATTCTATTTCGGGCAGCGGGATTAAACCAGATACAAAGGGACTACGAGCGGTGAAAGAATTTCCGATCCCAACGAAAACGAATGAAGTACAAAGTTTCTTTGGGCTTTGTTCGTACTTTAGAAGGTTTGTCAAAGATTTCTCGACGAAAGCTAAACCCCTTTATGACTTAGTCAAGAAAGACAAGAAGTTTGAGTTCGGAGCCTCAGAATTAGAGTGTTTTGAGCAGCTAAAAACCAAGTTATTGGAAGCGCCGATCTTGGCTCTGTACAATCCCAAAGATCCGACAGAACTACATTGCGATGCGAGCGCATTAGGGTTCGGGGCAATTTTAATGCAGAAAAAGAAGGACCGTAAAATACACCCAGTATTCTATTTCTCCAAGCGAACAACGGTTACGGAAGCAAAATATCACAGTTTTGAGCTAGAAACACTAGCGATAATTTATGCACTAAAACGGTTTAGAGTGTACGTGCAAGGCATACCTTTCAAGATAGTAACAGACTGCAGCGCATTAACCTTGACATTGAATAGAAAAGAGCTGAATCCAAGAATTGCCCGCTGGGCGTTGGAGTTACAAAACTATGACTACAAGTTAGAACAGCGATCAGGAAAAAGAATGCAACACGTAGATGCGCTAAGCAGGATCGTCCAGATACTCACGATAGACACGAATACCTTTGAAGAGAACTTAATAATATGCCAAAATAGAGACGACAAATTGATAGAACTAAGAGAGACGTTACAAATATCGGAACATAAACATTATGAGATGAGGAACGGAATAATATACAAGAAGAAAGATGACGTTACGCTACTATTCTACGTACCCGAAGAAATGGAAAGCCACGTACTCTATAGATACCATGACGAGTTAGGACACGTAGGAATCGATAAAATGACAGACGCTATTTCAAAGAGTTACTGGTTTCCAAAGGTTAGGTCTAAAGCCAAACGACACATAGAAAACTGTCTAAAATGCATAGCGTTTTCAGCGAAACACGGAAAAGAGGAAGGATTTTTACACAATATACCAAAAGGGTCAGCACCATTCGAGGTGGTACATATTGACCACTTCGGGCCAGTTGACAAAGGCAGGGCGAACAAACATATCTTGGTAGTCATAGACGCATTCACCAAGTTCGTAAGACTTTACACAACAAGAACTACGAACACGAAAGAAGCAGTGAATGCAATGAAGGATTATTTCCGGGCTTATAGCAGACCTAAATGCATTGTTTCTGACAGAGGAAGCTGCTTTACGTCGAAAGAGTTCGGAGAATTTATAGAACAAAATAATGTTAAGCACGTGAAGATAGCAACAGGATCACCACAAGCAAACGGACAGATAGAAAGAGTGAACAGAAGCCTAGGACCCATGATCGCAAAACTGGTCGAACCAGAGAAGGGATTACATTGGGACATAGTAGTAGAAACAGTGGAGCACGCGCTCAACAACACTATCCAGAGGTCGATTAATGAGCACCCAAGTCGAATGTTGTTCGGAGTCCAGCAGAGAGGGGAGGTATCAGATTTACTAGGGGACTATGTAAAAGAAGTAACGGAACAACACGACACAAGGGATTTAGAGAAGATTAGGGCAGAAGCGAGCACCCATCAGGAGAAAGTACATGCTTACAACAAGCAAGCAACAAACTCAAAGAGAAAAGAACCACATGTGTACAGAGAGGATGATCTGGTCATGGTAAAAAATTTCGACACCCACGTAGGGGTATGCAAAAAACTCATTCCTAAATTCAAAGGACCGTATAGGATATCGAAAGTGTTAAGAAATGATAGATACGTATTGGAAGACGTAGAAGGATTCCAGCAGTCAAGGATCCTTTACAAAGGAGTTTGGGCGGTAGCGAATATGAAGCCATGGCTAGAGAAGGATAATGATGCAAATGTCACAGGGAAACAGTATGAAGAAAATGATTGTGATACATAAACCAAAACTAGCATACTAAGGGTAAACTACCCAACCGTGATAGACGAAACGCAAAAGAGACTAACCTAGCCATAAGGAGTTCAGGAGCACTCCGGTCAGGATGGCCGAATTGTAGCAGTACGTTTAGATAGAGAAGTAGTCACATAAGCAACTCTGTATTTGAAAATGATAGATAGCGCGTCGGTATCTCCGCACCATCGATACACTCGGTGGGAGATACCGATAGTGAGATCGAAAACATACGGCGTGAAGAGAGCGTCGATAGAAGGGACTCACTTTTGGTGCAGCAGTGGAAGGCGACGGAAGTGTAACAAGCGAAATAAAACGTAAACTTTATTAAATCTGTTAAATTGTGCCTTTGAATGTGGACTCGCCTCGTAGCGGAATCCACACAGCTCGACGAAATCCGGTATCCTACAATATGTATGTAGATATATACATTTATATATTTATGTAAATAAATCATTGCCTGGGCGGGGGCTTATTGTTTTGAACATTTGATATTGTTAGGCTTCTCTCTCTTTCTTTAGGGGATAAGAACGGATTGAGTTGTTAATGGGGGTGGGCGGTGATTGCGGTAGGGCATGGACAAGCAGACAGCGCATCACGCTTGTTTGTGGGAGAGGGGGGTTACAAGGTCAAAGCGGAAAAAAGAAAGGGAGAACACCTGCCAGCAGCTAGTATAGGGCTCACACTTAGATTGCCGTGGATCGCTATTAAAGAGAGTTAAGAGTTATTAAAGAGTAAGGAGAGAGAGAGAGCGAACGCATATTTACGTAACCAATCTAAATGATTTTCCTTATTGTGGCTATAATAATGATCCGATATGATCCAAACTCGATAATCTGGTAGATATGGTCATTTTCCATGATTCTGCGTTTTTGGTTTTCTCGTATCTTAAAAATTGTGGATTCCACAGATTTTCGTCCTTTGTGGGGGCGGAAGGAGGCGTGGCAAAATTTTAAAACAAACTCGTGCTGGTTTGGTATCACAGGAGCTTGGATAGAAAGTTTGGTTGCTCTAGCTTTTATAGTCTCTGAGAACTAGGCGTCAAAAAATACGAATGGGCAAGGCAGATGGGGCCGCGTGTGAGAGAGAGCGAGAGGGAATGATGACTTTCAAAATGGTTTTCTTCATTGTAGCTATAATAACGATCCAATCTGATCCACATTCAACACTCTGATAGAAATGGCCATTTTCTATGATTCTGCGTTTTTAGTTTTCCCGTATCTACAAAATTGTGTATGCCACAGACTTTCGTCCTTTGTGGGGGCGGAAGGGGGCGGGGCGAAATTTTGAAATACACTTTGAGTAGTGTGATAACACAGGAGACTGGATACAAAACTTGGTTGCTCTAGCTTTAACAGTCTCTGAGATATAGGCGCTAATGAAGACGGACGGATGGACGGACGGACGGACAGACGGACGGACGGACGGACAGACGGACAGACAGACATGGCTAAATCGACTCGGCTATTGATGCTGATCAAGAATATATATACTTTATGGGGTCGGAAACGCCTCCTTCTGGGCGTTACACACAACCGTTATCCCCACAAATCTAATATACCCCTATACTCTTCGAGTACCGGGTATAATTACATAACGTTCATAACGAGTTCGCCCGACGTGGGTCGGTGTCATATGTGTTGTGAGGGGGCTCTGCCCCTTCACAGGCCGAAGCCCCACCATTAATTTTCTCTGCCGCTGCGATATTCGAGCAGAATAACGAAACAATGCTTGCACAGGGGCGACGCTACACGAAGTTTTTACACTGTGCGTGTACCGACTACACATTGCATAGAACAATGCCGGCCTCAGGTCTATAGCAAAGTATTGCTTCAAAAAAGATTTCGTAAAGAAAAATGAAGAAAATAAATTTAAGAAAAGCAACTAAAAATAAAATGATCGAGCCCAGGACTCGAACCTATGACAGGTTTATTCAAAATTAAATTTCGAAAAAATTCCTGTTTAACCATCTCTGGTTGAAGCATTCAGAATAGGTTCATTAGTTGACAGTCTTAGCCCAAGAGGAACAATTTACAAAAAAAATCAAGTCGCTGTTTGATGTACGATGTTGATTTACAAAAAAATCCTATAGAAATATAGATTACGAGTATTGCTTAGCTGAAGCAGTGCCCGTTGGCAATGCCTTCAAACTGCTAAACATTAGTTTTTCTAGTCATTTTTAAACAGCAAGAAATAAGATAAGATATCAAAGAAATACTTTCGTTGGCAATACCAGACCATTGATTGATTCTGTTTAATTCTGGCAGGCATATTGCAGTTCTCATCTAGCTGAAAAATTCGGAAAAAATTTTAATTTTACCTGCTTCTGGTGAAAGGATCCGAATTCGGTGCGTAAGTTGACATCCAAGAGGAATAATTTCTCGTTCAACCCGAGTAGAGTGAAAAACGAGAAGTGACAAATTGTATGCATAATTTATCTTTTTAACCCATTCAACCCTATGGACGTTGTAGATGCCGAGTAATAGGTTTTTATACCCGGTACTCGAAGAGTATAGGGGTATATTAGATTTGTGGGGATAACGGTTGTGTGTAACGCACAGAAGGAAGCGTTTCCGACCCCATAAAGTATATATATTCTTGATCAGCATCAATAGCCGAGTCGATATAGCCATGTCTGTCTGTCCGTCCGTCCGTCTGTCCGTCTGTCCGTCTTCATTTGCGCCTATATCTCATAGACTATTAAAGCTAGAGCAACCAAATTTTGTATCCAGTCTGCTTTGTGATCACACTACTCCAAATGTGTTGAAAAATTTCGCCCCGCCCCTTTCCGCCCCCACAAAGGACGAAAGTCTGTGGCGTACACAATGTTGAAGATACGAGAAAACTAAAAACGCAGAAGCATAGAAAATGACCATTTCTATCAGAGTGTTGAATCTGGATCAGATCGGATCATTATTATAGCTACAATGAAGAAAACCATTTCGAAAGTCATCATTCCCTCTCGCTCTCTCTCACACGCGACCCTGTCCGCTTTGCTTATTCGTTTAAATGAGCGCCTAGATCTCAAAGACTATAAGAGCTAGAGCAACCAAACTTTCTATCCAAGCTCCTGTGATATCACTTCAGTACAAGTGTACTGCCTTTCCGCCCCCACAAAGGACCAAAATCTGTGGAATCCACAATTTTTAAGGTAAATGAAAACCAAAAACGCAGAATCATGAAAAATTACCATATCTACCCGATTACCGAATCTGGATCAGATCGGATCAATATTATGGCCAGAAGAAACAAATTAAATTTCAGTGGCTACGCAACGCCTGCCCAGCGCTGACTCATTCCCTTCTCTCTTTTGCAAACACTTGTACGTCTCAAATCTGTAGTTTTACATGTCATGTAGAAATGTAGGCGCAGATATACAAACCATATGTAAACAAAAATGGAAACGTGTAGAAAAATTCCAAAAAAATAATTTTTTTAATTTAAATATTATTTTCGTCCCTTTTGAGAACATATAAAAATTTTCATAATTCGTAGGCTCATAAATGTATGTATGTATATACTGACTGAGTACCGGGTATAAGGTAGAGCCGTGGCCTTTGCCACGGCTCACAACGTTCCCTCTCGTTTACACTTGGTGCGTTACCTACCAATATCGGAGAAGACGCAGAGAAGCAGGTTTGTCGTTTACACTACAGCGTCTTTGCGTCTTGGGAAGAGGAGGGAAATTTGTAAACAAAAGAAATAATGTCTGAAAATCAAAAAAATATGTCAGAAAAAGAGCTAATTCTTTTATCTGCGGTGGCGCAAAATGAAGCGAATCTGTTGAAGCGCATGGAAGTGTTTGGGCTATCCTCAGAAAAGTTGCAGTTGGTCTTGCAACTTTAACGTCCTCCTCGCGTTTGGACCCTTGTTAGTAAAGTGCAGACAATTTTCTCTCTTTTCAATTAAATAATGTATTCTTCATTGCGATAGCCACAATATGGTTCATTTTGGAAGGAAGATGTGGAAGAACTTTTTTAAGGAAAATTTCTGCATGGAAAGGAGTACTTCAACAATCTCGTTGGACTGTTGCCCAATGTCAAAAAGAAAGACACTCCTTTTCGACTGACAATCCGTCTGCAGAAGAGAATAGCCATAGCCCTTGATTAACCTAGGATCGCCTGCGGAATATCGTATGGGAGTCTATTTGGTGATTCAAGGACTTTTGTCTGCCACATTTACTGCAATTTTGTCGCGAGGTAGTTGCTCAACTCGCTGACAAGTATCTGCTAGCAGACTTTCTTACCCTGAGAAGATCACGGAAACAGTGAAATAATTCAAAGACATAGGACTTGCAGCAAAAAATTTGAAATCGACTATATTGTTGAAATTCTTTTTTTTAATAATAAAATTAGTTTAAAAAATTTGTTGTAACCATTACATGAATTTTTCCCCTATTTAGTCAGTTACAAATTTTACGCGGCACAATTTAAATTTGAATTTGCTGTTTTTTGTTGTTATTAGTGGTGATGGTTCAGCTGGTTATGCAGAAAAGTACGAAAATTGCAGTTAGGCGCATAGAAATACCACAGAAATACCAAAACGCAGTTGCTTCGGAAAACGACGCAACTTTTTGCCACCACTAGGGCCCTATGCTAAAACTATGTAAAAAAAACTGCCTTTCTGGGAAGACGCAAAGAATCAAGACGCAGTCTCAGTGTAAACGGAACCTAAAAGTTATAAATGCATTCAAAATTTAAATTTGGTCGCACATAAATAAAGTGTCATCTTGCACTCTTCGAGTCGATGGTAAAAAAAATAATGTAGAGCTGAGGTGTTCAGCATATATATTAATGTGTTCTAGCGCTATGGCTTTGCTCCGTAAGAATGACTGACGTCATACATATATGTATCTATAGTTTTAAACCTGCCGCTTCCGTTTTGTTGGACAGAATTTCGCTGCCGTAGCAAGGGCAGTTTTTTTTTTGTACCGAAAAGTAAAGACGTATTCATTGTAAGGTTTTTTCGTGACTCAATACAATCAAAGACAATATAAACACTAAGATATGCCGCGCCATACAAAATTTTAAGCTCAGTTCCTGACTGGTTGGAATTTTTAAATGTTCCAGCGTGAATTAGAGAGAGACAGATAGACGGAGAGAGAGAGCGCTTTAGTTTCACACGTTCTGTACGTGAGGCTGAGCTTTAACTGTATGTGCACATATTGTATGGCTGCTTGTTTGGATTGGTTATTGACGACGCCGCTGTCGAAGAAAATACCCATTACTTTAGAATTGAATGGAGATTTTGATTTTCCGATGACGCATGCCCAAAATATAAAATATTTTATATTCTGTATATCCTTTATATGCTAATTTGGTTTAATGTACTATAAACGAATATAATGAACGAATGTAAATATATACAAACGAAAAATGTATATCAAATATAACATCAAATTATATTAATTGTCTATAGGGTATTAGTGCGTCGCGTCAATAAGCAACACTCAGCAAATAAATTTGTGGCTCAAGAAATCTTCTCAAAAGTAGTTTGCTGTCAATTTCGGCAGCTCGGCACACGTACACACACATGTGTACTTACAGTTCCCTGTGTACTCATACAAGCAAGCTCATTCCATTTTGAGATCTGCGAGCGCACTGGAGTTCGCGCGAGCGAGATAGCACTCTTTGAAAAAAAACCCTCCCTACAAAACAGAATTGTATGAGCATTGAACATCTTAGTGTTTATATTGTCTTTGATACAATGTTCTGCTCGCAGGCAGATAGAGACCGAAAGAAGGAAAATTAAAAGGAGATAAGAGAACGGCGTCTCGTCACGTCTCTCACTCATACGCTTACATATTTATAAGTATGTCAATACATGGATGCATTGCTAGAGATGATCATTCTTCAACACTTTTCATACCCAAGTAGTGGTACATTTCTAAACTAAGTCACTTTAAGTAGTAGTACATTAAGTTTGAACACATGGAGAGTTCCTACAACAAATTTTTCGGATTAATACTCATAGGACCAAAAATTGTTCTTAATATTTGTTGATTCTTTTTATATTACAGCCTGCTCCAGAACCGTACGATCATAGCGTTGATGAAAGGGAACATACTGTGGAACAATGGAAGGAGTTAATTTATGAAGAAGAGCACTATGAACACTATGAATAAGAAAACTAATTCCACTATATGCCATCACTAAATTGAGAATTAAACCTTAATTTTCTCATAAATTTTAAGTCTTTTTGCATGCTTAATACTAGTCAAAAAATATTCAATTTTTTTTCCTAAAGGCCTGTATATAGAACTGCGGAAAATCGCTGCCAAAAATCTGCTATTTATTTCTTTTGTGTGGAACGTAACTAAAATAGTGTGACCAAGATCCTAACACGTGCTTGGTAATTCTCCTGATTTAGCTGTGTTTGGCAAATATCGCCAATTTTGAATTTTCAACTGAAATGTAGAAAAGGATAAAATATCACTCTGTTGATGAAGTGATTGTGTTGATGGCGGCATAAATTGTTGCCAAAAATTAGGAAGAAGAATTACAGTACAGTACAGCCGGAGGCGCCAAAATTTCAAAATTATCAGAATGCTTACTTATCGTGATCCGACAAAGACATGGCCTTCCCTCAACTGCTTTAATTAAAGCAATCTTCTCCTCACAGTAAAAAATTGCATATATCGTTTATAAAAATCGATGAATATAGGACCAAGTTGCAGCCGTTTGACCAAAACTTCATATGCCGTTTGGCACCATAGTTTCATCGATTCTTACAACCGCTACCTTAAACGACGCCCCCTTAATGTGTCTATCTAAAACTAAAAATCTTTGTAATTTTTTCGACTTTTCCTGAGTTTTCAAAGTCAATATTTCGGGAAAAAATACCGAAACAAATTATGAAATTTGAATTTGAAAGCTTAATATCTTCCAGACGTTAAGCGGCAGCTACAAAGTCTCTGGGTCGGACTTATACTTATACAACTATACGGACAACCATTTATAAGAAACTTAAGTTATGCGAAAAATAGAAGCACTTTCTCTTTAGAAAAATAACACATTTTTAAAAAATACTTAACAAAAACTAAGCCATAAAAAAAACGATAATTCTTTAAAAAATTATTAAATCTCCAAATCTATCAGAAAAAGTCATTTTCATATTCCTAGCCTGTTAGCTGTTCTCTCAGTCCACAATTGTGTCGATAAGAATTCGTGGATTTCGTTTAGCTTGCTGGATACTCAGACCAGGAAAACACAAACGAAAAATTCCTGGCCCAATTTTTTTTTATAAAGTTTGGCAGTAATTTGTAGTCTCCGCGGTGCTGGATACAGGCCTTAACTTCCTTGGCCCTAAAAACTTTGTAGCTTATTTAATAAAGGAAATATAAAGCTTTAACATGAAAAAATGTTTTATTTTTTGTTTTATTTAGTATCAAAATTGTTTTGAAATTAATTCGAGTCTGGATTCTATAAACGGGTACTCAAAGACTATATTAGTATATTAGACTTGTGGTGATATGTAGTAGATGTATGTAGAACACAGAAGGAAGCATTTTCGACCCTATAAAGTACATACGAGTATATCCCATATCACAATCAATAGCCGAGTCTATATCGGCATGTTTTTCTTTGCGTCTTCATTAGCGTCTACTCCTTCAGACTCCTGTAATACAACACTATTGCAAGTGTGTTTCAAAATTTCGCCCCGCCTCTTTCCGCTCCTAAAAAAACATAAAATCTATGGCATGCACAATTTTAATGATACGAGAAAACTAAAAGAAAAATCACTATATCACTATAATGTCGAATCGAGACTATGTCTTAGAGACTGTAAGAGCTATAGCTACCAAACGTTCTATGCAAATTCATGTGATATCACTCTAACACAAGTGTGTTTCAAAACGTTGCTTCGCCACCTTCCGCCCCTCTAAAGACGAAGATCTGTGGCATCCACAATTTTTAAGAACAACGATACAAGCCGAAATATAAAAAATATTGTATAAATAACATAAATCGTAGGCTCTCATATACCTTTGGGGTATACTTTCCAGCAAAGTTTAAATGCACGGGCGTCAATTCAGTACTTTGAAGGAGTTAAAGGAGGCTATTGTGAAGGAGTGGTCGAAATTAGATGTATCCTTACTCCAAAAGTTAATAGACTCAATGCCAGGGCGAATTACAAAGACCTTAAATAGCAAAGGAGGGCACATTTAAGTAATAAAAGTTTTTTAAGAATATTTCATTTTAATTAATTTAAGAAAATAGCATACTTTTGAAATTATCAGTTCAGTTATTTCGCTCCAAAAATATTAATTTAATTTTTAAAAAATCAATCATTTCCAAATAAAAATTTCGTCGGCCTTTTTTGAATTGTTATTTTGTTAACTTTAAGCAAAAATTTGAAAAAAAATAAATCATGAAAATTATGGTTTTATTTAAGTTTTTTATGTTTGTAAGTTCAATTCTTTCGCACACCTTATATACTGAGTGAGTACCGGGTATTCGATTATTGTATTTATTTTACAAATGTATGGCTGAACGACTTAGCTGCAGACGTTTCAGCAACCCCGCCTAAATCACATTATACAGTTACAGTCAGTACCCTTGAATGTGTTGGAAATATAGTATTTAAAAGGTAAGGGCCACGTCCTGAATAATATAATAACTACACTGCGTTGAGGAGGAGATTTCGGTAAGAAATTTTGATATGTAGGCCAATTGGTGGAAAGATGATAACACTAGTCGACACGACTTTTCCGCTGTCGCCAAAAATGACTTTTTCTGATAGATTTGGATTTTTAAATATTATTAAGGAATGTTTTTTTTTTCAGGCTTAGTTTTTTTTATAGAATTTTTAAAAAATTTATAAGAATCGATCGACATAAAGCTAAGTTACAACCGTTTGACCAAAACTTCATATGGCGTTTGGAACTATTCCAAATGCCATTTTACCGTTAAAAACTGTTAGGTTAGGTTAGGTTACAGCGGCTGCCAAACTCACTGGGAGCCCAGCACAGCTAGGCCGTTTCCGGCCCGTTGTGATACCGCAGGGAATCTCCCCCTTCTCGCGTTGTGAGACCTAAGGTCAACAGGTGTCCCAACCTGCAGCTCTTATGAAGTTAGCTATCTTTCTGGGACATATGGTGGACATTACCGAAATGTCTGCTATGAAGGGCGAGCCCAAGTGCTGTAGCCTTCTTCTGCTGAGAGCTGGGCAAGAGCAGAACAAGTGTTCCACCGTTTCTTCCTCTTCCTCGTCTCTGCAGCTACGGCAAAAATCATTGTATGGGGCGCCCAGTCTATTAGAGTGGGTACCTGTTAGCCAGTGTCCCGTTAGGGAGCGTATGACTGCGCCGCACCTTCGTCTGCCGAGCTTACATAGCTCAGAGGTGCGCTTCCAATCTATTGTTGGCCATGTTTGCCGAGTTATGCGACAACGTGGTACTGATTGCCACTTGTTGTCTATTAGTTGCTTATATTGCTCCTTTATTATGAGCCTACATGTGGCGATCGGCATACGAGTATCCATCTTGTATTGGAGGATTGTAGTGCCAAGTCTGGCCAGCTCGTCTGCAATTCAGTTGCCTTCGATGTCCCGGTGGCCCGTGACCCATATAAGGCTGATATCAAATTGCTGAGCCATCTCGTGAAGAGATTTGCGGCAATTTGCAACGGTGGCCGAGTTTGCGGAGGTCACATTAAGCGATTTAATTGCGGCTTGGCTATCATTATACATATTTACACGGGTTACCATGGCGATAGTTTCGTGAAGGCAGTTTAGGGCTTCCTTGATTGCAATGACCTCCGCTTGGAAGACGCTGCAGTGATCAGGTAGCCTAAAGGAGTGCCTAATATTTAGCTGTTCGGAGTATATTCCTCCTCCGACCCTGTTCTTCAGCTTTGACCCATCTGTGAAGATGTTTAGGGCCCCTTCTGGGCCTGGGGGTCCCTCACTCCACTCGTCTCTGTGGGGATAATTACATCAAAAGGGGTGTCTGTGTATTCCCTTGGGCCACAGTAGTCCGTTTTAGTGGGGATGGAGCTGCTGTTTAATATTGAAGGTCATAAGGTCACTATGTGCTGTGGTGTCCATTGGTCGGAGTCTCTCAGACGTATTGCTGCCATCTCTGCCCGCTCTTTTACTGCGATGGCAAGGTTCTGAAGGCAGAGAATGGCATCTAGCACATCATTTGGAGTGGTGCGATGGGTCACTGATGTATAGGGCTGCAATTTGTTGAACTTTACCAAGTTGTTTGCTGATAGTCGGTTTTGATAAGGCTGGCCTCCACACTGTAACTCCTTAGAGTATTATTGGTCTAACTATAGCTAGATATATCCATTGGACTATACTTGGGTTCATGCCCATTTCAAGCCAATAGCATTTTTGCAAGTGTAGAGGGCTATCGTGGCCTTCTTCACTCTGTTTTTGATGTTCAGGTTCCAATTCAGCTTCTTGTCAATTACCAACCCTACTTAACTGGCACTGCTGCTAAAGGAGAGCCTGCATCCATGTAATATGGGGGGGTTTAGAGACGGAATCTTGTATTTACTTGTGAATAGCACAAGTTCTGTCCTTGAGGGATTAACTCCAAGACCTCGCGATTCTGTCCATCTTGACAGTCTCGTGAGCTTTACGGTCATTAAGTCGCAGTCGTTTGAGGGTATTTTCCCGAGAAGATAATTGCCACGTCGTCCGCGTATGCCGCGACTTTACAGCCCGCCCCTATCCCCTCCAGGTCACATAGAATCTTGTTGACTGCTATGTTCCATAGAAGGTGGGATTGTACACCACCTTGCGGTGGGCCTCTACTGACATACCTTGTCTGAGTGGACAATCCCATCGATGCTGTCACCGTTCTGCATGTGAGCAATTGATCAATGATCACGTTTCCGTGGATATTCCTTTCCGGTAGGCATGCTGTGCTCCTGACAACAATTGAGAACTTATAGTTGTTCTCAAGTGTAGCCTGACGAATCTCTCAAAAGTTTTGAGAAGGAAGGATGATAGAGTGATTGGTCTAAAGTCCTTTGGTGTCGAGTGCGAGGCTTTACCTGCTTTAGAGATGAAGACTATTTTTGCCTTAAGCCAAGCGTGTGGTATTCTCCCCACTACCAGTATCTTCTTAAAGATACATTGCAGCCAGTTGATGGCCGTGTCTCCGGCTTTTTGTAATTGGGCCGGAATGATCTGGTCCGGACCAGGGGATTTGAACGGATCGAAACTGTTTATTGCCCAGTTAATGTTCCGTTTTGAGAAGATATGCTCCATTGAGGTGATCGAACCCTCACTAGGGAAGTGAGTCGGTCCATTGATGGAGCACCCTGGAAAATGAGTGTCGAGTAGAATGTGTAGGGACTCCATCGCTTCTCTTTAGGTAACCCACCGAGGGGGCCGTTTTGGAGAGGATCTTGCGCAGTCTTGCAGCTTCCGACGTTACCTCGATTTCAGAACAAAATTTTTGCCCTTAGGCCTTTTTTGCCTGTCTAATTTCTTTTTTGTATATGGCCAGACTATTTTTTTAATCTGACCAGTGTTCTTCCTCGTTAGCGCTTTTGGCCCTATTGAAGAGAGACCTGCAGCTTCCGTAGGATATCTATATGTTTTGACCACCAGGGGGGTTTCTTTTTCCCCTTGTGTTGGTTTAATGGGCATTCTGCCGTGAAAGCCGTGTTGCATGCTTTAGTGAACCTGTCCACTAGGCGATTTAGGTCGTCCCCTGTGTTCAGGCAAATTGGTGCTTTTGAGGGAAGTAGTCTCTCCATTTCTGTGACATATTTTTCCCAGTTGGCTTTCATAGGGTTAACAAAGACAGTGGGTTTTCGGCTCTCGAGAGATAATATAGTCTCGATGTACCTGTGGTCCGAAAAGGATTGGTCCCCCAGAACTTTCCAGTCCTTTACTATGTCTGACAGTTTGTAAGACACTAATGCTAGGTCAATTACCTCTTGTCTATTCTTAATTATAAACGTAGGATCATTGCCCCGATTGCAGATAAGAAAATTAGAGTTTAGGATGAAGCTGAATAATGACTCACCCCTTACATTTGTATCCGAACTCCCCCATTGGGTGTGGTGGGCGTTGGCGTCGCAGCCTATTACAAGGCCTATATCCGACCTTTCGCTATCTCTGGTGAGCTTTCGAACTAGGTCACCGGGAGGATCGCTTTCCTCATGAGCTATGTAGGACGACATCAGCCTTATGTGAGAACCTTGTAGCTCAAGGCTTGCCGCTGTGTTATCACCATTGCTAAAATTGTGGAGCAAAAAGATATTCAGAACTTCTTTCTGAGCTACAATAAACTTGTGCTCCTTCGTCGCTAATCCACAGACCTTGTCTCCTACTACCCTACGTTTCTGAGGGGGTCCCTCACACAAGAGGAAGCCAAATTTTGTGGGCAAAGTAAATAATGTTCGAAAATCAACGAAATATGTCGGAAATAGAGTTGATTCTTTTAACTGCGGTGGCGCAAAATGAAGCGAATCTGTTGATGTGTATACAGGTTATAGAGGAGTCTATTTGGTGTGTCAAGGGCTTTTATCTGCCTCATATAACTGCAGTTTTATCGCGAGGTAGTTGCTCAACTCGCTGACAAGTATCTGCAAGCAGACTGTCTTACCCTGAAGAGATCACGGAAACAGTGAAAGGATTCAAAGACATGGGATTTGCAACAAAAAATCAACTATATTGTTGAAATGCTTTTTTTTAATAATAAAATTAGTTTAAGCAATTTGTTTTAACCATTATATGAATTTTTGCCCCATCTTACTCAGTTAAAAATTTTACGTGGCAAAATTTAAATTTGAATTTGCTGTTTTTTTTTACTTTAGGACGTTTATATGCAATGACTGCACCATCAAGTGGCCCAAGCGATACCAGCCGATGGCTGTTACGCGCGGATCCCAGGCAAGAACGCAGCCCACCGCCCGCCCAACCGACCGAGGGGCGCTGCCGCTTAACGCGCGACTCGTAAACCGAACCGATCGCGGACATGCATGAAAGATAGGTGTTAGACTAGTGTTCGAGGAAAAGTAGAACTAATCTACCTAAAGAAGAAAAGTAATTACTAATTACGGGAAAGATGTAAGAGTATCAGTAATTTAAGACTAGGAAGGGAGTTAGTGGTAGATATAATATGCAGAGCTGCAAACCGGTCCGGAACCGAACCCCGTGGAACCGGTTATCTGCGGGTTCCTTGCTATGTCGAACCGAACCCTGAACCGCACCCTGAACCGAACCCAAGAAATGTCTCGGAACCGTGAACCGAACCGGTTCCGTTTTTATTTAAGGGTTCGGTCCAAGAAAATATAAATATGATGTCGTCATGTTCGGCTCATGGCACGAGCCGAACGAACTCTCATTTTTTGCATGCTTATTTCTGGATCTGTTTTGTTTTTTATTGTTTCGTCCCATTTTAATGTATTTTAATGCAATAGTATGGATGCGTGCTAGAACTGAAATTATGTGTGTTCTTCTTCAGCTTGTTGACAAACTGACCTACCGCCACAAAATATTTGAAGAATTGGCACGGTGGGTGAAAGGGAGTGTTGGTGGGACACTTGGCGAAGAAGAAGTACACGTATGAACATACATACACTTGTAATACATACATAATGTACATATCTTTATGCACACTTTTTGTTCAATATGTATACTTTGAAAACGCAATGTGTCTTCTTTGTGCTCCCGTTAGCATACGATCCCATCATATACACACAATGCATACATATGTATGTATGTATGATTCGCAATGAAGCGATGTTGTCTCCCTTTTGAGTTATATTCCGTCTGCTTTTAACGGACAGCTTCTTATTTTATCTATCCTCAGTCACAAGCAAAGCGTGTGACAGTGGGACAGCTTATAAATTCTATATCATTTTTTAATAATACTTAGTTCATAGCCATTTTTATTTATTTCACTATAGCAACCAATAACTAAATAAAACATTCCATATCCTGATTCAATTACAAATGTAGCGAAGTGAAGGTTGTTTGACAATGAGTTCCATACGAGATTTTTATACCCGGTACTCGAAGAGTATAGGGGTATATTAGATTTGTGGGGATAACGGTTGTGTGTAACGCACAGAAGGAAGCGTTTCCGACCCCATAAAGTATATATATTCTTGATCAGCATCAATAGCCGAGTCGATATAGCCATGTCTGTCTGTCCGTCCGTCCGTCTGTCCGTCTTCATTTGTGCCTATATCTCAGAAACTATTAAAGCTAGAGCAACCAAGTTTTGTATCCAGTCTCCTGTGTGATCACACTACTCCAAATGTATTTCAAAATTTCGCCCCGCCCCTTTCCGCCCACACAAAAGACGAAAGTCTGTGGCGTACACAATGTTGAAAATACGAGAAAACTAAAAACGCAGAATCATAGAGAATGCCCATTTCTATCAGAGTGTTGAATCTGGATCAGATCGGATCATTATTATAGCTACAATGAAGAAAACCATTTCGAAAGTCATCATTCCCTCTCGCTCTCTCTCACACGCGACCCCATCTGCTTTGCTTATTCGTATAAATGAGCGCCTAGTTCTCACAGACTATAAGAGCTAGAGCAACAAAATTTTGTATCCAGTCTCCTTTGTGATCACACTACTCCAAATGTGTTGAACAATTTCGCCCCGCCCCTTTCCGCCCGCATAAAGGACGATAGTCCTTTAACTAAACCGATAGTCCTTTAAACTAAAAACGCAAAATCATAGAAAATGACCATTTCTATCAGAGTGTTGAATCTGGATCAGATCGGATCAATATTATGGCCAGAAGAAACAAATTAAATTTCAGTGGCTACGCAACGCCTGCCAAGCGCTGACTCATGCCCTCTCTCTCTCTGTCGTAAACACTTGTACGTCTCAAATATGTAGTTATACAGGTCATGTAGAAATGTAGGCGCAGATATACAAAGCATATGTAAAAAAAAATGGAAACATGTACAAAAATTCCAAAAAATTCATTTTTTTAATTTAAATATTGTTTTCGTCACTTTTGAGAACATATAATAAATTTCATAAATCGTAGGCTCATACATGTATGTATATATATAGTATATATGCGCAGCGTGGTCTTCACCAATTGACTTCTGAACGAAAACTGATTCAAATCTGTTCTCGCAACGCTGACGAACAGAATACCGAAGCAGCATGTGCATATGCCCGAAGACACACGACTCATTTTCTCTGCCGCCGCGGGACCCGAGCAGTAAGGCCGACGGTACTCGAAGTTTTTACGCTATCCGTGTGCTGACTGCGCTGCCCAGTGGCCTTTTTGCTATGCTCATGGGATAGGACGCCGCCGACCCCTGGTATATACTGACTGAGTACCTTTGCCGCGGCTCACAACGTTACCTCTCGTTTTGAATATAACGATCAGACTGAAGTAAGCCAGTGTAAAAACTGTGGTGTAAAATTAGTTGGCCGACATGACACAAACTTGAAAAAACACGTTGAACGCAAGCACTCTGATATTTACAAGCAGCTTACCGAATGTGAAAAAATTAACAAAAAAAAGCAACAGCCACCGATCAGTAAATTTTTTGAAGATTTCAATTTAAAAGAGAAGTTATCTAAAGATGAGATAACAAATGCATGTGTTGAACTGGTCACAAAAAATGGTCGCCCACTAAAAATGCTGGAAGATTCTGGGTTTAGAAAAATTTTAGATCCATTATGCAAGGCATTTCCAAAGCCTTTAACAATAAATCGGCAAAATATTCAAAGCCTCGTTCAATCGAAAGCAAAAGCTATTCGGGATAATATCAAAGAAATTGTATCCAATCGGTAAGTAAGTTTTAAATTAACAATAATTTGTTTATGTGCATGTGAAAAGACAATATAAATACTTAGATGTGTAACACTCATTATATTTTGTATGTAGTGAGAGACAAAATACGCGCTGTCTCGCTCGCACGAACTCAAGTGCTCTCGCGGTGTTGAACATAGAATGAGCTTGCGTACAAGTGTGCGTTCGCACTGAACTGCAAATACACATGTGTGTGTACGTGTGCTCTACCTCACGTACAGAGCGTTTGTCGCTAGAGCGCTCTCTGCCTCCCTCGTATCAGTGAAGATTGCGTGGAACTCCACGCCGATAAAATCGAGCTGAAAATGTTGTATGGAGTGACACATCTTAGTGTTTATATTAACTTTGGTATGTGTATGTGGTATGTGTACATATATATGTACATATGTATGTTGTATAGCACATGCTACTAAAGTGCTGTTGTTTAATTTTTAAAATTTGCCTACATTTTTTAGATTGGTGTCGATTAAAGTCGACTGCGTAAGCCGTTTGGAACGCTCTATTGTCGGCATAAATTGTCAACTATTTTATGGAGGAGAACTTCAAATTTATACGCTTGCGATGAAGGAGGTTCACGTGCAGCAGACCAGCTCGAACCTGACGAACATAATTAAGGAGGTCCTTGACAGCTATAATTTATCGCTCCAGCAAATTTACACGATCACTATCGATAATGGAACAAATATGGTTAGGGCCAGCGAGCTTCTGGATGAACAATGTAGGGCGGATTTGGACAATGACGATTTTGACGGCGACGCAGCTTGTGAGTGTATACCGGAAGGTACGAATATTTTGGATAACGTTGATGAGATAGATGAGGGAATAATAACTGTTCGGTGTGCTGCGCATACTTTAAACCTTATCGTTTTTATTATTATTTTTATTTCTTTAAACATGGTTTGAATTGCTTTAAATTTAAATTCCTTTGAAATGCAACGAATGCAGTAAAATAAAATGATTTAATTGTATAAAACATGGATGCTCTTTATCTTTTCATTTATTTTACTCTAAGAACCCGGGTTTGGAACCGAACCCGAGGTTCCAAAATATTTAAAACCCGGTTATGGAACCTCTGAATTTTCAACATAGGGTTCCGAACCCGAACCGAACCCTGGCCGTTTTTTCAGGGGTTTGCAGCTCTGATAATATGGTAGAGGGCATTATAATCCGAGCATAGGACCCTAAATGGTTTATGCAAGGAGTAATTCGATCTACAAAGCGGAAGAAAAAACGGTGTATAATTCCTAGTGCTTCTAATAGGAATCGTGAAGTTTATGCGGCTCAACAGGTTAGGGCTATCTACGTCACCCTTGATCAAGTTGTGCACAAAAATCACGCCAAGCATTTTCCTACGACTAGCTAAGGTTGGAAGGTTTATTAAGAGCAATCTATTAGAGTAAGACGGCAGTCTCACACCTGCATCCCAGCTGAGGCCGCGAAGAGCAAAAAGTAAAAAGTTTTTCTTTGGTATCCGAATGTTCTCTAGCGCCGTTAAATTTTCTTTAAATGCATTACATTCATGAGTATCCTGATCTGATAGTTCTTCATCCCAATTTTGGTCTGATAGCCAAAGTTTTTGCATAAACAATTTCCCGACAATTGTAACTGGGGACAACCAACCTAAGTGGTCGTACATTTTAGCTAAGGTGGATAAAACTATTCTCTTGTTAGTTTTCCTAATAGGAAATTGAACCTAAGCTCGTCTCTAACTGGCTCCCATTGAAGTCCTAATGTTTTGACGGATTCATTCTCCTCAATGGTTAATACTTTATTTTCTTCGTTATCTCTAATAGGCTTTTTACACTTGGTGCGTTACCTGTCGATATCGGAGAAGACGCAGAGAAGCAGGTTTGCCGTTTGCACTACAGCGTCTTTGCTTCTTTTCGTCTTGGGAAGAGGAAGACAAATTTTGTAAACAAAGTAAATAATGTTCGAAAATCAACGAAATATGTCGGAAATAGAGTTAATTCTTTTAACTGCGGTAGCGCAAAGTTAGGAGAACCTTTTAAAGTGCATGGAAGCGGCTGAGTTATCCTCAGAAAAGTTGCAATTCGTCTTGCAACTGCAACGTCCTCCTTGAGTTTGGACTCTTGTAGGTAAAGAGCAGACAATGTTTTCTCTATTTAATTAAATAATATATTCTTCATTGCAATAGCCATGATTTGGTTCATTTTGGGAGGAAGATGTTGTGGAGAACTCCGATGCCTTTTTTAAAGAAAATTTCCACATGGAAAGGAGAACTTCAATATTCTCGTTGGACTGTTGCCCAATCTCAAATAGAAAGACACTCCTTTTAGACTGACTATCCCACTGGAGAAGAGAATAACCATATCCCTCTATTGCCTAGGATCGTCTGCGGAATATCGTATGGGAGTCTATTTGGTGATTCAAGGTCTTTTGTCTGCCACATTTACTGCAATTTTGTCGCGAGGTAGTTGCTCTACTCGCTGACAAGTATCTGCAAGCAGACTTTCTTACCCTGAGGAGATCACGGAAACAGTGAAAGGATTCAAGGACTTGGGATTTGCAGCAAACAATTCGAAATCAACTATATTGTTGAAATGCTTTTTTTAATAATAAAATTAGTTCAAACAATTTGTTCTAATCATTAAATGTATTTTTTCCCCTTTCTACTCAGGTACAAATTTTACGCGGCAAAATTTAAATTTGAATCTGCTGTTTTTTGTTGTTATTAGTGGTGATAGTTCCGCTGATAAGGCACAAAACTACGAAAATTGCTGTTATGCGCACAGAAATACCACAGGAATACCAAAACGCAGTTGCGTCGCAAAACGACGCAACTTTTTGCCATCACTAGGGCCCTATGCTAAACCTATGTAAAAAAAACTGCGTTTCTGGGAAGTCGCAAAGAATCAATACGCAGCCTCAGCGTAAACGGCACCTAACGCCCTCAAGAATCTCTGGGATATTTGTTATCCACTTTCTTAAGTTAAACCCAACCTTATCGAACTCCTGGGTAACTTCCTTTACATGCTTTTTGGCATCTAATATGGAATCGGTACCTGTCATCAGGTCGTCCTAATAAAAATAATTTTTTATGATTTCTGTTTGGGCGAGGCCCGAGTGTAAATCCCTTATTTTGTTCTCTTACTCGTATTGTACTTTCCATGCTCTTACTGTTTCACTCTCTTACTCTCTGTCAGCATCATGCTCTCACTTATCATCTATTATCTATGCTTCTTAACTCTCTTTTTCTCATCTATGCATCCTCACGGCATAGCTAAGTGGACGGCAGCTGCGTCTGCTTAAAATCAGTTACAAGTTACCGCTTGATATAGTTGGCGCACAGACCTTTTTTTGTCCCAAGTATTATTTGGCACGAGAATTGCTCGCTTGCCTCCCCAAGTTTTGTTAACTCTCTAATACAACTCTCTATTGTTAAAGGCTCTGGCATTTTCGGCCACCCTCACTTTACAAAATCACATACAATAAATTATAACGTTTTTGAATTCAAACTTTTGTGAAAATTCTTAATCTATAGTCAACGAAAAAGCTCGTTGTCTCAACATTTGGTGACCCCGACGTGATCGTCATTAATAATATTGCTAAAAAACAATTAGAAATCGTTTAAAGTGCAAACTAAACATAACCTTTCTGTCGCGAAGCTTTCGTCTCGGCGTTGGCTTGCTCATAAACACCAATACATCTACGCACAGCAACTGCTTTGATTTCGGTGCACTTGCGTGCACATACCGACAATCAAACGGGTCATTCTCCTATTCTTCTTTGTGCCTGCTCGATGCTGCTGTCGGTGCATTTGCGCGCACAAATCAAAATTCTATCGGATCGTTCTTCTATTCTTCTTTGTGCCTGCTCGCTGCTGCTGTCGGTGCATTTGCGCGCACAAACCGAAAATCAAACGGATCGTTCTTCTATTCTTCTTTGTGCCTGGTCGCTGCTGCTGTCTGTTGCTGCTGCTGCTTGCCGAAATGGCTGAGTTCAATGACTTGTCGGAAAACAGGGTGTCTTTTTACAAACGGAAGGCACAGTCAACATACGACAAGGCAGCATTACTTCAGGAGACCATTGCGGGGGATGAAAGCAATGAAGATGCGCTAAATCATCATCTAGAATATTTGGAAAAGATGTCCGATTTATTTAATGCGACTCATTCCAATCTAGAAGAACTCGATGTAAGCGAAATCGGCAGCGACTTAAGCAACAAATTTGATGTCTTGGTTATGGAAATCAAAGTTTGTATTCGCTCAAGACTCCGCAGTGCTATCGGGAACATGCCGCATCACTCAACGATACATCCTGAGTTTAACGTTACTGCCTCCGGAAATGTTCGGCCACGATATTATATTCCTGATATAAAACTTTCTACTTTCCGTGGAGGCTATACTGAGTGGGCAAACTTCTTCACTATGTTTAACACAATTATAGGTCAGGAGGCCGTTTTATCAAGGATTGAGAAGTTTCAGTACCTGCGATCATGTTTGGATGGACCTGCATTGGAAGCTGTTCGGTCTTTGGAAGTAAGGAAGGGCAATTATGGTAACGCGTTGGATATTTTAAGCAACCGATTCAAAAACAAACGTTTAATCTTTCAGGCACACGTTGCTGAGATGCTGAAGCATGAGAAGGTTGAAGATGGGTCAACTAGAAAGCTGCGTACCTTATCAGATAAGGTGCATTCTCACAAGAGAGCGCTAAAGTCGATGGGGAACATGGAGGAAATAGCAGGTTGCATCATCGTTCACTCCATGTTTAAGTATCTGGACACCGAAAGCAGGAACAAATGGGAAGAACTGTCACCGTCCAATGTTATACCAACCTGGGACCATTTTTCGACTTTTTTGGAAAAGAGATGTCAAGCCATGGAGGCAAAGGATCAAGCTATGTTGATTGATCCCCATAGCAATCAGGTTGGAAAATATAAAAGATTAACTAATTCCAAATACAGTCTTGTTGCTACAAATACCCTTGGATTAGAGTGCGTATTTTGCAATAATAAAGAGCACAACATTTACAGCTGCACTCGGTTTGGAAACCTTTCGCCATCTTTGCACCTTAAAGAGGCAAGGAAGCTTAGAGTATGCTTCAACTGTTTGAAGAAGGGACATCGCAAGACCTCCTGCAGTTCAGGTTCTTGCCGCACATGCGGTGAAAAACATCATTCACTTTTGCATATCAACAGTCCTCTGCCGACGTCAGTTACCACGGAACGAACGAACCCTATGTCGTATGCTCAGACCGACTCACGCTTAGACCGCAGTCTTCAGAATTCTCTTGTTGCCACTTCATTACCTTTCTCGCCTCCTGCTCAGAATCTTAGTTCAGACGTAGTGCTTCTCGCCACGACAGTCATCATGATTAAGAGTCGATATGGTGAGCTTATTCCATGCCGTGCTCTTCTGGATTCCGGATCGCAGATTAACTTAATAACCTCTCGTTTTGCTCAGATGCTTCAGCTGAAACGAGCCAAAGGTTCGGTGTCAGTATCCGGTATTGGTGCGGAATCCGCATTTCATACAGAAGGTTCAGTCAATTTGGTCATTCGATCCAGGACTTCAGATTACTGCACGAGTCTCACAGCTCTTGTTGCTCCACGCATCACAGGAAACCAGCCTGCTTCTTCTTTCGATATATCCAAATGGAAAAAGCCATCCAATATCAGCCTTGCTGACCCGGGTTTCAACAAATCTCAGCGCATCGATGATTGACATTATGATATCTTATGCGTTGGACACATTAAGTTGGACAAAGGCCTTCCTATAATACAGAAAACGCGTTTCGGTTGGGTTGTAACAGGTGGAGGTCATTATTCCCACAACTCTGTGCTCCTAGCTGCCTCTAAATCGAATGAATTGAGTCATAATCCCACCGACGGTATGGATGAACTAGTTAGACGCTTCTGGGAAGTTGAAAATTGTCACTGCCCCGCCATAGAGGCTACAAAGGAGGAAATTGCTTGCGAGGAACATTTTAAAAAACATTTCTGTCGACTTCCAAGTGGCGAGTACAGCGTTCAATTGCCCCTTAAGATGAGTGACAGTCTTCTTGGAGATTCATATCAACAAGCATATCGGAGATTTCTCAATTTAGAACGCAAACTGGGACGCAAGCCACTTCTAAGGGCCCAATACGCCGAATTTATAAAGGAGTACCTCTATTTAAAACATATGTCCTGTTAAGAGCGACGCACTAAATAAATGCAAATTCTTTTTTCCTCATCACTGCGTAGGAAGAGAGGACAAAACCACCACAAAACTCCGAGTAGTTTACGGATCCGAGTAGTACACGGATCCGCGTGTACATCTACAGGATATTCCCTAAACGATATATTGATGTCGGGCCCAATTATTCAGCCGAAGTTAGTAACGACTCTTCTCCGATTTCGTACCTTTCCTGTAGCCTTGACTGGTGACATTTGTAAAATGTATAGATGTATATATAGATGTATGTATAGATATTTCCGCCCACACGAAAGACGAAAGTCTGTGGCGTACACAATGTTGAAAATACGAGAAAACTAAAAACGCAGAATCATAGAGAATGCCCATTTCTATCAGAGTGTTGAATCTGGATCAGATCGGATCATTATTATAGCTACAATGAAGAAAATCATTTCGAAAGTCATCATTCCCTCTCGCTCTCTCTCACACGCGACCCCATCTGCTTTGCTTATTCGTATAAATGAGCGCATAGTTCTCAGAGACTATAAGAGCTAGAGCAACCAAACTTTCTATCCAAGCTCCTGTGATACCGAACCAGCACAAGTTTGTTTTAAAATTTTGCCACGCCCCTTTCCGCCCCCACAAAGGACGAAAATCTGTGGAATCCACAATTTTTAAGATAAATGAAAACCAAAAACGCAGAATCATGAAAAATTACCATATCCATTACCATTTTTCAACACATTTGGAGTAGTGTGATGACAAAGCAGACTGGATACAAAATTTGGTTGCTCTAGCTTTAATAGTCTCTGAGATATAGGCACAAATGAAGATGGACAGACGGACAGACGGACGGACAGACAGACATGGCTATATCGACTCGGCTATTGATGCTGATCAAGAATATATATACTTTATGGGGTTGGAAACGCTTTCTTCTGTGCGTTACACACAACCGTTATCCCCACAAATCTAATATACCCCTATACTCTTCGAGTACCGGGTATAAAAAGCATCAGCCACCGGTAAATTTTTTGAAGATTTCAATTTAAAAGTGAAGTTATCTAAAGATGAGATAACAAATGCATGTGTTGAACTGGTCACAAAAAATGGTCGCCCACTAAAAATGCTGGAAGATTCTGGGTTTAGAAAAATTTTAGATCCATTATGCAAGGCATTTCCAAAGCCTTTAACAATAAATCGGCAAAATATTCAAAGCCTCGTTCAATCGAAAGCAAAAGCTATTCGGGATAATATCAAAGAAATTGTATCCAATCGGTAAGTAAGTTTTAAATTAACAATAATTTGTTTATGTGCATGTGAAAAGACAATATAAATACTTAGATGTGTAACACTCATACAATTATATTTTGTATGTAGTGAGAGACAAAATACGCGCTGTCTCGCTCGCACGAACTCAAGTGCTCTCGCGGTTTTGAACATAGAATGAGCTTGCGTACAAGTGTGCGTTCGCACTGAACTGCAAATACACATGTGTGTGTACGTGTGCTCTACCTCACGTACAGAGCGTTTGTCGCTAGAGCGCTCTCTGCCTCCCTCGTATCAGTGAAGATTGCGTGGAACTCCACGCCGATAAAATCGAGCTGAAAATGTTGTATGGAGTGACACATCTTAGTGTTTATATTAACTTTGGTATGTGTATGTGGTATGTGTACATATATATGTACATATGTATGTTGTATAGCACATGCAACTAAAGTGCTGTTGTTTAATTTTTTAAATTTGCCTACATTTTTTAGATTGGTGTCGATTAAAGTCGACTGCGTAAGCCGTTTGGAACGCTCTATTGTCGGCATAAATTGTCAACTATTTTATGGAGGAGAACTTCAAATTTATACGCTTGCGATGAAGGAGGTTCACGTGCAGCAGACCAGCTCGAACCTGACGAACATAATTAAGGAGGTCCTTGACAGCTATAATTTATCGCTCCAGCAAATTTACACGATCACTATCGATAATGGAACAAATATGGTTAGGGCCAGCGATCTTCTGGATGAACAATGTAGGGCGGATTTGGACAATGACGATTCTGACGGCGACGCAGCTTGTGAGTGTATACCGGAAGGTACGAATATTTTGGATAACGTTGATGAGATAGATGAGGGAATAATAACTGTTCGGTGTGCTGCGCATACTTTAAACCTTGTCGTTTTTATTATTATTTTTATTTCTTTAAACATGGTTTGAATTGCTTTAAATTTAAATTCCTTTGAAATGCAACGAATGCAGTAAAATAAAATGATTTAATTGTATAAAACATGGATCTTTTCATTTATTTTATTCTACGAACCCGAGTTTGGAACCGAACCCGAGGTTCCAAAATATTTAAAACCCGGTTATGGAACCTCTGAATTTTCAACATAGGGTTCCGAACCCGAACCGAACCCTGGCCGTTTTTTCAGGGGTTTGCAGCTCTGATTACAATACCCAAGTTGGAATTATGCGGTGCAGCGCAACTCGCTCAGCTTATGCATGAAGTCTCTTTAATGAACTTCAATTGCTCGTATTACTGTTGGTGTGACTCTGCCGTTGTGTTAGCCTGGATCAAAAACCAGCCATCTAACTTTAATGTATTTGTTGCTAATCGACTATCTGTTATTCAGGAACTCACATCTGGAATGTCTTGGCTGCACGTGCCAACTGATCTCAACCCTGCCGATATGCTTTCTCGAGGATCACTACCTGCTGAGCTTATCAATTCTCATCTTTGGAATCATGGGCCTCCATATTTGACGGACAGTAAAGATCAATGGCCAAGTACGCCTGCTCTTCCAGAGCCGGTTTTGGAGACACGGAAAACAATCCTAATTACCAACTTCGCTTCAAAATATTTGATGGAAGAATCGAAATTCGTGAATTCCTTCCCCAAAATGCAGCGAATTTTTGCATATGTATGCAAATTTATTCATCGAAAAAGGTTTAAAATAACTGTGGAGGATTTGCGCTTGGGAACCGAACTTCTTCTTCGCCTTACTCAGCAATCTCGTCTGTTGAATGAAATAAGAGCCCTGGAATCCCGAAAGGACATCAAAGCTTCAAGCCCAATCATTTCGCTTTCTCCATTTTTAGATAAGTACGGTTTGCTTCGAGTTGGAGGACGCCTTAAAAACTCCACGTTGGATTTTGAAGCACGACATCCCATAATACTGCCCAGAAATCATTCCATCACTTCTGCTTTGATACGGCACCTACACGAAAAGCATCTTCACGCAGGACCCCAGTCACTATTAGCCATCAATCGGCAAACTTACTGGCCAATTGGTGGTCGCAAGACCGTAGCTCACGTCATACAGAAGTGTGTCAGATGCTTTCGAGTGAAGCCTCGAAATCTAGAGCAAATAATGGCAGATCTTCCGGTGGACAGAGTTAGCGAATCTCGGGCATTTCTAGTGACCGGTGTGGACTACTGCGGCCCGTTCCTGTATAAATCAAAAATTCGAAATCGGCCCCCAATTAAATGCTACATGAGCATTTTTATATGCTTATCCACCAAAGCGGTTCACATCGAGCTAGTGACAGATTTCACAACGTACGCGTTTCTGTCTGCTCTTCGCCGTCTTATTTGCACTCGTGGAAAACCGATTCGTATTTGGTCAGATAATGCCACAAATTTTGTTGGAGCTCGGAACGAACTGGCAGAACTCAAGTCGTTATTCCTAAGCGACAATCATGAAGAAGCCGTACATCAAGCTTGCCTCAACGATTGCATCGATTGGCGTTTCAGTCCTCCTAGATCACCTCATTTTGGAGGATTGTGGGAGGCTTCAGTCAAGGCAGCCAAACATTATCTTTGGCGTGCCCTTGGATCCTTGCTCCTTGGATTTGATGAACTGCGCACCCTTGCGTGCAATATTAGCGCAATCATTAACTCAAGGCCATTGTTTCCTGTTTCAGAGAACCCGCCAGATCTCGATGTGCTCACGCCAGCTCATTTCATGGATGGCGCCCCTATCACTACCTTCTTGGAGTCTGACTTGGTCGATCGCCTGGACCGTTGGCAGAAGGTCACACAGCTGCAGCAAAGTTTTTGGTCTCGATGGCGCCAATCTTATTTAAGCAGTCTTCAGGAGCGAGCTAAGTGGCGCACCCGGAGTCCTGAGCTTCATGTCAACGATTTCGTTCATGTTAAGGACGAGAACTACCCTCCGCTGAAGTGGCCGCTAGCGAGAATTCTCGAACTCATCCCAGGAGCTGATGGAGTGTCGCGCGTCGCCTTGATCAGAATGGCTACAGGTGTTAGCCGAAGGGCATTTGCCAAGCTGTGTCTCTTGCCTCTACGGGATGAGGTGAAAGGCTTGGATCCTTCCACGGGGGGAGTATGTTCGGGCGAGGCCCGAGTGTAATTTTTTGTTTTGTTTTTTATTTTTATTTTTTATTTTGTTCTCTTACTCGTATTGTACTTTCCATGCTCTTACTGTTTCACTCTCTTACTCTCTGTCAGCATCATGCTCTCACTTATCATCTATTATCTATGCTTCTTAACTCTCTTTTTCTCATCTATGCGTCCTCACGGCATAGCTAAGTGAACGCTTGAGTAAGTACAAGTTACCGCTTGATTTAGTTGACGCACAGACCTTTTTTGTCCCAACTATTATTTGGCACGAGAATTGCTCGCTTGCCTCCCCAAGTTTTGTTAACTCTCTAATACAACTCTCTATTGTTAAAGTCTCTGACATTTTCGGCCACCCTCACTTTACAAAATCACATACAATAAATTAAAACGTTTTTGAATTCAAACTTTTGAGAAAATTCTTAATCTATAGTCAACGAAAAAGCTCGTTGTCTCATTTTGCATTACATTATTATTGCATTATTTTTGCAATTCCACTACTCGACAAAATTCAACTTTTTTTTTCCGCTGTGGCCAAAAATGACTTTTTCTGATAGATTTGGGGATTTAAATTTTTTTAAAAGAATTATAGTTTTTTTTTTATGTAGTAGTTTTTTTTAAAGAATTTTTAAAAATTTGGTATGCAGCTATAAATTTGCCTCAGACACTTTGTAGCTGCAACTTAACGTCTGGAAGATATTAAGCTTCCAAATTTAAATTTCATAATTTTTTTCGGTATTTTTTCTCGAAATTTTGACTTTGAAAGCTCAGGAAAAGTCGAAAAAAAAAAATATTTAAATGCCTTGATTTTTGGTTTAAGATAGACACATTAATTAGGCGTCGTTTAAGGTATCGCTATAAAAATATAAAAATAAACGGCAAAGTTATAACCGTTTGACCAAAATTTCATGTGCCGTTTGGCACTATTCCAAATGTCATTTTACCGTTAAAAACTGTTACAAACACAGATTTTTGGTATTCCAGAGTTTAATTTCAGGTACAAAGTGTCTGAGGCGGATTTATAGCTGCATTTGTCAGCGTTTTTTAACTGCAAAGTTAAATACAACCAGTTGTAGGAAACTTAAGTTATGTAAAAAATAGAAGCACTACCTATGACAAAAAATACAACATTTTTTAAAAATTCTTAAAAAAAAAATATTCCATGAAAAAAAAACATTCCTTAAAAATTTTTATACATCCAAATCTATCAGAAAAAGTCGTTTTTTCGACAGCGGAAAAGTCGTGTTGACTAGTGCTATCAGCTATTGCAACAAGCACTCTAGTAGCTAAGAAGGGTGCTGAAGCTGTACCGTACGTTACGGTTGTAAGTTTATATTCTTTTAATTTTTCATTTGGAGCGTCTCACCAGATTATATGTAAATAATGTTGATCTTCTTCATCAACTTTAATTTGCCGGTACATTTTTTCAATGTCCGCAGATACTACATATGGCAACTTTCGCCATTTCACTATAATATCTATAATATAACTATAATAACCCACATGACATCATTTAGGCTTTTGTTATTTGTTATTTTTGCTGACGCATCAAAAACCACTCTGAGCTTTGTCGTTAGACTGGAATCTTTTATGACTCCTTGATGGGACAAATAATATTTTCCCTCTTTTTTTGACTCAACCATATGTCCTAAATTGATATATTCATGCATGAATTTTATATCATTTTCTTTTAATTTTTCATTTTTGCAGAGTTTCTTTTCCAAATTATAAAATCGCGCCATAGCTTCTGCTTATGAATCTCCGAGATCCTTATCTTTTTTAAATGGTATTTTTACCACAAATCTTCCATTCTCATCTCTTTCTGTGAGTTCCAAGAAGTGCTTCTCGCAAACATCTTCTTCCTCATCAGAACTTTTGCTTTCCATTTCCCAGAAATGCTTTAAGTCCCCGACTTCAATTGTTGTCACCACAATCAATTTATCACCCTTTGATTTGGTGCAACCGGATATAATCCATCCGAATTCTGTATTCTGACCAAGTAGTCCATCTGTTTTTACTACTCCGTCTTTTACAATATGGTCGTACAGATCTACCCCAATAACTATATCTACCCTACTTGGTTTATTAAAGTTAGGGTCAGCCAACACATAATTTTGCCATTTTGTTTTGTCAATATTGAAAGACTTTATAGATAAAGCTTTCATTAGTTTTGGGAGAATGATTGCTTCAATATTAAGAGATTTTTTACCAACATTCCGAGTTTTTAGAGGTTAAGTAACCTTGTAACCTTGCACTTAGAATTGCAAGAGTCTGTAGATGACACTCCACTAACCTCGGCTTTGACTCTTTTTCGCGCTAATTTTAATGCTTGCGCGGCTTCCTCTGAAATTATGGTACATTGCGAACCACAATCCATCAATGCTCTAAGATTTTCATAGCCACCATTTACCGCTCTTAATTGTATAATTGCCGTGGCTAAGAACGCTTGTTTTTTTGTCAAACATTTTCCCTTTTTTCATAGGAAATATGGAGCATCGTATGATGGGGTTTTTTACAAATCCCACAAATCATTTCCGATTAGCATTTCTTATACATATCATGCCTACAGCATCTATTTCATAGGCGCTGCTTTTGTATAGCCTGGAGTCTTTCTATCGGACTCATTCTCTTAAGTCTATAGCCTGCCATTTTACATAGCGGAAAATTTTCTTTAATGCTGCTACTATACTGCACTCCTTTTTTCATCGACTTCTTCTCTTCCTCCTGCGATGCGTAAAGAGAAGTGTACCGTTGTTCTACAAATTCCATTACATCGGGCAACCTTTTAATTTCTTTCGTCTTTTTTTATGACTTTCACATAATTGTAAGGAATTTTTATTGAATTTTTTCAATATAATGTGGGAAAACGGAGATTCTCGAAGGACCAATATGTTTAGACTTTAAAGAAAAATCTAGACACTTGTGAGTTGAGTTGTAAATTCAATCTGGTTTAATTTCATCAACGTCGGGCCTTATATGTAATTTTACAATGTGGGATGGGGACAATTTGGTATTCTATTCTTATCGCTAGACCCACGGATCGGCTGCAACGCTGCTGTGAGTGACCAACTGATTGCATGCAAGCATCAGTATTTTTGGACTAAATTAGGGTCTTAATTGCTTACTGCACTTCACTTGGAATGTCGTGTTTGATAATGAGTTGACATGAGTTGATCATAAGCTCTATACTTTATGTATGTCTTTTACTTAGAATAGATTGGTTTTGTGCTTATCTCCGTGAATGTGTAAAGACTCTTATTCTATAAGTACGATAATGTGTTCATGTTTTGAACAAAAGCGAGAGAAGTGCTGATTGGCCATCTTCATTGCTGCCTCCCACAAGCCCCCAAAATGAGGCAAGCGGGGCGGGATGAATTCCGAATCGAAGCCATTGTTGAGGCAGTGATTATGAACTTCAGCACGATGCTTCTCACTCATGTATATCCGACGAAGGTCCTCCAACTCGATCCTTGCGCCCACAAAATTGGTGGCATTATCCGACCAAATGCATCGGGAAATGCCGCGAGTAGCAACTAATCATTTGAGGGCACTCCAGAAAGCTGCAGTTTATAGATTCTTCACCAATTCCAACCAGACTGCCTTTGTGGCAAAACATATGAAGACGCTGATATAACATATCATGGGCGTTCGATTGCGCCCATTTGGCTTCTAGTAGAAGGGACTGCAATGGTCAATTCGAGTGACACTGAATGCAGGTGAGTCCTGTATTCGATCCTTCGGTAGGTCAGCCATGATGTGTTCAGCAAGACGAGGTCTGGATCTGCAGCAGAGGACGCATTTTCTCAAAGCGCGAGACACAGTCTTCAGGCCGCCGATGAGCTACAACTGTAACCGGATTGCTCCAAGCAATGACTGCGGACCAGCATGGTGATGCTTCCGATGAAAATTCGTGATGATAGCGAACCTCAGTGGATGACCCCTGGTCAAAATGATAGGGTGGCGTGCATCGAAGCCAAGAGTTGAGTGCCGCAGGCGACCACCAACACGCACTAGACCAAAGTCATCTACATATGTAGCAGAGCAAGGTTCTCAGGGTACAAATGGGATGAACGATGGGACATAATAAACAGGAGAGCTCCGGTGTCTTCTTACGACTGATGAACTTCTAAACGTAGCCGTAGATGCGCATCATAGCTCCAAATGAGTTCATATGCTTAAACGACAGCGAGATGTCGGAACGCTCAGACGACAGCAATACCTAGTGTCAAATTTCGGGAAGGAAGCTAGGTCCATTCATCCACAACCTAGAATGCAAGAGATCCTGCGGTGCTGCTCCCTTCGAAAGAATGTCAGCAGGGTTCATCTCAGTTGGCACATAGCGCCAATCCATTCCCCTCATAAGTTGTTGATTTCCAATGGATTGTGCAGTCAAAGGTATCCATTTTCCTGATTTTGCGAAATAAATTGGCTAATAGGAACGCTTCGCATTGCTCAAGCTTGGGAGCCGCGAGAGTTTTTAGTGGGGCAACCATTGTCTTCGAACAATGCAAGTGAACCTCAGCAGCTGTATCCGTAAACGAATGAACATATATGCAAGCTCCATAGGCCTGGAGGTTGCCATCACATGCATGCAATTCAAACCTTGCCTTAGGCTGTAGTACACCGCGAGGAAATGTGCCATGACCCACAGTGGCGAAATCCTTTCAAAAATTAGTCCACGCTGAGTCCTAAAAATGTGGAAGGCTCTTATTCCAATGCAGCTTGTCTCTTCACATGCGCTGCATGATGATTTTCGCTCTGGTCAAAGTAGTTCCGATCAATCCAATAAGATCATGGCAGCGTGCAATGGCAGACAATACTGAATGCTAGCCAACACCGATTTGTGGAGCAAATGTAAACAGAAAGCAGTCCTTACGGGGCTACCAAATAAACCCAAGAGCCTTAGTTACATCGCTGCCAGAAAGCTTCAGAAAGCTTTCCCTTTCGGCCTCTGGGACTGCTCATGCAATTCAAACCTTGCCTTAGGCTGAAATACATCGCGAGGAAATGTGCCGTGACCCACAGTGGCGAAATCCTTTAAAAAATCAGTCCACGCTGAGTCCAAAGAATGTGGAATGCTCTCATTCCAATGCAGCTTGTCTCTCCACATGCGCTGCATGATGATTTTCGCTCTGGTCAAAATAGTTCCGATCAATCCAATAAGATCATGGCAGCGTGCAATGGCAGACAATACTGAATGCTAGCCAACACCGATTTGTGGAGCAAATGTAAACAGAAAGCAGTCCTTATGGGGCTACCAAATAAACCCAAGAGCCTTAGTTACATCGCTGCCAGAAAGCTTCAGAAAGCTTTCCCTTTCGGCCTCTGGGACTGCTCATGCAATTCAAACCTTGCCTTAGGCTGAAATACATCGCGAGGAAATGTGCCGTGACCCACAGTGGCGAAATCCTTTAAAAAATCAGTCCACGCTGAGTCCAAAGAATGTGGAAGGCTCTCATTCCAATGCAGCTTGTCTCTCCACATGCGCTGCATGATGATTTTCGCTCTGGTCAAAATAGTTCCGATCAATCCAATAAGATCATGGCAGCGTGCAATGGCAGACAATACTGAATGCTAGCCAACACCGATTTGTGGAGCAAATGTAAACAGAAAGCAGTCCTTATGGGGCTACCAAATAAACCCAAGAGCCTTAGTTACATCGCTGCCAGAAAGCTTCAGAAAGCTTTCCCTTTCGGCCTCTGGGACTGCTCGAAGTACATCGAGGAAGTTGGAGCACCATTTCCGCCATTGAAAATTGCCTCGAGTAAGAAGATCCGTGGTTTGACTCATAATATCCAGTACATCCTCGACCGAATTTCCTCCAGATATCATGTCATCCACGAAGAAGCTATGTAGGATGGTATCCGAACCCCAATGGATACGATGATGGCCATCCATGGCCAGCTGATGCATAGTTCGAATAGCTAAAAACGATGCAGGCTTCCTCCCATAAGTGATTCTGTTTAATTTGAAGATCTTTATGTCGTCGTCAAGAGAGTCCCGCCATAATATTCATTGGAGCATGGTGTCAGGCATTGAGACACATTCACACCTATAAATTTTACCGATAGCACCCTTAAGAGCAATGGAAAATGTACGAAAACGAATGAGTGTGTGAAATAGCTTGGCTTGAATAGACCTGACATGAGCAGATCATTTAACGAAAGACCAGATGTGGTGGCTGCCGAGTCGTCGAATACAACCTTTAGCTTTGTGGTGGAGCTGTCCTCTTTGATGACGCAGTGATGTGGTAACAAATATTTGCACTTGTGCCTATCTTCGTTTGGCACTAGCGACATATGATTGAGGGACAGCATTCATTCATGAATGCTGAATATTTTGCGTAGACAGACAAATTACGCACTAATTTGCGTTCCAAGTTTTCCAGACGCCGCTTTGCTTGCAAATAGGAACCGCCCAGGGAACCCACACTTCGCTTTAATGGCAAGCGGACTGAGTACTCTCCGGAGTGTAAACGAGTGTGAGTGCTAACGAAATGCTCCTCGCAATGAAGCTCCTCCTTTGTTGCCCTAGCAATCGACTCAAAGATGTGCTCCACCTCCCAAAATTGATGAACTAAGTCATCGAGCCGAGTGCTGTGATTGATGTCATCCCAAGATTGGGTTGCGATGAACGATGAGAGAATGGGGGTCGAGTGCCCGCCACCAGAAAGAATCTATCCAAAATGGGTCTTCTGTAGTAAGGGTAATCCAGGCGCCAGCTGAATTTGTTCCACACACAGCAGCTCGAAGAATAGTCCAGCTCCGGTGAGCAGATCAATCCGCTGCGGCTGTCAGAACGAAGGGTCAGGAAGCTGGATATGCGAAGGTATACGCCAATTAGCTGTGATAGTCGACGATCGAGGTTGATGATCCGTAATCTTCTGGGCAACGACGGCTGCTAGTGATGCTAGTGGTGAACTCTGAAATCCGAGATTTCAGAACGAGACCATCCGCGATACCTTCTGTTGAGAAGCTACCACCTATGCTAGCTACCGCCTATGCCAGAGACTGCGGTGTGCGATTTAGTTTTTCGAAGTTGAAGTTGATTAGCTAGACGACTTGTTATGAAATGTAATTGAGATCCCGAGTCCGAAAGCGCACGATATGGGACGAAAGTTCCAAAGCTCGTTTTGGCGAGAACGACGAAAGTGGCTAATAGCACAGCATCAGACGGACTTTGGGATATGAGGGCTTTCGCCAGTGGGGGGGACAACGCAACCATGGCGGCATGACTTGGCTGTGCTTGCAAGGCTTTATTCGGGAAACCAAATTAAACGGTCTCTGATGAACGAACGAAATGCAAAAGTGAGTGGTGCTTCAATCGGCAAGTACGGCAGGGACCTGTTTTGCAATCTTCACGTGATGGTCCTTTCGTATGCAGTTCACGCATATCCCTAGCCTCCTTGATTCTTTGTGGAGCTCATCTTGCGATAAACCTTTGAAACCTTTCGTCTTTTTTTTGATGACTTTCACATAATTGTAAGGAATTTTTATTGAATTTTTTCAATATAATGTGGGAAAACGGAGATTCTCGAAGGACCAATATGTTTAGACTTTAAAGAAAAATCTAGACACTTGTGAGTTGAGTTGTAAATTCAATCTGGTTTAATTTCATCAACGTCGGGCCTTATATGTAATTTTACAATGTGGGATGGGGACAATTTGGTATTCTATTCTTATCGCTAGACCCACGGATCGGCTGCAACGCTGCTGTGAGTGACCAACTGATTGCATGCAAGCATCAGTATTTTTGGACTAAATTAGGGTCTTAATTGCTTACTGCACTTCACTTGGAATGTCGTGTTTGATAATGAGTTGACATGAGTTGATCATAAGCTCTATACTTTATGTATGTCTTTTACTTAGAATAGATTGGTTTTGTGCTTATCTCCGTGAATGTGTAAAGACTCTTATTCTATAAGTACGATAATGTGTTCATGTTTTGAACAAAAGCGAGAGAAGTGCTGATTGGCCATCTTCATTGCTGCCTCCCACAAGCCCCCAAAATGAGGCAAGCGGGGCGGGATGAATTCCGAATCGAAGCCATTGTTGAGGCAGTGATTATGAACTTCAGCACGATGCTTCTCACTCATGTATATCCGACGAAGGTCCTCCAACTCGATCCTTGCGCCCACAAAATTGGTGGCATTATCCGACCAAATGCATCGGGAAATGCCGCGAGTAGCAACTAATCATTTGAGGGCACTCCAGAAAGCTGCAGTTTATAGATTCTTCACCAATTCCAACCAGACTGCCTTTGTGGCAAAACATATGAAGACGCTGATATAACATATCATGGGCGTTCGATTGCGCCCATTTGGCTTCTAGTAGAAGGGACTGCAATGGTCAATTCGAGTGACACTGAATGCAGGCGAGTCCTGTATTCGATCCTTCGGTAGGTCAGCCATGATGTGTTCAGCAAGACGAGGTCTGGATCTGCAGCAGAGGACGCATTTTCTCAAAGCGCGAGACACAGTCTTCAGGCCGCCGATGAGCTACAACTGTAACCGGATTGCTCCAAGCAATGACTGCGGACCAGCATGGTGATGCTTCCGATGAAAATTCGTGATGATAGCGAACCTCAGTGGATGACCCCTGGTCAAAATGATAGGGTGGCGTGCATCGAAGCCAAGAGTTGAGTGCCGCAGGCGACCACCAACACGCACTAGACCAAAGTCATCTACATATGTAGCAGAGCAAGGTTATCAGGGTACAAATGGGATGAACGATGGGACATAATAAACAGGAGAGCTCCGGTGTCTTCTTACGACTGATGAACTTCTAAACGTAGCCGTAGATGCGCATCATAACTCCAAATGAGTTCATATGCTTAAACGACAGCGAGATGTCGGAACGCTCAGACGACAGCAATACCTAGTGTCAAATTTCGGGAAGGAAGCTAGGTCCATTCATCCACAACCTAGAATGCAAGAGATCCTGCGGTGCTGCTCCCTTCGAAAGAATGTCAGCAGGGTTCATCTCAGTTGGCACATAGCGCCAATCCATTCCCCTCATAAGTTGTTGAATTCCAATGGATTGTGCAGTCAAAGGTATCCATTTTCCTGATTTTGCGAAATAAATTGGCTAATATGAACGCTTCGCATTGCTCAAGCTTGGGAGCCGCGAGAGTTTTTAGTGGGGCAACCATTGTCTTCGAACAATGCAAGTGAACCTCAGCAGCTGTATCCGTAAACGAATGAACATATATGCAAGCTCCATAGGCCTGGAGGTTGCCATCACATGCATGCAATTCAAACCTTGCCTTAGGCTGTAGTACACCGCGAGGAAATGTGCCATGACCCACAGTGGCGAAATCCTTTCAAAAATTAGTCCACGCTGAGTCCTAAAAATGTGGAAGGCTCTTATTCCAATGCAGCTTGTCTCTTCACATGCGCTGCATGATGATTTTCGCTCTGGTCAAAGTAGTTCCGATCAATCCAATAAGATCATGGCAGCGTGCAATGGCAGACAATACTGAATGCTAGCCAACACCGATTTGTGGAGCAAATGTAAACAGAAAGCAGTCCTTACGGGGCTACCAAATAAACCCAAGAGCCTTAGTTACATCGCTGCCAGAAAGCTTCAGAAAGCTTTCCCTTTCGGCCTCTGGGACTGCTCATGCAATTCAAACCTTGCCTTAGGCTGAAATACATCGCGAGGAAATGTGCCGTGACCCACAGTGGCGAAATCCTTTAAAAAATCAGTCCACGCTGAGTCCAAAGAATGTGGAAGGCTCTCATTCCAATGCAGCTTGTCTCTCCACATGCGCTGCATGATGATTTTCGCTCTGGTCAAAATAGTTCCGATCAATCCAATAAGATCATGGCAGCGTGCAATGGCAGACAATACTGAATGCTAGCCAACACCGATTTGTGGAGCAAATGTAAACAGAAAGCAGTCCTTATGGGGCTACCAAATAAACCCAAGAGCCTTAGTTACATCGCTGCCAGAAAGCTTCAGAAAGCTTTCCCTTTCGGCCTCTGGGACTGCTCGAAGTACATCGAGGAAGTTGGAGCACCATTTCCGCCATTGAAAATTGCCTCGAGTAAGAAGATCCGTGGTTTGACTCATAATATCCAGTACATCCTCGACCGAATTTCCTCCAGATATCATGTCATCCACGAAGAAGCTATGTAGGATGGTATCCGAACCCCAATGGATACGATGATGGCCATCCATGGCCAGCTGATGCATAGTTCGAATAGCTAAAAACGATGCAGGCTTCCTCCCATAAGTGATTCTGTTTAATTTGAAGATCTGTATGTCGTCGTCAAGAGAGTCCCGCCATAATATTCATTGGAGCATGGTGTCAGGCATTGAGACACATTCACACCTATAAATTTTACCGATAGCACCCTTAAGAGCAATGGAAAATGTACGAAAACGAATGAGTGTGTGAAATAGCTTGGCTTGAATAGACCTGACATGAGCAGATCATTTAACGAAAGACCAGATGTGGTGGCTGCCGAGTCGTCGAATACAACCTTTAGCTTTGTGGTGGAGCTGTCCTCTTTGATGACGCAGTGATGTGGTAACAAATATTTGCACTTGTGCCTATCTTCGTTTGGCACTAGCGACATATGATTGAGGGACAGCATTCATTCATGAATGCTGAATATTTTGCGTAGACAGACAAATTACGCACTAATTTGCGTTCCAAGTTTTCCAGACGCCGCTTTGCTTGCAAATAGGAACCGCCCAGGGAACCCACACTTCGCTTTAATGGCAAGCGGACTGAGTACTCTCCGGAGTGTAAACGAGTGTGAGTGCTAACGAAATGCTCCTCGCAATGAAGCTCCTCCTTTGTTGCCCTAGCAATCGACTCAAAGATGTGCTCCACCTCCCAAAATTGATGAACTAAGTCATCGAGCCGAGTGCTGTGATTGATGTCATCCCAAGATTGGGTTGCGATGAACGATGAGAGAATGGGGGTCGAGTGCCCGCCACCAGAAAGAATCTATCCAAAATGGGTCTTCTGTAGTAAGGGTAATCCAGGCGCCAGCTGAATTTGTTCCACACACAGCAGCTCGAAGAATAGTCCAGCTCCGGTGAGCAGATCAATCCGCTGCGGCTGTCAGAACGAAGGGTCAGGAAGCTGGATATGCGAAGGTATACGCCAATTAGCTGTGATAGTCGACGATCGAGGTTGATGATCCGTAATCTTCTGGGCAACGACGGCTGCTAGTGATGCTAGTGGTGAACTCTGAAATCCGAGATTTCAGAACGAGACCATCCGCGATACCTTCTGTTGAGAAGCTACCACCTATGCTAGCTACCGCCTATGCCAGAGACTGCGGTGTGCGATTTAGTTTTTCGAAGTTGAAGTTGATTAGCTAGACGACTTGTTATGAAATGTAATTGAGATCCCGAGTCCGAAAGCGCACGATATGGGACGAAAGTTCCAAAGCTCGTTTTGGCGAGAACGACGAAAGTGGCTAATAGCACAGCATCAGACGGACTTTGGGATATGAGGGCTTTCGCCAGTGGGGGGGACAACGCAACCATGGCGGCATGACTTGGCTGTGCTTGCAAGGCTTTATTCGGGAAACCAAATTAAACGGTCTCTGATGAACGAACGAAATGCAAAAGTGAGTGGTGCTTCAATCGGCAAGTACGGCAGGGACCTGTTTTGCAATCTTCACGTGATGGTCCTTTCGTATGCAGTTCACGCATATCCCTAGCCTCCTTGATTCTTTGTGGAGCTCATCTTGCGATAAACCTTTGAAACGCTCACAATTTTATGCCATCGCACAAAACAAACCGGAGCGGGAGCGTTCGATGCTACAAAAGCCTTTCTATGTTTCGCACTCACTGTTTTTTCAGCCTTGTCAACCTGACCATCTTTCCCTTGCATGGCGTGTTGAATGCCCTCAGGGTGCGACATCTAATATCAAGAAAAGTAGAAAATTTCTCCCAGGATGGAAGACCTTGATTAGAAGAGACTTCTTCCCATTTGGTTTGAGTCAGCCCACGAGTCAGCCCAAATACCGCTCCGATGTGTGCCTGTAAAATGAGAAGTTTGTTAGCAAATCTGGCTTTTAGAATGTCTAAAGCTAAGCGATAATTATCCTTGGTCATCTACAACGAACTGATAGTGTCCAGGGCCACTCCGCTCTAACAGGAGCGCAAGTACTGTAGCTTCTCAGTAGAAGTAAGCTCCGCTTCACTATCGATGACCACTGTGAACATAGAGTAGAAACTGTCCAGTCCGTATACTCTCCGCTGAAATTGGGCAGCTGCAGTTGTGGAAGGCGCGATCGATTTGCCATGTATATAAGGGACCAGGATTCGTTTGGATTCATTCGAAACGTGGAGTAATTAGCGGGCTGAGAACGCTTGCCCAACTCCCGTTCTTGAATAGTCTCAAGTTGCAGCACGGCAGAATCAAAATGCCCCGGAAACTCGCCACTAATAGCTCGGAAATCCTGCTCCTGATATCCTCTGTCTTGAGACTAAAGAATTCAATCCGGCTAATAGTTAGATCAGCGGTAGCCAATACTTCACCAGCCGGAGCGCAAGCCGATGGTGTATCATCCGAGACGGACCCGATGTTTAAATTGTTGTCACTCATTATATTTATGAATGCAGAACTTTTAATGTTTCATTTTTCCCGCTAACCTTTTCACGCCGGCTGCGCAGACCTAACGTTGCGAACGTTGTAACGGCGGCGAGTGCCAGTAGAGGGATGCAATAAAAGCGAAGACGAATAATTGTGTATAATACCTTAAAAAAGCTCTGCTGGAGGAATGGAGCAAAATAAGCCCGGAAAGCACTCGGAAGCTGGTCTCTTCCATGAACAGTAGGTTAAAAGCCGTAATAAAGGCTAAGGGATTACATACTAAGTACTAAAATACCTGTTTAACCTTTTATTCGACTAATATTAAACTAGTTTGTGGCTGCATAGTTTTAGGTCGGACCTGTATTTAATATATATTTTAAGTTTTTATTTTGTTTTAAGCTGAGCAATATTTAATCAGCTAATAAAGTTACGTTTTTAAATGTGATAAAACATAGAACAAATTGGCGTTTAAACATTTTTTGTTTTTCCTCTAGTTTGCATAGTTTTGGCTTTGAACGACTGCATGTATGCATGCACTGCACCGGCACAGAGATGTTAAAGCGAAGACCGCTAATGCGACGAGGCGACGACCAAAACCAACAGTTATCCAGAAGCGAACGATCAAAAATTTGATCTGATTTCGAGTTTGAAATTCCAGAGAGAGGTCAGTGCAGACTTTTTTAACAAATATCTAGTTAAACCTTCGACACAAATTTAACTATATGTTTGAACAGTTTTTTCACACGATAAGCTCACGGAGATCACGTCGGGGTTACCAAAATGTTGGAAGCTGCCGAGCTTTTTCGGCAACTCTGACTCCACATTTACACATTATTCTCCGTTGTTGAGTTTTAGGGGCTGTGTTAATTTTCGATGTCTTATTTTTAATGTTAAAGGCTGTGGCCGTAAACTTTGTGTTTTACAGTGCACAAATGTGTATGTAGTAAATTGTTTGAGATGCCAAGCTTTTTTGGCACCTATTTTTTGTCCAAAATAATACACGAATTGTTCAAATTTGATAGCGTTTTTTTAAACTGGCGGCTAGCGGAAGCCGATTGCTTGCTCTTTGCCCGGCCAGATAAATGTACAATCGAGATCCAAATGCAACCAATGCGCAGAGAGGTTAGCAGATTACTGAAATTGGCACCGTCGAGATAACGAGATCGTGTACGCAAAGGTTTCGCGTGGGCGCCCGCCAATTCTACCGATCTTTGAGAAGAGTCAGATACTCATCGCGCCTACAGATTAGATTAACTACTGCAGCTGAGTGACCCGTTGCCAGCCTTCCAGACGATTATAGTTCAGCTTCGTCAGATCGGGCTCGAGGATTGCTTCGTGTGGACCGCCTAAAAGCAGATGAGCAGGAGTCAGGACATCTAAGTCAGCAGGATTTTCTGAAAGCGAGAGCAAAGGGCGAGAATTAACAATTGCCGTGATCTGGCAGATCAGAGTGCACAGCTCGTCGAAGTCAAGCACAGCGGGCCCAACTGAGCGGTACAGGTGATGCTTTGCTGTCTTCACGGCCGCTTCCCACAATCCGCCAAAGTGCGGAGAGCGTGGTGGGATGAAGCGCCAGTCGATCGAGTCCGCCAAACAGGATTCATAGACCTCCTTCATATGCGAGTCGCTCAAAACAAGTTTCTTGAGCTCCAAAAGCTCGTTCTTGGCGCCAATGAAGTTTGTCGCATTGTCGGACCAAATTTGAATTGGCCTTCCTCGCGTGGAAGTGAAACGCTTTAAGGCGCCTAGAAACGAAGCGGTGGTCAGTTCCTTTACGAGTGTATAGCCCTAGAAGTAAAGCAAATGAATACACTGATGTAGCACTTGATGGTTGGCCTCGTGCGGATTTCTGATCTGTAGAAAAAGGGCCCGCAGTAATCCACTCCAGTGACTTCAAAGGGTCGAGATCCCACCAAACGCTCCTTAGGCAGATCTCCCATGATGTGCTGAACCATGCGCGACCTAGTCCTGAAGCATCTCACACACTTGCTGACTACCTTTGATACTGCCTTGATTCTGCCAATGGGCCAATATTCCAGTCGAATTTTGGCAAGTAGTGCGCTAGGTCCAGCATGAAGGTTCCTTTCGTGATAATACCTTATCAGCGCACAAGTTATGGGATGTCCCTTTGGCAGAATCAGCGGCTGCTGAGCATCAAATTCAGAGATGAGTTGCCAAGACGACCTCCAACTCTTAGTAATCCATACTGATCGATGAACGGAGAGAGTGAGCAGATAGAACTGGATTTCCTGACTTGACCATTGCGTTAAATCTCCCTTGTATCCATATACAAGTTAGCCAGTTAAATATTTCGGATCAGAAAATGCATTCCTTGCCGAATATCAGAAACAGTGAGTCCAGAACGCCGAAGACGATGAAAACATTTATGCATGGAGGCGAATGTGCGCTGCATCCGAAGAATGAATTTGCAAATTTGCATTCTGACGTAAGATCGGCATATGGGGACGCGATTAGCAATACTCGCTTGCGAAGCTCGGCCGTTGCTGCTTCAGGAACAGGAGGTACAGGCCACTCTTCCTTGAAGCCTACCAAAAACGATGGACCGTGAAACCACAGCTCTGACTGGATAAGTTGGTGGGGAAGCGAGCCTCTAAAGAGAACGTCAGCAGGATTGAATGATGTGGAGATATAGCGCTATTCCATGCCTGTCATCAAATCCTGAATTGAAGCCACTCGATTTGCCACGAAGACTTGAAATTTGGCTGGCTTATCCCGTATCCAAGATAACGCTGTTGATGAATCTAACCAGCAGTAAAACGACTTGTAAAAATTCCAACATTCTTCAAATTACTCATTAGTTTCGCAAGCAAATGGGCTTCAATTATTTCCAACTTGGGAATCGATAAAGGTTTAAGTGGCGCCACTCGAGATTTTGAGCACAAAATATTGCTCGACAACTGCATTTCCCTGGGCACCACATATATGCAAGCGCTATATGCTCTGTGCTGGCGTCACAAAATCCATGAAGTTCGATTACCGTAGCACAAGGACGAACAACACGAGGAAGTGATATTCCCGTGATACTTGACTAACTGTTTCTCAAGTCCATCTAAGTTGAATGCAACGCTGAGGTTAGGCTTTCATCCCAGTCCAAATTTTTTCTCCAAAGCTGCTGAAGGAAGATTTTGCACCTGATAATAACGGGATTTATCAATCCAAGAGGGTCGTAGAAACGAGCAATCGTAGATAAAACCGATCGCTTGGAGGGCTTCGAATTTGTGTCCAGCGCGGACAAGGCAAAAAGCAGCTGATCTGATGCAGGGTCTCATGCTAAGCCAAAAGTTTTTGTTACATCACTTCCATCATGAAACCTTAAGTATTTCTCTCTGTAATCTTTAGGCGTTCCTTCAAGTACTTCCTGATGGCTAGAACACCATTTTCTAAGTTTAAAATTACCGCAAGATAGTATGGCGGAGGTTTGATGCCATAACCTCAGCGACAGAGCTGCTGCCCGAGATGAGATTCTGCACGTAAAAATCCTGTTGCAGAGCAGCTGAGCCAAGAGGGTAGGACTCACGCTCATCAATGGCCAGCTGGTGCATTGGGCGAACTGCTAAAAATGATGCAGCTCTAGTGCCATATGTGACGGTGTCTAACGTGTAGACCTGAATCTTGGACTGGATAGAATCTCGCCATAGAATGCACTGATAGTAATTAACAGGAGAGGACACTCGTACGCAGCGGTACATTTTACAAATGTCCCCAGTGAGAGCGACTGGATATGTGTGAAACCGAATTAGTATGCTGAACAATGCAGGCTGAATAACAGGGCCTGCCATCATCGCATCATTTAGGGAACATCCAGTTGATGTAGCTGCCGAACCATCGAAAACGACACGAAGCTTTGTCGTCGTACTATCCTCCTTTAAAACACAGTGATGAGGCAAGAAATATCTGCAGAGACTACGAGAATCAGGGTTGACTGGGGACATATGCTTCAACTCAATATACTCCCTCATAAAGGCAGAGTACCGCTCCTTGAGTGTAGTATCTCGATCCAACTTTCGTTCCAAATTGATGAATCGACGATGCGCCTGAGTGTAAGATTCCCCTAAGCGATCACCATTATCCTTTAACGGAAGACGAACTGAATACTCCCCTGATGGCAAACGTGGGAAGTGTTCTACAAAATGCGCTTCACAATCTAATTATTCCCTGGTATTCAAAACGGCGTCCGCACAAATCTCGACCTCCCAAAACATATGAAGAGTTTTATTCAATCTTGCATCCATGCTAGCTTGCAAATCTAGAGAATTATGCGTTGCCAAGAGCGTCGAGCGTGCTACCCTGTGTCCACCACCATATACGATCCACCCAAGCCGGGTCTTCTGCAGAAGAGGCAGTCCATCGGTGAGTTTGATTTGCCCTACGCAGAGGAGATCATAGACAACGCTAGCACCAATGAGGAGATCCACTCGCTGAGGGTTGAAAAATGCAGGATCAGCAAGCTGAATATTTGATGGCATATTCCAGTCTTCCAGACTGCCAAACTTGGTTGACCAATGAGGAGATCCACTCGCTGAGGGTTGAAAAATGCAGGATCAGCAAGCTGAATATTTGATGGCATATTCCAGTCTTCCAGACTGCCAAACTTGGTTGACAATCGGTGAACGTAGGCGCTATAAGAGCAGTAAGCGTAGTTGTATAGTCAGCTGTGCGAGAATGCATACAAATGTTCACGGTGGATCCCTCCGTAGCCACGCTGGTATCGCCGAGCCCAGAGACAAGTGCAGACGATTGAGTTCTCCTAAGCTAAAGCTGATGGGCAAAACTGGATGTGATGAGATGAAGCTGAGATCCTGAATCTAGTATGGCACGACAAGGAACTAAAACGCCAGACCGATTCTTTACGAGAACCACAGCGGTAGCCAGAAGCACAACATCGGATTGAAGACCTTGGGCAGCAAGAGAGGTAGAAGCAGTGGAAGGTGAACTGCTAACAGAATCCTGAGTGGCAGACATGGCGTCTGGTTGGAGCGTTAGATCCGGAGGAGAAAGATCTGGGGAGCCTTGAGTTGTGGATTGCCGATTCTCGAAATGCAACAAACTATGATGCCTCCTACCGCATACTCGACATTTTCCACTCTTGCATGCACAAGTCCGATGCCCCGCCTTCAGGAAATTGAAACAGAGGGAAAGCTTCTTCACTTCTTTGCGGCGCAGCAAAGGAGACTGATTTCCGAATATCTTGCAGGAATATATACCGTGTCCCGCTGAACGGCAAAAACTGCATCCAGACGAGTCGGTGGACGAATTGGAGGCAACAAAGGTTTTCCTTAAATGCGAATTATGGGTTTTTCCCACCTGAGCGCTACTAGCGGGTGCCGCTGAAGCGTATTCCAAATTCTCCATTTTCTGGCCACGCTTCTCCAAATATTCATAGCAATCCTTTGCTGTAGGTATGGCATCCGACGACAGGTGTTCTTCCCATTTCATTTGCGTCTTAGCGTCAAGCTTCTGCAGCAGCAGGTTAATTATCATGCAGTTGGATGTCTCCAAATCCGTTCCTAATGTTTGCAAAGCACGCATATGCAAATTGACTGCATTCGAAAACTCCCGAAGCCTTTTAGGAGATGGCGAATCCACTCTCTTGAGACCAAGAATCTTCTTGATATGTTTCTGAAAAACAACTCGTTTATTACTAAAACGTTTATTAAGTATATCCAGCGCCACACGATAATTGGCACTGGAGAGTTCCAAAGATCGAACCGAATCCAAAGTCACGTCAGCGAGGCTAGAGCGAAGGTGCTGGAACTTCTCGATGTCGCTGAGATCCGCATCCGCGTCGATGATCGAATTGAACATCGCCATAAAGTCAGAATATTCGACGTATCCATCAGAAAACTTGGGTATTTTAAACTCAGGAAGTCGCTGCTTATCAGGCATAACGATGGTACTGTGTCCAGAATGGCTTGGTCGGGTTGTCGAATAGGCAGCAGCGCGCAAGTTGCCTAGTTTGAGAGCAGCCAGTAGCTCAGCCTTCAACGATATGAAGAGCGTATCATAGTTGATGCGCATCTCACTCCTAACCTCGTCTTGATTAAGCGCTTTCAGTTCATTATGGGCCTTATTAAATTCTTCTCGAATTTCTGCCAGCACGTCGATACGAACGTCGATTTCCGTAGCGTTCAAACTATCGATCTTATTGCCAGCGAATGATTCGCCGAGCCCGCTCATTCGATCATATAAAGACTGAACGCGCCTGTATTTGGATCGCTTTCCATGTTTAACGGTGTGAAATGCCGCGTCGGGGTCACCAATGTTTGAGATCCAAATGCAACCAATGCGCAGAGAGGTTAGCAGATTACTAAAATTGGTACCGTCGGCTAAACAGAGGGAGAGCGCAGCAGCGCTGCCGAACGTTGTTGTTTACAGTGCCTTGAATATTCTAAATATGTATAGTTCTATGTTAGGCTTGTTGTTTAGCGGCTGGCCCACACATAAACCAAAAAAACTATAACTAAAACTAAACTAGATGCAATTTTGACGGCCGGTATGTAATGATGATACGCGATGCTGCGTTCGACGACGAATTTGTTAGCCAACGCACTGTCATATAAGCAATATGCGCGGCGAACATGAGTGTGTGGGTCTGTGCGTATGCACTGAGAGCATAAGATCAGATGATCATAGATAAGTTAAGAAATACATAACTGAGCTAATAAGAATTACTGACGGCTGCTGCTCCGAACAAGGAATTTGTCGACCCGAATTTGGATAGCGCAGAATATGAAGGAAAGTTCTTTAGTGCCCATGCCATTTTCACTGGAGCTATAAGTCAGCGAGGCAGTCACGATAATGGTCACGTCACGTGGTCACGTGGTGGAACGTCTATTTGAGGGACAAACACAACTTCTGGAGAAGATTCGAGATACGGTGGGTCCCGCAGAACTGCATTTTGAGAAAATACGCATTCCAACCTTTTCTGGAAGGTACAAAGATTGGAGTCAGTTTAGTGACCTGTTCCTAGGCTCATTCAACAAGAAGAGCAGTCTTTCCAAATGTCAAAAGTTCAATTATTTGAAATCGTATCTAGATAGATGGTGAAGCTTTTTCTCTTATTAAACATATTCCCATTACTGATGATAATTGCGTCCTGCATTGGAGAGGCTCAAAAACCGTTATAACAAAAAATCACTGATTGCTCGGTAATTCATTCAAAACTTTTTTTCGTTGCCAAATGCAAAAGGTTCAAAAATAATCGAGTTGCGTAAAATTATCGACACCGCAGATGTGAGTATACGTGGTCTACACTCGCTAAAATGTGACAACCGCGATGTGAGGCTGATCCATATCTTGCTATCAAACCTAAACCCTGAATGCAGGGATGCTTGGGCTTAATTTAGTGAATTGTGCGATCGGTGCTGCTGTCAGTACATCTGCTGACCCAAATCTACGCTCGCCTATACATTCTGCTGATGCTGATCCGGTCGTGGTCAGCCATCATACATTGCAGAGGAGATTTTGACCAATAGTCAAACCATATTGCCACTATAATCGACACCTAGAGTACCGAGACAAGCTGCAAAATACTTCTGGATACTGGTTCAACTATACCGATGGTCACCGAGTCGTTTATTCAACGGACCGGATTGCCGTGCACGTATGCTCGTATACCAGTGGCTGGCTTAGGTGCAAACCCTGCTGGGGTTACTCGAGGTCCCACCACGTTCACGCTACTCTCCCGCACAAGCTCTGCATCAGTGGCGGTAATAGGTCTGATTATGCATACATTAACCTCCTCGATTCGAGCCCAAAAGATCGAGTCGAGCACTCCGTTGTGGGAACAGATTTGTAACCTACCCTCATCGGACCCTACATTTGGGAAATCATTCGAAATCGACGTGATTTTAAGAGCTGATCAACTTTGGACCATTTACACTGGACAACGTAAAGAGTTTGGTCTAGAATATCCTGTTGCACTTCATATTATACTTAATTTTGGTTGGGTCATTACAGGCAGCTACCATCCCTGTAGTGATGCTCACACCCACGCATAAGAACATCACGTTCACGAGGTTTTGGATACCTTAGTTCGATCGTTCATGGACATGAAATGAGTTCAACCAAGTAACGCAACCATTGACGCTAGTGATCCCGCTGAGAAGCACTTCTTTCGAACGCATATACACAGAGGCGATGGCGTGTACATAGTCCAATATACGTTAAAGGATTCTGCTTACAAACAACGAGGACGCATGTAGTTGATTCCGTCTACTAGCTTAGACGGGGATCCCGCCAATCACAACTACTTAGCCCACCACGCAGTATTTAAGCCAGATAGCACCACCACGCGATGCCGAGTTGTATTCGATGGCTCTGGAGAGGACTGTAAGAGATATTCTCACAATTTACGATTACACATTGGACCACCTATTCAAAGGTATTTACTTGGAGTATTTCTACGCTTCCGTCAGCATCGCTATGTGTTCTGTACGGACATTGAGAAGATGTTCAGATGCACCCTGGTTTCAAAAGAGCACACGCAGTACCAACGTATCGTATTTTTTGAAACATGTGAAACCTCGATTCCCACAGGCCACCATACACATACATACATACATACATCGAAAACACAGCTGACAACAACAAACAAAATATTTTTACCCTGCATTTTGTCAAAATTTGACAACACATTTGGAAAATGTATTTATTTTTCAACTATGGTTCGACAAATAAATAAATTCGATGAGGAAGATTTTTTTGCAATGCTAAACTATTTTAGGTAAAGTAGGCCAAGAAGGGTGTGAGTGATTGTAAGTAAATCCAAGTAATATTTGATTTACAAGACTATATTTTATGTGTTTTATGTGTGTTGTTTGTAGGGGGCGGATCACCAGGTATTAGCACTCACAAGCCAGTCAAATGAAACCAACGCGTCTATGCATTCCACTTCATGCACTTAAGTTTATTTTCGGTTATTCAGGTATAGTAGGTAATAACAAAAGGTATGTAGAGGCGAGAATTCGTATGTATGTAATGAAATGAAATATAATGTATGTACGAAAGACGTCGAACGATCGTAACGGGGGTGGGCGCGCAACTGCAAAACCCCGCTCCAGCTAGTGGCCGCCCGAGCTCTGGGCGGCAATCCTGAGTGCCGTGTGCAAGAGCGTACGTGAGTGAGTCGGGCGCGATGCGCTCTCCAGAGCGCTCTCCACAGTGCGCTGCGGAAGTTAGCGGCTGCCCTGAACATCCTCCCCCCCCTTGCAGGATTGCAAAGTATAATTGAGGGTTTTGTTTAATAAAAGAGGGTCTACGGATGGCGGCGCTATCCCTGGATGCTGGGATGCTGAAACCCACGGTGACGCTGCTGCATTTCCTCCGAAAGGCTGGCTGGCGGGAGTACGAGGGCGGCGTTCAGCTCGGGACGCAGGAGATGGCGACGAAGATGCTGTGGCTGAGCGGGCTGAACGACGAGACGCGGGTATGTGAAGTAGCGTGTGGTGATTCTTGCCACACTCCCTGCACAGCCCGCCACTGCGACAATCACCGCCGGAATGCTGATGAGCCAGGCAGTTTGTGCAGTACTTATTTGTAAGTACGGCTCGGAGCCTCTTCACAGGGCTCAACCGTAGAAAGTGGTGGCAGGTCCGTAGCGGATGAACTCCTGGGCAGACTCGGCATCGGTAGGAGTTCAGACCGCAAGCGCGTCGGCTCTCAATGATACGGTCGGCGCGGGACTGTGGGCCCAAGGCTGGATGCGGAAATCTAGGATGAGATGAAGGTGTCGACGAAGCATTAATACGAGAGTTGTAACGGGTTAAAGGCCCACCTTGGGCACTGGAAATTGTCACGTGGTTACATGTAACTGAGTTGAGGTTTGGGCTTGAACTCGGCACGGAGTTGTGATCGCCAAAACAGTGATTATTACGGATGTCATCCCGTCGGTCAACCGTTGGAGAGCGTCCTAGCAATTCTGCGGAGAAGGCCGGTAGAGGATTGCTTTTGTCGCCTCGAGAGCCCGCATCTCTTACCCTTTGGATAGGTACTCTAGACACCTGACTCGAAAAGGACACAACCTGGGGGGCTCTCTGAACGGCCGTATTAGACACTGGCCCAGAGAGCACCCAACCGAAAACTGTTTCTTGCCCGAGGAGAGAGCCACATATGTTCGTCTGTAAGCCGCTTGACAGTACGGATGGTAGAAGGTCAGCTCCGATCAGGACATCGATTGGTGAGCTCTCGAAAAATTTAGGATCCGCCCACTGAAGGCTAGGCAGATCTCTCAGCATATTTTGGGAGATCGGATGCGAGGGAATATTCGCTGCCACCTCCGGAATAACGTAAGCTGTAACGTTTAATTGTAGCCCCGACTTAGTCGGAGAGCGGATGGAAAAATTGCAAAGCTTTTTTGACTGAGCGGATACAGTATGATTAATGCCGGAGACCTGTGCCTGGATAGGTTGGAATGGCAGTTTGATCATGCTGACTAGACGTTCCGTAATGAACATGGCCTCGGAGCCAGAGTCGATCAAAGCGCGGGCGCGAAAATTGGCCCCCAGATGGCAAATATTAATCATAGCCGTGCTCAGGAGGACTGCACTTGTACTGGAAGCGAAATAAGCCTGAACGTTGGACAAGGATTCGGAAGAACTCGGATGTTGTACGAATATGGAAGTCGGCTCGTTGGAACTTGGATTGCCACGGTGCAGCAGCGTGTGGTGCCGTTCCCCACAAGTGACGCAGTTGTGGGCGCTTTGGCATTCTCGGATCTGATGTCCTCGTGCGAAGCAGTTCAGGCATAGCTGTTTCTGTTTAATGCAGCTGGAACGAGCATCAACGGTCATGTGGAGGAAGCGAGGACAATCACGGATTGGATGATTCTCTCTGGAGCAGAGATCACATGTCCTCCTCTGCGGATTCACTGTTGTCTCGGACGAGTGAACCCTCCTAGGAACAGGACTCCCTTGGGACCGGAACGGATTACTTTTAGAAGGTGGCGGATTCGCATCGCCTTTCGAACTATGTGGATTGGAAGGGTGGCTCTCGATCGCCTCTAGCGTCAGATACCGCTGACTGAGGAAGGAGTCCATCTCTTTCCATGACGGCATTTCCTTCTTGTCGGTTATGGACTCTTCCCACAACGCGCGGGTTAATCTCGGCAATCTTGAAGCGCAAATGGTCACGAGAAAGCTATCCCAATTGTCAGTGGAGACCTTGGAGTGGGCGAGTGCGGTTAGAACTCCCTGGATCGTACTTTGCAGTTCTTTCAGAGCACGACTTGAATCGGACCCGATATGAGGCAAAGAGAGGAGAAGATGAATCTGGTTAGTCACCAGGAGCCGTCGGTTCTCATATCGGTCACGAAGGGAATCCCATACCATCTCGAAGCCATCGTTGGTCAGCGGGGACTTCTCAACGATGGCCTTCGGATCGCCACTGGTCTTAGTGGCGAGGTAGTACAGCTTTTCTACGAGTGAGAGTCTAGGATTGTTAATATAAATGGCTGTGAAGAGGTCCCGAAAAGTGGGCCAGCGAACGTAATCCCCTGTGAAAACTTCGATGTCACAGGGTGGCAGTCGACAGCCGCCATTGAAGTCCGGCTGTGCAGGAGGACGGACTACTGGGCTAGCCGATTGGACCGTAAGGTCGTCTAGGCACCGTTCATAATCGTCATAGCACGAGTCGTACATGGCTTGGATCTCTTTGCCGCGGAACTCGTACTCGGCTTAGACGTAGCGGGTAACTTTATCGGTTTAGTCACCGAGGTAGGTGTGCCTGGGGCGGAACCACTGCGTGGTGTCCTACTACCTGTAGCGGGCCCTGGTAAAAGTTTTTTGCTGTCCTCGTCACCAGTGGGCATGTTCTGACCTCACCCGCTGAGAACAACGAAGCGGAAGCGGAAGTGTCGGGTGGATGGACACGGAAAACGGACCCAAAAATCCTTTGGTATTGACTTGTTGGCAAGTCGGAAGCGCTTGGATATACTATGGCGAACGGGCGCTAATATTGGGAGTCGGTGGCAAGTGACACCCAAAAACAATATACCCGCCGAAAGTAGGGTAGCGCGTCACTGGACAAGCCACCACCGAAAACGATACACCCTAAAAATACAGGGTAGCGAGTCGTTTGGCGCTCCGTTATGCGCAAGAGCGGCGCCGACAATCTGCTCTCCCAACAAAAACAACGCGCGCTACGGTGGAGAGGCGAACGCGAAAACGAGCAAAAGCAGGCTCCGCTATTGCTGCTTGTATGTATGGATGTACATAGGTGCGGGGAGGTGTGGATATACAGACGCAAGAATATGCAGCTAATATATATATGTATGCGGGTATGGAAAAAATAAGTGAAGATTCGGATAGATGGTTTATATTGTAGGTGGAAATATGTATGGGCAAGAATATGCAGTTTTATGTGTATATATTTCGGATAAAAATCTATATATCTATATGATGCGCAAGGATATGCGGTTGGGATATATAGATATGTGCAAGGATATGCAGTTTTATGTGTATATATTTCGGATAAAAATCTATATATATATATGATGCGCAAGGATATGCGGTTGGGATATATAGATATGTGCAAGGATATGCAGTTGTGATATACTATATGGATTTAGGTGCATTTAATTGCGGATTAGTACATATACATATATATATGTATATAGGCTCAAGAATATGCAGCCAATATATATGTATGCGGATATCAACAAATGCGGACAAGAATATGCCGTTTGGAATTGGACGGAAAAACACAAGATCACGGCACTTCACTGGTGTTTTGTACGTGGTACTTATCTTGGTTCCCCTGATAGAGTGATCCGCCTATGCTTGCTGGGGTGCGCTTCTCCTTGTTGGTGAATATCCGGCTCGAAGGACCAATGTTTGTAGGGGCGGATCACCAGGTATTAGCACTCACAAGCCAGTCAAATGAAACCAACGCGTCTATGCATTCCACTTCATGCACTTAAGTTTATTTTCGGTTATTCAGGTATAGTAGGTAATAACAAAAGGTATGTAGAGGCGAGAATTCGTATGTATGTAATGAAATTAAATATAATGTATGTACGAAAGACGTCGAACGATCGTAACGGGGGTGGGCGCGCAACTGCAAAACCCCGCTCCAGCTAGTGGCCGCCCGAGCTCTGGGCGGCAATCCTGAGTGCCGTGTGCAAAAGCGTACGTGAGTGAGTCGGGCGCGATGCGCTCTCCAGAGCGCTCTCCACAGTGCGCTGCGGAAGTTAGCGGCTGCCCTGAACATGTGTATATGTGTGTATATGTGTTTTAGAAGAGTTACAGAATTTTTTGTTTTCGTCATAGTCTTCCAAATTTATTCTATTTCAATTTACTTCATGTATAGATTTGCGTATGTGAAGTTACAACGATTCTACAATATATCAACCTGAGCAACCTGAACAGCGCGTTCTGAACTTATCGGCTGATATATTCTGATTTGTCATTGCAAAACAAGTAAAACAAATAAAAAATGCTTAAAACTATTTTATTTATTTATCTTAGAGTTAGGACTAATTAAAATTAGCCGGAACTAAATTTTTGTAAAGAGCTAGCTGCTTAGGCCTTCGGCTTGGCTTGTGTCTATTTACATATTATATATTTACCTAATTTATATATTTATACATACATTTTTACATTTAGGTATACTATACAATTGCATTTACATTTATACAGTGGAGAGCAAACATGGATACATGTTCATCACTTTTCAGTTTAAACGCCTGTAAAATCTTCAAAAATTACTCAATCCTTGTGATTTTTTTGTTATATATTCCTTAATTATATAAAAACGAAATAAAACAATAATTTAAATTAAAAGAGATGTTTGTTGGAGTTGGGTTTCCGAGGATTTTTATAGGACATAATTTTTCGAAGATTTTTTCTCTAATGTGTGAAGTTGCAGGGCAGTTTTTTAGTACGTGTTCTATGTGTTCGGGTTAATGTAGTGTTGTTGAGTGAATCTTGTGTGTCCTAATCTAAGTCTTAGAATTTTAATTTGGTCTATCCGTGTTATGTCTTTTTGCGTAGTGTTTTTGAGATAGTGTCCTGTGTGTGTTAGATTGCTGTTTAACTGTTGTTACCATGTGTTGCAGCGATCTATGTTGTTTTTAAGTTTTTGGAATAAGTTATTTTTAAGGAATTTGTTTATATCAGTACAATTAAAGTTGGGAGTGTAGTGGAGGGCGATGTTTATGGTGGATTTGGCGGTTTGATCGGCAAGTTCGTTGCCTTTTATGCCACAGTGGCTGGGGATCCAGAGTAGTTTTCTTTTGGTGTTGGTTTTTGTTATGATTGATATAGATTTGATAGCTGATAGGGAGTCGGAGCATATTATGAATTTTCCTTTCTTGCTTCTTGTTAGCTTTATTGCTTCAAGAATGGCAATCGTTTCTGCGGAGAGGATGGAGGAGTAGTGTGGTAGGATTCCTGTTTTTAGGATTACAGTATCGTTGGTTATGGCGAATGTGGCAGTTTTATGTTGCAGGGAGCCAACGGTGAATATATATTTGTGTTGTTTGTGTTTGTCTTTATGTTCTTGGAACATTTTTTTTGTATATTTCTGGTGATGTGTTGGTCTGATTAAAGTTGTGTAGGGAGATGTTGATGGTGGAAGGTGGAAATAGCCATAGTGGTGTGGGGTTGTTTGTTTGTTGGGTGGTGGAAGGTAGGGGATGTTGAGTTCCTTGCTAGATGAAATGATTTTTTCTAATGTGGATTTTAATTTCTTATTGTTTTGGTGTTTTATTTGCTTGGTGAATTTGTGGATTGGAGAGTTAGCACTGTGGAGGATTGTTTTTGATGCTTTGGCTGTCATTAGGTCTCTATTTTGCTCTATTGTAGAGCAAGGTAGGTTGGCTTCGAAAAGTAGGTTGCGGATGGGTGTTGAAGGAAGAGCGCCAAGGGCTGTGCGTATTCCTGCATTATATATTGTTTTTAGTTTGTTCAGCGTAGACCTAGGCGCGTGCCCATAAATGAATATGGCGTAGTCTATTTTGGCTATGAGTGTTGCCTTTGTTATGTTAACAAGTGTATGGGTGTTGCAGTTGAACTTAGGGCTTGCTAAACATTTTATTATGTTCAGTTTGTTGTTAAGGGATGGTTGGATGTGTCTTATATGCGAGTCCCATCTGTATTTATTGTTTATTGTTAGTCCTAGTATTTTGAGTTGGGTTAATTGGAGGATGGCAATATTGCTGGAGGATAGGGTACAATTGCAGTTTTGTTTCCTGCAAATGTGTAGGTGTTGGCATTTCTTAAGGGATAGTGATGATCCAGAGTATAAGCACCATTCTTGGATGTTTGCAAAAAGGCAGTCTAGGTTGAAGGATTGGTTTTGGCTCTATTGAGTGGGACTATAAGGAAATAATCGTCTGCGTAGGTACTAAAGTGGATTTCTTTATATAGGCTAATTATATTTGCAAGTTTGTTGTAGGCGATTAGGAAGAGGATAACTGATATTGGTGAACCCTGGGGGATACCATTAATGAGTGGGCAGGGGGAACTGATTGTATTATTAATTTTTATTTTAATTTTTCTGTTGGTCATAAAGTTTTTTTTGAAGTTAATAATTTTGGGGAGCATTCAACAACGTGGCCACAAGCGCAATAATGGGTCGCTTAGAAGCAACCAACCAACAACCAACCAAAGAATCTCCCAGGTTGTAGACGGGTGCAATCGGAATGGGGTACAGCCTCCATAGTCAGAGGGGCACACAGAGGCACACCACAAGGTGGAGTACTGTCGCCCCTCCTGTGGAACCTGGTGGTCGACGACCTAATCAAGAGATTCGAAAGGAGAGCCCCAAAAATAACAGCCTATGCAGATGACATAAGCATACTTATTACGGGTGTATGTCCATCGACACTCAGCTCCATAATGGAAAACACACTCAGGGAGATATGTGAGTGGGCGAACGAAGTAGGACTCAGCATCAACGCGGACAAGACTGACCTCATCCTCTTCACCAAGAGGTAAAAGGTACCGTCATGGATCCCCCCGAAAATCGATCAAACAAGGCTGACCCCAAAAACACAAGTCAAATACCTTGGCACAGTACTGGATAGCAAGCTAGCATGGAGACCCAATGTAGCGGAAAGGGTGAAGAAGGCTACCATTGCGCTATATGCATCAAAAAAGATGCTCAGCAGCACATGGGGCCTGTCACCTGCTCTAATGCACTGGATCTACATATCGGTGGTGCGACCAACTCTGCTGTATGGAGTCTTAGTGTGGTGGCAAGCTACCAGGAAGAAGACGTACCACAAGCTTATGAAAAAGACTCAGCGACAGGCACTGCTCTGCATCACGGGGGCACTGAGATCCACCCCAACAAAAGCACTCGAAACCATATTAGGAATTGACCCCCTGGACATCCACGCTCAACTGACGGCTGGAAAGGCCACTCAGCGCCACATTGCGTCGGGAAACATGCAGCCATAAGCATACGGGCATAGTTCAATCGGCAGGGACATGATCAGTAATACTGACTACATGACCACTCGAACGTGCCTCGACAACAACACAAACGCATTTCTGGGCCCGGAAGAGTGGAAAAAAGGCCAGATCCAACATCTCAATATATATACAGACGGCTCCAAGATGGAAGGAGGAGTAGGTGCAGGCTGGCGAGAGAAAGAGCAGAAAATGTACCTGTCTCACTCAGAACGCTACAGAGCGATCTAGAAACGCTGGCTAAACTAGAAAACGAGAGCAGGTGGAGGAGCACGACCAACTGCAGAGTCTCGAAAATCATGTGCAAAAAACGCAGCGAGAAACTCAGCCACTATCTGCTGCACCTTCCACGGAAAGATTAGAGACTGCTGGTGAGAATACTAACAGGTCACGCCTGGCCGCATCACATGCAGCCAAACTAAACATCACCAACAGGATCATCTGCAGGAAATGCGATGACCCTGGGGCTATTGAAACCCTAGAACATCTAATCTGCAGCTGCCCGGCTCTCTCACTGGCCAGGATAAGGTACCTGGGCGCACCGACGCTGACATCGCTAGAAGATGCCTCCAAGAGGTCGCCAAAGGAACTGCTGGCCTTCGCCAAAAACACCTCAATCTTAGGTGATATGAAACCCTCAATAGCACCCGCGTAAAGGTCCATAATCAACCGGATAACTAAGGGCCATACTGGCCTATGGGAGACCCCATGAGGGTCGTCCGGGTTAACCTAACCTAACCTAATAATTTTGAGGCCCTATTTCCAATCTATTAGTTGGTCGATTATGGAGTGCACTTCGACTCTGTCAAAAGCCTTTGAGAAATCAAGGGCAATGACAGCACAGTGCTTTTTTTGCGCAGCGATTTGGTTGTCAGGTAGTCTGCTGTGAGCAGACCGTCTGAAACCGACTTGCCACGTTTGAATCCAGATTGATTGGGGTGGATTAAGTTATTTTTGGTGACAAACCACCAAAGTGGTTTGGCTATGATTTTTTCAAGTGTTTTTGACAGGCAGCAGTTTAAGGATATTGGTCTATGGTTGGTTATTGATGTTTTGTTGGGGGTATGCTTGAGGATGGGGATAACTAGACTGGTTTTAAATGACTGTAGGATGCAATTTTTAAATATATTGTTAAGTCGCTCGTTCGTTCTAACAGCCGGTCGTCTTTCCGCGTCGCTCCTGCATTTTCTGCTTTTACTCTCAATTCACTCGACATTAATAGCCAATAGTTGTGTATATCTCGGAGCTTGTCATAACTGAGCAATAATTGTGTTGAATATCAGTGATTCGGTAGTTGCAGGTTGAGCAAATAAATAAATAAATAAATTTAAAGACGCGCAAGCTATTTGTTATTGCTTTTGCCCATTCCTCTCTGGATCTCCGCTCTCTGTGCTCACCGTTTCGTGCACTTCATCTGTTGCATTGCCTACGCACTGCTCATCGCTTTGTCGCTTTGCTGGATCTTTCGCCGTTCGCCGTGCAAATAGCTACTGCTGATCGTGGTGTTCGCTCTGAGGCCTACTTCCTCTCTCAACCTACGCTCTCTCTCTCTCTCTCTGTGCATCTCTTTTGGACCTTGCTCCGCTGTTAAACGGCAAAGCGGGATGTCAAAAACCGCAGCAAAGCGCGTCCGCAGTGACTCGTCGCTTGACTTAAGATCTGGTCGCATCTCAGATACGCTTTCGCCGCAGCTGATCGAGCTAATTAATAATCGATTCGATGAGCAGGCGAAACACATCAGCTGCAGCGTGAGGGAAGCTGAAGAAAGAATTCTGCGTGAGATGGCAGATAAGTTTGAGGATAGACTTCATAGTCTTTCGGAAGAAGTAGACCGGCTGCTTGGCCGACGAATAGAGAAGCTTAAGGATGGAAGCTGCGAAATTCGTGCGCTATGCAGCAAGGTGGAGGAACTGGAGGCAAAACTCAAAGCCAAAGAGGATGCAGATGCCGAAGCAAGCATTGCAAACGATGTCAGGGGTGCCCTTACTGGAAGAGGAGAACCTAAAGACTCTCTTCAACAGCCTTTGTTATTCATTAGGCCTCACACCACCACCAAAAGTGAAGGAGATTTTTCGGGTTAAGGTGCGGGACCATGCACATAATGTCGTTGTAGATCCCGTTGTTATTATAAAATTTGATAGCAGGCGTGACAAAATAATGCTGCTGCAACGGGCGGGAGAGCATCGACGACAGACCAAGCAGCCACTTAGCTTGGAGTTGTTTGGAATCCAGTCCAAACAACCCTTCTACATTAACGAGCAGCTCTCTTAAATCAACTACGACATCTTCAGAGAGGCAATGAAGATGAAGAAGTGTAATGCTCTGTCGGCTGTCTTCACCCGTAGACCATAGGTCTACGTTCGGCAGAGTGTTCGCGGCGAATTTGTGTACCTTAAGAGCATGGCTGAGCTCTGTGCCCTACAGAGAGTGAAAGCTGTGGCTGAGGTGGCGACTCAATCCGCATCTGGAGAAACTGGGCAGAGTAATTTTCGATAGAATAGAATTAATTTTTGTCCTCTACTTTTTGTTTCTCATTAGGTTAAATATTTCTACTCATCTTGTAATAGTCTCTGTTAGGAATCTCACTCTCTTTACATCATCTCCCCGTACTCTTAAAACAGTGGTGTTTGGATTGTCTTCTCTAATTTGTTTTTATTCCAGTGAATATGGATGATAATGCATGGTCGTCCGGCTCAAGCAGCTATACAATGCTAAGAATACTTGGCAATCAAGGGGAAGGTCTGCGTGTATGCCATATTAATACCCAAAGCCTAACTAAGAAAATCGAGGAATTTAGGTATCTATTTGTCAAGTCCAATATTGATGTCATATGTGTGTCAGAAACGTGGTTTTCGTCTCATGTTAGTAATTTGTTAGTAGAGTGTACTGGTTATGATTTGTTTCGATCTGATCGAGATAGTCATGCTGGAGGTGTAGCTATATATGTAAGCAAAGGTTTAAATGCTAAACTTGTATGTAATCACCCAAGTGAAAGTGCAGTTGAGTGGATATTTGTTCAAGTCACAAGCACAATACATTCTTCCAAAATTTTAATAGGCTGTGTGTATAGACCTCATCGATATATAGAATATCAAAACTTAACTGACGTATTGTCTACCATGTCGCTTGCCTATACAGATGTAATATTAGCTGGGGACTTCAACAGCAATGTCCTGCGAGAAAGGCAATTATCGGACGACATAGAATCTATGGGATTAAAGTTAGTAAATTCGTCTGCACCCACGCATTTCTCAAATCACTGTGATACCTTACTTGACTTATTTTTTGTAACCGACTGTCATAAAATTTCTACTTACAGTCAACTATCAATGCCAATGTTTTCGAAACACGACCTAATATTCTTGACCTATAATTTTCATACTGACTTAACTGAAAGCAGAATAGTAGAGAATAGTAGAGCTAATGACTGTATTCGTGTCTGTAATAGTGAATTGAAAAGTGTAAGCCAGTGGGCTAAAATGAATGGGCTAGGATTAAATCCAAATAAGTCAAAATGTACAGTCATAGGTAAAAGAAAGTTCGACACTAATGCAATACAAAAATTGACTATTGAAAACATTCCCATTGAATATGTAGAACGTGCAAACAACTTAGGTTTTATTTTTAACCAAACTTTGACATGGGATGATTACATAAACAGATCAGTCGGAAAAGCTTTTATGTTCCATTGTATTATTTTTAGCATATTTTTTTAGGCTAAGAAGGGGTTAGTTTAATGAAGTTTATTATTTATATAGCTTCGCTGTCGCAGTTGTTCGTCTGTAGGTTTTTGGTTGGGGGTTTGGTTTTTGTTTTTGTGGGTTTGAAACTGGTAGAAAGTGGGTTAGTTTTCGAGTCTTTGGCAAAAATTCTTAATTTTAAATCCTTAGTTTGTTGTGAAGAATGTGTTGTATTTGATGATTTACCGTCGGTTTCCATGACCTCTGGTGTAGCTTGGTTTTTTTCTTGGGTTTGCTGTAATGTTGGTGACTCTGTTACTATTGTTGGATTGGATGGTAGGTTGTGCCCGGCGGATGATGCGGGGGTGGGTTGTTGTTGCGGGCTGCTTTGTGACTGTGTGTTAAGATTCCTGAGTAGTGTGTTGATTGGAGTATGGGTATTAGTTGTGTGCGGAGTGGGACTTCTGAGTATGTTGGCGTTTGTGCTCCCCAATTTTTGGCTGTGTCTTGTAGAGTATATGTTAAGTGCTGTTTTGTGGTCTACCTTTTCGATGATTTTTATGGCTATTAATTCCTGTTGTTTGCGGAATGTGGGGCATTGGCGGTCAAGGGAGGAGTGTTGATGGTCTATTTCTGGGTTATATATGCAGTTAAGGCATTTTTTGTTGTTTGTGCAATATTAGATTCCGTCTGTATGGTTTGGTTCTAAGCAGTTTTTGCATGACTCCGGGCTTTTGCAAACAGATGTAGGATGTCCGAAGCGATGGCACTTTTTGCATCTGAGTGGAAGAGGTATGTATGGCCGGATGCGTACGGTTTCGTATCCAGTTTTGATGGTTTCTGGTAGTTTGAGCATGGCGAATTTTAGGGTAATGAGTCCGGTTTCGGCAAGTATGACATTATTGTTTCCATTGTTATTTGTTTGTTTTGTTGTATTTGGTTGTTTTTTTAGTACTTTTTTAACTTCTGTTACATTTTGTGGTTTTAGTTCTTGTAGGATATCATTTTCCGCTATGCCTCGTAGTTCGTTGCAGTACATAACTCCTTTTGTCAAGTTTAATGTGTTGTGTTCTGACGCGGAAATATTGAAATCTGTCATTTTTGTTAGTTTTATTAGTTTTAATGCTTGTAGGTTGGTTTTATGTTTTTATTAGAAGTGAGCCGTCCCTTGTTTTTTTGTAAGATTCGACTTCCCCTCCGCAAGTGTAATCAATTGTTTTTTTAATTATAAACGGTGAAACCTTTTCAAATGTGCAGTTATCATTTCGCTTTAATATTATGTATTTTGGCTCGTGTTTGTTGTTTTATTGATGGTTGAATATGCCTATGTCGGGTGGTTCTTGCATGGTTGGTGTTTTCGGGCACGAGCCCGGCCTTACGGTTTGCAGTGAGTGTTTTGTTATTGTTTATTGTTTTGCTTTGTGCGTGAAATTCGTTTGTCGCGGTTGTTTGTTGTTGTTTGTTTTTGTTGCGTAGAGCGAGGTTTAGTTTGCTGTGACACGTCTTATCTCTGTGGAGGTTGAAGTGTGACTGTGTGTTTAAAACTACATTTGGTTATTTGTATTTAATCGCATACTTCTCTCGAAGGAATTACAGCATCTCTAACTAAAAATTAAGCATATGCTATAGAAAAACCTCCTGGCTCCTAGCCATTTGGTGGAAAATATCACTTATTTTTGTCAGTCATTGTTAACATATTCGCAGTGAATTCTATTTTTGCGCTGTGAATGACATTTTTTTAGAGTTGAATTTTTGCAATGGCTAAGTATCGCATAGAAACGTGCGGTTTAAAAAACATCCAAAATGGATGGTGGAACTAACTGAGAAATTTCGGAACGGCCAACCTTACGGACCATCCCCGAAATGGATGGTGGATGGTCGTCTGTGGAAACAGGCTATAAGGGACGCGTTGTTGATAATATTCCAACTGGCTGCGATAATATCGACGATCTCATTGCACTCAAGGATGAATTGTTTTGAGTATTGAGCCAAGCTCAATTTAAACTTTGAAAATGGTCACTACTAAATTCGCTGCCAAAAGACATTTGTGAGTAACCACTTGAAGCTCTAGAAGTCGATAGCCCAACTGTGAAGATTCTTGGAATACGCTGGGACCCGGCTACAGACGATCTTTCCTTCAAACTGATCATTCCTGACACCACAATTGCTCTGACAAAACGGAATTTGTTGTCTGAGCTTGCCAAGATCTACGATCCCATGGATTTTGCGTGCTCCCACAACTGTTGTTTCAAAGGTTATTTTTGAAGATAGTTGGCTAAGCTCGGTCGAATGGAACCCCCGCAGTTATGTGCACGTTGGCAACAGTTTGTTGCCATCAAACCTATGTATATCCATCTCGCGGCTCGAATTGAATGCAGCCCATCTTCTTTCCAAATAGATGTCTCTGGTTAAGCAATCCCTTACTATTCATATTTTTTTTAGTACCTCGTCTATGTCTGACTCAGAAATCGTACTACATTGGCGCTCATCACCCCCTCGGGCCTGGAACACTTATGTTAGCAACCGCACTGTTGAGATTCTAGAAGCTTTTCCACGTAGCTGCTGGCAATACATTCGCACAGGGGACAATCCCGCCCACTGTGCATCACGCGGACTTCTACTAAGGGTCCTTGTAGACCATCAACTGTGGTGAAATGGACCCGTGTGGCTTTCTCAGTCACGTCGCACTTGGCCACCCGCTAGGGCAAAGTTCGCACTGTCGACTGAGGAGCCTGCGCGCATGAAAGTAAAGGTCAAGCCTCAAGTTAATCTACACATTTCCGATGAAGGAAATGATCTTCAACTATTCGCTTCAACTATTCGCGTTGCAAGGACCGCCTGTCATAGTTTTTATCGTCATGGGAGCTTCCATATGCACGCTTTAGGATATGGAGTTCTTCCAAGTGGAGCACAAGCTGACTTTATGTTTCACACTTTGAGACAGAAGTATTGGATTCTCGGTGCCCACAACAGAGTCCGGAAGATTCAACTGCAAGATTTGACACCTCATGGCTGATCTTCCCGCTTTTTAAATTCAGCCTACCCGCTGTTTTCTACCAAAGCAATTCATATTGAGCTCGTTAGTGACTTGACGACTCCCGAATTTATCGCCGCTTTCAAATGATTCTGGTCACGACGTGGCCCTATATCGATTTATAGTCAGACAATGGCATAACATTCCATGGAGCCAGAAAGGATCTAACGAAAATGCAACGGATCGCTGTATCTTGTGAGTTTTCTGACGAGTCAGGAAGTCAACTGGCACTTCATTGCTCCGTCTGCCCCGCATTCTAGAGATATTTCGGAGACTGGTGTACGATCAATCAAGCTTTATCTTCGCGGAGTAATTGGAAGCAGTCGTTAACCTTTGAGGAATATACTACAATTTTTCTCGGTCATTTTTTTACATGTCAACCTCACATGTGGGTGCCAGGGCCGTCTTTCTTGAACATTGTAACGAACCATTTTCTTTGTCCGCTTGCGGCAGTTGGGCTCGTTCAGCGGTCAAGGCTCAGTGAAAAAAATTTGCCTAAACGCCAAGTAACAAGAAGGGTTTTTGTTGTAATTTTGTTTTATTATGGTCTTAAGCTACTCTTAGGGCTACGTTACGGGCTAGGGCTTATAGTTAGGGGTGTATGCTATTCCTTAACTGATATTCGAGGTTTCCGTCAGCCGCGTGGCTACTTCCAGGCGGAATGGCGTCGGTCCTAATGCTCAGGGGCCTATGATCTCGGCCACTGCTCTGCCACTCTGAACTCACACTCAACGGTTCGCCCTTTTCTTAGTACACCAATGACTGCCTCGAATCCCCTTTTCAGTCACTGACTCACTCGGTGCTCCGGTATCGGACTTGTTCCTGACGCTGGGCTTTCCTCTTTTCACTTTTGCTCGAGGTGGTGGTGGCTGAGCGGTGGTGGTGGTGGCGACTGAAGCGTCATCCTTATCCGGTCACAGATTCTGGATTCCAGTACACGGTTCCTCACAACATCATTATTAACAGTCTGTAGCGTTGAATACAACTTCAAGCCAAGGTTCAAGGGTTCTGGAAACGTGGGAGTCTTCATTGTAATCGCTCACGAAATGGCAACAGAAGAGAAACAATCTAACCGTAGATACTCTTGTGTTACTGAAGGAGCCTAATCAACCGCTTAGCAAGTGGTTGCTTGGCCGAATCACCGAAGTTCATCCTGGCAAAGACGAAAGAGTTCGATTGGTCACCGTAAAAACTGCCTGAGGAGTGTACAAGATACCTATCACCAACATTTCTGTGCTTTCCTTGAACTGAACAGTCGTTCAGGGGTGCCGGTATGTTGAGAAATTAGCCCCTTAGTTAATCGATATTCATTAATATTATTCATTGCTCTATTCATATGCTCATAATTGTATTGCCCCGCTTAAGCACCTGTTTGTACGCGCAACGGTGTGTTTTTATTGCTTGTACCCAAAACCTAATTGTTACGCTCTTCCACGTATAGCCAGTGATATATAGTCATATAAACCACGTAGTAAACCGCTAATATTTCATAATCACCTATAAAAAATATATAAAAAAAAACCTATATAAAATTATACAGTCCACTCATTCATAGCCAATTTTCTATTTTTCACATAACTTAAGTTTCCTATAACTGGTTGTATTGAACTTTGCAGTTCTGAAAAGCTTTATTTGATTTCCGTTGTCATTATTCTTGATTGTGAAAACCCATTTGCAGTCAACAATATTTTTATTTTCTGGCCGTTCAACCAATGCCCAAGTCCCATTGAGAATATGAGAATCTAAATCTTTTTTCATTGTTTGACATTTTATTTGATTTCCGTTTTCATCGTTCTTAATTGTGATAACTCATTTGAGTTCAACAATATTTTAATTTTCTGGCCTTTCTACCAATGTTGAAGTCTCATTGAGAATGTGAGAATCTAACTCTTCTTTCATTGCTTGTTCCCATTTTAACTAATCATCTCCACATTTTATTTTGCATATGAATTTGGGAGTGTAAGGTATCGTGGCGTGTAAGGTATGGTGGCGGACTTGTCATATCTGGCATGTCACGTCACATCTAAAACTTTTGATCACTGTGGTCGATGTCTTTTATCGTGCTGACATTTTATATGCAGTAGTATTAATGAGGGAACGTGTGCTTTGAACTCTAAGTGATTTTTAATAAAAAAGTAGTGACAATAAACTTTTTTTTGATATGTTTTTTGACAGTGACAGAGTGAAGATTTTTTGAAATTTGAGTCAGGGAAGTATTCGGAACGTATATTTAGGCCTTTGCCAACAGTTTTTGATATTTCAAATTTTATTTTTATTTGCGCAGTATGACAGTGACAACGTAATATTTCCACCAATAGCTTGTAAGGTATGATAGCGGACTTTTTGTAAGGTATAGTGGTGGATCATTTTTTAGCACGAGTTTTAATTGTCTTTGCCTTTTTGTGTACAGAAGTGTATAAGTTAACACTCAGTAGCGGATATTTGCAATTTGGGCACCGGGTCTTTCTCTTTCGACAAGAAAGGAAAAAAGAGCGTCTAAAAGAAGAACAACATCGGAGCAATCCACAGGCAAAAGAGTGAAGCTCGAAAGAGAAAAAGAAGATGCGAGATTTTCAATATAAGTTCTTTCTTGTTCTGTTATTTTTCATTATTTCCAATAGTTTAAATAAATGATTTTCAGATCTACATAATGTTTTAGTTGAACCGCCACCATACCTTACAATTTTCAAAAATGGAAAAAATTAATGGTTTGCGCGAAGAGCTGCAAAATTGCATTCCATTTAAATTTAAGCAACCGCCTCTTACAGAAATATGCTCAATAGATGTCAGCAACTGCCTGCTTTTGAAATTTTGAAAAATATTGATTTTTGAAAGAGGGAGATGCAAAAATCAAAGTGTTCGCCATTATAACTTACACTCCCCTACACTTTCTTTTATCTCAGATGGGAAATTTTTACCGTTTGTACTTTCATTCCGGATATTACAATGTATATCTTTCTTCCTTACTCTCTTTAAGGATATATATATCCATTCTCATTCTCATACTTTCATTCTTTTTCTATACTCTCGTTTGGAAAAAACATGTCAAAATCAGAACTTGTTATTTTTAAGGAGTCAGCATCGGATTTATATACATACATTTCATCCACAACAACAACAACTCTGACTACTATGAATTTCTTATCTTCGCTCGCCCAAATCTTAAAACCATTGGCGGTATATCCACTTACTATACCACTGATTGACTTATCGTCAAATTTTCTTTTTCTTTCTTGTTGTGAATGACTACTTTTGAACCAAATACTTTTAAGTACTTTAAATTTGGCTTTCTCTTATGGCACATTTCAATGGTGTTGCGCTTCAACGGTTCTTGAGTTCATACATATACATTTAGTTAACAACTAAAAAACACGAAATTTACGGCCACGGCCTTTAGTATTGACAATAAAACCATCGAAGATAAACACAAACTCTAAAACCAATAACGGAGAATAATTTTGTTAAATGTGGAGTCAGAGTTGCAAAAAAAGCTCGGCAGCTTTCAACATTTTGGTGACCTCTACGTGATCTCCGTGAACTTATCTTATGAAAAAACTTTTCAAAACGTTCAAAACTGTTCTGTTAAATTTTTGTCGAAGGTTTAATTAGACATTTATCGAAAAAGTCTGTATTGACCTCTCTCTGGAATTTCAAACTCGAAATTGGATCAAATTTTGATTCTGCCGTGCTGCAACTTGAGACTATTCTAGAACGGGAGTTGGGCAAGCGTTCTCAGCCCGCTAATTACTCCACGTTTCGAATGAATCCAAACGAATCCTGGTCCCTTATATACATGGCAAATCGATCGCGCCTTCCACAACTGCAGCTGCCCAATTTCAGCGGAGAGTATACGGACTGGACAGTTTCTACTCTATGTTCACAGTGGTCATCGATAGTGAAGCGGAGCTTACTTCTACTGAGAAGCTACAGTACTTGCGCTCCTGTTAGAGCGGAGTGGCCCTGGACACTATCAGTTCGTTGTAGATGACCAAGGATAATTATCGCTTAGCTTTAGACATTCTAAAAGCCAGATTTGCTAACAAACTTCTCATTTTACAGGCACACATCGGAGCGGTATTTGGGCTGACTCGTGGGCTGACTCAAACCAAATGGGAAGAAGTCTCTTCTAATTAAGGTCTTCCATCCTGGGAGAAATTTTCTACTTTTCTTGATATTAGATGTCGCACCCTGAGGGCATTCAACACGCCATGCAAGGGAAAGATGGTCAGGTTGACAAGGCTGAAAAAACAGTGAGTGCGAAACATAGAAAGGCTTTTGTAGCATCGAACGCTCCCGCTCCGGTTTGTTTTGTGCGATGGCATAAAATTGTGAGCGTTTCAAAGGTTTATCGCAAGATGAGCTCCACAAAGAATCAAGGAGGCTAGGGATATGCGTGAACTGCATACGAAAGGACCATCACGTGAAGATTGCAAAACAGGTCCCTGCCGTACTTGCCGATTGAAGCACCACTCACTTTTGCATTTCGTTCGTTCATCAGAGACCGTTTAATTTGGTTTCCCGAATAAAGCCTTGCAAGCACAGCCAAGTCATGCCGCCATGGTTGCGTTGTCCCCCCCACTGGCGAAAGCCCTCATATCCCAAAGTCCGTCTGATGCTGTGCTATTAGCCACTTTCGTCGTTCTCGCCAAAACGAGCTTTGGAACTTTCGTCCCATATCGTGCGCTTTCGGACTCGGGATCTCAATTACATTTCATAACAAGTCGTCTAGCTAATCAACTTCAACTTCGAAAAACTAAATCGCACACCGCAGTCTCTGGCATAGGCGGTAGCTAGCATAGGTGGTAGCTTCTCAACAGAAGGTATCTCGGATGGTCTCGTTCTGAAATCTCGGATTTCAGAGTTCACCACTAGCATCACTAGCAGCCGTCGTTGCCCAGAGGATTACGGATCGTCGACTATCACAGCTAATTGGCGTATACCTTCGCATATACAGCTTCCTGACCCTTCGTTCTGACAGCCGCAGCGGATTGATCTGCTCACCGGAGCTGGAATATTCTTCGAGCTGCTGTGTGTGGAACAAATTCAGCTGGTGCCTGGATTACCCTTACTACAGAAGACGCATTTTGGATAGATTCTTTCTGGTGGCGGGCACTCGACCCTCATTCTCTCGTCGTTCATCGCAACCCAATCTTCGGATGACATCAATCACAGCACTCGGCTCGATGACTTAGTTCATCAATTTTGGGAAGTGGAGCACATCCTTGAGTCGATTGCTAGGGCAACAAAGGAGGAGCTTCATTGCGAGGAGCATTTCGTTAGCACTCACACTCGTTTACACTCCGGAGAGTACTCAGTCCGCTTGCCATTAAAGCGAAGTGTGGGTTCCCTGGGCGGTTCCTATTTGCAAGCAAAGCGGCGTCTGGAAAACTTGGAACGCAAATTAGTGCTTAATTTGTCTGTCTACGCAAAATATTCAGCATTCATGAATGAATGCTGTCCCTCAATCATATGTCGCTAGTGCCAAACGAAGATAGGCACAAGTGCAAATATTTGTTACCACATCACTGCGTCATCAAAGAGGACAGCTCCACCACAAAGCTAAAGGTTGTATTCGACGACTCGGCAGCCACCACATCTGGTCTTTCGTTAAATGATCTGCTCATGTCAGGTCTATTCAAGCCAAGCTATTTCACACACTCATTCGTTTTCGTACATTTTCCATTGCTCTTAAGGGTGCTATCGGTAAAATTTATAGGTGTGAATGTGTCTCAATGCCTGACACCATGCTCCAATGAATATTATGGCGGGACTCTCTTGACGACGACATACAGATCTTCAAATTAAACAGAATCACTTATGGGAGGAAGCCTGCATCGTTTTTAGCTATTCGAACTATGCATCAGCTGGCCATGGATGGCCATCATCGTATCCATTGGGGTTCGGATACCATCCTACATAGCTTCTTCGTGGATGACATGATATCTGGAGGAAATTCGGTCGAGGATGTACTGGATATTATGCGTCAAACCACGGATCTTCTTACTCGAGGCAATTTTCAATGGCGGAAATGGTGCTCCAACTTCCTCGATGTACTTCGAGCAGTCCCAGAGGCCGAAAGGGAAAGCTTTCTGAAGCTTTCTGGCAGCGATGTAACTAAGGCTCTTGGGTTTATTTGGTAGCCCCATAAGGACTGCTTTCTGTTTACATTTGCTCCACAAATCGGTGTTGGCTAGCATTCAGTATTGTCTGCCATTGCACGCTGCCATGATCTTATTGGATTGATCGGAACTATTTTGACCAGAGCGAAAATCATCATGCAGCGCATGTGGAGAGACAAGCTGCATTGGAATGAGAGCCTTCCACATTCTTTGGACTCAGCGTGGACTGATTTTTTAAAGGATTTCGCCACTGTGGGTCACGGCACATTTCCTCGCGATGTATTTCAGCCTAAGGCAAGGTTTGAATTGCATGAGCAGTCCCAGAGGCCGAAAGGGAAAGCTTTCTGAAGCTTTCTGGCAGCGATGTAACTAAGGCTCTTGGGTTTATTTGGTAGCCCCATAAGGACTGCTTTCTGTTTACATTTGCTCCACAAATCGGTGTTGGCTAGCATTCAGTATTGTCTGCCATTGCACGCTGCCATGATCTTATTGGATTGATCGGAACTACTTTGACCAGAGCGAAAATCATCATGCAGCGCATGTGGAGAGACAAGCTGCATTGGAATGAGAGCCTTCCACATTCTTTGGACTCAGCGTGGACTGATTTTTTAAAGGATTTCGCCACTGTGGGTCACGGCACATTTCCTCGCGATGTATTTCAGCCTAAGGCAAGGTTTGAATTGCATGAGCAGTCCCAGAGGCCGAAAGGGAAAGCTTTCTGAAGCTTTCTGGCAGCGATGTAACTAAGGCTCTTGGGTTTATTTGGTAGCCCCGTAAGGACTGCTTTCTGTTTACATTTGCTCCACAAATCGGTGTTGGCTAGCATTCAGTATTGTCTGCCATTGCACGCTGTCATGATCTTATTGGATTGATCGGAACTACTTTGACCAGAGCGAAAATCATCATGCAGCGCATGTGAAGAGACAAGCTGCATTGGAATAAGAGCCTTCCACATTTTTAGGACTCAGCGTGGACTAATTTTTGAAAGGATTTCGCCACTGTGGGTCATGGCACATTTCCTCGCGGTGTACTACAGCCTAAGGCAAGGTTTGAATTGCATGCATGTGATGGCAACCTCCAGGCCTATGGAGCTTGCATATATGTTCATTCGTTTACGGATACAGCTGCTGAGGTTCACTTGCATTGTTCGAAGACAATGGTTGCCCCACTAAAAACTCTCGCGGCTCCCAAGCTTGAGCAATGCGAAGCGTTCCTATTAGCCAATTTATTTCGCAAAATCAGGAAAATGGATACCTTTGACTGCACAATCCATTGAAATTCAACAACTTATGAGGGGAATGGATTGGCGCTATGTGCCAACTGAGATGAACCCTGCTGACATTCTTTCGAAGGGAGCAGCACCGCAGGATCTCTTGCATTCTAGGTTGTGGATGAATGGACCTAGCTTCCTTCCCGAAATTTGACACTAGGTATTGCTGTCGTCTGAGCGTTCCGACATCTCGCTGTCGTTTAAGCATATGAACTCATTTGGAGTTATGATGCGCATCTACGGCTACGTTCAGAAGTTCATCAGTCGTAAGAAGACACCGGAGCTCTCCTGTTTATTATGTCCCATCGTTCATCCCATTTGTACCCTGAGAACCTTGCTCTGCTACATATGTAGATGACTTTGGTCTAGTGCGTGTTGGTGGTCGCCTGCGGCACTCAAATCTTGGCTTCGATGCACGCCACCATATCATTTTGACCAGGGGTCATCCACTGAGGTTCGCTATCATCACGAATTTTCATCGGAAGCATCACCATGCTGGTCCGCAGTCATTGCTTGGAGCAATCCGGTTACAGTTGTAGCTCATCGGCGGCCTGAAGACTGTGTCTCGCGCTTTGAGAAAATGCGTCCTCTGCTGCAGATCCAGACCTCGTCTTGCTGAACACATCATGGCTGACCTACCGAAGGATCGAATACAGGACTCGCCTGCATTCAGTGTCACTCGAATTGACCATTGCAGTCCCTTCTACTACAAGCCAAATGGGCGCAATCGAACGCCCATGATATGTTATATCAGCGTCTTCATATTTTTTGCCACAAAGGCAGTCTGGTTGGAATTGGTGAAGAATCTATAAACTGCAGCTTTCTGGAGTGCCCTCAAATGATTAGTTGCTACTCGCGGCATTTCCCGATGCATTTGGTCGGGCAATGCCACCAATTTTGTGTGCGCAAGGGTCGAGTTGGAGGACCTTCGACGGCTATACATGAGCGAGAAGCATTGTGCTGAAGTTCATAATCACTTTCTGAACCACGGCATCGATTGGAAATTCATACCGCCCCGCTCGCCTCACTTCGGCGATTTGTGGGAGGCAGCAATGAAGATGGCCAATCAGCACTTATATCATTCCGTGGGGTCGTCACTCTTTGGCTTTGACGAGCTGCGGACATTGGTTTGCCAAATCCAGGCGATGTGATCATCTCATTCTCGTCCTCTTATTTCAATTTCTGAAAACCCTGAAGATCTTGGCGTTCTTACACCGGGCCATTTTTTAATTGGTCGGCCACTAATGGATTTTCCCGAGCCAGACGCTATGGCTCTTAACTTCAATCGACTCGATCGTTGGCCACGAGTCACCTGTGCCCAGCAGATCTGCGGACACCATCTGGAACCACACGTCGAGCTGTCAGAAAGCTGTGCGAATACTGGTAAAAGCCCTGGTCTTTCAACGGGTGACAATTAAGTTATCTAGGCTACATACTGTTTTTTTTTACTGATTGTACGCTCTTCTGTTCTCACGTTCTCGGTGCTATCAGAATACTTTCATACTCAAAACTAATCGGACGTGTATTCATTGAAACAAGGTACGGGCTATTAACATTCTTAATCGGGCAAACCCTATATTGAACTACAACTCCAGGAAATACCTCACACTTCATCATAACTGGCGCAGTCGGAGACCTTCGTCTACGAACGGGACTCTAGTAGAAAACACCAGGAAGACCCTAGAGTTCACGAGAAGGCGGAGGAGGACTCAAAAGGATGTGCTGGAAGATTACAGTAGCGGCACTATTGTAAGAAGATATAAATACATACGTATGTGAATAAGAGTGAGTACAGTGTTAGTGTGAAATGGAGGAAAAGAATAAAATAACAAGAAAGACCAACAAAGAAGTAGTGAATGGAATGATTGAAGAAATGTGAGTAGTGAAATAGGGAGCGAAAAATTGAGGATTTGGCGGCAAATCAGCTCAGTCAAAATCGTTGAAAAAATTAATACAAATCATGCAAATTAAATTAAATTACAATTAAATGCAAAATAAAGTGCCAAATGACAAAATTACTTCAACCAGAAGCATTCCAAACAAAATGAAAGAATAAATTACAAAAGTAAGTGTAAAAGGGGAGCAACGAAAAGGGGGCCGCAGTAAAGGTTGCCGTGACGGGCAGCGAATCGAACGGTTGCAGTTGCCGTTGGTTCGACGTCGATCCGAGCAGCAGGCAGAGGCGGTGGGCTTGGCGTCCGAGCAGTCGTATCAGCGTTCGGAACGTTGTTCGGCGCGAGGCGTTCGGCTGATCGAGCGGTTGCGTTGCATTGGACGGAAGTCGGGTCGATCGTTTGGTATGAACGAACGGCTTGATGTATGGCCGGCCGTTGGCGGCGAAGATCGAACCAGCAGGCGGTTCGATGGATGGGCGATTCAATTTCGACAAGTCGAGCCCAACCAAGTTGGGTCGGAAGCGCGGTGGCTTACGGCGAGCCCATACATGTGTACGCAACACATAAAAATAGGGCCGGCACGAAAACGAAGGGTGCCGGCGGTCCCGAAAAGGGGCCACTACATGAAATATTAACGATATAATAAACGGAGTGCGGTTAAATGGTGAAAAACAAGAAGAAGAATAAAGAAACAAGAGAAAAACTTCGACCACTCACATATGTAGGGCTAAGTACTGTAACGCACAGTGCAGACGCCTGGTATGGGAGTGGTTGAAAGAAGAACGATGCCACGAAAGACACACTGTTCGCGTATGGCTGCGAATAATGTAACGCACAGTATAACAGTTAACTTCAGAGTGCACAGTAGTGGAAGAAGAAATGGAAGAAACGTCAGTAAAGAATGAATAATGAATTAAAATGAAAAAGAAACCTATTTCACACCGCACTATATAGTCCTGAAATGTCAAAGAAATACTCATTTTTTAGAATAATTTCAGACTCCATTTCGCACAATACACTACATAAAGACACACCTAATAATAACTGGCACACCGAAAAACTAATATTAATTAACTTAAGCAGACGAGTCACACACGACACACACACACGATATATACGATAATAAGAATAGTATCCCTGCAGTACCAGCCGTGAGCGATGACGAATGTCAACGACAATGTCATCTAGGCATTGACGCTCGCTAAGCCGAAAACTTTATTTTCTCTCTGTTTCCTTCTTTTCCGCGCGATCGTAATAGATCGGCTCTGCCGATCGGTTGAAGTACAAGAGAATTTGGTTTTTTCTTTTTTCGTCTCTTTTGCGCCTACGTCGGCAGAGCATTCTTGCTTTGTTCGCCTTGCATTTGCCTATTTCGTTACATTGTTACAATTGTGCGGAAAGAGTTGGTAGCGAAAATGCAGTGATTTAGTGAAAAATATCTATAATACTTATTACTACCAGGTAAGTGCATTGTTTAAATAAACAAAATGAGATATACGCGTGTAAATAATGAAAATATCAGTTGTATATAATGTTGAATTTGTGAAATTTCGAAAAAACTAAGTATTCAATATACAATGTAATTCACATTGTATTTATTTATTCTTCTTTTATGCTCTTTAATTGTTGTGCCCTTCTGCTCCTACTAATATGTATATTATGGATTAAAAGAAGAATAAAAAAATTTTAATGTGAATGCATAACCTGCGGTGGGCCCGAAATTTTAATTTTAAGCAGTCCAACAACAAAAACAGAAAGCAACCCTTATATGCGAGGCCCGCGTCAATCAGGTACATATTTTGGCGCGTCTTTTGTTTTTGTTGTAGGAGTAAATGCACAAAACACCGCTGATCTACAGTGAGTATTTCTTTTTGTTTAAACAACTCTTTTAAAAATCGAACATAGTTCTGGAATTTCTATCTTTCCTTATATAATTTCCACCAAATTAATAGTATTTTATAGAATAATCCTTTTATTGATAGATCAACAAAATACGGAACACAATGGGGACGGGCACATCCTGGAAGGACATGGAAAGTAAGTCTTTACAAGTCAAAAAACTAAACAAAAACATAATAAATTAATCCGTATTATTTCAGTGGCGATGCAATTGAAAAACTGACATACATATGTACATAATTGTATTTTTAAATAAAAGCGAATGAAAATAAATGAATATACTGCTTACTTATATACGCCTTACTTTTTCATCTAAAATCTTCACTTATTATATCGCCTTTTTTTCGAGTACATCATCCCTTGCTGTATACCTTTTTTTCGGCTAACGTCTTCACTTATTATGTGCCTTATTTTTTCGAGAAAATCAGCACCTATTGTATGCCTTATTTTTCGGCTAAAATCATCGCTTATAGTAAGCCTTATTTGTTCGAGAAAATCATCACTTATAGTAAGCCTTATTTTTTCGAGAAAATCATCGCTTATAGCAAGCCTTATTTTTTCGAGAAAATCATCACTTATAGTAAGCCTTATTTTTTCGGACTTCTCGATGACCATGTCATCCCCTATGCTCCTAGGACATCGCAATGTTAAAGTGAGCAGTTCATCGTTCCGCGCGTCATCCCTTATGTCAGCTGGGGTGCTCACGCTGAAATCGGTGTGTGAGCACATTTGTAAGCGATGGCCCGTACTGCAGGGATATAAGAACACACGTAACATACATATATATAAATATACAAATATACAGTAACATTCACATATACAATAAGTACATGTCAGTGAGAGGCAGTACCCAGAGAATCATTCCGTTAGACAGAGCAATCTTAGAAATTAGAAGGGATAATCAAGTAGTGGCAGAGATGGCCCACGGAAGTAGTTCGTCCTCCATCCCCGACGCAATAAGGGTCATAGACCTTGTAGCGGTCATACCGAAGTATGAAGGGGAGGCAGGCAAGCTTGATCACTTTATAAAGTCGGTAGAAGAGACCCTAGACATTATAAAGGATGAGGATAGGTCGACAATAGCAAGGGTAGCCCTTAACGCCATAAGGGCTAGAAATGTAGGAGACGCCAGCAGGAAGCTGGAACTTAGCAACGCGGACTTAGGTTGTGAGCAAACGAAAAAGGCATTGACAGCTCATTCCAAAGACAAGAGACAAGAACAAGACTTAGTAATGGAACCAACCAATATTAAAGGGAAGAAGCTAGAATTGGAACCTTTGTTCGCTAAAGTGCTCGAGTTGAGAAGTGCCATTATTAGTGTGGTAAAGGCGAGTGACTTACCTACGGTGACAAAGGAGGAGAAGATTAAATGGGTTGAAGGCATGGCGCTGACAGCGTTCCAGTCGGTAATAAAAGAACAGATAGGAATGACGATTAGGAATATGAACATAGACGATATTTGATAAGCATATGACTTAGCTAGGAAGGAGAAATATGCCTATGTTTCGGAAGATCCGGAAGTGAAAGCTGAGAAACAAGAGGTAGTAGAGGAGCAGTTACATGAAAAGAAACAACCCGCAGTACAGGAACAGGAAAAGAAAGAGGATGTAGTACAAGAGGAACAGCAAGCGATGGGCAACTGGCCCCAATACCAGTGGGGGGCACCATGCAAACTCCGTTTGGAATGTCCTTCCCAATGCTGGATGGAACCGGGTGGTCCGGTATGGGATTTGGATATCCAATGGAAGGAAACCCTTTCATGGGATATCCCTTTATGCTGAACTATTCAATGGATTACAATAGGGGGTCATACAGAAGCCAGCAGTCTAGAAACCCTACATGGAATCACGGTCAACAAAACCGCGGACGACAGTGGGCCAAAACAGCCGTCAGGGACAGCTAGCGATTCAGGCACCACAAGATTCAAATAGAAGCGGTCAGACAAGAATGTCTAGGATGTCCAATAACTTTGGACAGTCGTTCCAATCGAACAACTCTAGACAATCTTTCGGCAATTAATTTGAACCCAGTACTTCAATTAGAAGTGGAGGACGGCCAGCAGCCGATGGCCAGCTATATAACATCCAAGAGGACGACGGAAATTTTCCCCAAAGAGCCTCAGACCAACAACAGGGTATTTAGGAGCAAAAAGGGTGCAATCGACCCTACCATATATAATGGTAAGGCTAGCAACAGGCAGGTCAATTAAACTACTTAGAGGAGGATTGTGCCCAAACATTGCATGTTCCGATCACGACAAAAACAGTTACACAAGAAGTGCATTCAGAAATACGATTGAAATGTTTAAAGAGCTAGGTGGGGAAGGTGAGATAAGAATGCTCTTATTTCAATTCCATAATTATTTTGACGGATTAATCGGAATAGATATTTTAAAATATATAAGAGCAACAATCGACATACAGAAGAAACAGTTGAGAACGCCATCAATAGAAACGCAGTTGTGCTTAACGCAGTATAAAGCGACGAAATTATATACGATTGAAGCAGGCACGAAAAGAATTATACAAGTGCCAGTACAACTGCAAACTGGGGAATTTTTAATCAACAAAAAAACGGTAAAACCCGATATGGAAATATCAGAAGGAATATATAGGGCAATAGAAGGGATGAGCCTAGTGGAGGTAGTAAGCTACACAGAAGAAGATCAGCAACTGTTATTAGAGGAACCACTTATAGAGACAGAGTTTAAGACAGACGAATATGTAGAATTGTATAATATTAAAAAAGGAGAAGGGCCTGACACAGGAACGGTTCCATTTGACAAAATCAGAACAGATCACCTAAATAATAAAGAAGTCAAGGAATTAAAAAAGTTATGTAAAAAATACCCCTCGGCCTTTTACATGGAAGGTGAGGAATTATCCTTTACAAACGTGGTTAAACATCAGGTTAGAAAAACGGATGACATTCCGGTTTATTCTAGACCGTATAGGTATAAGTTCACCGAAAGAGAAGAAGTAGAGAGACAAATAGAGACACAAATTGTAAGGACAGATACCCAATTCCGATAATTAACGGCATACTAGACGGGCTAGGTAGAGCGAAATACTTCTGAAAAGGACATACCGAAAACGGAATTCTCAGCGGAAGGAGGCCATTTCGAATATGTGAGAATGCCCTTTGGGCTAAGTAACGCCCCTGCAACGTTCCGAAGAATAATGAACAACCTTTTCGGAGACCTATTAGGAAAATGCTGTCTTCTATATATGGATGACATCATGGTGTTCTAAACAAGATCTGAACAAGATCTTCGCAAAATTGGAAAAGGCCAATTTTAAACTCCTATTGGATAAGACAGAAATTTTAAGGAAGGAAGTGGAATATTAGTAACCTTAGGGGGAGTCTGGACAAACCCGAAGAATATAGAGGCAATTAAGAAATTCCCATTGCCAAGAACTAGGAGACAGATAAAGTCATTCTTGGGGTTACTAGGGTACTATCGGAAATTCTTAAATGACTTCGCGGCAATAAAGAAGCCTATGACAAAGCAACTCAAGGGGAAGAATGCAGTGCAGGTCGACCACGAGTTTGAAGAAACATTCGAAACGTTTAAAACCTTGTTATGCAATGACCCAGTGCACTATGGGGAATTTTACCACTTTTTGTGGCAATAATTAATAACTTTCAAACGAAGCAATATTTTTAAGTTCGGTTTTTTGATATGAGTTAATAATAATAAGAGAAAAAAAATTTTGAAAAAATGGGCGTGATAGCTCTTTTCTATACCCGCTACTCGACAGTACCGTCTTTATGAGCGCCTAGATCTCAGAGATCATAAAAGTTAGATGAACCAAATTTTGTATCCAAGCTCTTGTTATATCACACTTTAACTGGTAAAGTACAAAATTTCGCTCCGCCCTTTTCCGCCCACGCAAAGAACGAAAATCTGTGGCTTGCACAATTTTGATAGTACCAGAAAACTAAAAACGCAGAATAATAGAGGATGACTATTTCTATCAGGATGTTGAATCTAAATCAGATCGGATTAATAATAACTTAGTCGCACGTACTATCGATTGCAGCAGCTGACTTAACAGCTGTTAATCTTACATGGGACTGTTAAATTTAACATTTTGAGTTTGGGGCATAACAGTCTGATGTTTTCTAAATGCGTTAACAACACATTTGAGCTAATTAGAAAACTTTTAAAAGTCATGCAAATGCCAGATAAAGTGGTCATTTTCCCCATAGTGCAGTGTTGCAGTTCCCAGATTTTACTAAGCCGTTCTTATTGACGACGGACGCTAGCAACTACGCCATAGGCGCTGTCTTTTCCCAAGGACACTTGGGAGCAGACAGACCGTTGGCTTATTCTAGCAGAACATTGTCAGATGCGGAGATAAACTACGCGACAGTAGAAAAATAAATGCTTGCCATTATTTGGACAATAAAGCACTTTCGTCACTATCTATTTGGACAAAAGTTCAAAATAGTCACGGACCACAGACTGTTGACTTTGTTAATGAGCATAAAAGAACCAGACTCCAAGTTAGTAAGATGGAAATTACAATTATTGGAATACGATTATAAGATCGTATACAAAAAGGGTTCTCTTAATGTAGTGGCAGACGTCCTGAGTAGGGTACAGCCAGAACTCAATATGGTAGAGAACGTTTCAGATGTAGCAACGAATGGGGAAACTACACATTCGGCGGAAGAAGACTTGCGCATCGGGTTCCCCATATCTGAGAAATCGTTGAATGAATGTAACATCCAGGTAGTTGTAGAAAAAGGAAGTCCACCTAAAATAGAAAGACAGGTGCCATTCAGAAACAAGGTCAGGATTACATGGACTGAGGACAAGTTCGAGGAAGAGACATAGGGCCGAACATTTAGAGAAATACTTAAACCAAATAGGACAGTGGCTATTTTTATTCCGGAAGAATTGGTGATAGTACTGCAGAATGCGTACTGCAAATATTTTGCGTACAGCAAGATATAAAACGTGGTAAGATGCAGAATCATATTGCCAGAGGTAACAGATAGGGCACTACAAGAGAAAGCGGTGAAAGAACATCATGAAAAGAAAACCACAGAGGTATAGAGAAAACATTGGCGCAACTGAAGAGGAAGCTGTATTTCCCACATATGAAACCGATAATAACTCAAACAATTAATAATTGTGACAAATACCAGATGATGAAGTATGACAGGAGTCAGCAGAAGATCAAGTACAGTGTCACAGAGACCCCGGGAACGCCAATGGAGATACTTCACATAGACCTATATTTCGTAAACAAGAAATATGTACTGACGGTCATTGACAAATTCTCCAGATACGCTTGGGGATACACTATTCCGGCAAGGGATAGTATAAATGTAGTTAGGTCGATAAAAAACTTTATGACACTTTATTAGTGTGGTAAAGGCGAGTGACTTACCTACGGTGACAAAGGAGGAGAAGATTAAATGGGTTGAAGGCATGGCGCTGACAGCGTTCCAGTCGGTAATAAAAGAACAGATAGGAATGACGATTAGGAATATGAACATAGACGATATTTGATAAGCATATGACTTAGCTAGGAAGGAGAAATATGCCTATGTTTCGGAAGATCCGGAAGTGAAAGCTGAGAAACAAGAGGTAGTAGAGGAGCAGTTACATGAAAAGAAACAACCCGCAGTACAGGAACAGGAAAAGAAAGAGGATGTAGTACAAGAGGAACAGCAAGCGATGGGCAACTGGCCCCAATACCAGTGGGGGGCACCATGCAAACTCCGTTTGGAATGTCCTTCCCAATGCTGGATGGAACCGGGTGGTCCGGTATGGGATTTGGATATCCAATGGAAGGAAACCCTTTCATGGGATATCCCTTTATGCTGAACTATTCAATGGATTACAATAGGGGGTCATACAGAAGCCAGCAGTCTAGAAACCCTACATGGAATCACGGTCAACAAAACCGCGGACGACAGTGGGCCAAAACAGCCGTCAGGGACAGCTAGCGATTCAGGCACCACAAGATTCAAATAGAAGCGGTCAGACAAGAATGTCTAGGATGTCCAATAACTTTGGACAGTCGTTCCAATCGAACAACTCTAGACAATCTTTCGGCAATTAATTTGAACCCAGTACTTCAATTAGAAGTGGAGGACGGCCAGCAGCCGATGGCCAGCTATATAACATCCAAGAGGACGACGGAAATTTTCCCCAAAGAGCCTCAGACCAACAACAGGGTATTTAGGAGCAAAAAGGGTGCAATCGACCCTACCATATATAATGGTAAGGCTAGCAACAGGCAGGTCAATTAAACTACTTAGAGGAGGATTGTGCCCAAACATTGCATGTTCCGATCACGACAAAAACAGTTACACAAGAAGTGCATTCAGAAATACGATTGAAATGTTTAAAGAGCTAGGTGGGGAAGGTGAGATAAGAATGCTCTTATTTCAATTCCATAATTATTTTGACGGATTAATCGGAATAGATATTTTAAAATATATAAGAGCAACAATCGACATACAGAAGAAACAGTTGAGAACGCCATCAATAGAAACGCAGTTGTGCTTAACGCAGTATAAAGCGACGAAATTATATACGATTGAAGCAGGCACGAAAAGAATTATACAAGTGCCAGTACAACTGCAAACTGGGGAATTTTTAATCAACAAAAAAACGGTAAAACCCGATATGGAAATATCAGAAGGAATATATAGGGCAATAGAAGGGATGAGCCTAGTGGAGGTAGTAAGCTACACAGAAGAAGATCAGCAACTGTTATTAGAGGAACCACTTATAGAGACAGAGTTTAAGACAGACGAATATGTAGAATTGTATAATATTAAAAAAGGAGAAGGGCCTGACACAGGAACGGTTCCATTTGACAAAATCAGAACAGATCACCTAAATAATAAAGAAGTCAAGGAATTAAAAAAGTTATGTAAAAAATACCCCTCGGCCTTTTACATGGAAGGTGAGGAATTATCCTTTACAAACGTGGTTAAACATCAGGTTAGAATAACGGATGACATTCCGGTTTATTCTAGACCGTATAGGTATAAGTTCACCGAAAGAGAAGAAGTAGAGAGACAAATAGAGACACAAATTGTAAGGACAGATACCCAATTCCGATAATTAACGGCGTACTAGACGGGCTAGGTAGAGCGAAATACTTCTGAAAAGGACATACCGAAAACGGAATTCTCAGCGGAAGGAGGCCATTTCGAATATGTGAGAATGCCCTTTGGGCTAAGTAACGCCCCTGCAACGTTCCGAAGAATAATGAACAACCTTTTCGGAGACCTATTAGGAAAATGCTGTCTTCTATATATGGATGACATCATGGTGTTCTAAACAAGATCTGAACAAGATCTTCGCAAAATTGGAAAAGGACAATTTTAAACTCCTATTGGATAAGACAGAAATTTTAAGGAAGGAAGTGGAATATTAGTAACCTTAGGGGGAGTCTAGACAAACCCGAAGAATATAGAGGCAATTAAGAAATTCCCATTGCCAAGAACTAGGAGACAGATAAAGTCATTCTTGGGGTTACTAGGGTACTATCGGAAATTCTTAAATGACTTCGCGGCAATAAAGAAGCCTATGACAAAGCAACTCAAGGGGAAGAATGCAGTGCAGGTCGACCACGAGTTTGAAGAAACATTCGAAACGTTTAAAACCTTGTTATGCAATAACCCAGTGCACTATGGGGAATTTTACCACTTTTTGTGGCAATAATTAATAACTTTCAAACGAAGCAATATTTTTAAGTTCGGTTTTTTGATATGAGTTAATAATAATAAGAGAAAAAAAATTTTGAAAAAATGGGCGTGATAGCTCTTTTCTATACCCGCTACTCGACAGTACCGTCTTTATGAGCGCCTAGATCTCAGAGATCATAAAAGTTAGATGAACCAAATTTTGTATCCAAGCTCTTGTTATATCACACTTTAACAGGTAAAGTACAAAATTTCGCTCCGCCCTTTTCCGCCCACGCAAAGAACGAAAATCTGTGGCTTGCACAATTTTGATAGTACCAGAAAACTAAAAACGCAGAATAATAGAGGATGACTATTTCTATCAGGATGTTGAATCTAAATCAGATCGGATTAATAATAACTTAGTCGCACGTACTATCGATTGCAGCAGCTGACTTAACAGCTGTTAATCTTACATGGGACTGTTAAATTTAACATTTTGAGTTTGGGGCATAACAGTCTGATGTTTTCTAAATGCGTTAACAACACATTTGAGCTAATTAGAAAACTTTTAAAAGTCATGCAAATGCCAGATAAAGTGGTCATTTTCCCCATAGTGCAGTGTTGCAGTTCCCAGATTTTACTAAGCCGTTCTTATTGACGACGGACGCTAGCAACTACGCCATAGGCGCTGTCTTTTCCCAAGGACACTTGGGAGCAGACAGACCGTTGGCTTATTCTAGCAGAACATTGTCAGATGCGGAGATAAACTACGCGACAGTAGAAAAATAAATGCTTGCCATTATTTGGACAATAAAGCACTTTCGTCACTATCTATTTGGACAAAAGTTCAAAATAGTCACGGACCACAGACTGTTGACTTTGTTAATGAGCATAAAAGAACCAGACTCCAAGTTAGTAAGATGGAAATTACAATTATTGGAATACGATTATAAGATCGTATACAAAAAGGGTTCTCTTAATGTAGTGGCAGACGTCCTGAGTAGGGTACAGCCAGAACTCAATATGGTAGAGAACGTTTCAGATGTAGCAACGAATGGGGAAACTACACATTCGGCGGAAGAAGACTTGCGCATCGGGTTCCCCATATCTGAGAAATCGTTGAATGAATGTAACATCCAGGTAGTTGTAGAAAAAGGAAGTCCACCTAAAATAGAAAGACAGGTGCCATTCAGAAACAAGGTCAGGATTACATGGACTGAGGACAAGTTCGAGGAAGAGACATAGGGCCGAACATTTAGAGAAATACTTAAACCAAATAGGACAGTGGCTATTTTTATTCCGGAAGAATTGGTGATAGTACTGCAGAATGCGTACTGCAAATATTTTGCGTACAGCAAGATATAAAACGTGGTAAGATGCAGAATCATATTGCCAGAGGTAACAGATAGGGCACTACAAGAGAAAGCGGTGAAAGAACATCATGAAAAGAAAACCACAGAGGTATAGAGGAAACATTGGCGCAACTGAAGAGGAAGCTGTATTTCCCACATATGAAACCGATAATAACTCAAACAATTAATAATTGTGACAAATACCAGATGATGAAGTATGACAGGAGTCAGCAGAAGATCAAGTACAGTGTCACAGAGACCCCGGGAACGCCAATGGAGATACTTCACATAGACCTATATTTCGTAAACAAGAAATATGTACTGACGGTCATTGACAAATTCTCCAGATACGCTTGGGGATACACTATTCCGGCAAGGGATAGTATAAATGTAGTTAGGTCGATAAAAAACTTTATGACACTATTTGGGATTCCGTGCAAGATGGCTTGTGATCAGGGAGTAGAGTTTTCATCGAACTTGTTCAAGGACTTTTGCAAGCAATACGAAGTAGAGTTGCACATGACTTCCTTTCAACAGTCAAATAACTGAAATATATAGAATAATTGTGGAACAAAAGATAGAAAAGAAAATAGAAGCGAAACATGATGATATATTAGCTGAGGCGTTTTTAACTTATAATAATGCAGTACATTCGGCAACAAAGCTCACGCCCCACAAATTATTCACAGGGGGAACGCACATATTCTTGAGTAACGTGTCATTTAACAACGAACAAGATTATCTTCAGAAAATTAATGCATTCCAAGCAGAAATCTACCCCAAAGTGAAGGAAAGGGTAGAAAGAGAGGAGATTAGAAGAATAGAGGCAGAGAACACAGACAGGCAGGACCCAGTAATGGTGGAACCAAACGAAACAATTTTTAAGAAAGAAAATAGGAGAGATAAACTAACACACAGATTCACAAAACACAAAGTACAGACAGACAACTAGTCCATAAAAAAAAGAGTAGAAGATTGACAAAGAATAACGATAATTTCAGATGGGTCGCGATGACAAGGACGAAGAGAACATTCGAAATCAGGGAAATAAAAAGCGATGAGCCGATCGCGCAGATAGCACTGGGACCAGCTAGGATAAAACATATAGTTCGCCTAGGAGCGCCTTGGAGCAGACGCTCTAAAGTGATTCGCTCAGAGTGATTCAGGAAGACGGTGAGACCAACGATTTAATTAAATTAGTAAGAGGAAAGATAGAATCGATAAGCCGCAAGAGAAGGAATAGGAGAGGGCTAGTTAAAGGGTTAGGATCGGTCGTGAAGGCGATCACGGGAAATTTAGACGCGGAAGACACGGAACGATTAGAAAGAGAGATTAGGAAGTTGCAGGAAGAGGAAAGAAGAATTAATGAAGAAATAGTTACACAAGAAAACATGGATAATAGGTTCATTACTATGTTTAAGAACTTGACAACATATATTAACGAGGAGCAGATTAGGGTGACCTCCTTTATAAATACTTATAAAAACAAAATAAGCAAAACATTTGTGGAAGAAGATAAGAGAATGTTCAGGTTAGAATACATCGACAGAATTTCAGTAACAATATATATGATAGCGTTAAATCTAAACGATTTGACGGAGAGCCTGTTATTAGCAAGAATAGGGATAATCCCTTAAATTTATTCTTAGCAGAGAAAAGGCACGAAAAATTACCCAGAAGTTAGAAGAACAAAAGATACAGATCACGTCAGAAGAACACATGTATGAGTTCTTACAGTTGAAAGTTATAATGAATAAAACCGATGTAATTTTCTCGATATCTCTTCTCGGTAATCACTACAAAGATTGTTACCATTACCAATTAATAAAACCGAATTTGTAATAGCACCTAATTTTGTAGCGTATAATGAGAAACTAATGTATTATTACACAAAGAAATGTAACCAAATAAGAAAACTTTATATTTGTAAACACGATAGAATTGTAAACATGGTCAATGAAGTGTGCCTGAGGAATCATATACAGGGGAAAGTGGTGGAATGTGAGACAAAGGATGTAGGATTTCGCAGAAAGATCTTCGAGCCTGAGAAAATCTACATCGCAATATTTAACGGTGAAACGGTTACAATACAGAGGGATTGCGGACCGGAAAAGTCATATGATGGGTCATTTATAATAACCCTCGAAGAATACAGAGTAATAATTAACAACATCCAGTGCGAGGCGGTGAAACAATTGAACACAATGCAATTAGTTTTGGAAAATCCTCGAATAAGGTCGATGAAAAATAACAGAACGACCCAGGAGTTAAGGGAACATGAGCTGAAGATGGAAGACATCAAGACGAACATGGAACTCGGCAGAATTAGATCTGGAATTAAGATACACAACGCAACAACTTACACCATGGTCGGCGTACTACTAATAGGAGTGGTGTGCACTGCCTGGCTCTCGAGAAGGGCGATCAACTATGCAGCAACGACAACAACTCCCATGGCAGCACCAACCGACACCCGCACTTCAAGAGGAGTTACAAGCTCAGCACTTACCCTCGCCCTTCCCCCTCCGAAACCTCTACGAGCTGGCTACAATGTAGGGACCACCAACAACATCGACTCTCGGCCACTCAGGATTAGGGAATCAGCACTATTGTAAAACCATATCTACCCAAAGTTATAATAAAGATCAGAATACTTTCATACTCAAAACCAATCGGACGTGTATTCATTGAACCAAGATGCGGGCTATCAACATTCTTAATCGGGCAAATCCTACATTGAACTACAACTCCAGGAATTACCTCACACTTCATCATAACTCACGCGACGATATTCAACAAGGGCTACATCAGACACACCACCACTGAAGGTAGACCCATTTATAATTGTTTATACTACTTTGTTATTATTCCTTTTGTGCATCATTATCCGCCACTGAAGGCCCCTATCCCGTTTCTTTAGCATACAGTGGCTCAAAGCCAAAACAATGCAGTGTCAAATAATCTGTTTAACTATGGTACAGATTTCAAACTAGAGGAAAAATAAAAAATGTTTAAACGCCAAACCGGAAATCAAGGGGGATTCCTAGTTTCTAGATGCTTTGGTGCATTTAAACATTTTGTTTTTTCTTTATTTTAAAATCTGTACCACAGTTAAACAGTTTATTTGACACTGCATTGTTTTGGCTTTGAGCCCCTGTACATGTAGTTTTAAGGTAGTATGTAGGGGGCGGATCACCAGCTATTCTCAGTCCCAAGCCAGTGAATTGATATCAGCGACCTATGGATTCCACTTCACTCACTTTAGTGTATTTTCGGTTAGATGTAGTAATTCAGTTTATTTGTCGGAATTTGTAATAACTTATGTGTAAAGATGTATGCGAAGGCGTAGGTGTATGTTCCGAACAAGACAGCGAACGATCGTAACGGGGGTGGGCGCGTAACTGCCAAACTCCCGCTCAAGCTAGTGGCCGCCTGAGCGCCGGTCGGCTCTCCCGAGTGCCGTGTGCAAGAGCGCGAGAGAGCAAGCGAGCCACAGTGCACTGAAGAAGTTTGCGGCTGCTCTCAACAGTAGTCATAAGTTATAGTTCAAATACACTCGCCAACGAAGGCACTAAAAACGCAAAAATGAGCACATCGATAGATAAAAGACGGGGGCGGTCACACTGATCACTATCGATTGCAAGAAAAAGATCGGTAGCGCGGCTGAGAAAGCATCCACGCGATGATAAGAAGGACACTCAAAGCCAGACCACAAGCAACTTCACACGTGCTTCGAGTAAGTTTCGCTTAATTCGTACAACGCGTCGTCGATAATCACGTCCCACGAGTTTTCCTAATATCTGACGTACGGAGTGAATCCTATGGCTATACGATCTAAATTGTCGGTAGCCATCAGATCCCAAATTTCCCCAACAGCGTCGATTCCTCCAAGTAAGTTAAGCTTTTCTCGTGGTGCAGCCACACATTTTACGTTATACCCAAACCTCCCTCTCTTAAAATCCCGTAGTCCTACGAACTGTCGCGATAACGCATATTCAATCCCCATTATGAATCCTGTAGCCCTACGAGCTGTCGCGATAACGCACGATTCCGTAGTATCTCCGGGAGCTAGTGACTGTCGCGACAACGTGCAATCAATCCTTACTAGAGATCCCGTAGTCCTACAAGCCGTAGCGACAGCACATGGCCCCGTAGATTCCCCTGTCCTTCTCGAAGGCTACGGAGCAGTCCCGTCACGATGACCCTCGATCCCGACCATGGTACAGTTACACCCGCTTGCCTAAGGTATCCTTATCAACTTAAAATGTCTTGTAGACGAACCTGGACAGGCTGAGCTTACCCCAGCCTGAAATAGATTCCTTACAATTGGCGCCCGAGCAGAGCCCTAAGGGAGATAAAATTCAAGGGAAGAAACAGTCACAGACCACAAATCTACCGCCACAAAACCACGTTCCTAAAATACAGTCAGAGCCTTAGCTAGACCCACGCATACATACATACGCCCACGCCACTGACCGAAAATTACACGTGCAGACTCACATACACACTCCCCCAATATCGTGATCGAGACGACTGCAAAAACAAGTACAGTGTCGACCCAAATACAGTGCAGGTCTAAAAAACCAAGCAAGATAATAAACATAGTCAAGATAGTGCAAAATAAAAACCCAGCGAACCAACTCTAGTCAGCCAGAGTTAGTAGAATTAGTAAAAAATTCGGGGGTGGGTACCTGTTGGATTTACCAACGATGTTGGGGCGAGCTCAAAGGATACGCTGACGAGTTCGGATTCGACAAGGAAGGCACCGTCGACGACCTGAGGAAGGCCTATATTCACCGAAGGCAAGCTCGAACCGGCGATTTGAACTCGCCTAGTGGAACTTGGAAGGCAGTACTCCAGATCACCGTAGCCCACCGCCAAAGCGCCGTCGGAGAAGATTAAAATCGTAGATCAAAATCTCGACTTGCAAGTCCCCTTGCCACAATAGGTAAAAACAACGTGCCCCCGATTGTTTTGACGTACAAGGGCAGTATTCAAATGCCGTGGCCATCTGAGTCCAGTCCGGTGTCTGCGGGAAGAGCCTTTCCTCCGATATATACAATATATAAGCACTTTATCCATCCGCACCTGCGTATGCACTCCGCTGGTTATGACCCAAGACCCAAGAACTCTAATGTATCTACGACAACGCTTTACCCGGTAACCAAAGTCTCCAAAGTCTGGCCCAGCTCACGCTACAGGCCATAGAGTTCGAGAGCATTCAGGGAAAAACGTCTCAGGAAGCCGGCACTCATCCGCTGGCAATCAATTCTCTTCGGAGGATACCCCGACGCGATCGCTCTGACTTGACTCCCGAATACAAGCAACCGGAATCTCACCAGACTCGGTATCTTTTTCGACAAACGCCCGGCAATCGAAGGGAACCCACGAGCAAGCTCGGCCCGGCCCAGACTAGTACACCCGCTTGAGAAGAAGCCAAAACGACGATCCAACACGACGCATCGCCCATCACCAACGCACGCATGGCATGCTGACGGTGCGGCGAATCGGACCATTTATCTGCGCGTTGCCAAAATAATCCCATCTTATTCTGTTGGGAATATGGCAAACGCAACGTTAGGACCATCCAATGCTGTCGACGAGAAGCCTCGGGAAACTAGCCGCGTCCTTGACTGAGACAGGATCAGGAGACGACGACTCAGAGAACCCCACATCGAAAAGACCCTTACACGTGCACGACGGCCGAATAGTGGCGATTGTGGACAAGGTGACGCAAGATACGAATATCCCAAACGGATACTGCCAAACATGGTCGAAAGCGTGATCCTAGGAATGGACTTCTTGTGTGCCATTGAAACCACGTTTCAATGCGGCACTACACGTCTACATCTACGAGGTTGCTGCATCAACGCCAACGAACCAGTGGTAACCACCAGCCACTTACAAACCCTTACAGGACCCCAAAACGAGAACCTAAAACCACCAATAGAAACTACGGGTACGACATCATACACCAAGATCAGGAACAAGAGATCAGCAACGGAGACCACGGCCATGACATCGCGCGCAGAGACCCAGAACAAAAGACAAGCAAGGGAGACTTTTCAAAAAGTACCAGAAAACTGGCTCCTTCCTTGTCTTCGTACAATATTCTTCCGCCCGCTCTCAATTCCTAACCACTAATAGTCTGTGCTACAATTCTTACCTCTCTTCTTGTAGTAGAAACTTCCGCAATGATCCTAATAAATTCTTTTCTTTTGTCAGTTCTAAACGTAAGTCCAATGCATTTCCTCCGTCCCTTCATTATCTAAACAATTCTGAATCTTCTGCTGATGGCATTGCAAACTTATTTGCAACCTTTTTCTAGTCGTCTTACTCCTCTCATATTTTATAGCGCATCCACTCCGTATCCCTACCGTTTGCCTGACTCTAATAGCATTTTCCAACCATTTTTTGAGGAAAGCGTTGTGCTTGATGGCTTGACGTCTTTAAAGACTTCATTTTCTGCGGGGCCTGATAAAGTGCCTAGTTGCATTTTAAGACATTGTGCCCAGTCCTTATGCCAACCCTTAACCTTTCTTTTCAATCTATCCTTGGAACAGTCTTGTCTCCCCGTAATTTGGAATGAATCGTACATAATTCCGCTTCACAAGAAGGGCTCCAGATCCAACATAGACAATTACCGAGGCATCGCAAAGCTCTCTGCCATTCTTAAGCTCCTTGAGTTCCTGGTTACCCGGCAATTGCAACATCTTTGTTCTAGCTTGATATCTCCTTCACAACATGGTTTTGTTAAACATCGGTCAACAGCTACCAATCTGCTCGAGTTTTCCTCCATAATCAACCGTGGATTTCAGAGCGGTTTGCAAACTGATGTTATTTTTACGGATTTTAGCAAGGCATTTGATTCGGTTAACCATACTCTATTAATTCAGAAGCTGTCCTTATTAGGTTTCCCTAGTAATCTTCTAAGTTGGATTTCGTCGTATCTTTCTAATCGTACACAACGGGTCTTATTTACTAATGTTTTATCAGATATTGTTAATGTTACATCTGGTGTGCCACAAGATAGTCATTTGGGTCCGCTCCTCTTCATTTTATTTGTGAACGACTTACCCCAAGTTATAACATTCTCACATACATTAATGTATGCGGATACTTGGTACTTGCACACACACCTTCAGCTGCACTTAAATGAATTGATATTGTGGTGCTCAAGAAATCTTCTATTTTTGAACCTCTCGAAATGCAAGCTTATGACATTCTACCGTCGTGCCCCACATTTTGTATCTTTTTCTCTTGGTAATCATGTATTGGATCGAATTTCGAGTTCAAATGATCTTGGTGTATTATTTGATCGTAAACTGTGTTTTAATAGCCACATAGCTGCGACAGCTAATAAAGCTAAGGGTGTTCTAGCATTCATCAAGCGTTGGTCCAAGGAGTTTGACGACCCGTATGTGATCAAACAATTGTACATTTCGTTAGTGCGCCCGATATTGGAGTATTGTTCCTGTGTGTGGACTCCACAGTATAGGGAGCAGCAAGCTATTCTCGAATCAGTTCAGAAACAATTTTTAATTTTCACTCTTCGTAATTTACACTGGGACTCTGGTAGAGTCCTGCCACCTTACCGATCTAGGCTAAAACTTATTGACCTACCTTCGTTACACCATCGCAGAATATGCAATGAAGTAATGTTCGTGCACAAGCTTCTTCTCGGGATGGTGGACTCCCAAACTCTCTTGAGTCAGATTGACTTTACGGTTCCCTCTCGTTCTACTCGTTCTTTTAGACCTATCAGATTACCCTTATTTAGGTCAAACTATGCCCAGCATGAACCTTTCAGGGTTTTATACTATAATTATAATACCCTTTACCATATTATATCCCCTGAACTAACCCTTAAACATATAGCATTTAGCATTTACAACCCACCTAAACTCTGCTAACCTGTAATTTTAATTTTAATTTTTGTTTCAATTTTATCTTTAGTTCTCTTCCTAATTTATATGGCATTATTAGCAGATAATTGTTAATTAAATAAATAAAAAAATAAATAAATAAAAGAACATGCCCACGGCATCATCGACGCAGAGCAAGAATCCACGACAAGCAACAGAGAACACGCCCGAGGTGTCACCAACAGGGAACGAGAATCCCAGACCGGCAACAAAGGCCCGGGCTACGAGACTATCTCCAGAGGACCTAATTCAAAACCCAGCAACGGAGAATAGGGTGTGACGCCCAGCGCCATATCCAACAGCGCCGGCGCCACAATATAGCTGACCTACATTCCTAAGTTCTTATAAAACAACATAAGGTATTCGATTCCAAAATACGCGCCAAAACCACCAGTGCGACAAACACCAGACAGTAAACGGTCACACTACCCAACGATCATGCCAGTGTAACCGGAGCACGATCGCCAAGGGCCACACTATCAGCTGGAACCCAGAACGTGTTACGATCCAAGGCAGGCGCTAGCCCTTACTTCACGGGCCAACAGCTGACTTTCTTGAATAAAAGGAGCATAGCTAGCTCGATTCGGTGCAGTCCATCCGGACTCGCCAGCTCGGCAGTACAACTCGGAACAGTCTGGGATTAACTTCCCAACCTATTTTACAAACGGTGCTTGTACCAAAGGTAAAAGCTCTGCTTTTCCACTTGCCCGTTTTAATACATTTCCCCGTCCTGATCCTTTCTCCCCAGAGAGTATTTACCTCTGTCATAACTCGTCTCCACAGAGAGTATTCACCTCTGCAACCACTCGTCTCCCCAGATAATATTCACCTCTGTCACTAAATCGTCTCCCCAGAGAGTATTCACCTCTGCAACCACTTGTCTCCCCAGAGAGTACTCACCTCTGTCACTAAATCGTTTTCCCAGAGAGTATTTACCTCTGCAACCATTCGTCCCCTCAGAGAGTTTTCACCTCTACCACAAGTCTTCGCATCAGAGTGTATTTACCTCGGCCGCGATTCTTCCCGCAGCGGCCTCCGACCACGACAACCATCGCACTCCGAGTACACCTCGGAGTATCTCTCGGCCTGTCTCGCCGGGACCGACGACCAACCACGACCTGCACGCAGCAAACAGCCATGTGCGGCCGAGTAGTCAAACAAGAAGGAAGACCCCGAAGAAAGACCCCTACCGGAGGCCCAGTACCACCCATTCAACCTTCATATGTACAATTAAGAACAACAAAGATAACTTGTATATACTGCTTAACCCTACGCCTTATGCTTGAACCCGAGAGCATTTATTACAGCTACCACACCCTGATCAAGCCTCCGACCCCGAAATGGATGACCCCAATGAAGACGACAACGAAGGCATTAGACATACAGCGGACCTAATACATTAGACATATTCGCGAGTTCTAAGACAAAGAATTACCTAAATTCGAGGACCTCCGGGGATCGACAGATCTAACAGAACACACTATTGTTATGAGAGATAGTCGTCCAATAAAGCAACGATATTACCCGAAAAACCCAGCCATGATACGTAATACAGAAAAGCTGGTCGACGAGCTGCTAGCAGAAAGTCTCATCGAACCATCGCGAAGCCTTCACAGCGCCCCTATCCTCCTCCGCAAGAAAAACGGACAATGGCGTATGTTCGTGCACAAACACTCTAAGCCGGATGCTTACCCGTTACCCAGGATAAACCATATTCTCGAATGCCTCAAGCGTGCACGGCTTATCTCGACCCTGAACTTGAAAAACGGATATTGGCAAGTACCCATGGCCAAAGATAGTCGCGAAGTAACGGCTTTCACGGTACCTAGAAGAGGACTTTACCAGTGGAAAGTAATGCCATTTGGATTATCAACGTACCCTCTACACAGTCATTGGCGCAGACATTAAGCTTTTTCGCGCTCGCATACCTGGACGATATAGTGATCGTCGGGAAGGACTATACAGAGGATTTGCAAAATCTAAAGCTAGTTTTCTCGCTATTGCGCAAGGCCAATTTCAACTTACGGATCAACGCCGACAAATGTGCTTTCTTCCAACGCAGGATCTGGGCTACGTGGCTAGCGAGGAAGGTATCCACACTGACCCTGACAAAATAGTGGCAGTGAAGATCCTGAGACCTCCCACCAACCTTAAAGAGCTTCGCCAGCGCATCTGGATGGCATCGTGGTATCTCAGGTTTGTCCCAAACTTCGCCGCCGTAATCCAGCCCATGTACCAACTTTTGAAGAAGGGACGTGAGTGGACATGGACCCCGGAGCAACAAGAGTCTTTCGACAACCTGAACCTTACCTAACCACCGCCCCCATCCTCGCTTGTCCAAGCTTCGCTACTAAGTTTTCCATACAAGCCGATGAGAGCAACCTCGGAATGGAGCTGTCCTTACTCAAGATATCGACGACAAGAAACTAGTCATCGCATATATTAGTCGGCGCCTCAATCAGGCCGAGGAATATTACTCCGCCACGGATAAAGAATGTCTAGCCGTGATATGGGCAATCAGAAAACTCCGCTGTTACCTCGAAGGCTTCCGATTCAACGTCATCACCGACCACATCGCGTTAAAGTGGCTGAACACCCTCGAAAGTCCCTACGGGAGAGTGGCAAGATGGGCACTCGACCAGCCGACCGCCGGACACCTCGACGTGCGGAAAACCATTACTATGATATCGCAGAGATATTACTGGGCCTGCATGTATCGAGACGTACACCAATACGTCCGAGGGACCTCAGCTGCCAGAAGTTCAAGATCGTTCAGCAAAAGCGCGCCGGCAAAATGCTTACCCGCCAAGTCAACGAGCTATTCGCAACACTGAGTGCCGAGTTTGCTGGACCTCTGCCACGCTCTAAAAGAGGTAACACCATCTTATTAGTGTTCTTCGACGTCTTTTCAAAGTGGATCGAATTGGTTCTTCTGAGAAAAGCCACCGCAATGAACATCGAACGGGCCTTCCGAAAGCGAATTCTCAGCCAGTTTGGAGTCCCGAAGTTGTTCGTATGCGACAACGGCACTCAATTTACCAGCCTGTCCTTCAAGGCGTTTCTCAAGTCAGCGTTACAACACACCGCGTCCTACTGTCCCCAAGGAAATCCAACAGAGAGGGCTAATAGGACTATCAAAACGATGATATTCCAATTTATCAAAGAAAAAAAAAAGACTTGCAACGAACTACTGCACGACTTGTCCCTAGCCATCAATTCTAGTGTCTCGGATACGACAGGGTCCAGCCCCGCCTTCTTGATACACGGCGAGAGCCCCGCTTGCCTGGTGCGTTATATGACGAGGTCACCCCCGGAACCGGGAGTACACCGGAACCAGCACTCTATAAAGCAGTCTGGCTGAAGAAATATTTGACATCGTCCGGAACAACAACCAACAAGCAAGCCAGGAACAAGGACGCCATTATAACCTACGTAGAAGACACTGGCGCCCAACGATCGGATCTTTGGTATTGGTACGTAAACATCATCTTTCGAACGCAGATGATGGCTTCGCTGCGAAGCTAGCACCAAAGTTTGATGGACCCTACCGAGTCCACTGCTTCATCTCGCCAAATGTCATCCGCTTTCAGCACCAAATGAGCCGGAAGCGAAGAACCGCTAGTTTAGCAGACCTCTAAGAGTTCCACAGCAACGAAGACCGCGAAGACCATACTAGCCAGACCGACAACATCTCTATAGAATAACTTGTTCTCTAACGTTTTTACTAATTCACCACCCTCTCTATTGTATTCAGATGTATCAGTAAGTGTATCAGAGAAGGAGACTTTCGCAACGCTGTACCACCAAGACCCATACGTATAAATAGACCAGTTTCGATTAATCCATTAATTCTTTCCAGTATAGAAATAAGTTCCAGCCTCTCCTCCAACAAGCTCACACCGACGATCATCGGGCGACCGCACCGCCTGGATCGACCTAACGTCATCGCCCATAGAAGCGCGTCCGATCTCGCCACCGCTTTTCACCCACGGACGGTCTATGGCTCGCCCCCGAGCTATTCTCTGAGTCCACCGGGTCATATCCACGCGCCGTCACCCGACGTATACCGTTTTTCCCAACACACCGGCCTGGGATCTTTATCGTACTCCGCGCACCTATGGTCGTGCTATGCCGAAGCATGGGGTGCTCCCGCCGCCGTCCCAGGATCAACACCAGACCCATCATACCGGTCGCCGCAGTACACTGAGGAACCCACTGCGCCCCGACACCAGAGTCGTGACCCTCGCCTCGGCCGAGGAGTATGTCGGGCGGTCACGCCAGAGATGAGCCCGACCACTTATGTGCCCCGCCTCGAGGAAAGCGCCGACGATGACGACTTCTATGTGCAAGCTTATGTCTCCAACTCGGAGATCTAACACTACGTAGTCACACCTCGCGGCAATCGGGTCACGCAACTCTTACGCACGGAAGTGGACGTCACCATGCCTCCAGGTCGCAATGTCGGCCAGTGCTTTGAGGCATTCTGGGAATTAGCAGAAGCCTTCCAAGAAGTACCCTCACACCCGGAAGTCGAGCAAGGATTAGGCGACGCGCCTACCAACGACAAGGGACCCGAAGCCGCAGACACTTCTGACTCAGACAGTCATGCATCTGCCAACCAGTCTGTGCTGCGACACCCTCTAAACGGCAGCGCATGACCAGTGTCCTAGACCAGGAGCCAACAATGAGCATCGCCCGATGGGACCCCGTATCCTCTTGAGAGGCTGAAGAGTCACCGGAGTTCCGCCGCACGTACCCCACACCGAGTATGACAAGGTCCGACGAACGGAGGGAACTTGATGTGGGAGTTCGTGTTGACCCCGAGAAACCTTTCTTCCTAATCCGCTTCCGGAGGACAAAAACATCGGCGTCAACCGCGTCCCAGGACCCAAAGGCTTCGGCACCAACCACGTCCCTGGATCCAATGACTCCGACGTCAACCACGTCCCAGGACTTAAAGACTCCGACGCCGATCACGCCCCAGGAACCGACATCAACACCGGCATACGCCCCCCAGGATCGAAGGTCACAACCGGCAACCCAAAGCGACGCCACAGGCGAGCTGTTTGACTCTATGCTCTTGCCCGAAATAGAATCCCTAGATATCGAAGACTTCGACGATTTATTGCAGATTATCTGCTCGGACATAGATGTCGACGAGCTTCTGCGGGAGGCCGATCCACCGTCCGTCGAAGATCTGCGTCCGGATAACTGGGTAGAAATCCCTCACGGATGGACAGTCCACACCCCCGAACGAAAACTGCCGGCCACCCTCATCCAGGAAGTCCTCGCTAGAGGAAACACAGGGAAGCGGTCACGGTTCACCACCACACACGGTGAACTGCAGTATCAGGTCTCCCGAGCCAAGAGCGGCCACATCCGCATCGCTATTAACCCTGGAATAAAGGGAAGGAGAAGTCCAACGGGGCTTTACAAGCATAATAATCAGGACAGACACATCGCCACTGGAGGCAGACCCATTTATAATTTTTATACCCGGTACTCGAAGAGTATAGGGGTATATTAGATTTGTGGGGATAACGGTTGTGTGTAACGCACAGAAGGAAGCGTTTCCGACCCCATAAAGTATATATATTCTTGATCAGCATCAATAGCCGAGTCGATCAAGCTATGTCTGTCTGTCCGTCCGTCTGTCCGTCTGTCCGTCCGTCTTCATTTGCGCCTATATCTCAGAGACTATTAAAGCTAGAGCAACCAAGTTTTGTATCCAGTCTCCTGTGTGATCACACTACTCAAAGCATATTTCAAAATTTCGCCCCGCCCCTTTCCGCCCCCACAAAGGACGAAAGTCTGTGACACACACAATTTTGAAGATACAAGAAAACTAAAAACGTAGATTCATAGAGAATGCCCATTTCTATCAGAGTGTTGAATCTGGATCAGATCGGATCATTATTATAGCTACAATGAAGAAAACCATTTCGAAAGTCATCATTCCCTCTCGCTCTCTCTCAGACGCGACTCCATCCGCTTTGCTTATTCGTTTAAATGAGCGCCTAGATCTCAGAGACTATAAGAGCTAGAGCAACCAAACTTTCTATCCAAGCTCCTGTGATATCACTTCAGTACAAGTGTATTTCAAAATTTTGACACGCCCCCTTCCGCCCCCACAATGGACCAAAATCTGTGGAATCCACAATTTTTAAGATAAATGAAAACCAAAAACGCAGAATCATGAAAAATTACCATATCTACCAGATTACCGAATCTGGATCAGATCGGATCAATATTATGGCCAGAAGAAACAAATTAAATTTCAGTGGCTACACAACGCCTGCCAAGCGCTGACTCATTCCCTCTCTCTCTCTGTCGTAAACACTTGTACGTCTCAAATATGTAGTTATACATGTCATGTAGAAATGTAGGCGCAGATATACAAAGCATATGTAAACAAAAATGGAAACATGTATAAAAATTCCAAAAAATTCATTTTTTTAATTTAAATATTATTTTCGTCCCTTTTGAGAACATATAATAAATTTCATAAATCGTAGGCTTATAAATGTATGTATGTATATACTGACTGAGTACCGGGTATAAGGTAGAGCCGCGGCCTTTGACGCGGCTCACAACGTTCCCTCTCGTTTATACTACTTTATTATTATTCCTTTTGTGCATCATTATCCGCCACTGAAGGCTCCTATCCCGTTTCTTTAGCATACATGTAGTTTTAAGGTAGTCATAAGATATAGTTCAAATACACTCGCCAACGAAGCCACTAAAAACGCAAAAATTAGCACACCGATAGATAAAAGACGGGGGCGGTCACACTGATCACTATCGATTGCAAGAAAAAGATCGGTAGCGCGGCTGAGAAAGCATCCACGCGATGATAAGAAGGACACTCAAAGCCAGACCACAAGCAACTTCACACGTGCTTCGAGTAAGTTTCGCTTAATTCGTACAACGCGTCATCGATAATCACGTCCCACAAGTTTTCCTAATGTCTGACGTACGAAGTGAATCCAACGCGTCGCCCACTATATATGGCTATACGATCTAAATTGTCGGTAGCCATCAGATCCCAAATTTCCCCAACAGCGTCGATTCCCCCAAGTAAATTAAGCTTTTCTCGTGGTGCAGCCAGAAAAACCAGTGAGGGCTTACGTTTAATAATAAAGATACTGAACAAAATACAAATATTGTAGTCTTTTCTTTATTCTTATAAATATAAACATTATACGTTAAACCTCACTTAAAATCCCGTAGTCCTACGAACTGTCGCGATAACGCAATTATGCGGATTATGAATCCTGAAGCCCTACGAGCTGTCGCGATAACGCACGGTTCCGTAGTATCCCCGGGAGCTAGTGACTGTCGCAACAACGTGCAATCAATTCTCACTAGTGATCCCGTAGTCCTACAAGCCCCGTAGATTTCCCTGTCCTCCTCGAAGGCTACGGAAAAGTCCCGTCACGATAACCTTCGATTCCATATGAGCCTTGTGACCACGCCGCACGATCGACCCTCCCGACCATGGTACAGTTACACCCGCTTGCCTTAGGTTTCCTAATCAACTAAAAATGTCTTGTAGACGAACCTGGACAGGCTGAGCTTACCCCAGCCTGAAATAGGTTCCTTACAACATATACACATAAAACACGAATTTTACGGCCACGGGCTTTAAGATTCAAAATAAACATAGAAAATAAGCACAACTCCGAAAACCAACAACGGAGGATATAATTTATAAATGTGTAGTCAGAAATGCCTTAAAAGCTCGGCAGCTTCCAACAATATGGTCGACGGAATAATAATCCGAGCATAGGACTCTAAATGGTGCAGACAAGGATTTTGATCTACAAAGAAAAAGAAACGGTATATAGTTTCTTGTGTTGCTAATAGAAATCGTGAAGCTTATGCGGCTTGATCAAGCTGTGCACAAAAATCGCACCAAGCATTTTTCTACGATTAACTAAGGATGAAAGGGTTATTGAGGGCATGACACACCCGCATCCCAGTTGAGGGCGCGCAAAGCAAAAAGTAAAAAGAGTTGATAGAGTTACTGCAAGAGTTAGGAATATCTTAAACTAGACCAAAGGATGGATGATAACCCCAAAACTGAATTATTCAAAGAAGGTCATCATCTATTAAAAGGACCTAAATTCTCTCTTGTAACTAGTTATTTAACATTGATTATCGTAACAATACTTATAGTAGGATAACCTATATAAGTCAATACGCCAGCCCCATATTATAATAGCCCATATTACAATAACATCTATCAGACAATACGGCAACACTAGTACGTAAGAATAGAAAATACACGACCATATTAAAAATTTGTAGACCGATGACTGATCACTTTTTGTGTAGCATCGAAAACGAACTGTCAGAAAATATATAAAAACGAGGGGGAACGTTGTGAGCCGCTACAAAGGCCGCGGCTCTACCTTATACCCGGTACTCAGTTAGTATATACATACATATGTATATGAGCTTAAGATTTATGCAATTTATTATATGTTCGCTTATTATGTGTTCGATTTGTGTTCAAAAAAGAACATTAAAAAAATACAGTCAAATCATTTTTGGCATTTTTATACATGTTTCCATTTTTGTTTACTTATGCTTTTTATATCTGCTTCTACATTTCTACATGACATATATGCATAACTACATATTCGAGACGTACACGTGTGTATGAAAGAGAGAAGGAATGAGTAAGCGCTTGGCAGGTGCTCTTGGTTTCGGGGCAGTATTACTTCCAATTTGTTTGAAACAATGGCAATAATGTAAGCAGTACGCAGGCTTTGTATATATGTATTTATATGGAAAACGTTTTGAGATTGTTACTCACTCCCTTACGCTAACGCTCAAACAAAAAATTGAAATCAACGCACGTATTTCTAGATATGAAGTTATGATTAAGAGCTGAACCATTGAAAAGGCAGCAGAATGCAACACAACAGATGCGCTTAGTAGATGCAAAAATATTCTCATAGTAGAAACAAACACGTTTGAAGACAACTTAGCTATTTGCCAAGTGTACAGATCTGCTTGACCGACAACTCAGTGCGTGAGATCATGCAGATCCTCATGGCGTACATCCGGTTAGACAGACGAGAAGTCCAGATACCCCTCCGAGTCTTACCCAATATGTTGAAAGAAGTCATTGTGGGCATGGATTTCCTATGCGCGAACGAAGCAACGATCCAATGTAGCACCACACTCCTACAACTCCGAGGCCGTCGCCCCATTGCGAAATGGAAATCAGAATAGCCTCCCAAAAGGCGATAGCCCCTAGACATCCAAGGCCGTCCCCTAACAACCAAGCACCAAGAAAGGTGACCAACGTAGACCTCCACCAGCAATCACGCTGCCTCCTCAACACGAATTACTTCTGAACTAGCGCTCCAAACACTGGCGCAGAGTCCTCCTCTACAGGACCCGGAAAGAAAGCTTGGTAGCTTTCGGAGACACCAGCCGTGGCCCGGAATTGGAATCGGTGCAATTTTCAGTACCAAACCGATCGCAGCCAACTGCAGAGAGTACTTTACGGACGTCCCCCCCATACATCACCGGTTGAATCTCGTTGTGTCGCAGTATATTGTTCGCTTATCCAACAAAAACGATCAACTATAGTGATATACATACAGTAGCGGACAAGGAAATCCGGACAGACAAAAAAAAGTTCGTTTCGTAAATTTTTAAAAATTGTGTTTATTGTTTGAAGAAAATTTGTATTAAACTTATTAAATGAATGTATTTGCTAACCAAAACAAATATTTTTTAGATACCAGTGATGTTTTTTTTTTTAGAAAAAATCTTAAATTAAAATGATTGATAATAATTCAAAATCTAAGGAACACAAACAAATTTTTTTGTTTTTATTTTTAAGTGAGTTACAAATTATTTGAAAATATTATTTTTTTAATTGAATATTATTCTACTTAAAAAATTAGATTTCAATATTTTGTTGAACCTCCTTTGTTTTTTATTACCGTTTTTATTCGTTTCGGAAGTGAATCCACTAGATTTTGAATTGTTTCTATGGTTATATCGTTGTACCAAACATTTTCCAAAATTAAATCGAGCTCTTTTACAGTTTTGGGTTTTTTCTTCGTTATTTTAACCTTTAAATATGCCAAAGATTCTCAATAGGATTTAAATCAGGACTATTGCCTGGCCAATCCAATGAAGATATTCCCATTCGCTTCAAATATCATCGGCATACGAAAGATGCTCCTCAATTGATGGTACAAGATGCTCGTCCAAAATTTGTTGGTACTTTTCGGCGTTTACCGTTCCATCAATTAGTGCTAGATCTCCAACTCCAAAGTATGAAAAACATCCCCAGACCATACGGGATCCACCATGCCTGACCGTCCGTCGTAAGCACTCATTTTTGAATCCTTCTCCGACTTTGCGTCTCACGTAGGCCATACCATCGGAACCAAAAAGGTTTATTTTGGACTCATCTGAAAATATCACGTTTCTCCAATTTTTTAAGGTCCACGATTCGTGGTCTTTAGCCCATTGTAGCCGTTTTTTACGCATTTGAGCGGTCAAAACCGGTTTTTTTGCTGGTCTGCGCCCATTAAGTCCTGCATCCTGAAGCCGTCTTCGTACTGTTCGAGTGCTATTATTGACTCCTTCCGACTGAACAAACTCGAATCTAATGTCTTCTGCAGTTTTGAAACGATTGGCCATGCTTAAGCGCTTTAGAATACGATCTTCCTGGTCGTTGGTCTTCTAGAACTGACCGCGGACGACTGCATGGATTTTATCGCTGCCTGGCTGTCAACGAATATGTTAACCGTATTGTGTGGTCGCTCTGTGACCTGAGCGACCTCTGCTGCCTTCTTGATGGCGAAGACTTTCGCCTGGAATATGCTGCATCGGTCGGGTAGCTTATACGACGCCCTTATTTCAGGGTTTGTACAGTATAGGCCTGCTCCTACTCCTTCCTTCATCTTGGAGCCTTCAGTGTATATGTTGAGGTGTTGAGTCTGGTCCCGTCCCGCTTTCCAGTCTTCGGGTCCCATGAGGAGGTTTGTTTTTACTTCAAGGCACGTTTGGGGGATCACGTAGTCGGTTGAACTGATCATGTCCATTCCAATTAAGAGAGGATCGGACGCCAAAAGAGTCGCTCCATCTTCGGGTGACCCGCAAGCCGATCTGCACGATTGCCGACGGCGAATTGGGTTGCGTGCGGCCGACGGTGGGTCGCGCAAAGAGTGGAATGGGACGGCACTTCACTTGTCGAAGTACGCCCAAAGCCACTGCATTCGTTTGATCAATAAAACCCATTAATTACAGAGAACCCGCGTCTTTCTTTAGTAGTTTGACTTGATTGAAATTCTAAAAAATATTAGATTTTTCATTGGCGCCCGAGCAGGGACATTGGTTTTTTGTTATTCGAACTCGTTTCGCTCAGTAGTGGCTTAGGCTTCGAGTGTGAAAAAATTTGAGAAGTTGCCGATTCGGACCTTGCCACAGACGTGCCCTTTTGGACCCTCGCCATCTTGGACGCTGCCGAACTCGACGTGCTGATGGACGCCAAAACAGGACGATTACTTTCTCTAGATTCGTTAGAAAGTCTACAGGTATTCTGTGCCAAAAATTGAACATCACCGGTTGAGTTTCGTTGTGTCGCTGTAAATTGCTCGCTCGTCCGACCAAAACGATCAACTGCAGTGATACGCATATGTGCGTGTGTATGTGCTAGCACAGTCATACACAGAAAACACAGCTCAATTTCTGGCACCTTCCCTTTTATACCTTATTTGTCCAAATCAATGTACATAAAGTGAAAGTGTTGCAGTTATACGTGTGTACAAACATACATAAGTTCGGTAGAATTGTTCGAACATACCTACGCCATACATACATACGTATACTCATGCTGACCACCACTTAATGTGCATAACCAAAACGGCAACACATATGTACATATTTAACATTTAAAACTTTATATAAACATATCAACCATATATAATATATGTACACATAAACGGTTGTCTATTTATTGCATTCTAATAATTCTGGTCGTGTGTTTGTGCAATCGCAACGCGTCGCAGTGTCTTTCGGTTGTCCGCTTTCGACTTAACCGCTACGTACAATACGCGTACATATATACATACATACGTACAGACATCGGCTTGCAGTTGCACATACACGCAACGCTTGGTAACGGTTTTTGGGCACCAGCGGCTGATATTTCGTGCGTTCGTTAACCTTGCTCGCTCTGTGCTTGCATCGGTTATATATTAGTTTGTGTGTGCGTGCGCTCGCGCCAAATTTACCGCTTGCTCTCTTCTCCCCCGTTTTGGCATACCATACAGGTCAGGCTTGGTTCGGGCGCCTGTACTACTTTCGTTCTTGTGCGTTCGCTCGCTCCAAATTCTCTCACTTACTCTTTGATCCCCCGCACCCCGCATTCTATCTCTGTTGCCCACAAAGTGGCAGCAGCGAGCATAGGGCTTGCTTACTTTCGGTCGCTTGGACCACTTTCGTTTGTTTGTTCACATATTGCGCCAGGGCGTGTGTGTGTGTTTGGGTAAGCAAGATTGGGTAGCTGCAGTGCTTGTGCGAGGGTAGCTTGAAAAGCTTGGCGAACTTTGAGTACGGTATTGAAGGTAGTTCCTTTTCCTCATTTCAATTATGTCTGAGTCCGATAGGCCAACTGGTGAACGGCCAACAGCTGAACGGCCAACAATACCTAAAACCAATACGAAGTTGGCATTGTGTCAACAAAGGTTTGACAAAGTCATTGCTGATATTGCGCGCGTGCAAACAGCCTTTAGATTAAAGCAAATTTCATCGGTCAAAACCGAATTAGCTTGTCGCCTAGAGCTTTTAGAGGGTTCTATCGATAAGGCTATGAACCTACAGGCAGAGTTGGACATTTTGAGTCCAACCAATGAAAGTAGAGGACCGTTGGAGGATCTGTGTGTCGTCACTAAAGCATTGTTTATGAATGCAATCAAACCAAGATCCGACACACATATGCAGCGTGACTGCTCAGTGAATCCACGCTTCGACACACATATGCAGCATGACTGCTAACTGAGTTCCAGCCAGCGATCGCAGCTGCCGAAAATGCGTTTGCCGAAGTTTAGTGGCACACATTCGGAATACAAAATTTTCATGTGCCTGTTCAAAATCCTCGTTGACGACGATGCTTCTTTGACAAACGTAGAAAAGTTTAATCATCTCGTATCTTGTTTGTCAGATGAAGCATTGGGCGTAGTTAAGCCATTTTAACTATCCTAAGGCCCTTGCCAGTCTGAAGTCAGTGTACGACAATAAGTGTCTGATATTCTTCGATACTGTTGCTCAATTATTCGATTTGACAACCATGACCCAGCCATCTGCATCGAGTTTAAAATCGATGATAGACACGGTGTGCGATATATTCATCGCTGTCGTCTTTAGGCGAAGACAAAGATATTGCGAGTGCAATGATCATTCATATGGTCATGGCAAAGGTCGACCATGTGACCAAATCTCGTTTTGAGGAGAAGCTTGACTATGATAAGCTGCCTTCTTGGGAAGTCTGTGCCAAACAGCTGAATCGAAGGTATCAATACCTGGCAGCAGAAGAGTCAACTCGTGACAAGTCAAGGTTGCGTAACGAGGTGAGGAAATCGTCCCTTGCCTGTGCTAATGCAGGGCATAAATCGTCGTCTGCATGTACCTATTGCAAGTCTGTAGACCACAATATATATTCTTTTCCTTTATTTAGTGCCATTTCCGTCATGCAACGTTTTGAGTATGCTAAAACTCAAAAACTGTGTCTCAATTGTTTGACCACGGGACATACAGTATCGAGTTGCAAGGCGGCGAAGTGTCGAGTGTGCTCAAAGCCTCACCATTCGCTTCTTCATCGGTACACTGCATCAGTGCAAGGTGAAGCAGCGGCACTTCAAGCCTCAACGTCGGAGGCATAAATAGGTCACGTGCTCAATGCGGATCAAGTCGTTCTGGCTACCGCGATCGTAAACATCAAAGATAGATTCGGACAGTTGCATCCAGCAAGAGCTTTGCTCGATAGTGGCTCTTAAATAAATTTGATGTCTGAGAGTCTAGCACAGAGGCTTCGGCTTAAACGTGAGCCAACTTCCCTTGCTATCGCTATGGTGGGTGGTGCAACCACCGATAGTAAAACTAAGGTTTGTGCATCGATACATTCTCGTTTGAATTCCCACACGTTTTCCGTTGAGTGTTGGGTACTAAAGTCAATTTCCACATCTCAGCCTGGGCAAAAAAGGTATCACTTTCCACATCGAGCTGGAAAATCCCAAAAAATATTCAATTGGCAGATCCCGAATTCCATAAGCCGGCTAAGGTGGATGTTCTCTTGGGAGCTGAAATGTTTTATGGGCTATTGTGCGTTGGGCAAATTAAATTACATTCCGAGCTGCCCATTATGCAAAAAACATTGCTCGGTTGGATTGTTGCAGGCAAATGTACTGGACAGGCGCCTCGGCAACAGTGTAATGAGAGTTCGGTAGCTCAAGTGTATAGTTGTTCTCTCGACTCATTAGTACACCGTTTTTGGGAATTGGATCAATGTCCAATTGAGTCGAAGGCTGTCCGCCAAACAGCTGAACAACAGGCCTGTGAGTTGTACTTCGCAAAAACGGTACAACGATTGTCTTCCGGTCGCTTTCAAGTCAAACTTCCCTTTAAGACCGACCCTAAAGTTCTTGGCCTGTCCTCTCAAACTGCTGAAAGGCGTTTTTTGCAACTTGAGCGCAAACTGTCAAAGGATGACACTCTCAAAACTATGTACCATGACTTCATGAAAGAGTATTTGGATTTGGGACATATGTCCATTCTGAAGTCTGCTCCTCTAGAACAGCATTATTATATTCCTCATCAATGCGTTCTCAGACCTGAGAGTACCTCAACAAAACTTCGTGTTGTGTTCGATGCTTCCAGCAAAACATCAACAGAAGTTTCGCTGAATGAAACACTAAAGGTGGGGGCAACTATTCAGAGGGAGTTGTATTCAACATTGGTCAACTTTCGGTTGCACAAATATTCCGTAACTGCCGACAGGTGCAGACAGTTTAAAAGAACTAGACACAATTTGCAGCCAGGTTCGGGATATCTTGCATTCAGGAGGATTTCCATTGGCCAAGTGGGCTTCCAATTGTCCGACTCAATCTGGAAATCAGCATTAACATTGCTGAGCAAAGCTCAGTCAAAACGCTTGGAATGCGCTGGGCACCTCAAGAGGATGTATTTAAATACCATCTGGACGCGGATAGCTTTGCCTCCCTGAAACCAACAAAACGGAATATATTCTCAATAGCCTCTCGTTTGTTTAACCCTCTTGGTCTGTTGTGTCCAATTGTCACTAAGGCAAAAATGTTGTTGCAGGACTTATGGAGGCTAAAGGTAGATTGGGATGAGGCTATTCCTATGAGTCTACACACTGCATGGAATAAGTTCACCACTACCTTGCGGGATTTGCACAAAATTTCAATCCCTCGTTACGTGTGTTTGACGTTGTACAAAGGGGTTCAAGTTGAAGTCCTTGCTGACGCATCCAGTCACGCCTACGGTTGCTGCATATAAGTACGAACGTGCAACGACGAAGACGTTCACGTGTCATTGCTCACGGAAAAGTCGAGGGTAGCTCCGCTGAGCGTAAAAACAATACCCCGGTTAGAGCTTTGTGCAGCAATATTGCTGGGCAAACTCTGGCCACAATGACCAAATTCACGATAGAAAGCGTACATTTCTGGTCAGATCCGCAGATCACGCTATATTGGTTGGAGCAAAGACAATATAAACACTAAGATGTCCAACGCTCATACAATTCTGTTTTGTAGGGAGGGTTGTCTTTCAAAGAGTGCTATCTCGCTCGCACGACCTCCAGTGCGCTCGCAGATTAAAAAATAGAATGAGCTTGCTTGTATGAGTACACACGGAACTTTAAGTACACATGTGTGTGTACGTGTGCCGAGCTGCCGAAATTGCCACCAAAATACTTTTGAGAAGATTTCTTGAGACACAAATTTATTTTCTGTGACACTAAAATCACAGGACAATAATTTTTAGTCAAGATTGGAGGCAATCGTACTGCCACACATAGTCGCAGATCAACCGACACATTCAATAGATACGTCTCGTTTGAAGCTACCAAGAAATATCACCTTAGCGGACCATAATTTCGACAGAATGGGAAAAATAGACATTCTGTTGGGAGCAGAACACTATTTTGAGATCATGCAAAACAGGCATGTATCCATTGGAGTCAGTTTGCCCAGATTGCAGAAAACCAAATTAGGTTGGATTGTGGCTGGAAAATTAAAGGATTCAGCTAAAACTGCAATCTCATGTGCTGTGATGACGGAAGAAGAGAAGCTTGATCAGCAAATCGGCAAGTTTTGGGAATTGGACTCATTCCCAAATAACACACCATGTTTCTCACCATTGGAGAAACGATGTGAGCATACAGATGGCAGCAGACAAAAAACTTATCGTTCGACTGCCATTTTTGGAAGATGCTTCATCCCTGGGGGAGAACCGAGATCTGGCGACACGGCGATTCTTCTGCCTAGAAAAGAGGCTTTCGCGAGATCCGGATACTAAGGCAAACTATGTGCAATTCATGCAAGAATATGAGGCATTGGGCCATATGAAGGAAATGCACACGTCGGAAGTAGCAAGATCACGCTATTTCATCCCACATCATTGTGTATTAAAACCTGACAGCGCTACAACCAAATTGAGAGTTGTTTTTGATGCTTCTGCAGTCACCTCATCCGGAAAATCACTCAACGACTTGATGCATAAAGGTCCAACCGTGCAAAGTTCGATATTTTCAATACTGCTTAGGTTTAGAATGCATAAATATGTATTTACCGCAGATATCGAGAAAATATATCGTCAGATCTGGATTAATCCAGAGGACCAATACTATCAAACTATAGTATGGCGCAATGATCCGTCAGAAAATCTGCGATACTATAGATTAAAAACGGTGACATATGGAACAAAAGCTGCCCCATATTTAGCCACAAAATGCCTTCAGTACGATTTTTACGTTGACGATTGTCTAACAGGCGCTGACTCCATACCAGAGGCCCTCCAGAGACAGCAGGAATTGAACCAACTGTTGCACAGTTCAGGGTTCAAACTAAGAAAATGGTGCACGAATAATTTTCATGTACTACAAGATATCCCTAAAGAGGATATCACCTCAAATGTACAACGGGAGGATACGGCCTATGAGGACTGCAGCATTAAAACCCTCGGGATTACGTGGATGCCTAAATCCGACAAATTTTGCGGCAAAACAGAAATTGCCATAAAAGATACAATAACCAGCAGAGATGTAGTCTCTAAAATCTTTCGGATTTTCGATCCTCTTGGATTATTTTCTTCAGTGGTGATGAAGGCAAAAATCTTCATGCAGCATCTGACAAAGGAAGGATACGAGTACCAAGAAGCTCTTCCGAACCATCTTCAGGAGGAGTGGAAAAGGTATAGGGAGGAGCTTAAGGTCTTAAACACCATACAAGTGCCACGTCACATGTTCCAAGGACAGATTCCAGTATCGTCAGAGATACATACCTTTGTCGATGCATCGGAAAAGGCATTTGGAGCTGCTGTATATGTCCGAGCACTATATAAAGACAAACGAGTATCCATACAATTATTGTGTTCCAAATCACACTTGGCTCCCATCAACTCAATAACGTTACCCCGTCTGGAATTAAAGGCGGCTGTATTGGGTGCTCAATTGACGGCTAAAGTCAAGGAAGATTTGTCCATGAAAGATACGAACTTATTCATGTGGTCGGATTCGATTCAACACTATCGTTGACAAATTTGTGGCAACAAGAATAGCTACAATTCAAGAACTAACAATACAAAAGCAGTGGAGGCATGTTTCGTCGGAAAACAATGCAGCAGATGTACTGTCTAGAGGAATGACAGCAACCAAATTTGCGGAAAATAGCATCTGGTTTTATGGCCCTCTATTTTTACATGGACCACCATCGACATGGCCACTACCATTTGTGGCTACAGAGGAGGAAGCAATGAGTGCAAACCCTCAAAAAATTGGTCAGTCAATAATTATGACTGTCACACAAGAGGATGACATAATCTACAAGATTAAGCACAACAATTTTGTTGTATGAGAATTGTAGCTTACATAATGCGCTTCTGACGAAAGAAGACGTACGCAAGCCACACGGTCCAATTCGATGAGCTAAAGGAAGCTCAGAAAACTGTCATTCGTAATATATGTACAACGAAATGACTTCAAAGAAGACATAAGGCACATCGCGAGACACAAGGAAACCCGAAAAGGAAGCACGATAAACTCACTAACACCATTTTTAGATGAAGATGGAATTTTGTGAGTTGGAGGGCGATTAAAAGCCGCAAATATCGCATTTGATGCCAAACACCCAATGCTGTTACCTTACAACGATCCAATTGTCAAGATGATACTTAGCAAAATACATAAGCATAACATGCATTGTGGTCCCCAGGCCTTGCTAACAGCATCACGGCAGCCGTTCTGGATCCTAAAAGGAAAAAACATGACAAGGAGCATCGTGCAGAGCTGTGTAAGGTGCACTAAAGCGAGGCCACAGTTACATGAACAAATCATGGGAAACCTGCCACCTCTTCGTGTCACACAAGCGAGGCCATTCCTAAGTTCTGGTGTGGATTACTGAGGACCATTCAAAATCCACTATAAAATTCGAGGCAAGAAACTGAATACAGCGTATATTGCGATATTTTGTTGTTTCGCGACTAAAGCGGTACATCTGGAGTTAGTCAGCGACCTCACCACAGAAGCATTTTTAGCGGCACTTCGACGGTTCATTTCGCGTCGAGGAAAATGCCAAATGCTCCACTGCGATAATGCGACGAATTTTGTAGGAGCCAAAAAAAAACTTCAAGAGTTAGAAGATACAATATTTGCTGACAAGGCGAAAATACAAATTGTACAGGAGTGCAACAACAAAGGAGTACAGTTTAAATTTATACCTCTTCGGGCAACTCATTTTGGCGGACTATGGGAAGCTGCAGCAAAGTCTGCCAAACATTTGCTATTAAAGAATGTTACGACGGCAAACTTGACATATGAGGAACTGGAAACGGTCATAATCGAAAATTTCGATTATTCCCTCATCTATCTCATCAACGTTGTCCAAAATATTCGTACCTTCCGGTATACACTCACAAGCTGCGTCGCCGTCAGAATCGTCATTGTCCAAATCCGCTCTACATTGTTCATTCAGAAGCTCGCTGGCCCTAACCATATTTGTTCCATTATCGATAGTGATCGTGTAAATTTGCTGGAGCGATAAATTATAGCTGTCAAGGACCTCCTTAATTATGTTCGTCAGGTTCGAGCTGGTCTGCTGCACGTGAACCTCCTTCATCGCAAGCGTATAAATTTGAAGTTCTCCTCCATAAAATAGTTGACAATTTATGCCGACAATAGAGCGTTCCAAACGGCTTACGCAGTCGACTTTAATCGACACCAATCTAAAAAATGTAGGCAAATTTAAAAAATTAAACAACAGCACTTTAGTTGCATGTGCTATACAACATACATATGTACATATATATGTACACATACCACATACACATACCAAAGTTAATATAAACACTAAGATGTGTCACTCCATACAACATTTTCAGCTCGATTTTATCGGCGTGGAGTTCCACGCAATCTTCACTGATACGAGGGAGGCAGAGAGCGCTCTAGCGACAAACGCTCTGTACGTGAGGTAGAGCACACGTACACACACATGTGTATTTGCAGTTCAGTGCGAACGCACACTTGTACGCAAGCTCATTCTATGTTCAAAACCGCGAGAGCACTTGAGTTCGTGCGAGCGAGACAGCGCGTATTTTGTCTCTCACTACATACAAAATATAATTGTATGAGTGTTACACATCTAAGTATTTATATTGTCTTTTCACATGCACATAAACAAATTATTGTTAATTTAAAACTTACTTACCGATTGGATACAATTTCTTTGATATTATCCCGAATAGCTTTTGCTTTCGATTGAACGAGGCTTTGAATATTTTGCCGATTTATTGTTAAAGGCTTTGGAAATGCCTTGCATAATGGATCTAAAATTTTTCTAAAACCGCGACCATTTTTTGTGACCAGTTCAACACATGCATCTGTTATCTCATCTTTAGATAACTTCACTTTTAAATTGAAATCTTCAAAAAATTTACTGATCGGTGGCTGTTGCTTTTTTTTGTTAATTTTTTCACATTCGGTAAGCTGCTTGTAAATATCAGAGTGCTTGCGTTCAACGTGTTTTTTCAAGTTTGTGTCATGTCGGCCAACTAATTTTACACTACAGTTTTTACACTGGCTTACTTTAGTCTGATCGTTATATTCAAAAAAATCTCGTATGGAACTCATCGTCAAACAACCTTCACTTCGCTAATGCCAAAAATAATGCAAACCAGATTGCTACATGCGCATGCTGTCCCGTTACAACGGCACTGGCGCCATTCGAAGAGTTGCCACCGTATGACGAATTTCTTACATAAATTTGAGCCATACAAACGGTACACAAAACAATTAAATTTCACGATTTTTGGCAACCCTTAAAAAAACACACAATGAAGTGCACAGTGGGCGGTTGCATCCAAAAACACAAAAAAAAATGTTAGTAATTTGTAATTGAATCAGGATATGGAATGTTTTATTTAGTTATTGGTTGCTATAGTGAAATAAATAAAAATGGCTATGAACTAAGTATTATTAAAAAATGATATAGAATTTATAAGCTGTCCCACTGTCACACGCTTTGCTTGTGACTGAGGATAGATAAAATAAGAAGCTGTCCGTTAAAAGCAGACGGAATATAACTCAAAAGGGAGACAACATCGCTTCATTGCGAATCATACATACATACATATGTATGCATTGTGTGTATATGATGGGATCGTATGCTAACGGGAGCACAAAGAAGACACATTGCGTTTTCAGAGTATACATATTAAACAAAAAGTGTGCATAAATATATGTACACTAGCTTTACCTGGCACACATTCTTGTTGCACGGATAAGAAATAAGGAAAAAACATTGCATACTGATTTGTATATTTGGATTTCCCATTCTATTCCGCATTTGATACAAAATATCATCACACATATAATCTTTGTACTTGATCCACAAATCAATTGGGTTTGATGGGAAGCATGTAGATATGATTATAGAAAACAATGTTCGTATTTGATGAGCGTGTGATGATATTACAGCATCATTGAGAGTTTTATCCCAATGAGCGTCATTTTCAAGCAATTGTAAACGTGGACAGGCTTCTCTGTAGGATCCACACAATTCACCATCAACAGTTCTTAACTGTTGGAATGATGTTGGGCCACGTACATTGACTAAAAGCAGTCGTAAATAAAAATATTCATCATTGCTTGGATGTACTGAATAAATCCGGCCAATCGCATCGGTGGAATATACATCTGTATATCCTGGAACTGGTTTTCCTTGTTTCCGTCGTATAAATCTCCTTGAGGATTGATTCCAGGTATAATATTTTGGCATTTCAGAATATAGCAATGTTTGTGCGAAATCATCGTTTTGGCATGTCTCAAAAAAACTGGTTAATGTAGTAGATGGTGGCTGAGCAGATCTTTGTACTGCGTTCTGTGCTGTAAAATAAACTCTTTGTCCATTTTCTAAATCAGGGGTCGGCGCCGTCGTATCCCGTGTGCATAGCAGAAAGGCCGCTGGGCAGCTCAGTCGGCACACGCATAGCGTAAAAACTTCGGCCGACGCTGCCTTACTGCTCGGGTCCCGCGGCGGCAGAGAAAATGCGTCGTGTGTGTTCGGGCATATGCAAAAGCTGCTTCGGTATTCTGTTCGTCAGCGTTGCGATAACAGGGATGAATCAGTTTGCGTTCAGAAGTCAATTGGTGAAGACCACACTGCGCAACTTTGAATTGTACACTGAGAAAAATGTTTCATGTAATGTGGGAAGATGATTTTTTCTTTTTAGAAAATATGGATGGCGGGGCTCAATGTTTAATTTGCAATTATGTTGCAAGTCGATGCGCACTATTTTTTATTGAGAGGCAGTACGATATTAATCATTCTGGGTTCAAGGGACTTGTAGGGTCTGAGCGTGCCACGTCTGTCCGTCCGTCCGTCCTCATTAGCGCCTATATCTCAGATACTATTAAAGCTAGAGCAACCAAACTTTCTATCCAAGCTCCTGTGATATCACTTCAGTACAAGTGTATTTCAAAATTTTGAGACGCCCCCTTCCGAGCCCACAAAGGACCAAAATCTGTGGAATCCACAATTTTTAAGATAAAAGAAAACCAAAAACGCCGAATCATGGAAAATGGCCATATCTACCAGATTGCCAAATCTTGATCAGGTCGGATCGTTCCCCCTCGTTTTTTCTTTTGCTTGGCGCAAAACATTTTTCCTTATCTGGATTCATTTCTTTCAGTGCAAAGCAAGAAACGTTTTGCCTTCGTGTTGCTTCGTGTCTCTTGCCTTCGCACACAAACGCACAAAACATGTGAGTGTATTGTGTGCCGACCCCTGTTCTAAATGCACAGCTAAGTGAACAACAGAAGGGTGTCTCTCATGAATAGGAAAAGAAAATATTCACTGCATCAATTTCATTTGGCCTTATCTTTTCAACCAACCAAATCAAAATGTGTGCATGTGGCAATCATCGTTTCTGCCACTCCACAGAATACATCCAGCAGTGTGTCTCACCAAACACATTATGTTTTACGATGAAATCCATTAAAGATTTCAACTTTTGTCTAAAGACTCTGGCTGTAATATCATGACGATCAATGGGTGATTGCCCAGGGAATAACTCCTGCTTGATTTCTATCCATTGCGGATTGCATGTAAATGTGATGAACAAATCTGCTGTACCATAATGACGAACATACGACATGGCATCTTGAGCATATTCGTGCATATGCCGAGGGCTTCCGATGTATGTTGCTGGAAGAATAGTCATCCGACCGACATTCTGTGCATTTCCATCAGTATTAATCGCATCTCGAAGGTGAATATACTCTTCAGATCGGAGTTTGGTTTGATTCAACCTGATGAATGTTAATCTCTCCGTTTCAATTTTAACATACATGTCTACAACATATTTGTGATATAATCGCCAACATTTCAATATGTGATTTTCTTCATTTTCCCGAATCATTAGGCGGTATGAATAATAGTTCATTGAACTGACTTTTTTGATGATATTTTGTATCAAATACGGAATAGAATAGGAAATCCAAATATACAAATCAGTGAAGAAATTTACAATGAAGCATTGACTACGTTTTAGTTACAAATCATTTGTATGGGAAAAAGAAAAGGCCTTTTTTCAGGGGTTTTCCAGCAATAATTCTCGCCTTAAAAACCATCCTTGAACTTCAACGAACATTTTAAAAAAAGATTTGGCCAAATTGGTCGAGGCGTTGTTGAGTTATGCGCTGCGATTCAGTTTTATATATAAGATAGCTTTACCCCGCCTCGTTTCGCTGTGGCACACATTCTTGTTGCACGGATAAGAAATAAGGAAAAAACATTGCATACTGATTTGTATATTTGGATTTCCCATTCTATTCCGTATTTGATACCAAATATCATCACACATATAATCTTTGTACTTGATCCACAAATCAATTGGGTTTGATGGGAAGCATGTAGATATGATTATAGAAAACAATGTTCGTATTTGATGAGCGTGTGATGATATTACAGCATCATTGAGAGTTTTATCCCAATGAGCGTCATTTTCAAGCAATTGTAAACGTGGACAGGCTTCTCTGTAGGATCCACACAATTCACCATCAACAGTTCTTAACTGTTGGAATGATGTTGGGCCACGTACATTGACTAAAAGCAGTCGTAAATAAAAACATTCATCATTGCTTGGATGTACTGAATAAATCCGGCCAATCGCATCGGTGGAATATACATCTGTATATCCTGGAACTGGTTTTCCTTGTTTCCGTCGTATAAATCTCCTTGAGGATTGATTCTAGGTATAATATTTAGGCATTTCAGAATATAGCAATGTTTGTGCGAAATCATCGTTTTGGCATGTCTCAAAAAAACTGGTTAATGTAGTAGATGGTGGCTGAGCAGCTCTTTGTACTGCGTTCTGTGCTGTAAAATAAACTCTTTGTCCATTTTCTAAATGCACAGCTAAGTGAACAACAGAAGGGTGTCTCTCATGAATAGGAAAAGAAAATATTCGCCAAACTGCTTCATTACTACTGACATAGCGGCCCATTTGGTATTGGGTAACTTCATCATTGGAATTCTCTGCACCAATTCCAATCACAGCCATATCACTCCCTTTGGTTACATATTTGCAAATGTATTTAATAGATTTCACTGAATGGCAAGATTCAACGTTGATGTGTGCTTTGAATGTCTTTGATAAAATGGGTGAATATGGAACAATCCAACGATTATCTATTTCAATATCTTGTTGATTTAATTTGACAATTGTTGATTTTCCATTGTCTGCTGTCGATCTGCGACGATACAATGGATAACCGTCATTACCAGTAATTGTTTCCGATATTAATGTCCGTGGTGTAAGGAAGTTCCTGTCTAGTGGCCGGGGTACAGACTCTCAGTCACGCCAGGATCCAGTCCGTATACAGAGAATTTGTATAAAAGGACCCGGAGAGGTAGACAGGGGCGCAGAGCGATGGGCGATACGCCCCTTCCTAGCACCCGCGTGGCGATCACTGGGGAGGGGGATCACTGCTCACGGATGTCGTGCCAGCCTTAGGCTTTCGCGCGTACAACACCGTTTGCAGGATCTCCAGAATATAGGAAATAACACAAGGGAAGAATACGGGGGAAGGGGAATCGAAGTCGCGAACACCGTGCCAGCCTTAGGCTTTCCCGCGTACAGTGCCGTTTCATTCGACTCCCGAAGGAAAAGGAAGGGATTCTACTCAGACCACGAGGTCGCCACGCCCCACCTCTGACCTACCGAGAACCAAAGTATGCCTGCACAATCCCATAAACGAAATGGACTCACCAATACTTATTTGGGACATTTTATTCTTAAAGACTCTAAGATACGAGGGACGGGGCAAATCAACGCCTCGAAAGGCACCAGAAGGGCGGGGGGGGGAACAGTTAGATACTTTTCCTTATCTTAAGGGCCCTACCTCCTACTACTGCACCATCTCTCTAACTCCCTATCGCCTACGGCCTCAGCTTACCCTTTCCCGTCCTGCAGGTGTCCTTGGTGGTAATCCTAGGTCCTATCCTTTTATTGATTCCACGTTTGACGCAGTTAAATGAACCGCGCACTCGACCGATCGCCTCCGCAGTTTATTTCGCCTTCGACCGATCGCCTCCGCAGTTAATTTCGCACTCTCGAGCCCTTTTTTGACCGGCACGCGTCAAAGATCCACGCTGCCTGCCCTCTGCTCCCGGCCTCTGCCAGCGCTTCGGCTCTGTCGCGTCGGCACGCTTACGCTGGTATATGTGCGTGAGGGATAGCGCGATCAGTCGTTCGCCTTCGCGTTCATTTTTTGGTATTCAGTGGCGGGGTTGGTTTTCTGGGTACCGTTATCCTGCATCGTTGCTATCTGTCGTTCTCTCTTCATTGCCGTTGCTCTGCCGCGTCGTCGTCGTCGTTTTGTCTCCGTTGCTGTTGTTCTGTGGCGTTGTGGTTTTCTCTCCGTTGCTGTTGTTCTGTGGCGTTGTGGTTCTCTCTCCGTTGCTGTTGTTCTGTGGCGTCGTCATTCTGTTTCGAAGGGGGATTAGGGGCGTCGGGCTGTGTTGCCCCCCCTTTGTCATAATGAAACCTGCGTTTTCTCTGCTTACTTCCTACTTTATTTAATCCTAACTTATTACTAAATATATGAAAATGATAATGAAGGGGATTATACTAAAAAATCAAACAATAATTTGGCTCCAGCCGATGAATAATAAACTTAAACTTGAGACCGGCGGACTTTGGCCCGCTCGGTCTCAGCCCTCTTCTGGGCCATCACCCTACGCCTCCTGGGCGAAGGTGGACGTTCCCCCGTTGTGAGGGAACACTTCCTCAAACTCCCTCCTTTCCTCGGGGAGGACGAGTTGTGACGTCGACCTGGCCCCGTGTGTTGCGGGACACGCGGAAGCGCTGTCCCTCCTCTGTCCATACCAGCCGCCGTCTACGACTGCCTCCCTCCATCGCCTCCACCCGGTCGATAATCCCCTGTGGGAGACGTCGGTCGGGCGTGTCCACTCTCCAGTCGACGGGTGCCTGGGGCCACTCGGACTCCGCCTGGACGTCCAACACTCCCGGGATTTCGTCGATCAAGGCCATCAAGACTCCAGCGGCCGGCTCTTCGAGCTCGAATGAGAGGTCGCTCTCGTCGGCTTGCCGGTCCGGCGCTTTGTTCGGGTCCTCCGGCTTTGGCATCTTCTGGGCTGTGGTCGCCGGCCTTCCGTGGGCCTCGTCTTCGTCGCTAGAGAGGACTACGATCGGTGTCCTAGCCGACGCATTCGGCGGCTTACGCCAGGCGGCCGACGGCTTGGTGTCCGGGCAAGACCCGAGGTCGTCGTCTTCCTCGTCGCTAGACAGGATTATGACAGGCTGATGCCCGCCGAGTTCTGCCGTTGAGCTCCGGTTCCTCGTTGGAGTGATGCTTTCCTGCTCTTCGTCGCTAGACACGATGATGAGGGGTACGTCCTCGCTGCTGTCTCCCGACGCGGTCTGATCGTCCGTTGAAGCGGGTCTGCTCTCCTCTCCTTCACTGGAGACAACGATGACCGACAGATCCTCGTTGGACCATCCTTCCTCGTTGCGACTGTACGGGCGATCCGGTCCAGGCAACCACGGAAACATCCAGTTCTGGGGACTGAATGAGGGTATCCGCAGGCCGTCGGCCTCAGCAGAGGCTTCACCGCTCTCGGCTCCCTCCCGGACAGCGGCGTCTCTTTCGGCGTTCGCTCTCTGGGCCTCCTCCTGTTGCTGTTCTGCTTCCGCGGTGTCTACACCACTGTCGAAGTCTTCTTGCGAATCTTCCATCGACCAGGAGAATCCCAGCTGGCTCGAGTTGACATCGGACAGGTCCTCCGTACTGGAGACATCCTCTGTGTCGCCCGAGCTGGCCTCGGAGCTAGTGGAATTTGGCCCGGAAGGGGGCTCATCGGGCGTCGCTGGAGTCTGTTGTCGCGCGCGTGCCGCGAGCAACACCTGGAAAGCTTCGGCTGCCGCGATCCATGGACCTAGCGGTCCCGCATTCTACGGAGGTCCTGCTGGGGATCTTCCAGGCTCTGATGGGAGGTCGTCGGCTTCTTCGTCACTACTGATGTCGCTATAAATTGGTACGGGCATTCTTTTCAGGGCCTCGTTGAGGGCCGCAATGTCGTGACGGTGTGGAGCTACGCTCGGCAGTTTGCCGAACCTTCCGTCGTACAGGTGTTCCTCCTCACTCTCTTCCGTGCCTTCCGTGGTGTTTTGGTCCCAGCGCGAATCGGCGCACAGGGGACGTACGTCGTCAAAGCCCTCGTCGCCGCTCGACCCTTCCTGAATCTGCCCGAAATGTAGTTGGCTATATCGCCGAGCATCTACTTTGGGCGGTGGCGATTTTCGGCCGGAGGCCGTTTTGGCTCCTGGTGGTGCGAGCTGGACTACCGGCGGCCGGCTTGGTATGGCGTTACACATCCGCCTCAGTGCCGCTAGTGACGTCGACGGTTGGTCGTACTCCACCCATGGCATTCTTATCTCTCCAGGAAGAATGTACGGAGTGTGGGGTCCCGATCTGGAAGCGGGGCTGCGGTCCCTGGTGTCGGCGAGAAGTCTTGCGTTCGTGGCGGTCCGTAGGGATGCTGACGTGCTCTGTGGCGGCGTTATTGACGATGGCGTTGTTAATGGTGGTGTAGTCGGTGAAGACGCGATCGGAGGTAGGGCGAGTGGTGATGCGGTCGTCGTAGCTGAAGTGCGTGTGGGTGTTATTCCTCCAGAGTGGCCTTCTCGTTGCCCCTCGGCCCTCGGAGGCGGGACGCCGTCGTTGCGTACTCGTCTCATCGTTGCCGATCTGTGGATGGGGAACCCTCAAAAGATTAATACCTGCCTATGACGTTTCCTACGTTTACCTAGCCTGCCTGATGGTGCAATTTACATTGGGGGAACTACCTTAAGTCTAATCCCGAAGGGGGATCTAAACTTAGCTTACGGCGTCGAACAATGTTGTTTTATATCCCCTTGCGGGGGCAAGGACGTTATGACGGCGAGCCGCCATAAGTGGCCTTTGCGAATTTGCGTCTATCCGGGTATCGGTATCGCCGGCGGACTGGCGTCATCCTCGTTGGCCGCAGGTTGGCGGTCGTCGGGATCCCCGGCATAATATGCCTTGAGGTCAGCCAGGCTGGCCGTCTTCCGTTGTCTTCCGTGGCGGTGTTGAAGGCGAACTATGTTGGGAGAAAGAAATTTGGTTACGGCATACGGCCCCTCGTACTTGGGAGCGAGCTTGGCGGCGAAATTATCCATCGCCCTGGACAAGTGATGCTGCTTTAATAAGACCAACTCTCCGATGTGGGGTCGCCATTCGCGTCTTCTAAGGTTGTAGGTCTTCTGCTGTGCTTGCGTTGCTCGTTGTGTGTTTTCCTGGACCACCTTGAAGATTTCCTTGAGTCGTGTTGCTTTGTTGTTGGCTGCTTCAGTCTCCTCTCCTGGTCCCGTGGTGACTTCGTCGTAGAGTGCCCCTGGGAGTCGTGGTTCCCGGCCCAACACCAAGAAGGCGGGGCTGAACCCCGTGGTGTCAGAAGTACTCGTGTTGATAGCTAGGTTCAGCTCCGGCAGCAGAACGTCCCATGTGCGCTGGTCTCCTTCAATGTACTGGGCGATCATAGTTTTTATGGTGCGGTTTGCCCGTTCAGTGGGGTTTTGTTGCGAAGTATAGGGGGCAGTGTACTCGAGCTCCATCCCGGCTAACTTGCAGAAGTTTCTGAAGGATCGACTGGTGAACTGAGTCCCGTTGTCGCATACGAACTTTCGAGGCGTCCCGAACCGGCTCAAGATATGCTCCCTGAAGGCCTTCTCCAGTTGGGCAGAGGTGGCTTTGCGTATGGGCACCAGTTCCACCCATTTGCTGAAGGCGTCAAAGAACACGAGCAGCATTGTATTGCCGTGTTTTGACCGGGGGAGGGGTCCTACGAAGTCCGCACACAAGATATCGAAGGGGCCCTTAGCTTGCCGGGTGTGCATGTATCCGGCGGGTTTCTTCTGGCTCACCTTGAACTTTTGGCACTTCTCACAACGTTGGACATACTTGGTCACGTCCCTGTAGAGTCCTGGCCAGTAGTACCGTTGTGTCACGCGGGTCGCTGTTTTTCGAATCCCGAGGTGCCCTGCCGTGGGGTGATCATGACACTCCTGGAGTACTCTTTGGCGTTGGTCGCTGTCTACACAGAGCTTCCATTGTATGGGGTCTTCTTCTTCCGGGCGATTGCCTGATCGTCTGTAGATCTGTCCACTCTCGATGATGAACTCTGAACTCCTCTCTGGTTGTTCCTGGATCCGTTTCAGCAGGCGGCGCAGCCAAGAGCACGCGGGTGCAGCCTCGTGGACTCGTTGCAACGCGTCTATAGGTTGGCGTGACAGTGCGTCAGCTACAACGTTTTGACTTCCGCGTCTGTAGTGGATGTCGAAGCGATATTGCTGGAGCTCCAGCGCCCAGCGCGCGATACGGCCTGTCGGGTTGTTGATGGTGTTGAGCCATTTCAACGCTAAATGATCCGTGATGACATCGAAGTGATACCCCTCGAGGTAGCAGCGTAGTTTCCTGATCGCCCAGACTATTGCCAAGCACTCCTTCTCCGTTGCAGAATAATTCTCCTCCGCTTTTAACAGGCGGCGACTGGCGTAGGCGATGACTCTTTCTTCTCCGGCGATCTGTTGAGTCAGTACGGCTCCGATACCATAGGCGCTGGCGTCAGTCTGCAGGGTGAACTTTTCTGAAAAGTCGGGGCATGCTAACACTGGGGCTCGGGTCAACTTCTCTTTTAGATCCTCGAATGCTTGCTGTTGCTCCTCCGTCCATTCCCATTTCTTGTCCTTTTTGAGAAGGCTGGTCATAGGCTGGACCATCGTGGCGAAGTTTGGTACGAAACGTCGATACCACGAGGCCATTCCTATACAGCGCCTCAATTCCTTGATCGTGTTCGGGGGTGTTAGATTCTGTACTGCGGCTATCTTGTCCGGATCGGTGTGGATCCCTTTCTCGCTGATAACGTGCCCAAGGTACACAATGCTTTTCTGAAAGAAACTGCACTTGTTCCTATTCAGACGGAGATTAGCCTCCCGTAAGCGACGGAATACCTCTCGTAGGTTTTCGACGTGCTCTTCCAACGTTGCCCCGATGACTATAATGTCATCGAGATAAGCGAAGGCGTAAGGTTCCATGGCCGGCCCTATGACGCTGTCGAGTGCTCGTTGGAATGTTGCTGACGCGGAGTGGAGGCCGAATGGCATCACTGTCAATTGAAAAAGTCCTTTGCCTGGAACAGTAAACGCCGTGTACTCCCTGCTTCCTTGTGCCATGGGGATCTGCCAATAGCCGTTCTTTAGGTCCAATGTCGAGATGTAGCTGGCATTGCGGAGTTTCTCGAGGATGTGGTTTATCCTCGGCAACGGGTAGGCGTCGGGTATCGACCGGGCGTTGAGTTGGCGAAAGTCAACGCACATCCTCATTTCCCCTGTTTTCTTCACCACCAGCACAATAGGTGCGCTGTGGGGGCTCTTCGAAGGTTCAATCTGCCCGGCTCGCAGAAGTTCGTTTACCTGAGCGTCGATGATACTTTGCATTGCTGGGTTCTTGGGGAAGTACCGCTGCTTAATTGGTTTGTTGTCCCTCACGGTGATCGTGTGCTCGGCGATGTGTGAGACCCCGGCTAGTTCCTCGAACTTGGCCAGTTCCTTTTCTAAGAATTCTGCCGCCCAGGCTGTAGGCGCTCGTGTACTATTCGAGGATGTTTGACGAGGCGAGATCTCCTCCAATTGGGGTGCTGTGATGTGGGCCAGGATTACTTTGTCGAAGGCCTTTGGTGTCACGGCTCGGAATGGGTTCCGTTCCCGTGCTATGGCGGCGTCGGCGAGGGGTTCCAATCGGTAGTCCGGGGTCGTCTCTCCGCCACGATCGACTGATCGGGGCGGGGCTCGGCGTCTCTTGGCTGGTTCGCTTGGCTCGGTTCCCTCCGGTACGTCAGGGTGCGGCTTCGTTGGTTTCCTTGTTAACGTCTGGTTGTTCCTGTGATCGTCTGCGCTGTTACCTGTTGCCGCTGGTCGCTTCTGGGCACTCACGATTGGTTGTAGCTGGCGGGTGGTCGACATAGTGGTTACTGCCATGGAGGTGGAAGGAAACTCCTGGTTCGATAAACCGGCCCTGGATCGATTCAGTGGAGCCGCCGCTGTCTCTGCCGAAGTTCCTGATTCTTGGCGTAGCGATGAAGATGATTTCCAGTTAGATGAGCTGGCCCTGGGTTGATCCAGCGGTGTCGCAGCTATCTCTGCCGTAATCTGCGATTCTTGGCGTGACAATGATGAAGATTTCCGGTTCAATGAGCTGGCCCAGGATTGATCCAGCGGTGTCGCAGCTATCTCTGCCGTAATCTGCGATTCTTGGCGTGACGATGATGAAGATTTCCGGTTCGATAAGCTGGCCCTGGGTTGATCCAGCGGTGTCGCAGCTATCTCTGCCGAAATCCGTTGTCGTTGGCGTGGCGATGATGATGATTTCCGGTTCGATAAGCTGGCCCTGGGTTGATCCAGCGGTGTCGCAGCTATCTCTGCCGAAATCTGTTGTCGTTGCTTTGTTGTTGCAGCCTGGTCAAGAACGAGGAGACTGGTTATGACGGAACTCATCATGGGTGCGGTCTCCACCGTCCTATCCGGGCTTGGTCTCCTTTGGAGGGGAGACGGAGTGTTCCTGGCTGAGTCCTTGTGTTTCGTCCGGTAGGTTTTGAGTATTGGCTCTGGGGCGGTGCTCGTAGTTGAGGCCGTGGGGTCTGTTGTAGGCGTCGTCGTGGTGATTAAAGGATCGGCGAAGGTTATTGACCGCCGGTGCGGCGAGGCGGTGGTTTCGGGGCGAGTACGTGGAGGGTCCTGGTGTAACTTTAGTTGCAGATAGGCTCGTCCGCAGTGGATCCTGGCTCGGATGCCACATAAGAAGTCGAGTCCCAAGATGATGTCGTCGAGGATGGTAGGAAATACTAGGAGAAATACCTGAGTTTCCAGCAGGTCGAGGCGTATCGTCGTTCTTATGGCCTGGGTGATCTCCTTCTTTGTCCCGTCTGCTAGGCAGATCCTGGTACTCACTGTCCGCCTGTTCTCGTGCGTCCCCATTTCTTCAGCCATCCGTTAGCGATCCGCTGGCCAGTGTCGAGGGTCGCTGAGAAGACCTTCCCATCAATAGTTACCAGCGCTGCGATCCTGCCCCCAGTCATCCTCAATGGGTTGGGTTCTCCTGTTATTGGGTGCGCGTCTCCGTCCGGATCCCGGTCGAACGGAGACCCGAGCCGTTTCCCGACTCGTTCTTGCGGCAACAGTTGATCGTCCGGACGTCCCGGCGGCCGCATTCCCAACAGAATAGTTTCTGCCGGTTGGAACACGCGCTGCTGAAATGTCCGTCTTCGCCGCAGTTCCGGCAGGCCCGTCGCACATCTATCGGTCGTCCTTCCTCTTGACTAATCACTCGGTTCGCGATGTCTGGTTTCTCGTGTGCTGGGGTGCGCGGAGCCGCTGTTCCGTTGCCCGAAAACTGGGTTCGGATCCTGTTGGCCTGTGCCGCTCCGGTGGGGCGCAGTGCGTCACGGTCCCTGGCGGTCTCGTATGCGGACACTAGCTGTGTTAGCTCCGTGAGGGAGCGAAAATCCTGTCGCCGGGTGTACATCTGGTACTCCGAACGAAGATTCTCGTAAATCCTATCCAGTTCCTGATCCTCAGTGTATCGGGCTCGCTGCATCATCAAACGTAGGTCGATCATATAATCCCTGAAGGGCTCCTTGGGTCTCTGCTGCCGGCTTCGGATTGTGTCCTCCAGACGTTGGAAATATCGTGGAGGCAAGAAGAACTCCAGGAATTCCTTGCGGAAGTCTGTCCAGTTCTGGCCCTGCATGTGAAAAGTCCTGAACCAGCCCTCAGCTTTTCCCGTCAGGAGACCTGCTATGGCACGCGGCAGTTGCTCGGGGCTGCCTCCATACGACTCCACGCGTTCCTCGAGTCGCTCGATGAACGCCAGCGGGTCGGCGTGGCCGTCGAAGGTGAGTCCCCATTTACGGAGCTTGTCTGCCAGTAGGGAGTACGAAATTTCTCCATATCAGGGGCGTGAAGCTCGCTGACTCTGGAGGAAGCTAGACTGATGATCGTTACGCACAGTTGAAAGTTCACTTTCGGGGCCGCGTGGTCCGGCGATGCCGTGACCTGGTCGTCGAGGCACATTGTATGGTTCCGTGATGACCACCTGCAAGGGCTCTCGGATAGAGTTTTGTGGATGGGACTTTTCCTCGACCGGGCCAAGCCCTGCAATTCGTCTTTCCGGCGATAGGATATCCAACGGGTGCCCATCCTGGTCCTTGAAACTCGGGTAAGTCTACAAAAGGCTGCCAGGCACGACTTGAGCTATGGTTGATCCTTGAAAGGATATTCCGTGTGGGTACGGCGGCGGTTGGCTTAAGCGGCTGAGCTGCGTTGGTGCCTATGGATGGCTATTGCGATCGGCTACGGCGGCAATTGGTCCTGCGAAAGGATTCGCTGTATGGTGGCGTTCGATCCTCTTTATTCGTAGAGCGACCGGTTATAGTTGATCCTGCGGCAGGATACGCGGCGTGGTAGTGGTTCACCAGATCCTGGTATAGGACACGGGGCGTAACAAGGATACTCGCGACGGGACACTTTTAGATGGGTCGCGACGAAGGCTCGATCTAGCTTTTTGTTATACGATGTACTCGCGGTGAGGTTCGGGTTTTCTTTGATTTGTTTCGATGCTGTCGCGGTGACGGTTTGAACTTGACTCCCTTTTGTTTTCGATGTTGTCGCGGTGACGGCTCAAACTTGACTCCTTTTTTTGTTTTCGATGTTGTCGCGGTGACGGCTCGAACTTGACTCCTTTTTTGTTTTCGATGTTGTCGCGGTGACGGCTCGAACTCGACTCCTTTTTTTGTTTTCGATGTTGTCGCGGTGACGGCTCGAACTTGACTCCCGGTCTCAGTTTGGGCTCCGCCTTATATGGTCTTCGGCCCGGCCACGGGCCGACCGTTCTGCCGACGCGCAGCCACGGCGTTCCTCTCCGGCCCCGACGTCGCTGCTGCCCTCCTGGGCACCGTCCTCTGCCGTCGACTCTTGATCCGTCGCGTGGCTGTGGTCGTGTCGCCGCTGCCCACGATCAAACCTTCGTCGTTGTCGCCGCTGCCGCGCCGTCGGCGCGTACGTAGCCGTGTCGCTGCCCGTGTGTTCGCGTTGTCGCCCAACTCCTCCGATGCGTCCGCTAACGATGCCGGGCAGCCGCGTGTCGTCGGATATACCGTTGGCTATATTCTTCGGCGTCACGTGCTGTCTCTCTCTCGGCCACTTGTCTGCTGGCGCGTGGTTGCCGATTTTCACTGATGCCGGCGGCCGCGTGCCCTGGGAAAACCGTTAGCCAATTTCTTGGCGTCACTTGCTGTCTCCTTTTAGCCTACGCGGCTGTCGAGGCGCGGTTGCCGATTTTCACCGACGTGCCCGTTGCTGATGCCGGCGGCCGCGTGTCCGCGAAAACCGTTAGCGAACTTGCTTGGCGTCACTCGCCGTCCCTTTTTCGCCCACGCGCCTGTCGATGCGAGGTTGCCGATTTTCGTAACACGTGTGGGCTGCGGGTCGACGCTGTTGCTAGGGGAGGGAAAGAGAACCAGCCTCAGCTGTACTTGAGTCGGAGGGTCAAAGATTCGGTGCACTCTGCTGCTGTTACTTGATTTTTTTTCTTTATTTTCTTGTTTCCTGTAGTTTCCTGTAGTTTAGTTCCTAGGATACTGCGACGATTTATATCGGGTTCTTTCCGAGTCAGACAACGGGATCACTTGCTCTGCCTCCACTGCTGATATTAGGGGCGACCACGGGGTGGTGACGGGTCGGTTTCTACCGTGAGGAAGCGGAGGCAATATCTCGCGGCACTGATCCGTGAGAACCTTTACTCCCTTCACCCGCTCTAACGCACTCCTACTCCTGATCCTACCTCGTCCGTCCCTGCTCGGGCGCCATCTGTAAGGAAGTTCCTGTCTAGTGGCCGGGGTACAGACTCTCAGTCACGCCAGGATCCAGTCCGTATACAGAGAATTTGTATAAAAGGACCCGGAGAGGTAGACAGGGGCGCAGAGCGATGGGCGATACGCCCCTTCCTAGCACCCGCGTGGCGATCACTGGGGAGGGGGATCACTGCTCACGGATGTCGTGCCAGCCTTAGGCTTTCGCGCGTACAACACCGTTTGCAGGATCTCCAGAATATAGGAAATAACACAAGGGAAGAATACGGGGGAAGGGGAATCGAAGTCGCGAACACCGTGCCAGCCTTAGGCTTTCCCGCGTACAGTGCCGTTTCATTCGACTCCCGAAGGAAAAGGAAGGGATTCTACTCAGACCACGAGGTCGCCACGCCCCACCTCTGACCTACCGAGAACCAAAGTATGCCTGCACAATCCCATAAACGAAATGGACTCACCAATACTTATTTGGGACATTTTATTCTTAAAGACTCTAAGATACGAGGGACGGGGCAAATCAACGCCTCGAAAGGCACCAGAAGGGCGGGGGGGGGAACAGTTAGATACTTTTCCTTATCTTAAGGGCCCTACCTCCTACTACTGCACCATCTCTCTAACTCCCTATCGCCTACGGCCTCAGCTTACCCTTTCCCGTCCTGCAGGTGTCCTTGGTGGTAATCCTAGGTCCTATCCTTTTATTGATTCCACGTTTGACGCAGTTAAATGAACCGCGCACTCGACCGATCGCCTCCGCAGTTTATTTCGCCTTCGACCGATCGCCTCCGCAGTTAATTTCGCACTCTCGAGCCCTTTTTTGACCGGCACGCGTCAAAGATCCACGCTGCCTGCCCTCTGCTCCCGGCCTCTGCCAGCGCTTCGGCTCTGTCGCGTCGGCACGCTTACGCTGGTATATGTGCGTGAGGGATAGCGCGATCAGTCGTTCGCCTTCGCGTTCATTTTTTGGTATTCAGTGGCGGGGTTGGTTTTCTGGGTACCGTTATCCTGCATCGTTGCTATCTGTCGTTCTCTCTTCATTGCCGTTGCTCTGCCGCGTCGTCGTCGTCGTTTTGTCTCCGTTGCTGTTGTTCTGTGGCGTTGTGGTTTTCTCTCCGTTGCTGTTGTTCTGTGGCGTTGTGGTTCTCTCTCCGTTGCTGTTGTTCTGTGGCGTCGTCATTTTGTTTCGAAGGGGGATTAGGGGCGTCGGGCTGTGTTGCCCCCCCTTTGTCATAATGAAACCTGCGTTTTCTCTGCTTACTTCCTACTTTATTTAATCCTAACTTATTACTAAATATATGAAAATGATAATGAAGGGGATTATACTAAAAAATCAAACAATAATTTGGCTCCAGCCGATGAATAATAAACTTAAACTTGAGACCGGCGGACTTTGGCCCGCTCGGTCTCAGCCCTCTTCTGGGCCATCACCCTACGCCTCCTGGGCGAAGGTGGACGTTCCCCCGTTGTGAGGGAACACTTCCTCACAGTGGATATCGTTTTGAACATTTACCATCCATCATACACGGTGAATTTTGATTAAGAGTTCCACAGGGACCACGTATCATGTTTTTGATAACTACCTCATGCAATCCAGGATCTACTTGTACATTAGGGATTTCAGCTGATATCACTGCATCAATTTCATTTGGCCTTATCTTTTCAACCAACCAAATCAAAATGTGTGCATGTGGCAATCCTCGTTTCTGCCACTCCACAGAATACATCCAGCAGTTTGTCTCACCAAACACATTATGTTTTACGATGAAATCCATTAAAGATTTCAACTTTTGTCTAAAGACTCTGGCTGTAATATCATGACGATCAATGGGTGATTGCCCAGGGAATAACTCCTGCTTGATTTCTATCCATTGCGGATTGCATGTAAATGTGATGAACAAATCTGCTGTACCATAATGACGAACATACGACATGGCATCTTGAGCATATTCGTGCATATGCCGAGGGCTTCCGATGTATGTTGCTGGAAGAATAGTCATCCGACCGACATTCTGTGCATTTCCATCAGTATTAATCGCATCTCGAAGGTGAATATACTCTTCAGATCGGAGTTTGGTTTGATTCAACCTGCTGAATGTTAATCTCTCCGTTTCAATTTTAACATACATGTCTACAACATATTTGTGATATAATCGCCAACATTTCAATATGTGATTTTCTTCATTTTCCCGAATCATTAGGCGGTATGAATAATAGTTCATTGAACTGACTTTTTTGATGATATTTTGTATCAAATACGGAATAGAATAGGAAATCCAAATATACAAATCAGTGAAGAAATTTCCAATGAAGCATTGACTACGTTTTAGTTACAAATCATTTGTATGGGAAAAAGAAAAGGGCTATTTTTAGGGTTTTTCCAGCAATAATTCTAATTTTTCTCGCCGTAAAAACCATCCTTGAACTTCAACGAACATTTTAAAAAAAGAGTTGGCCAAATTGGTCGAGGCGTTGTTGAGTTATGCGCTTACCAACACATTTTGCGATTCATTTTTATATATAAGATTATGTATGTATTACAAGTGTATGTATGTTCATACGTGTACTTCTTCTTCGCCCAAGTGTCCCACCAACACTCACTTTCACCCACCCTGCCAATTCTTCAAATATTTTGTGGCGGTAGGTCAGTTTGTCAACAAGCTGAAGAAGAACACACATAATTTCAGTTCTAGCACGCATCCATACTATTGCAAACACGCAAAGTACGTGAGAATGCATGTGCACACATACATTAAAATGGGACGAAACAATACAAAACAAAACAGATCCAGAAATAAGCATGCAAAAAATGAGAGTTCGTTCGGCTCGTGCCATGAGCCGAACATGACGACATCATATTTATCTTTTCTTGGACCGAACCCTTAAATAAAAACGGAACCGGTTTGGTTCACGGTTCCGAGACATTTCTTGGGTTCGGTTCAGGGTTCGGTTCGACATAGCAAGGAACCCGGAGATAACCGGTTCCACGGGGTTCGGTTCCGGACCGGTTTGCAGCTCTGATCGAAATAGAGGCGATTTTAAACTCTCGACCGTTAACACCGATATCGGATAACCCGAATGATATAACGGCCTTAACACCAGCACACTTCCTGATAGGAGAACCGTTAACTGCACAAGCTGACAGTGAGCCATCCCAGCAACCGAAGACGCTCGGCCAACGATGGCAAGCTGTTTCCAAGTTGAAGCATTCCTTCTGGACTCAATGGTCGAACAATTGCAACAATTACAGCAGCGTCAAAAATGGAGGAAATCTTCCGCAAATATTAAAGAAGGTTCATTAGTAATACTGAAGGAAGACAACACACCAGTATTACAATGGCCATTAGGAAGAATCGTTCGAGTATTCCATGGCAAGGATAATTTCGTACGAGTGGTTGAAGTCAAAACGGCCAAGGGAAACTTCAAGCGGGAAATTCAACATGTAGCTCCATTGTTCAACGAAGACGAACCCACACATAAACATCCAATAGATGATCCTACAGAAGATCCGGAATCATCAGAAGACAGACAACCGAAAAAAAAGACACAGCCTAATAAGTTGTCATTGTCAATGGCACTGATCGCAATGTTGCTACTATTACCACTAGCAATGGCTCAGTCAATCGACATAACCCAGTTTGGATAGAACCGGGCATATATTTCGAAAGAGTAGGAACCAGTCAACTCGCGACAACCGACTGGACCATAATTGTTTATTACAATTTAAACCCCTACTGGAAAGACATGAACACATTTACCATGGGAACAAAGAAAATTGCACACTTATGTTCACAACTTAAACAAGTAGACGCATGCACCATTATGTATCAGCACTTCAGACATATAGAAGAGGACCTGCAAGCTGAGAATATGTTACTAACAAGGACAAGGAGGCAAAGAGCGTCGTTGGACATTGTTGGAAATATCGCAAGCAGTCTCTTTGGCGTATTGGACTCAACATATGCCTGAGATATGTCGGAGACCATAGCAAAGGTTAAAGATAATGAGGACCATCTATTAACATTGCTTAAAAACCAAACATCATTGATTGACTCAACGATCAATGTCATTAAAAGGGATGAAATTTCGAATTCCAAGCGACTCCATCGTATTGAAGAGTTCATCACCGAGTCAAAAAGAAGGGCTGATCATTTCATCACATTCCAATGGTACATAACATTGTCGACTCACTTAACATTATTATCCGCCAATCTGCAAAGAATGCAAGCCGAAATCATCAACGTCTTGACAGAAATCCGACACAACAAGATTCCCCCCGACAACTCAAGGAACAACTGGAACAGATACGGGATCATTTAAAAGCAGGACAAACACTGCCAGTAACTCCCGACAATTTGTTAATGGTCTACCAGATGATGAAAGCTGAAGGCACGATCATAAAAGATCATGCTATCATCAAAGCTACCTTCCCATTAGTCTCAGCAAACGAGCTGGAAATATACAAATTAACACCCATCCCGCAACCAACAGAAAATGGAATAAGCATGTTTGAACTGCAAATGTTTCACAACAAAAGAGACGCATCATGCAACCTAGTCAAAACAAAAAAATCATTTATGTGGTTGAGCATGCATAACAAAAATCAATGAATTTTTGCCACAAAGTCACCGTTAAAGCTATCAGCGGTATGTACAGATGGCATTTCGGATATTACACTGCAACATTCAGGAATTTTGACCGCAAAACCAGGATGCATTATTCGGAACTCACTCATAACCGTAACAAGTCAAAGCACCCAGGAAACCACGATGCATTCATCATACGCTCGCTTTGGAGAAAGTGACCTCAATGAAACAGCAACTGAACATATTACAACTACAACTACAAAGAATGATGAACGACTAAACTACAAGGAGCTGTATCAAATGGAAACGAAGCTGTAACTGTGGTACAGATTTTAAACTAGAGAAAAAACAAAATGTTTACATGCACCAAAGCATCTAGAAACTAGGAATCTGACTTGATTAAACATTTTTTGTTTTTCCTCTAGTTTAAAATCTGTACCACAGTTAAACAGTTTATTTTACACTGCATTGTTTTGGCTCTGAGCCACTGTACAGTGCACTGATCTTTATAATGATTATTGTAATAATTAATCTGGTAAAAAGGTGGCACAAGCCCAAACCCACATCGCAGCAAAGCCATACACCCAGCGCACTGGCAAACGGAGACATTACACCAAGGCACCCGTTCACAATCAATATTGATGATGGTTGAACCTACTATGTTCCTATACCAGCACCGCTGACCCGTGTGCTGGTAAATATGACCATCCTTGAACTTCAACGAACATTTTAAAAAAAGAGTTGGCCAAATTGGTCGAGGCGTTGTTGAGTTATGCGCTTACCAACACATTTTGCGATTCATTTTTATATATAAGATTATGTATGTATTACAAGTGTATGTATGTTCATACGTGTACTTCTTCTTCGCCCAAGTGTCCCACCAACACTCACTTTCACCCACCCTGACAATTCTTCAAATATTTTGTGGCGGTAGGTCAGTTTGTCAACAAGCTGAAGAAGAACACACATAATTTCAGTTCTAACACGCATCCATACTATTGCAAACACGCAAAGTACGTGAGAATGCATGTGCACACATACATTAAAATGGGACGAAACAATACAAAACAAAACAGATCCAGAAATAAGCATGCAAAAAATGAGAGTTCGTTCGGCTCGTGCCATGAGCCGAACATGACGACATCATATTTATCTTTTCTTGGACCGAACCCTTAAATAAAAACGGAACCGGTTTGGTTCACGGTTCCGAGACATTTCTTGGGTTCGGTTCAGGGTTCGGTTCGACATAGCAAGGAACCCGGAGATAACCGGTTCCACGGGGTTCGGTTCCGGACCGGTTTGCAGCTCTGATCGAAATAGAGGCGATTTTAAACTCTCGACCGTTAACACCGATATCGGATAACCCGAATGATATAACGGCCTTAACACCAGCACACTTCCTGATAGGAGAACCGTTAACTGCACAAGCTGACAGTGAGCCATCCCAGCAACCGAAGACGCTCGGCCAACGATGGCAAGCTGTTTCCAAGTTGAAGCATTCCTTCTGGACTCAATGGGCGAACAATTGCAACAATTACAGCAGCGTCAAAAATGGAGGAAATCTTCCGCAAATATTAAAGAAGGTTCATTAGTAATACTGAAGGAAGACAACACACCAGTATTACAATGGCCATTAGGAAGAATCGTTCGAGTATTCCATGGCAAGGATAATTTCGTACGAGTGGTTGAAGTCAAAACGGCCAAGGGAAACTTCAAGCGGGAAATTCAACATGTAGCTCCATTGTTCAACGAAGACGAACCCACACATAAACATCCAATAGATGATCCTACAGAAGATCCGGAATCATCAGAAGACAGACAACCGAAAAAAAAGACACAGCCTAATAAGTTGTCATTGTCAATGGCACTGATCGCAATGTTGCTACTATTACCACTAGCAATGGCTCAGTCAATCGACATAACCCAGTTTGGATAGAACCGGGCATATATTTCGAAAGAGTAGGAACCAGTCAACTCGCGACAACCGACTGGACCATAATTGTTTATTACAATTTAAACCCCTACTGGAAAGACATGAACACATTTACCATGGGAACAAAGAAAATTGCACACTTATGTTCACAACTTAAACAAGTAGACGCATGCACCATTATGTATCAGCACTTCAGACATATAGAAGAGGACCTGCAAGCTGAGAATATGTTACTAACAAGGACAAGGAGGCAAAGAGCGTCGTTGGACATTGTTGGAAATATCGCAAGCAGTCTCTTTGGCGTATTGGACTCAACATATGCCTGAGATATGTCGGAGACCATAGCAAAGGTTAAAGATAATGAGGACCATCTATTAACATTGCTTAAAAACCAAACATCATTGATTGACTCAACGATCAATGTCATTAAAAGGGATGAAATTTCGAATTCCAAGCGACTCCATCGTATTGAAGAGTTCATCACCGAGTCAAAAAGAAGGGCTGATCATTTCATCACATTCCAATGGTACATAACATTGTCGACTCACTTAACATTATTATCCGCCAATCTGCAAAGAATGCAAGCCGAAATCATCAACGTCTTGACAGAAATCCGACACAACAAGATTCCCCCCGACAACTCAAGGAACAACTGGAACAGATACGGGATCATTTAAAAGCAGGACAAACATTGCCAGTAACTCCCGACAATTTGTTAATGGTCTACCAGATGATGAAAGCTGAAGGCACGATCATAAAAGATCATGCTATCATCAAAGCTACCTTCCCATTAGTCTCAGCAAACGAGCTGGAAATATACAAATTAACACCCATCCCGCAACCAACAGAAAATGGAATAAGCATGTTTGAACTGCAAATGTTTCACAACAAAAGAGACGCATCATGCAACCTAGTCAAAACAAAAAAATCATTTATGTGGTTGAGCATGCATAACAAAAATCAATGAATTTTTGCCACAAAGTCACCGTTAAAGCTATCAGAGGTATGTACAGATGGCATTTCGGATATTACACTGCAACATTCAGGAATTTTGACCGCAAAACCAGGATGCATTATTCGGAACTCACTCATAACCGTAACAAGTCAAAGCACCCAGGAAACCACGATGCATTCATCATACGCTCGCTTTGGAGAAAGTGACCTCAATGAAACAGCAACTGAACATATTACAACTACAACTACAAAGAATGATGAACGACTAAACTACAAGGAGCTGTATCAAATGGAAACGAAGCTGTAACTGTGGTACAGATTTTAAACTAGAGAAAAAACAAAATGTTTACATGCACCAAAGCATCTAGAAACTAGGAATCTGACTTGATTAAACATTTTTTGTTTTTCCTCTAGTTTAAAATCTGTACCACAGTTAAACAGTTTATTTTACACTGCATTGTTTTGGCTCTGAGCCACTGTACAGTGCACTGATCTTTATAATGATTATTGTAATAATTAATCTGGTAAAAAGGTGGCACAAGCCCAAACCCACATCGCAGCAAAGCCATACACCCAGCGCACTGGCAAACGGAGACATTACACCAAGGCACCCGTTCACAATCAATATTGATGATGGTTGAACCTACTATGTTCCTATACCAGCACCGCTGACCCGTGTGCTGGTAAATATGACCATCCTTGAACTTCAACGAACATTTTAAAAAAAGAGTTGGCCAAATTGGTCGAGGCGTTGTTGAGTTATGCGCTTACCAACACATTTTGCGATTCATTTTTATATATAAGATTATGTATGTATTACAAGTGTATGTATGTTCATACGTGTACTTCTTCTTCGCCCAAGTGTCCCACCAACACTCACTTTCACCCACCCTGACAATTCTTCAAATATTTTGTGGCGGTAGGTCAGTTTGTCAACAAGCTGAAGAAGAACACACATAATTTCAGTTCTAACACGCATCCATACTATTGCAAACACGCAAAGTACGTGAGAATGCATGTGCACACATACATTAAAATGGGACGAAACAATACAAAACAAAACAGATCCAGAAATAAGCATGCAAAAAATGAGAGTTCGTTCGGCTCGTGCCATGAGCCGAACATGACGACATCATATTTATCTTTTCTTGGACCGAACCCTTAAATAAAAACGGAACCGGTTTGGTTCACGGTTCCGAGACATTTCTTGGGTTCGGTTCAGGGTTCGGTTCGACATAGCAAGGAACCCGGAGATAACCGGTTCCACGGGGTTCGGTTCCGGACCGGTTTGCAGCTCTGATCGAAATAGAGGCGATTTTAAACTCTCGACCGTTAACACCGATATCGGATAACCCGAATGATATAACGGCCTTAACACCAGCACACTTCCTGATAGGAGAACCGTTAACTGCACAAGCTGACAGTGAGCCATCCCAGCAACCGAAGACGCTCGGCCAACGATGGCAAGCTGTTTCCAAGTTGAAGCATTCCTTCTGGACTCAATGGGCGAACAATTGCAACAATTACAGCAGCGTCAAAAATGGAGGAAATCTTCCGCAAATATTAAAGAAGGTTCATTAGTAATACTGAAGGAAGACAACACACCAGTATTACAATGGCCATTAGGAAGAATCGTTCGAGTATTCCATGGCAAGGATAATTTCGTACGAGTGGTTGAAGTCAAAACGGCCAAGGGAAACTTCAAGCGGGAAATTCAACATGTAGCTCCATTGTTCAACGAAGACGAACCCACACATAAACATCCAATAGATGATCCTACAGAAGATCCGGAATCATCAGAAGACAGACAACCGAAAAAAAAGACACAGCCTAATAAGTTGTCATTGTCAATGGCACTGATCGCAATGTTGCTACTATTACCACTAGCAATGGCTCAGTCAATCGACATAACCCAGTTTGGATAGAACCGGGCATATATTTCGAAAGAGTAGGAACCAGTCAACTCGCGACAACCGACTGGACCATAATTGTTTATTACAATTTAAACCCCTACTGGAAAGACATGAACACATTTACCATGGGAACAAAGAAAATTGCACACTTATGTTCACAACTTAAACAAGTAGACGCATGCACCATTATGTATCAGCACTTCAGACATATAGAAGAGGACCTGCAAGCTGAGAATATGTTACTAACAAGGACAAGGAGGCAAAGAGCGTCGTTGGACATTGTTGGAAATATCGCAAGCAGACTCTTTGGCGTATTGGACTCAACATATGCCTGAGATATGTCGGAGACCATAGCAAAGGTTAAAGACAATGAGGACCATCTATTAACATTGCTTAAAAACCAAACATCATTGATTGACTCAACGATCAATGTCATTAAAAGGGATGAAATTTCGAATTCCAAGCGACTCCATCGCATTGAAGAGTTCATCACCGAGTCAAAAAGAAGGGCTGATCATTTCATCACATTCCAATGGTACATAACATTGTCGACTCACTTAACATTATTATCCGCCAATCTGCAAAGAATGCAAGCCGAAATCATCAACGTCTTGACAGAAATCCGACACAACAAGATTCCCCCCGACAACTCAAGGAACAACTGGAACAGATACGGGATCATTTAAAAGCAGGACAAACATTGCCAGTAACTCCCGACAATTTGTTAATGGTCTACCAGATGATGAAAGCTGAAGGCACGATCATAAAAGATCATGCTATCATCAAAGCTACCTTCCCATTAGTCTCAGCAAACGAGCTGGAAATATACAAATTAACACCCATCCCGCAACCAACAGAAAATGGAATAAGCATGTTTGAACTGCAAATGTTTCACAACAAAAGAGACGCATCATGCAACCTAGTCAAAACAAAAAAATCATTTATGTGGTTGAGCATGCATAACAAAAATCAATGAATTTTTGCCACAAAGTCACCGTTAAAGCTATCAGAGGTATGTACAGATGGCATTTCGGATATTACACTGCAACATTCAGGAATTTTGACCGCAAAACCAGGATGCATTATTCGGAACTCACTCATAACCGTAACAAGTCAAAGCACCCAGGAAACCACGATGCATTCATCATACGCTCGCTTTGGAGAAAGTGACCTCAATGAAACAGCAACTGAACATATTACAACTACAACTACAAAGAATGATGAACGACTAAACTACAAGGAGCTGTATCAAATGGAAACGAAGCTGTAACTGTGGTACAGATTTTAAACTAGAGAAAAAACAAAATGTTTACATGCACCAAAGCATCTAGAAACTAGGAATCTGACTTGATTAAACATTTTTTGTTTTTCCTCTAGTTTAAAATCTGTACCACAGTTAAACAGTTTATTTTACACTGCATTGTTTTGGCTCTGAGCCACTGTACAGTGCACTGATCTTTATAATGATTATTGTAATAATTAATCTGGTAAAAAGGTGGCACAAGCCCAAACCCACATCGCAGCAAAGCCATACACCCAGCGCACTGGCAAACGGAGACATTACACCAAGGCACCCGTTCACAATCAATATTGATGTTGGTTGAACCTACTATGTTCCTATACCAGCACCGCTGACCCGTGTGCTGGTAAATATGACCATCCTTGAACTTCAACGAACATTTTAAAAAAAGAGTTGGCCAAATTGGTCGAGGCGTTGTTGAGTTATGCGCTTACCAACACATTTTGCGATTCATTTTTATATATAAGATTATGTATGTATTACAAGTGTATGTATGTCCATACGTGTACTTCTTCTTCGCCCAAGTGTCCCACCAACACTCACTTTCACCCACCCTGCCAATTCTTCAAATATTTTGTGGCGGTAGGTCAGTTTGTCAACAAGCTGAAGAAGAACACACATAATTTCAGTTCTAGCACGCATCCATACTATTGCAAACACGCAAAGTACGTGAGAATGCATGTGCACACATACATTAAAATGGGACGAAACAATACAAAACAAAACAGATCCAGAAATAAGCATGCAAAAAATGAGAGTTCGTTCGGCTCGTGCCATGAGCCGAACATGACGACATCATATTTATCTTTTCTTGGACCGAACCCTTAAATAAAAACGGAACCGGTTTGGTTCACGGTTCCGAGACATTTCTTGGGTTCGGTTCAGGGTTCGGTTCGACATAGCAAGGAACCCGGAGATAACCGGTTCCACGGGGTTCGGTTCCGGACCGGTTTGCAGCTCTGATCGAAATAGAGGCGATTTTAAACTCTCGACCGTTAACACCGATATCGGATAACCCGAATGATATAACGGCCTTAACACCAGCACACTTCCTGATAGGAGAACCGTTAACTGCACAAGCTGACAGTGAGCCATCCCAGCAACCGAAGACGCTCGGCCAACGATGGCAAGCTGTTTCCAAGTTGAAGCATTCCTTCTGGACTCAATGGTCGAACAATTGCAACAATTACAGCAGCGTCAAAAATGGAGGAAATCTTCCGCAAATATTAAAGAAGGTTCATTAGTAATACTGAAGGAAGACAACACACCAGTATTACAATGGCCATTAGGAAGAATCGTTCGAGTATTCCATGGCAAGGATAATTTCGTACGAGTGGTTGAAGTCAAAACGGCCAAGGGAAACTTCAAGCGGGAAATTCAACATGTAGCTCCATTGTTCAACGAAGACGAACCCACACATAAACATCCAATAGATGATCCTACAGAAGATCCGGAATCATCAGAAGACAGACAACCGAAAAAAAAGACACAGCCTAATAAGTTGTCATTGTCAATGGCACTGATCGCAATGTTGCTACTATTACCACTAGCAATGGCTCAGTCAATCGACATAACCCAGTTTGGATAGAACCGGGCATATATTTCGAAAGAGTAGGAACCAGTCAACTCGCGACAACCGACTGGACCATAATTGTTTATTACAATTTAAACCCCTACTGGAAAGACATGAACACATTTACCATGGGAACAAAGAAAATTGCACACTTATGTTCACAACTTAAACAAGTAGACGCATGCACCATTATGTATCAGCACTTCAGACATATAGAAGAGGACCTGCAAGCTGAGAATATGTTACTAACAAGGACAAGGAGGCAAAGAGCGTCGTTGGACATTGTTGGAAATATCGCAAGCAGACTCTTTGGCGTATTGGACTCAACATATGCCTGAGATATGTCGGAGACCATAGCAAAGGTTAAAGACAATGAGGACCATCTATTAACATTGCTTAAAAACCAAACATCATTGATTGACTCAACGATCAATGTCATTAAAAGGGATGAAATTTCGAATTCCAAGCGACTCCATCGCATTGAAGAGTTCATCACCGAGTCAAAAAGAAGGGCTGATCATTTCATCACATTCCAATGGTACATAACATTGTCGACTCACTTAACATTATTATCCGCCAATCTGCAAAGAATGCAAGCCGAAATCATCAACGTCTTGACAGAAATCCGACACAACAAGATTCCCCCCGACAACTCAAGGAACAACTGGAACAGATACGGGATCATTTAAAAGCAGGACAAACATTGCCAGTAACTCCCGACAATTTGTTAATGGTCTACCAGATGATGAAAGCTGAAGGCACGATCATAAAAGATCATGCTATCATCAAAGCTACCTTCCCATTAGTCTCAGCAAACGAGCTGGAAATATACAAATTAACACCCATCCCGCAACCAACAGAAAATGGAATAAGCATGTTTAAACTGCAAATGTTTCACAACAAAAGAGACGCATCATGCAACCTAGTCAAAACAAAAAAATCATTTATGTGGTTGAGCATGCATAACAAAAATCAATGAATTTTTGCCACAAAGTCACCGTTAAAGCTATCAGAGGTATGTACAGATGGCATTTCGGATATTACACTGCAACATTCAGGAATTTTGACCGCAAAACCAGGATGCATTATTCGGAACTCACTCATAACCGTAACAAGTCAAAGCACCCAGGAAACCACGATGCATTCATCATACGCTCGCTTTGGAGAAAGTGACCTCAATGAAACAGCAACTGAACATATTACAACTACAACTACAAAGAATGATGAACGACTAAACTACAAGGAGCTGTATCAAATGGAAACGAAGCTGTAACTGTGGTACAGATTTTAAACTAGAGAAAAAACAAAATGTTTACATGCACCAAAGCATCTAGAAACTAGGAATCTGACTTGATTAAACATTTTTTGTTTTTCCTCTAGTTTAAAATCTGTACCACAGTTAAACAGTTTATTTTACACTGCATTGTTTTGGCTCTGAGCCACTGTACAGTGCACTGATCTTTATAATGATTATTGTAATAATTAATCTGGTAAAAAGGTGGCACAAGCCCAAACCCACATCGCAGCAAAGCCATACACCCAGCGCACTGGCAAACGGAGACATTACACCAAGGCACCCGTTCACAATCAATATTGATGTTGGTTGAACCTACTATGTTCCTATACCAGCACCGCTGACCCGTGTGCTGGTAAATATGACCATCCTTGAACTTCAACGAACATTTTAAAAAAAGAGTTGGCCAAATTGGTCGAGGCGTTGTTGAGTTATGCGCTTACCAACACATTTTGCGATTCATTTTTATATATAAGATTATGTATGTATTACAAGTGTATGTATGTTCATACGTGTACTTCTTCTTCGCCCAAGTGTCCCACCAACACTCACTTTCACCCACCCTGCCAATTCTTCAAATATTTTGTGGCGGTAGGTCAGTTTGTCAACAAGCTGAAGAAGAACACACATAATTTCAGTTCTAGCACGCATCCATACTATTGCAAACACGCAAAGTACGTGAGAATGCATGTGCACACATACATTAAAATGGGACGAAACAATACAAAACAAAACAGATCCAGAAATAAGCATGCAAAAAATGAGAGTTCGTTCGGCTCGTGCCATGAGCCGAACATGACGACATCATATTTATCTTTTCTTGGACCGAACCCTTAAATAAAAACGGAACCGGTTTGGTTCACGGTTCCGAGACATTTCTTGGGTTCGGTTCAGGGTTCGGTTCGACATAGCAAGGAACCCGGAGATAACCGGTTCCACGGGGTTCGGTTCCGGACCGGTTTGCAGCTCTGATCGAAATAGAGGCGATTTTAAACTCTCGACCGTTAACACCGATATCGGATAACCCGAATGATATAACGGCCTTAACACCAGCACACTTCCTGATAGGAGAACCGTTAACTGCACAAGCTGACAGTGAGCCATCCCAGCAACCGAAGACGCTCGGCCAACGATGGCAAGCTGTTTCCAAGTTGAAGCATTCCTTCTGGACTCAATGGGCGAACAATTGCAACAATTACAGCAGCGTCAAAAATGGAGGAAATCTTCCGCAAATATTAAAGAAGGTTCATTAGTAATACTGAAGGAAGACAACACACCAGTATTACAATGGCCATTAGGAAGAATCGTTCGAGTATTCCATGGCAAGGATAATTTCGTACGAGTGGTTGAAGTCAAAACGGCCAAGGGAAACTTCAAGCGGGAAATTCAACATGTAGCTCCATTGTTCAACGAAGACGAACCCACACATAAACATCCAATAGATGATCCTACAGAAGATCCGGAATCATCAGAAGACAGACAACCGAAAAAAAAGACACAGCCTAATAAGTTGTCATTGTCAATGGCACTGATCGCAATGTTGCTACTATTACCACTAGCAATGGCTCAGTCAATCGACATAACCCAGTTTGGATAGAACCGGGCATATATTTCGAAAGAGTAGGAACCAGTCAACTCGCGACAACCGACTGGACCATAATTGTTTATTACAATTTAAACCCCTACTGGAAAGACATGAACACATTTACCATGGGAACAAAGAAAATTGCACACTTATGTTCACAACTTAAACAAGTAGACGCATGCACCATTATGTATCAGCACTTCAGACATATAGAAGAGGACCTGCAAGCTGAGAATATGTTACTAACAAGGACAAGGAGGCAAAGAGCGTCGTTGGACATTGTTGGAAATATCGCAAGCAGTCTCTTTGGCGTATTGGACTCAACATATGCCTGAGATATGTCGGAGACCATAGCAAAGGTTAAAGACAATGAGGACCATCTATTAACATTGCTTAAAAACCAAACATCATTGATTGACTCAACGATCAATGTCATTAAAAGGGATGAAATTTCGAATTCCAAGCGACTCCATCGCATTGAAGAGTTCATCACCGAGTCAAAAAGAAGGGCTGATCATTTCATCACATTCCAATGGTACATAACATTGTCGACTCACTTAACATTATTATCCGCCAATCTGCAAAGAATGCAAGCCGAAATCATCAACGTCTTGACAGAAATCCGACACAACAAGATTCCCCCCGACAACTCAAGGAACAACTGGAACAGATACGGGATCATTTAAAAGCAGGACAAACATTGCCAGTAACTCCCGACAATTTGTTAATGGTCTACCAGATGATGAAAGCTGAAGGCACGATCATAAAAGATCATGCTATCATCAAAGCTACCTTCCCATTAGTCTCAGCAAACGAGCTGGAAATATACAAATTAACACCCATCCCGCAACCAACAGAAAATGGAATAAGCATGTTTAAACTGCAAATGTTTCACAACAAAAGAGACGCATCATGCAACCTAGTCAAAACAAAAAAATCATTTATGTGGTTGAGCATGCATAACAAAAATCAATGAATTTTTGCCACAAAGTCACCGTTAAAGCTATCAGCGGTATGTACAGATGGCATTTCGGATATTACACTGCAACATTCGGGAATTTTGACCGCAAAACCAGGATGCATTATTCGGAACTCACTCATAACCGTAACAAGTCAAAGCACCCAGGAAACAACGATGCATTCATCATACGCTCGCTTTGGAGAAAGTGACCTCAATGAAACAGCAACTGAACATATTACAACTACAACTACAAAGAATGATGAACGACTAAACTACAAGGAGCTGTATCAAATGGAAACGAAGCTGTAACTGTGGTACAGATTTTAAACTAGAGAAAAAACAAAATGTTTACATGCACCAAAGCATCTAGAAACTAGGAATCTGACTTGATTAAACATTTTTTGTTTTTCCTCTAGTTTAAAATCTGTACCACAGTTAAACAGTTTATTTTACACTGCATTGTTTTGGCTCTGAGCCACTGTACAGTGCACTGATCTTTATAATGATTATTGTAATAATTAATCTGGTAAAAAGGTGGCACAAGCCCAAACCCACATCGCAGCAAAGCCATACACCCAGCGCACTGGCAAACGGAGACATTACACCAAGGCACCCGTTCACAATCAATATTGATGATGGTTGAACCTACTATGTTCCTATACCAGCACCGCTGACCCGTGTGCTGGTAAATATGATCTGTATTGGGTAAAATGTCACACCATCTGTAAGACATCCTTTGCGACCGTCATAAAATATTTAGGACCTGACCCATATGCTGTTAAATTTGTAATAATTGTTTAGTCATAAATATAGATATTCATCCTAAGACCCTAAATAAGCAATTGTTACCCACCAAAACTGTATATAAACCCAGCATATTTTACAATAAAATCAGTACGAAAGAAAACTCTGACGTATTCACATCTCCGAATCCCAATTTGTTTCAAGTACCGATTGCGGCGACACTTTGTTACTAGTACATGAACCGGTGGCATACACATTCTCATTTTCAGCATACGATTGTCAAATTGACGATCACAAGAATCAAGTGAATCTACATCAACAGATTCGTTTGAATCGTTCACCGTCTTTAGTCATTATAAAATTTCATCGGTCTTTAATCGGGTTTTACGCAACTCGCATTCGCCGGTCTACATACTTAAATACCAATAAACTACAGCTATAATTCCCTCTACCATATTATATCTACCACTAACTCCCTTCCTATTCTTAAATTACTGATACTCCTATATCTTTCCCATAATTATTAATTATTTCGTTTCTTTAGTTACATTAGTTCTACTTTTCCTCGAACACTAGTTTAACACCTATCTTTCCTGCATGTCCGCGATCGATTCGGTTAACGAGTCACACGTTATGCGCCAGCGCCCCTCGGTCGGTTGGGCGGGAGGTGGGCTGCGTTCTTGCCTGGACTTAAATGGATTTATAAGGCGGAGATTAACCTACCTACTACAAATTTATTGGAGTTTACCTAATTTATAAAAAAGGCTTTCAAGGTAATTTGCAGACGGATGTTGTTTACACCAATTTTAGTAAAGCGTTCGACTCTGTAAACCATTCCCTCCTAGCACAAAAGCTCGACCTTCTAGGGTTCCCGCCCAATCTCCTGAGATGGATCTCTAGCTACCTTTGTTCTAGGTCTCAAAGAGTCCTTTTCAAAAACTCCCTGTCCTCACCAGTTATGGTGACCTCGGGTGTACCAAAGGGCAGCCATCTAGGCCCCTTACTCTTTACACTCTTTATAAATGACCTACCTTCTGTATTAACATACTCTCGAGTACTTATGTATGCGGATGATGTTAAGCTCTGTGTCCAGTATAAGGACATTTCTTTTCAATCCAGGTTGCAATCCGATCTCGATAGATTCCAGTCTTGGTGTTGTGAAAATTTTTTAAACCTTAATGCTTCAAAATGTAAAGTAATGACTTTTCATCGCTCCAGCGCCCTTCGAGTTCCTTACACCCTTTGTGGTGGTTGTCTTGAGAGAATTACCCGGATTGATGATCTTGGTTTTCTATTAGATCCCAAGTTAAAGTTTTCAAAACACATTTCTACCATGGTGAATAAGGCCATGGGCGTGCTTGGGTTTATAAAGAGGTGGTCAAAGGAATTTGACGACTCCTATATAACAAAGACTCTCTACACCTCTCTGGTTCGTCCAATTTTAGAATACGGTTGGTTCTTGTGTATGGCGCCCTCAGTACAACGTACACCAGGACCGTATAGAATCAGTTCAGAAAAACTTTTTACTTTTTTCTCTTCGCGGTCTCAGCTGGGATGCAGGTGTGAGACTGCCGTCTTACTCTAATAGATTGCTCTTAATAAACCTTCAAACCTTAGTTAATCGTAGGAAAATGCTTGGTGTGATATTTGTGCACAACATAGTCAAGGGTGACGTAGATAGGCCTGACCTGTTAAGCCGCATAAACAACAGTAAATTAAATGCCTATTATTGTTTGCTATTTTGTACTGCCCACTGCATCTCATTGTATCTCTCGACTTAAGTTCCCGCACGGCAGCAGCCTATACATCGCTCTCTCGGATTATCGCCTTCTTCGTCGCTCTCTCGATCTTTCATTATCGCTCTCTCGGATCATCGTTCGCTTGCTTACTTTAGGGCACGGGCAGTTCGGCCCACCTGCCCTTAATTAGTCTGAATTTATCTGCACCTAGCACTCATATAGTCTAGAGCTGATATTCGTGGCCATCAGACCGTCTTTAGTCATTATAAAATTGCATCGGTCTTTAATCGGGTTTTACGCAACTCGCATTTGCCGGTCTACATACTTAAATACCAATAAACTATAGCTTCTATTACTTTAACCAATCGAACTTTATTTAAACAGCTCATCGCAATAGCTAGTGAAAAAGCTCACTAGCTCAACATTGGTGACCCTGACGTGATTTAACATAAACATTTAAATCATAATCCGGTTATTGACTTTTCGTGTCTCTCATTCTCGCTCCGGCTTCTGTGCACCGTCGCATAATCGTCAAGTCTCTATTTCTCAGCACAACTGCAGCCACGGTTTCGACTTTTCGTGTCTTCTCTCTCTCTTTCTCGATTCTGTGCGCCGTCGCTAAACGGTTATCTATTCTCCGTTGTTTCGTTGCATTTCACACCGTTAAACATGGAAAGCGACCCAAATACAGGCTGAGTCTTTATAAGCGTAAAGTTCAGTCTTTATATGATCGAATGAGCGGGCTCGGCGAATCATTCACTGGCAATAAGATTGATATTTTTGAACGCCACGGAAATCGACGTTCGCATCGACATGCTGGCAGAAATTCGAGAGGAATTTAATAAGGCCCATAATGAACTGGAAGCGCTCAATCAAGACGAGATTGGGAGTGAGATGCGCAACAACTTTGATACGCTCTTCATATCGTTGAAGGTTGAGCTACTGGCTGCTCTCGAACTAGGCAACTCGCGCGCTGCTGCCAATTCGACTACTCTACCAAACCATTCTGGACACAGTACAATCGTCATGGCTCACAAGCAGCGTCTTCTTGAGCTAAAAATACCAAAGTTTTCCTTGGATACGTCGAATATTCGGACTTTATGGCAATGTTCATCGACGCGGATGCGGATCTCAGCGACATCGAGAAGTTTCAGCACCTTCGCTCTAGCTTCGCTGGATATACTTAATAAACGTTTTAGTAACAAACGAGTTGGTTTTCAGGGACACGTCAAGAAGATTCTTGGGCTCAAGAGAGTGGATTCGCCATCTCCTAAAAGGCTTTGGGAGTTTTCGGATGCAGTCAATTTGCATATGCGTGCTTTGCAGACATTAGGAATGGATTTGGAGATATTCAATTACATGATAATCAACATGCTGCTCAGAAGTTGGACGCTAAGACGCAAATGAAGTGGGAAGAGCACCTGTCGTCGGATGCTGTACCTACAGCAAAGGAGTTCAACGAATACTTGGAGAAGCGGTGCCAGAAAATGGAGAACTTGGAATACGCTACAGCGGCACCCGCTAGTAGCGATCAGGTGGGAAAAACCCATAATTCGCATTTAAAGAAAACCTTTGTTGCCTCCAATTCATCCACCGACGCTTTTGGATGCAGTTTTTGCCATTCAGCGGACATGGTATATATTCCTGCAAGATATTCAGGAATCTGCCTCCGTTGCTGCGCCACAAAGAAGTGAAGAAGCTTTCCCTCTGTTTCAATTGCCTGAAGGCGGGACATCGGACTCGTGTATGCAACAGTGGAAAATGTCGAGTATGCGGTAGGAGGCATCATAGTTTGTTGCATTTCGAGAATCGGCAATCCACAACTCAAGGCTCCCCAGATCTTTCTCCTCCGGATCTAACGCTCCAACCAGACGCCATGTCTGCCACTAAGGATTCTGTTAGCAGTTCACCTTCCACTGCTTCTACCTCTCTTTCTGCCCAAGGTCTTCAATCCGATGTTGTGCTTCTGGCTACCGCTGTGGTTCTCGTAAAGAATCGGTCTGGCGTTTTAGTTCCTTGTCGTGCCATACTAGATTCAGGATCTCAGCTTCATCTCATCACATCCAGTTTTGCCCATCAGCTTTAGCTTAGGAGAACTCAATCGTCTGCACTTGTCTCTGGGCTCGGCGATACCAGCGTGGCTACGGAGGGATCCACCGTGAACATTTGTATGCATTCTCGCACAGCTGACTATACAACTACGCGTACTAATCTTATAGCTCCTACGATCACCGACTGTCAACCAAGTCTGACAATCAATGTAGCCGATTGGAATATTCCATCAAATACTCAGCTTGCTGATCCTGCATTTTTCAATCCTCAGCGAGTGAATCTCCTTATTGGTAACATGTTCTATGATCTCCTCTGCGTAGGGCAAATCAAACTCACCGATGATCTGCCTCTTCTGCAGAAGACCCGGCTTGGATGGGTCGTGTTTGGAGGTTGTTCTCGTTTAAATGGGTCGTCTTTAATGGTAGCTTGCGCTCCGGCCGTTGTTGCCGAGGATAACAACCCGGATGAGCAACTTGAAGTGCTTCTTCGGAGGTTTTGGGAGGTTGAGAATTGCATCGAACCAATAGTAAAATTTACCAAGGAAGAGCTGTATTGTGAAGCGCATTTTGTTCAGCATGTCCATCGATTAGAAAGTGGCGATTATAGTGTTAGGCTGCCAGCTAAATATAGTTTGGATCTCCTCGGAGAATCTTACAACCAAGCGCGACGCAGATTCCTGTCCCTTGAGCGGAAGTTAAATCGTTGCCTTCATAAATTAGTATCTTGACTTAGGTCATATGTCTCCTGTTCCTACCCAGTCAATCAGCAACTGCCGATATTTTCTACCTCACCATTGCGTCATGAAAGAAGATAGTTCTACGACCAGCTTCGGGTCGTTTTTGATGGATCCGCTTCTACTTCATCTGGCTATTCCTTGAATGATGGTTTAATGGCTGGCCCCATAATACAACCTAAACTCTTTCATATTATTGCCCGATTTCGTTCATACGCAGTTACGATTACGGGAGATATCTGTAAGATGTATCGGTGTGTACGAGTCTCGCCCGAGGACAGCAACTTGCAGTGTATTCTGTGGAGAAACGTGTTTCAACTGGACACCGTTACTTATGGGACGAAGCCTGCCTCCTATTTATCTGTGCGAGCGATGCACCAGTTGGCAACCGACGAGCAGGTAGATTTTCCTGTTGGAGCTCTTCGCTGTGACTTCTACGTGGATGATTTAATATCTGGCGCCAGATCTCAGGAAGAGGCCATCCGCAGTTCAGATTGAGGAAATGGTGTTCGAACGCGCTTGCTGTGCTTGATGGAGCTCCGCCAGACTTCCAGGAATCTTATTGGAAGGTAGGCCTTAGCAGTGATGTCTCCTCACCATTCAAACCATCTGCAGAACTGGCTTCTGATCAATATATGTTCATATTTTCGAGCCATCCATTATCGTCACGTCTCTGCAGAAGCTCAGTTTCTGACTTGTCAACCAAAGAGCAGCCTTACATTAAGGTTAACGTACTGCATCCGGCTGATAGTTCTTCGCATGGGACTCTACCGGCTGATCTGAACAAGCCGACACGCTTGGCTCATGGACTTCAATCTTCGTCAAACTTTTCTGACCGTCATCAAATCATCCTACCCAGGAAGCATCCAGTTCAGCTCATAACCAAATCTACTTTGGTCAACCCTAATAAGCTGAATCTTCACGCTGGAAATAAGGCTTTTCTTGGACTAGGTTCATCCCAATATTGGTCTATTGGGGGGAGTGGAGCTGCAATCAAGACGGACAACTTCTACAGTACCACTGACCGCTCAGTTCGTCAATTGAATGAGCTGAGGAAACGTTTAGGTCACATATTGGCCCAGACTAATTATATATTTTTAGTTGCAATTACAGAGCGCCCTGCCTATCTGGATGTGCCCATTCGAGCTCGATTGAATGTCAACCGGCTCTCGTAGTGTGCAGAGCATAACTTTACCAATCTGAGTACCAATCGGTCAGATCTCAGGCAATGCGTTACCTACTTGCAGCAGATCTTCTGATCACGATGGAAGGAAGACAACATTTCATCGTTGCTGCTGCTCTCGAAGCGTACTCTTCACCTTGATTTAGGCGTGGATGCATTGGCCAAGTTGAAATTCGATCTTCAGCGTATTTGCAAGGTGAACTTGCATTGGGATGACAGCCTTACTGCTGTGCTGGACTCTGCACGGAATCTCGTTCGTGTGCTCATGTATTCTTACTAGTACTCGTTCCCGAAAATGATTGGGAAAATCATGGATGTTGCTGCGACGGCATCGAGGCTTGTTGTTCTGATAACTCAGTTATGTCAGACGGTCAGCGTTCAGCCTACCAAACAACGCGATGGGCTCTCCCGAGTGGACCGAACAGGTGCCCTATATCCGCCTGTAAACTTGTATCTGGACCTTCGCTGGACTTCGTTGATGGCAGTCGTATACTCATCGTTCGTAGAAGCCATTTAGTAAACAATATCTCAAAATTTCGAGAGCTGTTGGAGCTTAGTCCATCCAAATGGAGCTACTCAGGAACATTTTGAATGAACGAGCTGAGGACGCGTTTGGGCCACATCGTGACTGTTGCTAATGCAAATCTTTTATTCTCGATTTCAGAGTGTCAAGTCGAGTCAATAAACATATCGCCACCGCATTGTTTGAATGGCGGTCTGACTCCTTCGTCCGCTCAATCACTCGTAAAAAGGCTAACCATCAATCATCATCTGGCTCATCTGGATTCGTGGCGATGCCTGGCCTTCTAGCAAGCTGCTGCTAAACCCTTTCGAGTCTGTTAAAAGTCAGCCTTTCAACGGGGGGAGTATGTTGGGTTTCCAGCCTGATATTTAGTCAACATAAGTTAAGTCATAGCCAGTGGTGCAGCAGTAAGTTAAAAATAAAATAATATAAACTGTAGCGTCGTTATTGTCTCTTTCTCTGCCACAAATTAAATAAAACAAATTTTCGTAGACAAGCACGTGAACTCAATAACTTAACTTTGGCATAGTGTAATAACCTTTTTACACTACGGTTGAGTTATTGAGTTTCGGGCAAAACTCGAGTTTCGTTTACATGGGGAAGCATAGTGGACCTAGAGGTGGCAAAAAAATTGAGTTTTGTTTGCGTTTAGTTGAGTTTGTCCGATTTTTCAAATATTTCAACCTTGATCTGCCTGTCGTGGAATTATCACCCCTAGTTACAACAAAAATTGGCAGCTCAATATTTAAAATCTGGCGCGTAAACAATATGGCTGTGTAAAAAGGTACATACAATTGTTAAAACCAATACTTTAAACCAGGGGTCGGCGCCGTCGTATCCCGTGTGCATAGCAGAAAGGCCGCTGGGCAGCTCAGTCGGCACACGCATAGCGTAAAAACTTCGGCCGACGCTGCCTTACTGCTCGGGTCCCGCGGCGGCAGAGAAAATGCGTCGTGTGTGTTCGGGCATATGCAAAAGCTGCTTCGGTATTCTGTTCGTCAGCGTTGCGATAACAGGGATGAATCAGTTTGCGTTCAGAAGTCAATTGGTGAAGACCACACTGCGCAACTTTGAATTGTACACTGAGAAAAATGTTTCATGTAATGTGGGAAGATGATTTTTTCTTTTTAGAAAATATGGATGGCGGGGCTCAATGTTTGATTTGCAATTATGTTGCAAGTCGATGCGCACTATTTTTTATTGAGAGGCACTACGATATTAAGCATTCTGGGTTCAAGGGACTTGTAGGGTCTGAGCGTGCCACGTCTGTCCGTCCGTCCGTCTTCATTTGCGCCTATATCTCAGATACTATTAAAGCTAGAGCAACCAAACTTTCTATCCAAGCTCCTGTGATATCACTTCAGTACAAGTGTATTTCAAAATTTTGACACGCCCCCTTCCGCCCCCACAAAGAACCAAAATCTGTGGAATCCACAATTTTTAAGATAAAAGAAAACCAAAAACGCAGAATCATGGAAAATTGCCATATCTACCAGATTGCCAAATCTTGATCAGGTCGGATCGTTCCCCCTCGTTTTTTCTTTTGCTTGGCGCAAAACATTTTTCCTTATCTGGATTCATTTCTTTCAGTGCAAAGCAAGAAACGTTTTGCCTTCGTGTTGCTTCGTGTCTCTTGCCTTCGCACACAAGCGCACAAAACATGTGAGTGTATTGCGTGCCGACCCCTGCTTTAAACCAATTTTATTATTAAAAACCATATAAACAAAGTGGTCGATTTCCAAAATTCGGTCGAAAAAACTTAGCCAAACGCTAAATTGAATTATTATAAATAAATATAAATTAAATTATTATAAACAATTGTTAATTTAAAAAAGTTTAATTTTGGTACACATGTAATGTACATATACATATAGACAAAAATCAACATAGTTTCAATTGCAGCCGTGCCATTTGTAGTGTAGGTATCCAGCACCGCAGAAACTTAAAATTACTATCAAACTTCATATAAAATAAACTGGGCCGGGAATGTTTCGGCTGTGTTTTCCTGGCCTCAGTATCCAGCAAGGTACACGAAATTCACAAATTCTTATCGATAGTTGGTCTATCGACACGATTGGGGACTGAGAGAACAGCTCTTATACCCGCCAGGAATATATATGTGCCTATTTTTACTGAAGTAAAAGTAAAAGGTGGAGGCAAAATCTGTGCGCAAATCCAAAAAGAGATATGCCAATTTTTAAAGTGAGCAGAAGATTGCTTTAAGCTGGGTATCCAGCCCCGCGGAAACTAAAAATTACTGCCAAACTTCATATAAAAAAAACTGGGCCAGTAATTTTTCGTTTGTGTTTTCCTGGAGTCAGTATCCAGCAACGTAAGCGGGATCCACGAATTTTTATCGATATTATCGATATCCACATGAATGTGGACTGAGAACAGCTGATAGAGGTGCCATTAAAATATATGTGCATATTATTACTGAAGTCAAAGTGAAAGGTCAGGGGCAAAATTTGTTCCCAAAACCAAAAAGAGATGTGCAAATGTTTAAAGTGAGGAGAAGATTGCTTTAATAAAAGCAGTTGAGGCAATACCATGTCTTTAGCGGATCACGGAAAATTAACATTTTGATAATTTTGGCATTTTGGCGCCTCCAACTGTGCTGTACTTCTTCTTAAAGCAATATGTGCCGCTACCAACACAATCACTTCATCGTCAGAACTACTTTTCTTCCTTTTCTAAATTTAAGTTTAATTTTCAAAATTGGCGCTGCTTACAAAACACAGCTGATTCATGAGAGTGGCAAATCACTTTTTAGGCTCTTGGTCACACAATTTTAATTGAGTTCTACACATCGGAAATAATGAGCAGTTTCCTTTCAGTAAAATTTCGCGGTGCTGGATACAGGCCTTTGAGTTGGAATTTGCAAAAAATTTAGTCAACATTTTCGTGTCACTTAAATAGAATACATACATAGTATGTATTACATACGTTTTGTTTGATCGTCTAGTTTTTCATGTGCTTCAAGCAGTTTTCGCTGATCGAGCATTTTTCGACGATTACCTTTAAATTAAAATTAAAATGGTTCAAGAAAAAGCCCTTACAAAGGAACAAAAAGGAAAAATAAAGGCATGCAAGGACTCTGGCCTATCGATTGCACAAACAGAAAAAAACGATGTGAACGTGGCTAAGGAAGTATGTATATACATATGTGAGCTTACGTTTTATGTAATTTATGATATAAATCGAATCCTTTGATAGATCTGTATATACTAGAAATTATCTGTTTCCATTTTTGATGACATATGTATTTTTTTTACATCTGTCTTATACATTTCTACATCTAAATATACATTTATATTTATATATATATATCTAAGGCTCGTGGAAGTATGTGCAAGAATGAGAGATAACGAGTAAGCGCTTGGCAGGCGTTGCGTCGTCACTGAAGTTTAATTTGTTCCTTCAGGCTATAAGAATAATCCGACCTGGTCCAGATTCAGATTCTGCGTTTTTAGTTTAAAAATTCTGGATTCCCCAGATTTTGATATCACACGAGCTTGGATAGAAAGTTTGGTTGCTCTTGCTTTTATAGTCTCTGAGATCTAGGCGCTCATATGGACGAACGAGGAAAGCAGACGGATCGCGTGTGAAAAAGATCGAGAGGGAACGTTGCCTTTCGAAATTGTTTCCTTTATTGGGGCTATAATAATGATTCGATCTGATCCAGATCCAAAACTCTTATAGATATGGTCACCCTCTATGATTCTGCGTTTTTAGTTTTCTCGTATGTTAAGAATTGTGCATGCCGCAGGCTTTCGTCTTTTGTGTGGGCGAAAAGCGGCGGGAAGAAATTTTGAAATAATGTATTTGTGTGTGTTATCAGTGTGTTATCACAAAAGTCTGGATACAAAATTGATAGCTTTAGCTATTATAGTCTCTGAGATCTAGGCGCTCATAAAGAGCCAGACGGGCGGTGGGAGAGACATAGCTATATCGACACGACTATCAATGCTGATCAAGAATTTGTATACTTTATGAGGTCGAAAACGTGTAAGGGTGTGTTGCTTTGAAAACTTTAAAAATTTATTTAATATTATTTGTATTTTGAATTTTAATTTTATTTAATTTTTTATTATTTTTATATTCAAATAGCTTATATTTAGAGTATGACACTGAAGATGTTATGGAGATTAATTAATCTTTGAATATAGTGAATTATATTTAATATAAAATATATAATATATAAAAAATATTTTATTTTTACAATGAAAATGTAATGTTTTGTTTAAACTATATAAACAGAAGTATAAATGGAATTTAACCATTAAAAGAAAAAAGTTAGCAGCTTTTACTTGATCACCATACTTCCTTAATTGGAGTTTATACTCAATTGTATCATTAACAGTGATAAGCTTCTTTTTGGCTTCAATTAAAGAATAAGGGTAAAATTATCTAAGATTAGGTCGAAACTAATTGCAATAAATCGCTTCATATTCTTTAAGGTAGATTGAATATTCAATACTTTTTGAATGCAAATTAAATGTTATAATTAACTACAACCCTGATTAATTAGATCAATTTAGTATTCCTTGATTTCATTCATGGTAAAGTCCAATTAATAAAATTAAAATGAAAATAATTGAAGTAGTTGTTCAAATTAAAATATTTGAAAATTTTAAAATAATAATTATTGGTAAAATTAACGCAATTTCTATATCAAAAATTAAAAAAATAATAGTAATTTAAAAAAATCATAAAGAAAAAGGAAATCGTGAAAAAGATTTTGGGTCAAACCCACATTCAAATGGAGATATTTTTTCTCGATCAATTAAAGCTTTTTTAAATAAGATTGAAGCTAAAAATATTACAATAGTAACAATTGTTAAAATTAAAGAAGCAATTAAAATAATTGATCAAATTATCTATACTGTTATTAACAGACTTTATGATTGGAAGTCAAATATACTTTTATATTATATAGATACAGAAAATTAATTAACTTCCTCATCAGTAAATTGTAATATATAAAAATAATCAAACTACATCAACAAAATGTCAGTATCATGCTGCTGCTTCAAAACCAAAATGATGATTTTTTGAAAAATGATTATTTAAATGACGTAATAAACATACTAATAAGAAAGTTGTTCCAATTAAAACATGAACTCTATGGAATCCTGTTGCTATATAAAATGTTGATCCATAAACTGAATCTGCAATTGTAAGAGGAGCTTCAATATGTTCATAAGCTTGTAAAATAGTAAAATAAACTCCTAATACAGTAAAAAATAATCCTTGGGTAGTTTGTGAATGATTTCTTTCTATTAATCTGTGATGTGCTCAAGTAACTGTAATACCTGATGCTAATAAGATAACAGTTTTTAAAATTGGAATTTTAAATGGATTAAAAGAAATAATTCCTATAGGTGATCATGAAGCACCAATTTCAATTGCAGGTGATAAACTTCTATGGAAAAAAGCTCAAAAAAATCATACAAAAAATAATACTTTTGATAAAATAAATAAAATTATTCCTCATCGTAGTCCAATAGTTACAGCATCATAAGTATGCAATCCTTGATATGTTCCTTCTCGAGATACATCTCGTCATCATTGATAAACAGTTAAGATAGTAATAACATTACCTACAAAAAATAAAGAAATAATTTTACTATTCCTGAAACAGTTGTCATTGCACCAATTGCTCCTGTTAAAGGTCATGGGCTATAATCAACTAAATGAAACGGGTGATTTGAATGTATAGACATTAATTAATTAATTTACTTCTCTAGAGCAGGGGTCGGCGCCGTCGTATCCCGTGTGCATAGCAAAAAGGCCGCTGGGCAGCGCAGTCGGCACACGCATAGCGTAAAACCTTCGAGTAGCGTCGGCCTTACTGCTCGGGTCCCGCGGCGGCAGAGAAAATGCGTCGTGTGTGTTCGGGCATATGCAAAAGCTGCTTCGGTATTCTGTTCGTCAGCGTTGCGAGAAGAGAGATGAATCAGTTTGTGTTCAGAAGTCAATTGGTGAAGACCACTCTGCGCAACTTTGAATTGTACACTGACAAAAATGTTTCATGTAATGTGGGAAGATGATTTTTTCTTTTTAGAAAATATGGATGGCGGGGCTCAATGTTTGATTTGCAATTATGTTGCAAGTCGATGCGCATTTTTTTTTTATTGAGAGGCACTACGATATTAAGCATTCTGGGTTCAAGGGACTTGTAGGGGCTGAGCGTGCCACGAAATTATTAGAACTGAAAGCGAAATATTATTCGTTTAAGTGAGCGCCTAGATCTCAGAGACTATAAGAGCTAGAGCAACCAAACTTTCTATCCAAGTTCCTGTGATACCGAACCAGCACAAGTTTGTTTTAAAATTTTGCCACGCCCCCTTCCGTCCCCACAAAAGACGAAAATCTGTGGAATCCACAATTTGTAAGATAAATGAAAACCAAAAACGCAGAATCATGAAAAATTACCATATCTACCAGATTGCCGAATCTTGATCAGGTTGGATCGTTCCCCCTCGTTTTTTCTTTTGCTTGGAGCAAAAAATTTTTCCTTATCTGGATTCATTTCTTTCAGTGCAAAGCAAGAAACGTTTTGCCTTCGTGTTGCTTCGTGTCTCTTGCCTTCGCACACAAGCGCACAAAACATGTGAGTGTATTGCGTGCCGACCCCTGCTCTAGAGTATAAAGTTCTTAAAACAGAAAATACATAAGATTGAATTATAGCAACAGCTGATTCTACAACTAAAAGAACAATTTGAGCTATCAATAAAAATGTAACTAAAAAATATGATATAGAAGGTCCAGTATTTCCTAATAGAGTTAATAATAAATTTCCGGCAATTATATTAGCTGTTAATCGAACAGCTAACGTTCCATACATACTATAAATGGTATTAAAATAGCTGGAGTTCCTTGAAGTACTAAATGAGCAAATATATGTTGTGTAAGTAATTATTTAATTTAACACAAGTATGGATTTCTTTTGCAATCTTTATTGGTATTAAACTGTTTAAGATTGAATTAAGTACAAAGAAGTTATATTGTGAGTAATAAAGGCCCGCAAGGCTAGAACAAATGTGTTTCTGCCACTCGGCTGACCTCTAAAGACTAAACTTAAGTATCTTAAACTCCTAAAGGCAAGCCCTTCGCTGCCGGCCACGACGCCGGTTGCTATTCAGCCAAAGTGCTGACCCAGCGCCTCTTGGGTGGTGTTTGTTGACGGCCGGCATCCGGGCGATCGGTCGCGATCGCGATCCCACAGATGACGAAAACTGCTTATTTGACAATAATGCAGAGTCCGCTCCATCCAGTGGCAGATTCAATTAACTCTCGTTAACTACTCCCCCCTTCAAGACTTGACCGTCCTCGGTCAAGCTCAGGTTCTTCAGCATCTGTTGAATGGCGACGGCGTTTCCCTTCTGCTGCCTGTGTCGCAACCACCAGAGAACGCCGATTAGAATGGCGCACACGGCAACACCTACGACAGTAGACAGTATGGGACCGATCGTAAGGTTTGTATGAACCTCGGCCAATTTCTGCAGATTTTCCTCATTCAACTTATGAAGGTACGGCAGGCTCAGCAGAGTTTGGTGGCTAGTGACGTTGATTTTCGCGGAAGCTGCCACGCCTGGGATCCTCTTCGGCGCATTATTGAAATTAGTGTACTCTGTACCATTGATGAGGGCAACCCGGTCAAAAGTCACTAGGTATGTTCCTGCAATGCTACGCTCGGGACCATCATCGGCGGCAACGGTGGCGATGGTGTCATTGATTACTACAATACCTTCGTTCACCTCCAAGATTGGGGGCAGATTATTCGGTTGCGTACCACAGTGGGCCACAGTACCAAAGTGCAGCTGTTGTGCGCAACTAGTCGCTGGTGCCTCCTTGCAGAAGGCTAATGATGGGGGCCCCATACATGATGAGACAGCGATGACCTTGTTGCCGCATTCTGCTATGATGGGCTCGGGTAACCGGATCGCTATGCCTTTGTGCGCGACTGGGAAGATGGTTATTTTCTTGCAAATAAACTTAGGTCTAGGTACTTCTATTACAAAAATTATTAGTTCCTTATTAGCTAGTGCCCTCACATTTGCAGCGCCCAATAGTTGGGTTACGCTGATATCTGTGGAACCTTTTCTCAAAATCGCCTCTAGGTCATCACTGTCGATGATAGCTGGATTTACAATTTTTACTTTTGCCAAAGTGGTGGCGATCATTATGTTCTGTAATTCAAGCGTCAAAATTCTATTTCTGGTTAGAAGGTTCTCATATAGGTGGGAATTGTTAATTTCCTCATTTATGTTTACTTTTAGCAATTTGTTCACGGTATCGGTGAGGGCATTGATTTGTGTTTGAGTTCTCGAGTTGATAGTTATCTGTCTATTGTTGGCTTTAATAAGATCGTACTCAACCTGTCTTGATTGCTGTAAGTCATCAAAGTCCGGAGTCCCTGCGATTACTTTTAGCGCTGACCCCAGGATGTTCAGGCTCCTCGCATACCTGTGCTGAACTCCCAGTGCCGCAGTCAGTGTCAGTAGGTGTTTTGTATCTGTCTCTAATATTTTTCTCATGTGTCTGTGGGAAAATGTTCGTTAATTCCATTGTCTCCTGAATGTACTGTTCATATTCCGTTAAGTTCGTGACATGTTTTATATAAAAAGTTTCGCTCCATATTGCTGTTTGTCCGTCAATTATAGGGATATAGTCTGCGTGTGAATAGTCCGTCAGTTTCGAGTCGGTCAGGGTTGTTAGCAGTACGACTGCTAGGATGTAGAGATATCGAACGGGAGACCTATAAGAAACGAGAGGCACAGCACTTATTAATTATGTCGTACGGTTGTTCTTACTTTTACTATTAATTGTCCTTGAGGACCTGAACTTAACGCTACAAAACCCTTTTTTCTTAAGCACAATTCCTTATCTACCTCTAATTGTCTTTGTGGACCACCCTCCCTTTAATAAGAACGGTGGTCCCTAGATCTGCTTCTACCCTTTGCTCCGTGCAGAGGGGAGTTAGCTTATTTCCTAACCTCCTGTTAGCTTTTACTAGGACATTTTCTCCCACATCAAAGGTCCTATTTCGTCTGTTCGGGTTGTTTCTATCGAGTTGCTCCTGTTGAGCCTTTACCAGTTTCAACATTATCTCTTCCCCAAGGTCGCAATTTGCGTGGACCACATCCATGGGCGTCTTGTTTGTGACGGAGTGGATGGTACGGTTGTATTCGATGGTCGCTAGAATGACTAGCTCGACCGTATCGTCAACCTGGCGCTGCAACTTTAAACACCTGGCAATTTCTAACAAGGTGCTGTGGAAGCGCTCTACTTGTCCATTTGATGTGCTGTGCAACGGTGGGGCATTTGCTACATCGACGTTGAATTGGTTCTTCAATAAGGACCGAAAGGTCTCAGAACTGAAGGCTGGCTCATTGTCACAATAAATGGTCTTTATGGCTGGGAAGATGTTCACCAGTTGCAAAATTGGTATTTTAACGTCTGTTATTGTGCGCGAAGCGACTTGTTGCGTTATTGCAAATTTTGAAAATTTGTCAATCGCGGTTAGGAAGTGTTTTCCTGCGGTGGAAAAAATGTCGATATGAATCAACTCGCCTACTCTTGCCGGTATCGGCGTCACCCCTAATTCTTGCCTTCTAGGGTGTCTTTCATACTTAGCTTTTTGGCATATCCTGCAGTTAGATACCACTTCTGATGCGATTCTTTCCATTTTTGGAAAGTAGTAATCGCGCAGCACCTGCTTTACATTCTCCTGGGCTGCCCTGTGCGCCCGATTGTGCTCGGCGGTTACTATCTCCCTTCGTTCCCCATCGTTTGTAATGTCTGTCACTAGGGTCTTACAATACCGGAACTTTGTGTCCGGAAAGGCCTTCACAAGGTCATTCTGCACGAACGCCAAAATCGGTAGAGTGCAATAGATGGCGTTAACGACCTCAGGCTTTACCACCTCTTTGATGGATGCAAGAAGTGTGTCCCGACTGACAAAATCAATTTTGTGACGGGTTTTTTCAGCGAAGAGAATATGAAGCTGCTTTGAGGGGGTGTCTGCCTCCTCCAGGATTATTTGATTCCTGAAGCAGTTCACTGGTTTGTCTGAGGCCTCAATTACATAAGTAAGCGAGGCTTCACTGTGAATTGTAGCTGCGTCGGATCGACTTTGGCTCTCTAAGGCATTAATATTTTGCCTCGACAGTGCATCCGCTACAAGGTTGCCCTGCCTGGTTTGTATAAGACTCTCGCGCCACACTCATCAATTCTCGCTTTCCAACGTTTTATTTTGGAATTGGGATTTCTATCCGAGACTGCGAATATCAATGGTTGATGGTCTGTGTAGATGTTAATGTCACTCTTTCCATATAGGTAGTGACGAAGCGAATCTAGGGCCCAAACTATGGCCAACAGTTCTCTTTCATTGGTTGCATAGTTTAGCTCCCTGTCCTTCAGAGTCCTAGAAATCATGGTTATGGGTCTTATGTATGCGGATGATGTTAAGCTCTGTGTCCAGTATAAGGACATTTCTTTTCAATCCAGGTTGCAATCCGATCTCGATAGATTTCAGTCTTGGTGTTGGGCAAATTTATTAAACCTTAATGCTTCAAAATGTAAAGTAATGACTTTCCATCGCTCCAGCGCCTTTCTGGTTCCTTACACCCTTTGTGGTGGTTCTCTTGAGAGAATTACCCGGGTTGATGATCTTGGTGTTCTACTAGATCCAAGTTAAGGTTTTCAGAACACATTTCTACCATGGTGAACAAGGCCATGGGCGTGCTTGGGTTTATAAAGAGGTGGTCAAAGGAATTTGACGACCCCTATATAACAAAGACTCTCTACACCTCTCTGGTTCGTCCGATTTTAGAATACGGCTCTTGTGTATGGTGCCCTCAGTACAACGTACACCAGGACCGTATAGAATCAGTTCAGAAAAACTTTTTACTTTTTGCTCTTCGAGGCCTCGGCTAGGATGCAGGTGTGAGACTGCCGTCCTACTCTAATAGATTGCTCCTAATAAACCTTCCAACCTTAGCTAATCGTAGGAAAATGCTTGGAGTGATTTTTGTGCACAACTTGATCAAGGGTGACATAGATAGCCCTGACCTGTTGAGCCGCATAAACTTCACGATTCCTATTAGAAGCACTAGGAACTATACACCCTTGTTTCTTCCACTTCGTAGGTCGAATTACTCCTTGCATGAACCATTTAGGGTCCTATGCTCGGATTATAATTCCCTCCATCATATTGTATCTACCACTAACTCCCTTCCTAGTCTTAAATTACAGATACTCTTATATCTTTCCCGTAACTAGTAATTACTTCGCTTCTTTAGTTAGATTTGTTCTACTTTTCCTCGAACACTAGTCTAACACCTATCTTTCATGCATGTCCGCGATCGGTTCGGTAAACGAGTCGCGCGTTATGCGGCAGCGCCCCTCGGTCGGTTGGGCGGGAGGTGGGCTGCGTTCTTGCCTGGGATCCGCGCGTAACAGCCATCGGCTGGTGTCGCTTGGGCCACTTGATGGTGCAGTCATTGCACATCAACGTCCTAAAGAACAAATGGGTCTGTTGCCTTGCGACAGCACCGCCCCAATGCCACTGGCTGAGGCATCAGTGGTTGTGTGGCTGGTTAAAGTCTGGGTAGTGGAGAATAACGTCTTCCGACGCCAAAATATTCCTAAGTTTATCAAAGGCTTGCTTTTGTAGCTCGTCAAACTGTATAGGAACAGACTTCGAGCGTTGCTTGCTGATTTTGCCGTTTTCTCCTTTCAAAATACTGGAGATTGGCCTTGCTATCTGAGCGAAGTCCTTTATGAAGCACCTGTAGTAGCTGGCAAGACCCAAGAATGATCTTACTGCAAACAGGGTGGAGGGTTGTCTAAACCCCTGAATCACCATGACTTTATCGGGGCTTGTTCTTGTGCCCTCAGTTGATACTACAAAACCAAGGAATTCCACTTGTCCCTTGAAGAATTGGGACTTCTCCTTTGACACCCTCATGTTTGCGTCGTGGAGACTGCTGAGCACGGTGCCAATGTCTCTGACATGATCCGACTCACTCCTTGAAAACACGATGACATCATCAACGTACACATAACATATCTTGCCGATATGCTCCCGCAATACGTCGTCAATGGCCCGTTGAAAAATGCTTGATGCATGCCTGAGGCCGAATGGCAGGCGGCAAAATTCATATTTACCTCCGTTTACCGAAAATGATGTCTTTTCGCGATCGCGTTCAGCTAGCGTGATTTGGTGGTACCCTGACTTTAGGTCAAGGGTAGTAAAGTATCTTGCCTTACCCAGATTAGAGAGTATCATGGAGATACAAGGCATTGGGAATTTGTCTGGTATGGTCTTCGAGTTACGCTTGCGGAAGTCTATGACTAGCCGTTTTTTGCTTGAACCCGAACTGTCAGTGCCTTATTTTCCGACAACCCATATGGGGTTGTTGTACGGAGACCTGGATGGCCGAATGATCTTGTTCGTCAAAAGGTCTTTCACTTCGTCATTGACGAAGTCAGAGGCCCCTACAGGAAAAGGGTACATCTTTGAGTAGATCGGCTCCTCATCCTCGGTCCTAATTGTGGCTACTATTGCCGTATTAAAGGGCAGCATTTCAGTTGGATCTGCAAATGCCTTTATACGGTTGGACAACATTTTGAAGAATTCGTTCCTCACTGCTGGTGGAACTTCGATATCGTCTATTTTCAATTGACGCTGGGGCACTTGTGGAATAAGATCTTTTCAGATTCATGCCTGAAGTGGAGTTTCTTTGTTTCCAAGTTTATATTGACGCCAGCTTTGGTCAGTGTGTCAAGCCCTACGATGCCATCAAAAGTTGATAGCTCTGGCAAGATAAAAAACGGGCTTTTAATGCCGAACATGTATAGGAAACATTTTTGGTTAACTTTGTTAAAGCCGTGTAGGATTCTACAGGGACAATTGCCTGAAGTTCTTTTAGTGGCTTTATGTAATTTTTCGCGGCCCCAGTATCTATTAAGATATTTACTTCTCTCCCCGCTACTGTTCGCTTGACGAACGGGAGCAGGGATTCTCCCCTAAAAAATTAACAGTATCACTTTCGTATCCCGGATTGTTATCCTCATCGATCTCCTCCACCGCCTCAGATGCCAACTGATCGTATTTTTGTTCATGCTGATCTGGGTCCTCCTGAGCGATGTGATTAACCCGCTATCTGCGCTGGTCGGATAGTCTCTGGGATCCAGCCGGCCTCTTGAACGCACCCTGTTGGTGCCCGATAACACGGTTTGTCCCAGCCGATGGGCCTGAATTGTATCCCAGTTGCTTTTGAAAGTTCGTCGGTTGGCGGAGTTTAGAGGAAGATGGGTCGACATCCATCATTTCCACCTTATCTTGGCCACGGTGACCATTTGTTTGGTAAGTGCTCTGGTTATTCGTGTAGAAAGGGTTTTTTGATTGTCTTTTGTAGTGATCGGGCTCATTTTGCCCACCCTGTTTGTATCTATTTCTATTCTGGCCCTTGTTTTCTATCACTCTTGCGTAATTCGCCGCAAAGTCGTGCCTATCATGATTAGCCTCAATTTCTTGCGCCAAAGCTAGAGCTGATGGCAAATCTTTAGGCTGCGCCGCAAACAGTGTGTCAGTGACGCCTCTTCTTAGGCCTGAAATGAAGACACGGAGAGCGTCGGCCCTATACTTTTCATTAATGTATTGCGCCTGTGCGCCGTCTTGTGACATGATTGTCTTGTTTGTGAGGAGAGTGAGTTTCTTCTCAACCTCTGCATAGAATTGAGTTATGGACATGCCACCCTGTCGGAGCGTGGCAAGCTCTTGTTCTAGCAGGTGCAGTGGACGCTTGTCCGAATACGTGAAATCGAGCCGATTGATGATTGCCTCAAAGTTCAACTCTGTATTGAATGATGATAAGAGTGAGTCAGCGGAGCCTCTAATCTTATTCCTGATTATGAGGACCGCTTGGTAATGTTTTGAGCTACCTACATACCCCTCATATTGCTTATAGGAAGCCTTTGCTGCCTGGCGCCAGGAGACGTACTGTTCCTGGGCCCCATGGAACTCTGGCAGCGTCTTAACCGCATCCAGAGTCACCTCGCAAGGTATGTTTTCGTTATAGGTAATCGGCTCGTCGGCCTGGGCCACGGGGGCCTGAACTCTAACAGCCTGCAGTTGATCAGTTACCGCTTGCAAGCGTTCCTCCAAGTGTGTTCTCTGCGTAGCCAAAGCAGCGCTGACCGCCGCAGACATGGCGGCTTCGATTTGTTCCGCATTCATTATTTCTACTATTTCCTCTGGTCCAATTTGAAAGTCTAAATTGAGTTCTCCGAACAACTCTTCTAATTCGTTGATGTTATTTTTAATGGACATACAAATTCCTTTCAGTTTTTCCCCTACCACTTATTTCTGTCTTTGTCTTGGGTTTATTTCAGCTGCGCCGGGCCGCTGTGATTGTTTGTTTATTTTAAGAGTCAAATTCGAGCTCCCTCAAACACAGATTTTTTATTGTCCGCCCCCAACGATGTATTTGTGGCGCGGTGCTTTGTTTCCCACTTACACTTATCGCGACAAAAGGGGGAAGGGGAAGAAAAAATATTCTGAGAAATTTTGACGCTTGAACGTTTTGGTACAAGAACGTTTTATTTGTTTGTTTCTTTTCTTTTTGGTCTTTTTTTTTTCGTTTTATCTTTTTTTTTTCGAATGATGTTTCACTCTAAGTAATATTCTATACGTATTTACTTTAATTTAATTTGGCGATTATTGAAAAAGGGTTTCACTTACATGTTCCTCTTTTTTGGCTATGCTCTTGTTGGTTGTGTAAATCTATCCCCTGTGGATGTTGTTCCGTAACACTCTCCAGTCTTGTTGGTGTTGATTCTTCCTTGTCTATCTACGCCGCTGCCCAAAGCCGTCCGCTTTGGTGTAACAGTTTTTTGGGTTAATTAATTGCCTTTGTTTATACTCAGGGCTATGAGTTTCTAAGTGCAGCGATCTCTTTGTAGATCTGCCGCGGACGCAGTTTGCGATTTTCTAATCTTGGAGCGGGCGTTGTCTCCGCGCTCTTTTGTTAGAATGGTTTTATGTTTTCGCCTTTTTTCTTTTACTTTTTTATATTGAGAGGGCTTTGTCTCCGCACTCAATTGCTTATATTTTGTATTTCGTTATTTTTTTGTTCAGTTTTTATTATTTGAACATATCCTTTGCACTTTTTGAGCGGGCGTTGTCTCCACGCTCTATGCTGATATTTAATAACTTGTTCTTTTGTTCACTTTTTGTTGATTGAACCAATCCTTTGCACTTTTTTGAGCGGGCGTTGTCTCCGCGCTCTATGCTGATATTTTATAACTTGTTCTTTTGTTTGCACTTGTCACTTAGCGGGCGTTGTCTCCGCGCTAATTGATTCTCGGGCTGGGTCCGATCGCGTTGAGCGCCAGTAATTATTTAATTTAACACAAGTATGGATTTCTTTTGCAATCTTTATTGGTATTAAACTGTTTAAGATTGAATTAAGTACAAAGAAGTTATATTGTGAGTAATAAAGGCCCGCAAGGCTAGAACAAATGTGTTTCTGCCACTCGGCTGACCTCTAAAGACTAAACTTAAGTATCCTAAACTCCTAAAGGCAAGCCCTTCGCTGCCGGCCACGACGCCGGTTGCTATCCAGCCAAAGTGCTGACCCAGCGCCTCTTGGGTGGTGTTTGTTGACGGCCGGCATCCGGGCGATCGGTCGCGATCGCGATCCCACAGATGACGAAAACTGCTAATTTGACAATAATGCAGAGTCCGCTTCATCCATTGGCAGATTCAGTTAACTCTCGTTAACTTGTATGACTAATTCAACCATATAATATAAAACATAATCATAAGGGTAAAGATAATGAAAGAGTTAAAGTTAAATGACTTGTTCTTGTAAAAATAAAAGGAAATAATCCTATAACAATTTTTAAACAAAATTAATGAAAATAAAGAAATAAAAATGAATGTAGAACCATTATGACCTGAAGGTCATAATAATGTTTTAAATTCTTTATGAAGAGCTTGTAAAATAAAATTTCAAAAAATATTAAATCGAGAAGGTATTAATCAATAAATTGAAGGAATTATTAAAAGTCCTAAATATGTTCTTAATCAATTTAGAGATAATCCAAAAATTGCTGATGGGTCAAATACAGAAAATAAATTTTTTATCATTTTCAATTAAATGAATTTAAATTAATATTTTTTAATTCATTAGATTTAGGTGAAGAAGGTATATAAAAATAATAATTAATTGAACAAAATAAAATGAATGTAATAGAAAATACAATAAATAAAAGTAATCATCTAATTGGGGCTATTTGTGGAATTAAAAAATATTAAAATTATAATAATTTTAGTTTCACATACTAATGTTATATATTTAACTAATTTTTTTTTTCATTAGAAGTAATTGCTAATTTACTATAAAGTGGTTTAAGAGACCAATACTTGCTTTCAGTCATCTAATGAAGAATTTACTCTATTAGAAATTCATTTAATAAAATAATTTACTGGAACACTTTCAATTACAATAGGTATAAAACTATGATTTGCTCCACAAATTTCTGAACATTGACTATAAAATAAACCAGGTCGGTTAATAAAAAAATTAGTTTGATTTAAACGTCCAGGAGTACCATCAACCTTAACTCCTATAGCTGGGAATCCAGCACTGCGGAAACTAAAAATTACTGCCAAACTTCATATAAAAAAAACTGGGCCAGTAATTTTTCGTTTGTGTTTTCCTGGAGTCAGTATCCAGCAACGTAAACGGGATCCACGAATTTTTATCGATAGTATCGATATCCACACGAATGTGGACTGTGAGAACAGCTGATAGGGGTGCCAGTAAAATATATGTGCATATTATTACTGAAGTCGAAGTGAAAGGTGGGGGCAAAATTTGTGCGCAAAACCAAAAACCTGTACTTCTTACAACAATATATACCGCTGCCAACACAATCACTTCATCGTCAGAATTAATTTTCTTCCTTATTTTAAATTTATTTTAATTTTCAAAATTGGCACTGTTTACAAAACATAGCTGATTCGTGAGAGTGGCAAATCACTTTTTAGGTTCTTGGTCACACTATTTTAGTTAAGTTCCACACACACGAAATAATGAGCATATTCCTGTCAGTAATTTCCCGCGGTTCTGGATATAGGCCCTTACTCGTTACAAACGTTTGCAAACGAGAGAAGGCCTTTGGGAGTTCTCACTGAAATTATTTTTGTACCTTATCGTAGAATGAAGTGGTGCATGAAGTTGTCATCTTGACTCATATATTTTACTGCTTCATAACTCTATAATCAGTACACGTACATGTTAACATTATAAATTTTCAAAAAATGAGTTTATTAAGGGTGGTTCGAAATAATTGGAAAAAATGTGCATTTGCCGCTACTCTTTCGGGATATGCACTCAGCTCGCTTAAGACACATGTCGAGTATGTCCATTCCAATGTACATTGACTTACCATACGAATTTTGATCCTAATAACCATCTAAATTTCAGAATTACTCAACATATGAGGCAATTTTCTAAGGATCTATTTTCGAACTGTGAAAATATAGGACCATCAAAGAAAGTTTTGGTTGTAATAAATCCCATCGCCAACAAAAAAAAATCGGAGAAAACTGTAATTAATTAATATAATTTTGCGGTTATTGGCTATTTTTTACGTTATCTTTTTTAGTTCAAGAAGTATTGTGAACCGATATTGCATTTAGCTGGCTATTCGATTGAGATACTTCGAACCAATCATATCGGGCACGCCAAAGCTTATATTGAAGAAATGGCAATTTTACCAGATGCAATTGTTATTGCAGGTGGAGATGGCACCTCATCAGAGGTTGTAACGGGCTTAATGCGAAGAAATGAAAATGTATGCCCAATCACAATTCTTCCACTCGGACGCACAAATCAATCCAAACATAAATATTTTCATATTAATGTTCAAAGTGAGCTTGATTATATAAAATCTTTATGTTGTGCATTATTGCCAATGCTTAAAGATGAATTCATGTATCAGAGTGTAATCCGTTATGACGTTATTAATGAGGATGATGACATTGAGAATCATTTAAAGCCGATATACGGACTAATTGGATTTTCATGGGGTCTGTTGCAGGATATTGAGTCCACAAAAGAAAAATATTGGTACTTCGGTCCAATAAGACAATATATTTCTGCCGTTTCAAAATTATTTTCGAATAATTGGAACTTCGTGACTGATTATGTGTACACGCCTCCTTGCGCAGGATGCGTAGGCTGTATGGAGGTTCGAAACGAAGAAAGCACATTTCTGAATCAGTTTTTTTTTGGAAAAATTGTCAATTATAAACGCAGAAACGTAGAATCTGAAAAGCAGCTCGTTACAAATAGCGAGTGCAGTAATAAGCTACAAGGAAAGATGGAAGCCAATCAATTAAACATTGCGTGTATTCGAAACAATGAGAACTTTTCCGAGTTAGAAACTCAATTCATTTGCTCAATACAGCCAGGTTGGGATTTTATTAAAACTATTCCAAGCATTACATGTAACACAATTGTACCACAATTAGTACTGAAAAGTCGAACAATTCAGTTATATCCGAACGGAAAAAAGACCAAAGATTTTTATTCAATTGATGGAGAGGAATATGATGCAAGACCCATTAAGTTAACTGTTGTTCCAAACGCTATTAAAGTCTTTTGTTAAACAATTTAAATTTTAATGTGAATTCTATTAAACAGAGCTATAAGTATAGCATAACACATTCACAGCAAAAATTAACAGCGATTTCCTCCCAAATCCAGAGCTGCGTGTAATCATTTTTAAATTTTTCTGCAGTAATTAAAACTAATTTATCGTTTATTTGAATGCATGAACCATTTTTTCGACGCAAAACTTTAACGGTAAATGATTTTGGTTTGCAATTAAAGTGCCCATACCAACATTTTCTAGAAATACACTCAATCGATCGGATATAACGTGGAAAATAATTTAATCCCAAATCAATCCATTTGATCTTCGATGAGCACTCCCACGGACGGTGTTTAAAAACGTCAGACTTTGGATTTCCACCTCTTTCAACAACAGCACTTCTTAGGCGGATCTTCCTGCCTGTTATAGTTTCGTCTCTTTTTTCAAAAAATGCAAAATGGTTTGTCTCCCAAGCCGGAAAGTTTCCCAATGAAACTACATCACTGTCTGCATAAAACGGTATTTCATATGAAGACCTTTTATATCCCAAATTGAAACTTTCTTCATGTGGCCCTCCTGGCGGATCAATACTCATATAGCGCGGGTTAAAAGCTTGACCCAAAATTCGGCTTAATGATTGTGTAGAAAGCTCTGCACAATAGTCCTCTTGCTTTGACGTGCCAACTGTGCTTAGAGCAAAACATATGCAAAACCAATTAATCTTTGTGAAGAATTTCATCTTTTTAGATAGTATTTATAAACACAGGTTAATAAAAATAGGGTTGCTTTATTTTGTGAACCATTGCAGAGGGTATTCATGTTTTCAGGATCTTACAATTTTAAGGGTAGGTCTCGTCAAAATCTATGACGAATAGAAAATGACTCAAAATACCCTGATACCCCAAATAATTGCAGTATTTTGTATCGGCCGCATCATTGTGTTCTCTTATGCACAGGACTCTTATGGGACCATTGTCGCATGTTCTACTTAACTGAAAAATCCAATGATGCGACCTAATATCCGATAACACACCGAGGGAAGAAGAAGAAGAGAGCACACGCATTTTTGTTGATATTAAAAGAAATTACCCCAATAATGAGCGATTTATTTTTAAATGTGCAAAACGGTGCATTTGGGAGTTTCATCACGAGCACCCAATTTTGTATGGACCTCGTTAAGAAGCTATCACTATCCGCCGAACAAACATTACGTGCTGCTTCTTTTAATTTTAAAGTGGCGGCATAAAGGTTATAATCAGAGCATCCCAAAAGATCTTTGTGGACCCTTGCAAGTATTTGTGTTACCATTTTGTTGTTTGCAATTAGGCTTATTTTAATTTAATAGCCTTTTTACATTACGGTTGAGTTATTGAGTTTCGGGCAAAAAAGTTGAGTTTTGGTTGCGTTTAGTTGATTTTGTCCGATTTTTCGAATATTTCAACCCTGATCTGCCTGTCGTGGAATTATCACCACTAGTTACAGCAAAAATTGGCAGCTCAATATTTAAAATTTGGCGCGTAAACAATTTGGCTGGGGAAAAAGGTACATACAATTGTTAAAACCAATACTTTAAACCAATTTTATTATTAAAAACCATATAAACAAAGTGGTCGATTTCCAAAATTCGGTCGAAATGACTTAGCCAAACGCTGAATTGAATTATTATAAATAAATATAATTAAATTATTATAAACAATTCCGAATTTAAAAAAGTTTAATTTTGGTACATATGTAATGTACATATGTACATACATATAGACAAAAATCAACATAGTTGCAATTGCAGCCGTGCCATTTCCCTGCTGAAATTTTCCTTCAAAAATGGATTCCAAGGTTATTCGCAATGTCCAAATGCGTCTCTTGGAAATTTGATCCAAATACTCCACAGTTGCTGCAAACATCGTCACCAACTCCATACATTTCAGCGTCGTTATCTTATCTTGCTCTGCGACATAGAAAATCATTATCTCTTGGTCGTTAATATAATTAAAATTAAATAAAACAAAATTTATGTACACAAGCACGTGCCAACAGCCGAAACTCAATAACTCAACTTTGGCATAGTGTAAATCCAAATTCTGAGTTATTGAGTTACCTATCGATAAATGTGGTAACTCACTGTAGTGTAAAAAGGCTATAAGTGTTCACGAAAGGTTTGGCCGCTCAACTTTACATTGCATTTATTGTTTGATTCGACAAAAATACCCCGATACCGCATCGATACCCCGAATAATTTCAGTATTTTGTAAAAATACGCGACAGAATGCGGCCCGCATGTTTGTCTTTTTCTATCCACAGTAAATTAATGGGCTTTTTACACTTGGTGCGTTACCTATCGAAATCGGAAAAGACGCAGAGAAGCAGAACTGCCGTTTACACTACAGCGTCTTTGCGTCTTGGATGTTGGATAATGTTCGAAAATCAACGAAATATGTCGGAAATAGAGCTAATTCTTTTAACTGCGGTAGCGCAAAGCGAGGAGAACCTTTTGAAGTGCATGGAAGCGGCTGAGTTATCCTCAGAAAAGTTGCAATTCGTCATGCAACTTCAATGTCCTCCTTGCGTTAGGACTCTTGTAGGTAAAGAGCAGAAAATGTTCTCTCTTTTCAATTAATAGTCTTCATTGCAATAGCCACGATATGGTTCATTTTGGGAGGAAGATGTTGTGGAGAACTCCGATGCCTTTTTTTAAAGGAAAATTTCTGCATGGAAAGGAGTACTTCAACATTCTCGTTGGACTGTTGCCCAATCTCAAAAATCCTGCGAAATGTCGCACGGGAGTCTATTTGGTGTGTCAAGGGCTTTTGTCTGCCTCATATTACTGCTCAACTCGCTGACAAGTATCTGCAAGCAGACTTTCCTACCCTGAAAAGATCACGGAAACAGTGAAAGTATTCAAAGACATGGGACTTGCAGCAAAAAATTTGAAATCAACTATATTGTGGAAATGCTTTTTTTAATAATATAATTAGTTTAAAAAATTTGTTCTAAACATTAAAAAAATGTTTGCCCCTTTTTAGGGGCTGATAAGGCAGAAAAGTACGAAAAGTGCTGTTATGCGTACATACACAAATCTATGTCTGATGTAAATTTATAGGCTTTTTACACTTGGTGCGTTACCTATCGATATCGGAGAAGACGCAAAGAAGCAGGTTTGCCGTTTACACCACAGCGTCTTGCTTCTTTGCGTCTTGGAAGAGGAAGACAAATTTTGTAAACAAAGTAAATAATGTTCGAAAATCAACGAAATATGTCCGAAATAGAGTTAATTCTTTTAACTGCGGTGGCGCAAAGTGAGGAGAACCTTTCGAAGTGCATGGAAGCGGCTGAGTTATCCTTAGAAAAGTTTCAATTCGTCTTGCAACTTCAACGTCCTCCTTGCGTTTGGACTCTTGTAGGTAAAGAGCAGAAAATGTTCTCTCTTTTCAATTAAATAATATATTCTTCATTGCAATAGCCACGATATGGTTCATTTTGGCAGGAAGATGTTGTGGAGAACTCCGATGCCTTCTTTCAGGAAAATTTCCGCATGGAAAGGAGTACTTCAACATTCTCGTTGGACTGTTGCCCAATCTCAAATAGAAAGACACTCCTTTTAGACTGACAATCCCTCTGGAGAAGAGAATAACCATAGCCCTTTGTTGCCTAGGATCGTCCGCGGAATATCGCACGGGAGTCTATTTGATGTGTCAAGGGCTTTTGTCTGCCTCATATTACTGCAGTTTTGACAAGTATCTGCAAGCAGACTTTCTTACTCAGAGGAGATCACGGAAACAGTGAAAGGATTCAAAGACATGGGATTTGCAGCAAACAATTTGAAATCAACTATATTATTGAAATGGTTTTTTTTTATAATAAAATTAGTTTAAACAATTTGTTCTAAGCATTACATGTCTTTTTGACCCTTTTTACTCAGTTCAAAATTTTACGCGGCAAAATTTAAATTTGAATCTGCTGTTTTTTGTTGTTATTAGGGGTGATAGTTCCGCTGATTAGGCACAACAGCACGAAAATTGCTGTTATGCGCACAGAAACATAGTATTTAACTACCGAAATACCAAAACGCAGTTGCGTCGGAAAACGACGCAACTTTTTGCCACCACTAGGGCCCTATGCCAAACCTATGTAAAAAAAACTGCGTTTCTGGGAAGACGCAAAGAATCAAGACGCAGCCTCAGTGTAAACGGCACCTTAAATAGAATAAATTTGGAAGACCACGACAAAAAGTGCCTCACCGCTGCTAGGCTATAAAGTTTTACCGCTAGGAAAATATCCCAGTTAGTTCCACCGTCTATTTTGAATGCTCCTAGGGCTGTCAAGTGCAACCACAAATCATGGGCAATCACAGCGAAAAACCGAAAATTACTGCGGATATGTAAACAATGACTAACAAGAAAAACCATAAAGAACAACAAAAAACACCGCCATTTTTATTTCACAGACAATTTTTAAGGGCAAAATAAAAATTGAAGAAGGAGCAGACAAAACCTAGTATTAGTAAGTGTAATGGATTTATGTATGTATTAGTAATATACCTATTTGATATTAATATATAATGCAGTATATAACAGGTCTTCATCAGCAGTAGCTGACAGCAGGTTGAGGTGGTCTACAGAGATGGAGATTATGCTCATCGATATTTGGCAGGAGAGGATGGACAAATCGCGATGGCAGATTCGATGGAGGCTAGTCACTAAATTGGATGGCATTAATTCACAGATCAATTGGTTTTGGAGGGCAATATAATCGAGGTCGACCTGGACGGGTCCTTCAGCTCCAGCACATTTTCTGTCAGCAATGGGCTCCGGCCAAAGCGCACCTAGGTGGATGCCTTGACTGTACTTGCGAATTTCAAATAAACCTCTAGAGGAGCTTAAGGAGCACCATAGGAATCAGGATGAGACAACTGAAAGGGCGGAAAAGCTGATTCAGGAGTTTTTAAACAGCCAAACAAATTTCCAGAGCGATCTTATGAGTTTTTTAAAAGATGGAAATAAGTAAATAAATACCACGATCCAACAACGTGAATAGTTTTTGAATGAAAATAGTCTGCTGCTTAATCACAGTTAATCGCTATGCTTTTATTGTCCATTTTTCAAACACATATAAATATACAATATTTAAAAAAAAATTGTATACGAATACATACACTGTCCTCACTTAATTTGTTCACGTTTTCCATCATTACACATCGAAACCTTGCTTCAGACGGATTCAATTTTGTTCTGCAACAAAAGAGACAATGACAACTCGTAGTAGTTACTCGACAATACTAGTTAGCATCGAACATGCGTGGAAGTACCAAGACAACCTGAAAATGGTAGTCTATTTTACTTAATCGTTTTCACTCTTTTGTTCGATTTTCTTTTCTATTTGCCAAAGATTGCTACGCAACTCGAAGATAATACTGAATACATATGGTGCTTGGTTTTGTTCGTTTAAAGCTATTTTAACGGTAGCAAACGTATATCGAATATAGAGTTATTTGGAGATAGACTACAACGAGTACATTCGTCTGGGGCTCTTATAAATACACATTTTCGTTTTAAAATCTAACCTATAATTCACCAGGGTACAAAATGCGGTTATATACCAGCTCTTGCAATTGTGGTGGTCGACTGCCTCATCTGCGGGGGGCTTAATTTTGATGTGGTAGTCATCTAGAATAAAAAAGAAATATTAAAATCAATTTATAAAGAAATATGTTATTGATTTCTTACCAATTGAAGCTAGGAACCGGGAAAACCTATTTGCCTCGAATATCTGCTCACACAAATCAATTCGTCCTATGCTATGCAAACTCACTCAACCTCTTCAAACACCGAATACCTAAAAATGGGACTGGTCCCGTCCCGTATGTTAAGGTGTTCAGCTGGTATATTCTCAAGAACTCAGAAGGGTCTCGCCTCCACACCATGAGCTAAAATTGATGATCCGCATCATCGACCAAAATGATCAAAACGGCGATACATCTTCTTGACATGGGCTGTCAAGGCGTATTGTTTATTGTTTATTTTTGTTTAAAGTTTAACAATGAACAGTTAAACTGTAAGGGTAAAATTACATATCAACTAATTAAACTAAAGGGCCAATGCCAATACTCAGACCCGGTGTGGCTGATTATAATCAGTAATTATAATCAGCCGATAATTATCGGCTCAGTAGTTGGCTCCCACCAACAGCCAAATTTAGGTAAGAGAAGAGCCGGTAGCCGAACAGTTCACAATTAAAGCTAATTTAATTAAATTAAGTTATTGAGTAAGATAATTTTGACCATATTAGAACTAGTATCAAAGGAAAACAGATGGAAAAATAGGTTATAGTTACGGCAAAGGCTACAGAAAGATTCATAATCCGAGAAGTTAGAAAGAAGTTAGAACGACAGACTTGGAGATGAAGAGGAGAGTAATGCCTAGTCGGGCGGAAAGGAACAGCAATACTGATAAGGTTGATGAGGGCTTATTAAGCTTATGGAGGAAGAGAACTCCTTGGCAGGTTCTACGGGATTTAAGAGAGTGGAGGTTAATTAAGCGCAACCTACTTTCATAAGAAGGAAGATGGATCGAAGGGTTCCAATTGAGTCCCCGGAGGGCAAAGATGAGGAACTGTTTTTGTACTGATTCGAGCATATCCTGAAATTTTTGGTAGTGAGGAGACCAGACAAGAACCATATTCCAAGATAGGCCAGACCAGAGAAACATACAGAAGTTTTGTAGTATACGGGTCTGTAAAATCCTTAGACCATCTTTTGACAAATCCAAGGACTTCTTTGGCTTTGTTAGAGATAGTAGAGATATGAGAGTTGAAACATAGATTGGGTACAAAGGTAATGCCCAAGTCGTTAACTTTGAAAAGGCGTTGAAGGATAATGTTATTGATAGAGTAATCGAAAAGGTATGGATTATTGCGGTGAAAAGTCAAGATATTGCATTTAGAAATGCTAAGAGGTAGGATGTTAATTAGGCACCAGTTGTTAAGGGCATCAAGATCTGATTGCAAAGATATTGGGGACAAATGGTCACTGTAGGAAAAACATAGCTTAACGTCATCAGCTTACGCGGACGCGGGAATGAGATAACATTTGTGGAAGATCGTTAATAAATAGGTTAAATAGCAAGGGACCCAGGTGGCTACCTTGAGAAACCCCCGATGAGACAATAACAGGCTTAGAGATTGAGGAGTTGAAGCAGACACGTTGAGAACGGTTACAAAGGTAAGAATTAGTCCAGTATAGAAACTTAGTCGGAAACCCTAGAAGAGACAGTTAATGAATAAGTAGATTATGATTGACGGAGTCGAAGGCTTTACTAAAGTCAGTGTTCGGCTAAGCGCCTGCCCATGGCAGCACAGAGATAGGCATAGCATACTGTCTTTACATTGCTCTCAATGCATCGCTGCTGCTGCTGCCCTACGCACTCAATCGCTACATCACCCTTTTCCTAAATTCGTCGTCCGACAAGAGCTGTGAGGGTGGCTCATCATCAGAGCAGAACTTACTTAAGAATTGATCGTCTTCGTGAGCAAACGTCGTTTCGTTAATTTATTATTTTCGTTGGCACTGTGACCTGTGTGTTATTGCTGCATCTCTCGCATTACAAAGTAGAAGAAAAATAAATCGAACATACACGAATATATTACATTGAAATCGACCCAGTTGCGTTTTAATTAAATTTCTCGAAAATACGCTGCTGAAGAAGCTCAGTAGCTCAACATTTTGGTGACCCCGACGTGATTAAAAAACAATAAAATCATAAAAAACATAAAAAATTGAATTTATCCAAATTTTGTCGTTGCCTTAGTCGCATAAAACCACGGTTGTTCGGTTCCTCAGTTGTGCACAAGCAACAGTAACGGTTCTCGCGTCATCTGCTTTACCTTCTGCTTGCTGTTGTTTTGTTACGGTTTCGGTGCTCTCAGTGTGTATGCCATTGTTGTTGTTGGCAAAATTCGAACTCTCGCTGCTGGTCTGTGCCCGTGTGTTCGAGCGCTGCGATCGATTGAGAAGTGCCTTTCAAACTGTTCGAAGCTATTCACCGGCTCTTGACCTCGGAGTTTGCTTTATCAAACACACACAATGTCTTCTGATGGAACCCCCTCCCCTATTGCTGTCGATTCCCCCTTGTCTCTCAATGTGGACATTGCGTACTACAAGCGCAAGGTGCAAGCCATGCTAAGTGCAGCGCGGAGAATTGGAAATGCCGTCGGCAAGGACAAGATTGGTGGGCTAAGAGAAGAGGAGTTGAACGTGCGCTTAAATTCTTTATTGGATCTGGTCGCTTCTTTCAATGAGCATCATAATGCCCTGGAGAGGATTGATCTTGATGAGATCGGTAGTCCCTTGAGGGACGAGTTTGACGAGTGCGTGGTAACGCTGGAGACTAGCATAAGGCATGAATTGAACAATCGGCAGCCCTCAACGCTCCCTTGCTCAACAATGCCGACGGACCATATTGCAGAGGCCCCAGCTACGATTGTACTGCAGCATCGGCCTCGCCTACCGGAGTTAAAGCTTCCGGAGTTCAGTGGGGACTACTCACAGTACTCTGCGTTTTGGAGCATGTTTTCTTCCATAATTGACAAGGATCCTGACCTAACGAATGTGGAGAAATTACAGCACCTACGATCCTGCCTGAAAGGACCAGCTTTAGACACGATCTCGTCACTTGAATTTAGCCAGGCCAGCTATCCTATCGCGCTAGATTTGCTCAATAAACGATTCAATAACAGGCGTTTAATATTTCAGAAACATGTCGCCGACATTCTAAGTGTGCAGCGAATTGAAGAAGCATCTGTGTCTGTCCTCCGTGTCTTGGCAGATACCGCAATTGCTAATCTGCGGGCTTTAAAGAATCTAGGGACAAAGGAGCAGGTCGCTGACTGCGTTGTGATACTAAGCCTGCTGCAGAGGGCGGACAGTGCCACACGAGCCAAGTGGGAGGAAACATCGTCTTTGGATAGCCTTTCTACAGCCGAGCAATTTACTACCTTCTTGGAAGAGAGATGCCAGAGATTGGAGACCCAAGAGCATGCTAAGAATATGTACACTAATCGCAACTAGCTCCAAGCCGAATCTTTGTGCATTCTGCGGAGATCCAGAGCATTCCACGTATGGGTGTTTGCAGTTCTGCAATCTTTCTCCTCGCCTTCGCTTTCAGGAAGCTAAGAAGCTGTCGCTGTGCATCAATTGCCTCCGAGCAGGCCATTGTCAACGTACATGTCGTTCTCGATCCTATCGAATATGTGGTTCCAGACATCATACACTGCTTCATTTCGAATCTCCGTCCAATGCTTCCCATTCCATTGTGCCTCAACTCTCGACTGCAACATCGGCTCCACGATTGCATGCGATACCATCTCGCAGTAAATGTACTGCAACGTCATCAGCCACGTCACTTTTCGCCCAGAGTCACAGACAGGACTCCGTGTTGCTGGCCACTGCCGTAATCAGTGTTAGGAATAGCTCTGGTACATTCACTCCTTGCCGTGCCCTGCTCGATTCTGGATCGCAGGTGCATATCATTACTTCAAGTCTAGCTCAACAGTTGCGGCTGAAGAAGAAAGAATCGGAAGCTTCAGTGTCTGGTCTGGGCGATTCGTGTGCCATGTCAGAAGGATGCTGCGTGGATATACAACTGAGATCACAAGCGTCGAGCTATGCCACGACCATTTCGGCATTGGTTGCTCCCACCATTACGAGCAACCAACCCAACGGTACTGTTGACACAACCCGATGTATCATGCCCTCCAACATATGGTTGGCTGATAAGATGTTCTACCAGTCCCAACCTGTTGATATTCTTATTGGAGCGGCTCTGTTCTTTGAGCTTCTCTGCATTGGCCAAATCAAGTTGGGAGCCGGTCTACCACATCTTCAGGAAACTAAGCTAGGATGGATAGTTGCTGGAGAGATGTTCCAGTCCCGAGTTTCTGCTTCTCTATTCACAGGTAACTCATCTGACGTGTCCCCTCGTTCGAGTGAAAGAACATATCATCGTGACAGACATAGTGTCCGGAGTATCTGCGCTAAAGACATTCCCCGGAGCAAGAAAGGAAGTGCTGCCAAGAAGGATGTTGAAGGCCCGTGCTCTTCAACTGGTGGAGTATGTTCGGCTAAGCGCCTGCCCATGGCAGCCCAGAGATAGGCATAGCTTACTCTCTTTACATTGCTCTCAATGCATCGCTGCTGCTGCTGCTGCTGCCCTACGCCCTACGCTCTCAATCGCTACATCGCCCTTTCCCTAAATTCGTCGTCCGACAAGAGCTGTGAGGGTGGCTCATCAGCAGAGCAGAACTTACTTAAGAACTGATCGTCTTCGTGAGCAAACGTCGTTTCGTTAATTTGTCATTTTCGTTGGCACTGTGACCTGTGTGTTATTGCTGCATCTATCGCATTACAAAGTAGAAGAAATATAAATCGAACATACATGAATATATTACATTGAAATCGACCCAGTTGCGTTTTAATTAAATTTCTCGAAAATACGCTGCTGAAGAAGCTCAGTAGCTCAACAGTCAGTATAAACGACATCAGTTTGACACTGTTTAGCAAATCCCGAAGTTACAAAGGTGGAAAATTCAAGGAGATTAGTTGAAACTGAGCGACGTTTAATGAATCAATGCTGTGAATCAGAGAATACAGAACTACAGAAATGTTGCAGCTGAGAGGTGATGATTTTTTCGAAGAGTTTAGGAATGGCAGATAAATTGGAAATACAGCGGTAGTTAGAGACATCAGATTTAGATCCCTTTTTATGAAAGGGAACTATATAGGATTCTTTCCAGACCAGTCTTGAGAGAAAAGTTGAAAAAGCTTAAGAAGAGGCACACAAAGAGATTCTGCACAAAGTTTAAGAACAGCACTCGGAACCGAGTCTGGCCCAGTGGAGAACGAAAACTTGCACGATTTTAAATTTGTTAGGAGACCATCATAGTCGATGAAGGGGGGAAGGATACAGTTGGAACTATTTATAGGGATAGGATAAGAGTAACTACTACTAAAGTCATTGGATGAAGCTAGGATAGAGGGAAAGTTAATAGACGGGACAGAGTAGCAACGTTGGAAAAAGGAAGCGAACAGATCAGCAATATCGCAATTCCTATCAGCATAACTACAATTTAAGTGCAAAGAAGAAGGAAATCGGGAAGATTTACGTTTAGAATTAACAAACCTGAAGAATTGTTTAGGGTCGCGTTTAAAGTTAAGCTTGCATTTGGTCAAGTATCTGTTGTAGCACAATGTATTAAATAAGGAAAATTTCGATTTTGTAATTGAGTACTTCGAAAAGTCTGATTGCAAACCGGATTTTTTAAACTTCTTGTACATACGGGATTTTAAATTCTTCAGATTTTTTAATCTCGGGGTGAACCAGATAGGACCAGAAAGATTTCTGGAGGGGGTGACTAAAGGAACATGCATGGGAAAGATGGAAAAAATAGACCTATAAAATGCATTCGTGGCAGACTCAATTTCCTGGAGATCGTCAAGGAATGACCAATCCATCTGAGATAGGGCAGTATTCAAGGAGAGGAAATTAGCCTTCTTGAAGCAATAAATATTCGAAGGCTTAATAAACGACTTTATAGGGCTTGAAGATGGTAACATAAAATCAATTGAAAGTGTGGGATGGTATGGATCTTCAGGGAATGATAGAGGTGATCCTCGATGGGTCCTACACATGCTATTGCGTATGCCATTTACCTGGCCTAACGATGTATCGGACAGAGAATCAACGAAGTCATGCTGCATAGATGGGAACATTAAGTTTGAGTCATTGGATGGGGACCAAGTGACTTGAGGGATATTAAAGTCACCGAGGACAATAAGTCTCTCTGTAGTCTCCTGTGAATCTAGGAGAGGTTCTCTTCGATGAACTCCAAATACATCTTATGCCACTCAAGGTCACGAGGCAATCTTTTTCCGATTCTTCGGCCGAAATGTGCTGATGTCTGCGATTAAGCAAACTGTCACAGTCCGTTGATTGGCAGTTCGCTGAACATATGGCTTTTCTGCCTGTCATGTCATTGGAAAGACGGGTTATTATAATCCGACATAATTTACTATTAGCAGCTAGGTATACGTACCTTTTGTTGTAACATATGTGAGTACTATTTACCTGTTTATTATAACAGTAATAAACTAAAACTCCCTTTGCAGCAGTCAAAGGCTTCCAAAAGGCGGAAGGTGGAAGAACCGACAGGAGAGGATGGCCGCACTGGGTAAAAGCGCCTGCCCATGGCAGCACAGAGATAGGCATAGCTTACTCTCTTTACATTGCTCTCAATGCATCGCTGCTGCTGCTGCTGCTGCCCTACGCCCTACGCTCTCAATCGCTACATCGCCCTTTCCCTAAATTCGTCGTCCGACAAGAGCTGTGAGGGTGGCTCATCAGCAGAGCAGAACTTACTTAAGAACTGATCGTCTTCGTGAGCAAACGTCGTTTCGTTAATTTGTCATTTTCGTTGGCACTGTGACCTGTGTGTTATTGCTGCATCTCTCGCATTACAAAGTAGAAGAAATATAAATCGAACATACATGAATATATTACATTGAAATCGACCCAGTTGCGTTTTAATTAAATTTCTCGAAAATACGCTGCTGAAGAAGCTCAGTAGCTCAACAGTCAGTATAAACGACATCAGTTTGACACTGTTTAGCAAATCCCGAAGTTACAAAGGTGGAAAATTCAAGGAGATTAATAGAAACTGAGCGACGTTTAATGAATCCATGCTGTGATTCAGAGAATACAGAACTACAGAAATGTTGCAGCTGAGAGGTGATGATTTTTTCGAAGAGTTTAGGAATGGCAGATAAATTGGAAATACAGCGGTAGTTAGAGACATCAGATTTAGATCCCTTTTTATGAAAGGGAACTATATAGGATTCTTTCCAGATGGTGGGAAAGTCACCAGTCTTGAGAGAAAAGTTGAAAAAGCTTAAGAAGAGGCACACAAAGAGATTCTGCACAAAGTTTAAGAACAGCACTCGGAACCGAGTCTGGCCCAGTGGAGAACGAAAACTTGCACGATTTTAAATTTGTTAGGAGACCATCATAGTCGATGAAGGGGGGAAGGATACAGTTGGAACTATTTATAGGGATAGGATAAGAGTAACTACTACTAAAGTCATTGGATGAAGCTAGGATAGAGGGAAAGTTAATAGACGGGACAGAGTAGCAACGTTGGAAAAAGGAAGCGAACAGATCAGAAATATCGCAATTCCTATCAGCATAACTACAATTTAAGTGCAAAGAAGAAGGAAATCGGGAAGATTTACGTTTAGAATTAACAAACCTGAAGAATTGTTTAGGGTCGCGTTTAAAGTTAAGCTTGCATTTGGTCAAGTATCTGTTGTAGCACAATGTATTAAATAAGGAAAATTTCGATTTTGTAATTGAGTACTTCGAAAAGTCTGATTGCAAACCGGATTTTTTAAACTTCTTGTACATACGGGATTTTAAATTCTTCAGATTTTTTAATCTCGGGGTGAACCAGATAGGACCAGAAAGATTTCTGGAGGGGGTGACTTACATTGCTCTCAATGCATCGCTGCTGCTGCTGCTGCTGCCCTACGCCCTACGCTCTCAATCGCTACATCGCCCTTTCCCTAAATTCGTCGTCCGACAAGAGCTGTGAGGGTGGCTCATCAGCAGAGCAGAACTTACTTAAGAACTGATCGTCTTCGTGAGCAAACGTCGTTTCGTTAATTTGTCATTTTCGTTGGCACTGTGACCTGTGTGTTATTGCTGCATCTCTCGCATTACAAAGTAGAAGAAATATAAATCGAACATACATGAATATATTACATTGAAATCGACCCAGTTGCGTTTTAATTAAATTTCTCGAAAATACGCTGCTGAAGAAGCTCAGTAGCTCAACAGTCAGTATAAACGACATCAGTTTGACACTGTTTAGCAAATCCCGAAGTTACAAAGGTGGAAAATTCAAGGAGATTAATAGAAACTGAGCGACGTTTAATGAATCCATGCTGTGATTCAGAGAATACAGAACTACAGAAATGTTGCAGCTGAGAGGTGATGATTTTTTCGAAGAGTTTAGGAATGGCAGATAAATTGGAAATACAGCGGTAGTTAGAGACATCAGATTTAGATCCCTTTTTATGAAAGGGAACTATATAGGATTCTTTCCAGATGGTGGGAAAGTCACCAGTCTTGAGAGAAAAGTTGAAAAAGCTTAAGAAGAGGCACACAAAGAGATTCTGCACAAAGTTTAAGAACAGCACTCGGAACCGAGTCTGGCCCAGTGGAGAACGAAAACTTGCACGATTTTAAATTTGTTAGGAGACCATCATAGTCGATGAAGGGGGGAAGGATACAGTTGGAACTATTTATAGGGATAGGATAAGAGTAACTACTACTAAAGTCATTGGATGAAGCTAGGATAGAGGGAAAGTTAATAGACGGGACAGAGTAGCAACGTTGGAAAAAGGAAGCGAACAGATCAGAAATATCGCAATTCCTATCAGCATAACTACAATTTAAGTGCAAAGAAGAAGGAAATCGGGAAGATTTACGTTTAGAATTAACAAACCTGAAGAATTGTTTAGGGTCGCGTTTAAAGTTAAGCTTGCATTTGGTCAAGTATCTGTTGTAGCACAATGTATTAAATAAGGAAAATTTCGATTTTGTAATTGAGTACTTCGAAAAGTCTGATTGCAAACCGGATTTTTTAAACTTCTTGTACATACGGGATTTTAAATTCTTCAGATTTTTTAATCTCGGGGTGAACCAGATAGGACCAGAAAGATTTCTGGAGGGGGTGACTAAAGGAACATGCATGGGAAAGATGGAAAAAATAGACCTATAAAATGCATTCGTGGCAGACTCAATTTCCTGGAGATCGTCAAGGAATGACCAATCCATCTGAGATAGGGCAGTATTCAAGGAGAGGAAATTAGCCTTCTTGAAGCAATAAATATTCGAAGGCTTAATAAACGACTTTATAGGGCTTGAAGATGGTAACATAAAATCAATTGAAAGTGTGGGATGGTATGGATCTTCAGGGAATGATAGAGGTGATCCTCGATGGGTCCTACACATGCTATTGCGTATGCCATTTACCTGGCCTAACGATGTATCGGACAGAGAATCAACGAAGTCATGCTGCATAGATGGGAACATTAAGTTTGAGTCATTGGATGGGGACCAAGTGACTTGAGGGATATTAAAGTCACCGAGGACAATAAGTCTCTCTGTAGTCTCCTGTGAATCTAGGAGAGGTTCTCTTCGATGAACTCCAAATACATCTTATGCCACTCAAGGTCACGAGGCAATCTTTTTCCGATTCTTCGGCCGAAATGTGCTGATGTCTGCGATTAAGCAAACTGTCACAGTCCGTTGATTGGCAGTTCGCTGAACATATGGCTTTTCTGCCTGTCATGTCATTGGAAAGACGGGTTATTATAATCCGACATAATTTACTATTAGCAGCTAGGTATACGTACCTTTTGTTGTAACATATGTGAGTACTATTTACCTGTTTATTATAACAGTAATAAACTAAAACTCCCTTTGCAGCAGTCAAAGGCTTCCAAAAGGCGGAAGGTGGAAGAACCGACAGGAGAGGATGGCCGCACTGGGTAAAAGCGCCTGCCCGTGGCAGCACAGAGATAGGCATAGCTTACTCTCTTTACATTGCTCTCAATGCATCGCTGCTGCTGCTGCTGCTGCCCTACGCCCTACGCTCTCAATCGCTACATCGCCCTTTCCCTAAATTCGTCGTCCGACAAGAGCTGTGAGGGTGGCTCATCAGCAGAGCAGAACTTACTTAAGAACTGATCGTCTTCGTGAGCAAACGTCGTTTCGTTAATTTGTCATTTTCGTTGGCACTGTGACCTGTGTGTTATTGCTGCATCTCTCGCATTACAAAGTAGAAGAAATATAAATCGAACATACATGAATATATTACATTGAAATCGACCCAGTTGCGTTTTAATTAAATTTCTCGAAAATACGCTGCTGAAGAAGCTCAGTAGCTCAACAGTCAGTATAAACGACATCAGTTTGACACTGTTTAGCAAATCCCGAAGTTACAAAGGTGGAAAATTCAAGGAGATTAATAGAAACTGAGCGACGTTTAATGAATCCATGCTGTGATTCAGAGAATACAGAACTACAGAAATGTTGCAGCTGAGAGGTGATGATTTTTTCGAAGAGTTTAGGAATGGCAGATAAATTGGAAATACAGCGGTAGTTAGAGACATCAGATTTAGATCCCTTTTTATGAAAGGGAACTATATAGGATTCTTTCCAGATGGTGGGAAAGTCACCAGTCTTGAGAGAAAAGTTGAAAAAGCTTAAGAAGAGGCACACAAAGAGATTCTGCACAAAGTTTAAGAACAGCACTCGGAACCGAGTCTGGCCCAGTGGAGAACGAAAACTTGCACGATTTTAAATTTGGTAGGAGACCATCATAGTCGATGAAGGGGGGAAGGATACAGTTGGAACTATTTATAGGGATAGGATAAGAGTAACTACTACTAAAGTCGTTCGATGAGGCTAGGATAGAGGGAAAGTTAATAGACGGGACAGAGTAGCAACGTTGGAAAAAGGAAGCGAACAGATCAGCAATATCGCAATCCCTATCAGCATAACTACAATTTAAGTGCAAAGAAGAAGGAAATCGGGAAGATTTACGTTTAGAATTAACAAACCTGAAGAATTGTTTAGGGTCGCGTTTAAAGTTAAGCTTGCATTTGGTCAAGTATCTGTTGTAGCACAATGTATTAAATAAGGAAAATTTCGATTTTGTAATTGAGTACTTCGAAAAGTCTGATTGCAAACCGGATTTTTTAAACTTCTTGTACATACGGGATTTTAAATTCTTCAGATTTTTTAATCTCGGGGTGAACCAGATAGGACCAGAAAGATTTCTGGAGGGGGTGACTAAAGGAACATGCATGGGAAAGATGGAAAAAATAGACCTATAAAATGTATTCGTGGCAGACTCAATTTCCTGGAGATCGTCAAGGAACGACCAATCCATCTGAGATAGGGCAGTATTCAAGGAGAGGAAATTAGCCTTCTTGAAGCAATAAATATTCTGTTGAGACAACGAGCTTTTTCGTTGACTATAGATTAAGAATTTTCACAAAAGTTTGAATTCAAAAACGTTATAATTTATTGTGTGATTTGTATAGTGAGGGTGGCCGAAAATGCCAGAGCCTTTAACAACGTAATTAGACAGTTAACAAAAAACTTGGGGAGGCAAGCGAGCAAGTTTCGTGCCAAGTAATAGTTGGGACAAAAAAGGTCTGTGCGCCAACTATATCAAGCGGTAACTTGTAACTGATTTTTAAGCAGACGCAGCTGCCGTCCGCTTAGCTATGCCGTGAGGACGCATAGATGAGAAAAAGAGAGTTAAGAAGCATAGATAATAGATGATAAGTGAGAGCATGATGCTGACAGAGAGTAAGAGAGTGAAACAGTAAGAGCATGGAAAGTACAATACGAGTAAGAGTACAAAGTAAGGGAATTACACTCGGGGCTCGCCCGAACATACTCCCCCCGTGGAAGGATCCAAGCCTTTCACCTCATCCCGTAGAGGCAAGAGACACAGTTTGGCAAGTGCCCTTCGGCTAACACCTGTAGCCATCCTGATCAAGGCGACGCGAGACACTCCATCAGCTCCTGGGATGAGTTCGAGGATTCTCGCCAGCGGCCAATTCAGCGGAGGGTAGTTCTCGTTCTAACAAGAACGACATCGTTGACATGAAGCTCAGGATTCCGGGTGCGCCACTTAGCTCGCTCCTGAAGACTGCTTAAATAAGAATGGCGCCATCGAGACCAAAAAATTTGCTGCAGCTGTGTGACCTTCTGCCAACGGTCCAGGCGATCGACCAAGTCAGACTCCAAGAAGGTAGTGATAGGGGCGCCATCCATGAAATGAGCTGGCGTGAGCACATCGAGATCTGGCGGGTTCTCTGAAACAGGAAACAATGGCCTTGAGTTAATGATTGCGCTAATATTGCACGCAAGGGTGCGCAGTTCATCAAATCCAAGAAGCGAGTATCCAAGGGCACGCCGAAGATAATGTTTGGCTGCCTTGACTGAAGCCTCCCACAATCCTCCAAAATTAGGTGATCTAGGAGGAATGAAACGCCAATCGATGCAATCGTTGAGGCAAGCTTGATGTACGGCTTCTTGATGATTGTCGCTTAGGAATAAAGACTTGAGTTCTGCCAGTTCGTTCCGCGCTCCAACGAAATTTGTGGCATTATCTGACCAAATACGAATCGGTTTTCCACGTGTGCAAATAAAACGGCGAAGAGCAGACAGGAACGCGGACGTTGTGAGATCCTTCACTAGCTCGATGTGAACCGCTTTAGTGGAGAAGCATATAAAAATGCTCATGTAGCATTTAATTGGGGGCCGATTTCGAATTTCTGACTTATACAGAAACGGGCCGCAATAGTCCACGCCGGTAACTAGAAATGCCCGAGATTCGCTAACTCTGTCCACCGGAAGATCTGCCATTATTTGCTCTAGAGTTCGAGGCTTCACTCGAAAGCATCTGACACAGTTCTGTATGACGTGAGCTACGGTCTTGCGACCACCAATTGGCCAGTAAGTTTGCCGAATGATGGCTAATAGTGACTGGGGTCCTGCATGAAGATGCTTTTCGTGTAGGTGCCGTATCAAAGCAGAAGTGATGGAATGATTTCTGGGCAGTATTATGGGATGTCGTGCTTCAAAATCCAACGTGGAGTTTTTAAGGCGTCCTCCAACTCGAAGCAAACCGCAATCATCTAAAAATGGAGAAAGCAAAGCGATTGGGCTTGAAGCTTTGATGTCCTTTCGGGATTCTAAGGCTCTTATTTCATTCAATAGACGAGATTGCTGAGTAAGGCGAAGAAGCAGTTCGGTTCCCAAGCGCAAGTCCTCCACAGTTATTTTAAACCTTTTTCGATGAATAAATTTGCATACATATGCAAAAATTCGCTGCATTTTGGGGAAGGAATTCACGAATTTCGATTCTTCCATCAAATATTTCGAAGCGAAGTTGGTAATTAGGATTGTTTTCCGTGCCTCCAAAACCGGCTCTGGAAGAGCAGGCGTACTTGGCCATTGATCTTTACTGTCCGTCAAATATGGAGGCCCATGATTCCAAAGATGAGAATTGATAAGCTCAGCAGGTAGTGATCCTCGAGAAAGCATATCGGCAGGGTTGAGATCAGTTGCCACGTGCAGCCAAGACATACCATATGTGAGTTCCTGAATAACAGACAGTCGATTAGCAACAAATACATTAAAGTTAGATGGCTGGTTTTTGATCCAGGCTAATACAACGGTAGAGTCACACCAACAGTAATACGGCAATTGAAGTTCATTAAAGAGACTTCATGCATAAGCTGAGCGAGTAGCGCTGCACCGCATAATTCCAACTTGGGTATTGTAATAGTCTTCAGTGGCGCTACACGAGATCTGGAACACAGAAGATTTGCCTTGACTCCATTGACGCTTAGCGAAACAGTGTAAATGCATGCTCCATATGCACTCATGCTGGCATCACAAAATCCATGTATTTCAAGATTGCTGCTTTGAAGGAATGATAGACGTGGGAAAGAGATTCGTTGCATAGAGTCAAACTGCTGAATAAAGTCGATCCAAGCTGTGCGTAAGGCGACTGGCAGACTTTCATCCCAATTAAGCTTTTCTTTCCATAACTGCTGCAGAAATATTTTTGCCCTTGTAATTACTGGCCCTATAAGTCCGAGTGGATCATAAAATCGTGCAATGGTGGACAATATAACTCTTTTAGTTGGTTTCGAAGGGACTTGATTGGGGCAAAAAGCAAACAATAGTTCATCCGAAGTGGGATTCCATGCCAAACCGAGCGTCTTGGTTACATCGCTGCCATCAGTGAATTTTACAAATGTTTCCCTATCTTCACTGGGTATTTGATTTAGTAAAGATGCATCATTGGAGCACCATTTCCTGATCTTGAAATTCCCTTTGGCTAAGAGTCCTGTCCTGACACCTGGCGAATTATTTCAAGAACCTCATTTGTAGTGTCTCCCCCCGTTAGCAAGTCATCCACGTAGAAATCCTGCAACACAACCTTAGCTCCAATTGGATAAGAGGCACGCTCGTCGGCGGCTAGTTGGTGCATAGAACGGACGGCTAGAAATGATGCTGGTTTCGTTCCATAGGTGACGGTATCTAGTTTAAATGCTCGAATGTCCTCATGGTGTGAATCGCGCCACAATATGCACTGCAGAAAACTATCCTGGGGCAAGACACGGACGCATCTATACATTTTACAAATGTCACCAGTCAAGGCTACAGGAAAGGTACGAAATCGGAGAAGAGTCGTTACTAACTTCGGCTGAATAGTTGGGCCCGACATCAATATATCGTTTAGGGAATATCCTGTAGATGTACACGCGGATCCGTCGAAAACTACTCGGAGTTTTGTGGTGGTTTTGTCCTCTGTTACTACGCAGTGATGAGGAAGAAAGAATTTGCATTGTTTTAGTGAGTCGCTCTTAACAGGGGACATATGATTTAAGTCGAGGTACTCCTTTGTAAATTCGGCGTATTGGGCCCTGATAAGTGGCTTGCGTCCCAGTTTGCGTTCTAAATTGAGAAATCTCCGATATGCTTGTTGATATTAATCTCCAAGAAGACTGTCACTCATCTTAAGGGGCAATTGAACGCTGTACTCGCCACTTGGAAGTCGACAGAAATGTTTCTTAAAATGTTCCTCGCAAGCAATTTCCTCCTTTGTAGCCTCTATGGAGGGGCCGTGGCAATTTTCGACTTCCCAGAAGCGTCTCACTAGCTCATCCAAACCGACGGTGGGATTATGACTCAATTCAGTCGAGCTAGAGGCAGCTAGGAGCACAGAGTTGTGGGAATAATGACCTCCACCTGTTACAACCCAACCGAAACGCGTTTTCTGTATTATAGGAAGGCCTTTGTCCAACTTAATCTGTCCAACGCATAAGATATCATAAAATAAACTGGCTCCAATAAGCACATCGATGCGCTGAGATTTGTTGAAACTCGGGTCAGCAAGACTGATATTGGATGGCATTTTCCATTTGGATATATCAAAAGAAGAAGCGGGCTGGTTTCCTGTGATGCGTGGAGCAACAAGAGCTGTGAGACTCGTGCAGTAATCTGAAGTCCTGGATCGAATGACCAAATTGACGGAACCTTCTGTATGAAATGCGGATTCCGCACCAATACCGGATACTGAGACCGAACCTTTGGCTCGTTTCAGCTGTAGCATCTGAGCAAAACGAGAGGTTATTAAGTTAATCTGCGAGCCGGAATCCAGAAGAGCACGGCATGGAATAAGATCACCATATCGACTCTTAATCATGATGACTGTCGTGGCGAGAAGCACTACGTCTGAACTAAGATTCTGAGCAGGAGGCGAGAAAGGTAATGAAGTGGCAACAAGAGAATTCTGAAGACTGGGGTCTGAGCGTGAGTCGGTCTGAGCAGACGACATAGTAGCGTTCGTTGGTTCCGTGGTAACTGACGTCGGCAGAGGACGGTTGATATGCAAAAGTGAATGATGTTTTCCACCACATGTGCGGCAAGAACCTGAACTGCAGGAGGTGTTACGGTGTCCCTTCTTCAAGCAGAGAAATCTCCGATATGCTTGTTGATATGAATCTCCAAGAAGACTGTCACTCATCTTAAGGGGCAATTGAACGCTGTACTCGCCACTTGGAAGTCGACAGAAATGTTTCTTAAAATGTTCCTCGCAAGCAATTTCCTCCTTTGTAGCCTCTATGGAGGGGCCGTGGCAATTTTCGACTTCCCAGAAGCGTCTCACTAGCTCATCCAAACCGACGGTGGGATTATGACTCAATTCAGTCGAGCTAGAGGCAGCTAGGAGCACAGAGTTGTGGGAATAATGACCTCCACCTGTTACAACCCAACCGAAACGCGTTTTCTGTATTATAGGAAGGCCTTTGTCCAACTTAATCTTTCCAACGCATAAGATATCATAAAATAAACTGGCTCCAATAAGCACATCGATGCGCTGAGATTTGTTGAAACTCGGGTCAGCAAGACTGATATTGGATGGCATTTTCCATTTGGATATATCAAAAGAAGAAGCGGGCTGGTTTCCTGTGATGCGTGGAGCAACAAGAGCTGTGAGACTCGTGCAGTAATCTGAAGTCCTGGATCGAATGACCAAATTGACGGAACCTTCTGTATGAAATGCGGATTCCGCACCAATACCGGATACTGAGACCGAACCTTTGGCTCGTTTCAGCTGTAGCATCTGAGCAAAACGAGAGGTTATTAAGTTAATCTGCGAGCCGGAATCCAGAAGAGCACGGCATGGAATAAGATCACCATATCGACTCTTAATCATGATGACTGTCGTGGCGAGAAGCACTACGTCTGAACTAAGATTCTGAGCAGGAGGCGAGAAAGGTAATGAAGTGGCAACAAGAGAATTCTGAAGACTGGGGTCTGAGCGTGAGTCGGTCTGAGCAGACGACATAGTAGCGTTCGTTGGTTCCGTGGTAACTGACGTCGGCAGAGGACGGTTGATATGCAAAAGTGAATGATGTTTTCCACCACATGTGCGGCAAGAACCTGAACTGCAGGAGGTGTTACGGTGTCCCTTCTTCAAGCAGTTGAAGCATACTCGTAGCTTCCTTGCCTCTTTAAGGCGCAAAGATGGCGAAAGGTTTCCAAACCGAGTGCAGCTGTAAATGTTGTGCTCTTTACTATTGCAAAATACGCACTCTAATCCAAGGGTATTTGTAGCAACAAGACTGTTTTTGGAATTAATTAATCTTTTATGTTTTCCAACCTGATTGCTATGGGGATCAATCAACATAGCTTGATCCTTTGCCTCCATGGCTTGACATCTCTTTTCCAAAAAAGTCGAAAAATGGTCCCAGGTCAGTATAACATTGGACGGTGACAGTTCTTCCCATTTGTCCCTGCTTTCAGTGTCCAGATACTTATACATGGAGTGAACGATGATGCAACCTGCTATTTCTTCCATGTTCCCCATCGACTTTAGCGCTCTCATGTGAGAATGCACCTTATCCGATAAGGTACGCAGCTTTCTAGTTGACCCATCTTCAACCTTCTCATGCTTCAGCATCTCAGCGACGTGTGCCTGAAAGATTAAGCGTTTGTTATTGAATCGGTTGCTTAAAATATCCAACGCGATATCATAATTGCCCTCCGTTACTTCCAAAGACCGAACAGCTTCCAATGCAGGTCCATCCAAACATGATCGCAGGTACTGAAACTTCTCAATCCTTGATAACACGGCCTCCTGACCTATAATTGTGTTAAACATAGTGTAGAAGTTTGCCCACTCAGTATAGCCGCCACGGAAAGTAGGAAGTTTTATATCAGGAATATGATATCGTGGCCGAACATTTCCGGAGGCAGTAACGTTAAACTCAGGATGTATCGTTGAGTGATGCGGCATGTTCCCGATAGCACTGCGGAGTCTTGAGCGAATACAAACTTTGATTTCCATAACCAAGACATCAAATTTGTTGCTTAAGTCGCTGCCAATTTCGCTTACATCGAGTTCTTCTAAATTGGAATGAGTCGCATTAAATAAATCGGACATTTTTTCCAAATATTCTAGATGAACATTTAGAGCATCTTCATTGCTTTCATCCCCCGCAATTGTCTCCTGAAGTAATGCTGTCTTGTCGTATATTGACTGTGCCTTCCGTTTGTAAAAACACACCCTGTTTTCCGACAAGTCATTGGACTCAGCCATTTCGGCAAGCAGCAGCAGCAGCAACAGACAGCAGCAGCGAGCAGGCACAAAGAAGAATAGAAGAACGATCCGTTAGAGTTTCGGTTTGTGCGCGCAAATGCACCGACAGCAGCAGCGAGCAGGCACAAAGAAGAATAGAAGAACGATCCGTTAGAATTTCGGTTTGTGCGCGCAAATGCACCGAAATCAAAGCCGTTGCTGTGCGTAGATGTATTGGTGTTTATGAGCAAGCCAACGCCGAGACGAAAGCCTCGCGACAGAAAGGTTAGGTTTAGTTTGCACTTCAAACGATTTTTAATTGTTTTTCAGCAATACCACTAATGACGATCACGTCGGGGTCACCAAATGTTGAGACAACGAGCTTTTTCGTTGACTATATTGTTAAGAATTTTCACAAAAGTTTGAATTCAAAAACGTTATAATTTATTGTGTGATTTGTATAGTGAGGGTGGCCGAAAATGCCAGAGCCTTTAACAACGTAATTAGACAGTTAACAAAAAACTTGGGGAGGCAAGCGAGCAAGTTTCGTGCCAAGTAATAGTTGGGACAAAAAAGGTCTGTGCGCCAACTATATCAAGCGGTAACTTGTAACTGATTTTTAAGCAGACGCAGCTGCCGTCCGCTTAGCTATGCCATGAGGACGCATAGATGAGAAAAGAGAGTTAAGAAGCATAGATAATAGATGATAAGTGAGAGCATGATGCTGACAGAGAGTAAGAGAGTGAAACAGTAAGAGCATGGAAAGTACAATACAAGGTACAATAAGAGTACAAAATAAGGGAATTACACTCGGGGCTCGCCCGAACATATTCGAAGGCTTAATAAACGACTTTATAGGGCTTGAAGATGGTAACATAAAATCAATTAAAAGTGTGGGATGGTATGGATCTTCAAGGAATGGTGATCCTCGACATACCAACGTGCTCGAAGCATCGGTAGTGAAGACGAGATCAAGGGTTCTACACATGCTATTGCGTATGCCATTTACCTGGCCTAACGATGTATCGGACAGAGAATCAACGAAGTCATGCTGCATAGATGGGAACATTAAGTTTGAGTCATTGGATGGGGACCAAGTGACTTGAGGGATATTAAAGTCACCGAGGACAATAAGTCTCTCTGTAGTCTCCTGTGAATCTAGGAGAGGTTCTCTTCGATGAACTCCAATTACATCTTATGCCACTCAAGGTCACGAGGCAATCTTTTTCCGATTCTTCGGCCGAAATGTGCTGATGTCTGCGATTAAGCAAACTATCACAGTCCGTTGATTGGCAGTTCGCTGAACATATGGCTTTTCTGCCTGTCATGTCATTGGAAAGACGGGTTGTTATAATCCGACATAATTTACTATTTGCAGCTAGGTATACGTACCTTTTGTTGTAACATATGTGAGTACTATTTACCTGTTTATTATAACAGTAATAAACTAAAACTCCCTTTGCGGCAGTCAAAGGCTTCCAAAAGGCGGAAGGTGGAAGAACCGACAGGAGAGGATGGCCGCACTGGGTAAAAGCGCCTGCCCATGGCAGCACAGAGATAGGCATAGCTTACTCTCTTTACATTGCTCTCAATGCATCGCTGCTGCTGCTGCCCTACGCACTCAATCGCTACATCGCCCTTTTCCTAAATTCGTCGTCCGACAAGAGCTGTGAGGGTGGCTCATCATCAGAGCAGAACTTTCTTAAGAATTGATCGTCTTCGTGAGCAAACGTCGTTTCGTTAATTTATCATTTTCGTTGGCACTGTGACCTGTGTGTTATTGCTGCATCTCTCGCATTACAAAGTAGAAGAAAAATAAATCGAACATACACGAATATATTACATTGAAATCGACCCAGTTGCGTTTTAATTAAATTTCTCGAAAATACGCTGCTGAAGAAGCTCAGTAGCTCAACATTTTGGTGACCCCGACGTGATTAAAAAACAATAAAATCATAAAAAACATAAAAAATTGAATTTATCCAAATTTTGTCGTTGCCTTAGTCGCATAAAACCACGGTTGTTCGGTTCCTCAGTTGTGCACAAGCAACAGTAACGGTTCTCGCGTCATCTGCTTTACCTTCTGCTTGCTGTTGTTTTGTTACGGTTTCGGTGCTCTCAGTGTGTATGCCATTGTTGTTGTTGGCAAAATTCGAACTCTCGCTGCTGGTCTGTGCCCGTGTGTTCGAGCGCTGCGATCGATTGAGAAGTGCCTTTCAAACTGTTCGAAGCTATTCACCGGCTCTTGACCTCGGAGTTTGCTTTATCAAACACACACAATGTCTTCTGATGGAACCCCCTCCCCTATTGCTGTCGATTCCCCCTTGTCTCTCAATGTGGACATTGCGTACTACAAGCGCAAGGTGCAAGCCATGCTAAGTGCAGCGCGGAGAATTGGAAATGCCGTCGGCAAGGACAAGATTGGTGGGCTAAGAGAAGAGGAGTTGAACGTGCGCTTAAATTCTTTATTGGATCTGGTCGCTTCTTTCAATGAGCATCATAATGCCCTGGAGAGGATTGATCTTGATGAGATCGGTAGTCCCTTGAGGGACGAGTTTGACGAGTGCGTGGTAACGCTGGAGACTAGCATAAGGCATGAATTGAACAATCGGCAGCCCTGAACGCTCCCTTGCTCAACAATGCCGACGGACCATATTGCAGAGGCCCCAGCTACGATTGTACTGCAGCATCGGCCTCGCCTACCGGAGTTAAAGCTTCCGGAGTTCAGTGGGGACTACTCACAGTACTCTGCGTTTTGGAGCATGTTTTCTTCCATAATTGACAAGGATCCTGACCTAACGAATGTGGAGAAATTACAGCACCTACGATCCTGCCTGAAAGGACCAGCTTTAGACACGATCTCGTCACTTGAATTTAGCCAGGCCAGCTATCCTATCGCGCTAGATTTGCTCAATAAACGATTCAATAACAGGCGTTTAATATTTCAGAAACATGTCGCCGACATTCTAAGTGTGCAGCGAATTGAAGAAGCATCTGTGTCTGTACTCCGTGTCTTGGCAGATACCGCAATTGCTAATCTGCGGGCTTTAAAGAATCTAGGGACAAAGGAGCAGGTCGCTGACTGTATTGTGATACAAAGCCTGCTGCAGAGGGCGGACAGTGCCACACGAGCCAAGTGGGAGGAAACATCGTCTTTGGATAGCCTTTCTACAGCCGAGCAATTTACTACCTTCTTGGAAGAGAGATGCCAGAGATTGGAGACCCAAGAGCATGCTAAGAATATGTACACTAATCGCAACTAGCTCCAAGCCGAATCTTTGTGCATTCTGCGGAGATCCAGAACATTCCACGTATGGGTGTTTGCAGTTCTGCAATCTTTCTCCTCGCCTTCGCTTTCAGGAAGCTAAGAAGCTGTCGCTGTGCATCAATTGCCTCCGAGCAGGCCATTGTCAACGTACATGTCGTTCTCGATCCTATCGAATATGTGGTTCCAGACATCATACACTGCTTCGTTTCGAATTTCCGTCCAATGCTTCCCATTCCATTGTGCCTCAACTCTCGACTTCAACATCGGCTCCACGTGCCCTGCTCGATTCTGGATCGCAGGTGCATATCATTACTTCAAACTTTGATTTCCATAACCAAGACATCAAATTTGTTGCTTAAGTCGCTGCCAATTTCGCTTACATCGAGTTCTTCTAAAATGGAATGAGACGCATTAAATAAATCGGACATTTTTTCCAAATATTCTAGATGAACATTTAGAGCATCTTCATTGCTTTCATCCCCCGCAATTGTCTCCTGAAGTAATGCTGCCTTGTCGTATATTGACTGTGCCTTCCGTTTGTAAAAACACACCCTGTTTTCCGACAAGTCATTGGACTCAGCCATTTCGGCAAGCAGCAGCAGCAGCAACAGACAGCAGCAGCGAGCAGGCACAAAGAAGAATAGAAGAACGATCCGTTAGAGTTTCGGTTTGTGCGCGCAAATGCACCGACAGCAGCAGCGAGCAGGCACAAAGAAGAATAGAAGAACGATCCGTTAGAATTTCGGTTTGTGCGCGCAAATGCACCGAAATCAAAGCCGTTGCTGTGCGTAGATGTATTGGTGTTTATGAGCAAGCCAACGCCGAGACGAAAGCCTCGCGACAGAAAGGTTAGGTTTAGTTTGCACTTCAAACGATTTTTAATTGTTTTTCAGCAATACCACTAATGACGATCACGTCGGGGTCACCAAATGTTGAGACAACGAGCTTTTTCGTTGACTATAGATTAAGAATTTTCACAAAAGTTTGAATTCAAAAACGTTATAATTTATTGTGTGATTTGTATAGTGAGGGTGGCCGAAAATGCCAGAGCCTTTAACAACGTAATTAGACAGTTAACAAAAAACTTGGGGAGGCAAGCGAGCAAGTTTCGTGCCAAGTAATAGTTGGGACAAAAAAGGTCTGTGCGCCAACTATATCAACTTGTAACTTGTAACTGATTTTTAAGCAGACGCAGCTGCCGTCCGCTTAGCTATGCCGTGAGGACGCATAGATGAGAAAAAGAGAGTTAAGAAGCATAGATAATAGATGATAAGTGAGAGCATGATGCTGACAGAGAGTAAGAGAGTGAAACAGTAAGAGCATGGAAAGTACAATACAAGGTACAATAAGAGTACAAAATAAGGGAATTACACTCGGGGCTCGCCCGAACATATTCGAAGGCTTAATAAACGACTTTATAGGGCTTGAAGATGGTAACATAAAATCAATTAAAAGTGTGGGATGGTATGGATCTTCAAGGAATGGTGATCCTCGACATACCAACGTGCTCGAAGCATCGGTAGTGAAGACGAGATCAAGGGTTCTACACATGCTATTGCGTATGCCATTTACCTGGCCTAACGATGTATCGGACAGAGAATCAACGAAGTCATGCTGCATAGATGGGAACATTAAGTTTGAGTCATTGGATGGGGACCAAGTGACTTGAGGGATATTAAAGTCACCGAGGACAATAAGTCTCTCTGTAGTCTCCTGTGAATCTAGGAGAGGTTCTCTTCGATGAACTCCAAATACATCTTATGCCACTCAAGGTCACGAGGCAATCTTTTTCCGATTCTTCGGCCGAAATGTGCTGATGTCTGCGATTAAGCAAACTATCACAGTCCGTTGATTGGCAGTTCGCTGAACATATGGCTTTTCTGCCTGTCATGTCATTGGAAAGACGGGTTGTTATAATCCGACATAATTTACTATTTGCAGCTAGGTATACGTACCTTTTGTTGTAACATATGTGAGTACTATTTACCTGTTTATTATAACAGTAATAAACTAAAACTCCCTTTGCGGCAGTCAAAGGCTTCCAAAAGGCGGAAGGTGGAAGAACCGACAGGAGAGGATGGCCGCACTGGGTAAAAGCGCCTGCCCATGGCAGCACAGAGATAGGCATAGCTTACTCTCTTTACATTGCTCTCAATGCATCGCTGCTGCTGCTGCCCTACGCACTCAATCGCTACATCGCCCTTTTCCTAAATTCGTCGTCCGACAAGAGCTGTGAGGGTGGCTCATCATCAGAGCAGAACTTTCTTAAGAATTGATCGTCTTCGTGAGCAAACGTCGTTTCGTTAATTTATCATTTTCGTTGGCACTGTGACCTGTGTGTTATTGCTGCATCTCTCGCATTACAAAGTAGAAGAAAAATAAATCGAACATACACGAATATATTACATTGAAATCGACCCAGTTGCGTTTTAATTAAATTTCTCGAAAATACGCTGCTGAAGAAGCTCAGTAGCTCAACATTTCGGTGACCCCGACGTGATTAAAAAACAATAAAATCATAAAAAACATAAAAAATTGAATTTATCCAAATTTTGTCGTTGCCTTAGTCGCATAAAACCACGGTTGTTCGGTTCCTCAGTTGTGCACAAGCAACAGTAACGGTTCTCGCGTCATCTGCTTTACCTTCTGCTTGCTGTTGTTTTGTTACGGTTTCGGTGCTCTCAGTGTGTATGCCATTGTTGTTGTTGGCAAAATTCGAACTCTCGCTGCTGGTCTGTGCCCGTGTGTTCGAGCGCTGCGATCGATTGAGAAGTGCCTTTCAAACTGTTCGAAGCTATTCACCGGCTCTTGACCTCGGAGTTTGCTTTATCAAACACACACAATGTCTTCTGATGGAACCCCCTCCCCTATTGCTGTCGATTCCCCCTTGTCTCTCAATGTGGACATTGCGTACTACAAGCGCAAGGTGCAAGCCATGCTAAGTGCAGCGCGGAGAATTGGAAATGCCGTCGGCAAGGACAAGATTGGTGGGCTAAGAGAAGAGGAGTTGAACGTGCGCTTAAATTCTTTATTGGATCTGGTCGCTTCTTTCAATGAGCATCATAATGCCCTGGAGAGGATTGATCTTGATGAGATCGGTAGTCCCTTGAGGGACGAGTTTGACGAGTGCGTGGTAACGCTGGAGACTAGCATAAGGCATGAATTGAACAATCGGCAGCCCTGAACGCTCCCTTGCTCAACAATGCCGACGGACCATATTGCAGAGGCCCCAGCTACGATTGTACTGCAGCATCGGCCTCGCCTACCGGAGTTAAAGCTTCCGGAGTTCAGTGGGGACTACTCACAGTACTCTGCGTTTTGGAGCATGTTTTCTTCCATAATTGACAAGGATCCTGACCTAACGAATGTGGAGAAATTACAGCACCTACGATCCTGCCTGAAAGGACCAGCTTTAGACACGATCTCGTCACTTGAATTTAGCCAGGCCAGCTATCCTATCGCGCTAGATTTGCTCAATAAACGATTCAATAACAGGCGTTTAATATTTCAGAAACATGTCGCCGACATTCTAAGTGTGCAGCGAATTGAAGAAGCATCTGTGTCTGTACTCCGTGTCTTGGCAGATACCGCAATTGCTAATCTGCGGGCTTTAAAGAATCTAGGGACAAAGGAGCAGGTCGCTGACTGTATTGTGATACAAAGCCTGCTGCAGAGGGCGGACAGTGCCACACGAGCCAAGTGGGAGGAAACATCGTCTTTGGATAGCCTTTCTACAGCCGAGCAATTTACTACCTTCTTGGAAGAGAGATGCCAGAGATTGGAGACCCAAGAGCATGCTAAGAATATGTACACTAATCGCAACTAGCTCCAAGCCGAATCTTTGTGCATTCTGCGGAGATCCAGAACATTCCACGTATGGGTGTTTGCAGTTCTGCAATCTTTCTCCTCGCCTTCGCTTTCAGGAAGCTAAGAAGCTGTCGCTGTGCATCAATTGCCTCCGAGCAGGCCATTGTCAACGTACATGTCGTTCTCGATCCTATCGAATATGTGGTTCCAGACATCATACACTGCTTCGTTTCGAATTTCCGTCCAATGCTTCCCATTCCATTGTGCCTCAACTCTCGACTTCAACATCGGCTCCACGTGCCCTGCTCGATTCTGGATCGCAGGTGCATATCATTACTTCAAGTCTAGCTCAACAGTTGCGGCTGAAGAAGGAAGAATCGGAAGCTTCAGTGTCTGGTCTGGGCGATTCGTGTGCCATGTCAGAAGGATGCTGCGTGGATATACAACTGAGATCACAAGCGTCGAGCTATGCCACGACCATTTCGGCATTGGTTGCTCCCACCATTACGAGCAACCAACCCAACGGTACTGTTGACACAACCCGATGTATCATGCCCTCCAACATATGGTTGGCTAATAAGATGTTCTACCAGTCCCAACCTGTTGATATTCTTATTGGAGTGGCTCTGTTCTTTGAGCTTCTCTTCATTGGCCAAATCAAGTTGGGAGCCGGTCTACCACATCTTCAGGAAACTAAGCTAGGATGGATAGTTGCTGGAGAGATGTTCCAGTCCCGAGTTTCTGCTTCTCTATTCACAGGTAACTCATCTGACGTGGCCCCTTGTTCGAGTGAAAGAACATATCATCGTGACAGACATAGTGTCTGGAGTATCTGCGCTAAAGACGTTCCCCGGAGCAAGAAAGGAAGTGCTGCCAAGAAGGATGTTGAAGGCCCGTGCTCTTCAACGGGGGGAGTATGTTCGGCTAAGCGCCTGCCCATGGCAGCACAGAGATAGGCATAGCTTACTCTCTTTACATTGCTCTCAATGCATCGCTGCTGCTGCTGCTGCTGCTGCCCTACGCCCTACGCTCTCAATCGCTACATCGCCCTTTCCCTAAATTCGTCGTCCGACAAGAGCTGTGAGGGTGGCTCATCAGCAGAGCAGAACTTACTTAAGAACTGATCGTCTTCGTGAGCAAACGTCGTTTCGTTAATTTGTCATTTTCGTTGGCACTGTGACCTGTGTGTTATTGCTGCATCTCTCGCATTACAAAGTAGAAGAAATATAAATCGAACATACATGAATATATTACATTGAAATCGACCCAGTTGCGTTTTAATTAAATTTCTCGAAAATACGCTGCTGAAGAAGCTCAGGAGCTCAACAGTCAGTATAAACGACATCAGTTTGACACTGTTTAGCAAATCCCGAAGTTACAAAGGTGGAAAATTCAAGGAGATTAATAGAAACTGAGCGACGTTTAATGAATCCATGCTGTGATTCAGAGAATACAGAACTACAGAAATGTTGCAGCTGAGAGGTGATGATTTTTTCGAAGAGTTTAGGAATGGCAGATAAATTGGAAATACAGCGGTAGTTAGAGACATCAGATTTAGATCCCTTTTTATGAAAGGGAACTATATAGGATTCTTTCCAGATGGTGGGAAAGTCACCAGTCTTGAGATAAAAGTTGAAAAAGCTTAAGAAGAGGCACACAAAGAGATTCTGCACAAAGTTTAAGAACACCACTCGGAACCGAGTCTGGCCCAGTGGAGAACGAAAACTTGCACGATTTTAAATTTGTTAGGAGACCATCATAGTCGATGAAGGGGGGAAGGATACAGTTAGAACTATTTATAGGGATAGGATAAGAGTAACTACTACTAAAGTCGTTCGATGAGGCTAGGATAGAGGGAAAGTTAATAGACGGGACAGAGTAGCAACGTTGGAAAAAGGAAGCGAACAGATCAGCAATATCGCAATCCCTATCAGCATAACTACAATTTAAGTGCAAAGAAGAAGGAAATCGGGAAGATTTACGTTTAGAATTAACAAACCTGAAGAATTGTTTAGGGTCGCGTTTAAAGTTAAGCTTGCATTTGGTCAAGTATCTGTTGTAGCACAATGTATTAAATAAGGAAAATTTCGATTTTGTAATTGAGTACTTCGAAAAGTCTGATTGCAAACCGGATTTTTTAAACTTCTTGTACATACGGGATTTTAAATTCTTCAGATTTTTTAATCTCGGGGTGAACCAGATAGGACCAGAAAGATTTCTGGAGGGGGTGACTAAAGGAACATGCATGGGAAAGATGGAAAAAATAGACCTATAAAATGCATTCGTGGCAGACTCAATTTCCTGGAGATCGTCAAGGAATGACCAATCCATCTGAGATAGGGCAGTATTCAAGGAGAGGAAATTAGCCTTCTTGAAGCAATAAATATTCGAAGGCTTAATAAACGACTTTATAGGGCTTGAAGATGGTAACATAAAATCAATTGAAAGTGTGGGATGGTATGGATCTTCAGGGAATGATAGAGGTGATCCTCGATGGGTCCTACACATGCTATTGCGTATGCCATTTACCTGGCCTAACGATGTATCGGACAGAGAATCAACGAAGTCATGCTGCATAGATGGGAACATTAAGTTTGAGTCATTGGATGGGGACCAAGTGACTTGAGGGATATTAAAGTCACCGAGGACAATAAGTCTCTCTGTAGTCTCCTGTGAATCTAGGAGAGGTTCTCTTCGATGAACTCCAAATACATCTTATGCCACTCAAGGTCACGAGGCAATCTTTTTCCGATTCTTCGGCCGAAATGTGCTGATGTCTGCGATTAAGCAAACTATCACAGTCCGTTGATTGGCAGTTCGCTGAACATATGGCTTTTCTGCCTGTCATGTCATTGGAAAGACGGGTTGTTATAATCCGACATAATTTACTATTTGCAGCTAGGTATACGTACCTTTTGTTGTAACATATGTGAGTACTATTTACCTGTTTATTATAACAGTAATAAACTAAAACTCCCTTTGCGGCAGTCAAAGGCTTCCAAAAGGCGGAAGGTGGAAGAACCGACAGGAGAGGATGGCCGCACTGGGTAAAAGCGCCTGCCCATGGCAGCACAGAGATAGGCATAGCTTACTCTCTTTACATTGCTCTCAATGCATCGCTGCTGCTGCTGCCCTACGCACTCAATCGCTACATCGACCTTTTCCTAAATTCGTCGTCCGACAAGAGCTGTGAGGGTGGCTCATCATCAGAGCAGAACTTTCTTAAGAATTGATCGTCTTCGTGAGCAAACGTCGTTTCGTTAATTTATCATTTTCGTTGGCACTGTGACCTGTGTGTTATTGCTGCATCTCTCGCATTACAAAGTAGAAGAAAAATAAATCGAACATACACGAATATATTACATTGAAATCGACCCAGTTGCGTTTTAATTAAATTTCTCGAAAATACGCTGCTGAAGAAGCTCAGTAGCTCAACATTTTGGTGACCCCGACGTGATTAAAAAACAATAAAATCATAAAAAACATAAAAAATTGAATTTATCCAAATTTTGTCGTTGCCTTAGTCGCATAAAACCACGGTTGTTCGGTTCCTCAGTTGTGCACAAGCAACAGTAACGGTTCTCGCGTCATCTGCTTTACCTTCTGCTTGCTGTTGTTTTGTTACGGTTTCGGTGCTCTCAGTGTGTATGCCATTGTTGTTGTTGGCAAAATTCGAACTCTCGCTGCTGGTCTGTGCCCGTGTGTTCGAGCGCTGCGATCGATTGAGAAGTGCCTTTCAAACTGTTCGAAGCTATTCACCGGCTCTTGACCTCGGAGTTTGCTTTATCAAACACACACAATGTCTTCTGATGGAACCCCCTCCCCTATTGCTGTCGATTCCCCCTTGTCTCTCAATGTGGACAATGCGTACTACAAGCGCAAGGTGCAAGCCATGCTAAGTGCAGCGCGGAGAATTGGAAATGCCGTCGGCAAGGACAAGATTGGTGGGCTAAGAGAAGAGGAGTTGAACGTGCGCTTAAATTCTTTATTGGATCTGGTCGCTTCTTTCAATGAGCATCATAATGCCCTGGAGAGGATTGATCTTGATGAGATCGGTAGTCCCTTGAGGGACGAGTTTGACGAGTGCGTGGTAACGCTGGAGACTAGCATAAGGCATGAATTGAACAATCGGCAGCCCTGAACGCTCCCTTGCTCAACAATGCCGACGGACCATATTGCAGAGGCCCCAGCTACGATTGTACTGCAGCATCGGCCTCGCCTACCGGAGTTAAAGCTTCCGGAGTTCAGTGGGGACTACTCACAGTACTCTGCGTTTTGGAGCATGTTTTCTTCCATAATTGACAAGGATCCTGACCTAACGAATGTGGAGAAATTACAGCACCTACGATCCTGCCTGAAAGGACCAGCTTTAGACACGATCTCGTCACTTGAATTTAGCCAGGCCAGCTATCCTATCGCGCTAGATTTGCTCAATAAACGATTCAATAACAGGCGTTTAATATTTCAGAAACATGTCGCCGACATTCTAAGTGTGCAGCGAATTGAAGAAGCATCTGTGTCTGTACTCCGTGTCTTGGCAGATACCGCAATTGCTAATCTGCGGGCTTTAAAGAATCTAGGGACAAAGGAGCAGGTCGCTGACTGTATTGTGATACAAAGCCTGCTGCAGAGGGCGGACAGTGCCACACGAGCCAAGTGGGAGGAAACATCGTCTTTGGATAGTCTTTCTACAGCCGAGCAATTTACTACCTTCTTGGAAGAGAGATGCCAGAGATTGGAGACCCAAGAGCATGCTAAGAATATGTACACTAATCGCAACTAGCTCCAAGCCGAATCTTTGTGCATTCTGCGGAGATCCAGAACATTCCACGTATGGGTGTTTGCAGTTCTGCAATCTTTCTCCTCGCCTTCGCTTTCAGGAAGCTAAGAAGCTGTCGCTGTGCATCAATTGCCTCCGAGCAGGCCATTGTCAACGTACATGTCGTTCTCGATCCTATCGAATATGTGGTTCCAGACATCATACACTGCTTCGTTTCGAATTTCCGTCCAATGCTTCCCATTCCATTGTGCCTCAACTCTCGACTTCAACATCGGCTCCACGTGCCCTGCTCGATTCTGGATCGCAGGTGCATATCATTACTTCAAGTCTAGCTCAACAGTTGCGGCTGAAGAAGGAAGAATCGGAAGCTTCAGTGTCTGGTCTGGGCGATTCGTGTGCCATGTCAGAAGGATGCTGCGTGGATATACAACTGAGATCACAAGCGTCGAGCTATGCCACGACCATTTCGGCATTGGTTGCTCCCACCATTACGAGCAACCAACCCAACGGTACTGTTGACACAACCCGATGTATCATGCCCTCCAACATATGGTTGGCTAATAAGATGTTCTACCAGTCCCAACCTGTTGATATTCTTATTGGAGTGGCTCTGTTCTTTGAGCTTCTCTTCATTGGCCAAATCAAGTTGGGAGCCGGTCTACCACATCTTCAGGAAACTAAGCTAGGATGGATAGTTGCTGGAGAGATGTTCCAGTCCCGAGTTTCTGCTTCTCTATTCACAGGTAACTCATCTGACGTGGCCCCTTGTTCGAGTGAAAGAACATATCATCGTGACAGACATAGTGTCTGGAGTATCTGCGCTAAAGACGTTCCCCGGAGCAAGAAAGGAAGTGCTGCCAAGAAGGATGTTGAAGGCCCGTGCTCTTCAACGGGGGGAGTATGTTCGGCTAAGCGCCTGCCCATGGCAGCACAGAGATAGGCATAGCTTACTCTCTTTACATTGCTCTCAATGCATCGCTGCTGCTGCTGCTGCTGCTGCCCTACGCCCTACGCTCTCAATCGCTACATCGCCCTTTCCCTAAATTCGTCGTCCGACAAGAGCTGTGAGGGTGGCTCATCAGCAGAGCAGAACTTACTTAAGAACTGATCGTCTTCGTGAGCAAACGTCGTTTCGTTAATTTGTCATTTTCGTTGGCACTGTGACCTGTGTGTTATTGCTGCATCTCTCGCATTACAAAGTAGAAGAAATATAAATCGAACATACATGAATATATTACATTGAAATCGACCCAGTTGCGTTTTAATTAAATTTCTCGAAAATACGCTGCTGAAGAAGCTCAGGAGCTCAACAGTCAGTATAAACGACATCAGTTTGACACTGTTTAGCAAATCCCGAAGTTACAAAGGTGGAAAATTCAAGGAGATTAATAGAAACTGAGCGACGTTTAATGAATCCATGCTGTGATTCAGAGAATACAGAACTACAGAAATGTTGCAGCTGAGAGGTGATGATTTTTTCGAAGAGTTTAGGAATGGCAGATAAATTGGAAATACAGCGGTAGTTAGAGACATCAGATTTAGATCCCTTTTTATGAAAGGGAACTATATAGGATTCTTTCCAGATGGTGGGAAAGTCACCAGTCTTGAGATAAAAGTTGAAAAAGCTTAAGAAGAGGCACACAAAGAGATTCTGCACAAAGTTTAAGAACACCACTCGGAACCGAGTCTGGCCCAGTGGAGAACGAAAACTTGCACGATTTTAAATTTGTTAGGAGAACATCATAGTCGATGAAGGGGGGAAGGATACAGTTAGAACTATTTATAGGGATAGGATAAGAGTAACTACTACTAAAGTCGTTCGATGAGGCTAGGATAGAGGGAAAGTTAATAGACGGGACAGAGTAGCAACGTTGGAAAAAGGAAGCGAACAGATCAGCAATATCGCAATCCCTATCAGCATAACTACAATTTAAGTGCAAAGAAGAAGGAAATCGGGAAGATTTACGTTTAGAATTAACAAACCTGAAGAATTGTTTAGGGTCGCGTTTAAAGTTAAGCTTGCATTTGGTCAAGTATCTGTTGTAGCACAATGTATTAAATAAGGAAAATTTCGATTTTGTAATTGAGTACTTCGAAAAGTCTGATTGCAAACCGGATTTTTTAAACTTCTTGTACATACGGGATTTTAAATTCTTCAGATTTTTTAATCTCGGGGTGAACCAGATAGGACCAGAAAGATTTCTGGAGGGGGTGACTAAAGGAACATGCATGGGAAAGATGGAAAAAATAGACCTATAAAATGCATTCGTGGCAGACTCAATTTCCTGGAGATCGTCAAGGAATGACCAATCCATCTGAGATAGGGCAGTATTCAAGGAGAGGAAATTAGCCTTCTTGAAGCAATAAATATTCGAAGGCTTAATAAACGACTTTATAGGGCTTGAAGATGGTAACATAAAATCAATTGAAAGTGTGGGATGGTATGGATCTTCAGGGAATGATAGAGGTGATCCTCGATGGGTCCTACACATGCTATTGCGTATGCCATTTACCTGGCCTAACGATGTATCGGACAGAGAATCAACGAAGTCATGCTGCATAGATGGGAACATTAAGTTTGAGTCATTGGATGGGGACCAAGTGACTTGAGGGATATTAAAGTCACCGAGGACAATAAGTCTCTCTGTAGTCTCCTGTGAATCTAGGAGAGGTTCTCTTCGATGAACTCCAAATACATCTTATGCCACTCAAGGTCACGAGGCAATCTTTTTCCGATTCTTCGGCCGAAATGTGCTGATGTCTGCGATTAAGCAAACTATCACAGTCCGTTGATTGGCAGTTCGCTGAACATATGGCTTTTCTGCCTGTCATGTCATTGGAAAGACGGGTTGTTATAATCCGACATAATTTACTATTTGCAGCTAGGTATACGTACCTTTTGTTGTAACATATGTGAGTACTATTTACCTGTTTATTATAACAGTAATAAACTAAAACTCCCTTTGCGGCAGTCAAAGGCTTCCAAAAGGCGGAAGGTGGAAGAACCGACAGGAGAGGATGGCCGCACTGGGTAAAAGCGCCTGCCCATGGCAGCACAGAGATAGGCATAGCTTACTCTCTTTACATTGCTCTCAATGCATCGCTGCTGCTGCTGCCCTACGCACTCAATCGCTACATCGCCCTTTTCCTAAATTCGTCGTCCGACAAGAGCTGTGAGGGTGGCTCATCATCAGAGCAGAACTTTCTTAAGAATTGATCGTCTTCGTGAGCAAACGTCGTTTCGTTAATTTATCATTTTCGTTGGCACTGTGACCTGTGTGTTATTGCTGCATCTCTCGCATTACAAAGTAGAAGAAAAATAAATCGAACATACACGAATATATTACATTGAAATCGACCCAGTTGCGTTTTAATTAAATTTCTCGAAAATACGCTGCTGAAGAAGCTCAGTAGCTCAACATTTTGGTGACCCCGACGTGATTAAAAAACAATAAAATCATAAAAAACATAAAAAATTGAATTTATCCAAATTTTGTCGTTGCCTTAGTCGCATAAAACCACGGTTGTTCGGTTCCTCAGTTGTGCACAAGCAACAGTAACGGTTCTCGCGTCATCTGCTTTACCTTCTGCTTGCTGTTGTTTTGTTACGGTTTCGGTGCTCTCAGTGTGTATGCCATTGTTGTTGTTGGCAAAATTCGAACTCTCGCTGCTGGTCTGTGCCCGTGTGTTCGAGCGCTGCGATCGATTGAGAAGTGCCTTTCAAACTGTTCGAAGCTATTCACCGGCTCTTGACCTCGGAGTTTGCTTTATCAAACACACACAATGTCTTCTGATGGAACCCCCTCCCCTATTGCTGTCGATTCCCCCTTGTCTCTCAATGTGGACATTGCGTACTACAAGCGCAAGGTGCAAGCCATGCTAAGTGCAGCGCGGAGAATTGGAAATGCCGTCGGCAAGGACAAGATTGGTGGGCTAAGAGAAGAGGAGTTGAACGTGCGCTTAAATTCTTTATTGGATCTGGTCGCTTCTTTCAATGAGCATCATAATGCCCTGGAGAGGATTGATCTTGATGAGATCGGTAGTCCCTTGAGGGACGAGTTTGACGAGTGCGTGGTAACGCTGGAGACTAGCATAAGGCATGAATTGAACAATCGGCAGCCCTGAACGCTCCCTTGCTCAACAATGCCGACGGACCATATTGCAGAGGCCCCAGCTACGATTTTTTTTACTTTAGGACTTGATGTGCAATGACTGCACCATCAAGTGGCCCAAGCGACACCAGCCGATGGCTGTTACGCGCGGATACCAGGCAAGAACGCAGCCCACCTCCCGCCCAACCGACCGAGGGGCGCTGCCGCATAACGCGCGACTCGTTTACCGAACCGATCGCGGACATGCAGGAAGGATAGGTGTTAGACTAGTGTTCGAGGAAAAGTAGAACAAATCTAACTAAAGAAGCGAAGTAATTACTAGTTACGGGAAAGATATAAGAGTATCTGTAATTTAAGACTAGGAAGGGAGTTAGTGGTAGATACAATATGATAGAGGGAATTATAATCCGAGCATAGGACCCTAAATGGTTCATGCAAGGAGTAATTCGACCTACAAAGCGGAAGAAACTAGGGTGTATAGTTCCTAGTGCTTCTACAAAGCTACAAAGCGGAAGAAACAAGGGTGTATAGTTCCTAGTGCTTCTAATAGGAATCGTGAAGTTTATGCGGCTCAACAGGTCAGGGATATCTATGTCACCCTTGATCAAGTTGTGCACAAAAATCACGCCAAGCATTTTCCTACGATTAGCTAAGGTTTGAAGGTTTATTAAGAGCAATCTATTAGATTAAGACGGCAGTCTCACACCTGCATCCCAGCCGAGGCCTCGAAGAGCAAAAAGTAAAAAGTTTTTCTGAACTGATTCTATACGGTCCTGGTGTACGTTGTACTGAGGGCACCATACACAAGAGCCGTATTCTAAAATCGGACGAACCAGAGAGGTGTAGAGAGTCTTTGTTATATAGGGGTCGTCAAATTCCTTTGACCACCTCTTTATAAACCCAAGCACGCCCATGGCCTTGTTCACCATGGTAGAAATGTGTTCTGAAAACCTTAACTTAGGATCTAGTAGAACACCAAGATCATCAACCCGGGTAATTCTCTCAAGAGAACCACCACAAAGGGTGTAAGGAACCAGAAAGGCGCTGGAGCTTAACATCATCCGCATACATAAGTACTCGAGAGTATGTTAATACAGAAGGCAGGTCATTTATAAAGAGTGTAAAGAGTAAGGGGCCTAGATGGCTGCCCTGTGGTACACCCGAAGTCACCATAACTGGTGAGGACAGGGAGTTTTTGAAAAGGACTCTTTGAGACCTAGAACAAAGGTAGCTAGAGATCCATCTCAGGAGATTGGGCGGGAACCCTAGAAGGCCGAGCTTTAGTGCTAGGAGGGAATGGTTTACAGAGTCGAACGCTTTACTAAAATCGGTGTAAACAACATCCGTCTGCAGATTACCTTGAAAGCCTTTTATTATAAAGGAGGTAAACTCCAATAAATTTGTTGTGGTTGATCTCCGCCTTATAAATCCATGTTGAGATGGAGATATAAGTGATCTGCATAGATGCTGCAGGTGCGGAGTTAAAATTTTCTCAAACACTTTAGGAATAGCGGATAACTTAGATATACCTCTATAGTTCAGTGCGTCAATCTTGCTACCTTTCTTATGGAGAGGAATTATATAGGACTCCTTCCATATCGGGGGAAAGCATGAAGAATTTATGGATAGGTTGAATAGTTTAAGCAACGGCCCACACAGAGACTCGGCACAGTACCTGAGTACACAGCCGGGAACTCCGTCCGGACCCGGTGAGAACACCGGCTTTACTGTTCGTAGATCATGAAGCAACGAGCTTTCATTTAGCAAAGGACTGAAAATGCCGTTCGACCTCGGTAAACCGTATGGATACGGCTGACCAGAGTAAACGTCTTGCGAATAGGTAGTTTGGAAAAAACGGGCAAAAAGATCGGCAATTGCCTGATCATTATCTGCCGACGTATTACGGAAGGACAGCGAGGATGGGTGTGCGGACGTTCTACGCTTACTGTTTACGAAGCTGTAGAACTGTTTGGGGTCCTTAGAAAAACGTATCCTGCATCGAAATAGGTAATTCTGATAGCATTGAGCGTTAAGAACTGAAAAGTTTGACCGAGCTATTACATAATGAGCAAGAGAAGAAGGAGAGCCAATTTCTTGAAATTTTTTATACTGTCTTGATTTTAAGTTTTTTAGATGGGATAGCTCCTTGGTAAACCAAGGGGGTTTTCTTGATCTAATCGGACAGGAAAGTGGGACACAAGAGACAAAAAGTGAGTCCAGTGCATCATAGAAAATGTTTGTGCCTGTCGTAACATCACTGCACAAATATAAAGCGGACCAATCAAAATCCCTAATGAGGTTATTAAGCTTCGTGAACTCGGCTTTCCGGAAGCAGCGGACACTTTGGGGTGGTCTACCCGACCGATCCAATACAGTTCGTCCGAGGTCGAACGACACTTCGAAAGTAGGATGGTAGGCATCTTCAGGTATAGTGAGCGGGGGGACTCGAGTTAACAACGCTAAGGTCGGATCCGTTACAGAGCACAGATCAAGAAATCGACCCAAGGAATTTTTAACATGGTTAACTTGAGACAGAGACAGGTCAATCAAGCCGTCAACAAAGTCATGACGTGCCATGGGCACCAGACTATTAGACTCATTTGCCGAAGACCAAACAATTCCTGGTAAGTTGAAGTCACCAAGAACTATCATGTGATCTTTGTCAGATAGCGAGGAAGAAATAGCGGTTAAGGCGGACAAATGCTGTTCGTAAATTGCGATATCCGCAGACGGTGGAATATACGAACAAGTTATGAAAATTGAGAAAGCGGGAAGAATCAGTCTTACACACAGAAATTCCAGTTCCTGCTGGATCTGGACTGTGAAAAGTTCCGACGTGAAGTTTGAGTCCACAGCAATCAGAACCCCACCTGCACGTCGAGACGAGCGATCCTTTCTATAAGTTGTGTACCGACCTGCCAAAACTTCGGAACTAAGAATGTCCGGCTTTAGCCAGGTCTCGGTAAACACAATAACGTGGGATGCAAATGCGACACTATCCTGGAAAAGAATGCTGAGCTTACTACGCAAGCCTCGAACATTCTGATAGGTCACCAAAAGAGAGTTAGTTAGTTTTTTGGACGGGAGGTAGAGCGGGAAGACGACGAAGGAGCACTGGTCTGATTTGTTGGCAGAGTTATTGGGGGCCTAGTCTTCTTCTTTGCCTTAAACTCCTTCACCACCAAATGCTCCGGCCAAAATTTGGCAGAACAGATGGTGTCAAAATGAGTTTGAGAGACACTTATTTTAAAGGAAGATATCTCCCTGGCGTAAAAAAAGTTAAATTTTTCCACCTTAAAATCAGCGGCTTTTATTTTGCTTCGGATATAGGCCGTCACATCATTAATTGTGGAATCAGGGGCAAGCCGCGAGACAAAGACTTGTCTCTTTGGTGGGATCCCCACCAATCTTGGCACCACAGGCCTATCACCTGTGATGGTAATACCCGGTGGTCCGGGACGTATATTAACTGGTGGGGTCGGAATTGAGGGGACCGCTAATGAGTTTGCGGACATTACGGACATAAACGCTGCCATCTCCCTCTCAACCGGACGGCATGCCTCACAACTGTAGTGCAGGCCATTCCTTTTCGCGATGGCATCACCCACGAGACCGGACAACCCGGCGCATTTAGCGTGCACGACGCTATCGCAGAGCCAGCAGGGGATACTCGGCTGGTCATGGGTGATCTGCTTCTTGCAGGTTTTTTTGTCGCAGACAACGGAGAATTCCATTTTAAAATTTACTTAATTTTTCCTTCAAAAAAAAATTGGTATCAGACCAGTGTGCCAGATAAGCGCCAAAAGAGGAATAAGTGAAAACGAGAGCGGTTATAGTAGCTACAATTGAGAGAGAGAGAGCGCTACTGTACGGAAAATATCAAGAGCGAGAGAGGAAGAACAGTTATTTGAGTGTGGGTAATAGAGAGAGTGATAGATCAGCAACAACTAATGCGTGAGAGCGGCTAAATAGAAGAACAAATATGACACTGTGTGTACTTACAAAAGCACAAACAAAGACACACTGTTAGGCGATGCAAAAAAATAATTAAATTAAGTTTTTACACTAAAGCAGGCATGCACTCGCGATCAGGAAATAGAATGATAAGGCTGTTAGTTTATGAATTTATTATTATTATTATTTTCGTAAAAAACCGGCGGTTTAAGCAAAAATAGGCAAAAAGTTAGCGGAGCGCAAACAAAAACGCGTCTGACTACTACAAAGAGAATCGGACGATTGTACTGCAGCATCGGCCTCGCCTACCGGAGTTAAGGCTTCCGGAGCTCAGTGGGGACTACTCACAGTACTCTGCGTTTTGGAGCATGTTTTCTTCCATAATTGACAAGGATCCTGACCTAACGAATGTGGAGAAATTACAGCACCTACGATCCTGCCTGAAAGGACCAGCTTTAGACACGATCTCGTCACTTGAATTTAGCCAGGCCATAAACGATTCAATAACATGCGTTTAATATTTCAGAAACATGTCGCCGACATTCTAAGTGTGCAGCGAATTGAAGAAGCATCTGTGTCTGTACTCCGTGTCTTGGCAGATACCGCAATTGCTAATCTGCGGGCTTTAAAGAATCTAGGGACAAAGGAGCAGGTCGCTGACTGTATTGTGATACAAAGCCTGCTGCAGAGGGCGGACAGTGCCACACGAGCCAAGTGGGAGGAAACATCGTCTTTGGATAGCCTTTCTACAGCCGAGCAATTTACTACCTTCTTGGAAGAGAGATGCCAGAGATTGGAGACCCAAGAGCATGCTAAGAATATGTACACTAATCGCAACTAGCTCCAAGCCGAATCTTTGTGCATTCTGCGGAGATCCAGAACATTCCACGTATGGGTGTTTGCAGTTCTGCAATCTTTCTCCCCGCCTTCGCTTTCAGGAAGCTAAGAAGCTGTCGCTGTGCATCAATTGCCTCCGAGCAGGCCATTGTCAACGTACATGTCGTTCTCGATCCTATCGAATATGTGGTTCCAGACATCATACACTGCTTCATTTCGAATCTCCGTCCAATGCTTCCCATTCCATTGTGCCTCAACTCTCGACTGCAACATCGGCTCCACGATTGCATGCGATACCATCTCGCAGTAAATGTACTGCAACGTCATCAGCCACGTTACTTTTCGCCCAGAGTCACAGACAGGACTCCGTGTTGCTGGGCACTGCCGTAATCAGTGTTAGAAATAGCTCTGGTACATTCACTCCTTGCCGTGCCCTGCTCGATTCTGGATCGCAGGTGCATATCATTACTTCAAGTCTAGCTCAACAGTTGCGGCTGAAGAAGGAAGAATCGGAAGCTTCAGTGTCTGGTCTGGGCGATTCGTGTGCCATGTCAGAAGGATGCTGCGTGGATATACAACTGAGATCACAAGCGTCGAGCTATGCCACGACCATTTCGGCATTGGTTGCTCCCACCATTACGAGCAACCAACCCAACGGTACTGTTGACACAACCCGATGTATCATGCCCTCCAACATATGGTTGGCTAATAAGATGTTCTACCAGTCCCAACCTGTTGATATTCTTATTGGAGCGGCTCTGTTCTTTGAGCTTCTCTGCATTGGCCAAATCAAGTTGGGAGCCGGTCTACCACATCTTCAGGAAACTAAGCTAGGATGGATAGATGGAGAGAGATTGCTGGAGAGATGTTCCAGTCCCGAGTTTCTGCTTCTCTATTCACAGGTAACTCATCTGACGTGTCCCCTCGTTCGAGTGAAAGAACATATCATCGTGACAGACATAGTGTCCGGAGTATCTGCGCTAAAGACGTTCCCCGGAGCAAGAAAGGAAGTGCTGCCAAGAAGGATGTTGAAGGCCCGTGCTCTTCAACGGGGGGAGTATGTTCGGCTAAGCGCCTGCCCATGGCAGCACAGAGATAGGCATAGCTTACTCTCTTTACATTGCTCTCAATGCATCGCTGCTGCTGCTGCTGCTGCTGCCCTACGCCCTACGCTCTCAATCGCTACATCGCCCTTTCCCTAAATTCGTCGTCCGACAAGAGCTGTGAGGGTGGCTCATCAGCAGAGCAGAACTTACTTAAGAACTGATCGTCTTCGTGAGCAAACGTCGTTTCGTTAATTTGTCATTTTCGTTGGCACTGTGACCTGTGTGTTATTGCTGCATCTCTCGCATTACAAAGTAGAAGAAATATAAATCGAACATACATGAATATATTACATTGAAATCGACCCAGTTGCGTTTTAATTAAATTTCTCGAAAATACGCTGCTGAAGAAGCTCAGTAGCTCAACAGTCAGTATAAACGACATCAGTTAGACACTGTTTAGCAAATCCCGAAGTTACAAAGGTGGAAAATTCAAGGAGATTAATAGAAACTGAGCGACGTTTAATGAATCCATGCTGTGATTCAGAGAATACAGAACTACAGAAATGTTGCAGCTGAGAGGTGATGATTTTTTCGAAGAGTTTAGGAATGGCAGATAAATTGGAAATACAGCGGTAGTTAGAGACATCAGATTTAGATCCCTTTTTATGAAAGGGAACTATATAGGATTCTTTCCAGATGGTGGGAAAGTCACCAGTCTTGAGATAAAAGTTGAAAAAGCTTAAGAAGAGGCACACAAAGAGATTCTGCACAAAGTTTAAGAACACCACTCGGAACCGAGTCTGGCCCAGTGGAGAACGAAAACTTGCACGATTTTAAATTTGTTAGGAGACCATCATAGTCGATGAAGGGGGGAAGGATACAGTTGGAACTATTTATAGGGATAGGATAAGAGTAACTACTACTAAAGTCGTTCGATGAGGCTAGGATAGAGGGAAAGTTAATAGACGGGACAGAGTAGCAACGTTGGAAAAAGGAAGCGAACAGATCAGCAATATCGCAATCCCTATCAGCATAACTACAATTTAAGTGCAAAGAAGAAGGAAATCGGGAAGATTTACGTTTAGAATTAACAAACCTGAAGAATTGTTTAGGGTCGCGTTTAAAGTTAAGCTTGCATTTGGTCAAGTATCTGTTGTAGCACACTGTATTAAATAAGGAAAATTTCGATTTTGTAATTGAGTACTTCGAAAAGTCTGATTGCAAACCGGATTTTTTAAACTTCTTGTACATACGGGATTTTAAATTCTTCAGATTTATTAATCTCGGTGTGAACCATATAGGACCAGAAAGATTTCTGGAGGGGGTGACTAAAGGAACATGCATGGGAAAGATGGAAAAAATAGACCTATAAAATGCATTCGTGGCAGACTCAATTTCCTGGAGATCGTCAAGGAATGACCAATCCATCTGAGATAGGGCAGTATTCAAGGAGAGGAAATTAGCCTTCTTGAAGCAATAAATATTCGAAGGCTTAATAAACGACTTTATAGGGCTTGAAGATGGTAACATAAAATCAATTGAAAGTGTGGGATGGTATGGATCTTCAGGGAATGATAGAGGTGATCCTCGATGGGTCCTACACATGCTATTGCGTATGCCATTTACCTGGCCTAACGATGTATCGGACAGAGAATCAACGAAGTCATGCTGCATAGATGGGAACATTAAGTTTGAGTCATTGGATGGGGACCAAGTGACTTGAGGGATATTAAAGTCACCGAGGACAATAAGTCTCTCTGTAGTCTCCTGTGAATCTAGGAGAGGTTCTCTTCGATGAACTCCAAATACATCTTATGCCACTCAAGGTCACGAGGCAATCTTTTTCCGATTCTTCGGCCGAAATGTGCTGATGTTTGCGATTAAGCAAACTATCACAGTCCGTTGATTGGCAGTTCGCTGAACATATGGCTTTTCTGCCTGTCATGTCATTGGAAAGACGGGTTGTTATAATCCGACATAATTTACTATTTGCAGCTAGGTATACGTACCTTTTGTTGTAACATATGTGAGTACTATTTACCTGTTTATTATAACAGTAATAAACTAAAACTCCCTTTGCATCAGGCTTCCAAAAGGCGTAAGGTGGAAGAACCGACAGGAGAGGATGGCCGCACTGGGTTACTTGCCGAGTACCTCAAGGAGATGAAGGAGAACGCCGCCAATGAAAAAGCCACAACCAGAGCAATATATCCGTTTTGAAGCGAGTTGCTGGGTCAGCTACCACCAGATGTAGCAACAACAGCTTAAATGGAAATGACCAAGGTGCAGGAAGGTGCAGGAGAACCAAAAAAAAATATAACATAATTAAATAAAATAATGAGATTTTGTATTATTGGCGCACACCAGCAGATTCATTTTGCCAAGGTATTGACCCAGCTTCGGTGTTTACAAAATCCTTTACTGTGTTCCTTACAAACTTTGGGTAGTCCTGTACCCGACCACGGAAGGCTTCTGCCGTGCTTTCAATCAAAAGGCTTGTCACCATATTCTTTTGGGCATCATAAAATTGTGTAGATAACAGCATGGCGCAGTTATATTTTGCGCTCTGTTAGGGCTCTGTTTGAACAGCTAGCCACCTGTTGGCCGGTTAGTTGAAAATTCGCTCTGCTGTGGAAAGGTTTCGAGACCCATATGGCTTCATAATACGTTTTTGTAACGGAAATGCATAATCCGCAACAATATAGTGTCGAGTATGTACTCCCTGCAGCATACTATCCTCTGGATATGTAATATTTCCAGATAAAATTGCTTTTCCAAGCGACGAATACGAAAAGGCATTCATATCGCCCTCACTCCCGTAAGCACCAACGTCGATGTAAGTAAACTTATAAGAAGCGTCACAACCGCCATAAGCACAATTGAGTGAAAGCCCTATAGAACGAAGGTAAGGTTATTCTTATGCGTTGCCTTAGGTAATTGTACTTACTTTATAGTTGTAGAAACAACAACAGCTACCGCTGTTCGTTGGTACCTTGATTGCTATGTGCTTTCCATCGATAGCACCAATGCAGTTCGGAAATTTTTATTGCTCCATGAATTCCGTTGCCCACTTGTGCATGTTATTTGAGTTCAATTTTGGAAACTCTCCGTGCAACGCAGTGCAGATTTCGGCAGAAACAAGATCAATTGTGCTGCCCAAGTGTTGCTTACTAATCCTATAGGTCGAGCCAACGTGACATTGTAAGTCTCCAGTCGCAAAACATCTAATACAAACGAAATAAGTAGGTTTTTTATATATTTTTTGTGTTGCAATGGATTTACTCGAAAACAATGGCTAATTTTGCTTTGAGTGGAATAGCGTTTGGCCGTGAGTTGCGCTTGGCTACTAAAAATTGTTTCACCAATGAAAATAGATAGTTGAACTGGTTTTCATCCATATGAAAGTTCTGGAAAGTTCTGGTTCATTGTAGGGTTTTGCAGCATATTCTGAAACTATGAAATGTGTAAGAGACACAGCAATTTGTAAAAATATTAATTATATAAATTCTCATTATTATGGAAACTCCTCTTTTGCTTCCTCTGCTGCAAATAAGGGTTTACCCAACATTTTTGACACCTCCGTCTGCGCTGTACTTCATTCTTATTTTTAGCCACCAACACCTCGATCTCAGAGCTCATTTTTTAATTTTTAAACTTACTTTAAGCTGTTTCAAGAGAGTGGCAAATCACTTTTTAGGTTCTTGGCCACACTATTTTAAAGTTCGACACAACTGAAATGAAGAGCAGATTCCCGTCAATAATTTTTCGCGGTGCTGTATACTGACCTTTACCGAATCGAATCTGCTCAAGACGAGATGACTAATAATCGATTTTGAAATATTTCTGTCATCGCCTATCGACAACAATGAACCATATATCGATGATGTTGTAATTTTCCCTTTATTCCAATGGACTTAATCTTGACTCCAAGTTCATCGTCACCACCTATCTCTTCGATTTCCTCCTGAAGTTGACTTGCTGCGTCAACGATTCGAGTCTGCACTTGAGCTCTATGAATAATAATGGAATACCCCCAACTTCTAAACGGCTGGATGGCCGTTTCTAAGCCCGGATGGCAAGAAAGGAAGCACAGTTGACCCCAAAGGTGACCGTTTTCAGTTCGTTGTCTCGGAATAGAATTCGCTGGAAAGGAGTGTGCTTCACATCAACCCAAATCTGCCGATACATTTTGGTGATGTCGGCATTGAAATAACGGTAACATTGTAATAACGGTAATAACGCCACTTCAGGAACTGCAGGGTAAGGTCCGATTGTAGGACCAGACCAGCATGCGGCAGATCCTTAAGGCTCAAGCCGTTGGTCGAGGGGTTGAAACAACGCGGACTTTAGTGGTTGTGCTCTCAGGCTTGAATACGGGAGATAGTAATTGGCAGAATCATGATCCATTGGAACATCGGTAATATGGTCGAGCTCTAAGTAGTCTCACATCACGGACACACTCTCCAATTCGATGAGTTAAAAGAAGCTCAGAAAATTGTCATACGAAACGTACAACGAAATAACTTTAAAGAAGACGTAAGGCATATAACAAGATGTTTAGGCCTAGAAGTAGGCAGCGATCCGGGGCGACAAACCCATTGGTCCTTCGAGCCGGATAATGTTCTGGAGGGGATTGGTTTCCTGGGGTGAATTATTTCGTCAGAAGAAAAAACGTGTCCGCGTCTTGTCTATTTCGCACTATATTTTTAATTCCCATTTTCGTTTTTACAGTAATTTACTTAAACCTATATTTACTCCAGCAATATGTTGCCCAACATGTTGCCACGGAGTGGTGGGTTTGTCGCCCCGGATCGCTGCCTACTTCTAGGCCTAAACATCCCGCCCCCCTTGCAGGATCATGCAACCAAATTGGCGCGATACAAGGGGGGTCCGGTAGGCGCCTGATAAGGTCCATCCGAATACGGTGTGCTGCGCCACGGGGAGTCCTTCTGTGCTCGCGAGCATCCCTTCGCGGACGACGTCCCCGTAGACGTCAGCTCCCAGGATGAGCGCAACGATGGCAGGATGGTCGAACCGGTCGTCCGCCAGGGTGAGGTGCCTGACTCGATTTCGGAGTCCTGGGTCGATGGCTGCCGCAGGAGTGCGCAGGTGCAGCTTGGGGTCCACTTGGAGCACGACCTCCAACTTGAAGTCAGTGTTAATGGGCGACCGGATCACTGCGGTGCAGGCTTCTTCCTTTCCGATTGTCACCGTCTGGAACTTGAACGCTCTGGCCAGCGACGCGTTGATTAACGACACGGGCCGGCAGGGGTCGATCAGCGGCCTGGTCTCGTAGACCGTGACACCATTGTCGATTTTGACGGTGGCCGTCGGGAGGACCGGCGGGTTGCGGTGCTGCAGCAGTGTGGCCAGAGTTGGAGGTCGGGTGGAGCAGGCTGTGGTGGTTTCCACGGCAGTGTTTGCAGCGGTCCCCGCTGCGACAATTGCGCCCAGAGTGCTCGTGGGCCAGGCAGTTGGCGCAGTATTTGTTGATGAGCGCCGCCCGCAAACGCTTTTCAACGCTTAGCCGCAGGAACCGCCCGCACTTCCGCAGAGGATGGACGCCTCGGCAGACTCGGCAGCGGTAGGACGTGGTACCTCGGGTACGTCTGCCTTCTTCGGCTTGCTCCTGACTGCGAGAGCGTCGAGACTGACGGGGTGCCATAGTGGTTGTTGGGCTGCGGAAATGGTGAAATGGATTACTGGAGTTGTATCTGTAATTGTAATGACAAGCTGTAAGGAACGAAGGACTTAAGCCTAAGGGACGGAGGACAGCTTCTTAAGGGCCAGCGTACACACTGGCTTAGGTGGAGTGGATCGCGGAGTCCATGGGCAGTAGGACCACCTTCGCGATTGGCCTTTTGATAAGGCCGCGGGCTGTGAGGAGGTCTATCACGCGGACCTTGTCATCGGCGCCGGGATAGGTTTTCTGCACCCGACCCGGCCGCCATTCTTGCGATGGTACGTTATCCTCTTTGATAACGACGAGGTCTCCAATTTCGAGGTCTCTCGTTGGATGCTGCCACTTGTTCCGCTTATGCAGCTCTCGAAGGTACTCTGTTTTCCATCGTGAGCAAAACTGTTGGTTCAGAGCCTTGAGATGCTGCCAGCGGTTGAGGATAGAGGAGGCACTCTCCCTGATTTCTGGCTTCGCCACGGACAGTAACGGGCCGCCGACCAGGAAGTGACCCGGACTGAGAGCCAGTGGGTCCGTCGGATCCTCAGACATAGGGGAGATGGGGCGCGAGTTGAGGCAGGCCTCAATCTTGGAGAGGAAGGTCGAGAACTCTTCCAATGTGTATTTATAGGTACACATAGACCTTTGGAACAGAGTCTTGAAACTCTTGACGCCTGCCTCCCACAGGCCACCCATATGTGGCGCTCCCGGAGGGATGAATCGCCACGCTAGGCCCTGCTGGCTGTACACCTCAGATGTCCGAGCCTTGACTGTCTCCAGAAGGTCCTGGGCCAAAGCTCTGGAAGCACCTACAAAGTTCCTGCCATTGTCGGAGTGGACTTCATGGGGGCATCCTCGCCTCGCGACAAAACGAGCAAACGCAGCGAGGAAAGTGTCGGTGGACAGGTCGGAGGTGGCTTCCAAGTGGATCGCCTTGGTGGTGAAGCACACGAACACGCACACATAACCCTTGGTTAATCGGCAAGCGCGTCCGGTGAAACTCTTGACGTTGAAAGGCCCGGCGAAATCGACTCCGGTGTACGTGAACGGTCGGGAAAAGGTTACACGTGTGGAAGGAAGGTCGCCCATTAGTTGGGTCTGGAGTCGTTTGCGTTGGATGACGCAAATCTTGCAAGAGTGGATCACTGCCCTTACTACGTGACGTAGTCTAGGGATCCAGTACGTAGCGCGGAGCAGGCGGACGACCACCTGGTTCCCACTATGGAGGGCTATGTGATGAGTGAACCGGACCAGCAAGCGAACCAAAGTGCATGCGGGTGGCAGTATGATCGGATGCCGCTCGTTGTACGACATCGAAGCCAAGGCTTGGACTCGGCCACATGCTCGGATGACGCCGTTCCGGTCAACGAACGGATTGAGAGTCCGTAGGGAACTCGAGGCCAGGAGAGGCCGCTTCGTAGCGAGGCACTGATGCTCGTTGGCGTAGTGGATTTTTTGCGTCATGATGGTGACGACTTGCAGTGCGGCAGCTATCTCATCCCTGCTGGGATTCTTATCGGGATGGATCGACTCCCTTCTGCATCGTCGAGTGAATCGCCTTACGTAGGCAAGCATGCGTAGAGCGCGCACGAGATCGGAGAAACGGCTGAGGATGTCAGTGGCGCTGCTGCTGGCGTGGTGCACCTTGATGGTTCGTCTCTCCAGGTCCGTCTCAGGGGATATGGCCAGAGGACAAGGCCACTCGGATGGAGGGCATCGCAACCAGGCAGGGCCGTGCCACCACATTTCGTTTGTGCTGAGGTCCTTGGGTCCTAGACCTCGGCTGGCCAGGTCTGCCGGATTGTCCTCGGATCGGACATGGCTCCATCGTACGTTGGAGCTGCACCGCGCTATTTTGGCGACTCGATTACCCACAAACGTGGTCCACTCGCACGCCGGCCTGTTCAGCCAGGCCAGCACAATGGTGGAGTCGGTCCAAAACGATACTTGTCTGGTATCGAACGGAATCTGTGGAAGGATGGCAGAGGAGAGTTCTGCCAGAAGGAGGGCCCCGCACAGCTCGAGTCGGGGTAGGGAAACCGTCTTCACGGGCGCTATGCGGGTTTTAGCGGTCAGAAGGTTGCAAAAGGTACCATGGGACTGCTCTACTCGGATGTAGATCGCCGCCCCATAGGCGCGCTGGGATGCATCGCAGAATCCATGAATCTGCACCTTGGCTGCTGGGCAGACGTGTAACCACCTGGGTATGCGGATCGACTGAAAGTCCGGAAAAGTCTGGAGGAAATTCTCCCATGTTTGAGATAGGTCGCTCGGGAGGACGTCATCCCAACCTATATCTCTCAACCAAATTTCCTGCATGAACATCTTCGCTTGAATGACAAAGGGGGCAAGCCATCCTGCTGGATCGAACAGCTTCGCAATTTGGGACAGAACATTGCGCTTCGTGCAGGACGCCTGAGTAACTAATTCGGGGGAGACGAAAAAGAACTCGTCGGCACTGGCTTGCCATCGGATTCCCAAGGTCTTCGCAATGCTGCTCTCTTCGAGCTCTAGGAAGTCAGCTCGTAATCGGTGGTCGACTGGAATGTCGCGCAGAACGCCCTTCTGGTTGGCGGTCCACTTTCGGAGGGGAAACCCTGCAGAGTTGAGGGCTTGTCGTAGCTCTGCAATGGCGGAGATTGCCTGAGCCTGAGTGTGCGCACCCGCCAGTACGTCATCTACGTACATATAATTGGCCAGAATGTCACTGGCCAGTGGAAATTCGAAGCGCACATCTTGTGCGAGCTGTCGTAGGAACCGAATGACGAGGAACGGCGCGCAGTTGACTCCGAAAGTGACCGTGTTTAATTCGTAGTCACGCACATCTCCGGCAGGATCTCGGAAGAGGATGCGCTGATACGGGGCATGTTGAGGCGCCACCAGAATCTGGCGATACATCTTATTGATGTCGGCATTGTACACGTATCGGAAAACGCGCCACTTTAAGATCTGCGTAGTCAGATCCGATTGAAGAACGGGTCCCGGATGTAGGACGTCGTTGAGGCTTTTGCCGTTTGAGGACGGACTGGAGGCGTTAAACACAACGCGAAGCTTTGTGGTGGTACTCTCTGGCTTATAGACCGCATGATGAGGGAGGTAAAAATTGTTTGGGCCGTTTGTGGAAGGAACTGGTCTCATGTGACCAAGGTCCGAGTACTCCTGAAGGACCTTATCGTACTGCTCTTTCAGGGATGAGTCCTTATTCAAGCGATTCTCATTGCGTAGGAGCTGAGCTAGTGCGATAGATCTTGAATGACCAAGGTCAATGGATTCAGGATTCTTGAAAGGAAGGGTGACCACATATCTGCCCCTTTCGTTCCTTGTGAGCGTCCGCTGAAACAACTTCTCACAAGCTGCGTCGGACTCTTTAACCAGTTTAACTGGGATATCCTCCACCTCCCAAAACTTGGTGAGAAGTTTTTCCAATCTCACTTCCTCGTTGAGCGTGATGCGGGTGGCGAAAGATGATATGGCCTTGGCGCCAGTGTTGGAAACGGGACCCGTAATGGTCCAGCCAAAGATCGTTTCCTGTCCTAAAAGGGAACCACAGATATTGGTACAGGACCCCTTTAGCAGGATGGATGGAAGGATGTCGGCTCCCAGTAGGACGTCTATCTGGGAACTCTTATAGAATTCCGGATCTGCCAGTTGCAGATCGGGAAGATCTTCCAAAGCAATTTTTGGAATTGTGTAGGAGGGCAGATTTCCTGCCCGGCTTAACAGGAGAGCCAATATGGAAGTGGCATAGTCGCTGAGGCTGGGCTGCAATGGTTCCATTGAGCCCTGAGACTTGAGCGTCAACCGACTGATACTGGGGTCGTATCAATTTGAACAGCCGTTCGGAAATGAAGGTTGCTTCCGACCCAGAGTCAACCAATGCACGCGCTGTATATTTGTTCCATAAGGAACAAACATGGATTATTGCCGTGCCGAGGAGGACGCTATGCGTGCTTTCCGAGAAATAGTTTTGGACCGTTGGTTGTGGGAGAGAAGTGGACTGTATACTGATGGGGGAATCCGAAACTATTCCAGGATCACCTGCTTGGGTATTCGTGGGACGATGTAGGAGACTGTGGTGACGATCCTTGCAGGTGTGGCAATTATGCGCGCTAGTGCAGTCCCTCAGGTTATGACCTCTGGCAAAGCAATTTAAACACAATTTATGTTGTTTAATGATGTCGGATCGCTCTTGGACGGACATTCGCAGGAATTTCGGGCATGTTCTGAATGGATGGTTCTCCTTGGCGCAAAGTCGGCAAGTCTGAATCTTCGCCGTAACCTTGGCCTCAAAGGAGTTCAGTCGGTTGGATGGAGGTTCCCGTCTGGTTGCCTTAACCGCCAGCGGTTGAACTACAAGTGGCCTTACATCCTCGATTGCCTCTAAAGTTCGATACCGCTCCAGTAGGAACGTGTTTAGTTCTTTCCAAGTCGGAATATCAACCTTACTGTTTGTAGGGGGCGGATCACCAGGTATTAGCACTCACAAGCCAGTCAAATGAAACCAACGCGTCTATGCATTCCACTTCATGCACTTAAGTTTATTTTCGGTTATTCAGGTATAGTAGGTAATAACAAAAGGTATGTAGAGGCGAGAATTCGTATGTATGTAATGAAATGAAATGTAATGTATGTACGAAAGACGTCGAACGATCGTAACGGGGGTGGGCGCGCAACTGCCAAACCCCGCTCCAGCTAGTGGCCGCCCGAGCTCTGGGCGGCTCTCCTGAGTGCCGTGTGCAAGAGCGTACGTGAGTGAGTCGGGCGCGATGCGCTCTCCAGAGCGCTCTCCACAGTGCGCTGCGGAAGTCAGCGGCTGCCCTGAACATCCTCCCCCCCCTTGCAGGATTGCAAAGTATAATTGAGGGTTTTGTTTAATAAAAGAGGGTCTACGGATGGCGGCGCTATCCCTGGATGCTGGGATGCTGAAACCCACGGTGACGCTGCTGCATTTCCTCCGAAAGGCTGGCTGGCGGGAGTACGAGGGCGGCGTTCAGCTCGGGACGCAGGAGATGGCGACGAAGATGCTGTGGCTGAGCGGGCTGAACGACGAGACGCGGGTATGTGAAGTAGCGTGTGGTGATTCTTGCCACACTCCCTGCACAGCCCGCCACTGCGACAATCACCGCCGGAATGCTGATGAGCCAGGCAGTTTGTGCAGTACTTATTTGTAAGTACGGCTCGGAGCCTCTTCACAGGGCTCAACCGTAGAAAGTGGTGGCAGGTCCGTAGCGGATGGACTCCTGGGCAGACTCGGCATCGGTAGGAGTTCAGACCGCAAGCGCGTCGGCTCTCAATGATACGGTCGGCGCGGGACTGTGGGCCCAAGGCTGGATGCGGAAATCTAGGATGAGATGAAGGTGTCGACGAAGCATTAATACGAGAGTTGTAACGGGTTAAAGGCCCACCTTGGGCACTGGACATTGTCACGTGGTTACATGTAACTGAGTTGAGGTTTGGGCTTGAACTCGGCACGGAGTCGTGATCGCCAAAACAGTGATTATTACGGATGTCATCCCGTCGGTCAACCGTTGGAGAGCGTCCTAGCAATTCTGCGGAGAAGGCCGGTAGAGGATTGCTTTTGTCGCCTCGAGAGCCCGCATCTCTTACCCTTTGGATAGGTACTCTAGACACCTGACTCGAAAAGGACACAACCTGGGGGGCTCTCTGAACGGCCGTATTAGACACTGGCCCAGAGAGCACCCAACCGAAAACTGTTTCTTGCCCGAGGAGAGAGCCACATATGTTCGTCTGTAAGCCGCTTGACAGTACGGATGGTAGAAGGTCAGCTCCGATCAGGACATCGATTGGTGAGCTCTCGAAAAATTTAGGATCCGCCCACGGAAGGCTAGGCAGATCTCTCAGCATATTTTGGGAGATCGGATGCGAGGGAATATTCGCTGCCACCTCCGGAATAACGTAAGCTGTAACGTTTAATTGTAGCCCCGACTTAGTCGGAGAGCGGATGGAAAAATTGCAAAGCTTTTTTGACTGAGCGGATACAGTATGATTAATGCCGGAAACCTGTGCCTGGATAGGTTGGAATGGCAGTTTGATCATGCTGACTAGACGTTCCGTAATGAACGTGGCCTCGGAGCCAGAGTCGATCAAAGCGCGGGCGCGAAAATTGGCCCTCAGATGGCAAATATTAATCATAGCCGTGCTCAGGAGGACTGCACTTGTACTGGAAGCGAAATAAGCCTGAACGTTGGACAAGGATTCGGAAGAGCTCGGATGTTGTACGAATGTGGAAGTCGGCTCGTTGGAACTTGGATTGCCACGGTGCAGCAGCGTGTGGTGCCGTTCCCCACAAGTGACGCAGTTGTGGGCGCTTTGGCATTCTCGGATCTGATGTCCTCGTGCGAAGCAGTTCAGGCATAGCTGTTTCTGTTTAATGCAGCTGGAACGAGCATCAACGGTCATGTGGAGCAAGCGAGGACAATCACGGATAGGATGATTCTCTGTGGAGCAGAGATCACATGTCCTCCTCTGCGGATTCACTGTTGTCTCGAACGAGTGAACCCTCCTAGGAACAGGACTCCCTTGGGACCGGAACGGATTACTTTTAGAAGGTGGCGGATTCGCATCGCCTTTCGAACTATGTGGATTGGAAGGGTGGCTCTCGATCGCCTCTAGCGTCAGATACCGCTGACTGAGGAAGGAGTCCATCTCTTTCCATGACGGCATCTCCTTCTTGTCGGTTATGGACTCTTCCCACAACGCGCGGGTTAATCTCGGCAATCTTGAAGCGCAAATGGTCACGAGCAAGCTATCCCAATTGTCAGTGGAGACCTTGGAGTGGGCGAGTGCGGTTAGAACTCCCTGTATCGTACTTTGCAGTTCTTTCAGAGCACGACTTGAATCGGACCCGATATGAGGCACAGAGAGGAGAAGATGAATCTGGTTAGTCACCAGGAGCCGTCGGTTCTCATATCGGTCACTAAGGGAATCCCATGCCGTCTCGAAGCCATCGTTGGTCAGCGGGGACTTCTCAACGATGGCCTTCGGATCGCCACTGGTCTTAGTGGCGAGGTAGTACAGCTTTTCTACGGGTGAGAGTCTAGGATTGTTAATATAAATGGCTGTGAAGAGGTCCCGAAAAGTGGGCCAGCGAACGTAATCCCCTGTGAAAACTTCGATGTCACAGGGTGGCAGTCGACAGCCGCCATTGAAGTCCGGCTGTGCAGGAGGACGGACTACTGGGCTGGCCGATTGGACCGTAAGGTCGTCTAGGCACCGTTCATAATCGTCGTAGCACGAGTCGTACATGGCTTGGATCTCTAGTTGGGTGCCAGGATCCTCGTCAACCGACGCCATTGAACAGGCCTCGAATTCAGAATCGACCTTTGCCCACATGCTCTGTAAGCGGTCTCTACGGACCTGAGTGATAGCGGGGGATGGCGTGCTGGTACCGGAAGCGGTAAAACGGTCTTTCAAACTGGTCAGCCTGCCGATGGCTGCTACCAATTTCGCACGTGCGGAGATGAATGCTGTTTGGGCCATTGGAGAAGTGTGTCGAGAGCTGATGGGGCTGGTAGGTGGAAGAGCTGGTACCTTTAGCGTGACTGGCGAAGGGAACAGGACCGATTTGCTCTTTGCCGCGGAACTCGTACTCGGCTTAGGCGTAACGGGTAACTTTATCGGTTTAGTCACCGAGGTAGGTGTGCCTGGGGCGGAACCACTGCGTGGTGTCCTACTACCTGTAGCGGGCCCTGGCAAAAGTTTTTTGCTGTCCTCGTCACCAGTGGGCATGTTCTGACCTCACCCGCTGAGAACAACGAAACGGAAGCGGAAGTGTCGGGTGGATGGACACGGAAAACGGACCCAAAAATCCTTTGGTATTGACTTGTTGGCAAGTCGGAAGCGCTTGGATATACTATGGCGAACGGGCGCTAATATTGGGAGTCGGTGGCAAGTGACACCCAAAAACAATATACCCGCCGAAAGTAGGGTAGCGCGTCACTGGACAAGCCACCACCGAAAACGATACACCCTAAAAATACAGGGTAGCGAGTCGTTTGGCGCTCCGTTATGCGCAAGAGCGGCGCCGATAATCTGCTCTCCCAACAAAAACAACGCGCGCTACGGTGGAGAGGCGAACGCGAAAACGAGCAAAAGCAGGCTCCGCTATTGCTGCTTGTATGTATGGATGTACATAGGTGCGGGGAGGTGTGGATATACAGACGCAAGAATATGCAGCTAATATATATATGTATGCGGGTATGGAAAAAATAAGTGAAGATTCGGATAGATGGTTTATATTGTAGGTGGAAATATGTATGGGCAAGAATATGCAGTTTTATGTGTATATATTTCGGATAAAAATCTATATATCTATATGATGCGCAAGGATATGCGGTTGGGATATATAGATATGTGCAAGGATATGCAGTTTTATGTGTATATATTTTGGATAAAAATCTATATATATATATGATGCGCACGGATATGCGGTTGGGATATATAGATATGTGCAAGGATATGCAGTTGTGATATACTATATGGATGTAGGTGCATTTAATTGCGGATTAGTACATATACATATATATATGTATATAGGCTCAAGAATATGCAGCCAATATATATGTATGCGGATCTCAACAAATGCGGACAAGAATATGCCGTTTGGAATTGGACGGAAAAACACAAGATCACGGCACTTCACTGGTGTTTTGTACGTGGTACTTATCTTGGTTCCCCTGATAGAGTGATCCGCCTATGCTTGCTGGGGTGCGCTTCTCCTTGTTGGTGAAGATCCGGCTCGAAGGACCAATGTTTGTAGGGGGCGGATCACCAGGTATTAGCACTCACAAGCCAGTCAAATGAAACCAACGCGTCTATGCATTCCACTTCATGCACTTAAGTTTATTTTCGGTTATTCAGGTATAGTAGGTAATAACAAAAGGTATGTAGAGGCGAGAATTCGTATGTATGTAATGAAATGAAATGTAATGTATGTACGAAAGACGTCGAACGATCGTAACGGGGGTGGGCGCGCAACTGCCAAACCCCGCTCCAGCTAGTGGCCGCCCGAGCTCTGGGCGGCTCTCCTGAGTGCCGTGTGCAAGAGCGTACGTGAGTGAGTCGGGCGCGATGCGCTCTCCAGAGCGCTCTCCACAGTGCGCTGCGGAAGTCAGCGGCTGCCCTGAACACTTACTTTGGAGCGATTGCTCCCATAGGGATAGGGTGATCTTTGGAAGTTTGGAGGAACACATAAACACGAGGAGACAATCCCAATTCTCAGTGGAGATATTGGATAGCTCCAGAGCCGATAGGCACCCTTGGATGGTGCTCTGTTAATCTTTTAGTGCGGTCCCCGACTCATGAGAGATGGGTTGCACATTAAAGAGGATTCGGAGTTGGCTATTTACTAGCAGTCGCTTATTTTTGAATCTGCTGACGAGTGCTTGCCATGCTGACGCAAAACCACAAAAACCACACAATAGCCTTGGCATCGCCACTCGTCTTTGCGTTTAAGTGGAAGAGCTTCTCCACTTGTGTCAGGCCAGGATTGTTGATGTACACCGCGGTGAAGATGTCCCGGAACGTGGGCCATTTCAAATAGTCTCCGGCAAAGACTTCGGTGTCAACAGGTGGTACCCGGCAGCCTCTTGGCTGCTGTGCCACATTTGGAAGCGCCCGTGGAACCGTAAGGTTCTCGATCTGCTCGCTTAGCATGGACGCACACCGTTCGTATGCCGCGTAGCAGTGGTCATACTTGGCGTGAAGGGTGACCGTGTCTGTCTCGCCGCTCCGGTCCGCAGACTCAGAGAGCGCCTTGGAACAGCGCTCGAACTCTTGTTCTACCTTGTCCCACAAGCTCCGAATCTGATCTTGTCGGACCTTGAGCGTGTGCAGTGACACTTCGGCATTGGAGACAAATTTGGACTCGAACTGAGTGAGGCGATCGGTCACCGAAATGAAAGCTGTAAGCGAAGCCATGCCTTTTATTTTAAAGGTCTGACCGACAGATCTAGTAACGGGTGAATGCGTATCAACGGCTTGACTTGGATCGGAAAGTGATCTTCTGCGGAGGCTGACCGGAACGGAAAGGGGCTTTGGCTTTTTTGGGCTTTGCAGGGTCTATTGGCATGCTAGGATTTTAGGCAGCCACAAAGACTTGCGGAAAATATTCTTGGAACCGATAAACCAGTGGGAACAGGACAGTTCGGAACAGTGGAATGGACCGACCAGATAATAAATAAATATTAATAATTATTTAATATAAGCGCCGCGGACCACAAAGCGAGTATTGCTTTTTAAATTTTAATAATAAAAATAGCTCGGCCAAGAAAAAATACTAGTTTATGAATGATGTGCTATTAGATGCGGATGCAGATGTGATGTGATGCTGGATGCGGATGCAGATGTGATGCTAGACGGTGGGACCGTTTAGAATGTTCTTTGAGTATTTTTCTGCTAGTGCGGTGATATCGATATCGATATATAATAAGTATGTATGCATGTATGGGTGTAATAACAAGTGGTTGGAGATTTTGTGTTTTATGTTTATGTTTAGTAAAATAAGTTAATATAGTGATTCGTGTTTATGTGGTGATGTCTTATTATTAAATGCAGGCAAGGCGTACGTGATTGGAGTTGTGGTACGCTTGCGTTGGCCGCCATGTATTTAGATATGTAAATAAAGTGTATGTCACTAGATTCGTGTGGCACTCTCTATTTTTGTATACATATGAATGTGACTGTGGATTTGTGCAGAGATTTTGGATTAAGTATATGTTGTGTTCGCTTTTATATTTGGTGGCGTAAAATCTGTTTAATTAGTATTATATATGTTGAAAGTCCTTTGGAAAATGTGCCGTGCATATGTCAGCAACAATGTATGTATGGCTGTACAAGTGTGTGTACGATGAAGTGCCGGCATGCATGTGCATGTACATATATAAGTACTGGAATTCACCAATAAATGCGTAACAATATATGGAATAACAACATTAACTTGCACTTTTTATTGGGAGGACTGGGAAACTATGTGTACCGGCCAATATTCGGACATTTATTTCCACAATGTGGCGCCTTATGTATCAGCCTATATGCGGACAGGTTTGCATACATACATATGTGTGTATGCAAAAGTGTAGGTACGGCGGCTGGCGATGGATCGGACAATAGGAAAACGATCATATATTTGAACGGAGTGTTCGGAGGAGAAAGCACCAGGAATAAATAACGATATGTGCACAGGAGTTGCCACTTGGCAATGTGCAGTAGTATCAGGAGTATTACTTATCTGGGCTTTTTTCTTCGGATTTCGGAATTCCAACGATGATTGCTGGGGCGAGTGGATTGGGGGTATGAGTATCCGTGATTCTTAGTATCAGTGTGAGGTATCCGGCTCGAAGGACCAATGTTCTGGAGGGGGTTGGTTTCCTGGGGTGAATTATTTCGTCAGAAGAAAAAACGTGTCCGCGTCTTGTCTATTTCGCACTATATTTTTAATTCCCATTTTCGTTTTTACAGTAATTTACTTAAACCTATATTTACTCCAGCAATATGTTGCCCAACATGTTGCCACGGAGTGGTGGGTTTGTCGCCCCGGATCGCTGCCTACTTCTAGGCCTAAACACAAGACATAAAGAGACACAAAGACACACATGGCAAGGAGCATCGTGCAGAACTGTGTGAGGTGTACTAGAGCCAGGCCAAAAGATCTTGAAAAGATCGTGGGAAATCTGCCACCTCTTCGTGTCACACAAGCAAGCCCATTCCTAAATTCTGGGGTCGATTATTGTGAACCATTTAAAATCCACTATAAAATTCGAGGAAAGAAACCAAATACAGCTTACATTGCGATATTCTGTTGTTTCGCGACAAAAGCAGTACTTCTGGAGCTAGCAGCGATCTCACCACAGAAACATTTTCAGCGGCACTTTAACGGTTCATTCGCGTCGAGGAAAATGTCAAATGTTCCACTGCGATAATGCAACGATTTTCGTAGGAGCCAGAAATAAGCTTCAAGAGTTAGAAGAGGGAATATTTATTTGTTTATTTATTTATCTGACGAAGAAGTGATTATGTTGGTAGCGGCACATATTGCTGTAAGAAGAAGTACAGCACAGTTGGAGGCGCCAACATGTCAAAATTATCAAAATGCTCATTTTCCGTGATCCGCTTAAGACATAGTACTGCCTCAACTGCTTGTATTAAAGCAATCCTCTCCTCACTTTAAACATTTGCTCTCTTTTGGTTTTGCGCACAAATTTTGCCCCCACCTTTCACTATGACTCCAGTAAAAATGGGCACATATATTTTACTGGCACCCCTATCAGCTGTTCTCACAGTCCACATTCGTGTGAATATCGATACTATCCATAAAAATTCATGGATCCCGTTTACGTTGCTGGATACTGACTCCAGGAAAACACAAACGAAAAATTACTGGCCCCGTTTTTTTTATATGAAGTTTGGCAGTAATTTTTAGTTTCCGCGGTGCTGGATACCCAGCTAAAGGCTAAAAAGGTAATTTTGCAGGTCTGCAACAACAAAGGGATACAATTCAAATTTATTCCTCCTCGTGCACCACATTTTCGTAGATTATGGCAGGCTGCAGTAAAGTCTACCAAACTTTTACTATTAAAGAATGTGACGACGGCAAACTTAAACTATAAATAGTTTGAAACTATTATAATTAAAACAGGGGCGATATTAAACTCTCGACCTTTAGCACCGAAATCGGACAACCCAAATGACATAACGGCAATAACACCAGGACACTTCCTGATAGGAGAGCCATTAACTGTACAAGCTGACAGTGCGCCATCCCAGCAACTAAACAAGCTCGGTCAACGATGGCAAGCATCACAATGTACTCAATGGTCTAAGGAATATTTACGACAGTTACAGCAGCATCATAAATGCAGGAAGTCGTCGGCGAACATTAAAAAAGGTTAATTAGTAATACTGAAAGAAGTCAACACACCAGTATTACAATGGTTACTAGGAAGAATTGTTCGAGTATTTCATGGCAAGGACAATTTCGTACGAGTGGTCGAAGTCAAAACAGCAGAAGAAACCTTTAAACGGGAAATCAAATATGTAGCTCCATTGTTCATAGAAGACGAACCCACACAAAAACATCCAATAGATTAGTCAATCAGAGAATTTAATGGAGAATCATCAGAAGATAGACAACCAAAAAGAAGGACATAGGCTGTCATTGTCAATGGCAAATGAAGACATTACACCAAGGCACCCGTTCACAATCAATATTGATGGTTGAACTTACTATGTTCAACGATGTACGATTTCAAGTAAAGTACAAAATCGTATGGTTAGACCTCATTAGATACCTAGGCATAAATGGTAAAGAATTTCCACCCGCTTGAATAAAAAAACATAATTATCCGTTTAATGACCCAACACAAACATGTTAGATGCACCGCTGACCTAAATAAACAGGCAACGACCAGCTGGATGCATTCATATATACATTATTTAAACTATTAATAGCAGTTTCGTAAAACCCACTCTGAATGACCTGCATTCGGTCAAATTTATATTATTTATTTTACCTAGAACTAAAAACGAATCGTAAGAACCTAAGTAAGCAATTGTTGCCGACCCAAAACTGTATAGAAATCTTGTATATTTTCTAATATAATCAGTACGAAAGAAAACTCTGACGTATTCACATCTCCGACGCCCAATTTGTTTTAGGTACCGATTGCAACGACATTTTGTTACTGGTACATGAACCGGTGGCATACACGTTCTCATTTTCAGTATACGATTGTCAAATTGACGCTCACAAGAACCAAGTGAATCTATATCAATCGATTCATTTGATTTTTTCATTTGGTGATGCCCGACTTTTTGGACTCAATCGGTAGACCATTTGGTTTTAGACAATTTGGTTACTTCCAACTTAAAAACTTGGATTTATTTGGCAAATCTTACAGAATTGATCAACTTGGCGATCAATTCACAAACAAATTGAAGGAAAATTCAGTTGTTTATTGTATATTGTTTAATGTTGTTTAAAGTTTAACAATTTACAGTTAAACTGTAAGGCTGTAAATTACATGTCAACTATTTAAACGAAAGGGAGAATGTAAATACTTGTCGGAGATGGTGAAGTAATATTATTATTATTATGTTTGTAAATAACTAAGAAATGTTTAAAAAATGATATTCGAACGATACTAGCTATCGATATTTTGTTAGTGCGACCCAAGGTTGCTGAGAGCATAGTCGGAGAGCAAGAGAGACTCTCAGATGAGCATGGCCTAAGTGTTGTTGTAAAAAGAAGGAAGCACAAAAAGAAACAAAAAAAAGACGAGCAAAGCGCCGGGCAAAGAGGACGAAAAATTAGGTCCAGTCATTCTGTGCGTGTAAATCAAAACGACAACAACTTGGGACTTGCTGTGCTTTGGCGACTAAAAAAATAAAAAAATGAACAAGGAAAATGAAGAGCATGATGTGCCATTGGATCCATTGGATCCCGCCATCATTGGCGGGCACTTTTCGAGGCGCAGAACCGAAATTTTATGAAGCTCATTCAATCGTTGCAGGAATCAGGAAAGGCTTTTGAAAAAGCAAAATTTGTAACTCTGCCAAAGTACAATCCCGACGCTGTGTGTGCAGATGCTGCGGCCTGGTGCAAAACGGTGGACATAATCATGGCTGAGAATCCGATAGAAGGCAGCGCACTTGTGATGGCACTCAGTGACTCGCTTCAAGGTGGAGCATCACAGTGGCTATCGCAGATCTGCTACACGGGAATCAAATGGCCTGAGTTTCAAGAGCTGTTTGTTCATCGTTACGAGGGAATAGAGACGCCGGCAGCCATTTTGCTGAACATCTTCAACGGGAGACCAAAGCCGAGCGAGTGCTTGTCTGTATATGGCAGCCGCTTAGTGACGTCACTGCTGTCTAAATGGAAAACAATGAATCTGGAGGAAATAGCGGTGTCCGTTGTGCTAGCCCACGCATCCAAAATAGACAACCGACTGCAGCGCTTGCGTTTCACTACCAATATCAGAACACGCAGTGAATTGGAGCAGCAGTTGCGAGCGTATGCGTTTGGCAAACGGAACGACTACTATAGTGTGGATCACGCCCCCCCCCCCCCCCGAACGGAAGAAGCAAAAATTAACGCCGAAGCTTCACTGCCATTTCTGTGGCAAAGTTGGACATAAAATAGCGGAGTGCCGAAGCAGGAAAACTGGAGAGTGGAACGCGTTCAAGGGAAGTCAGACGCATGGCAATGCGCCACAGGGCAAAGAACAAGCAGCGGTGACATGTTTTAAATGCGGCAACCCTGGACACATTGCATCTATATGTACAAAGGTTACCTCAGCGTCGAGTAAGAGCGGCACATACGAGAGGCGAGTTGATGTCTGTACCGTGGTGGAGCCAAAGGGAACCCTGTATCAGTATGGTGAGCCTGTTCCATTTTTCTTCGACTCAGGCGCCGAGTGTTCATTATTGAAAGAAAAGCTGGCTGAAAATTTCGCAGGAAAGAGCATCAATAATAAGGTAGTTTTAAGAGGCATTGGCGATAATTCAATATCATCTACGTTGCAAATCCTATCAACTGTTAAAATTTGTGAATACTCTTTAGAAATCCTTTTTCATGTGGTAATGGATGAATGTTTGACATGTTTGTTGGCCGTGAAATTTTGAGTCAGGGTTTTGGTGTCTCGATAGATGCCAACAAATTCGAGATATATAAGATCAATACTGTCAACACGCTGTCCGACATTGCCAAAGTGGAATTTGCAAAGCTCATAAATAACGATCTAGAATTGTGTGAGTCAGACTAGTCGAAATATTGGAGCCATATGCACACAGATTTATAAAGGGCATCCCAAATAGTCGAGTAACAACTGGGGAGCTGGAAATTCGTTTGTTGGATATGAATAAAACCGCAATGAGGCGTCCGAGGCTTAGCTCAAAAGAGAAAACGTTAGTTGACCAGATCAACAGATCGGCAGTAAATTCTTTTCGAGTTTACACATGGCAAGCGGGTTTTATCAGGTACCCATACTGACTCGATAGAACGTACTGCATTTGTAACACCTGAGGGTCAGTACGAGTTTCTTTCCATGCCATTTGGTTTGAAAAATGCATCTTCTGTCTTTCAACGAGCGATAACGAGAGCTTTAGGTGAAATGCCATAGTGTATATCGATGACGTTTTAGTTGTGGCCGGCACGAGAAAGGAGGCGTACGATCGACTGGAAAATGTGTTGAACGTTCTGACTGAGGCCGGATTTTCATTTAATATAGTCAAATGCACGTTTATGAAACCAAGTGTTGCATACTGGGGTACAAAGTTGAAAATGGCGAACTAAGACCGAATCCGCGTAAGATAGAAGCCTTGGAAGCTTTGCCACCACCACAGTCTGTGACTCAACTAAGACAGTTCATAGGTTTGTCTTCTTACTTTCGGCAAATTGTTCCACGATTCTCCAAGCAAATGAAGCCATTGTATTTACTAACCTCTAAGAACAACCAGTTTGAATGGGAACCAAAACACGAACAGATACGACAGAAAATCATTTCAACACTAGTGAGTAACTCCGTTCTGATAATCAATGATCCACAGTATCCTGTTGAGTTGCATACCGATGCTAGTTCGATAGGGTATGGTGCCATATTGATGCATAAGGTAAACGGCAAATCTAGGGTTATCGAGTATTACAGGAAATGCACTACAGCGGCAGAATAAAAAAACCACTCATATGAGTTGGAAACGCTAGCTGTGTTTAATGCTGTAAAACACTTCCGCCATTACCTGCATGGCCGTCCTTTTGTGGTATACACTGATTGCAATTCTCTGCAAGCTAGTCGACATAAGATTGAGTTATCGCCTAGGGTACATCGCTGGTTGGCATATCTACAATCATTTGATTTTAGCATAGAGTATAGAAATGGAAATCATATGGCACATGTAGACTTTCTTTCGCGCAACCCCTTACCGGCTGATAGACATTCAAATGTGGTAAAGAATAAGGAATTGCGCGTGGGACTAGCGGAAATAACAAATAATTGGCTATTAGCAGAACAGCAGCGAGATAAAGAGTTAGCTGAAGTAATTTTAAAGATGCAAAATAATGAATTGCAGGATGAGATTGCAAAGACATATCAGCTGCGAGCGGGTATGCTGTACAAGAAAATACAGAGAAATGGTCGAACCAGGTGTCTGCCTGTAATACCCAGGGCGTTCAGGTGGTCAGTCATCAATCACGTACACGAAGCTTTAATGCATCTCGGCTGAGAAAAGACTTTAGATAAGGTTTATACTCAGTATTGGTTTGAGAACATGTCAAAGTATGTGCGAAAGTTTGTGGAAAATTGCATCACATGCACAGGCAAAGCGCAAATAGAATTGCATTCCATACCGAAGATCGACATACCATGGCATACGATACATATTGATATTAGTGGAAAGCTGAGTGGCAAGAGTGATCGCAAAGAATACGTGATACGTGCGACTGACCCGACCTTCCGCTGACATTGACTGGCGTCTTCGCATGTTCCTCCCCTCACCACCCCTCCCTACCCTGATTTCGTAATGATTAGCAGGTACACAGGCCCACGAGAGCGCTGTCCGACGATTGTCTCGGTCTTTCGTAGACGCTGACTGGCGTCTTTGTGTACTTTTCTTTCCCCCCTTTGTCTGTCCGTTCTCGTAGTGTGTAGCCCCGCTGGCGCCCAGGGTACCGTCCGGCGATTGCCTCGACTCTATGGGCGGCGCTGTTGGACCCACGAGTACCCAGAAGGTCCGCTGGATGAGTGTCCCGGCCTGTTGGAGACGCTGACTGGCTGACTGGCTGACTCGGCCGTCCTCGGTGATCTGGCTGGATTTCCTCGTCGTGGCCGGGAGAGTGGTCATGTTTGTGTTGTCGTGGCCGCGTCTATGCGTGTTTTCCTCCACCCGCTATCCAAGCCCTAAATCTCCACCCCCTTGGCCGTACCTGAACTTGGAGTCCCGGCAAATTGTAAATATTCTGTAGTTTCGACCCTGGCGTTACTGAGAGTTATACCCCGACCCAGAACGGTTCCTTACAATACCGAACGCTGTTCAGCAATTCAACGCTACTCCTCATATGAGCAATGCGTTATCTCTGCCAAAGGTTGCTATCCCCAAATTTGATGGAGACTACCTTAAAGGGCAACAATTTCATGACATTTTAAAGAAAATTATCTATGAAGCGCATGTACCCGTCATTCAGAAGATGTGGTATTTAAAAACCAAAGTTTCGGGAGAAGCAGAAAACTTAATCCGTTCTCGCTCCCCAAGAGAAGGAAATTATGTAACAGCATGAAATATGCTACAAGAGGATTTAAGCAAAAAAAAAAGTGCTAAGCAATGCGTTTATTTAAAGGATGTTGGATCCCCCGAGCACATCTAATGATGCCAAATCAATAAAAGCATTACATGATAACAAAAGAAAGATTAGCAGCGCGAAACAACATAAATATAGAGACGTATAAATGGGATAGGATTCTCTTATGTTTGCTTACAAAAAAATTAGATTGTCAAACACAAACGTTGTATGAGCAATCTGTTATGATTACTCAGTCGAACTCGTAGCAATTCAAATTTCGTTCAAAAATTAGTTTCTGCTCGTGTGTCTTTCTTAATCTTCGCTTACTAATGCCAGTATCATTAGCAAAACGCAAAATATCGGTAATAACTATCAATATATAAAATATCACCTAAAAAAAAATACATTTTACGTGTTACGTTGCTACTCTGGATTCAGGGCAGTGAAACCAACGCACTTAAAAACAGGCAGTTAGGTTTAAATAATGAGCATCTACAACATTCCACCACCCGTAAAACGACTAAACTTTGATAAGGGTCGTTTCAAAATGCCCTTTGACGTTTCGATCTCTGCAACTTTGACTTGTCCATCCTTTGCTTTTATGGGTCGCACAACTATTCCCCTTTTGCAGTTACCTGTAGGCTCGTTCGTTGTGTTGAGTTCATGGTGCCTGTTTGTAGGAGGCGGATTACCAGATAAACACAATACTTCGTTTTCCTTCACTATTTATTAAGTTTAGCTTATTCTCCAGTTCGAGTAGATTTATTTGGGTATATGTATGTATTTGTGTATATCGTAAATAGATCGAGAGTATGCATTAACCGAAATCGCTGTAAATGGGGGTGGAAGCACGACTGAGAACTCCCGCTTAAGCTAGTGGCCGCCCGAGCGCCGGGCGGATTTCCCCGTTTGAACGTTTAATTGTAAACCCGACTTAGTCGAAGAGCGGATGGATTGCAGAGCTTCTTCGACTGAGCGGATACAGTATGATTGATGCGTTGGTTGATGGATTGGTTAGAATGGCAGCTTGATCATGCTGACTAGACGTTCCATAATGAACGTGGCCTCAGAGCCAGAGTCGATCAAAGCGCGGGCGCGAAAATTGGTCCCCAGATGTCAAGTAGTAATCATGGCCGTGCTCAGAAAAACCGCACTTGTACCGGAAGCGAAATAAGCCTGAACGTTGGACATGGATTCAAAATAACTCGGATGTCGTACGAATGTGGAAGCCTGCTCGCTGGAACTTGGATTGCCACGTTGCAGCAGCAGGTGGTGCCGTTCGCCACAATTGACGCAGTTCTGGGCGCTTTGGCAAGTCAAAGTTTTTGTCAAACGGTTGTAACTTAGTCGTTTATTCATCGATTTTTAAAAGCGATGCCTTAAACGATGCCTAATTAATGTGTCTATATAAAAGCAAAAAATGTAGGCTGTTCGGGCGACGCCCGAGTGTAATTCCCTTATTTTGTACTCTTACTCGTATTGTACTTTCCATACTCTTACTGTTTCACTCTCTTGCTCTCTCTCAGCATCATGCTCTCACTTATCATCCATTATCTATGCTTCTTAACTCTCGTTTTCTCATATACATATGCGTCCTCATAGCGTAGCTAAGCGGACGGCAGCTTCATCTGCTAAAAGTCAGTTGCGAGTTTCCGCTTGATATAGTTGGCGCACAGAGCTTTTTTTGTACCAACTATTATTTGGCACGAGATTTTCTCGTTTGCCTCCCCAAGTTTTTTTTTTAACTCTCTAATTACGTTGTTAAAGGCTCTGGCATTTTCGGCCACCCTCACTATACAAATCACACAATTAATTATAACGTTTTGAATTCAAAACTTTTGTAAAATTTTTAATAATATAGTCAACAAAAAAGCTCGTTGTTTCAACATAGGCATTTAAATATTTTTTTTTCACCTTTTCCTGAGTTTTCAAGATAAAAATTTCGGGGAAAAATACCGAAAAAAATTATGAAATTTGAATTTGAAAGCTTAATATCTTCCAGACGCTGCTACAAAGTGTCTGGGTCGGATTTAAAGCTGCATTTGACAGCTTTTAAAAACTGTAAAATTCAATACAACCATTTGTAGGAAACTTAAGTTATGTTATAAATAGAAGCACTACCTCTGAAAAAAATACCAAATTTTTAAAAAATTATTTCAAAAAACTAAACTTGAAAAAAAACCATTCTTTAAAAAATTGTAAGTCTCCAAATCTATCAGAAAAAGTCTTTTTGGGCCACAGCGAAAAAGTCGTGTCGACTAGTGTTATAAGGTCGATTATAAGGCGTAACTCGATCTGATGGCAACTGTCCCATTAGCGTTGGGATTGGTCTCACATTTTGATTCTTGCAATATTGACATTAGGACTTAATGCGTTTGACGGCATTTCGCAGGCCGGTTATCCAGAATTTTCGACGTATTTGATTCACTATGAGGTCGTCATTTTGATGATGATATATTTTGTGGTAATGATGTACTATCAGATTGGTTAACGGGTGCCCTCTTGGGACAATGCTTGGCTGACGTGCCGTTTGAGGCAATATTATGGCGTAGTCAAGCCTGCCGTGTACAACTAAAACTTCTTCTTTACTTAATTCAGGCGACAACCAATATATAGGACTACTCTTCAGAAGCGGTTGGCATTTTTCTTAAGTATCGGCCTTCCGCATCTCATTGAAGGATAATTCACCAGTTGCTTTTAAATCTTTTAGTCCGGAGAAGTTATTTATAAATTTTTTTAACCATCCTAATGCTCTAACAAGGCGTACATAATTCGAAAATCGTTCAACATCTTATATTGTTCCTGGACTGTTGTAAAAATATATATATTTATATATATAATATATATGTATATATATTCTGACATGGCTATAAATTCTCTTCTTCTTTTAAAAATGTAGTTCCCTTTGTCCAGACTGTTTATGGTTTGTAATCAATGTTTTTGTGAGTTTTCGTAGCCTTGTATTGTATTGTCTATGGTCAGAGCGAACCCACGGACTATAGAATGGTTCTGGATACAGTTACTTCATGGCTCTTCAGTATCGAGTTTCTCATTCGAACGCCGAGCACAGCGGCTTGTAGTTCCAATATTGGCACCGATAGTAGTTTGACAGACATGATCAGGCTTAATAGTTGTCGTTTTGTGGGGCACCTTTCCCCTATTACTATATTGGCATCCACTCGATTCATTTTCAGGTCAAATATGAATACAAGTTCTTGATTCTCCCAGTACATACCCAAAATCTTGTCGATTGCCATATTATTCATTTTGAGAGGCTCGCTAGTATTCTTACTGCGTTCTCCATTGCTTAGTTTAAGCTTGACTTCTGCTGAATTAGAAATGAAACCTCTCAAGTCAAAGTTGGTAATCTTATGCACTATCTTTACTTCCTTGCTCACTTCATAAGCGAAGCAGTGGTAAAACTTGCCACATAATCATCCACATAGTACTTGGTCGTAATTTCCTTTATCAAAAATTCTTTTTTCCTTGTAGCATTCAGCGCGTTCAGATTTGTAACATATTGGGCACAAAATAAGGAACATGTAGCTCCGAAGATCATTACTTGCATCTTGTACACTTCTACTTCTTCGTTTGAACCTGATGGCCTCCATAAAAATCGTAACGAATCCTGATCACGTTCCCTGATCCGTACCTGGAAAAAAATTTCCTTGATATTCGTGCATACTGCCACCTCACCTTGTCGAAACTTAAACAAAATCTGAATTAGCGGTGGGTTTTCGTCTGGACCTTTAAATAATTTAGAATTCAGCGAAATTCCATCCAACATTGCGGCGGCGTCGAAAACAAGTGTAATCTTTTTTGGATTATTTATATTATAAACACCAAATCGCGGCAAATACAAAGTGTGCGGGGTAGTGTTAACCGATTCTGACCGCGACAATTTTACAGCATATCCCTTTTCGACGAAACTCTCTTTAGCGTTCGTCCTTCAGACCGGTGCTACGTATCTTATTATCTTATGCTCGGAGTCTTTTTAGGGCATATTGATAGCTGTCAGGCAACTTTACGTCATCATTCGACCACAGCAGTGCTGTTTCATAAGCACCGTCGACCTTCTTAGTTTCATCAGCTAGAATTTTACGGGCTCTGATTATATCTTTTGATTCTAACGGTTTCTCGGAGATCTTAACACCAAAGTTTTATATTGTGAAGTACTCCTTTTTTGCTGTTTCTTCTATCCAGACTTCAAAATGGCTTAAATCGGGATATGGGTGTATGTTTGACGCATATGCTGTTCAATCTTTACGGGTCCTCATAGGACTGTTATTGCTGTTGCTGTTATTGCAGTAGCTGCATAATTTTTTCCATCACACTCTGCATATCTACTTGGCTTTCTTTTTTCTCCACTATGGTTTCTTTTAAAGTTTGGTCATCCAGTGTTTCTTTAGGAAGTTGATATGCAATGACTGCACCATCAAGTGGCCCAAGCGACACCAGCCAATGGCTGTTACGCGCGGATCCCAGGCAAGAACGCAGCCCACCTCCCGCCCAATCGACCGAGGGGCGCTGCCGCATAACGCGCGACTCGTTAACCGAACCGATCGCGGACATGCATGAAAGATAGGTGTTAGACTAGTGTTCGAGGAAAAGTAGAACTAATCTAACTAAAGAAGAAGAGTAATTACTAATTATGGGAAATATGTAGATACTCCTACTCCTAATTTAAGACTAGGAAGGGAGTTAGTGGTAGATATAATATGGTAGAGGGAGTTCCTAGTGCTTCTAATAGGAATCGTGAAGTTTATGCGGCTCAACAGGTCAGGGCTATCTACGTCACCCTTGATCAAGTTGTGCACAAAAATCACGCCAAGCATTTTCCTACGATTAGCTAAGGTTTGAAGGTTTATTAAGAGCAATCTATTAGATTAAGACGGCAGTCTCACACCTGCATCCCAGCTGAGGTCGCGAAGAACAGTTTTTCTGAACTGATTCTATACGGTCTTGGTGTAAGTTGTACTGAGGGCACCATACACAAGAGCCGTATTCTAAAATCGGACGAACCAGAGAGGTGTAGAGAGTCTTTGTTATATAGGGGTCGTCAAATTCCTTTGACCACCTCTTTATAAACCCAAGCACGCCCATGGCCTTATTCACCATGGTGGAAATGTGTTCTGAGAACTTTAACTTGGGATCTAATAGAACACCAAGATCATTAACCCGGATAATTCTCTCAAGAGAACCACCACAAAGAGTGTAAGGAACCAGAAAGGCGCTGGATCGATGAAAAGTCATTACTTTACATTTTGAAGCATTAAGGTTTAATAAATTTGCACAACACCAAGACTGAAATCTATCGAGATCGGATTGCAACCTGGATTGAAAAGAAATGTCCTTATACTGGACACAGAGCTTAACATCATCCGCATACATTAGTACTCGAGAGTATGTTAATACAGAAGGTAGGTCATTTATAAAGAGTGTGAAGTGTAAGGGGCCTAGATGGCTGCCCTGAGGTACACCCGAAGTCACCATAACTGGAGAGGACAAAGAGTTTTTGAAAAAGACTCTTTGAGACCTAGAACAAAGGTAGCTAGAGATCTATCTCAGGAGATTGTGCGGGAACCCTAGAAGGTAGAGCTTTTGTGCTAGGAGGGAATGGTTTACAGAATCGAACGCTTTACTAAAGTCGGTGTAAACAACATCCGTCTGCAAATTACCTTGAAAGCCTTTTATTATAAAGGAGGTAAACTTCAATAAATTTGTTATGGTTGATCTCCGCCTTATAAATCCATGTTGAGATGGGGATATAAGTGATCTGCATAGGTGCTGCACGTGCGGAGTTAAAATTTTTCTTAAACACTTTAGAAATAGCGGATAACTTACATATACCTCTATAGTTCATTGCGTCAGACTTGCTACCTTTCTTATGGAGAGGAATTATAAAAGACTCCTTCCATATCGGGGGAAAGCATGAAGTATTTATAGATAGGTTGAATAGTTTAAGCGACGGCCCACACAGAGACTCGGCACAGTACCTGAGTACACAGCCGGGAACTCCGTCCGGACCCGGTGAGAACACCGGCTTTACTGTTCGTAGATCATGAAGCAACGAGCTTTCATTTGGCAAAAGACTGAAAATGCCGTTCGACTTCGGTAAACCGTATGGATACGGCTGACCAGAGTAAACGTCCTGCGAATAGGTAGTTTGAAAAAAACGGGCAAAAAGATCGGCAATTGCCTGATCATTATCTGCTGACGTATTACGGAAGGATAGCGAGGATGGGTGCGCGGATGTTCTACGCTTACTGTTTACGAAGCTGTAGAACTGTTTGGGGTCCTTAGAAAAACGTATCCTGCATCGAAATAGGTAATTCTGATAGCATTGAGTGTTAAGAACTGAAAAGTTTGACCGAGCTACTACATAATAAGAGAGAGAAGAAGGAGAGCCAACTTCTTGAAATTTTTTATAAAGTCTTGATTTTAAGTTTTTTAGATGAGATAGCTCCTTGGTAAACCAAGGGGGTTTTCTTGATCTAATCGGACAGGAAAGTGGGACACAAGAGACAAAAAGTGAATCCAGTGCATCATAGAAAATGTTTGTGCCTGTCGTAATATCACTGCACAAATATGAAGCGGACCAATCAAAATCCCTAATGAGATTATTAAGCTTCGTAAACTCGGCTTTACGGAAGCAGCGGACTCATTGGGGTATTCTACCCGACCGATCCAGTACAGTTCGTCCTAGGTCGAGCGACACTTCGAAAGTAGGATAGTAGGCATCTTCAGGTATAGTGAGCGGGGGGACTCGAGTTAACAACACTAAGGTCGGATCCGTTACAGAGCACAGATCAAGAAATCGACCCAAGGAATTTTTAACATGGTTAACTTGAGACAGAGACAGGTCAATCAAGCCGTCAACAAAGTCATGACGTGCCATGGGTACCAGGCTATTAGACTCATTTGCCGAAGACCAAACAGTTCCTGGCATGCCGTCCGGTTGAGAAGGAGATGGCAGCGTTTATGAGGCAGACCCGGAAGGGCTTTAGGGAGCTGATCGTGGGCTTCAAAGAGCAATACGATCGGCTCCTAGCCATGGAGTCTCAGTTTAGTGGTTTCAAACTACTGACTGAGTCTCCTAGGCGCAAAAAGGTCACTCCGCGGGATCTGCATGTGCCAACTGCCCCTCGGCCGGCCGATGCTGACAAGCTGACTCCGACCACCCCAATAGAACAGCAGTTGATTTCGTTCGCTACTCCGAAGGCAACGACAGCTGCTGGCGATGAAAATTCGGTAGCTGAATTTATCGCGTCGGAGGGTATGCAGCCAAAATCGTCTGTAGCTTCCGTGTCCGTAATGTCCGCTAACTCATTAGCTGTCCCCTCAACTCCGACCCCACCAGTCAATATACGTCCCGGACCACCGGGTATTACCATCACAGGCCTGTGGTGCCAAGATTGGTGGGGATCCCACCAAAGAGACAAGTTTTTGTCACACGGCTAGCCCCTGACTCCACAATGAAAGATGTGACGGCTTATATCCAAAGCCAAATAAAAGCCGTTGATTTTAAGGTGGAAAAGTTTAACTTCTCTTATGCCAGGGAGAAAGCTTCTTTTAAAACTTTTAAAACTTTTAAAACTTCTGTATGTTTCTCTGGTCCGGCCTATCTTGGAATATGGTTCTTGTGTCTGGTCTCCTCATTACCAAAAATTTCAGGATATGCTTGAATCAGTACAAAAACAGTTCCTCATCTTTGCCCTCCGGGGACTCAATTGGGACCCTTTGATCCATCTCCCTTCTTACAAAAGTAGGTTGCGCCTAATTAATCTCCACTCTCTTAAGTCCCGTAGAACCTGCCAAGGAGTTCTCTTCCTCCATAAGCTTCTCTCTGGTGAGGTCGAATCGACTGCCCTCATCAACCTTATTAGTATTGCTGTTCCTTTCCGCCCGACTAGGCATTACCTCCCTCTTCATCTCCAACTCTGTCTTTCTAACTACTCGGACTATGAATCTTTCCGTAGCCTTTGTCGTAACTATAACCAATTTTTCCATCTGTTTTCCTCTGATACTACTTCTAATAAGGCCAAAATTATCTGAATCAATAACTTAATTTAAATAGCTGTAATTGGAAATTGTTCGGCTACCGCCTTTTCTCTAACCTAAATTGTGCTATTGGTGGGACCATATCGGCTACTGAGCTGATAATCAGCACCACCGGGTATGAGTATATCGGAGTAAGCATCCAATGGCATATCATGCTCTTCATTTTCCTTGTTCATTTTTTATTTATTTAGTCGCCAAAGCACAGCAAGTCCCAAGTTATTGTCGTTTTGATATACACGCACAGAATGACTGGACCTAATTTTTCGTCCTCTTTGCCCGGCGCTTTGCTCGTCTTTTTTTTTTTTGTGCTTCCTTCTTTTTACAACAACACTTAGGCCATGCTCATCTGAGAGTCTTTCTTGCTCTCCGACTATGCTCTCAGCAACCTTGGGTCGCACTAACAAAATATCGATAGCTAGTATCGTTCGAATATCATTTATTAAACATTTCTTAATTATTTACAAACATAATAATAATAATATTACTTCTCCATCTCCGACACGGCCTTCCTGACACTCAAACGTCCTCGTGTGCAGTGCCGTACATAATAACAACCAAATGCTTAGTAGCTTCCTGCCTGGCTCAAGTTACTTAACATTTAATTTTACATTCGTTCTTCAATTTCATTTAACAACAGATAATTTTAACTCAAATTCATTTTCAAATCTTTATCTCTATTCTTACATCATACTAGAGCCACACGCTCTCTTTTTTTTTTTTTTTTTTTTTTATTCTTGCTCGTTAACATTTCTTTCTTCTTTAGTACCACTGTACTATCGTACCATCACTGTTTCATATTTCTTTTACATTTAATTGATAATTGATATATATATGATATATATTGAGATATCATATCATCAATTTCATACCACGTTCTTGCTGTCTCAATACAACGCTCTCACGCAGGTGATCCACCTCAGCTGCGACTAGCCCACTTGGCATAGCCCGCAACTGTTCATGAGCAAACTTATACGTTCTCTTACTAGATAAAAATTGCAACACATAACGGTCACCTTCAAGTACTTCAATTATCAAAAATGGTCCTTTGAACTTAGGATCCAACTTCGTTTGGTGACGTTCTTCACACTTGAGCAAGACATGGTCGCCTACGCCAAATCTCACAATTTTGGCCTTATCTCTATCAAATCTCTGTTTATTATACTTAGCATTACTTATCATGTTTCGTTGGGCTCGAGTTCTAACACCTTCTACATCTACTTATTCTTCTTCCACTAAAGGCATCATACCCAAAGGTCTTGCCTCCTTTCCAATTAACATCTCCAATGGACTGGCCTTGGTTACTTGATTCGTTGTACAATTTAAAGCCAACTGAACATCTTTTACTGCATCTTGCCAAGATCGTTTACTTCTCTCTACAGCCGTCAACATTGCTTTCATGGTACTCATAACGCGCTATACCTGACCGTTCGCGCGACTAGCGCCAGTTGCTATCAAATGAAAACCAATCTTTTGTGTTGAGCAAAATTGTCGGAAGTCATTACTTGCAAAACTACGCCCCTGATCAGCAATTATACGATTGGGCACACCGAATATAGATTTGCCAAATTTTACTGCCTCTATGCAACTATCAGTATCAAGACTAAGAGTGTGATGAAGACACACGAATTTAGTGAAGGCATCGATCTGCACTATCACGTATTCTTTGCGATCACTCTTGCCACTCAGCTTTCCACTAATATCAATATGTATCGTATGCCATGGTATGTCGATCTTCGGTATGGAATGCAATTCTATTTGCGCTTTGCCTGTGCATGTGATGCAATTTTCCACAAACTTTCGCACATACTTTGACATGTTCTCAAACCAATACTGAGTATAAACCTTATCTAAAGTCTTTTCTCAGCCGAGATGCATTAAAGCTTCGTGTACGTGATTGATGACTGACCACCTGAACGCCCTGGGTATTACAGGCAGACACCTGGTTCGACCATTTCTCTGTATTTTCTTGTACAGCATACCCGCTCGCAGCTGATATGTCTTTGCAATCTCATCCTGCAATTCATTATTTTGCATCTTTAAAATTACTTCAGCTAACTCTTTATCTCGCTGCTGTTCTGCTAATAGCCAATTATTTGTTATTTCCGCTAGTCCCACGCGCAATTCCTTATTCTTTACCACATTTGAATGTCTATCAGCCGGTAAGGGGTTGCGCGAAAGAAAGTCTACATGTGCCATATGATTTCCATTTCTATACTCTATGCTAAAATCAAATGATTGTAGATATGCCAACCAGCGATGTACCCTAGGCGATAACTCAATCTTATGTCGACTAGCTTGCAGAGAATTGCAATCAGTGTATACCACAAAAGGACGGCCATGCAGGTAATGGCGGAAGTGTTTTACAGCATTAAACACAGCTAGCGTTTCCAACTCATATGAGTGGTTTTTTTATTCTGCCGCTGTAGTGCATTTCCTGTAATACTCGATAACCCTAGATTTGCCGTTTACCTTATGCATCAATATGGCACCATACCCTATCGAACTAGCATCGGTATGCAACTCAACAGGATACTGTGGATCATTGATTATCAGAACGGAGTTGCTCACTAGTGTTGAAATGATTTTCTGTCGTATCTGTTCGTGTTTTGGTTCCCATTCAAACTGGTTGTTCTTAGAGGTTAGTAAATACAATGGCTTCATTTGCTTGGAGAATCGTGGAACAATTTGCCGAAAGTAAGAAGACAAACCTATGAACTGTCTTAGTTGAGTCACAGACTGTGGTGGTGGCAAAGCTTCCAAGGCTTCTATCTTACGCGGATTCGGTCTTAGTTCGCCATTTTCAACTTTGTACCCCAGTATGCAACACTTGGTTTCATAAACGTGCATTTGACTATATTAAATGAAAATCCGGCCTCAGTCAGAACGTTCAACACATTTTCCAGTCGATCGTACGCCTCCTTTCTCGTGCCGGCCACAACTAAAACGTCATCGATATACACTATGGCATTTCACCTAAAGCTCTCGTTATCGCTCGTTGAAAGACAGAAGATGCATTTTTCAAACCAAATGGCATGGAAAGAAACTCGTACTGACCCTCAGGTGTTACAAATGCAGTACGTTCTATCGAGTCAGTATGGGTACCTGATAAAACCCGCTTGCCATGTGTAAACTCGAAAAGAATTTACTGCCGATCTGTTGATCTGGTCAACTAACGTTTTCTCTTTTGAGCTAAGCCTCGGACGCCTCATTGCGTTTTTATTCATATCCAACAAACGAATTTCCAGCTCCCCAGTTGTTACTCGACTATTTGGGATGCCCTTTATAAATCTGTGTGCATATGGCTCCAATATTTCGACTAGTCTGACTCACACAATTCTAGATCGTTATTTATGAGCTTTGCAAATTCCACTTTGGCAATGTCGGACAGCGTGTTGACAGTATTGATCTTATATATCTCGAATTTGTTGGCATCTATCGAGACACCAAAACCCTGACTCAAAATTTCACGGCCAACAAACATGTCAAACATTCATCCATTACCACATGAAAAAGGATTTCTAAAGAGTATTCACAAATTTTAACAGTTGATAGGATTTGCAACGTAGATGATATTGAATTATCGCCAATGCCTCTTAAAACTACCTTATTATTGATGCTCTTTCCTGCGAAATTTTTAGCCAGCTTTTCTTTCAATAATGAACACTCGGCGCCTGAGTCGAAGAAAAATGGAACAGGCTCACCATACTGATACAGGGTTCCCTTTGGCTCCACCACGGTACAGACATCAACTCGCCTCTCGTATGTGCCGCTCTTACTCGACGCTGAGGTAACCTTTGTACATATAGATGCAATGTGTCCAGGGTTGCCGCATTTAAAACATGTCACCGCTGCTCGTTCTTTGCCCTGTGGCGCATTGCCATGCGTCTGACTTCCCTTGAACGCGTTCCACTCTCCAGTTTTCCTGCTTCGGCACTCCGCTATTTTATGTCCAACTTTGCCACAGAAATGGCAGTGAAGCTTCGGCGTTAATTTTTGCTTCTTCCGTTCGGGGGGGGGGGGCGTGATCCACACTATAGTAGTCGTTCCGTTTGCCAAACGCATACGCTCGCAACTGCTGCTCCAATTCACTGCGTGTTCTGATATTGGTAGTGAAACGCAAGCGCTGCAGTCGGTTGTCTATTTTGGATGCGTGGGCTAGCACAACGGACACCGCTATTTCCTCCAGATTCATTGTTTTCCATTTAGACAGCAGCGACGTCACTAAGCGGCTGCCATATACAGACAAGCACTCGCTCGGCTTTGGTCTCCCGTTGAAGATGTTCAGCAAAATGGCTGCCGGCGTCTCTATTCCCTCGTAACGATGAACAAACAGCTCTTGAAACTCAGGCCATTTGATTCCCGTGTAGCAGATCTGCGATAGCCACTGTGATGCTCCACCTTGAAGCGAGTCACTGAGTGCCATCACAAGTGCGCTGCCTTCTATCGGATTCTCAGCCATGATTATGTCCACCGTTTTGCACCAGGCCGCAGCATCTGCACACACAGCGTCGGGATTGTACTTTGGCAGGGTTACCAATTTGGCTTTTTCAACAGCCTTTCCTGATGCCTGCATCGATTGAATGAGCTTCATAAAATTTCGGTTCTGCGCCTCGAAAAGTGCCCGCCAATGATGGCGGGATCCAATGGATCCAATGGCACATCATGCTCTTCATTTTCCTTGTTCATTTTTTTATTTTTTTAGTCGCCAAAGCACAGCAAGTCCCAAGTTGTTGTCGTTTTGATTTACACGCACAGAATGACTGGACCTAATTTTTCGTCCTCTTTGCCCGGCGCTTTGCTCGTCTTTTTTTTGTTTCTTTTTGTGCTTCCTTCTTTTTACAACAACACTTAGGCCATGCTCATCTGAGAGTCTCTCTCGCTCTCCGACTATGCTCTCAGCAACCTTGGGTCGCACTAACAAAATATCGATAGCTAGTATCGTTCGAATATCATTTTTTAAACATTTCTTAGTTATTTACAAACATAATAATAATAATATTACTTCACCATCTCCGACAAGTATTTACATTCTCCCTTTCGTTTAAATAGTTGACATGTAATTTACAGCCTTACAGTTTAACTGTAAATTGTTAAACTTTAAACAACATTAAACAATATACAATAAACAACTGAATTTTCCTTCAATTTGTTTGTGAATTGATCGCCAAGTTGATCAATTCTGTAAGATTTGCCAAATAAATCCAAGTTTTTAAGTTGGAAGTAACCAAATTGTCTAAAACCAAATGGTCTACCGATTGAGTCCAAAAAGTCAGGCATCACCAAATGAAAAAATCAAATGAATCGATTGATATAGATTCACTTGGTTCTTGTGAGCGTCAATTTGACAATCGTATACTGAAAATGAGAACGTGTATGCCACCGGTTCATGTACCAGTAACAAAATGTCGTTGCAATCGGTACCTAAAACAAATTGGGCGTCGGAGATGTGAATACGTCAGAGTTTTCTTTCGTACTGATTATATTAGAAAATATACAAGATTTCTATACAGTTTTGGGTCGGCAACAATTGCTTACTTAGCTTCTTACGATTCGTTTTTAGTTCTAGGTAAAATAAATAATATAAATTTGACCGAATGCAGGTCATTCAGAGTGGGTTTTACGAAACTGCTATTAATAGTTTAAATAATGTATATATGAATGCATCCAGCTGGTCGTTGCCTGTTTATTTAGGTCAGCGGTGCATCTAACATGTTTGTGTTGGGTCATTAAACGGATAATTATGTTTTTTTATTCAAGCGGGTGGAAATTCTTTACCATTTATGCCTAGGTATCTAATGAGGTCTAACCATACGATTTTGTACTTTACTTGAAATCGTACATCGTTGAACATAGTAAGTTCAACCATCAATATTGATTGTGAACGGGTGCCTTGGTGTAATGTCTTCATTTGCCATTGACAATGACAGCCTATGTCCTTCTTTTTGGTTGTCTATCTTCTGATGATTCTCCATTAAATTCTCTGATTGACTAATCTATTGGATGTTTATGTGTGGGTTCGTCTTCTATGAACAATGGAGCTACATATTTGATTTCCCGTTTAAAGGTTTCTTCTGCTGTTTTGACTTCGACCACTCGTACGAAATTGTCCTTGCCATGAAATACTCGAACAATTCTTCCTAGTAACCATTGTAATACTGGTGTGTTGACTTCTTTCAGTATTACTAATTAACCTTTTTTAATGTTCGCCGACGACTTCCTGCATTTATGATGCTGCTGTAACTGTCGTAAATATTCCTTAGACCATTGAGTACATTGTGATGCTTGCCATCGTTGACCGAGCTTGTTTAGTTGCTGGGATGGCGCACTGTCAGCTTGTACAGTTAATGGCTCTCCTATCAGGAAGTGTCCTGGTGTTATTGCCGTTATGTCATTTGGGTTGTCCGATTTCGGTGCTAAAGGTCGAGAGTTTAATATCGCCCCTGTTTTAATTATAATAGTTTCAAACTATTTATAGTTTAAGTTTGCCGTCGTCACATTCTTTAATAGTAAAAGTTTGGTAGACTTTACTGCAGCCTGCCATAATCTACGAAAATGTGGTGCACGAGGAGGAATAAATTTGAATTGTATCCCTTTGTTGTTGCAGACCTGCAAAATTATAGTTTAACTGTACATTGTTAAGGCCTGTATCCAGCACCGCGAAATTTTACTGCACGGAAACTGTTCATTATTTCGGATGTGTGGAACTCAGTTAAAATAGTGTGACCAAGAGCCTAAAAAGTGATTTGCCAATCTCATGAATTAGCTGTGTTTTGTAAACAGCGCCAATTTTGAAAATTAAACTAAAATTAAAAAAGGATGAAAAGTAATTCTGACGATGAAGTGATTGTGTTGGTAGCGTCACATAATGTTGTAAGAAGAAGTATAGCACAGTTGGAGACGCCAAAATGTCAAAATGCTCATTTTCCGTGATCCGCTAAGGACATGGTACTGCCTCAACTGCTTTTATTAAAGCAATCCACTCCTCACTTTAAACATTTGCATATCTCTTTTTGGTTTTGCGCACAAATTTTGCCCCCACCTTTCACTTTGACTCCAGTAAAAATGGGCACATATATTTTACTGGCACCCCTATCAGCTGTTCTCACAGTCCACATTTGTGTGAATATCGATACTATCGATAAAAATTCATGGATCCCGTTTACGTTGCTGGATACTGACTCCAGGAAAACACAAACGAAAAATTACTGGCCCCGTTTTTTTTATATGAAGTTTGGCAGTAATTTTTAGTTTCCGCGGTGCTGGATACCCAGCTTTAAACTTTAAACAAAATAAACAAATAAACAAATAAAATAGGTGTCTCCCAAACTCACTTTAACACCATCTGTTCTGCCAAATTTTGGCCGGAGCATTTTGTGCTGAAGGAGTTTAAGGCAAAGAAGAAGACTAGGCCCCCAATAACTCTGCCAACTAATCAGACCAGTGCTCCTTCGTCATCTTCCCGCTCTACCTTCACCCGTCCAAAAAACTAACAAACTCTCTTTTAATGACCTATAAGAATGTTCGAGGCTCGCGTAGTAAGCTCAGCATTCTTTTCCAGGATAGTGTCGCATTTACATCCCACGTTATTGTGTTTACCGAGACCTGGTTAAAGCCGGACATTCTTAGTTCCGAAGTTTTGGCAGGTCGGTACACAACTTATAGAAAGGATCGTTCGTCTCGACGTGCAGGAGGGGTTCTGATTGCTGTGGACTCCAACTTCACGTTGAAAATTTTCACAGTCCAGATCCAGCAGGAGCTGGAATTTCTGTGTGTAAGACTGATTTTTCCTGCTTTCTCAGTTTTCTTAGCTTGTTCGTATATTCCACCTTCTTCGGATGTCGCAATTTACGAGCAGCATTTATCCGCCTTAACCGCTATTTCTTCCTCGCTATCAGACAAAGATCATATGATAGTTCTTGGTGACTTCAACTTACCAGGAATTGTTTGGTCTTCGGTAAACGAGTCTAATAGCCTGGTACACATGTCACGACATGACTTTGTTGACGGCTTGATTGACCTGTCTCTGTCTCAAGTTAATAATGTTACAAATTTCTTCGGTCGATTTCTTGATGTGTGCTTTGTAACGGATGCGACCTTAGCGTTGTTAACTCGAGTCTCCCCGCTCACAATACCTGAAGATGCCTACCATCCTACCCCAATGTGTCCGCTGCTTCCATAAAGCCGAGTTTCCGAAGCTTAATAAACTCATTAGGGATTTTGATTGGTTCGCTTTATGTTTGTGCAGTGATGTTACTTTAGGCACAAGCATTTTCTATGATGCACTGGACTCACTTTTTGTCTCTTGTGTCCCACAATCCCTTGGGTTTACCAAGGAGCTATTCAGTCTAAAAAACTTAAAATCATGACTTTATAGAAAATTTCAAGAAGTTGGCTCTTCTTCTTCTCTCTTTCTTTATGTAATGGGTCAGTCAAACTTTTCAGTTCTTAACGCTCTATGCTATCAACTACCTATCTCGATGCAGGATACGTTTTTCTAAGGACCCCAAAGAGTTCTACAGCTTCGTAAACAGTAAGCATAGCTCGTCCGCACACCCATCCTCTCTATCCTTCCTTAATACGTCAGCAGATAATGATCAGGCAATTGCCGATCTTTTTGCCCGTTTTTTTCAAACTACCTATTCGCAGGACGTTTACTCTGGTCAGCCGTATCCATACGGTTTACCGAAGTCGAACGGCATTTTCAGTCTTTTGCCAAATGAAAGCTCGTTGCTTCATGATCTACGAACAGTAAAGCCGGTGTTCTCACCGGGTCCGGACGGAGTTCCCGGCTGTGTACTCAGGTACTGTGCCGAGTCTCTGTGTGGGCCGTCGCTTAAACTATTCAACCTATCTATAAATACTTCATGCTTTCCCCCGATATGGAAGGAGTCTTTTATAATTCCTCTCCATAAGAAAGGTAGCAAGTCTGACGCAATGAACTATAGAGGTATATGTAAGTTATCCGCTATTTCTAAAGTGTTTAAGAAAAATTTTAACTCCGCACGTGCAGCACCTATGCAGATCACTTATATCCCCATCTCAACATGGATTTATAAGGCGGAGATCAACCACAACAAATTTATTGGAGTTTACCTCCTTTATAATAAAAGGCTTTCAAGGTAATTTGCAGACGGATGTTGTTTACACCGACTTTAGTAAAGCGTTCGATTCTGTAAACCATTCCCTCCTAGCACAAAAGCTCGACCTTCTAGGGTTCCCGCCCAATCTCCTGAGATGGATCTCTAGCTATCTTTGTTCTAGGTCTCAAAGAGTCTTTTTCAAAAACTCTTTGTCCTCTCCAGTTATGGTGACTTCGGGTGTACCTCAGGGCAGCCATCTAGGCCCAAATTCCTTTGACCACCTCTTTATAAACCCAAGCACACCCATGGCCCTATTCACCATGGTAGAAATGTGAGAGATTGGATTGCAGCCTGCAAACTATACTGGACACAGAGCTTAACATAATCCGCATACATAATACTCGAGAATATGTTAATACAGAAGGCAGGTCATTTATAAAGAGAGTAAAGAGCTCTTTATAAATGACCTGCCTTCTGTATTAACATATTCTCGAGTATTATGTATGCGGATTATGTTAAGCTCTGTGTCCAGTATAGTTTGCAGGCTGCAATCCGATCTCTCACATTTCTACCATGGTGAATAAGGCCATGGGTGTGCTTGGGTTTATAAAGAGGTGGTCAAAGGAATTTGACGACCCCTATATAACAAAAAATCTCTACACCTCTCTGGTTCGTCCGATTTTAGAATAGATCTTGTGTATAGTGCTCCCAGTACAACGTACAGCAAGACCGTATAGAATCAGTTCAGAAAAACTTTTTACTTTTTTCTCTTCGCGGCCTCAGCTGGGATACAGGTGTGAGACTGCCGTCTTACTCTAATAGATTGTTTCTAATAAACCTTCCAACCTTAACTAAGCGTAGGAAAATGGCATGATATCCTATTAGAATCACTAGAAATTATACACCGTTGTTTCTTGCGCTTTGTAGATTGAATTATTCCTTGTATGAACCATTTAGGGTCCTATGCTCGGATTATAATTCCCTCGGCCATATTATATCTACCACTAACTCCCTTCCTAGTCTTAAATTATTGATACTCCGACATTTTTCCCGTAATTAGTAATAACTTCGTTTCTTTAGTTAGATTAGTTCTACTTTTCCTCGAACACTAGTCTAACACCTATCTTTCATGTATGCCCGCGATCGGTTCGGTTAACGAGTCGCGCGTTAAGCGGCTGCGCCCCTCGATCGGTTGGGCGGGAGGTGGGCTGCTTTCTCGACTGGGATCCGCGCGTAACAGCCATCGGCTGGTGTCGCTTGGGCCACTTGATGGTGCAGACATTGCACATCAACGTCCTAAAGAAGATAATCATAAGCCAAAAGCTATGCGTAATAGTTGAAATGTTAATTAGTTTAGAATTGGTGTTCCGAGCAGACCCCCGCCGAATAGTGGCTTGCCAAATAGCCGCAAATAAACCAATTGTTGTTGTAAATTCTTGCGCTTCCTTGCCCTTCTAAAAGCTCTTTCAAAGCTCGCTCGGATCTTTTATCTATATTATCTATGTTTGCCGAGCGAAGCGAAGCTGCGCCCAGCGATCGGAGCAGCAATGCTCGAAATGAGAAGAACACGCAAGGGCCACTCACCGTTCAGACATCATTAAAAGAACATTCGCAATTTTATTTCTGCGCCACGTTTTATTTATTTAAAATAAATATTCGGCCGATCGGGGACAAAAAGCATTATCCCCACATAAAATTTGGTGACCCCGACGTGATCTTCTGAATAGCGGAGTCAATTATATAGCATATACAGCATTCGAAAGCCTCAACAAAATTTTCGGCGTTTTGCCAAAAAACTTATATACATTGTTGAGAGCAGCCGCAAACTTCAGCAGCGCACTGTGGCTCGCTCGCTCTTGCACACGGCACTCGGGAGAGCCGCCCAGCGCTCGGGCGGCCACTAGCTTGAGCGGGAGTTGGGCAGTTACGCTCCCACCCCCGTTACGATCGGTCAAAGTCGAACCACATACCCACGGATTATTTTCGATACATATACATACGATACTTAAATTACTTACGCTAGTTATAAATACCCCTAAGAAAACGCTCGTGAAATACATCTTGAACTACAATATATTGGCTGCAATACTGTTCCGTGATTGTGAATACCTGGTGATACGCCCCCTACAAACATACATATTTGTACCGTTGCTGGTTTACAGTTTTTCGTCGCGGCAGTTCAGTGCAGTGTATTGGGCAGTGCAGTGAACTAACCAACACATACAAACTCAGCACAAAGCGGAATCGGACAGCTCGCACAGCTACATCGATTAGCTGTAATCCCTTTGCTTGCGGTTCTTGCGGTTTTCGTTTTATACTTATACAGGGTGTCTTTTTCTCTCGTGACTTGAAAAACCCCAACATGGCAGAACCTGAGCCAAATAATGTCGCGAACGCGGTAATGCCTAGTGACATTGATTTTTATAGGCAAAAGGCGGAGGCAATCGCGCGTCAATTAAATGCCATGGACAGGTTTCTCACCAGGAAGAGCTGGTTGATCTGCAAATTGAGCAGATCGAGCAAATGAATGCGGATTTTGTTGCCGCTCAAACGAGCTTTGAAAAGCTAGACTTACTGCAGTTAGTCAATGACGCCCGACTGGACTTCGCCAATATTTACATCAAGGTCAGGTCCAAGCTGTCACGGGAGTTGGCGGTTTCTCGCACGGTTAATGCTGCGCATTCCACTGCGCGGCACCTTCTCGAGGAGCATTCATCTGCGTTTGCCTATGACGTTATTGGCCGTTCTCGGCTGCCTGAGTTGCAGCTCCCGCGATTTGGTGGGGACTATATGGATTGGCCAGAATTCTACTCGATGTTTACGACAATGGTGCACAATGATTCACGTATACCAGTCATCGAGATATTCCAATATTTGCGGGGATGCCTAGATGGAGCTGCGCTGGATACGATTCGTTCTTTGGGTCTTTCTCAGGAAAATTATGAAGAGGCTTTAAATTTATTAAAGCTGCGATTCGATAATAAGCTTACGCATTTTCAGGCACATATAAAGGCTATTTTCGGGCTGCAAGGGGTGGAGAAGAGCTCGGCCATCGGTCTGCGCGCGCTCAGCGACAAAATCAACGCGCACTTACGTGCCCTTCGGACTTTGGCAACACCTTAGGAGATCTCGGATGGATTGCTCGTTTGCATCGTAAGCAGGAAATTGGATCACAAGTCGCAGGTGAAATGGGAGGAGATCCTGCCGACCTCAAGATTGCCTCTCAGGTCGGACATGTCCTCATTCTTGGAGAAGAAGTGTCGGATGTTGGAAAATCTGGCATCGGCTATGGTAACAAATCAGAGCCAGCAGGTGGGAGAAAACAAACCTATCACCCTTATCACCTCCTGGATTTCGCTTCTCAGGTTAACTTTGTAGCATCGAGGCTCTCAAATCAGCTCCAGTTGGATCCTCATCCGTTGCATGTTCAAATTGTCGGCATTGGAGAATCAATTCTACCTTCGAGCAAGGCTGTAAACATCGTTCTGCAATCTCAAGACGCAAAGTATCGCGGTTCTCTCTCTGCGATTATAACCTCCTCAACCACAGGAATGCAGCCTAACTTCGGACTAGACGCAAAGGATTGGCCAATGCCGAATAATGTCAAGCTGGCGGACCCCAACTTCTCTAAGCCCCAGCGGGTCGATCTGTTGATAGGTGCTGGTTTGTTTTTCGAGTTAATGTGCGTCGGGCAGATTTGATTGTCGGACCATTTGCCAACATTGCATAAGACGAAACTTGGCTGGATAGTGTCAGGAAGCATTAATAGCAACGGGAATAGTCATGCGGCGCTTGCAGTTGTTGAAAAATCCCCCCTTCGCTGACGAGGCCAATTTGTGCGAAATCGTAAGATGGTTTTGGGAAGTAGACGGAGATTATTCGCCCTCATCAATTTCGGAGGAGGATGTTCAGTGTGAACAGCATTTTGATGCGAATTACGTTCGCCTAGATTCCGGAGCTTATTCCGTACGGTTTCCAACTAGAATCAGTTTGGAGGAGTTAGGAGAATCATATCAGCAATCCTTACGTAGATTTCTAAATTTGGAGAGAAGGCTAGCAAAAAATCCGGAACTTAAGACAAAATATTCGAAATTTCTTCAGGAGTATCTGGATTTGGGACACATGTCGCCAACTAAACGTCAGTCAGACCTCCCTCAGTACTTCTTGTCTCACCATTGCGTCCATAAGTTGGACAGTACAACCACCAAACTACATGTAGTGTTCGATGGTTCTGCGGAAACAGCGTCTAGAATATCATTAAATGATGCGCTAATGGCTGCACCCACTATCCAACCCAAAATTCTGATAGCACTGCTTCGCTTCCGTCTTTTCAAAGTCGCCTTGTGTGGCGACATCTGCAAATTGTACCGCTGCGTACGCGTTTCCCATCCCGATCAGCATGTGCAATGCATTCTATGGCGCAACGACCCAAAGGAAGAAGTTCAGGTGTTCAAGTTGCAGACAGTTACTTACGGAACCAAGCCTTGTAGCGTGCAGGTGTGGGATAGCTGTCTTTTACCCAAACTAGTATGAAGAGATTTCGTGTGTACCTCTAGCTATGCTCTGACTAAGCTCGCCGGATCGTCGGGGTTCGTTCTACTCTCTCCTATCTCATACTGACACACACTCGCATAATGTTTTAGGTACACATTTACTAGAAACAAAAAAAAATGAAAGCAAGAACCGAGGTTAAACTGAAGTTGTGGAAATAGCAATGAAGTTAATAATTTGTTGTTTTGTGAAACCCTTCATCTCAACTACTCCACTCAAGTTGTGAGAGACTCAGGTGACATCGAGTATCTCTCTCTTCTCTACCCTCCCAACCTATGCTATACAGGTATATTGAACCGTATAGACCCTATAAACTAATACTGTTCTCATATGACCGCCCTGATCATGCCTGTCTGAGGACGGACGCCTGAATTTACAACATTTTAGGATTTTGCTTCAGAATTAATGACATTATATATATTTCAATGGTTTCGTAATCCTATACTCCAAATTCATTTCTGTTCTTAACAAATTAAAATATTAATATGAATTTAATAAAATATAAAAAGAGGTGTAAAGATATGGTTTTGCGAGTAATATATAGTTAATAGAAAGAATGGATGAGATACAGCAATATATACGGATATTAATATAAAATAAAATTCAATAGCGTAACACGCAGGTTACTTTTTGTCTTTGTGCATACACATTGTTGCAATTAATAACTCACAGCGTTTTGGATGTTTCATTAACACTTACTCCTTTCGTGATCGTTGAGCTCAAGGATGACGTAGGTGAATGTTTCTGCGGAGGAAAATAAAGTTAATATATATGCACACGAGTATACTGATCCGTACGATTTTGAAATCTCAAATAAAAAGCTATACTCTCATACCCATTCAATATAAAAACTATTAGGTTTCCTTGATTACATAACTAGATATAAATCTGTATAAGCCGTAACTAAAAAAAAGAAGAAATGATTTAGACTAAATATAATATAGAAAAAGAAATTCATATCCTGTATTAACGGCAAGTAATGGCTCTCTGTTGACGTGGTTGATAGTAGCTACTCGTAATACAGGTCAGTCAGCAGACTCGGCACTGCGTCTTCGAAGAATCCAGAATTTCGGTAAGGCAGCTAAATCGAAATCATGATCGGATTCCGCTGACGCAGGTAGATCAGTCGACGTTGTAGACGGTATATCCTCTTAGTTCATCCGATCGGGATTAAGCGTTGCTACTCAAATCAAAGTCGGACTAATATTCACACTGCGTTTTTGGCAGATGGGGGGGGGGGGGAGGTTTTGATTACGCAAGGAAATGTTCCGAGGCGCCGCGCTTAGTCTGTACTTCCAGAAGGTTGTGGCTGCTCCCAACTGCTAATGCACGATTACTGTTCGTTAATTCGTGTCCCCCAAAGAAACGGTGGAGGTGTGCCGCTTGGCTTTTCGCTTATGCTGGTCACACACCTCTTGAAGTGCAGTTTATATATATATATATATATATATATGAATGTACGTATATATGTACACAACGCAGCTTAAGCTGGTACTTGGGGTAGGGAAGAAGGCTTGCGACCACAGTCCTATAACACAAAAATTAATATATATTACCCCGAGCACTTTCCTAAATGTCTATAGACATACCTGAGATGTTTTTCTTCGCTTTGGGTTTTCACTACTTTTGGTTTATTAGACACAAAATAAATCCGAACAATTTTCTATCAGCCACGAGGTATTGCGCAAGAAAGAGTACAGTCGTTGGTTAGATATATATGTAATCATTAATGCACCACAATCACGTCTGTTCTTATGCCTTGGTTCTTTGCTAATAGTTCTCGAAAAACCTTGCAATAACCCTTAAGCCCTACCAACATAAAGCTCAAAGATCGGATGATGCTTGGAGTTTTAACTGTACAATCGGGTGATATTTGTGAGCTTTAACGGTTTACTCGTATGATCTTTTAGTTAATTTGAGTGGAACTTCGACCAAGCTTCGATCAATGCTCTCTTTATGTTGCTCTCCTAGCAGCGCATCGCAACGGCGTTTCGCTTACCTGCATGAGGAATGCAGCGACTCTCTTTCTAAAGCTTGTCGAAAAGCTTTCAGCTTACGATCCACTTTCGAAATTTAAATTTAGCTGGGCGCTTTAGTCTTAATCGAAACAGAACTTGATCCATCAGTGATGCTCTCTAACATTTCTCTACATTCGGCTCCTACACCACAGTTGAAGACGTAATTGACCTTGCAGTGAGACTTCAACTGAAGAAGGCGATCTTCTAAGGCTTAAACTGAATATCTTTTAAATGATAGACTCCTAAGTTCTTCTTATCTTCACTAGCTAACTGATAATACATCGTCCCTACTCGACGAATAACCTTGGCTGGTATAAACACGGGTGCCAGCTTAGCGCTGAATTTTTTTAGCGCATTGCTCTGACAAAAATTCCTGGCATATACAAGGTCTCCAACTTTAAGTTGGCGTACACGACTACGTAAGTTGTATTTCTGCGCATTCTGTTCGTGTGAGTCGGCTACCTTTTTCTGAGCATTCTGTCGACACACTTGTATTACATCTGGATAATTGACTCTAGTGTCATCCGACAGGAGATCTAGACGTCTAAGAAGTTCATAATCCTTTCCGTTAAGAATCATATTTTGACCAAAAGTCAGAAAATATGGTGAATATCCGGTGCTTCGATGGATATTTGCTCGTAGCGCCGCACTAATTTCTGGTAACTTGTTGTCCCAATTGGTATGATCTTTGCCGACGTATGCTCTAATAGCCGCTAACACGGATCGGTTTAACCTTTCACTGGCATTGGCTTGGGGTGAGTATATGGCCGTACAGTGGTGAGTTATTCCGAATCTTGTAAGAAATGACTTGAAACTCCCAGAGACAAATTGTGAACCATTGTCGGTGAGTATGGTCTCCGGCACACCGAAAGTGCAAAACAGCGTACTTTCTAGAAAGTCGCACACTTTGCTTGAAGTAAACTTCTTGAGCGGACGTAAGAAATGGAATTTAGTGTTGTGATCCACGATTATTAAAATACCAATATTCCCTTGTTTGGATCGCGGATACGGTCCCAGCAAATCCAGATAAAGCTTCTGAAAAGGCCTTTCTGAAATCATTGGCTTTCCCATCGGTGGCCTTAATACGACATTAGCGCTTTTAGTTTGACGACAAATGTCACATTGCGATACGTAGGCTCGTATTTGTGTTACCATTTTTGGCCAAAACAAGTACCTTTTCACCTTATCAATGGTTTTACCGATACCACTGTGGGAAGCGTCTGGAGGGTCATGAGCTCTAGAAATTATATCGTTGGTAAGGCCTGACGGAACCCAAAGCTTCCAAGATTGTTTGTCTGCTATCGCGTCCCCAGAAGATGGTTCAGTCCTCTTATAGACCAAATTATCCTCAACCCTCAAGTCGGGTAATTTAAGTTGATTAACCCTTATGTCGTCTATTAGGTCCATGTATTCCCTGGATTTAAACTCTATCGACGTAAGGTCCACTATGGGTCCATGAGCCTTCAGTTCTGTAACCTCAGGTTCATCTTGGCGTGATAACGCATCGGCTACTATATTTTCGGACCCCTTACGATGCGAAATTTGGAAATTGAATCCTTGCAATTTTATAGCCCACCGAGCCAATCGACCCGACAAATCTTTTTGCCTCATAAGCCACTGTAATGACGCGTGGTCTGTTATGACTTGAAATTCCTGCCCTTCGACGTAAGCTCTAAACTTTTTTATCCCTCTAATTACGGCCAGGAGCTCGGTGACCGAATAGTTCCGTTGTGCCATGGAAAGTTTTTCGGACATAAATGCTATAGGTAATTCTATCCCTTCCTCATTTAATTGAGCCAACACACAGCCTAGGCCAAAGGTGCTTGCGTCACATACTAAAATAAAGGGTTTCTTAAAATCGGGGGTAGCTAATATTGGGGCAGATGTCAAGCAGGACTTCAGTTTATTGAAAGCTGCTTCAGATGATGCGTTCCAGTTAAGTGACTGATGCTTTTTCAGTAACTCTGTTAAAGGAAAACTGACTGTGGCATAGTTATCGACGAAGCGTCGGTACCATCCCGCTAGTCCGAGAAATCTTCGTAACTGCTTTACTGTTTTCGGAACAGGGAAATCCATTATAGATCTTATTTTGCCAGGGTCTGTCTTTAACTGACCCTCACCGATTATAAATCCTAGATATTTTATCTCTCGTATACAAAAGTTTGACTTGGCTATGTTGATCGTAAGGTTTGCTTTACGCAAATGAATCGCTACCTCTTGCAACAACAACATGTGTGAGTCGAAGTCATCGGAGAGCACAAGTAAATCGTCCAAATAGACGAAAACCCGATTCCGAAGACAGGCAGGTATCACCTGATCCATAAGTCGACACAAGGTCTGAGCAGCATTTGTTAAACCAAAAGGCATTACTTTATACTGGTAAAGCGGTCTATTAGGAATGGTAAAGGCGGTATAGTGACGAGACTTTTCTTCTAAGGGAATCTGCCAGTAGGCATGTTTCATGTCCAGTCCTGTGATATACCTTGCTGGTGGTAACCTGCTAAGAATGCCATCAATATGTGGTAATGGGTACGCATCTTTGCGAGTGTTCCTATTAATTTCCCGTGAATCTAAACATAAGCGATTCTTCGTCCCTTTCTTAACTAGCACGCAATTACTACTCCAGGAACTTTTTGATTCCTCGATCACGTCTAACGCTAGCATTTTCTCCACTTCATCAAACATTAACTTTTCCTTTGCGGGGGAAATCGGCCAATGGCGCTGTTTTACTGGTCTGTCGGGTATCATTTCGATTGAATGTTCGATAGCGCTGGTACGACCTAATCCTTCCTTTTCGAACGATGGAAACGAATTGATTACGTACTCTAATCTAACCTTTTGGTCTTCGTTTAAATTGTGTAACGGTGGTGATTCTGAAACCTTGGCTTCATTTCCTACGTCTAATTCATGTATTACAGATCTATCAGTTAACAATCTCTTCAAAAGACCAAAGTCTTTCCAGAAATCAATTCCTAAATATACATTTTGTTTCAAGGCTGGTATTATGAAGAATTCTATATCCTTGGTATGATCTCTAAAGGTTATAGGAAAAGTGATTTTTGCTACGACTTTACAAGATTCATTATTGGCTGTTCGAATATTTCCCGAGCATTTCTTCGCCTTTGAATGCTGGGAGAACGATTTAGCAGCTTCACTTCCGAGACAACTTATTGTCGCTCCCGAATCTAACAAAGCTATGAAGTTTTGTTTTTCTATGCTTAGTTCAACAAATAATCTGTTATCCGAGCTCATAAAGACCGATGAGACAAGTCGCTTTCGAACCCTCTTTACTTTGGCCCAGAATTGTCTCAATCGTGTGGTTGATCGTTTCGGTTTATATTTAAATGGTAGCTTATCTACATGTACGATGTCACAATCATAATCTATATTCTCCGTCTGGGTTTGTACCTCTACAAAGGAACTGTCAGAGTTAACATTAGAACAATCCGAGCTGGAGACGTTTACTTGGAAACATTTTCCTGTTAATCTATCATCGTTGCCGGATGCGTCAAACTGGTGTTGGTTTGCGCATCCCGTTTTCGGTTTTCCGACGGGTTGCATTTCTCGCACTTTGGCTTAAATGTATTTTTCGCCCCGCATCCATAACAGAAGACGCGGCGTTCCGCTACACAGTCTTCGAATCGATGACCGGTTTTGTCGCAATTCCAGCAGACAAACCGCTTACGACGCAGCTCGGAGATACTTTCTTCTTCGAGCTCTTCGTCATCACTCTGAATTTCGGATACATTTGGTTTAGTAACTCTGTTTCGAGGTAGAAAGTTTCCTGCATCCTTACAGAAATGTTCATGCTTCTTTACTTCCTCCCTCAACTCACTTCTATTCTGGATTTTCAAATGCAAAAGCTCATATCGAAGAGCGCTTTTCGCATTCCGTTTAAGAATATCGATCAGTTTAAGTTCGCTTATCTCATGCGAAAGCCGAGCCACTAACTTTTCAATGGCCGACTGAAAATCTTCAAAGGATTCATTTTCCTTCTGTTGCCGTTTTCTGATCATTTCTCAAAGGTCAAAATCATCTTTCTGATCGTCGAATCTTTCTCTAAAGGCAGTACAAAACGATTGCCAGCAGTATTGGTGGTTTCTTCTATGAAAATCCCAGAACCAATCGCTGGCTTTGCCCGTGAAAAGCAGATGCAAATTATCGCAAAGTAACTGATTATCGTTTCCAAGAGTCTGTCCCGTAAGAGCACGAACGCGATATAGAAATTCTTCCACATGCATTGAATCCCGAGAACCATCAAATTTAAGACGCCAACTTAGTAGAATATTTGCGGCCTTTGCCGGTGCCACATTTCCTACTGCCTGAATACTTCTAGGGCTCCCTTCTTGAGAATCGTCTCTGAGCATATTTCTACTGTTGTCTACTTCCCGTCTACTATTAATCCGTGACTCTGATGAATCTCGGTTTCTCGTGGTGTTTGCGCCTAAATTTAGATTTGAAAACTGGGTCTGTATAGTTTGCTCAATAGAAGATTTAATGAAGGAACTAAGGGTTTCCATCATCGTTTTCTCCTGACCTTTCATGACCGAATGGATGTAACCTGTAAGGTCCTCTGCTTGCGCATTACCCAGTGACGTATTTCCATTGCTACTGATCGACTGACGACTTCCGGAGATATTACGATCGATACTGGCTTGATATCTCGTTCGCATTCCCCTTTTTGGAATAGCTCCTCCGCCTCGACCTCTATGGGGTGTCTTCCTTTCTTTCTGAGTTGACATTAGACCTAGCTGTGCCCTAACGAAAGATTCGTTACCATGAACATTATCTGGAAGGATCCCTGAACTTAGGTTCAATTCCGCTGCTAGAGTGTTATTTTCGTATCGCAACCCCTTAGGATCGCATTTGGTCTTGCACACAGGGCAAGACTTATCATTCTTCAAATGTTCGCATATACACGTGTTATGATATCGATGTTGACAAGACGTTGTGGCTATAAGTTGATCTTGTCTTAGACTTCCCTTGCAAATAACACAAGACGATTCTTGGCTACTCAATGCTGAAGCTAAATTTTCATTACTACGATGTACGGCCATGTTCAAATATAAATCAAAATAAGGTACCTAAATAAACGAAACACTATATGAAAAATCGTTTCATAAACTGTATGAAATATAACTAACTAATAGGGAATCTTTCCTATTTTTTTTTTTTTATTGTCTGACAAATGAACAATATGTCGTCCTCTCCAAGCATGATCTAGACGGTCCACTACGAAAACAGTACGTTTTAACTTGAATAGTTGTGTAATTGAGTTGAATAGGCTGACCGTTTCTATTGCAATGGTTTTAGAAGGTGTAAGTCTGGATAATGGACGGTCTCTACCTATTATAAATAGACGATCGTAATTCCTAGAATCTGAGACCTTCACTATCTAGAACTAGAATTTGATATAGGAATCTCTACAACCAAAATCGAAGTAAGATAATGAATATGCTTGAGTCGGGATATCCATCTTTTGAATAATTCCCGCAGTTCTCTAAAGCAACATCTTTAGTCATCTCGTTGGTGGAGCTCTACATCATGATGTCCGGATTTTGTAAATATCTATGAGCTAGTCTATCCCAAGTAAGAGACAACAAATTATACATAGGTCGACCATTCCAGCTATGAAAATAAATCGCATATTCCATATGCAGTATCTACTGTACCCCTCTCTAGACAGATCTATCAGTATAGAACAACAAAGAAAATATTGTTTTGGATGGAATAAAGAGCTATAGTGGAGCCTAGCCCTAAAATGACATGAACCTGATACTGATGTTATGTACCACTTTTATGAGGAATCATGCCCCTTCGGGCCCCACGTTGGGCGCCAATTATGTAGCGTGCAGGTGTGGGATAGCTGTCTTTTACCCAAACTAGTATGAAGAGATTTCGTGTGTACCTCTAGCTATGCTCTGACTAAGCTCGCCGGATCGTCGGGGTTCGTTCTACTCTCTCCTATCTCATACTGACACACACTCGCATAATGTTTTAGGTACACATTTACTAGAAACAAAAAAAAATGAAAGCAAGAACCGAGGTTAAACTGAAGTTGTGGAAATAGCAATGAAGTTAATAATTTGTTGTTTTGTGAAACCCTTCATCTCAACTACTCCACTCAAGTTGTGAGAGACTCAGGTGACATCGAGTATCTCTCTCTTCTCTACCCTCCCAACCTATGCTATACAGGTATATTGAACCGTATAGACCCTATAAACTCATACTGTTCTCATATGATCGCCCTGATCATGCCTGTCTGAGGACGGACGCCTGAATTTACAACATTTTAGGATTTTGCTTCAGAATTAATGACATTATATATATTTCAATGGTTTCGTAATCCTATACTCCAAATTCATTTCTGTTCTTAACATCTTAAAATATTAATATGAATTTAATAAAATATAAAAAGAGGTGTAAAGATATGGTTTTGCGAGTAATATATAGTTAATAGAAAGAATGGATGAGATACAGCAATATATACGGATATTAATATAAAATAAAATTCAATAGCGTAACACGCAGGTTACTTTTTGTCTTTGTGCATACACATTGTTGCAATTAATAACTCACAGCGTTTTGGATGTTTCATTAACACTTACTCCTTTCGTGATCGTTGAGCTCAAGGATGACGTAGGTGAATGTTTCTGCGGAGGAAAATAAAGTTAATATATATGCACACGAGTATACTGATCCGTACGATTTTGAAATCTCAAATAAAAAGCTATACTCTCATACCCATTCAATATAAAAACTATTAGGTTTCCTTGATTACATAACTAGATATAAATCTGTATAAGCCGTAACTAAAAAAAAGAAGAAATGATTTAGACTAAATATAATATAGAAAAAGAAATTCATATCCTGTATTAACGGCAAGTAATGGCTCTCTGTTGACGTGGTTGATAGTAGCTACTCGTAATACAGGTCAGTCAGCAGACTCGGCACTGCGTCTTCGAAGAATCCAGAATTTCGGTAAGGCAGCTAAATCGAAATCATGATCGGATTCCGCTGACGCAGGTAGATCAGTCGACGTTGTAGACGGTATATCCTCTTAGTTCATCCGATCGGGATTAAGCGTTGCTACTCAAATCAAAGTCGGACTAATATTCACACTGCGTTTTTGGCAGATGGGGGGGGGGAGGTTTTGATTACGCAAGGAAATGTTCCGAGGCGCCGCGCTTAGTCTGTACTTCCAGAAGGTTGTGGCTGCTCCCAACTGCTAATGCACGATTACTGTTCGTTAATTCGTGTCCCCCAAAGAAACGGTGGAGGTGTGCCGCTTGGCTTTTCGCTTATGCTGGTCACACACCTCTCGAAGTGCAGTTTATATATATATATATATATATATATATATATATATATGAATGTACGTATATATGTACACAACGCAGCTTAAGCTGGTACTTGGGGTAGGGAAGAAGGCTTGCGACCACAGTCCTATAACACAAAAATTAATATATATTACCCCGAGCACTTTCCTAAATGTCTATAGACATACCTGAGATGTTTTTCTTCGCTTTGGGTTTTCACTACTTTTGGTTTATTAGACACAAAATAAATCCGAACAATTTTCTATCAGCCACGAGGTATTGCGCATGAAAGAGTACAGTCGTTGGTTAGATATATATGTAATCATTAATGCACCACAATCACGTCTGTTCTTATGCCTTGGTTCTTTGCTAATAGTTCTCGAAAAACCTTGCAATAACCCTTAAGCCCTACCAACATAAAGCTCAAAGATCGGATGATGCTTGGAGTTTTAACTGTACAATCGGGTGATATTTGTGAGCTTTAACGGTTTACTCGTATGATCTTTTAGTTAATTTGAGTGGAACTTCGACCAAGCTTCGATCAATGCTCTCTTTATGTTGCTCTCCTAGCAGCGCATCGCAACGGCGTTTCGCTTACCTGCATGAGGAATGCAGCGACTCTCTTTCTAAAGTTTGTCGAAAAGCTTTCAGCTTACGATCCACTTTCGAAATTTAAATTTAGCTGGGCGCTTTAGTCTTAATTGAAACAGAACTTGATCCATCAGTGATGCTCTCTAACATTTCTCTACATTCGGCTCCTACAGCCTGCCGCTTGAAGAGATTTTTATGTCGATGATCTCATATCAGGAGGCGACAGCATCGATTCGGTCATCGAGATTCGTCATCAGGTGAAAAAGCTACTCTCAAAAGGATGTTTTCCCATACGTAAATGGTGTACGAATGAAATCGCTGTTTTAGAAGGCGAATCTGAGGCGGACCTCGAGAAGTGCTTTACTTTTCACGACGGGACAGAGGTAACTAAGGTTCTTGGCCTAGTTTGGGATCCCACCACGGACAATCTTCTGTTCAATTTCGATCACGTCGCGGACACTGCGGGTCCAATATCGAAGCGTTCGGTTCTGTCCACAATAGCCAGGTTCTACGATCCTTTAGGTCTCATTTTTCCCGTTTTCACAAAGGCAAAAATATGGAACGAAAACCTCAAGTTGGACTGGGACGAAAGTCTGCCCCAGGATCTTCATACGTCGTGGACCTCGCAGCTGTCGATGGTTAGGAATTTCAAATTTCCACGTTACGTGCTTTGTCAGAAATCCAGAGAGGAAGTGCATGCGTTTTGTGATGCGAGCCAGTCAGCATATGGTGCGTATGCTTACATGCGGTCTGAAGCTGGTGATAGTGTGCAGAGTCATCTCTTATGCTCCAAGTTCAGAGTCGCACCCTTGAAAAAGATGACTATCCCAAAGCGTGAGCTATCGGCTGCCCTCGTATTAGCTGAGCTGGTTTCCACCATAGTTAAAGGATTATCAGTTCCATACCAAGTGCATTGCTGGTCGGATTCTTCCATAGCCCTTGCCTGGATTCGGGAATCGCCCTTGAATTTTAATATATTTGTTTCTAATCGAGTTGAGCGGATTCAGGAGCTCACTGCGGAAATGACTTGGCGTCAAGTGCCCACGAAGTTGAACCCGGCCGACATCATATCGCGTGGTTCCACGCCTACTGAATTAATGGATAACAACCACATTTCTGGTGCACCATTTTTGCTTCATGGGAGCTTTGATTGGCCTACAGGCTCGCCATTGCCGGCTGAAGTGCCAGAACGTCGTTATGTATCATTGATTGTTTCATTGTGCATCATTGATTGTTTTCTGTGCACAACTTGATCAAGGGTGACGTAGATAGCCCTGACCTGTTGAGCCGCATAAACTTCACGATTCCTATTAGAAGCACTAGAAATTATACACCCTTGTTTCTTCCGTTTTGTAGATCGAATTACTCCTTGCATGAACCATTTAGGGTCCTATGCTCGGATTATAATTCCCTCTATCTTCTTATATCTACCACTAACTCCCTTCCTAGTCTTAAATTACTGATACTCTTATATCTTTCCCATAATTAGTAATTACTTCGTTTCTTTAGTTAGTTCTACTTTCTCTCGAACACTAGTCTAACACCTATCTTTCATGCATGTCCGCGATCGGTTCGGTTAACGAGTCGCGCGTTAAGCGGCAGCGCCCCTCGGTCGGTTGGGCGGGAGGTGGCCTGCTTTCTTGCCCGAGATCCGTGCGTAACAGCCATCGGTTGGTGTCGCTTGGGCCACTTGATGGTGCATTCATTGCATATCAACATCCTAAAGATATGCGCTTAACTGGGTCGCCACAGGGGAACGACAAGATATTAACATGGACGTAGTCAACTCGGAGAAATGAAAAAGTATTTTTTCTGGCGTACAGGAGACAAATTACATCCTCAAGATCGTCGATAATATCACTTCATATTCACATATCCTTCGTCTGATTGCTTGGAAGATAAGGATCATACGGATATGTAGGAAGCAAGCGCATTTACCACAACCTCGCCGACACCCGATGAACTTCGTTTTGCTTCGCATTGCCTTATTTGGAATATTCAACAAATCCATTTTGCAGAGAATATTCGCTTACTTCAGAAGCAAAAATATTTAAAGGGTAGCTTAAATTTTCTAACTTCCTTTCTTGGTAATGTGAACGGATTTGACCACATCAAAGTAGGCGGACGATTGGAACACTCAACTCTACCAGACGACCAAAAACATCCGTTGCTGCTGCCTAGCCAGTTTCAATTTGTATGGAGCTATATTCGCCATTTGCATCTCCGGTTTTATCACGCTGGACCTAAAGCTTTAGTCGAATTCATTCGCTTGGAATACACTAGTCGACACGACTTTTCCGCTGTCGCCAAAATTGACTTTTTCTGATAGATTTTGATGTTTAAAACTTTTTAAAGCATGTTTTTTTTCATGGTGTATTTTTTTTAAAGAATTTAAAAAAAATGTGTTTTATTTTTTTTCATGAAAAAAAACCATAATTCTTTAAAAAATTTTAAAACTCCAAATCTAATTAAAAGTCATTTTTGGCGACAGCGGAAAATAAAGTTGAATTTTGTCGAGTAGTGTTATTGGATTGTTAACGCCAGAGACTTGGCACGTTGAATTGTCTGCTCCTGTGTACACTGCGTTTGCTACAGACCAAAGTTGCTGCAACAACTCATGGGCTCATTACCGCATACTCGAATTTCCCCTGCTCGACCGTTTGAACGCTGTGGAATTGATTTTTATACAATACATACATATACATATGTACATATGTCGCAGAATCGTTTATTTTTGGTTGCTGGTCTGCCATATTGACTCACAAACTTTGAGAGTGAAGCGAATTCCAACCGCGATTTCACCATATCTCAATCTCATTGCACAGCTTGGTCTGGCAAGCACAGTGGTCAAACTATGTTCATAATGTGACAGACGCGTACAGTGTCCAAAATACGTCCATTATGCGACACGGCCTTCCTGACAAAATACACGTCCTCGTGTGTTGTCTTAACTCAACCGCATAAGTGACAACGCTTCAGGATTCAAAGGCTCTCTGGATATTTCAATACATTTTTATTCGATATTCTTATTTATTATGTAACACAATTCAAATCAGTTTTAATTTCATTCTTATCATAGCATAATTACATTTTCGTAACATAATTTTAATTTAATAAATCATAACATTCGTGTAATTCCTTAAACACATTTTTTTTTTTTTTTTTTTAACCAAACAAATTTGTGTAGTTCCTTTTACACACAACTAACTTATCATTTGTGTAATTCCTTCTACACATACGAACTTATCATTTGTGTAATTCCTTCTACAAATACACGAACTTATCATTTGTGTAATTCCTTCTACACATACGAACTTATCATTTGTGTAATTCCTTCTACACATACGACCCCCGCCATAACATGTCTCTTCTGCTATGGTGCGGTCTTCAGTTATCATATTGGGCAACAGATGCAACTTCCATTGTGCTGTCTCTATCTTTACATAACTCATCGAGTATCTGATTATTTGGTATTGCTTTTAAACATTCATGAGAATACTTATACTTTCGATTACATGTTAAAGATTTAAGTAAATATCTGTCCCCATCCAAAGCTTCAATTATCTCAAATGGCCCTTTAAATTTAGGATCAAGTTTAGTTTGATGACGTTCTTCGTTTTTGAGCAAAACGTGATCACCCACTTTGAAATTTATTATTTTAGCTTTATTTTTATCAAACCTATTTTTGTCGTATTTTGCTTGAGTTTCCATGTTTTTTTTAGCTTCCTTTCTCAAATTTTCTTTGTCTACTTCATCATTGTTATCTTCGTTTATCGGCAACAAGCCAAAAGGTCGAGGTTTCTTACCTATCAATAATTCTAAAGGGCTAAACTTAGTCACACGATTAATCGTGCAATTCATTGCTAGCTGCACTTCAGCCAACGCATCCTGCCATGATCTCTGACTGGTTTCGACAGCAGTCAGCATACCTTTCAGGGTACTCATGACCCGTTCTACCTGACCGTTTGCTCTACTGGCACCCGTAGCAATTAAATGTAGATTAATTTTTTGAGATGAGCAAAATTCGCGGAATCTTTTACCTGCGAAACTACGTCCTTGATCTGCTATAATTCGAGTGGGTAAACCAAATAAAGATACGACTGATTTTACAGCCTGATGCAGCTTTCAGAATCTATATTTAGTGTGTGATAAAAATAAACAAACTTGGTGAAAGCATCTATAAGAACGATGACGTATTCCTTCAAATAATTTTTACCACTCATTTTGCCTGTAATGTCAATATGTATCGTATGCCATGGTATTTATATTTTAGGAATAGGATGCAGCTCGACTTGCACTTTTCCCACAAGTGGCTTAGATACTTTACATGTTATGCAGTTTTCTACAAATCTACGCACATATTTGGACATATTTTCGAACCAGTAATAACCATAGACCTTGTCGAGCGTCTTTTTCCAACCCAGATGCATTATAGCTTTATGGACGTGATTTATGACGGCCCATCGAAAAGCTCTTGGTATTACCGGCTGTTTGTAGGGGGGCGGGTCGCCTTGTTGATCACTGTCCAGGCAATTATTCGACTGTTCAGGTGCACTTATTCATCCAGGTATTCTCGGGTTTATTTTCATGTACTTCATGTATTCTATGCTATTGTTCATATATATATTTGGCTTATGAGGTATGTACAGCGCGCGTAAGTGCGGAAGCGTAAGAGACACAGAAAATGCGGTGAACGATCCAAAACGGGCGATCGAGCGTAACTACAAACTCCCGCTCAAGCTAGTGGCCGCCCAAGCTCCGGGTGGCGTTCCTGCGTGCCGGGTGCACGAGCGCGCGAGAGCGAGTCGGGCGCGGAGAGCCCTCCACAGTGGATGCGAAGAGTTTGCGGCTGCCCTCAACATCCTCCCCCCCCCTTGCAGGATTGCAAGCATTTGGTCGGGCTATGGTTGCGTGCACGCCCCGGAGACGATCCATCCAAAAACTGTGCTCTGGGCCACGGGGAGGCCGTCTTCTCGTGCCAGTAGACCGGGTTGGATCACCTTCGGGTATATGTCGGCTCCCAGGATGAGCGAGATGGTGGCCGGCCTGTGGAACTGGTCATTGGCAAGCTGGAGGTCGCCAAAGCGGGACCGCACGGCAGCGCTCAGCTCACGGATCGGCGTGCGCAAGCATGGCTCGACCTTGAGCACCAACTCCAATCGGAACTCACTCCGCTTGGCCCGGATGACCGCGTTGCATACCTTCTCGTCACCGACTTGAGTAGTCGGCAACTTAAAGGCGTTAGCCAACGACTCATCCACGCAGCTTTCGGGGGTGCACGGGTCGATGAGCGCCACCGTCTCGAAAGTTTTGGAACCCGTTTCCAGGACCACCAGCGCCGTTGGGAGAAGGTTGAGGCTCCGATGCTGTAGAAGCGAGTCTACGGATGGTGCTGCCATGGGTAGGCCCACGGGAAGTCGAGGGCGGCGCTCATCTCGGGATGCTGACCCTGAAGGCGACGAAGTCGGAGTCCTCCCGGCAGGGCGAGTGGCGGAGCGCCGAGGCCGGCGTTCCACTCGGGATGCCGCAGGTGGCGATGAAGACGCCGAGGTCGAGCGGGCTGAACGACAAGAAGGGGGGATGTGGAGTAGTGTGTGGTGGTTTTTCCCACACACTCTGCACAGCCCACCACTGCGACAATCCTTCCCGGAGTGCTGATGAGCCAAGCAGTTCGCGCAGTACTTGTTAATCAGCACTGCCCGAAGTCTCTTTTCCGGACTCAAGCGGAGGAACTGATGGCAAGTTCGCAGAGGATGCACTCCTGGGCAGACTCGGCACCGGTAGGAATTTAAACCGCGAGCGCGCCGGCTCGCCATGATACGGTCGGCACGGGAACGGGGGGCCATGTCTAGATGGATGAAAACTAGGAGAGGATAGAAAAACGAAGACGATTAGCAATGATTCGGTAATGGATAAAAAACCTACAGTAAGGTTATTGTTGGACGGAATTACGGGGTTCTATAGGAAGAAGAACGACCTTAACCACAGGTCGTTTGAGGACTCCGCGGGCAGTGAGGACGTCCACCACACGGACCTTATCGTCGGCGCCGGGATATACGGACTGGATTCTCCCGAGCCGCCATTCATTATATGGCACGTTGTCCTCTTTAACGACGACCATATCGCCAACCTGAAGATTGGGCGTAGGCGTCTGCCACTTGGTGCGTTTATGGAGCTCTTTAAGGTATTCCTCTTTCCACCTCTGGCAGAACTGCTGGTTAAGGGCCTTCAAGTGCTGCCATCGATTAATTATTGATGTGGCGTCGCCTTTTATTTCGGGCTCGGCTGTAGCCATCAAGGGTCCCCCAATAAGAAAGTGTCCGGGAGTGAGGGCTAACAGTTCGGTCGGATCTTCGGACATAGGCGAGAGCGGCCTGGAATTGAGGCATGCTTCTATCTTCGCAAGCAGTGTGGACAGCTCTTCAAACGTGTACTTCCGAATGGACGTGGCCTTATAGAAGAGGGTTTTGAAACTCTTCACTCCGGCTTCCTACAGACCTCCCATATGTGGAGCTCCTGAAGGGATAAAACGCCATGAAACCCGTTAATGGCTATACGCATCCGTCACCGACTCCTTGAACGCATTTAGGAAGTCACGGGAAAGGGTGGTCGCTGCACCCACGAAAGTTTTCCCATTGTCTGAATGGATGCGCTGGGGACACCCGCGTCTTGCGACAAACCGCGCGAAGGCCGCGAGAAACTTTTCGGTTGTGAGGTCGGACGTGGCCTCCAAATGGATTGCTTTAGTGGAAAAGCACACAAACACGCACACATACCCCTTGGTGATGAGACACGCTCTCCCGGTAAAATTCCGTATTTCGAACGGGCCCGCGTAGTCTATATGTGTGAACGGTCGGGAAAAAGAAGTCCGCTCCGTTGGAAGGTCCCCCATCATTTGGGTTTGCAACCTCTTTGTATAGATGGTGCATACCTTGCAGGAGTTCACGACCCCTTTCATCAAATTTTGAAGCCTGGGAATCCAATACTTGGATCAAATAAGGCGCACCATCAATCGGTTGCCGCCGTGGAGCGTTATCCGGTGTGTAAATAGAGCGAGAAGGCGAGACAATCGACAGCGGTACGGAAGGATAATCGGATGCCGTTCATCATATTGCAGAGATTCGGCAGCTGCGACACGGCCGCACGCTCTTATAAGTCCGTGTCGGTCTATGAACGGGTTTAAGTTGAGGATAGAACTTGACCTCGGTAACGGACGCTTGTCACTGAGGCAGTGATACTCCCCGGGGTATTCTCGACGTTGAGTCTGTAGGATAAGAGATCGCTCCGCTTCGGTGAGGTCTCCGCTGGTAAGATGGCCTTCTCGCGCGGTATCTAACTTCCGGCAGCGTCTTACGAAGCGAAGGACGTTTGCGCGGACTCGCATAGCCCGGTCAAGCTGGGAGAACCGTTCAAGGAACTCTTCGGATGGGCTCGGCGCAAAATGGACCTTTACCGCACGGACCTCCAGCGGCATAACTGGAGACTCCTCAGATTGTGCTGGCCACTGAGGTCGGGGCAGTCGCAGCCACGCTGGTCCTTGCCACCAGAGTTGGTTAGCAACCAAATCTTCCAACGATACGCCTCTAATGGCTAAGTCCGCTGGGTTTTGTTCGGACGGAACGTGGGACCAATCCTTGACCTCGGTAGCTTGCGCTATCTTGGTCACCTGGTTGGCTACGAAGGTAGCCCAGTGGCACGCGGGCTTCCTCAGCCAGGCGAGGACTATGGTAGAATCGGTCCAATACTGACAGATCGTGCGTGCCGCAAGCATATTCGGCAGGATAGCCGTCACCATTTCGGACAGGAGCACAGCACCATACAGCTCTAATCGGGGGAACGATACGGTCTTCACAGGGGCGACTCGCGTCTTAGCGGTGAGAAGTTGCACTTCGACGCGATGTCCCACCTCAACGCGCACGTAAATAGCGGCACCATACGCATTTTCGGATGCATCGCAGAATCCATGATGCTCGATTGTTACCGATGGTTGCGCCCCAATCCATCTCGGAATTCGGATCTGGTTGAGCACGGAGTAGCCGTCCAAGAAACCTTGCCAGCGCAGACACATCTCGTTGGGGAGATTTTCGTCCCATCCCAACTCTTGCAACCATATCTCCTGCATGAAGATTTTGGACCGGACAATAAACGGGGCAAGCCACCCCGCTGGGTCAAACAACTTCGCGATTTGGGAAAGCACTGTCCGCTTGGTATAGGGTGGTTCTCGCGCTAACTCAGGAGGGACAAAGAAGAACTCGTCTGAGGTCGCCGTCCAGCGGATCCCGAGGGTCTTGGCCGTGCTCTCGGCCTCAATCTCCAGGAAATCGCTATGGAGAAGGTGTTCACTCGGCAACCCAGTTAAAAGGGCCTTGTGATTGGAAGTCCACTTTCTCAGCGGAAAACCGGCAGAACTCAGCGCGGCTTGCAGCTCGCGGATAGCCAACTGAGCCTCCCTTGTGGAATCTGCCCCGGCTAGTATGTCGTCGACATACATAGCAGACCGAATGATCTGACTCGCTCTAGGGAACCGGGACTGGACGTCGTCCGCAAGTTGTTGCAAGACACGGATGGCAAGGAAGGGAGCACAGTTGACCCCAAAAGTGACGGTCTTGAGCTCGTAATCGCGGATTTCTCCCTCCTTGTTTCGGAAAAGGATACGCTGGAACGGAGTGTGGTTCGGATCAACCCAGATTTGCCGATACATTTTGGTGATGTCGGCATTGAACACGAACCGGAAATACCGCCACCTCAGGATCTGCAGGGTTAAGTCCGATTGTAGGACCGGACCAGCATGCAGCAGGTCATTGAGGCTCACGCCATTAGTCGAGGGGCTGGATGCGTTGAATACCACGCGGACTTTTGTGGTCGTGCTCTCAGGCTTAAGTACGGCGTGGTGCGGGAGGTAGTAATCGGGGGAACTATGATCCGGAGGAACCTCGGTCATGTGATCGAGCGCTAAGTAATCCCGGATCACGGCGTCGTACTGCTCTTTCAACCGCAAGTCTCGCAACAAACGTGTTTCGTTTCTCAGAAACTGAGCTAGCGCAATTGATCGGGAGTACCCCAGCCTTGACCCGGGATGGTCCGGGTCGCGGAACGGTAAAGTGACTACGTACTTCCCGGAGGCGGTTCTCGTAGTGGATTGCAGGAAATTGCTCTCGCAGTAGGAATCGGATTCGCTTACCATTTTAGTGGGTATGTCCTCCACCTCCCAAAACCTTGTAAGGAGTTCCTCTAAGGGGGCTTCAAGTGTGGCGTTCACTTGCGTGGAGAATGCTGCAATTTGGCCTTGTGCCGTGTTGGAGACTGGGCCGGTAAGGACCCATCCGAAAATGGTCTCTTTTCCTAGGAGGGATCCACAGATGTTAGTCTGTGTGCCACTTTGGAGGATGGATGGAAGGAGGTCAGCTCCAATCAGGACGTCTACCTGCGAGCATTCGTAAAACTTCGGATCAGCCCATGGCAGATCCGGCAAGTCTCGCAACGAATCCTGCAGGATCGGATAGGACGGAAGGTTGCCCGCCAGTTCCGGAAGAACATAGGCGGAGGCGTCGAGCTGCAAGTTCGGCTTTGTCGGGGAGCGTATAAGAAAGTGACAGAGCCGCTTGGACTGAGAGGACACTGTCTGGTTGAGGCCCGATATCTGTGCCTGGATTCTGCGGAAAGGCAACTTCATTATCGTGGACAGTCTTTCTGTAATGAACGTCGCTTCGGAGCCCGGGTCAATTAGAGCACGGGCGCGAAGATTTGTGCCGAGGTGACAAACGTTTATGATGGCCGTGCCCAGAAGGACGGCCCGGTTGCCGGACGCAAAGAAGTTTTGCACGCTGGAGTGCGTTTCAGACGAACTAGGATTTGGTGCGGATGTGGAAGATGGTTCGCTGGGCGCTGAAGTGCCCCGGTGCAGCAACGTGTGGTGTTGTTCTCCACAAGTAATGCAGTTGTGCGCGCTCTGGCATTCCCGAATTCTATGTCCTCCTGCGAAGCAGTTTAGACAGAGCTGTTTTTGGCGAATATAGTTGGAACGAGCGTCAACGGTCATATGGAGGAAGTGAGGACACATACGGATTGGATGATTCTCTTTCGCACAGAGATCACACGTCCTCCTCTTCGGGTTCACTGTTGTCTCGAACGAGTGAACCCTCCTAGGAACAGGACTCCCTTGGGACCGGAACGGATTAGTTCTAGAGGGTGGCGGGTTCGGTTCGCTTTTCGAACTGGGTGCATGGGAAGGGTTGCCCTCGATGGCCTCCAAGGTCAGATACCTCTGACTCAAGAAGGAGTCCATCTCCTTCCATGGGGGCATCTCCTTCTTTGTGGTAACGGAGTCTTCCCACGAGGCCCGGCTCAACTTGGGCAATTTGGAGGCGCAAATCGTCACCAACAAACTGTCCCAGTTTTCAGTGGAGACCTTGGAATGCGCCAGTGCGGTTAGCACCCCGTGGATCGTCCCTTGGAGCTCCTTCAGAGCACGACTCGACTCGGAAACAACTGGGGACAGCGAGAGGAGAATATTGATCTGGTTGGTCACCAGGAGCCGGTTGTTCTCATACCGGTCACGTAGGGAATTCCATGCCGCCTCGAAGCCGTCGTTGGTCAACGGGGGATTTTTCCACGATGGCTTTTGGATCGCCACTGGTCTTCGTGGTTAAGTGGTACAGCTTTTCTACGGGTGAGAGCCTCGGATTATGGATGTAAATGGGTGTCAGGATCCTCGTCCACTGACGCTATGGAACAAGCCTTGAACTCTGCATCCACCTTTGCCCACATGCTCTGTAAACGGTCTCTACGGACCTGAGCGATAGCGGGGGATGGCGTGCTAGTACCGGAAGCGGTGAACCGGTCCTTCAGACTGGTCAGCCTGCCGATGGCTGCCACCAATTTCACACGCGCGGAGAGGAAAGCTGTTTGGGCCATTGGAGAAGTGCGTCGAGAGCTGATGGGACTGGTAGGTGGAAGAGCTGGCACCTTTAACGTGACTGGCGAAGGGAACAGGACCGATTTGGTCTTTGCCGCGGAACTCGTACTTGGTTGAGACGTACCGGGTAACCTTATCGGTTTAGTCACCGAGGTAGGTGTTCCTGGGGCCGAACCACTTCTTGGTGTCCTACGACCGGGAGCAGGCAACGGCAAAAGTTTCTTGCTGTCCTCGTCGCCAGTGGGCATGTTCTGATCTCAACCGCTGAGGACCAAGAAACGAAAGCAGAAGCGCTGGGCGGATGGACACGAAAAAAAAGACCCAACAACCCTTTGGTATTAATTTGTTGGCACGTCGGAGGCGCTTGGGTATACTATGGCGAACAGGCACTAATATTGGGAGTCGGTGGCAAGTGACGACCAAAAACAATATACCCGCCAAAAGTAGGGTAGCGCGTCACTGGACAAGTCACCACCGAAATCGGTACACCCTCAGAATACAGGGTAGCGCGTCACTTTGGCGCTCCGTTATGCGCAAGAGCGGCGCCAATAACCCGCTCTCCCAACAAAAATAACAACGCGCGCAACGGTGGAGAGGCGAACGCGACAAAACGAAACGAAAGAAAGCACCGCTATTGCTGCTTGTATGTATGGATGTCGGTGCGGGAGGAGTGAACTTATATAGGCGCAAGAATATGCGGCTAATATATATGTATCTATGTTCGCGGGTATGGATAAAGGCGGGCAAGAATATGCAGTAGATGTATGTATGTATATAGGTAGACGGATATGCAAGCAAGAATATGCAGATAAATATAAATGGATGTAGGTGCGCTTAAGTGCGGATTAGTACATAGACCTATATATATGCAGATGCAAGAATATGCAGTCAATATATAGGTAAATATGTATGCGGATATGGACGAATGCGGACAAGAATATGCCGTTAAATAGATGTATATGTGTATACGGATATGCGAGCAAGAATATGCAGTTGAATATAAATGGATGTAGGTGCGCTTAAGTGGGGATTAGTACATAGAACTATATATATGCAGATGCAAGAATATGCAGTCAAGATATAGGTAAATATGTATGCGGATATGGACGAATGCGGACAAGAATATGCCGTTAACTCTGGTGAGTGGGTGTACTGATGTACGTAATTAGGAGGAGCGGAAGATCGGAGAACGGACAGAATAGCCGATGGGCACTGGACGGAACCAAGATCGTACTTATCTTAATATAGCGATCCGCCTATGCTTGCTGGGGTGCGCTTCTCCGTCTTGGGGAAGATCCGGCTCGAAGGACCAATGTTTGTAGGGGGGCGGGTCGCCTTGTTGATCACTGTCCAGGCAATTATTCGACTGTTCAGGTGCACTTATTCATCCTGGTATTCTCGGGTTTATTTTCATGTACTTCATGTATTCTATGCTATTGTTCATATATATATTTGGCTTATGAGGTATGTACAGCGCGCGTAAGTGCGGAAGCGTAAGAGACACAGAGAATGCGGTGAACGATCCAAAACGGGCGATCGAGCGTAACTACAAACTCCCGCTCAAGCTAGTGGCCGCCCAAGCTCCGGGTGGCGTTCCTGCGTGCCGGGTGCACGAGCGCGCGAGAGCGAGTCGGGCGCGGAGAGCCCTCCACAGTGGATGCGAAGAGTTTGCGGCTGCCCTCAACACCGGCAAACATTTGGTCTTACTATTTCGCTGTATTTTCCTATGTAGTATACCTTTTCGCAATTCATAGGTTTTGTCCATATTTCCTGGTAACTCATTACTTTTTAACTTTAAAATTATTTCTTGTATCTCGAAATCTCGCTGTTGTTCCGAAACCAACCAGTTGTCAGATACCTCCGTCAAATTGATTCGTAATTCAGGTATTTTAATCAGACTTTTATGTTGTTCATGCACTGGATTCCGAGAGAGAAAGTCAACATGCGCCATTCGCTCGCCTTTTCTATATTCTATTTCAAAATCAAATGCCTGTAAAAACGCCCACCATCTATGCACCCTCGGTGTTAAATCTAGTTTTGTGCGACTGGCCTTTAATGAATTACAGTCAGTATAAACTATAAATTTACGTCCCTGCAAATAATGTCGGAAGTGTTTAATAGCATTTACTACTGCTAACGTCTCCAGTTCGTATGAATGGTATTTAGATTCGGCGGGAGACGTACACTTACTGTAATACTCTACCACATGAGGTTTATTGTCAATTTTGTGTAACAGGATCGCTCCATACCCAATACAACTTGAGTCTGTATGTAGCTCTATTGGGTATTGCGGATCGAATATGATTAAAACTGGCGTCTGAGTCAATATAGTTATTATTTTTGTTCGTATCTGTTCATGCACTGGTAACCAAACAAAATCAGTGTTTTTCTTAGAGGTGAGAAGATACAGAGGTTTAAGTGTTTGGGAGAAATTTAACACAAATTGCCGAAAATAAGAAGCTAAACCAATAAATTGTCTTAGCTGTGAAACATTTTGAGGTGGTAGTAATCCATTTAAAGCTTGAATTTTTCGTGAATTTGGCCTGATTTCTCCATTGCTTAATTCAAATCCAAGATGCTCTATTCTAGTTGTGAGAAAGGAGCACTTGGTGACATTAAATGAAAATCCAGCCTTACTTAATGTCTCCAATACTGTCCGCAATCTAACTAGCGCATCTTCTTTGCTTTCTGCTGTTATGAGAACATCATCAATATACACGATTGCATAAGTGTAAGCTAAAGCTCCTAAGGCCTTCATTATAGCCCGCTGGAACACAGATGGCGCGATCTTCAAACCGAACGGCATTGTCAAGAACTCGTATTGACCTTCTGGCGTGACAAATGCAGTTCGTTCGATTGAGTCCTCGTGAACTGGAATTTGATAAAAGCCGCTTGCCATATCAATGCACGAAAAATATTTAGCACCACGAAGTCTGGCAATTTGGTCTGAAATGAGGGGCAACGGGTATTTGTCAGCAACTGTATTGTCGTTTAGCATGCGATAGTCTACACACAGTCGATCGGTGCCATTTTTCTTCTTAACTAGCATCATGGGACTAGCGAAAGGTGAACAGCTTGGGCGAATAACTTGAGCTTTTAATAATTCGTCAACTTTACCCCGCTCTTTGATTTTCTCTTCTTCACTAATCCTATATGGCCGCCGTTGTACTGTCTTTTGCTGATCTATTAGTCTAATTTCCAAATGCCCTGTGGTGACCCTAGTCTTTGGTATTCCATCAATAAACCAATCTGAATAATATTTTAAAATATTTATCAAGGCTGCCTTATCAGGATCATCAAGTTCACTATTCGATTCTATGACATCTTCATAATCGGCAATTATTAACGCTTCTACTCTTTTGGTTTTGTAAAGTTGAAATTTGTCAGCGTCCATAGTTACGCCAAAGCCCTGACTAAAAATTTCACGACCAATTAGTACGTCATGTTTCAAATACTTGTCCATAATAACATATAACAAAATCTCAAAATAACATTGATCAATATTTATGTTACATAATAGTTGTTGAGTGCTACATATTGAATCAGTACTTATACCGTTTAACTTTACAATGTTATTAATTCTTTTACCAGTAAACTTATCGGCGACGCTTTCCTTAACTAAGGAGCATTCAGCTCCAGAGTCGAAGCAAAATGGAACGGACTCACCGGTTGAACTGCTTATTGTTCCTGATGGCGGAGCTACAGTACAGATGTCTACACGTTTCTCAATTACTGGGTCGTTTCCTCGTCATCGTCCTTTTGGACAAGCGGATGCGAAGTGTCCAAGCTCGTCGCATTTGAAACATTTGACAGTTGACCGGTCTTTTGATCCTTGCGTTAAACTTCCGTAGTGGCTTTTTCCTTGAATTGGTGTCCTCTGCCGAGCACGACATTCAGCATATTTATGCCCAGACTTTCCACAATAGTTGCATTTCACTTGAGAGAGATACTTAGACTTTTTACGCTCCGAGCCTGTTGTAGATGAGTCGTCATCTAGGTTCCGCTTCTTAAAAGTGTGCGCTTGTAGTTTTTGTTGCACTTCATTTCGGGTTTTGATATTGTTTGTAAAAACCCAGCGCGACAATTTGTCATCAATTTGTGCCATGTGGGCCAGAGCTAGTGAAACCGCGATTTCCTCCAGATCATTAGATTTAAATTTTAACATTATTAAGGTGACAATTCGGCTGCCATATTCGGTGTAGCTTTTTCCAGACTTTGGTCACCCGTTCAAAATTTTTATCAGTATAGCCGCAGACGTTTCTATGCCAACAAAGCGTTGCACGAAGAGTTCTTTGAATTGTGGCCATGTAATGCCAGCAAAGCATATTTGGGACAGCCATTGTGATGCGCTTCCCTCTAGCGCCTTACTCAAAGTTATCATCAGGATGCTTCCTTCGGGCATTTTATCAGCAAAAATGAGATCCACTGTCGTACACCAAGCTGTGGCATCTGCTCCCTCCAGCTCCCTCAGGATTACATTTTGGCAGAGTTACATGTTTTCCCTTTTCATCAGTTGCCGGAGCCCTTGGTGTCTGCATATTTTTAATGATCTCGAAAGGTTATTGTTTTGCACTTGTAAAGCTGCCAAGTATGCATCGGTGATATTTGTAGGCAAAGCATATCCCACTTGTGATGTCGCAGAATCGTTTATTTTTGGTTGCTGGTCTGCTGGCCATATTGACTCACAAACTTTGAGAGTGAAGCGAATTCTAACCGGCGCATACAATTGTCTGAACGCAACTACTTCGCATTCTCTGATCACGCATCGATCTACTTCTTTTTACACGCTAGCTGGACTACACTCGGCGACAGCGCGACAACGCCGTCGCCTCACTCGTACGGTACCTAGGCGCCAGTCATATTCTACGTTGTAGTCAAATTCTAAGAATCTTTTCACCATATCCCAAACTCATTGCACAGCTTGGTCTGGCAAGCACAGTGGTCAAACTATGTTCATAATGTGACAGACGCGTACAGTGTCCAAAATACGTCCATTATGCGACACATACAATACATATCTACGAATTCGAGGAAAAGGATCTACTAAATCGTAGATGGCCGTGTTCGTGTGCCACCAAGGCTCTTCACATCGAAGTGGTCTCGGACTTTTACACAAAGGCGTTCTTAATCGCATTGAAACGGATGGGAGGTCATCGCAAGTTGCCGGCAAACATCTTCTGCGATAATGCCACTAATTTTGTAGGGGCATCGAATCAAATGCAGAAACTAAAAAGGTTTTTGTTCTTGAAGCAGACGCATGATGAAATTTATAAATATTGCGCATCTGACTTTATTAATTATTAATATATATAATTATTCACCCCATTTCGGGTGAATACGTACGTTGGCTAATACCAGATTCACCCTTGAAGATCTGAACACTGTCGTCGTCGAAATAGTAGCGATCCTCAAGTCGTGGCCACTATTACCGCTTTTGACAGACCCAAACGACTATATCGCTCTCACGGCTGGTCATCTCTTGGTTGGCGAATCATTGCGATCACTGCCTGAGAGATCACTGGAGTACATCAAGCTGATAATTTGGAAGCAATGGTCGGCTGATTACGTCAACGAGTTGCGATCGCCGACGAAGTAGACAGCATCCTCAACGAACCTCACAGAGGGTACGTTGGTCATCATCCATGAGGACAATCTGTCACCTCTACGCTGGAAGCTAGGCCGAGTGCAGTCTACAGTGTTTGGAAAGGATGGTCGTGTACGAGTGGTACCTCCGCGCAGCAAGTGCAACATATTGCCGGTCAATACAAAAACTGGCAATTCTTCCGGTAGTTTAAAAGCAGTCCTTACAACGGGGCCGGGATGTTCGGTCAAATTTCATTTAGCTAAATAAGTTAGAAATAGCTAAACACCTCTCGCAGTCAAAGCGTACTTCCATCCTTGTACGCTCTCACTATACTCGATTATACTCCGTGCTCATGCATTAAGAGCCCAATAAAACATTCGTCGACTGATACTTAACAGCACCTCACCGTCTTCTCGTTATTATTATTATTTTCAATTCGGTTTTAATTCGCTTTCTTTGGATTTGACACACCCCCATAACTAAAAAAATAAGTATCTACAAGAATTGGGTTGCGCTTCTTATTGATTTAAGGTCATGAGGAAGAATGTTCCATAGACGGATAGCATTTAAGAAAAACTACCTCTTCGGGCAAAGCGTTTGAATTCTAGGGCATAAATAATTGTTTGTTCGGTAAATAGGTTCTTTTGTCATCACAATTTTATGAAAGTACACTACGGTTCTACTATCTTTCCAAATCTATACATGATTTAAATTAAATCTTAAATTAAACACATATTGGACAAATCCGTTAAAAGCTAGTATTGCGCATGCCACTAGCGTCACAATGGCCAAATATTTCAACACCAAAAGCTAAAGTGGGAATGAGTATGACTTTTGAAATTGAAATTATTTCTTCTGGGGGAAAAGTTTTAGACGCTGATAGTTGGCGCAAAAGATCATATGTACGTCCTGTTACTTTTGATAATTGTTTGCTCCAACACAGTATGCTACTGAAGGTTATCCCCAGATTAACTGCATGGTCTTCATAGGAAATTGGTGCCCACTACGCTTCATAAGCGTAAAGGCCAAAATTGTGCAGAGTATTTTATTTTACGGAGTCAAATGTCTTGCTGTCGTCAAGAAGTGTTAGAAACGTAGCCCAGCTGTTGTTAAGTTGCTGTCTTTTACAATGTCCGCTATAACACTTACAAAACTTAGTTTTTTCCGAAACCCTGATTGCTTAAAAAGTTAAAAAGTTTTTAGAAGGAACGAAAGTATTAAAATAGGCCTGAAGTCATTGTTGGGTTTTGTAGTATTTTTGCTATTTACCATACAGTCGGAAACGAGCAAGTAGTAATAGCCGGTCTAACCTTTGGGAGATTTTTACATATTAGATGTTACCTGCTTCCATTTTTGTTTAAATATGTTTTTTACATCTATCGTCTACATTCTTATATCTACAGCTCATGGAAGAGTGTGAGAGAGAGAGAGAGAGAGAGAGAGTTTGGTAGGCGTTGCATACAGAGAACTGCAAGGGTGTCACTTTTTGCCACCCTACTCACACCCAATGAAATGTATGTTTCGGTGCCACCCATCACCACATAAGCAAAGCAAAGATACACACTTATCAAAAGTTTTGTGTGTACAGCGAGCGCCGGCAATATCACGCACGCGCTCATAAAATAACCGGTTTTGTTTTTGCATGCAGCCACTAGCACTTTTCGGCAGCGGCTGCCGGTCGCACTCACACTCAAAAAGAATATAGGAAGAAGCACAAGTGTAAAAAAACGCAATGTGCAATAAATAGATGTAGATGTGCTGCTGCTTCGACATGCGTTGCTGACCGAAAGAAGAAGCAAAGCAAAAACAAACATTCTTAAACGGCTGTTCCTGCTGCTCCTTCGTTTTTCGGTGACGGTCGTTTTCTTCAGAAGAATAAACAGAAGCACAAGCAACAACAAAAATACTTATTTCAGTTGCTTTAACACTGATTTTTAGAACTCGAGTTCAGTGCTTCTTAGATTTGGCTAGCGGAAGCTTCGCAGAAATTACCCCAGAACAAATTAAAAATAAAATACATATATACCGCAGCTCCAGTACACAAAGGAAAAAGTTTAATTTGGTCATAATAATGTAACATTTTTCAAGAGGACCAAACTGTTAGAAGGCTGGGTTTATTGTCATGAATGCGGAAAGGTGCTAAAATATGTTTTCAACCAAACTTCGAATTTGTCAAGTCACAAATGCCGTGTGTTTTTACGATAGCCAACGGAAAAAAAAAAGTTTCTAACTTGGACAAAAAAACAGCTTCAGAGAAGTGCAGTGAGGGGGTTGTTCAGAATTGTCGCCCTTTTTCCTCGGTAAGCGGCACTGAATTTCGCAGCCTGGTGAAATTTGCTGTAAAAATTGGTACTACATATAGAGCGAACGTCGATGTTGATGACCTACTGCCTGACGCAACTACATTGAGCCGAAATTCGGATAAAGATGCAGAAGAGAAGCGGACGATAATCTTCAATGAAGCTAAAAATGCAGTGGATAATGGTGGAGTATCGGTGACCATTGATATGTGGACGGATCAGTACATCAACAGAAATTTTGTAGGTGTCTAAACAAAATGAAAACCATTTTTGCACAATTTGATGTGGACACCATAACTGATAATAAGTTCGTGAACAAAAATATTAGATTAAATTGTAGCAGCCATTTATTTTCAAACGTCATTTGACGAATCATAGAAGCTTCAAGAAATATTAAACACAGCCAAAAAAAATCGTTAAATTTAAAAAAAAAGTAAGTTTGCAGCATAGACTAAACATAAGATCAAAAAACTCATGCCCTACTTTATGGAATTCCTATTATACAATGCTTAAGTCTAGAGTGGATGAGGGGGTCAAAAGCTCATAGTCGTAAATATATCGACTTTAAAAATAATATTAATACTTCTTCAAGATTTCGAGAGAATTTTTAAGGAATTGTAAGCGTGTAGCTCTCCTTCATTATGCTTTTTATTGCTCTCGATTGCCAAAATAAAGAAAGTATGGGAACCGAATTCTGAAGACATTTAGACGATTTCAGTTTTTAAAGAAAGAATTTTAATTAACATAATGACGATTTGGTAAGAAAATTTAGTTATTTGGCACAAATTAGCTTTTTTCTTATATCCACCTGCAGCAATCATGGAACATGAGAAAATTATAAAAATAAACGAGGGGAACGCTGTGAGCCGCGGAAAAGGCTGCGGCTCTACTTTATACCCGGTACTCAGTCAGTATATGTGCACATACAGTGGCTCAAAGCGAAAACAATGCAGTGTCAAATAAACTGTTTAACGGTGGTACAGATTTTAAACTTGTAAGGAACCTATTTCAGGCTGGGGTAAGCTCAGCCTGTCCAGGGTCATCTACAAGAAAATTTGTAGTTGTTGGGAGACCTTAGGCAAGCGAAAGTACCTGGGTCACGTCCGGGAGAGTCAAGCGTGTGGCGTGTTTGCAGAGTGACGAGATTTCGCCGTAACCTCTGCGGTGAACAGGGAGATTCTACCGGGGTGTGCGTGATCGCTACGACTCTTACGACTCTACGGCCTCTAGCGTTACTAGACGGCGTATGGACTCTGGCCGTCCTTTACATGCTGTCGGGGCTTGTTGAACCCTGCGTTGTAGTGGCAGCTCATAGGACGAGGAATTCTAAAAAGGGGGTGCTACGGAACCGTGCGTGATCGCGACGATTCGTACAACGACTGGGTTTCTAGCGAGGATCGTCCGTGCGTGGTCGCGCCGCCCGTTAACTACAGGAGGACGCTACGGAGACGTGCGTGATCGCGACGACTCGTAAGACTACGGGGTTTCTAGGGGGGATTGGCTGTGCGTAGTCGCGACAGTCCCTAGCTACAGGAGGACGCTATGGAGACGTGCGTGATCGCGACGACTCGTAAGGTGTAAGGAAGTTCCTGTCTCAGGCCGGAGTACAGCCTCTCAGTCTGTCCAAGGCCCGGTCCCCATACAGAATTATTTATATTAGGGGACCATAGAGAGGGATCGGACGGACGAAGTGTAGGGGAGGGACGGGTGGCGCGTGCACTCCGCGCGGTGCCGACGTTTGCCGTGGTCAGGTCCTCGACCAGGGGTGTGCTATGGGATGGCGTAGTTGGTGGGGATCCGGCACGCGCGCAGCCTGCAGGAGGTAGTACCCTCCACTCGTGCCCAGCCCCGGGCCTGGGCGTGGGCGCTTGTTGCGGCTGGCGTGGCTGTTGGGGGGCCGGGGTACACGGGGCACGTGGTCGGTGGTACCCCCCACTCGTAGCTAGCGAGTATGGCGCCGCATACCCCTCGGCCTGGGTACAGGCGCGGGAGGCGTGCTGCGTGTGGTGTGGCCGAGTTGGTGTGCCGGGATGGAAGGGAAAGGGGATGGAGGGGGGAGCATTCAACGGGAAGGGGCGACCACCGGCTTGGCAAATCGCGTGGCGTCCGCGTACACGATTGCCCAGCGGTGATCCCCGAGGATGAGGAAAGGCTACGAGGAGGTAGTTCTACGGGAGGGCAATCTCAGTCCGTGGAAGTCGTGGCATCCGCGTACAACTCCACTGGCTGAGTTCCCGCCATGCAAAGGGAATATTAATTCGGCACCCAATACGGGAAAAGGGGTGGGTTAAGAATCGAGGGCTTGCGGGCTATAGTATTAAATGATCGATGCATATATATAAAATCCCAAAATCTTCTGCTAATATTTCACTTTATTTGTCTGATTCCTGTAACTATTATTTTTATTCTTAGGGGTCCCTGTCGCACCTAGCTTCCCTTCCCTAGCTCGCTTACGCGAGGCCAGCTTACCCGCTGTCTCCTCCCGGCATCCTGGCTGCTGGCACTTTTAATAACTACTTTTTGACCGCGCACTTCTGCCTTTCTAGGCTGCTCAAAATCGACTCCCGTATCCATTTTTCGGCCGGCCACTCCAGGCCTCCAGGCTCGAGCCTCTGCCTGTAGCCTCTGCCGGCGTTTGTCGCTTGTCGTCGCGTAGGTGATCGACGCTCGCTCTCTGCTGTCGCTGCTCTCTCTGCCACTCTCGGCTGCGGCTCCTGTTTACCGTTATTTGGGGTCGGGGTATTGCGTTGTGCGATTTCTCGAACGTTCTGCTGCGGTTGCTGCTCTCTCTCTCTCGGCTGCGGCTCCCGTTTACCGTTATTTGGGTGTCGGGGTATTGCGTTGTCGCTTGTCTGTTAGTGATGCTCATTCTGGTTCTCGTCGGTGATGCTCTATACGGTTCCCGTGAACCGCATGTGTTTTGTGATGGGCTCTGCCCCTTCACACTCCCTTCCTACTTCGGGGGACGGATAGAAATGAAAACCTGGCCGCCCCGGTTGATCGAGACCCTAAAGGTGCGACCTTCGTGCTCCTCGATATGCCGGGTCCGGGGTCCCGGTGTGGTGGTGGCGCTGGGCCCTGATGTTGGCCTGATACTCTCGGCACGCTTCGGCGAACGCGTTCTGGTGGGCTATGGTCCCGTGTGTACCCTGGACTGGTGTGGGCTCTGTGGCGTTGCTCGCTCTGGTCGAGGTGAGTCCTGCTGCGGTGATGTGTTGTGCCTCGGGGGGCATCTCTGTGGGGGACGTGCTTCTGGGGTGTCCTCTCTGAGCACATGGTGCCTCTGGCGGCTGGGCGTCGTTTGGTCTGGCGTGGTTCTTGTCGAAGTGTCAATAGGGAGAAACTTTTGGAAATCAGATCCTGCCTAGCTAAATGTTCCCTTGTACCTGGCCCTACCTATAGGTGCGACTTACAATTTGTGAGGGTTATCGTCATATACAATGTGATGTGTACACTTAAAATTATACAATGCCATGGCTTAGGTCTAGTCCCTTAAGGGGAGTTATACTGGGCTTACTGTGACTGTTGCAGTGGTTGCCCCTTGCGGGGCGAGGACATTAGGGCAGCGCACTACTCTAAGTGGCCCTCATGAACTCGCGTGTGCGTGGGCTCGTCCGCCCGGTTCGTCTTCTGCTTCTGTATCCTCGTGGTTGTTGCGGTCATCGTCGTCTTCGTAGAAGGCCTTGAGATCGTTTAGACGCTAGTGGAGTGCCGTCGGGGCTTAGCGTTAAGGCTTTTCGTTTCCTGCCTTGGGTGAAGTCCTTGGTCAACAGGGCACGTTTTCCCCAGGTGTCCGGGTTGCTCTGCTGGTCCGCAGGAGACGCCGTGGTCGACGAGGCGAGTGTGCTCGTCGACGCCAAGGTTCCTGCGCTGTGTCGTGGCGGTGTTGGAGATCCCTTGGTCAACAAGGCGTGAGTGCTCGTTGACGCCAAGGTGTCCGTGTTTCTCTGCTGCTCTGCAGGAGACGCCTTGGTCGACGAGGCGCGTGTGCTCGTCGACGCCAAGGTTCCTGCGCGGTTTCGTGGCGGTGTTGAGGATCCCTTGGTCAACGAGGCGTGAGTGCTCGTCGACGCCAAGGTTCCTGCGCTGTGTCGTGGCGGTGTTGGAGATCCCTTGGTCAACAAGGCGTGAGTGCTCGTTGACGCCAAGGTGTCCGTGTTTCTCTGCTGCTCTGCAGGAGACGCCTTGGTCGACACGGCGAGTGTGCTCGTCGACGCCAAGGTTCCTGCGCTGTGTCGTGGCGGTGTCGAGGATCCCTTGGTCAACGAGGCGTGAGTGCTCGTCGACGCCAAGGTTCCTGCGCTGTGTCGTGGTGGTGTTGAGGATCCCTTGGTCAACGAGGCGAGTGTGCTCGTCGACGCCAAGGTTCCTGCGCGGTGTCGTGGCGGTGTTGGGGATCCCTTGGTCAACGAGGCGTGAGTGCTCGTTGACGCCAAGGTGTCCGTGTTTCTCTGCTGCTCTGCAGGAGACGCCTTGGTCGACGAGGCGCGTGTGCTCGTCGACGCCAAGGTTCCTGCGCGGTGTCGTGGCGGTGTTGAGGATCCCTTGGTCAACGAGGCGAGTGTGCTCGTCGACGCCAAGGTTCCTGCGCGGTGTCGTGGCGGTGTTGGGGATCCCTTGGTCAACGAGGCGTGAGTGCTCGTTGACGCCAAGGTGTCCGTTTTTCTCTGCTGCTCTGCAGGAGGCGCCTTGGTCGACGAGGCGCGTGTGCTCGTCGACGCCAAGGTCCTGCGCGGTGTCGTGGCGGTGTTGAGGATCCCTTGGTCAACGAGGCGTGAGTGCTCGTTGACGCCAAGGTGTCCGTGTTTCTCTGCTGCTCTGCAGAAGACGCCTTGGTCGACGAGGCGCGTGTGCTCGTCGACGCCAAGGTTCCTGCGCGGTGTCGTGGCGGTGTTGAGGATCCCTTGGTCAACGAGGCGTGAGTGCTCGTTGACGCCAAGGTGTCCGTGCTTCTCTGCTGCTCTGCAGGAGACGCCTTGGTCCGGTGCTGGATCCTCGGCTCGCACTGGGCAGATTCGGGATGACCAGTCGTTGGACTCCTTGACGCGGAGGGTTATCTTCTGTGGCCGGTGTGTTGTCCTCGGAACCCTGGGTAGTGATGTTTAGTTCCGGCACTGCCAGTTGAAGTTTCTGCTCATCCATGTCTTCCTCCCTCTTTGCTCGAGTCTCAGGGATCCTTCGAAAGGATATGCAGTGGCTGGACACGGGGCGCGGCACTGGATTCAGGGATCCTGGGTCAGGATATGTTTCTCAGCGTTAGTGTACAAGGCGCGGCACTGGGATCAGGGATCCTTCGAAAGGATATGCAGTGGCTGGACACGGGGCGCGGCACTGGATTCTGGGATCCTGGGTCAGGATATGTTTCTCGGTGCAGGTGTACCCCGCGTGATACCGTGGTCAGGGATACTTGTTGATCTTTCGTAGTCTTGGGCGTGATGCTTCCTGGTCGAAGGCTCGGACTTGATTCCCCCTCCTGGGCTCGGACTCCTCCTTTTATTGCTGCTGCCAAGCTTTTTCTCAGAGGGCTCTGCTGCCGAGCGAAGCCCTCTCTCTCCTCTGCTGTCACCTTGTCGCTGTGTCGTCGTGTCGCCGCTGCCCGCGTTAGGGATGCTGGGCGCCCTCTCTTGACCGCCGAGACACGCTACCCGTGCCTGATCGTCGCGTACCGCGGCCGCGCGGCTGTGGTTCGCCTTGTCGCCGTGTCGCGGTGGTCGCCCTCTGTCTCCGATGGTATCGATGCGCCGTTGTCGCCTGGCGCCTCGGCACCCGCTGCTGCTGTCTGGCCGCGCAAGGCACGTGGAGGGGCCAAGCTCTTCTCCCGGCGTCACGTGCCGTCTCTCTCGCACGTGGTGTGGCGTGGCGTGGCGTTGTTTCTAATTCTCTCTGGCGTGTCGGTGGCCGTGCCTACTGTACCCGGGCGATCGCTTTTTGCTCTGCTCCTGTTTTCCTATGCCTGATGCTGCTGTCGCTGCTGCTGTCTGCCCACGCTTGGTTTGATGGCACAACCTTGTGGCCGGGCTACGTGGCCGCGTGATACCGCTACTATTCTGCTGCTCTGGTTACTGTACTTTTCGGCTTTTTGACTTGCCAGGGGTTCCGCAGGGCGCGGAGGGCGTTTTTCAGCTTAGAAATTCGGGGGGTGGGGGTTCGATGCTTAGTTATGCCTGCCACTCGTTACATCACTTATTTCCGAACTACCTCTTCCCCGATCCGCTCTCAGGTCCCTGCTCGGGCGCCATCTGTAAGGAAGTTCCTGTCTCAGGCCGGGGTACAGCCTCTCAGTCTGTCCAAGGCCCGGTCCCCATACAGAATTATTTATATTAGGGGACCATAGAGAGGGATCGGACGGACGAAGTGTAGGGGAGGGACGGGTGGCGCGTGCACTCCGCGCGGTGCCGACGTTTGCCGTGGTCAGGTCCTCGACCAGGGGTGTGCTATGGGATGGCGTAGTTGGTGGGGATCCGGCACGCGCGCAGCCTGCAGGAGGTAGTACCCTCCACTCGTGCCCAGCCCCGGGCCTGGGCGTGGGCGCTTGTTGCGGCTGGCGTGGCTGTTGGGGGGCCGGGGTACACGGGGCACGTGGTCGGTGGTACCCCCCACTCGTAGCTAGCGAGTATGGCGCCGCATACCCCTCGGCCTGGGTACAGGCGCGGGAGGCGTGCTGCGTGTGGTGTGGCCGAGTTGGTGTGCCGGGATGGAAGGGAAAGGGGATGGAGGGGGGAGCATTCAACGGGAAGGGGCGACCACCGGCTTGGCAAATCGCGTGGCGTCCGCGTACACGATTGCCCAGCGGTGATCCCCGAGGATGAGGAAAGGCTACGAGGAGGTAGTTCTACGGGAGGGCAATCTCAGTCCGTGGAAGTCGTGGCATCCGCGTACAACTCCACTGGCTGAGTTCCCGCCATGCAAAGGGAATATTAATTCGGCACCCAATACGGGAAAAGGGGTGGGTTAAGAATCGAGGGCTTGCGGGCTATAGTATTAAATGATCGATGCATATATATAAAATCCCAAAATCTTCTGCTAATATTTCACTTTATTTGTCTGATTCCTGTAACTATTATTTTTATTCTTAGGGGTCCCTGTCGCACCTAGCTTCCCTTCCCTAGCTCGCTTACGCGAGGCCAGCTTACCCGCTGTCTCCTCCCGGCATCCTGGCTGCTGGCACTTTTAATAACTACTTTTTGACCGCGCACTTCTGCCTTTCTAGGCTGCTCAAAATCGACTCCCGTATCCATTTTTCGGCCGGCCACTCCAGGCCTCCAGGCTCGAGCCTCTGCCTGTAGCCTCTGCCGGCGTTTGTCGCTTGTCGTCGCGTAGGTGATCGACGCTCGCTCTCTGCTGTCGCTGCTCTCTCTGCCACTCTCGGCTGCGGCTCCTGTTTACCGTTATTTGGGGTCGGGGTATTGCGTTGTGCGATTTCTCGAACGTTCTGCTGCGGTTGCTGCTCTCTCTCTCTCGGCTGCGGCTCCCGTTTACCGTTATTTGGGTGTCGGGGTATTGCGTTGTCGCTTGTCTGTTAGTGATGCTCATTCTGGTTCTCGTCGGTGATGCTCTATACGGTTCCCGTGAACCGCATGTGTTTTGTGATGGGCTCTGCCCCTTCACAAAGGCTACTCGGTTTCTAGAGGGGATTGGCCGTGCGTAATCGCGACAGTCACTAACTACTGGATGATGCTACTGAGACGTGCGTAATCGCGACGACTCGTAAGGCTACTGGGGTTCTAGGAGGGATTGACTGTGCGTAATCGCGACAGTCACTAGCTACTGGGGGATACTACGGAGTCGTACGTAATCGCGACGACTCGTAAGGTTAGGGAGTTTCTAGGGAGGATTGGGATAACGTGTAATGTGTATATGCGGATGAATGAATAAAAGACTTTACAGTATTTGTATTTTTGTTCAGAATTTTTATTAAATAAACGGACCTAGCTGGTGTCCCTGGTTGCACCACGTGGAAAGCTTCACTTACTTGGATGGGTTGAAGCGGTTGAAGGCAAGTGGGATCTGTTGGATACCGACAGTGATGAGCGTATCGCCATAGACACGGAACGGCGCGAAATATTTATCCTATACACTAGGCTAAGACGTGACCGTGAGAGTAGAGGGTGCGTTAGTCTTTGGTGTGGCCATCCTGTTTTCGACTATAGACTCATTTTTGCGTTGGTATGGCGGGCGTATTTGAAAAATGTAATTTATTGTTAACTTAAACCTACTACATACATATTAACTTCAGGGCTTTCAGTGGCGTATTGCGAAATGATAATCCAAATGATAATAATACAAAAAAATGATAGTGTTAATAAACAAAAGAACAATGGCGAATAATGGTTCCAATGGCGGTAATTGATGTGTGCCTCCAGTGGCGGTGAAAATGTGATTGCGTTTATCTACGCGATGTAGATAGCAGGTAGTTGCCTGTAGTTGGCAGCTTGTAAAACACCTTGGGTCTTTACAAACTAGAGGAAAAACAAAATGTTTGAGTGCGCCAATGCTTCTAGAAACTAGGAATCCGATTTGATTTCCGGTTTGGCGGTTAAACATTTTTTGTTTTTCCTCTAGTTTAAAATCTGTACTACAGTTTAGCAGTTTATTTGATACTGAATTGTTTTGGCTTTGAGCCACTGTACATATATGAGCTTAAGATTTATGCAATTTATTAATTTTTTATTGTTTTTACATCTGCTTCTAAATTTCTACATGACATGTATAACTACATATTTAAGACGTACAAGTGCTTACGACAGAGAGAGAGAGAGGGCATGAGAGAGAGGGCAGAAATTTAATTTGTTTCTTCTGGCCATAATATTGATCCGATGTGATCCAGATTTGGTAATCTGGTAGATATGGTAATTTTTCATGATTCTGCGTTTTTGGTTTTCATTTATCTAAAAAATTGTGGATTCCACTGATTTTCGTTCTTTGTGGGGGCGGAAGGGGGCGTGTCAAAATTTTGAAATACACTTGTACTGAAGTGATATCACAGGAGTTTGGATAGAAAGTTTGGTTGCTCTAGCTCTTATAGTCTCTGAGAACTAGGCTCATTTAAATGAATAGGCAAAACAGACAGGTCGAGAGCGAGAGGGAACGATGACTTTCGAAATGGTTTTCTTCATTGTAGCTATAATAATGATCCGATCTGATCCAGATTCAAAACTCTGATAGAAATGGTCTTTCTCTATGATTCTGCGTATTCTTGTATCTTCAAAATTGTGTGTGCCACAGACTTTCGTCCTTTGTGTGGGCGGAAGGGGGCGGGGCGATATTTTGAAATACAATTTAAGTAGTGTGATAACGCAGGAGACTGAATACAAAACTTGGTTACTATAGCTTTGATAGTCTATGAGATATATGCGCAAATGAAGACGGACAGACGGACGGACGGACAGACAGACATGGCTATATCGACTCGGCTATTGATGCTAATCAAGAATATATATACTTTATGGGATCGGAAACGCTTCCTTCTGGGCGTTACGCATAACCGTTATCCCCACAAATCTAATATACCCCTTACTCTTCGAGTACCGGGTATGAAAACTTCTGTACTGGAAAAATGGAAAACAGTAGCTATTCAAATGAAACTTCCCAAAGAAACAGTTTTTCAAGTAATGAATTAAGTCCAGCAAGCCCAAGTTTTCAGTTAGCAACTAATCAAACAGCCAAACGTTTGTTCCAAAAACAAAATTTTTCCTTTGTCAACTGGTGGCTCAGTCAAACTAAATTTATAAATCACCCAAAGAGAAAATATAAAGTAATTGTAATGAGAGAGTATTGTTATTGAAAATTGTTACCCTCTTTTATCGAAATTAGTATTGGAACTCCATACAATACCATCTAGCAGTGCAGCAGCTGAAAGGGTATTTTCTTTAGCGGGCAACTTAAAAAATAAAAAGATTAGGGCCGAAAACGGTAGACAATTTGCTTTTTCTACATTCTTATTATACAATTTAAAATTATAATTGAATTAAATTAAATGCACTGAAGTAATAAAAAACGAGGGTGTTGAGGCAATTACGTTGCCTATATTAGTACCTAGTATCAGAAAAATGTTAAATGCTTTAATGTTATATTGAAAGATATGAAAATGTTATTATCTCTTATACCAACGAAGCTCATGCTGGCAGCGGCCGCTCATGAAGAGGGCGACGCTGCTAGAATAAACACTCTTATTCTGAAAACGAAACAGCTGACAAGTATTTTCTGTCGGTCTGTCCGGTTCCCGTGTCCCCAATATTCAAACCAACTGTGCTTAACGGCACAAACAGTGCTTAAGTGCATAACTTGAATTTGTACCAAACATTTTGGCGCCCCCGGGTGGACATTGGATCTCGTACTGGATAAAAGTTGGATTGGATCCTACTTGGCGCTTTGTTAGATATCTCCATTGGATATCATCTCTCGCTCGTTGTTGTTGCTGTTCCTGCTCGTCATTGGACCGCTGGGCCGTCGCATCGTCGCAAACTCTTGGTGCTGATCTTTGGTATTCCTGGTTGGTATGGACATGCATCGTTGTTCAAATTACCCTCAACAAATGCCACAGGTAAATTACAGTGCCCAATAGAATTACCAACAATAAAACGGCCTGTTAATAAAATATTTAACAAAGTGAAAGGCCCGTTATATGTATGTATGTATACCTTCATATATATATTCAATTTACATATATTGTTTAACTTAAGTGATCACTGTACTTGTGGTCAACGACACCTCAAAGATAGAGCCGACAAGCAAAGAAGAAACGGCAATAGTTTCGCGCGCAAGCTCTGACCGCTGCGCATCATTCGTTTCGCTCTCTCTATCTCTCGGCAATAAACCACAGCATAGCAGCAAGAGAGCTAAGTCTCCAATTAGAGATCTGCAAATCTTGTTCGTGGAGCCTTTCTCACTCAGTTCAGAAACTGTTCCCATTACAGCATCCGTTCTCATATTTGGAGCGAACGTAGACTTGAGTGATTTTTCGCATTCCCTCATCTCACTCAATCCAGCAGCTTGTCCCATCGCATCAGCTGTTCTAATCGTTCAACAGAGCCTAATTATGGTTGAGTGATTCTTGAGTGGAATCTAGTGTTTAATAAAAACAATTATAAAGTAGCTTCACAATAACTGGAAAACGTCGTGGTGGATCCGGTAGCAATATTTTTCTTTAGGACGTTGATATGCAATGACTGCACCATCAAGTGGCCCAAGCGACACCAGCCAATGGCTGTTACGCGCGGATCCCAGGCAAGAACGCAACCCACCTCCCGCCCAATCGACCGAGGGGCGCTGCCGTATAACGCGCGACTCGTAAACCGAACCGATCGCGGACATGCAGGTAAGATAGGTATTAGACTAGTGTTCGAGGTAAAGTAGAACTAATCTAACTAAAGAAGAAAAGTAATTACGGGAAAGATGTAAGAGTATCAGTAATTTAAGACTAGGAAGGGAGTTAGTGGTAGATATAATATGGTAGAGGGAATTATAATCCGAGCATAGGACCCTAAATGGTTTATGCAAGGAGTAATTCGATCTACAAACCGGAAGAAAAAACGGTGTATAATTCCTAGTGCTTCTAATAGGAATCGTGAAGTTTATGCGGCTCAACAGGTCAGGGCTATCTACGTCACCCTTGATCAAGTTGTGCACAAAAATCACACCAAGCATTTTCCTACGATTAGCTAAGGTTGGAAGCTTTATTAAGAGCAATCTATTAGAGTAAGATGGCAGTCTCACATCTGCATCCCAGCTGAGGCCGCGAAGAAAAAAAAGTTTTTCTGAACTGATTTTATACGGTCTTGGTGTACGTTGTACTGAGGGCGCCATACACAAGAACCAACCGTATTCTAAAATTGGACGAACCAGAGAGGTGTAGAGAGTCTTTGTTATATAGGGGTCGTCAAATTCCTTTGACCACCTCTTTATAAACCCAAGCACGCCCATGGCCTTATTCACCATGGTGGAAATGTGTTCTGAGAACTTTAACTTGGGATCTAATAGAACACCAAGATCATCAACCCGGGTAATTCTCTCAAGAGAACCACCACAAAGGGTGTAAGGAACCAGAAAGGCGCTGGAGCGATGAAAAGTCATTATTTTACATTTTGAAGAATTAAGGTTTAATAAATTTGCACAACACCAAGACTGAAATCTATCGAGATCCTTTTGCAACCTGGATTGGAAAGAAATGTCCCTATACTGGACACAGAGCTTAACATCATCCGCATACATAAGTACTCGAGAGTATGTTAGTACAGAAGGTAGGTCATTTATAAAGAGTGTAAAGAGTAAGGGGCCTAGATGGCTGCCCTGAGGTACACCCGAAGTCACCATAACGGGAGAGGACAGGGAGTTTTTGAAAAGGACTCTTTGAGACCTAGAACAAAGGTAGCTAGAGATCAATCTCAGGAGATTGGGCGGGAACCCTAGGTAGTTTGGAAAAAACGGGCAAAAAGATCGGCAATTGCCTGATCATTATCTGCCGACGTATTACGGAAGGATAGCGAGGATTGGTGTGCGGACGTTCTACGCTTACTGTTTACGAAGCTGTAGAACTGTTTGGGGTCCTTAGAAAAACGTATCCTGCATCGAAATAGGTAATTCTGATAGCATTGAGCGTTAAGAACTGAAAAGTTTGACCGAGCTATTACATAATAAGAAAGAGAAGAAGGAGAGCCAACTTCTTGAAATTTTTTATAAAGTCTTGATTTTAAGTTTTTTAGATGAGATAGCTCCTTGGTAAACCAAGGGGGTTTTCTTGATCTAATCGGACAGGAAAGTGGGACACAAGAGACAAAAAGTGAGTCCAGTGCATCATAGAAAATGTTTGTGCCTGTCGTAACATCACTGCACAAATATAAAGCGGACCAATCAAAATCCCTAATGAGCTTATTAAGCTTCGTAAACTTGGCTTTACGGAAGCAGTGGACACATTTGGGTAGTCTACCCGACCGATCCAGTACAGTTCGTCCTAGGTCGAGCGACACTTCGAAAGTAGGATGGTAGGCATCTTCAGGTATAGAGAGCGGGGGGACTCAAGTTAACAACGCTAAGGTCGCTAAGGTCAGATCAAGAAATCGACCCAAGGAATTTTTAACATGGTTAACTTGAGACAGAGACAGGTCAATCAAGCCGTTAACAAAGTCATGACGTGCCATGGGTGCCAGGCTATTAGACTCATTTGCCGAAGACCAAACAATTCCTGGCAAGTTGAAGTCACCAAGAACTATCATGTGATCTTTGTCAGATAGCGAGGAAGAAATAGTGGTTAAGGCGGACAAATGCTGCTCGTAAATTGCGACATCCGAGGAAGGTGGAATATACGAACAAGTTATAAAAACTGAGAAAGCGGGAAGAATCAGTCTTACACACAGAAATTCCAGTTCCTGCTGGATCTGGACTGTGAAAATTTTCAACGTGAAGTTGGAGTCCACAGCAATCAGAACCCCTCCTGCACGTCGAGACGAACGATCCTTTCTATAAGTTGTGTACCGACCTGCCACAACTTTGAAACTAAGAATGTCCGGCTTTAACCAGGTTTCGGTAAACACAATAACGTGGGCTGCAAATGCGACACTATCCGGGAAAAGAATGCTGAGCTTACTACGCAAGCCTCGAACATTCTGATAGGTCATTAAAAGAGAGTTTGTTAGTTTTTTGGACGGGTGGAGGTAGAGCGGGAAGATGACGAAGGAGCACTGGTCTGATTAGTTGGCAGAGTTATTGGGGGCCTAGTCTTCTTCTTTGCCTTAAACTCCTTCAGCACCAAATGCTCCGGCAAAAATTTGGCAGAACAGATGGTGTTAAAGTGAGTTTGGGAGACACTTATTTTAAAAGAAGCTATCTCCCTGGCATAAGAGAAGTTAAACTTTTCCACCTTAAAATAAAGGTCTTGTATTGTAACGAACCCCAAGGCGCCGTTACAGTTCACCACGCCGCACCGGAAATGGAGGAGTAATAAGCTTAAATTTAAGAATTACCTTTGTATAAAAATAAGCCATCTTCTACAATACACGAAACCTCTCCGAACCACCCACTTTTCTCCCATCACATACGCGCCGTTCGGCCACGTGACTACCCCTCCTACACCCATCCATAACTCTCCTACCACTACCCCAATTGAGACCCAAAAACTTTCCCCTCCCACTAAGGTTCGATTCGACGGTTTTCGAATCGTTCGGTTCGGCGCATCGTCAGCACATATCCCCCCACCCATAAGTTTAAGTTAGCTAGTTCGATCCGCGGATGATAGGTTCCAAGCGTTCTAGCGAAAGAAGTGCAAGACACTTACTCGGGAACCCGGCCGCGGGATAGACGTTGCTCCGAGCAGCAACTTACAATAAAGTACTATACTCCGTACGTTAAGTCAAACAATAAATATCCAATGTCCAATAAATGAGCATTGAATCAAAATAAACCCATCGAGTAAGTCTGTTTTTCGGGTGGGAACTACGACATAAATTCGCAACCGAGAATATCGCGGTACGGGCCAATCAAATTCTCAAATTACTCTTGATCTTCTGATAGGTCCTACGAGTGTGACAACGCCTCGTATTCCTTATCCTTCTCGACCCCACGAGTGTGACAACGCCTCGTATACCTTATCCTTCTCGACCCCACGAGTGTGACAACGCCTCGTGCCCTTTACTATCTTCTCGATCCAACTCATACGGGCACGGTTACGCCTCATTCTCCTCCACTCTTGTTTCTAGCCTAGTTAGGGCCGACCCCGTTTCCTGTAGAGGTTCCTGCAAACTACAAATTTCTTGTAGTAGGATCCTGGAGAAGACTGAGCTTACCTCAGCCTGAAATAGGAGCATTACAAGTGGCGCCCGAGCAGGGACCCCGACAAGGTAGACGCCGTAAGGGATTTGAGACCGCCCACCAACTTGAATGAACTCCGACAATGCATAGGGATTGCGTCATGGTACTGCTGGTTTGTTCCCAATTTCGCCACTGTGTTCCAACCAATATCACAACTGTTAAAGAAGGGACAAACATGGACATGGGAACAGGAAAAACAAGACGCCTTCGGAAAGCTAAAAGAGTTACTCACTACCGCCCCCGTACTCGCCTGCCCCGATTTCAACGTCGAATTCTCTTTACAAACGGACGCCAGTAACGTAGGCGTGGGCGCAGTCCTCACCCAGGAGATTGAAGGGAAAGAGTGCGTCATCGCGTACGTCAGCCGACGACTCAACAAGGCGGAAGAGAACTACTCTGCCACCGACAAAGAATGCCTAGCCGTCATATGGGCAATACGAAAACTACGATGCTACCAAGAGGGCTTCCGCTTTGACGTGGTAACTGACCATCTCGCGCTGAAATGGTCAAACACCCTGGAAAGTCCATACGGTAGAGTGGCACGTTGGGCACTCGAGCTACAACAATACCAATACGACGTGCATTATCGCGCCGGGAAACAAAACGTAGTGGCAGACGAACTGTCCAGGCAGCCCTTGGAAACACTCGCACGTGTCGAAGAGGAACCCGACAGTTGTCCCTGGCTTAAACGAAGGATACAACAAGTCCACGACGAGCCCCAAAAATATCCGGACTACACCTACGAGAACGGTCAACTTTACCGAAATCTCGGCCACGGACCTGTCGGAACGGAGTCTTGGAAGCTCTGCGTCCCAAAAGATCGCCGGACGAGGGTACTCCACGAATGCCACGATCAACCAACAGCTGGTCACCCCGGCATACAGAAGACCATCGCCAGGGTTTCCCAACGGTATTATTGGCCCGGGTTCTATCGAGATGTAAGACTTTACATTCGCAACTGCGTAAGTTGTCAGAAGTTCAAGGCCATGCAACGCAAACCAGTGGGCAAGATGGTCCCTCGCAAAGCGGAGGAGCCGTTTGTTACCTTGTGCGCAGATTTCGTCGGACCACTGTCACGGTCCAAACGAGGGAATACAATGCTGCTAGTATTTTTCGACACCTTCTCCAAGTGGGTCGAACTAATACCCCTCAAAAAGGCAACCACGGCTAACCTCGAACGAGCGTTCCGCGAACGAATCCTCAGCAGTTTTGGGGTACCGAAAATTTTCGTCTGCGATAACGGCACCCAGTGCACCAGTCGGTCGTTCCGAACGTTCCTCCAAATCACAGGCGTCAAACTGCAGCACACCGCTCCATATTGTCCCCAGGAAAACCCCACAGTAAGAGCGAACAGAACTGTGAAAACAATGATCGCCCAATTCATCGACGACCACCAGAACACGTGGGACGAACTATTACCCAAAATGTCGTTGGCCATAAATTCTAGCGTCACCGAGACCACCGGATTCAGCCCTGCGTTCCTTTTACACGGAAGAGAGCCTAGGCTGCCCGGCGCTCTATACGATGAAGTTACACCAGGAACGGGGAGCACCCCGGAGACGGCTACTGACAAAGCATCGAGACTGAAAGAGATTTTTTCCATCGTCCGAAGTAACATCCAAAGGGCAAGTAAAGAGCAAGCGCGACACTACAATCTCCGTCGCAGGCAATGGCGCCCTACGATTGGCTCATTGGTCCTCGTACGACAACACCACCTGTCAAACGCAGCCGAAGGTTTTGCAGCCAAACTGGCCCCAAAGTTTGACGGACCATACCGGGCAAAAGGTTTCCCGTCGCCAAACATCGTGAAATTACAACACACAAGCAGCCGGAAGAACAAGGTCGCCAATGTCAACGATTTGAAAGAGTTCAACGACCCCGAACTCGATAATCCAGCCAACGACACGGATGCCACGGCGGCATAATACCGAGTTTGACCGGCGATCGACACCTATATTAATCGATGCCCTGGCCTTCGTCGATCAGTACGCCACTACCCACGGAACAGACCAGACCAAATCAACCAACTCAAAAGGATAAATCCACCCCAAAGTGCATCAAGGACTACGAATCAAACTTAACAAACCGGAGTTAAAGGACAACAATAACCAAGGCAATTAAAAGCAAAACAATCATCTTTAATCCTGCCGCCGCCAACAATAATTCCCCCCTACACCATGTCACCCCTGCTGGTCCTACTTGCCCTAGTCACTTCTGCACAGGCCGCCGTAAAAGTAAATGACTACACCAACGCCGACTATATCCCGATCGTGGACGGAGACGCAGTAATCTGGGAGAAGCCAGGATACCTCCACCATACCACCAACGTCACTTCTTCTGAGGTCTACGTCGCCCAGACCGAGCGCGCTGCTGAGATGTTCACGGACACCCGCCTGGCCCAGGTATTAGCAACCGACTTGGACCACATCCGCACTTTAATAGCCATGCTAAAAGTCCACCGTAGGGAAGCCAGGAGCATAAACCTGCTCGGTACAGCGTTGAAAGTAGTAGCGGGAACGCCCGACTTCAATGACTGGGAGCAAATTAGGTTCCAACAAGCACAGCTGATAGAATCCGAACACCGACAGGGGGAGATTAACTCCAAAATGCAAAACCGACTTAACGAACTGACGCACTTTTTCAACACGATCCAGAAGTCGGACGAGGCTGAGAAGGCCCAGATATTAGAGACAGTCCTCGCCAAAAATATAATAATCATAACGGATCTAGAAAGTCTTATCCTTGGGCTAACTTTAGCCAAAATAAACATGATCAGTCCGGCCCTCTTAGATGGCGCCGATATAAACGAATTCAATGAGCAACAGTTAGTCAACATAACCTTGGTGAAGCTATTAGAGGTCTCGAACATCAGCGTTTTTCAAACTCCCGACCTACTCCACTTTCTTATAAAGTTCCCTCAACCCAAATTAAATTGTAGGAAGTTGCTCATACGTTCATACGGCTACGTTCTGCAGGGAACGAAGGGGAAGTACCTGCGCCCAACAAATGGTAGCCGGGTCTATCGCACATTGTGCTACCCTACCGGGACTCCTAGACCCTGTAACTATCGTCGACCACGGCACTCTCGTCATCAACGACGCGAATATGACCGTTGTTGATGATGCCGGGACCAGCCAAAAGATTTCAGGCTCGTACTTAGTGACGTACTCCCACCGGGTCTCTCTTAACGGGACCTGGTACATTAACCACCTCGGCGACTCTAAGAGGAAAGCAGTGGTGTCCGCAATGACGCAAGTCAACATAACGGCCCACAAAGAAAATCGAAGTCTACCGTTTCTATGGGAACTAAGCATGAACGAAATGCTGACGGTAAAAAGTATCGCTTCCTACCTCCTCACGCTCGCCGTAGCATTACCTCTCCGCTCCATTATATGGATATTATACCGCCGCCTTAAAATCCAAGGTGAACAAAATGCGTCCCAAGACGTAGAGGCCGTGTCGCCCCACCTTCCTACCGACGACCGCCCGGCTGAGGTATCGACACCGACCAGCGGTAAGGCCCCCATGTATGCCACCGTCGCCCCCCCTAAAATTCGGCGAACTCAAGCCACACGTACCTACCCCATACCTCGTCCACGGGAGTACGGATCGGGTGACGAGTGAAGAAAGCAAACTGGGCTCAGCAAAAAAAAAAAAAAAAATTTTAAATATATTGCAAACACACACCAAAACAAAAAAAAACATATATTTCTTATTCAATTCTTTTACGCTTACACTTATACCTAAGTTTACGTAATCTACACTTGCTGACACTATATTTCTGTAACTGTGCCGACCTAAGGCATCGACCCCTTTAAAAGCTTACAAAAACAAAAAAAAACATATATTTCTTATTCAATTCTTTTACGCTTACACTCATACCTAAGTTTACGTAATCTACACTTGCTGACACTATATTTCTATAACTGTGCCGACCTAAGGCATCGAACCCTTCAAAAGCTTAAGTAATATCCGTATTATAACTCAAACGAGAACTAGCACCGCTACCCTCAACACCCAAAACTTCATTAAGCCAACCCACCATGGATCACCAAGAAGCCGCAACACCCGCAGAGGCACCCGAGATCATCTATATCGATGACTCTAGAGCCTCTGAAGGCTCAGAGTCTTGGGCACCCACGTTCGGGAGAACCAAAGCCCCGAACCACAGTCCAAGAACGGAGACCACCGTCCGCCCCACGACATCCCAGATCCCAACTATGAACCGTCGTGGTCAGCCGCCAGCACCCCTATCCGCGACGAAGAGCAAGACGACGTCCCAATCTCCAACGGAGGCGCATACCCCGACATAAGGCGGGACGCCCCCCCAGAGCGGCCAAGCTGCAACGATGCGGCCAAATCAAGCGGCGAATCGGACGACGAACTCTCGGACGCAGAGAACTCCGAAGGCCCTCAGGATAGCCCTCCACTGTTTTCGCGACGACCATCCAGATTTCGACGCGAAAATCTGTGGTCGCCACCACTATTCCGCCGCCGAGACCTCCGGACCTACTACTCGCCAAGCCCCGAACCTCCATCGTTCGAACCGATGTTTAAACAACACGCGTATCGTCATTACGACCTCCTAGACTAGGACCAGCAGGACAAGACCCTGGAACGCTTCTGCCCGGAGTACCTTTGTATAAAAATAAGCCATAAATATCCAATGTCCAATAAATGAGCATGTTAATAAAAATAAACCCATCGAGTAAGTCTATTATCCGGGTGAGAACTGCGACATCAATTCGTAACCAAGAATATCGCGGCAAGGGTCAATCCAATCCTCAAATTACTCCTGATCCTCTGATAGGTCCCACGAGTGTGACAACGCCTCGTATTCCTTATCCTTCTCGACCCCACGAGTGTGACAACACCTCGTATCCCTCATCCTTCTCGACCCCACGAGTGTGACAACGCCTCGTGCCCTTTACTATCTTCTCGATCCACCTCATACGGGCACGGTTACGCCTCATTCTCCTCCACTCTTGCTTCTAGCCTACTTAGGGCCGACCCCGTTTCCTGTAGAGGTTCCTGCAAACTACAAATTTCTTGTAGTAGGATCCTGGAGAACACTGAGCTTACCTCAGCCTGAAATAGGAGCATTACAAGTGGCGCCCGAGCAGGGACCTGTAGGAAACTTTAGCAAGGGGTGTGGATTAAAAACCCACGGCCACTAAAATCTAAGGCATAGGCTGGACAGATCCATCTCACGATCTCCGCGTACCCTCGAACTCAAACTCCGAGCGCGATAAAACAGTACTGCGCCGCGCAAAAGCCTCGACGAAAACCCCACAACTCCAACGGTGCGGGTCGCGTTATCGACATAAACACGGAGTGTCGGTTCGCACAAGGGACGATCCCTTTCATAATACGCGAGTGACGTCAAATAAAGAAATACCCAACAAGGGAGTGAAAGAAAAGTAGAGGAAAAAAAAACACAAAACCATACACTACCATGGATCCCAGCATAGAGAAAACTTCAGATGAGTACTACTCTGGGGAGTTTGTCTCTAATCCAGGGATAGGCACCGGCTGGGTCCACAAGCGCCGACGAGAAGAGTTAGAAAGGTTCGCGGTGGAATTCGGGTTCAGCAGTGAGGGCACTGCAGAAGACATGCGGAGAAGCTTCGCCGCATTGTTCGAGCAAGAAGCCTGGGTTCGACTCGCCGAGCTCGAACGACAATATGCCAAGTCCCCAGCGCGATCCAAGTCACCTCAACCCAGTACTTCCACACAGGCGGAAGGGCGTACGGAGGAACCCAAGCTCTGGTTAAAAGACCCCGAAAACCCAGAAAATCAAACCGGCGTTCCCTCCAGCGTCGGGATAGTGGCCGAGCTACCAAGACCTCCGCGGTATTTTGAACAATTAGAGGATCAGATCCGGGATCGCAAGCAAGCGGTAGGCAAACCCTTTAAGGACTTCGTTATCGAGCTCCGGTTACTCCTGCACCATGCCGGATACGACACCACCAAGGAACTCTACCGGATCTACGACAACATTTTGCCGGCGTACCAGCTGTACGTGCGGAGACACGAACTACGAAGCCTGTCGCAGCTCACGACATTGGCCACGGAGTTCGAGAGCATCCAGGAATGGAATGCACCGGTAATTCCACTTCCCCCGCGGAACATGCCGCGTTACACTAGGCCGACGGCGAATCAGGCCCCCAAGGAAGGTGAATCCAACCGGACACCGTTCCGGAGACCCCCGTGGGACTCAACCGAATTAGCAAGGAAAGAACCTATGAACCGAAGCAACGCTCCGGCGCAGGAAGTCGCGCATCGCATGGTAACCACCCCCATCGTGAATCCGCGCATGGCATGCCGCCGCTGTGGTGAAACTGGCCACGCTTCTCTAAACTGCACCAACCCTTCGATTCTGTTCTGCTGGGAATGCGGTAAGCGCGGTGTACGGACGATCGAGTGTTGTCGCCGGGACACGTCGGGAAACGACACGCGTCCTCGACTGACACGGGAACAGTCGGGAACGACGCCCTTCCAAACCCGGAACTAACTAAACCCCTACACCTACACGATGGCCGGATAGTAGCGAGAGTGACCATAGGAGGACAAGACGCGGAGGCCACTATTGACACCGGGGCGTCCCGGAGCTTCGTCAGTGCTGACCTCGCCCGACAACTGGACAATAACACCAATCTTCGGGAGGCATGCGTGCAGATCCGACTGGCCGACGGCTCAGTGCGCGAGATCACGCAAATCCTCCTGGCTTACATCCGGTTAGACAGACGGGAAGTCCAGATACCCCTCCTAGTCTTACCCAACATGTTGGAACAAGTCATTGTGGGTCTGGATTTCTTATGCGCGATCGAAACAACGATCAAATGCGGCACCACCCTCCTACAACTCCGAAGCCGTCGCCCCATGGCAAACCCCCCGCGGTCACTGCAAGTCAAGTTCCCACCACAGGAACGGAAAAACCGAGATCCAGGGCAGCCCCGGAAAACTCGCGTTCGAGGGAAACTACGACGGACACCATGTCCAAACAACGAGCGCCCAGCAAAAATTCTAAGGCCCCAACGGAACGCACGATTCCTAGGCCAACGATAGGTGACACGAGCTCCCACGCAGCGGCGCAGAATGTAAGGAGATCAACCGAAGCCCACGGCGCGGTGATCCCCATAAAGACTAAGGAAACCAGAGCAGCCTCCCCACAGGCAATCGTTCCTTCACAACCAAGGTCTTTGCCTGACGACCATGCGCCCAGACGGGTGATCGACGTAGACACCGGGGTCAACAATAGCATCCACGCTATCCCCCCAACACAAATGACTCCTCAACTAGCGTCCCGACCCCCGGCCCAGGTACCCAACCAAGACCCCGCAAGCACCCCTTCTCTAAACGATACCACCCCAGTCGTCGCCAACATGAGGGAACACCCTCGAGGGGCGGAACCACCGAGCGCTTTCGACACGACCCTCCTGCCGGAAGACCCGAATCGAGCTTTCAGCTTACAGAGGGACGAACAACTTGACGACGAGCCAGAACGAACCAACGATCCCTGGCCACCAGAACTTGCGTCACAGATCCAGGGGTTCCTGGATGAGGAACTGCCGAAGTTCGAAAAGCTTCAAGGTACCACAGACCTAACGGAGCACACCATCGTCATGAGGGACAACCGGCCAATAAAACAGAGGTATTACCCCAAGAACCCCGCCATGAGGCGAATTATCGACGAGCAAGTCAACCAACTAATAGCCGAAGGACTCATCGAACCTTCTCGAAGCCCTCACAGCGCACCAATTGTTCTCATGCGCAAAAAGAACGACAAATGGCGTATGTGCGTAGACTATCACCAGCTCAACGAACGCTCTATCCCGGACGCCTATCCGTTACCGAGGATTAATTATATCCTAGAACGCCTGAAGAATGCGCGTTTTATCACCACGCTAGATCTGAAGAATGGGTATTGGCAAATACTTATGGCCCTCGACCTATGGTCCGCTTTCAAGGTGCCAGGAAGAGGTCTGTACCAATGGAAGGTAATGCCCTTGGGACACATGATCAGTGAGGAAGGCATCCATACCGACCCCGACAAGGTAGCCGCCGTAAGAGATTTGAGACCGCCCACCAACTTGAAGGAACTCCGACAATGCATAGGGATGGCGTCATGGTACCGCAGGTTTGTTCCCAATTTCGCCACTGTGGTCCAACCAATGTCACAACTGTTAAAGAAGGGACAAACATGGACATGGGAACAGGAAAAACAAGACGCCTTCGGAAAGCTAAAAGAGTTACTCACTACCGCCCCCGTACTCGGGGCTATCGAAAACTACGATGCTACCTAGAGGGCTACCGCTTTGACGTGGCAACTGACCATCTCGCGCTGAAATGGTTAAACACCCTGGAAACTCCATACGGTAGAGTGGCACGTTGGGCACTCGAGCTACAACAATACAAATACGACGTGCATTATCGCGCCGGGAAACAAAACGTAGTGGCGGACGCACTGTCCAGGCAGCCCTTGGAAACACTCGCACGCGTCGAAGAGGAACCCGACAGTTGCCCCTGGCTTAAACGAAGGATACAACAAGTCCTCGACGAGCCCCAAAAATATCCGGACTACACCTACGAGAACGGTCAACTTTACCGAAATCTCGGCCACGGACCTGTCTGAACGGAGTCTTGGAAACTCTGCGCCCCAAAAGATCGCCGGACGAGGGTACTCCACGAATGCCACGATCAACCAACAGCTGGTCACCTCGGCATACGGAAGATCATCGGCCGGGTTTCCCAACGGTATTATTGGCCCGGGTTCTATCGAGACGTAAGACGTTACATTCGCAACTGCGTAAGTTATCAGAAGTTCAAGGCCATGCAACGCAAACCAGTGGGCAAGATGGTCACTCGCAAGGCGGAGGAGCCGTTTGTTACCTTGTGCGCAGATTTCGTCGGACCACTGTCACGGTCCAAACGAGGGAATACGATGCTGCTAGTATTTTTCGACACCTTCTCCAAGTGGGTCGAACTAATACCCCTCAAAAAGGCAACCACGGCTAACCTCGAACGAGCGTTCCGCGAACGAATCCTCAGCAGTTTTGGGGTACCGAAATTATTCGTCTGCGATAACGGCACCCAGTTCACCAGTCGCTCGTTCCGAGCGTTCCTCCAAATCACAGGCGTCAAACTGCAGCACACCGCTCCATATTGTCCCCAGGAAAACCCCACAGAAAGAGCGAACAGAACTGTGAAAACAATGATCGCCCAATTCATCGACGACCACCAGAACACGTGGGACGAACTATTACCCAAAATGTCGTTGGCCATAAATTCTAGCGTCTCCGAGACCACCGGATTCAGCCCTGCGTTCCTTTTACACGGAAGAGAGCCTAGGCTGCCCGGCGCTCTATACGATGAAGTTACACCAGGAACGGGGAGCACCCCGGAGACGGCTACTGACAAAGCATCGAGACTGAAAGAGATTTTTTCCATCGTCCGAAGTAACATCCAAAGGGCAAGTAAAGAGCAAGCGCGACACTACAATCTCCGTCGCAGGCAATGGCGCCCTACGATTGGCTCATTGGTCCTCGTACGACAACACCACCTGTCAAACGCAGCCGAAGGTTTTGCAGCCAAACTGGCCCCAAAGTTTGACGGACCATTCCGGGTAAAAGGTTTTCCGTCGCCAAACATCGTGAAATTACAACACACAAGCAGCCGGAAGCACAAGGTCGCCAACGTCAACGATCTGAAAGAGTTCAACGACCCCGAACTCGATAATCCAGCCGCCGACACGGATGCCACGGCGGCATAATACCGAGTTTGACCGGCGATCGACACCTATATTAATCGATGCCCTGGCCTTCGTCGATCAGTACGCCACTACCCATGGAACGGACCAGACCAAATCAACCGACTCAAAAAGAACTGAATAAAATAAAATAAATAAATAAAATAAAACAATCAAAACCCAAAATTAAATTCCGACTCCTATCAAGGATAAACCCACCCCAAAGTGCATCAAGGACTACGAATCAAACTCAACCAATCGGAGTTAAAGGACAACAATAACCAAGACAATTAAGAAGAAAACAATCACATTTAATCCTGCCGCCGCCAACAATAATTCCCCCCTACACCATGTCACCCCTGCTGGTCCTACTTGCCCTAGTCACCTCTGCATACGCCGCCGTAAAAGTAAATGACTACACCAACGCCGACTATATCCCGATCGTGGACGGAGACGCAGTAATCTGGGAGAAGCCAGGATACCTCCACCATACCACCAACGTCACTTCTTATGAGGTCTACGTCGCCCAGACCGAGCGCGCTGCTGAGATGTTCACGGACACCCGCCTGACCCAGGTATTAGCAACCGACTTGGACCACATCCGCACTTTAATAGCCATGCTAAAAGTCCACCGTAGGGAAGCCAGGAGCATAAACCTGCTCGGTACAGCGTTGAAAGTAGTAGCGGGAACGCCCGACTTCAATGACTGGGAGCAAATTAGGTTCCAACAAGCACAGCTGATAGAATCCGAAGACCGACAGGGGGAGATTAACTCCAAAATGCAAAACCGACTTAACGAACTGACGCACTTTTTCAACACGATCCAAAAGTCGGACGAGGCTGAGAAGGTAGAGACAGATAGTAGAGACAGTCCTCGCCAAAAATAGAATAATCATAACGGACCTAGAAAGTCTTATCCTTGGGCTAACTTTAGCCAAAATAAACATGATCAGTCCGGCCCTCTTAGATGGCGCCGATATAAACGAATTCAACAAACAACAGTTAGTCAATATAACCTTGGTGGAGCTATTAGAGGTCTCGAACATCAGCGTTTTTCAAACTCCCGACCTACTCCACTTTCTTATAAAGTTCCCTCAACCCAAATTAAATTGTAGGAAGTTGCTCATATTCCCGGTTCAACGCCACCACAGAATATTGGATTTCACTCAGGAGACATAGTGGCGGACTGCAATACACAGACCCTCAACATCGGGGCCAGTGAGGCAACCGTCGGGGCTACGTTCTGCAGGGAACGAAGGGGAAGTACCTGCGCCCAACAAATGGTAGCCGGGTCTATCGCACATTGTGCTACCCTACCGGGACCCCTAAACCCTGTAACTATCGTCGACCACGGCACTCTCGTCATCAACGACGCGAATATGACCGTTGTTGATGATGCCGGGACCAGCCAAAAGATTTCAGGCTCGTACTTAGTGACGTACTCCCACCGGGTCTCTCTTAACGGGACCTGGTACATTAACCACCTCGGCGACTCTAAGAGGAAAGCAGTGGTGTCCGCAATGACGCAAGTCAACATAACGGCCCACAGAGAAAAACTTAGTCTACCGTTTCTACGGGAACTAAGCATGAATAATCTCAATCAAATCGACAGCCTAAACGAAATGCTGACGGTAAAAAGTACGCTTGCCGTAGCATTACCTCTCCGCTCCATTATATGGATATTATACCGCCGCCTTAAAATCCAAGGTGAACAAAATGAGTCCCAAGACGTAGAGGCCGTGTCGCCCCACCTTCCTACCGACGCCCGCCCGGCCGAGGTATCGACACCGACTAGCGGTAAGGCCCCCATGTATACCTCGTCCACGGGAATACGGATCGGGTGACGAGTGAAGAAAGCAAACTGGACTCAGCAAAAAAAAAAAAAAAAAAAAAAAAATACAAAAAACAAATTAAATATATTGCAAACACACACCAAAACAAAAAAAAACATATATTTCTTATTTCTTATTCAATTCTGTTCCGCTTACACTCATACCTAAGTTTACGTAATCTACACTTGCTGACACTATATTTCTATAACTGTGCCGACCTAAGGCATCGAACCCTTCAAAAGCTTAAGTAATATCCGTATTATAACTCAAACGAGAACTAGCACCGCTACCCTCAACACCCAAAACTTCATTAAGCCAACCCACCATGGATCACCAAGAAGCCGCAACACCCGCAGAGGCACCCGAGATCATCTATATCGATGACTCTAGAGCCTCTGAAGGCTCAGAGTCTTGGGCACCCACGTTCGGGAGAACCAAAGCCCCGAACCACAGTCCAAGAACGGAGACCACCGTCCGCCCCACGACATCCCAGATCCCAACTATGAACCGTCGTGGTCAGCCGCCAGCACCCCTATCCGCGACGAAGAGCAAGACGACGTCCCAATCTCCAACGGAGGCGCATACCCCGACATAAGGCGGGACGCCCCCCCAGAGCGGCCAAGCTGCAACGATGCGGCCAAATCAAGCGGCGAATCGGACGACGAACTCTCGGACGCAGAGAACTCCGAAGGCCCTCAGGATAGCCCTCCACTGTTTTCGCGACGACCATCCAGATTTCGACGCGAAAATCTGTGGTCGCCACCACTATTCCGCCGCCGAGACCTCCGGACCTACTACTCGCCAAGCCCCGAACCTCCATCGTTCGAACCGATGTTTAAACAACACGCGTATCGTCATTACGACCTCCTAGACTAGGACCAGCAGGACAAGACCCTGGAACGCTTCTGCCCGGAGTACCTTTGTATAAAAATAAGCCATAAATATCCAATGTCCAATAAATGAGCATGTTAATAAAAATAAACCCATCGAGTAAGTCTATTATCCGGGTGAGAACTGCGACATCAATTCGTAACCAAGAATATCGCGGCAAGGGTCAATCCAATCCTCAAATTACTCCTGATCCTCTGATAGGTCCCACGAGTGTGACAACGCCTCGTATTCCTTATCCTTCTCGACCCCACGAGTGTGACAACACCTCGTATCCCTCATCCTTCTCGACCCCACGAGTGTGACAACGCCTCGTGCCCTTTACTATCTTCTCGATCCACCTCATACGGGCACGGTTACGCCTCATTCTCCTCCACTCTTGCTTCTAGCCTACTTAGGGCCGACCCCGTTTCCTGTAGAGGTTCCTGCAAACTACAAATTTCTTGTAGTAGGATCCTGGAGAACACTGAGCTTACCTCAGCCTGAAATAGGAGCATTACAAGTGGCGCCCGAGCAGGGACCTGTAGGAAACTTTAGCAAGGGGTGTGGATTAAAAACCCTCGGCCACTAAAATCTAAGGCATAGGCTGGACAGATCCATCTCACGATCTCCGCGTACACTCGAACTCAAGCTCCGAGCGCGATAAAACAGTACTGCGCCGCGCAAAGCCTCGACGAAAACCCCACAACTCCAACGGTGCGGGTCGCGTTATCGACATAAATACACACGGAGTGTCGGTTCGTACAAGGGACGATCCCTTTCATAATACGCGAGTGACTCCAAAAGGTAAAAAAAAGAGAACACAAAACCATACACTACCATGGATCCCAACACTGAGAAAACTTCAGATGAGTACTACTCTGGGGAGTTTGTCTCTAATCCAGGGATAGGCACCGGCTGGGTCCACAAGCGCCGACGAGAAGAGTTAGAAAGGTTCGCGGTGGAATTCGGGTTCAGCAGTGAGGGCACTGCAGAAGACATGCGGAGAAGCTTCGCCGCATTGTTCGAGCAAGAAGCCTGGGTTCGACTCGCCGAGCTCGAACGACAATATGCCAAGTCCCCAGCGCGATCCAAGTCACCTCAACCCAGTACTTCCACACAGGCGGAAGGGCGTACGGAGGAACCCAAGCTCTGGTTAAAAGACCCCGAAAACCCAGAAAATCAAACCGGCGTTCCCTCCAGCGTCGGGATAGTGGCCGAGCTACCAAGACCTCCGCGGTATTTTGAAGAATTAGAGGATCAGATCCGGGAGCGCAAGCAAGCGGTAGGCAAACCCTTTAAGGACTTCGTTATCGAGCTCCGGTTACTCCTGCACCATGCCGGATACGACACCACCAAGGAACTCTACCGGATCTACGACAACATTTTGCCGGCGTACCAGCTGTACGTGCGGAGACACGAACTACGAAGCCTGTCGCAGCTCACGACATTGGCCACGGAGTTCGAGAGCATCCAGGAATGGAATGCACCGGTAATTCCACTTCCCCCGCGGAACATGCCGCGTTACACTAGGCCGACGGCGAATCAGGCCCCCAAGGAAGGTGAATCCAACCGGACACCGTTCCGGAGACCCCCGTGGGACTCAACCGAATTAGCAAGGAAAGAACCTATGAACCGAAGCAACGCTCCGGCGCAGGAAGTCGCGCATCGCATGGTAACCACCCCCATCGTGAATCCGCGCATGGCATGCCGCCGCTGTGGTGAAACTGGCCACGCTTCTCCAAACTGCACCAACCCTTCGATTCTGTTCTGCTGGGAATGCGGTAAGCGCGGTGTACGGACGATCGAGTGTTGTCGCCGGGACACGTCGGGAAACGACACGCGTCCTCGACTGACACGGGAACAGTCGGGAACGACGCCCTTCCAAACCCGGAACTAACTAAACCCCTACACCTACACGATGGCCGGATAGTAGCGAGAGTGACCATAGGAGGACAAGACGCGGAGGCCACTATTGACACCGGGGCGTCCCGGAGCTTCGTCAGTGCTGACCTCGCCCGACAACTGGACAATAACACCAATCTTCGGGAGGCATGCGTGCAGATCCGACTGGCCGACGGCTCAGTGCGCGAGATCACGCAAATCCTCCTGGCTTACATCCGGTTAGACAGACGGGAAGTCCAGATACCCCTCCTAGTCTTACCCAACATGTTGGAACAAGTCATTGTGGGTCTGGATTTCTTATGCGCGATCGAAACAACGATCAAATGCGGCACCACCCTCCTACAACTCCGAAGCCGTCGCCCCATGGCAAACCCCCCGCGGTCACTGCAAGTCAAGTTCCCACCACAGGAACGGAAAAACCGAGATCCAGGGCAGCCCCGGAAAACTCGCGTTCGAGGGAAACTACGACGGACACCATGTCCAAACAACGAGCGCCCAGCAAAAATTCTAAGGCCCCAACGGAACGCACGATTCCTAGGCCAACGATAGGTGACACGAGCTCCCACGCAGCGGCGCAGAATGTAAGGAGATCAACCGAAGCCCACGGCGCGGTGATCCCCATAAAGACTAAGGAAACCAGAGCAGCCTCCCCACAGGCAATCGTTCCTTCACAACCAAGGTCTTCGCCTGACGACCATGCGCCCAGACGGGTGATCGACGTAGACACCGGGGTCAACAATAGCATCCACGCTATCCCCCCAACACAAATGACTCCTCAACTAGCGTCCCGACCCCCGGCCCAGGTACCCAACCAAGACCCCGCAAGCACCCCTTCTCTAAACGATACCACCCCAGTCGTCGCCAACATGAGGGAACACCCTCGAGGGGCGGAACCACCGAGCGCTTTCGACACGACCCTCCTGCCGGAAGACCCGAATCGAGCTTTCAGCTTACAGAGGGACGAACAACTTGACGACGAGCCAGAACGAACCAACGATCCCTGGCCACCAGAACTTGCGTCACAGATCCAGGGGTTCCTGGATGAGGAACTGCCGAAGTTCGAAAAGCTTCAAGGTACCACAGACCTAACGGAGCACACCATCGTCATGAGGGACAACCGGCCAATAAAACAGAGGTATTACCCCAAGAACCCCGCCATGAGGCGAATTATCAACGAGCAAGTCAACCAACTAATAGCCGAAGGACTCATCGAACCTTCTCGAAGCCCTCACAGCGCACCAATTGTTCTCATGCGCAAAAAGAACGACAAATGGCGTATGTGCGTAGACTATCACCAGCTCAACGAACGCTCTATCCCGGACGCCTATCCGTTACCGAGGATTAATTATATCCTAGAACGCCTGAAGAATGCGCGTTTTATCACCACGCTAGATCTGAAGAATGGGTATTGGCAAATACCTATGGCCCTCGACCTATGGTCCGCTTTCAAGGTGCCAGGAAGAGGTCTGTACCAATGGAAGGTAATGCCCTTGGGACACATGATCAGTGAGGAAGGCATCCATACCGACCCCGACAAGGTAGCCGCCGTAAGAGATTTGAGACCGCCCACCAACTTGAAGGAACTCCGACAATGCATAGGGATGGCGTCATGGTACCGCAGGTTTGTTCCCAGTTTCCCCACTGTGGTCCAACCAATGTCACAACTGTTAAAGAAGGGACAAACATGGACATGGGAATAGGAACAACAAGACGCCTTCGGAAAGCTAAAAGAGTTACTCACTACCGCCCCCGTACTCGCCTGCCCCGATTTCAACGTCAAATTCTCTTTACAAACGGACGCCAGTAACGTAGGCGTGGGCGCAGTCCTCACCCAGGAGATTGAAGGGAAAGAGCGCGTCATCGCGTACGTCAGGCGACCACTCAACAAGGCGGCAGAGAACTACTCTGCCACCGACAAAGAATGCCTAGCCGTCATATGGGCAATACGAAAACTACGATGCTACCTAGAGGGCTACCGCTTTGACGTGGTAACTGGTGGTACCCATCTCGCGCTGAAATGGTTAAACACCCTGGAAGCTCCTTACGGTAGAGTGGCACGTTGGGCACTCGAACTACAACAATACAAATACGACGTGCATTATCGCGCCGGGAAACAAAACGTAGTGGCGGACGCACTGTCCAGGCAGCCCTTGGAAACACTCGCACGCGTCGAAGAGGAACCCGACAGTTGCCCCTGGCTTAAACGAAGGATACAACAAGTCCTCGACGAGCCCCAAAAATATCCGGACTACACCTACGAGAACGGTCAACTTTACCGAAATCTCGGCCACGGACCTGTCTGAACGGAGTCTTGGAAACTCTGCGTCCCAAAAGATCGCCGGACGAGGGTACTCCACGAATGCCATGATCAACCAACAGCTGGTCACCTCGGCATACGGAAGATCATCGGCCGGGTTTCCCAACGGTATTATTGGCCCGGGTTCTATCGAGACGTAAGACGTTACATTCGCAACTGCGTAAGTTATCAGAAGTTCAAGGCCATGCAACGCAAACCAGTGGGCAAGATGGTCACTCGCAAGGCGGAGGAGCCGTTTGTTACCTTGTGCGCAGATTTCGTCGGACCACTGTCACGGTCCAAACGAGGGAATACGATGCTGCTAGTATTTTTCGACACCTTCTCCAAGTGGGTCGAACTAATACCCCTCAAAAAGGCAACCACGGCTAACCTCGAACGAGCGTTCCGCGAACGAATCCTCAGCAGTTTTGGGGTACCGAAATTATTCGTCTGCGATAACGGCACCCAGTTCACCAGTCGCTCGTTCCGAGCGTTCCTCCAAATCACAGGCGTCAAACTGCAGCACACCGCTCCATATTGTCCCCAGGAAAACCCCACAGAAAGAGCGAACAGAACTGTGAAAACAATGATCGCCCAATTCATCGACGACCACCAGAACACGTGGGACGAACTATTACCCAAAATGTCGTTGGCCATAAATTCTAGCGTCTCCGAGACCACCGGATTCAGCCCTGCGTTCCTTTTACACGGAAGAGAGCCTAGGCTGCCCGGCGCTCTATACGATGAAGTTACACCAGGAACGGGGAGCACCCCGGAGACGGCTACTGACAAAGCATCGAGACTGAAAGAGATTTTTTCCATCGTCCGAAGTAACATCCAAAGGGCAAGTAAAGAGCAAGCGCGACACTACAATCTCCGTCGCAGGCACGGAGGTTGCAAAACGCAGCCGAAGGTTTTGCAGCCAAACTGGCCCCAAAGTTTGACGGACCATTCCGGGTAAAAGGTTTTCCGTCGCCAAACATCGTGAAATTACAACACACAAGCAGCCGGAAGCACAAGGTCGCCAACGTCAACGATCTGAAAGAGTTCAACGACCCCGAACTCGATAATCCAGCCACCGACACGGATGCCACGGCGGCATAATACCGAGTTTGACCGGGGATTGACACCTATATTAATCGATGCCCTGGCCTTCGTCGATCAGTACGCCACTACCCATGGAACGGACCAGACCAAATCAACCGACTCAAAAAGAACTGAATAAAATAAAAATAAAACAATCAAAACCCAAAATTAAATTCCGACTCCTATCAAGGATAAACCCACCCCAAAGTGCATCAAGGACTACGAATCAAACTCAACCAATCGGAGTTAAAGGACAACAATAACCAAGACAATTAAGAAGAAAACGATCACATTTAATCCTGCCGCCGCCAACAATAATTCCCCCCTACACCATGTCACCCCTGCTGGTCCTACTTGCCCTAGTCACCTCTGCATACGCCGCCGTAAAAGTAAATGACTACACCAACGCCGACTATATCCCGATCGTGGACGGAGACGCAGTAATCTGGGAGAAGCCAGGATACCTCCACCATACCACCAACGTCACTTCTTATGAGGTCTACGTCGCCCAGACCGAGCGCGCTGCTGAGATGTTCACGGACACCCGCCTGGCCCAGGTATTAGCAACCGACTTGGACCACATCCGCACTTTAATAGCCATGCTAAAAGTCCACCGTAGGGAAGCCAGGAGCATAAACCTGCTCGGTACAGCGTTGAAAGTAGTAGCGGGAACGCCCGACTTCAATGACTGGGAGCAAATTAGGTTCCAACAAGCACAGCTGATAGAATCCGAAGACCGACAGGGGGAGATTAACTCCAAAATGCAAAACCGACTTAACGAACTGACGCACTTTTTCAACACGATCCAAAAGTCGGACGAGGCTGAGAAGGTAGAGACAGATAGTAGAGACAGTCCTCGCCAAAAATAGAATAATCATAACGGACCTAGAAAGTCTTATCCTTGGGCTAACTTTAGCCAAAATAAACATGATCAGTCCAGCCCTCTTAGATGGCGCCGATATAAACGAATTCAACAAACAACAGTTAGTCAATATAACCTTGGTGGAGCTATTAGAGGTCTCGAACATCAGCGTTTTTCAAACTCCCGACCTACTCCACTTTCTTATAAAGTTCCCTCAACCCAAATTAAATTGTAGGAAGTTGCTCATATTCCCGGTTCAACGCCACCACAGAATATTGGATTTCACTCAGGAGACATAGTGGCGGACTGCAATACACAGACCCTCAACATCGGGGCCAGTGAGGCAACCGTCGGGGCTACGTTCTGCAGGGAACAAAGGGGAAGTACCTGCGCCCAACAAATGGTAGCCGGGTCTATCGCACATTGTGCTACCCTACCGGGACCCCTAGACCCTGTAACTATCGTCGACCACGGCACTCTCGTCATCAACGACGCGAATATGACCGTTGTTGATGATGCCGGGACCAGCCAAAAGATTTCAGGCTCGTACTTAGTGACGTACTCCCACCGGGTCTCTCTTAACGGGACCTGGTACATTAACCACCTCGGCGACTCTAAGAGGAAAGCAGTGGTGTCCGCAATGACGCAAGTCAACATAACGGCCCACAGAGAAAAACTTAGTCTACCGTTTCTACGGGAACTAAGCATGAATAATCTCAATCAAATCGACAGCCTAAACGAAATGCTGACGGTAAAAAGTACCGCTTCCTATCTCCTCACGCTTGCCGTAGCATTACCTCTCCGCTCCATTATATGGATATTATACCGCCGCCTTAAAATCCAAGGTGAACAAAATGAGTCCCAAGACGTAGAGGCCGTGTCGCCCCACCTTCCTACCGACGCCCGCCCGGCCGAGGTATCGACACCGACTAGCGGTAAGGCCCCCATGTATACCTCGTCCACGGGAATACGGATCGGGTGACGAGTGAAGAAAGCAAACTGGACTCAGCAAAAAAAAAAAAAAAAAAAAAAAAATACAAAAAACAAATTAAATATATTGCAAACACACACCAAAACAAAAAAAAACATATATTTCTTATTTCTTATTCAATTCTGTTCCGCTTACACTTATGCCTAAGTTTACGTAAACCACACTTGCTGACACTATATTTCTGTAACTGTGCCGACCTAAGGCATCGAACCCTTTAAAAGCTTAAGTAATATCCGTATTATAACTCAAACGAGAACTAGCACCGCTACCCTCAACACCCAAAACTTCATTAAGCCAACCCACCATGGATCACCAAGAAGCCGCAGCACCCGCAGAGGCACCCGAGATCATCCATATCGATGACTCTACCGACTCTGAAGACTCAGAGTCTGGGGCACCAACGTTCGGGAGAACCAAAGCCCGCCGCAGTTCAAGAACGGAGACCATCGTCCGCCCCACGACATCCCAGAACCCAACTGTGAACCGGCGTGGTCAACCGCCAGCACCCCTATCCACGACGAAGAGCAAGACGACGTCCCAATCGGCAACGGAGGCGCATACGCCGACGTAAGGCGGGACGCCCCCCCAGAGCGGCCAAACTGCAACGATGCGGCCGAGTCAAGCGGCGAATCAGACGACGAACTCTCGGGCATAGAGAACCCCGAAGCCCCGCGGGATAGCCCTCCACTGTTTTCGCGACGACAATCCACATTTCGACGCGAAAATCTGTGGTCGCCATCACTATTCCGCCGCCGAGACCCCCGGACCTACTACTCGCCGAGCCCCGAACCTCCATCATTCGAACCGATGTTCGAACAAAATGCGTATCGTCATTACGACCCCCTAGGCTGGGACCAGCAGGACGATACCCTGAAACGCTACTGCCCGGAGTACCCACCCACGTACTCGGACGACGAGGAGAACGAGGAGGAGGAGCCCTAAGCCCGCCGGCTCGTGGCCGATGAGGAGACGTTCCACTATACGGTCACACCGTATGGCCTGCGCGTCACACGGGTCCATCTCATGACGGTGGATCTGCTCGTCCCGCCAGGCCAGAACGTCCATGCGTTCTTCCGAACGTTCCGGGAGCCCACGGAAGCCCTCGACAACCGGCCCGCCTTCTCCGTCCCAGACCCGGTTGAACCTCCCCCCGAGGAGGTAGAGACGCCGATGCCCACGTCAACTACATCAGCAACGTCAGCAACATCGCCACTGACGTCGACGACCCCGAAAACGGGCGAAGTGGCAACGGAACGACGAAAAAACCCTGACCCTCCAGCAACGGCGCACACCCAGCGCGAACCAGCGGTGACTACGGCAAAACACGCCAAGGTACTCCGGTAAAAGAAGACCCTCCCATCGGTACCCCCGACTCCACGTCAGGAACCGAAAACGTCCCTCTAGTTCAACAAGCGGAGCTGACCGAACATATGGAGAGGTGGGAAACGGGGCAGAAGAGTGACTACGCTACCCCAACCCTACTGGGGCTAGAGCTGCCACCCATACTAGACACACCGGAAAGCCTCTCGCCCCAGGTAGCGACCAGAGGGTTCGACGATATATCCATCGAGGAACTACTGACGGTAGCGGCCGGAGACCAGCCCGAAACGGACGACGAAGAGCTCGAGGGGCTGCTAAGCTTCTTACCGGAAGACTTCCAACCAGAAGATGACAGCCTGGTCGAAGAAGTCGGAAGGGACGCCGACTGGATAGCCGCTCCGCCAGATTGGCAGGTCAACACCCCGGGCCGAGTAGTGCCTACTGGCTTGGTCGAGGAGGTGCAGTGCCGCATGAAACGGGCGGACAGGATCCGCTGCAGCGTTTGGTTCTGGGACCGGAAATACCAGGTCCACAAGCGATCACTCGCCGGACCGGTCTGCGTCCGCCTCCTCCCGGAAGAAAGGGGGGGGTGTAACGAACCCCAAGGCTCCGTTACATTTCCCCACGCCGAACCGGCAATGGAGAAGTAATAAGTTTAAGTTTAAGAGTTACATTTGTCTAAAAATAAACCACCTTCTACAATACACGAAACCTCTCCGAACCACCCACTTTTCTCCCATCACACGCGCGCTGTTCGGCCACGTGACTACCCCTCCTACACCCATCAATAACTCTCCTACCACTACCCCAATTGTGACCCAAAAACTTTCCCCTCCCACTAAGGTTCGATTCGACGGTTTTCGAATCGTTCGGTTCGGCGCATCGTCAGCACATATCCCCCCACCCATAAGTTTAAGTTAGCTAGTTCGATCCGCGGATGCTAGGTTCCGAGCATTCTAGCGAAAGAAGTGCAAGACACTTACTCGGGAACCCGGCCGCGAGATAGACGTTGCTCCGCGCACCAACTTACAATAAAATTATATACGCCGTACGTTAAGCCAAACAATAATTATCCGGTGTCCAATAAATGAGCATTTTAATAAAAATAAACCCATCGAGTAAGTCTATTTTCCGGGTGAGAACTGCGACATCAATTCGCAACCAAGAATATCGCGGTAAGGGCCAATCCAATCCTCAAATTACTGCTGATCCTCTGATACGTTGCAGGAGTTTTTCCCTCTACAAAAGCTCGTCAAACGTCTCTGGGAGTTGGAAAATGTTCCAAATGCGTCTATAGAAAGACTGTATACCCCCGAAGAAACTATGTGTGAAAAATTGTTCGTTGACTCCATCACACGATTACCCTCCGGTCGCTTGCAAGTTTCTTTGCCATTCAAGTCAAGCCCGACATCTCTCGGTTCGTCATTTGAGACAGCCAGAAGACGATTTTTGTCTTTAGAAAGGCGTTTATGCCAAAAACCTGCCATGAGATTCATGTTTATGGAATTCATGGAGGAATATGTGTCGTTAGGCCATATGACTGCAGTAGAAAACTCAACTCCGGTAGAGCCGCATTGTTTCATACCGTATCATTGCGTGGAACGACCTCAAAGTACAACCATGATTTGCTCATGGTTGGAGCAACCATCCAGCCGTGCCTATATGCCATGTTGCTGAGATTTCGCTGTCGCAAATACGCTCTTACAGCAGACATAACAAAGATGTACCGTCAAGTCCAAGTTGACGAGGCGCAGCGCCAATTCCAATTAATTATGTGGAGACGGACATGTTCGGACCCGTTGCAAAATCCGAGCTAAGTATATTGCGTCAACAATTGGTTGAAATCCTAGAGCCATCAGGATTTGTGCTGACATAATGGGCTGCTAACTGTCAACTAGTCGATAGCCAGCAAGAAAATATGGTCATTTCGAATGGAGATCAGCAAGATTGTAAAACTGTTGGTCTGATAAGGAACCCTCAGACAGACATTTTCAAATATAGTCTTGTTACGAACCCCAAGGCGCCGTTACATTTCACCACGCCGCACCGGCAATGGAGGAGTAATAAGTTTGAGTTTAAGAGTTACCTTTGTCTAAAAATAAACTACCTTCTACAATACACGAAAACTCTCCGAACCACCCACTTTTCTCCTATCACACGCACACCGTTCGGCCACGTGACTACCCCTCCTACACCCGTCCATAACTCTCCTACCAATACCTCAACTGTGACCCAAAAACTTTCCCCTCCCACTAAGGTTCGATGCGACGGTTTTCTTTTCAACAAAAGAAATTGCCCATCGGCGCACCGTCAGCACATATCCCCCCACCCATAAGTTTAAGCTAGCTAGTTCGATCCGCGGATGCTAGGTTCCGAGCGTTCTAGCGAAAGAAGTGCAAGACACTTACTCGGGAACCCAGCCGCGAGATAGACGTTGCTCCGAGCAGCAACTTACAATAAAATTAAATACGCCGTACGTTAAGCCAAACAATAATTATCCAGTGTCCAATAAATGAGCAGTTTAATAAAAATAAACCCATCGAGTAAGTCTATTTTCCGGGTGAGAACTGCGACATCAATTCGCAACCAAGAATATCACGGTAAGGGTCAATCCAATCCTCAAATTACTCCTGATCTTCTGATAGGCCCCACGAGTGTGACAACGCCTCGTATCCCTCATCCTTCTCGACCCCACGAGTGTGACAACGCCTCGTACCCTTCACTATCTTCTCGATCCACCTCATACGGGCACGGTTACGCCTCATTCTCCTCCACTCTTGCTTCTAGCCTACTTAGGGCCGACCCCGTTTCCTGTAGAGGTTTCTGCAAACTACAAATTTCTTGTAGTAGGATCCTGGAGAACACTGAGCTTACCTCAGCCTGAAATAGGAGCATTACAGTCTGAAACCAATTGTCTCGTCCGAAACCATAACCAAGAGAGCAATATTATCTGTCATAGCCAGTCTTTTTGATCCCTTGGGCCAGCTATGTCCAGTAATTACAAATGCAAAGATATTCTTGCAGGAAATTTGGCTATTAAGCCTTGGTTGGGACGATCTCATTCCCTCGAACGTACATAAAAAGTGGGAGTCGATGGCTTTAGATATGCAAAAATTGCATGACGTCACCGTTCCACGATTTATAGGAGCCAGCGCAAGCACTCGTCAAATACATGGGTTTGCAGATGCGTCCACGCGAGCATATGGCTGTTGTGTGTACGTTCGGGTTTCCCATGCTAATGGAGTGTCCGTTAAACTACTAACGGCAAAATCTAGGGTGGCACCCTTAAAGACCAAAACAATTCCAAGATTAGAGCTATGTGCAGCTCATCTTTTAGCAAAGTTGTGGGAGGCGGTTCGGTCCATAATAGACTGTCCCATAGAGAAGGTCGTGTTGTGGTCAGATTCGGAAGTAATTCTACATTGGCTACAAACACATCCCTCCCAACTAACAACATTTGTGTCGAATCGAGTTGCTGAGATATAGGACATTACGTCGACAGCCCTATGGAGACATGTGCACACCAAAGAAAATTCAGCAGATCTAGGATCTCGAGGATCATCGATGGCCGACTTAAATTCGCTGTTGTGGTTCAATGGCCCGTCGTTCTTGCAACAAGAATCCAGACATTGGCCTCAAAATCCTCATTTACAGTTGACGAAAGCGAATGCGTTATTGGAGAAAAAGAAGGTAGCCACGGCGCTTATCGCGGCCAATGTTGAGAAAAGTCCCATTCTCACAATCATACAGAATTCGTCGTCATAAATGAAAGTGGTTAGCACAATTGCGTATATCCGTCGGTTCATCAATAGAAGAAAGGGAGTCATTTGGGGTAGTACCTGCCCGTCATCTGACGAGCTCGGCGCAGCGTTTTTAACAGCAGTTGAAGTAGTTCAAAGAGACACATTTTCGCAGGAAATCGACAAATTAAAGAAGTCATTCAAGTTGCAGGCATCACTGCAAAAGCTAAATCGCTTCATGTCGGAAGAACAAGTAGGCTCATGCTCATTTTCGTTGATGCGAGTAGGCGGTCGACTACTAAATGCAGCCCATAATGCTAAATTCCCAATATTAGTGCCAACAAATTGTAGATTTGTTGCTCTCTACCTTAGCTATCTACATCGAGCCAATTGCCACGCTGGACCCCTGCACTAGTGGGATTCCTAAGGCAATCCATTTGGCTAATAAATTCACGGAGAGAGTGACATTCGAGGCAAGCAGTTCTAACGAAGGGGAGGTGCTGACTCCCGCTCATCGACTCGTCGGCAGAATGTTAATTTCGCTGCCGCCCGAATCAGAGCTTTCCAGACCAGACAGCAGCCTGTCGTATCTGCAACGATGGCAACTCGTGTCTGCCATCAAGCAAAGTGTTGGAGTTTGTTCAGGGCAGCCGCAAACTTCTGCAGCGCACTGTGGAGAGCGCTCCGCGCCCGACCCGCTCTCGCACGCTCTTGCACACGGCACTCAGGAGAGCCGCCCGGCGCTCGGGCGGCCACTAGCTTGAGCGGGAGTTTGCAGTGCTCGCTCTCACCCCCGTTACGATCGGTCAACGTCTGTACGAACGATATACCCACGGCTTCTTGTTCCTGTACATATTAAATATGTACATACCTTAAATTACTTAAAATAGTTATAAATAACCTTCAGCGAACAACCGTGAAATACATCATTTGAAACCACACTACTGCTGCCATACTGTTTCGTGAAAGTGAAGACAAAGTGATCCGCCCCCTACAAACAGAGTTTATTATAACGATGACACAACAGCTGCAACCTCCCCTTAGCTGCCGCCTTACAAAATTTGTCCAAATCCCAATCTGTAAAGGAAATCCGCTCGGCCCGCCGATAGCAAAAATCTTGTTACAATATGTTCACATAAGGGACGAACGAAATTTTAGGTAAAAAATAATATTTGAACAAATCAAGTCAAACCATTTTTGGAATTTTTATACATGTTTCCATTTTGGTTAACATATGCCAACATAACATAACCACGGAGTAGGATAGATGGTTCTCCCAGCTTGAGGATGACACGATATCTTTTTCCGGCTACTGGCTCGTCGGCCACGAGTGTGGTGTTCTTTCAGTTCCTCTAGCTGAAGCGTACGTATATTTGCTTCAATATTAATGCGTGTCTAAACAGAGCCAACTAACACCGGACAAAGCACAACACCTAAAATAAAAGACAACTGCACTTGGTAACGGACAACGAACCGACTCCTCTGCTGGTCAGGAGGAGCCACTGAAGCCCACCATACCTTGGTTTTGTTGTGCCAAGTAACGCCTTTTTTTATTGTATAAGACCCCTTTTGCGTGAGGGACCTACAGGGGCTTGCTGTAGGAGATCAGACTCTATCTATTATTCAAACATTATAATATTTATTGAATTCTTATGACTAAACCATACTGGCTAATTCCAAGAGCTTTCCCCCGGATATTAAATCTATCTTAAATTTAAAAGAGTGGGAAATTTGAAGAAAGGTGTTTGTGGATGTATATGTATATGCGCATAGAGTTAAGACCAACAAGTATTATATGGAAATGCCGATGGAGATTGGTAAACCATACCAGCGTCTCTGGCTAACACGCGCGTCCACGCAGGGGAGAACCAGACGACAAACAATTGCTTATATGTACATGGCATTAATGCCCCTTTTTCTTTCTTTTTGCTTTTTTTACTTATGTGTGTGTTTGTGACACCCGTGCCCTCTCCTTTTCTCTTTCTTTTTCTTAGGTGATCATTTGCCACCAAAAATATGTGGGGGATAACTTAACATTTATTTTTTAAAACACTTACAGGAATCTCCATTGACGAAGCGCTTCCGACTGGGTCCGGATCTGTGAAAAGAATAAGCACAAAAAAAAGAAAGTGCATCTACTTATCACTAAACACTTACGCGCAGTGCGAGCGATTTGGCAACTCAACTACCGCTCGTTTTATTTTTATTTCCCGTCTGTTTCTTCCTACTCACAAGCCGTTAGCGCCCGCTGCATTACTTTTCTCTCGATGCTCTTCTCTTTTCTTTTCTTTTCTTTTTTTTCCTTTTTTATTTTTTGCTATCACCGGTACTTACCGAGTACCGGTACGTTGGCGTTTGCGCTCAAGGGAAAAGGGGAGTTGGGGAGCGGATAAAGAAAAGAAAAGAAAAGAAAATAAAAGAAAAGTGAGATTGAAATGAGAGAAAGAGCTTGATAGACGAGAAAGGATAGAAAGTCAACATTAGCTTAAAATATTATTTGCAGCCGCTTTAGGTTTTCATGCAATGATGCATAGCTGTTTCCCTCTTTGATGTAATATATACGGGCGAATAGATTTTGATGTAAATTTTCTTTTTTTTTTTTTTTATGTGAACGATTTTGATGGAATTATATTTGATCGTGATGGGCGCTTTGCCGCTGCGTTCGCCTCCCTTCTAGCACGGGTTCACTTGAGTCCGGAGCGTTAAACGAGTTGAAGCGGCCGCTTTCTGCCAGGCACTGCCTTGCCTTTCCTTTGCTCGACCCTCTACTCGTATGCGCCGCCCAAAGCTCCGGAGAATTCCGCTTCCACTCCAGCTGGTCGTGGAAGACGAGCCCCTCCAACTTCTGGCCTGAAATTCCCCACCATCATTACTACGCCCTTTCCTTGGCACTGTAAACTACTCTTACCCCAAGCGGTGACCTCTGTGTCCTTTCCTCCCGACGCACTTTGCCTGTTTTGGCTTTTGCACAATATAATTTCTTTTTCTTTCTTTTATTTCCACCTTTCTTTTTTTTCCACTGTTATTAACAGATACTTAATTTTTGTCTCTTCACTCCTTTTTGGCACCAAAATCAAGCCGAATTTGCCTAACGATGTCCCTCTATTTTTAGGCTCCCCCTTACCGAATTTCGGCTTCGAGCCCCGCTCAATTCGTTGGGAAGTCATGACCTCTTCATGACCCTCTCTTCATCTCATGGCCTTCTCTGACAACTCTTACAGAGCATCTGGCATTCGCCGCTCATCAGGCAGAGCCTACCTTTTGGCGGACGTAAAAAAACCCCAGCTACAAGTCTACAAGTACACTTTTTACATCTGCTTCTATATTTCTACACTTAAATGTATAGCTTCATATTTAAGACGTGGAAGTGTTTGCGAGAGAAAGAGGGAATAAGTCAGCTCTTGGCAGGCGTTGCGTAGCCACTAAAATTTAATTTGTTCCTTCTAGCTATAATATTAGTTCAACCAGATCAAGATTCGGCAATCTCGTAGATACGGATATTTTCCATGATTCTGCGTTTTTGATTTTCTCTTATTTTAAAAATTGTGGATTCCACATTGTTGAACTGCCGAGCTTTTTCGGCAGCTTAGTTTGCGAATTATTAAACAAGGGGAGTTTAGTTTGATATAGTTTATTGTGGGGTGTTTATGTAATAGGATAGCGAGTCGAAAGAATACAAGAAATGCACGACGAGTCTGTTTAGCTCGATTCAAGACGGGGTCAAATTGAAGACGAGGTGTCGGTTCAAAGACAGTTTCGGTTGAAGATCTGAGTCAAGACGCTGCAAAGGCAGGCGGGCCGAATTGCCCGTGCCCTAATGGGAGCGCGACGATATCCAGACTGTTTTGAGGGCAGGCGGGCCGAATTGCCCGTGCCCTACTGCAAGCGAGAGTGCAACAAATCCGGAGGAGAGAGCAATAGCGAAGACGAAAGATCAATAGAGTAATAGAAAAGTCGAAAGAAAGAAGGAAAGAAGACGAGAGAAAGGCTGGGTAGGCTGCTGCCGTGCGGGAGCTTATATGTATATATGTGTGCACAACGTGCAGTGCAGTGGGCAGTACAAACAACAAACAATAAAAAGGGAATTGAATTTACTGCTGCACCACTGGCTATAATGTTTCCATCAACTCTTAATATTGGGCTGCGGAACTCGACACACATATTTTCGTCCTTTGTGGGGGCGGAATGGGGCGTGTCAAAATTTTGCGAAGTTTTGAATTACACTTTGAGTAGTGTGATAACAAAAGAGACTGGATACAAAACTTGGTGGCTCTAGCTTTTAAAGTCTCTGAGATCTAGGCGCTAATGAAGACGGACGGACAGACAGACATAGCTAAATCGACTCGGCTGATGCTGATCAAGAATATATATACTTTATGGGGTCGGAAACGCTTCCTTCTGGGCGTTACACACAACCGTTATCACCAAAAATCTATTATACCCCTATACTCTTCGAGTACCGGGTATTAAAACTACCTACACACTTTTTTGTTTGTATGCGCAAACACTCATACATTATTGCATGGTGAGCGATTACACTCACTTTTGCGGTGGTTAAAAACACCAGGGTGCCAATAACACCCTACATTTACCCGGTGCACCGCAAGTAGCAGTGGCTTGTTGCAGTTCTCTGGTTGCGTAGCCACTCAAGCTTAATTTGTTTCTTCTGGCTATAAGAAAATCCGACCTTGTCCAAATTTGACAATCTGGTAGACACGGTCATTTTCTACGATTTTGCGTTTTTAGTTTTCTCGTATTTTAAAAATTGTGGATTCCACATATTTTTGCCCTTTATCGGGACGGAAACGGGCGTGGCGAAGTTTTTAAAAACACTTGTATTGAAGTGATACAACAGGAGCTTGGATAGAAAGTTTGGTTGATCTAGCTCGTATAGTCTCTGAGAACTAGGCGCTCATCTGAATAAATAGACAAAGTATACAGGGTGGCGTGTGAGAGAGACCAAGAGGAAGAAATACGAATTTTTACATTAACCAACGACGTTAAATTTAAGCCGAACAGTTTGTTGGCATAGCCCGTAATGTGGTCCGTCCTTTTCAGGCCATGCACGTATCGAGCCACATTATTGAAAGGCACTTTGGACCTACGCTGACTAACATCATTGCAGCTTCCAAAAATTTCAATCCCATTAAAAATTATTGGTAATACCACTGCCTTAGCACTTATTTTTGTTTGTACAGGAACATAATGTTCGATTATTGACAATTGTCTAGGTTTGCCGTACATTTTGCCCAACGCTTTGATAACCTGGTCATTCCCCGACAGGCTCTTGTTAAAGGTGATGTAAAGATTTTCTTTCCTTATTTACGAAATCAATTGCTGATCAATATTACACAAATCTATACAATTATTCATTTGACTAAGCTTAGTACTCTCATACATACAAAATCACATTGACACAAATCTAATATACCCAAGCACTCTTCAAGTACCGGGTATAATGAATCAGATTTATAATTTAAAGATAAGTCAAATTTTAGGAAAATAAGGTCATGCTTAGAAAACGCTGGTACTGATACCTGGTCATAAAATAGTCTTACTTGGGTCATTAATTAGACAAACGTAAAGAAGTGTATCACAGGTACTGCTGAAGGCGTGGTTACATTTACGGCATACAACCCCAGGGAAGCAAAGCTATCCAATAGATGACTCTCTAGCAAGATGTTACTATTGAGATCACCAGACAGAAATTTGTCTGTGTATGACACTGAAATATCCTAGATAAAATTTAAAAATGGCTTATGGTCTATTGTCCGATTAGGTCTGTATATATATAAGTAGAATTTTCTTATTAATTTTGCCGATGATTTTCAGCAGTAGATAATCAATGGGACATGCACTCGGTTGCTTACATAAAACATTACATTGTAATCTAGTACTAACATACATAGCATCACCACCTGCTTGTCCAATCCGTTTCGCACAAAAAACAACATAGGCGTCACACACAATGGCCAAGTCACCTAATTCAGGTACAAACCACGCCTCAGACATACCTATAACATCTGCATTCGACTGGATACAAATTAATCTAAACTCAACTTTGTGTATTTATAATACACATTGCTGGTTGCTAATAATTTTAATCAAGCCACCGCCTAAGGAACTACCTATCTCACCATTCATTGATATAGTGAGAAGTTATTAGGGGCATAATCTCAATATCTGAAAACCAATTGGTTAAGTTAAAGTAAAAGCCCTTATCTCTTAATAATCTTATTAGGGATTTTGATTGGTCCGCTTTATATTTGTGCAGTGATGTTACTACAGGCACAAACATTTTTTATGATGCACTGGACTCACTTTTTGTCTCTTGTGTCCCACTTTCCTGTCCGATTAGATCAAGAAAACATCCTTGGTTTACCAAGGAGTTATCCCATCTAAAAAACTTAAAACCAAGACGATATACAAAATTTTAAGAAGTTGGCTCTCCTTCTTCTCTTTCTCATTATGTAATAGCTCGGTCAAACTTTTCAGTTCTTAACGCTCAATGCTATCAGAATTACCTATCTCGATGCAGGATACGTTTTTCTAAGGACCCCAAACAGTTCTACAGCTTCGTAAACAGTAAGCGTAGAACGTCCGCACACCCATCCTCGCTATCCTTCCTTAATACGTCAGCAGATAATGATCAGGCAATTGCCGATCCTTTTGCACGTTTTTTCCAAACCTATTCGCAGGACGTTTACTCTGGTCAGCCGTATCCATACGGTTTACCGAGGTCGAACGGCATTTTCTGTCCTTTGCTAAATTAAAGCTCGTTGCTTCATGATCTACGAACAGTAAAGCCGGTGTTCTCACCGGCTCCGGACGGAGTTCCTGGCTGCGTACTCAGGTACTGTGCCGAGTCTCTGTGTGGGCCGTTGCTTAAACTGTTCAACCTATCTATAAATTCTTCATGCTTTCCCCCGATATTGAAGGAGTCTTTTATAATTCCTCTCCATAAGAAAGGTAGCAAGTCTGACGCAATGAACTATAGAGGTATATCTAAGTTATCCGCTATTCCTAAAGTGTTTGAGAAAATTTTAACTCCGCACCTGCAGCACCTATGCAGATCACTTATATCTCCAACTCAACATGGATTTATAAGGCGGAGATCAACCACTAAAAATTTATTGGAGTTTACCTCCTTTATAATAAAAGGCTTTCAATGTAATTTGCAGACGGATGTTGTTTAAACCGATTTTAGTAAAGCGTTCGATTCTGTAAAGCATTCTCTCCTAGCACAAAAGCTCTACCTTCTAGGGTTCCCGCCCAATCTCCTGAGATGGATCTCTAGCTACCTTTGTTCTAGGTCTCAAAGCGTCTTTTTCAAAAACTCCCTGTCCTCTCCAGTTATGGTGACTTCGGGTGTACCTCAGAGCAGCCATCTAGGCCCCTTACTCTTTACTCTCTTTATAAATGACCTGCCTTCTGTATTAACATATTCTCGAGTATTATGTATGCGGATTATGTTAAGCTCTGTGTCCAGTATAGTTTGCAGGCTGCAATCCGATATCTCACATTTCTACCATGGTGAATAAGGCCATGGGCGTGCTTGGGTTTATAAAGAGGTGGTCAAAGGAATTTGACGACCCCTATATAACAAAAAATCTCTACACCTCTCTGGTTCGTCCGATTTTAGAATAGATCTTGTGTATAGTGCTCCCAGTACAACGTACAGCAAGACCGTATAGAATCAGTTCAGAAAAACTTTTTACTTTTTTCTCTTCGCGGCCTCAGCTGGGATACAGGTGTGAGACTGCCGTCTTACTCTAATAGATTGTTTCTAATAAACCTTCCAACCTTAACTAAGCGTAGGAAAATGGCATGATATCCTATTAGAATCACTAGAAATTATACACCCTTGTTTCTTGCGCTTTGTAGATCGAATTATTCCTTGTATGAACCATTTAGGGTCCTATGCTCGGATTATAATTCCCTCTGCCATATTATATCTACCACTAACTCCCTTCCTAGTCTTAAATTACTGATACTCCGACATTTTTCCCGTAATTAGTAATAACTTCGTTTCATAAGTTAGATTAGTTATACTTTTCCTCGAACACTAGTCTAACACCTATCTTTCATGCATGCCCGCGATCGGTTCGGTTAACGAGTCGCGCGTTAAGCGGCTGCGCCCCTCGGTCGGTTGGGCGGGAGGTGGGCTGCTTTCTTGACTGGGATCCGCGCGTAACAGCCATCGGCTGGTGTCGCTTGGGCCACTTGATGGTGCAGACATTGCACATCAACGTCCTAAAGAAGATAATCATAAGCCAAAAGCTATGCGTAATAGTTGAAATGTTAATTAGTTTAGAATTGGTGTTCCGAGCAGACCCCCGCCGAATAGTGGCTTGCCAAATAGCCGCAAATAAACCAATTGTTGTTGTAAATTCTTGCGCTTCCTTGCCCTTCTAAACGCTCTTTCAAAGCTCGCTCGGATCTTTTATCTATATTATCTATGTTTGCCGAGCGAAGCGAAGCTGCGCCCAGCGATCGGAGCAGCAATGCTCGAAATGAGAAGAACACGCAAGGGCCACTCACCGATTAATCACCGAGACATCATTAAAAGAACATTCGCAATTTTATTTCTGCGCCACGTTTTATTTATTTAAAATAAATATTCGGCCGATCGGGGACAAAAAGCATTATCCCCACATAAAATTTGGTGACCCCGACGTGATCTTCTGAATAGCGGAGTCAATTATATAGCATATACAGCATTCGAAAGCCTCAACAAAATTTTCGGCGTTTTGCCAAAAAACTTATATACATTGTTGAGAGCAGCCGCAAACTTCAGCAGCGCACTGTGGCTCGCTCGCTCTTGCACACGGCACTCGGGAGAGCCGCCCAGCGCTCGGGCGGCCACTAGCTTGAGCGGGAGTTGGGCAGTTACGCTCCCACCCCCGTTACGATCGGTCAAAGTCGAACCACATACCCACGGATTATTTTCGATACATATACATACGATACTTAAATTACTTACGCTAGTTATAAATACCCCTAAGAAAACGCTCGTGAAATACATCTTGAACTACAATATATTGGCTGCAATACTGTTCCGTGATTGTGAATACCTGGTGATACGCCCCCTACAAACATACATATTTGTACCGTTGCTGGTTTACAGTTTTTCGTCGCGGCAGTTCAGTGCAGTGCATTTTGGGCAGTGCAGTGAACTAACCAACACATACAAACTCAGCACAAAGCGGAATCGGACAGCTCGCACAGCTACATCGATTAGCTGTAATCCCTTTGCTTGCGGTTCTTGCGGTTTTCGTTTTATACTTATACAGGGTGTCTTTTTCTCTCGTGACTTGAAAAACCCCAACATGGCAGAACCTGAGCCAAATAATGTCGCGAACGCGGTAATGCCTAGTGACATTGATTTTTATAGGCAAAAGGCGGAGGCAATCGCGCGTCAATTAAATGCCATGGACAGGTTTCTCACCAAGGAAGAGCTGGTTGATCTGCAAATTGAGCAGATCGAGCAAATGAATGCGGATTTTGTTGCCGCTCAAACGAGCTTTGAAAAGCTAGACTTACTGCAGTTAGGCAATGACGCCCGACTGGACTTCGCCAATATTTACATCAAGGTCAGGTCCAAGCTGTCACGGGAGTTGGCGGTTTCTCGCACGGTTAATGCTGCGCATTCCACTGCGCGGCACCTTCTCGAGGAGCATTCATCTGCGATTGCCTATGACGTTATTGGCCGTTCTCGGCTGCCTGAGTTGCAGCTCCCGCGATTTGGTGGGGACTATATGGATTGGCCAGAATTCTACTCGATGTTTACGACAATGGTGCACAATGATTCACGTATACCAGTCATCGAGAAATTCCAATATTTGCGTGGATGCCTAGATGGAGCTGCGCTGGATACGATTCGTTCTTTGGGTCTTTCTCAGGAAAATTATGAAGAGGCGTTAAATTTATTAAAGCTGCCATTCGATAATAAGCTTACGCATTTTCAGGCACATATAAAGGCTATTTTCGGGCTGCAAGGGGTGGAGAAGAGCTCGGCCATCGGTCTGCGCGCGCTCAGCGACAAAATCAACGCGCACTTACGTGCCCTTCGGACTTTGGCAACACCTTAGGAGATCTCGGATGGATTGCTCGTTTGCATCGTAAGCAGGAAATTGGATCACAAGTCGCAGGTGAAATGGGAGGAGATCCTGCCGACCTCAAGATTGCCTCTCAGGTCGGACATGTCCTCATTCTTGGAGAAGAAGTGTCGGATGTTGGAAAATCTGGCATCGGCTATGGTAACAAATCAAAGCCAGCAGGTGGGAGAAAACAAACCTATCACCCTTATCACCTCCTGGATTTCGCTTCTCAGGTTAACTTTGTAGCATCGAGGCTCTCAAATCAGCTCCAGTTGGATCCTCATCCGTTGCATGTTCAAATTGTCGGCATTGGAGAATCAATTCTACCTTCGAGCAAGGCTGTAAACATCGTTCTGCAATCTCAAGACGCAAAGTATCGCGGTTCTCTCTCTGCGATTATAACCTCCTCAACCACAGGAATGCAGCCTAACTTCGGACTAGACGCAAAGGATTGGCCAATGCCGAATAATGTCAAGCTGGCGGACCCCAACTTCTCTAAGCCCCAGCGGGTCAATCTGTTGATAGGTGCTGGTTTGTTTTTCGAGTTAATGTGCGTCGGGCAGATTTGACTGTCGGACCATTTGCCAACATTGCATAAGACGAAACTTGGCTGGATAGTGTCAGGAAGCATTAATAGCAACGGGAAATCATGCGGCGCTTGCAGTTGTTGAAAAATCCCCTAGCATCTTTGCTGATGAGGCCAATTTGTGCGAAATCGTAAGACGGTTTTGGAAAGTAGACGGAGATTATTCGCCCTCATCAATTTCGGAGGAGGATGTTCAGTGTGAACAGCATTTTGATGCGAATTACGTTCGCCTAGATTCCGGAGCTTATTCCGTACGGTTGCCAACTAGAATCAGTTTGGAGGAGTTAGGAGAATCATATCAGCAATCCTTACGTAGATTTCTAAATTTGGAGAGAAGGCTAGCAAAAAATCCGGAACTTAAGACAAAATATTCGAAATTTGTTCAGGAGTATCTGGATTTGGGACACATGTCGCCAACTAAACGTCGGTCAGACCTCCCTCAGTACTTCTTGTCTCACCATTGCGTCCATAAGTTGGACAGTACAACCACCAAACTACATGTAGTGTTCGATGGTTCTGCGGAAACAGCGTCTAGAATATCATTAAATGATGCGCTAATGGCTGCACCCACTATCCAACCCAAAATTCTGATAGCACTGCTTCGCTTCCGTCTTTTCAAAGTCGCCTTGTGTGGCGACATCTGCAAATTGTACCGCTGCGTACGCGTTTCCCATCCCGATCAGCATGTGCAATGCATTCTATGGCGCAACGACCCAAAGGAAGAAGTTCAGGTGTTCAAGTTGGAGACAGTTACTTACGGGACCAAGCCTGCCGCCTTTTTGGCAATTCGTGCTATGCATCAATTGGCAAATGATTAAGAGTCATTGTTTCCGCTTGGTGCTGATACCGTTCGAAGAGATTTTTATGTCGATGATCTCATATCAGGAGGCGACAGCATCGATTCGGTCATCGAGATTCGTCATCAGGTGAAAAAGCTACTCTCAAAAGGATGTTTTCCCATACGTAAATGGTGTACGAATGAAATCGCTGTTTTAGAAGGCGAATCTGAGGCGGACCTCGAGAAGTGCTTTACTTTTCACGACGGGACAGAGGTAACTAAGGCTCTTGGCCTAGTTTGGGATCCCACCACGGACAATCTTCTGTTCAATTTCGATCACGTCGCGGACGCTGCGGGTCCAATATCGAAGCGTTCGGTTCTGTCCACAATAGCCAGGTTCTACGATCCTTTAGGTCTCATTTTTCCCGTTTTCACAAAGGCAAAAATATGGAACGAAAACCTCAAGTTGGACTGGGACGAAAGTCTGCCCCAGGATCTTCATACGTCGTGGACCTCGCAGCTGCCGATGGTTAGGAATTTCAAATTTCCACGTTACGTGCTTTGTCAGAAATCCAGAGAGGAAGTGCATGCGTTTTGTGATGCGAGCCAGTCAGCATATGGTGCGTATGTTTACATGCGGTCTGAAGCTGGTGATAGTGTGCAGAGTCATCTCTTATGCTCCAAGTTCAGAGTCGCACCCTTGAAAAAGATGACTATCCCAAAGCGTGAGCTATCGGCTGCCCTCGTATTAGCTGAGCTGGTTTCCACCATAGTTAAAGGATTATCAGTTCCATACCAAGTGCATTGCTGGTCGGATTCTTCCATAGCCCTTGCCTGGATTCGGGAATCGCCCTTGAATTTTAATATATTTGTTTCTAATCGAGTTGAGCGGATTCAGGAGCTCACTGCGGAAATGACTTGGCGTCAAGTGCCCACGAAGTTGAACCCGGCCGACATCATATCGCGTGGTTCCACGCCTACTGAATTAATGGATAACAACAACATTTCTGGTGCACCATTTTTGCTTCATGGGAGCTCTGATTGGCCTACAGGCTCGCCATTGCCGGCTGAAGTGCCAGAACGTCGTTATGTATCATTGATTGTTTCATTGTGCATCATTGATTGTTTTCTGTGCACAACTTGATCAAGGGTGACGTAGATAGCCCTGACCTGTTGAGCCGCATAAACTTCACGATTCCTATTAGAAGCACTAGAAATTATACACCCTTGTTTCTTGCGCTTTGTAGATCGAATTATTCCTTGTATGAACCATTTAGGGTCCTATGCTCGGATTATAATTCCCTCTATCATATTATATCTACCACTAACTCCCTTCCTAGTCTTAAATTACTGATACTCTTATATCTTTCCCGTAATTAGTAATTACTTCGTTTCTTTAGTTAGATTAGTTCTACTTTACCTCGAACACTAGTCTAACACCTATCTTTCATGCATGCGCGCGATCGGTTCGGTTAACGAGTCGCGCGTTAAGCGGCTGCGCCCCTCGGTCGGTTGGGCGGGAGGTGGGCTGCTTTCTTGACTGGGATCCGCGCGTAACAACCATCGGCTGGTATCGCTTGGGCCACTTGATGGTGCAGTCATTGCACATCAACGTCCTAAAGTTAAAGTAAAAAAAAAAAGGATAGGGATATATCGTACGATTGCAAATTTCAAAACTCATTCGGATCAATGCAGCGTGTCCTTGCTTATATCTATCGTTTTTACAGCCTCAAGGATAAAGGCTTGCTGCGGGCGAAAGGGTAACTTACCGTAAATAACGTCTAAAATGGCACGCACCTACTCATAAGGGCAATACAGCAGCCGCAATTTTCGGAAGAGCTAAGAGCCCTCACCAGAGAGCAGGCTTTATCACCAAAAAGAGCGATGGCCGCACTGGATCCATTTCTGGACGGTTTTGGATTGTTTCGGGTTGGAGGCCGACGCCAAAATTCCTACGACGCAAGTTACCCAATTTGGTTCCCAAGGGACATCCTGTCACCGTCTCTATTATCGTTTTTTTTCACGAAAAATTTCTACACGCAGGAGCGCAAGGATTGCTCGGATTGCTTCGTCAAAAATTCTGTACTATTGGCTGACGTAAATATGTGGCAGGCATTATTCGCAAATGTGTTCGTTGCTTTCGATTGAAGCCAGTGCTGAGGGAGCATATCATGGGAAGTTTGCCTGAGGATCGCGTAAGGGCTAATCCAGCATTACAAACAACGGGCGTGGATTTTTGCGGACCCTTTTATTACAAGTCGGAAGTCAGAAGCAGGCCTCCCATCAAATGCTATATAGCTGTCTTCGTATGTTTCAGCACCAAGGCGACTCATTTGGAAGTTGTTCGGGATTTGTCCACAGCATCTTTTTTGGCGGCATTAAGACGATTCATAAGTCTGCGTCCAAAACCTCGGATCACCTGGTCAGATAATGCGACAAATTTTGTAGGAGCAAAGAATGAGCTTTTGGAACTTCGGCAGCTGTTCCTCAGCGATCCTCGTACGTCGGCTGTATCAAATTTATGCGTTTCCAGTGCAAGGGCTGAGGGACAAGAAACGCTTAGAACGCTGAACGCTTAGAAAAGAAGGAGAGAGATAGAGCAGCTCAGGGCTTCTGCTAAGCCGAGTACGAAAGATCAATAAAGGCGATATAAAGAGACGTAAGAAGGCCGCTGTCGTCCCACTAGCTTTTATTTATGTACGCTTGGCCCTCGCTTAACACGAACTCGTTTAGCACGAACTTGGTCTTACATGGTTAGAAATTCCCTTCCTTCTTTTGACACGCTGAAAACCTCGTTTTTACACAATGGCGAAATATGAATATAATTTTTTTTTCGATTAAGGCGTAAGAGTTTTTTTATATGCATCAATACGCAACACGCCTCCCACATTTAAAAATGAAAGCTCGGAGTAAAGGAGGCGTATTGCGTATTGATGCATTCAAAAAAGCTCTCACGCATGAATCGAAATTATAAAATTTTAATTTGAATACTTACTATCTTCCAGATGTTAAGTTGCAGCTACAAAGTGTCTTGGTCGGATTTATAGCTGCATTTTTCAGCTTTTCAAAACTTCAAACCAAGAAATTTATAAGAAACTTAAGTTATGTGGAAAATAAAAGCAGTACCTCTGAAAAAAATAATAATTTTTGTAAAAAATTCTTTAAAATAAAACTAAATCTAGGAAAAAACATAATTCTTTCAAAATTTTAAAATCTCCAAATCTATCAAAAAAAAAAGGCACTTTGGGCAGCAACAGAAATAACGTGTTTGTTATGTAGTGTTATTGAAACGTAAAAAAAACTTTAAGATGAATTCAATGAGAGCAGCTTGGAATCGTAAGTCGTATATTTAGATTCACTCATCGAAAGATAACTTTAAGTAAGAATACATTTTAAAATGTTTGACTTTTATAAAAGTCTAATCTGTTAATAATAATATGAAATATGGAGTAACTTAAAGCTAACTTTGAAAATGTTTATAATCCTTTAATAAAAATAGACAACATTTTAACAAAAGTGCTTCTCGACACATAACTTAATGTTAGAACTAGTTGTATTGAAATGAATTCTCGAGAAAATTTGAAAAGTTGATAAATGCAGCTATAAATCAGACGAAATACTTTGTAGCTGCAGCTTACCGTTTGGAAATGATCAATATTTCACGTTCAAATATAACTTTTGCGCTATATTTTTTCGAAATTTTAATTTTGAAAAGTCGAAAAATATATTTCTTGTACTGTATTTTTGTTTTGAGATGAGTACATTACACTAGTTGACACGACTTTTCCGCTGTCGCCGAAAATTACTTTTTCTGATAGATTTGGATGTATAAACATTTTTTAAGAATTTTTTTTTTCCAGGTTTAGTTTTTTTAGAATTCTTTAAAAATGTGTTATTCTTTTTCAGAGGTACTGCTTTTTTAACTTAAGTTTCTTATAACTGGTTTGCAGTTTTGAAAAGCTGAAAAATGCAGCTATAAATCCGACCCTGACACTTAGTAGCTGCAACTTAACGTCTGGAAGATATTAAGCTTTTAAATTCAAATTTCATAATTTTTTTCGGTATTTAGAGATATTTCAATTTCTATTTATTTAATTTATCTATTTTTGGTAGATGTCAGTACCCGACCCTAAAAATGTCTCTTTTGATAAAAAAAATGTAATATATAACATTATAGAACGATTCGACGTTTACGATATAATTGCATCCAATTCTGCACGACTTAGAGACGCTGAGTTTCGCCAGGAGAAGCTTTTAGACTAAAACGTCTTATAAATCCATAATAAATATATATCTATTTTTATAGTGAGATTTTATATAAATTTAAAAAAAACAAAAATAGCAAATTCAGACAAATTTATAAAATCTTTATTTGAGGCGATAGAACAGTCTGTATTATTGAATATTTAAAGATGATTTCATTAAAAATCTTCATACTCTGGCTCTTTGACATATGTATGCATTCATCGTCTGATATCTCACGACTAAATTCTTTAATATTGACTTCCAGTGCTCTAACCGTTGCGGGCTTGCTGCTATATACATGAGCCTTAACAAAGCCCCACAAAAAAGTCTTATTTATTTTCTTAATAAAATCGGAGAGCTATCAAAAATCTTTATATGAAATTCCCAAAAAATCGGACAATCTCGAAAAATTTCGTATAATCAATTTTCTATAGTGTTCTTTTATGTAACAGTTTCGCACAGCAAGAATACACGCACGCGCAACGACGTATGTAATTATGATGCCGCTTAAAGAATGAGGCAGAGAGAGACAATGACTTTTGGCGTTCAGCAATCAGATCAGCCGACATTGTGCCACTTGACGGCTGATTCTGTCTGAAGTAAACTGAGTGTTTTCAGATCAGTTTGACTTTCAGCTATAGTGCACGCCCGTTACTTCTGTGAATACCGTAAGATTGTACATACATATCTACATGAGAGACCGACCTAAAGGGCTCATAAGTCAAGCTGTTTACGGATTTTAAACAATCGTAAGACGCTCGTTGTGGATTTCGTTTATACTTACTGACGGCCACTTTGTATTAGTTTTAATTAATTGATTGAAAAAATGACAAAAATCTTTTTTTTTATCAAACTTCTTTCGCATATATAAAAAAATTTTTCTTGACTGACCATTAAATTTCCTTGAAGACATTTTATATGTATTAAAGATTATGACGCATTCCATTTTATTAAAATCGCCTATTTCTAGAATTCGATTTAGTGTAGTCTGAATTTAAGGTATGACTTAAAATATCGTTTCTTAATAGTTTTCTACGTTAACTTAAGTATTAAGTGCTTGCAAATGTAATCTTTAGATCCTAATCAACGCATGTTCATTTAATATCGTAAAATAAATAATTGAACGATTATCAAAGCTACACATTTTTCAAAGAGACTGATCGAAAACGATCATAGGCTAAATTTTTAAATATTTCCAGTATTACTTTAAATTTAATATTTACGCATAGTACTATAAAGACAATAGTAGTCGCGTCTTCAGATATTTTTAGAATCTGTGATTTCCCACTGGAGAACGAGATCTAAAACGGCATCCTCCTTGTCCACCACTACGACCATAGCTCGTGCTGTTGCTACTATAGCGACTGCCATCGCGACCTCCACCATAGACATCACGACGACTGAAGCCGCTACTACCGTTATCTCTTCCGCTATAGCCAGCACCAGATCGCCCAGAGCTATAACCACGCTCCGCATGTCGACCACTGGAACCACTCGAACCACGTACTTGTCTAAATCCACCGTTGCTACTGTTTATGCTGTGCCTGCCGAAATCACCACGACGACCGCGTTCACTGGATCCACCACGCCTGCTTTGTCGTGGCCGCCCCTTTGATATTTCCACACGCAATTGGGAACCTAAAAGTTCTGAACCGTTTAAAATATCACACGCTTTTTCGGCGTCATCCCGATGTTCAAATTCCACAAATGCGAAGCCAGGCGGATTGAACGCAATCCAAACAGAATTTAGCTTCCCATACTTGGTAAATTCTCCTTCAAGGTCATCCTTTTTGACTTTGTCGGTTAAATTACCGACATATACTCTAGTCCCACGTTGATCGGTCATACTAGTCATTGCACAGCGATATTTAATATACCTTCTATACAAAAAAATCAATACGATTTCTGAACGCTGCAAAAGAACGTTTGTATGTACATCAAGTCTTACGCTAGAGAAATTCCACTACATAAATAATAGGCGTTTGAATATACAAAAACGAAATATTTGGAACACCGAAATCGGAGAAGAAAATATAGAATCTTGTAGTTTCTTTACACTACGGTTGAGTTATTAGGATTAGGGCACAACTAGAGTTTCAATTAAATGGGAAGCATAGGGGTCCTGGAGGTGGCAAAAAAGTTAAGTTTTGGTTGCGTTTGTACGATTTTCCGAACAGTCCAATAAGAATGCTGAAAGCATGCCTTTCCATAAAACCGCAACGGAGTTCTTCGCAACGTCAAACATTATATAATTTTAGGAAAATTATTATATATAAAATGAAGCTATCAAAAATTAAATTTCAATGTCTTACCAAAGTCCCGGATGCGCTTATTTGAAATTGTACTCCACAGTTGTTGCAGACATCGTCGTTTACTCCATACATATCAGCATTGATATGAAATCTGGCTCTGCCACATAAAGTAGCATTAATTCTTGTTCGTTCGTATAATTAAACTAAATAAACCAAATTGATATACACAAGTATCCAAAACCAAATAACTCAAGTTTGGTATGTTGTAGACGACAGCTGTGAGTTACTGAGTTTTTTCATTTATCGATAGGTATCACTGTAATGAAATAGAAGAGTTAACTAATAGCCTATTCACACTGAGCACCGTTTACCGTCTATTTCCTAGACGGTGCGTAAGGTTTTGCCGTTCCTAAAATTTCCCAGTTTGTTCCACCGTCTATTTTAAATGTTCCTAAACCGCACGTTTCTATGCGATATTTAGCCGATGGTTTTCGAATGTGACTCTGTAAAATTGGCCTTCACAACGAAAAAATGGAATTCACTGCGAATATGTACGCAATGACAGCCAAAAATAACTTATATTCTCCAGAAAATGGCAAGGAGCCAGGTGGTTTTACAATAGCATTTGTAAAATTTTCAGTTAGAGATGCTATGATTCCTTTGCGAGAAGAATGCAAATAAATAAAATGAATTAAATGTAATTTTAAAATTTTATATTTGTTTTACAATGGCAGAATATATCTGCAAATAATTTCAGATCCCGCTGCTCATGTTGCTCACTTTAATTAAGCAGAATCCAATTCTCATTAATGGAGCTGTTGTGTTGTTCCTTCAATATTGGCGACGCTTTGATCTGTTGTGCAAGGCTCGAACTAAGATATATTGTCGAATCGTTGTAATTTTCTGGAGATCCGATGTTCACATACGCACATCTATCCCTGAAGTAAATTGAAATGGAATACATTTGGAAGACTATGCTGGTAGAAGCTCAATAAACTATAGTTTATTGCGCTATTGTGCTTATTAAACATATTGTGCAGTATGCAACAGCACATTATTATTCCGCTGTAATCGCTATTTTTATCCTTTCGTCCATCAACATGATTAGTTGTTGCAAGAAAATATTTTGCTGTTGAACCATAGTTAAAACAATTGCAAAATCGTCCATATCCATTTTTTTCCAAACAAAAATAAAAATTCTTCCGCTCAAAAACTCAGTTTTGTTTATGTCATTAGCTGTTAGACGGTAAACGGTAGACGGTGCCAGTGTGATTCGGAGTTTCACCGTCTGTCAAAAATCCCAACGTTCCCCCTTAACGGACTCAGTGTGCAGAGAGTATAACACTCCTCTACATTAAACAAAATTAGAATATAGAGGATATTCAATATATACAATTACTGTAATTTTAGGCAAGCGTCATCATAAAATCATAACTTACAATCAATTCTAAAGTGATGGGTGTTTTCTTAGACAGCGGCGTTGTAAAAAACCAATACAAGCAAGATATGTGCACACATAAAGCTAAAGCTCAGCCTCATATACAGAGCGTTTGTTCTGGAGGAATTTATCGGCAAAATTCGACATATTATCATCGGCATCGATTCTTGCAAGCGATACTTAAGTGCCGTTTACACCGAGGCTGCGTCTTGATCCTTTCCGTCTTCCCAGAATCGCAGTTTTTTTTGCATAGGGCCCTAATGGTGGCAAAAAGTTGCGTCGTTTTCCGACGCAGGTGCGTTTATTCGATTGGTTTTGTCTTTTCTTTGCGCACAACAGCAATTTTCGTATTTTTCTGCCTTTTAGCGGAGCTATTACCACTAATAACAACAAAAAAACAGCAGACTAAAATTTAAATTTTGCTGCGTAATATTTTTAGCTGATCAGTAAGGGGAAAAATTTATGTAATTATTAGAACAATTGATTAAACTAATTTTATTATAAAAAAAAAGCATATCAACAATATGTTTCATTTCAAATTTTTTGCTGCAAACCCCATATCTTTAAATTCTTTCACTGTTTCCGTGATCTTCTCAGGGTAAGAAAGTCTGCTGGCAGATACTTGTCAGCGAGTTTAGCACCTAACTCGCTGCAAAACTCCAGTAAAATGCTGCAGACAATGGCCCTTAGCACACCAAATAGACACCCTACCGTACGATATTCCGCAGGCGATCCTAAGCAATAAACGCGAGGAGGACGTTGCAGTTGCAAGAAGAATTACAACTTTTCTGAGGATAAATCAGACACTTCCATGCAGTTCAAAAGTTTCTCCTCACTTTGCGCCACCGCAGTTAAAGGAATCAACTCTTTTTCTGTTTTTTTTCGGTATTTAGAGATATTTCAATTTCTATTTATTTAATTTATCTATTTTTGGTAGATGTCAGTACCCGACCCTAAAAATGTCTCTTTTGATAAAAAAAATGTAATATATAACATTATAGAACGATTCGACGTTTACGATATAATTGCATCCAATTCTGCACGACTTAGAGACGCTGAGTTTCGCCAGGAGAAGCTTTTAGACTAAAACGTCTTATAAATCCATAATAAATATATATCTATTTTTATAGTGAGATTTTATATAAATTTAAAAAAAACAAAAATAGCAAATTCAGACAAATTTATAAAATCTTTATTTGAGGCGATAGAACAGTCTGTATTATTGAATATTTAAAGATGATTTCATTAAAAATGAAAAGCTGGTAGAAGCTCAATAAACTATAGTTTATTGCGCTATTGTGCTTATTAAACATATTGTGCAGTATGCAACAGCACATTATTATTCCGCTGTAATCGCTATTTTTATCCTTTCGTCCATCAACATGATTAGTTGTTGCAAGAAAATATTTTGCTGTTGAACCATAGTTAAAACAATTGCAAAATCGTCCATATCCATTTTTTTCCAAACAAAAATAAAAATTCTTCCGCTCAAAAACTCAGTTTTGTTTATGTCATTAGCTGTTAGACGGTAAACGGTAGACGGTGCCAGTGTGATTCGGAGTTTCACCGTCTGTCAAAAATCCCAACGTTCCCCCTTAACGGACTCAGTGTGCAGAGAGTATAACACTCCTCTACATTAAACAAAATTAGAATATAGAGGATATTCAATATATACAATTACTGTAATTTTAGGCAAGCGTCATCATAAAATCATAACTTACAATCAATTCTAAAGTGATGGGTGTTTTCTTAGACAGCGGCGTTGTAAAAAACCAATACAAGCAAGATATGTGCACACATAAAGCTAAAGCTCAGCCTCATATACAGAGCGTTTGTTCTGGAGGAATTTATCGGCAAAATTCGACATATTATCATCGGCATCGATTCTTGCAAGCGATACTTAAGTGCCGTTTACACCGAGGCTGCGTCTTGATCCTTTCCGTCTTCCCAGAATCGCAGTTTTTTTTGCATAGGGCCCTAATGGTGGCAAAAAGTTGCGTCGTTTTCCGACGCAGGTGCGTTTATTCGATTGGTTTTGTCTTTTCTTTGCGCACAACAGCAATTTTCGTATTTTTCTGCCTTTTAGCGGAGCTATTACCACTAATAACAACAAAAAAACAGCAGACTAAAATTTAAATTTTGCTGCGTAATATTTTTAGCTGATCAGTAAGGGGAAAAATTTATGTAATTATTAGAACAATTGATTAAACTAATTTTATTATAAAAAAAAAGCATATCAACAATATGTTTCATTTCAAATTTTTTGCTGCAAACCCCATATCTTTAAATTCTTTCACTGTTTCCGTGATCTTCTCAGGGTAAGAAAGTCTGCTGGCAGATACTTGTCAGCGAGTTTAGCACCTAACTCGCTGCAAAACTCCAGTAAAATGCTGCAGACAATGGCCCTTAGCACACCAAATAGACACCCTACCGTACGATATTCCGCAGGCGATCCTAAGCAATAAACGCGAGGAGGACGTTGCAGTTGCAAGAAGAATTACAACTTTTCTGAGGATAAATCAGACACTTCCATGCAGTTCAAAAGTTTCTCCTCACTTTGCGCCACCGCAGTTAAAGGAATCAACTCTTTTTCTGTTTTTTTTCGGTATTTAGAGATATTTCAATTTCTATTTATTTAATTTATCTATTTTTGGTAGATGTCAGTACCCGACCCTAAAAATGTCTCTTTTGATAAAAAAAATGTAATATATAACATTATAGAACGATTCGACGTTTACGATATAATTGCATCCAATTCTGCACGACTTAGAGACGCTGAGTTTCGCCAGGAGAAGCTTTTAGACTAAAACGTCTTATAAATCCATAATAAATATATATCTATTTTTATAGTGAGATTTTATATAAATTTAAAAAAAACAAAAATAGCAAATTCAGACAAATTTATAAAATCTTTATTTGAGGCGATAGAACAGTCTGTATTATTGAATATTTAAAGATGATTTCATTAAAAATGAAATGCTGGTAGAAGCTCAATAAACTATAGTTTATTGCGCTATTGTGCTTATTAAACATATTGTGCAGTATGCAACAGCACATTATTATTCCGCTGTAATCGCTATTTTTATCCTTTCGTCCATCAACATGATTAGTTGTTGCAAGAAAATATTTTGCTGTTGAACCATAGTTAAAACAATTGCAAAATCGTCCATATCCATTTTTTTCCAAACAAAAATAAAAATTCTTCCGCTCAAAAACTCAGTTTTGTTTATGTCATTAGCTGTTAGACGGTAAACGGTAGACGGTGCCAGTGTGATTCGGAGTTTCACCGTCTGTCAAAAATCCCAACGTTCCCCCTTAACGGACTCAGTGTGCAGAGAGTATAACACTCCTCTACATTAAACAAAATTAGAATATAGAGGATATTCAATATATACAATTACTGTAATTTTAGGCAAGCGTCATCATAAAATCATAACTTACAATCAATTCTAAAGTGATGGGTGTTTTCTTAGACAGCGGCGTTGTAAAAAACCAATACAAGCAAGATATGTGCACACATAAAGCTAAAGCTCAGCCTCATATACAGAGCGTTTGTTCTGGAGGAATTTATCGGCAAAATTCGACATATTATCATCGGCATCGATTCTTGCAAGCGATACTTAAGTGCCGTTTACACCGAGGCTGCGTCTTGATCCTTTCCGTCTTCCCAGAATCGCAGTTTTTTTTGCATAGGGCCCTAATGGTGGCAAAAAGTTGCGTCGTTTTCCGACGCAGGTGCGTTTATTCGATTGGTTTTGTCTTTTCTTTGCGCACAACAGCAATTTTCGTATTTTTCTGCCTTTTAGCGGAGCTATTACCACTAATAACAACAAAAAAACAGCAGACTAAAATTTAAATTTTGCTGCGTAATATTTTTAGCTGATCAGTAAGGGGAAAAATTTATGTAATTATTAGAACAATTGATTAAACTAATTTTATTATAAAAAAAAAGCATATCAACAATATGTTTCATTTCAAATTTTTTGCTGCAAACCCCATATCTTTAAATTCTTTCACTGTTTCCGTGATCTTCTCAGGGTAAGAAAGTCTGCTGGCAGATACTTGTCAGCGAGTTTAGCACCTAACTCGCTGCAAAACTCCAGTAAAATGCTGCAGACAATGGCCCTTAGCACACCAAATAGACACCCTACCGTACGATATTCCGCAGGCGATCCTAAGCAATAAACGCGAGGAGGACGTTGCAGTTGCAAGAAGAATTACAACTTTTCTGAGGATAAATCAGACACTTCCATGCAGTTCAAAAGTTTCTCCTCACTTTGCGCCACCGCAGTTAAAGGAATCAACTCTTTTTCTGTCATATTTTGTTGATTTTAAAATTTTTATTTTTGTTTGGATAATGCTTAATTTAAGCGACTTTCTTAACCGTGCTTCAAAATTATTCGCGTTGTTGGATGGGGACATTTATTTATTTATTTCAATCATTTAAAAATCGTATACAATCGCTGTGGAGTTTTGTTTGGATGTTTATTAACTCCTGGATCAGATTTACCCGCCTTTCAGCTTCCTCATTAAACATTCTATGGTGCTCCTTCTCTTCTTCTAGGCGGTCTTTTGCTATACCCGCAAGTCAAGGCTCCTACTTTGGTGCGCATGGGCAGGGGCCCATTGATGGCAGGAAAATATGCTGAAACTGCAGAACCCGTACAATTCGACCCCGCTCATTTGTCTTTCAAAGAAAATCTGCATCTGTGAATGAAAGCCATCCTGTATCGAATCTGTCATCTCATTATACACATGGGGTTTTTGCATGCTCCCCGCGATTCTTCCATGCTCTCCTGCCAAATATTTATTACATCTGTCTCCGTCTCTGTAGATCACCTCATTATATATTAATATGAAATTGGTATATTACACATTAATACATATATCCATTAAACTTCCTACCACTAGATTTTTCTACTCCCTCTTCTATTTAATTCTCTCTTTTACAACTTTTAATGACACTTAAATTTGCGGGCTGTGTTTTTGTTGTTGTTTATTTTTTTCTTGTAATAGCCTGTTCCTACAGACGACCATCCACCATCCATTTCGGGGATGGTCCGTAAGGTTTTGCCGTTTCGAAATTTCTTAGTTAGTTCCACCAACCATTTTGAATGTTCCTAATAGCGTATTCATACTGAGCACCGTTTACCGTCTATTTCCTAGACGGTGCGTAAGGTTTTGCCGTTCCGAAAATTTCCCAGTTTGTTCCACCGTCTATTTTAAATATTCCTAAACCGCACGTTTCTATGCGATATTTAGCCGATGGTTTTCGAATGCGACTCTGGAAAATTGGCATTCACAACGAAAAAATGGAATTCACTGCGAATATGTACGCAATGACAGCCAAAAATAACTTATATTCTCCAGAAAATGGCAAGGAGCCAGGTGGTTTTACAATAGCATTTGTAAAATTTTCAGTTAGAGAAGCTATGATTCCTTTGCGAGAAGAATGCAAATAAATAAAATGAATCAAATGTAGTTTTAAAATTTTAAATTTGGAAGACTTTGCTGGTAGAAGCTCAATAAACTATAGTTTATTGCGCTACTGTGCTTATTAAACAAATTGTGAAGTATGCAACAGCACATTATTATTCCGCTGTAATCGCTATCTTTATCCTTTCGTCCAGCAACATGATTAGTTGTTGCAAGAAAATATTTTGCTGTTGAACCATAGTTAAAAAAATTGCAAAATCTTCCATATCCATTTTTTTCCAAACAAAAATAAAAAAATCTTCCGCTCAAAAAATCAGTTTTTGTTATTGTCATCAGCTGTTAGACGGTAAACGGTAGACGGTGCCAGTGTGATTCGGAGTTTCACCGTCTGTCAAAAATCCCAACGTTCCCCCTTAACGGACTCAGTGTGCAGAGAGTATAACACTCCTCTACATTAAACAAAATTAGAATATAGAGGATATTCAATATATACAATTACTGTAATTTTAGGCAAGCGTCATCATAAAATCATAACTTACAATCAATTCTAAAGTGATGGGTGTTTTCTTAGACAGCGGCGTTGTAAAAAACCAATACAAGCAAGATATGTGCACACATAAAGCTAAAGCTCAGCCTCATATACAGAGCGTTTGTTCTGGAGGAATTTATCGGCAAAATTCGACATATTATCATCGGCATCGATTCTTGCAAGCGATACTTAAGTGCCGTTTACACCGAGGCTGCGTCTTGATCCTTTCCGTCTTCCCAGAATCGCAGTTTTTTTTGCATAGGGCCCTAATGGTGGCAAAAAGTTGCGTCGTTTTCCGACGCAGGTGCGTTTATTCGATTGGTTTTGTCTTTTCTTTGCGCACAACAGCAATTTTCGTATTTTTCTGCCTTTTAGCGGAGCTATTACCACTAATAACAACAAAAAAACAGCAGACTAAAATTTAAATTTTGCTGCGTAATATTTTTAGCTGATCAGTAAGGGGAAAAATTTATGTAATTATTAGAACAATTGATTAAACTAATTTTATTATAAAAAAAAAGCATATCAACAATATGTTTCATTTCAAATTTTTTGCTGCAAACCCCATATCTTTAAATTCTTTCACTGTTTCCGTGATCTTCTCAGGGTAAGAAAGTCTGCTGGCAGATACTTGTCAGCGAGTTTAGCACCTAACTCGCTGCAAAACTCCAGTAAAATGCTGCAGACAATGGCCCTTAGCACACCAAATAGACACCCTACCGTACGATATTCCGCAGGCGATCCTAAGCAATAAACGCGAGGAGGACGTTGCAGTTGCAAGAAGAATTACAACTTTTCTGAGGATAAATCAGACACTTCCATGCAGTTCAAAAGTTTCTCCTCACTTTGCGCCACCGCAGTTAAAGGAATCAACTCTTTTTCTGTCATATTTTGTTGATTTTAAAATTTTTATTTTTGTTTGGATAATGCTTAATTTAAGCGACTTTCTTAACCGTGCTTCAAAATTATTCGCGTTGTTGGATGGGGACATTTATTTATTTATTTCAATCATTTAAAAATCGTATACAATCGCTGTGGAGTTTTGTTTGGATGTTTATTAACTCCTGGATCAGATTTACCCGCCTTTCAGCTTCCTCATTAAACATTCTATGGTGCTCCTTCTCTTCTTCTAGGCGGTCTTTTGCTATACCCGCAAGTCAAGGCTCCTACTTTGGTGCGCATGGGCAGGGGCCCATTGATGGCAGGAAAATATGCTGAAACTGCAGAACCCGTACAATTCGACCCCGCTCATTTGTCTTTCAAAGAAAATCTGCATCTGTGAATGAAAGCCATCCTGTATCGAATCTGTCATCTCATTATACACATGGGGTTTTTGCATGCTCCCCGCGATTCTTCCATGCTCTCCTGCCAAATATTTATTACATCTGTCTCCGTCTCTGTAGATCACCTCATTATATATTAATATGAAATTGGTATATTACACATTAATACATATATCCATTAAACTTCATACCACTAGATTTTTCTATTCCCTCTTCTATTTAATTCTCTCTTTTACAACTTTTAATGACACTTAAATTTGCGGGCTGTGTTTTTGTTGTTGTTTATTTTTTCTTGTAATAGCCTGTTCCTACAGACGACCATCCACCATCCATTTCGGGGATGGTCCGTAAGGTTTTGCCGTTTCGAAATTTCTTAGTTAGTTCCACCAACCATTTTAAATGTTCCTAATAGCGTATTCATACTGAGCACCGTTTACCGTCTATTTCCTAGACGGTGCGTAAGGTTTTGCCGTTCCGAAAATTTCCCAGTTTGTTCCACCGTCTATTTTAAATATTCCTAAACCGCACGTTTCTATGCGATATTTAGCCGATGGTTTTCGAATGCGACTCTGGAAAATTGGCATTCACAACGAAAAAATGGAATTCACTGCGAATATGTACGCAATGACAGCCAAAAATAACTTATATTCTCCAGAAAATGGCAAGGAGCCAGGTGGTTTTACAATAGCATTTGTAAAATTTTCAGTTAGAGAAGCTATGATTCCTTTGCGAGAAGAATGCAAATAAATAAAATGAATCAAATGTAGTTTTAAAATTTTAAATTTGGAAGACTTTGCTGGTAGAAGCTCAATAAACTATAGTTTATTGCGCTACTGTGCTTATTAAACAAATTGTGAAGTATGCAACAGCACATTATTATTCCGCTGTAATCGCTATCTTTATCCTTTTGTCCAGCAACATGATTAGTTGTTGCAAGAAAATATTTTGCTGTTGAACCATAGTTAAAAAAATTGCAAAATCTTCCATATCCATTTTTTTCCAAACAAAAATAAAAAAATCTTCCGCTCAAAAAATCAGTTTTTGTTATTGTCATCAGCTGTTAGACGGTAAACGGTAGACGGTGCCAGTGTGATTCGGAGTTTCACCGTCTGTCAAAAATCCCAACGTTCCCCCTTAACGGACTCAGTGTGCAGAGAGTATAACACTCCTCTACATTAAACAAAATTAGAATATAGAGGATATTCAATATATACAATTACTGTAATTTTAGGCAAGCGTCATCATAAAATCATAACTTACAATCAATTCTAAAGTGATGGGTGTTTTCTTAGACAGCGGCGTTGTAAAAAACCAATACAAGCAAGATATGTGCACACATAAAGCTAAAGCTCAGCCTCATATACAGAGCGTTTGTTCTGGAGGAATTTATCGGCAAAATTCGACATATTATCATCGGCATCGATTCTTGCAAGCGATACTTAAGTGCCGTTTACACCGAGGCTGCGTCTTGATCCTTTCCGTCTTCCCAGAATCGCAGTTTTTTTTGCATAGGGCCCTAATGGTGGCAAAAAGTTGCGTCGTTTTCCGACGCAGGTGCGTTTATTCGATTGGTTTTGTCTTTTCTTTGCGCACAACAGCAATTTTCGTATTTTTCTGCCTTTTAGCGGAGCTATTACCACTAATAACAACAAAAAAACAGCAGACTAAAATTTAAATTTTGCTGCGTAATATTTTTAGCTGATCAGTAAGGGGAAAAATTTATGTAATTATTAGAACAATTGATTAAACTAATTTTATTATAAAAAAAAGCATATCAACAATATGTTTCATTTCAAATTTTTTGCTGCAAACCCCATATCTTTAAATTCTTTCACTGTTTCCGTGATCTTCTCAGGGTAAGAAAGTCTGCTGGCAGATACTTGTCAGCGAGTTTAGCAACTAACTCGCTGCAAAACTCCAGTAAAATGCTGCAGACAATGGCCCTTAGCACACCAAATAGACACCCTACCGTACGATATTCCGCAGGCGATCCTAAGCAATAAAGGGCTATTCTCTTCTCCAGAGGGATTTTCAGTCGAAAGGAGTGTCTTTTTTTTTAGATTGGGCAACAATCCAACAAGAATGTTGAAAGTACTTCTTTCCATGCGAAAATTTTCGTTAAAAAAAGAATCGGAGTTGTCCGCAACATCTTCCTCCCAAAATTAACCATATCGTGGCTATTGCAATTTAGAATACACTATTTAATTGAAAAGAGAGAAAATTATCTGCTCTTTACTTTCAAGGGTCCAAACGCGAGGAGGACGTTGCAGTTGCAAGAAGAATTACAACTTTTCTGAGGATAACTCAGACACTTCCATGCAGTTCAAAAGTTTCTCCTCACTTTGCGCCACCGCAGTTAAAGGAATCAACTCTTTTTCTGTCATATTTTGTTGATTTTAAAATTTTTATTTTTGTTTGGATAATGCTTAATTTAAGCGACTTTCTTAACCGTGCTTCAAAATTATTCGCGTTGTTGGATGGGGACATTTATTTATTTATTTCAATCATTTAAAAATCGTATACAATCGCTGTGGAGTTTTGTTTGGATGTTTATTAACTCCTGGATCAGATTTACCCGCCTTTCAGCTTCCTCATTAAACATTCTATGGTGCTCCTTCTCTTCTTCTAGGCGGTCTTTTGCTATACCCGCAAGTCAAGGCTCCTACTTTGGTGCGCATGGGCAGGGGCCCATTGATGGCAGGAAAATATGCTGAAACTGCAGAACCCGTACAATTCGACCCCGCTCATTTGTCTTTCAAAGAAAATCTGCATCTGTGAATGAAAGCCATCCTGTATCGAATCTGTCATCTCATTATACACATGGGGTTTTTGCATGCTCCCCGCGATTCTTCCATGCTCTCCTGCCAAATATTTATTACATCTGTCTCCGTCTCTGTAGATCACCTCATTATATATTAATATGAAATTGGTATATTACACATTAATACATATATCCATTAAACTTCCTACCACTAGATTTTTCTACTCCCTCTTCTATTTAATTCTCTCTTTTACAACTTTTAATGACACTTAAATTTGCGGGCTGTGTTTTTGTTGTTGTTTATTTTTTTCTTGTAATAGCCTGTTCCTACAGACGACCATCCACCATCCATTTCGGGGATGGTCCGTAAGGTTTTGCCGTTTCGAAATTTCTTAGTTAGTTCCACCAACCATTTTGAATGTTCCTAATAGCGTATTCATACTGAGCACCGTTTACCGTCTATTTCCTAGACGGTGCGTAAGGTTTTGCCGTTCCGAAAATTTCGCAGTTTGTTCCACCGTCTATTTTAAATATTCCTAAACCGCACGTTTCTATGCGATATTTAGCCGATGGTTTTCGAATGCGACTCTGGAAAATTGGCATTCACAACGAAAAAATGGAATTCACTGCGAATATGTACGCAATGACAGCCAAAAATAACTTATATTCTCCAGAAAATGGCAAGGAGCCAGGTGGTTTTACAATAGCATTTGTAAAATTTTCAGTTAGAGAAGCTATGATTCCTTTGCGAGAAGAATGCAAATAAATAAAATGAATCAAATGTAGTTTAAAAAATTTTAAATTTGGAAGACTTTGCTGGTAGAAGCTCAATAAACTATAGTTTATTGCGCTACTGTGCTTATTAAACAAATTGTGAAGTATGCAACAGCACATTATTATTCCGCTGTAATCGCTATCTTTATCCTTTCGTCCAGCAACATGATTAGTTGTTGCAAGAAAATATTTTGCTGTTGAGCCATAGTTAAAACAATTGCTAAATCGTCCATATCCATTTTTTTCCAAACAAAAATAAAAAATCTTCCGCTCAAAAACCCAGTTTTTGTTATTGTCATCAGCTGTTAGACGGTAAACGGTAGACGGTGCCAGTGTGAATCGGAGTTTCACCGTCTGTCAAAAATCCCAACGTTCCCCCTTGACGGACTCAGTGTGCAGGGGTTATGGGGGTTTGGGGGTTATACCCAAAGAATAAGTCTCAAAACACGAATTATCTCCTTCCACTAAAGAAGGAGAGCTCTGCAAATTAAATATTTCCTCAATTTCTGATTTTGATATTTTTATAGACAAATTGAACATTTATAGATTTGATCGTTCTTCTCGAGTTGGTAAGGTCCTGATTCCTATTCGTTCCGATATAAATTAAAATCTGTTTTCTATCGAAGACCAGAACAATATTGAAATAATTGTGGTCAAACTTCGTCTTTGCTGTTTTAATATATTCATATCATGCGTACATCCCACCGTCCTCTGAATTTTCATCTAATATGCTTCTTTAAACTTATGCTCCCATCCATGCACACGATTTCGTCGAATGTCAGGCATATGCAATAACATGGGTAGGAGTGTAGACCTCGTCTTTACTACCGATACATCGTCTTCTTTGGACTTGAAATCGATGTTCAGTTGCCTTCCTCTGGATCTAACAAATCTAATAGAATGCCTTCAGCTATCTTTGACTTCAAAAAATCATATTTTATCTCCTTAAATATAGCACTTCTTAAGGACGATTGGTCACCCCGCGATGACTTTCGAGAAATTGATCCTGCCACAAATGCATTCTTTAGTTCTATTTTATCCATTTTCAATACATAAGTTAACAAGTAACATTCTAGGGCTACCCTAATATGTTTGGCACCACCCTAACATTCTCGGGTGACTCTATTATGTTTGGATCCGGCCTAACATTCTTGGGTCGACTTCTGCACTCAGAGCGCTGATGCAGCAAATGTCGCTTAAGTGGGCTGCGCCCCAACACCATTGGCTACCAGCGATCGCCTGACTTTTGGATCTGTTGCATGGTCAGCACTTTTCGAATATGTGTGGCCGGCTCGCCGGCTATGTTTCTAGATATTAGTTTTTAGTTTTGTATGAACATTGATTCCGAGCACTTGGCTCCAATAAATACTACTCCGGCTAAAACCGTTAAAATATCATTGATTTACTTTGCCGAGCCACAAGGCGAGTAAAAAGGAAGGTAGTTCCTTCCACCATAATCTCCTAATAAGAAGCAGCGGACTCGCCGACCGGCCGACACGCACCCCTCCTACAACGGAGCAACAACCGCACTGTCGCCGACACCCCTCTGCGTGCAGCAGACTGACGCCGGTCGGGAACGCAGTGCCCCTCAGCTTCAGCCGCCTGTCCCCGTCCAACACGAGGGACACCGCCACGAGGCACACCACTTAATCATAAATGGCGCCCAACCGGATTTATATTATCTTAAGGAAAATAATCCACGTCCCAATGAAAAACATGTAAGTGACTATTCGAAGAAAAAAACGACTTCAAAAGTGATACCCATAAAATAAAAAAAATTATTTGAAGTTAAAATCAACTTAATGATTTGTTGCTTCTGTTCTGATTCCCCATGAGCTGGGAATATAGAGATCCAAATATTGCCTGCGATAGTGACGATAGCGAAGAGTTAGGATATCACCCCCAAGCTCCGACGCATAATCAGATAGAGATGGATGCCAACCAAGTAAAAGAATTAGTAGGAGGCGTAGAGAACCGTTTAAAAAGAGCGTTTGATCAACAAATCCAAAGTTTAAAAGATCAAGTTAGTGCTTTAAAGTTAGAGGCCCCTGAGGTAGAGGTTTATAAAAGAGCGACCATCGACCCCAATATAAAATGTGAAGTGAAATTAGATATCGTGAAATCCATGCCAATGTTTGATGGCAATCACGAGGATTATGTGTCCTGGAGACAAGCAGCCATAGATTCATACGAAGTTTTCAAGAAATACAAAGGTAGTCAGGCACATTATGAAGCCGCAGCCATTTTAAAAAATAAAATGCTATGATTCCTTTCCGAGAAGAATGCAAATAAATAAAATGAAGACTGCTGGTAGAAGCTCAATAAACTATAGTTGCTGGTAGAAGCTCAATAAACTATAGTTTATTGCGCTATTGTGCTTATTAAACATATTGTGCAGTATGCAACAGCACATTATTATTCCGCTGTAATCGCTATCTTTATACTTTCGTCCAGCAACATGATTAGTTGTTGCAAGAAAATATTTTGCTGTTGAACCATGGTTAAAACAACTGCAAAATCTTCCATATCCATTTTTTTCCAAACATAAATTAAAAAATCTTCCGCTCAAAAAATCAGTTTTTATTATTGTCATCAGCTGTTAGACGGTAAACGGTAGACGGTGCCAGTGTGATTCGGAGTTTCACCGTCTGTCAAAAATCCCAACGTTCCCCCTTAACGGACTCAGTGTGCAGAGGGTATAAATAACTCAGAATTGCTATAACATCACATTGTACATAATGTGAAGGGGCAGACCATGGTGAAATTAGACGAACAGACGCCAGACGTAGTGCTAACGTAGTGCTTCCGCTAACGGGGTCTCATGTGCCGAATGTGTGAGTGATGAAAATTTCTTAAATTGTAGTCACGTCTAGTTTATCCCACTTCTGAAATTGTGAAGGGGCAGAAGATATGCTTTGATATGTAAATGGCTGTCTATTTGATATCGTTTTTTTAAATATTATTTTAGATACAGTTTTAGATCGTTTTATTCTGATTTGAACTTCACTCCTCGATGCTCTTCTTTCTAATAATGGATTCCCTATCGGTCGACTGCCATATCGATCGCTCGTCCCCGATAGTCCATCGATAGTGTAGTCGATAGCCATTAAAGGTGCTCTAACTATCGTTATGGGTATTCTAATGATTACAATGATAGACATAATACCCTCTGCACACCTAGTCCGTTAAGGGGGAACGTTGGGATTTTTAACAGACGGTGAAACTCCGAATCACACTGGCACCGTCTACCGTTTACCGTCTAACAGCTGATGACAATAACAAAAACTGATTTTTTGAGCGGAAGATTTTTTTATTTTTGTTTGGAAAAAAATGGATATGGAAGATTTTGCAGTTGTTTTAACCATGGTTCAACAGCAAAATATTTTCTTGCAACAACTAATCATGTTGCTGGACGAAAGTATAAAGATAGCGATTACAGCGGAATAATAATGTGCTGTTGCATACTGCACAATATGTTTAATAAGCACAATAGCGCAATAAACTATAGTTTATTGAGCCTCTACCAGCAACTATAGTTTATTGAGCTTCTACCAGCAGTCTTCATTTTATTTATTTGCATTCTTCTCGGAAAGGAATCATAGCATTTTATTTTTTAAAATGGCTGCGGCTTCATAATGTGCCTGACTACCTTTGTATTTCTTGAAAACTTCGTATGAATCTATGGCTGCTTGTCTCCAGGACACATAATCCTCGTGATTGCCATCAAACATTGGCATGGATTTCACGATATCTAATTTCACTTCACATTTTATATTGGGGTCGATGGTCGCTCTTTTATAAACCTCTACCTCAGGGGCCTCTAACTTTAAAGCACTAACTTGATCTTTTAAACTTTGGATTTGTTGATCAAACGCTCTTTTTAAACGGTTCTCTACGCCTCCTACTAATTCTTTTACTTGGTTGGCATCCATCTCTATCTGATTATGCGTCGGAACTTGGGGGTGATATCCTAACTCTTCGCTATCGTCACTATCGCAGGCAATATTTGGATCTCTATATTCCCAGCTCATGGGGAATCAGAACAGAAGCAACAAATCATTAAGTTGATTTTAACTTCAAATAATTTTTTTTATTTTATTGGTATCACTTTTGAAGTCGTTTTTTTTCTTCAAACTGTCACTTACATGTTTTTCGTTGGGACGTGGATTCTTTTCCTTAAGATAATATAAATCCGGTTGGGCACCAATTATGATTAAGTGGTGTGCCTCGTGGCGGTGTCCCTCGTGTTGGACGGGGACAGGCGGCTGAAGCTGAGGGGCACTGCGTTCCCGATTGCGTTGGCGGGGGGCGACGGCTGCTGCGATGGGCCGGCGTCAGTCTGTTGCACGCAGAGGGGTGTCGGCGACAGTGCGGTTGTTGCTCCGTTGTAGGAGGGGTGCGTGTCGGCCGGTCGGCGAGTCCGCTGCTTCTTATTAGGAGATTATGGTGGAAGGAACTACCTTCCTTTTTACTCGCCTTGTGGCTCGGCAAAGTAAATCAATGATATTTTAACGGTTTTAGCCGGAGTAGTATTTATTGGAGCCAAGTGCTCGGAATCAATGTTCATACAAAACTAAAAACTAATATCTAGAAACATAGCCGGCGAGCCGGCCACACATATTCGAAAAGTGCTGACCATGCAACAGATCCAAAAGTCAGGCGATCGCTGGTAGCCAATGGTGTTGGGGCGCAGCCCACTTAAGCGACATTTGCTGCATCAGCGCTCTGAGTGCAGAAGTCGACCCAAGAATGTTAGGCCGGATCCAAACATAATAGAGTCACCCGAGAATGTTAGGGTGGTGCCAAACATATTAGGGTGGCCCGAGAATGTTACTTGTTAACTTATGTATTGAAAATGGATAAAATAGAACTAAAGAATGCATTTGTGGCAGGATCAATTTCTCGAAAGTCATCGCGGAGTGACCAATCGTCCTTAAGAAGTGCTATATTTAAGGAGATAAAATATGATTTTTTGAAGTCAAAGATAGCTGAAGGCATTCTATTAGATTTGTTAGATCCAGAGGAAGGCAACTGAACATCGATTTCAAGTCCAAAGAAGACGATGTATCGGTAGTAAAGACGAGGTCTACACTCCTACCCATGTTATTGCATATGCCTGACATTCGACGAAATCGTGTGCATGGATGGGAGCAAAAGTTTAAAGAAGCATATTAGATGAAAATTCAGAGGACGGTGGGATGTACGCATGATATGAATATATTAAAACAGCAAAGACGAAGTTTGACCACAATTATTTCAATATTGTTCTGGTCTTCGATAGAAAACAGATTTTAATTTATATCGGAACGAATAGGAATCAGGACCTTACCAACTCGAGAAGAACGATCAAATCTATAAATGTTCAATTTGTCTATAAAAATATCAAAATCAGAAATTGAGGAAATATTTAATTTGCAGAGCTCTCCTTCTTTAGTGGAAGGAGATAATTCGTTTTTTGAGACTTGTGCTTTGGGGGTTATACCCTCTGCACACTGAGTCCGTCAAGGGGGAACGTTGGGATTTTTGACAGACGGTGAAACTCCGATTCACTCTGGCACCGTCTACCGTTTACCGTCTAACAGCTGATGACAATAACAAAAACTGGGATTTTGAGCGGAAGATTTTTTAATTTTTGTTTGGAAAAAAAATGGATATGGACGATTTTGCAATTGTTTTAACTATGGCTCAACAGCAAAATATTTTCTTGCAACAACTAATCATGTTGCTGGACGAAAGGATAAAGATAGCGATTACAGCGGAATAATAATGTGCTGTTGCATACTTCACAATTTGTTTAATAAGCACAGTAGCTCAATAAACTATAGTTTATTGAGCTTCTACCAGCAAAGTCTTCCAAATTTAATATTTTAAAACTACATTTGATTCATTTTATTTTTTTTGCATTCTTCTCGCAAAGGAATCATAGCATCTCTAACTGAAAATTTTACAAATGCTATTGTAAAACCACCTGGCTCCTTGCCATTTTCTGGAGAATATAAGTTATTTTTGGCTGTCATTGCGTACATATTCGCAGTGAATTCCATTTTTTCGTCGCGAATGCCAATTTTCCAGAGTCGCATTCGAAAACCATCGGCTAAATATCGCATAGAAACGTGCGGTTTAGGAATATTTAAAATAGACGGTGGAACAAACTGGGAAATTTTCGGAACGGCAAAACCTTACGCACCGTCTAGGAAATAGACGGTAAACGGTGCTCAGTATGAATACGCTATTAGGAACATTCAAAATGGTTGGTGGAACTAACTAAGAAATTTCGAAACGGCAAAACCTTACGGACCATCCCCGAAATGGATGGTGGATGGTCGTCTGTAGGAACAGGCTATTACAAGAAAAAAATAAACAACAACAAAAACACAGCCCGCAAATTTAAGTGTCATTAAAAGTTGTAAAAGAGAGAATAAAATAGAAGAGGGAGTAGAAAAATCTACTGGTAGGAAGTTTAATGGATATATGTATTAATGTGTAATATACCAATTTCATATTAATATATAATGAGGTGATCTACAGAGACGGAGACAGATGTAATAAATATTTGGCAGGAGAGCATGGGAGAATCGCGGGGAGCATGCAAAAACCCCATGTGTATAATGAGATGACAGATTCGATACAGGATGGCTTTCATTCACAGATGCAGATTTTCTTTGAAAGACAAATGAGCGGGGTCGAATTGTACGGGTTCTGCAGTTTCAGCATATTTTCCTGCCATCAATGGGCCCCTGCCCATGCGCACCAAAGTAGGAGCCTTGACTTGCGGGTATAGCAAAAGACCGCCTAGAAGAAGAGAAGGAGCACCATAGAATGTTTAATGAGGAAGCTGAAAGGCGGGTAAATCTGATCCAGGAGTTAATAAACATCCAAACAAAATTCCACAGCGATTTTATACGATTTTTAAATGATTGAAATAAATAAATAAATGTCCCCATCCAACAACGCGAATAATTTTGAAGCACGGTTAAGAAAGTCGCTTAAATTAAGCATTATCCAAACAAAAATAAAAATTTTAAAATCAACAAAATATGACAGAAAAAGAGTTGATTCCTTTAACTGCGGTGGCGCAAAGTGAGGAGAAACTTTTGAACTGCATGGAAGTGTCTGAGTTATCCTCAGAAAAGTTGTAATTCTTCTTGCAACTGCAACGTCCTCCTCGCGTTTGGACCCTTGAAAGTAAAGAGCAGATAATTTTCTCTCTTTTCAATTAAATAGTGTATTCTAAATTGCAATAGCCACGATATGGTTAATTTTGGGAGGAAGATGTTGCGGACAACTCCGATTCTTTTTTTAACGAAAATTTTCGCATGGAAAGAAGTACTTTCAACATTCTTGTTGGATTGTTGCCCAATCTAAAAAAAAAGACACTCCTTTCGACTGAAAATCCCTCTGGAGAAGAGAATAGCCCTTTATTGCTTAGGATCGCCTGCGGAATATCGTACGGTAGGGTGTCTATTTGGTGTGCTAAGGGCCATTGTCTGCAGCATTTTACTGGAGTTTTGCAGCGAGTTAGTTGCTAAACTCGCTGACAAGTATTTGCCAGCAGACTTTCTTACCCTGAGAAGATCACGGAAACAGTGAAAGAATTTAAAGATATGGGGTTTGCAGCAAAAAATTTGAAATGAAACATATTGTTGATATGCTTTTTTTTTATAATAAAATTAGTTTAATCAATTGTTCTAATAATTACATAAATTTTTCCCCTTACTGATCAGCTAAAAATATTACGCAGCAAAATTTAAATTTTAGTCTGCTGTTTTTTTGTTGTTATTAGTGGTAATAGCTCCGCTAAAAGGCAGAAAAATACGAAAATTGCTGTTGTGCGCAAAGAAAAGACAAAACCAATCGAATAAACGCACCTGCGTCGGAAAACGACGCAACTTTTTGCCACCATTAGGGCCCTATGCAAAAAAAACTGCGATTCTGGGAAGACGGAAAGGATCAAGACGCAGCCTCGGTGTAAACGGCACTTAAGTATCGCTTGCAAGAATCGATGCCGATGATAATATGTCGAATTTTGCCGATAAATTCCTCCAGAACAAACGCTCTGTATATGAGGCTGAGCTTTAGCTTTATGTGTGCACATATCTTGCTTGTATTGGTTTTTTACAACGCCGCTGTCTAAGAAAACACCCATCACTTTAGAATTGATTGTAAGTTATGATTTTATGATGACGCTTGCCTAAAATTACAGTAATTGTATATATTGAATATCCTCTATATTCTAATTTTGTTTAATGTAGAGGAGTGTTATACTCTCTGCACACTGAGTCCGTTAAGGGGGAACGTTGGGATTTTTGACAGACGCAGAAACTCCGATTTACACTGGCACCGTCTACCGTTTACCGTCTAACAGCTAATGACATAAACAAAACTGAGTTTTTGAGCGGAAGAATTTTTATTTTTGTTTGGAAAAAAATGGATATGGACGATTTTGCAATTGTTTTAACTATGGTTCAACAGCAAAATATTTTCTTGCAACAACTAATCATGTTGATGGACGAAAGGATAAAAATAGCGATTACAGCGGAATAATAATGTGCTGTTGCATACTGCACAATATGTTTAATAAGCACAATAGCGCAATAAACTATAGTTTATTGAGCTTCTACCAGCATAGTCTTCCAAATGTATTCCATTTCAATTTACTTCAGGGATAGATGTGCGTATGTGAACATCGGATCTCCAGAAAATTACAACGATTCGACAATATATCTTAGTTCGAGCCTTGCACAACAGATCACAGCGTCGCCAATATTGAAGGAACAACACAACAGCTCCATTAATGAGAATTGGATTCTGCTTAATTAAAGTGAGCAACATGAGCAGCGGGATCTGAAATTATCTGCAGATATATTCTGCCATTGTAAAACAAATATAAAATTTTAAAATTACATTTGATTCATTTTATTTATTTGCATTCTTCTCGCAAAGGAATCATAGCATCTCTAACTGAAAATTTTACAAATGCTATTGTAAAACCACCTGGCTCCTTGCCATTTTCTGGAGAATATAAGTTATTTTTGTCAGTCATTGCGTACATATTCGCAGTGAATTCCATTTTTTCGTTGTGAATGCCAATTTTCCAGAGTCGCATTCGATAACCATCGGCTAAATATCGCATAGAAACGTGTGGTTTAGGAACATTTAAAATAGACGGTGGAACAAACTGGGAAATTTTCGGAACGGCAAAACCTTACGCACCGTCTAGGAAATACACTGTAAACGGTGCTCAGTGTGAATAGGCTATAGACGCTCTTTTTTCCTTTCTTGTCTAAAGAGAAAGACCCGGTGCCCAAATTGCAAATATCCGCTACTGAGTGTTAATTTATACACTTCTGTACACAAAAAGGCAAAGACAATTGAAACATGTGCTAAAAAATGATCCACCACTATACCTTACAAAAAGTCCGCCATCATACCTTACAAGCTATTGGTGGAAATATGACGTTGTCACTGTCATACTTCGCAAATAAAAAAAAATTTGAAATATCAAAAATTGTTGGCAGAGGCCTAAATATACGTTCCGAATACTTCCCTGACTCAAATTTAAAAAAATCTTCACTCTGTCACTGTCAAAACACATATCCAAAAAAAAGTTATGTATTTCTTTTCACTACTTTTTTATTAAATATCACTTAGAGTTCAAAGCACACGTCCCCTAATTAATACTACTGCATATAAAATGTCAGCACGATAAAAGACACCGACCACAGTGATCAAAAGTTTTAGATGTGACGGGACATGCCAGATATGACAAGTCCGCCACCATTCCTTACACGCCACGATACCTTACACTCCCCTACTATAAACGAATATAATGAACGAATGTAAATATGTACAAATGCAAAATATATATCAGACATGACATCAAATTATATAAATTGTCTATAGGGTATTAGTGCGTCGCGTTAATAAGCGACACTCAGCAAATAAATTTGTGTCTCCAGAAATCTTCTCAAAAATATTTTGCTGGCAGTTTCGGCAGCACTGCACACATACACACACATATGAATGTTCGTTCTGTCTGTTGACATTCGCATAAGAAATATAGGGATGATTTCAAATTTGACTCGCAAGTGTGGCATTAAAATCCGTATGGACCCATTATTACTCATTTATATGTCATTAATATCCATATTCAAGGATGATATAAATATATTTTTTTTTATAGCGCATACTACTTTTTTATATATGATCAAATATATCATTGTATAATACAATACATCATACAATCAAATATATATTTGTGAATATATATACATATATCTGCTCAATATATTAGTATATTCTTTATTAAACAAAGTTAGAATCTAAAGCATGTACAAAATAACAGTTATTCTTGTATTATAAGGCAAGCGTCTTCAAAAAGGGCCGACTCCAATAATGATAAAGTGAAGGGTGGCGCGAGCACAAAAATCAAAACAAAGTTGGGAAAGCGAAAATTTCAGTTGTGCGCTCATACACACTTGCAAACACGTAAAGTACGTGAGAATGCATGAGCACATATACACTCTCACGACTGGCTAGGGCGCTGATCCACACATGCAAACGTGAGAATGCATGAGCACACATACATTCTCACGACTCGCGGGAGCTGATCCACACATTCAAAGCCCACAAAGTACGTGAGAATGCATGAGCACACATACACTCTCACGACTCTGTCCGGAGCTGATCCACACGAGCGAACACGCAAAAGTACGTGCGAATGCATGAGCACGCATACACTCACTCACTCACACTCCCGACTGGCTCGGGCGCTGATGCCTGATTTTAGTGCGGATATTTTCAATGTATGAATTGTCCCGTCTATATATTGTATGGTTAGTGGTACAACTTATAGCCTTTTTACACTACGGTTGTGTTATTGAGTTATTGAGTTTCGGGCAAAACTCGAGTTTCGTTTACATGGGGAAGCATAGGAGACCTAGAGGTGGCAAAAAAGTTGAGTTTTGGTTGCGTTTAGTTGAGTTTGTCCGATTTTTCGGAATATTTCAACCCTGATCTGCCTGTCGTGGAATTATCACCACTAGTTACAACAAAAATTGGCAGCTCAATATTTAAAATTTGGCGCGTAAACAATATGGCTGGGGAAAAAGGTACATACAATTGTTAAAACCAATACTTTAAGCCAATTTTATTATTAAAAACCATATAAACAAAGTGGTCGATTTCCAAAATTCGGTCGAAAAAACTTAGCCAAATGCTAAATTGAATTATTATAAATAAATATAAATTAAATTATTATAAACAATTGCGAATTTAAAAAAGTTTAATTTTGGTACATTTGTAATGTACATATACATATAGACAAAAATCAACATAGTTGCAATTGCAGCCGTGCCATTTCCCTGCGGAAATGTTCCTTCAAAAATGGATTCCAAGGTTATTCGCAATGTCCAAATGCGTTTCTTGGAAATTTTATCCAAATACTCCACAGTTGCTGCAAACATCGTCGCCAACTCCATACATTGCAGCGTTGTTATCTTATCTTGCTCTGCCACATAGAAAATCATTAACTCTTGGTCGTTAATATAATTAAAATTAAATAAAACAAAATTTATGTACACAAGCACGTGCAAGCAGCCGAAACTCAATAACTCAATAACTCAACTTTGGCATTGTAACGAACCCCAAGGCGCCGTTACATTTCACTACGCCGCACCGGCAATGGAGAAGTAATGAGTTTGAGTTTAAGAGTTACCTTTGTCCAAAAATGAATTACCTTCTACAATACACGAAAACTCTCCGAACCACTGACTTTTCTCCCATCACACACGCGCCGTTCGGCCACGTGACTACCCCTCCTACACCCGTCCATAACTCTCCTACCAATACCTCAACTGTGACCCAAAAACTTTCCCCTCCCACTAAGGTTCGATGCGACGGTTTTCTTTTCAACAAAAGAAATTGCCCATCGGCGCACCGTCAGCACATATCTCCCCACCCATAAGTTTAAGTTAGCTAGTTCGGTCCGCGGATGCTAGGTTCCAAGCGTTCTAGCGAAAGAAGTGCAAGACACTTACTCGGGAACCCAGCCGCGAGATAGACGTTGCTCCGAGCAGCAACTTACAATAAAATTAAATACGCCGTACGTTAAGCCAAACAATAATTATCCAGTGTCCAATAAATGAGCATTTTAATAAAAATAAACCCATCGAGTAAGTCTATTTTCCGGGTGAGAACTGCGACATCAATTCGTAACCAAGAATATCGCGGCAAGGGTCAATCCAATCCTCAAATTACTCCTGATCCTCTGATAGGTCCCACGAGTGTGACAACGCCTCGTATTCCTTATCCTTCTCGACCACACGAGTGTGACAACGCCTCGTATCCCTCATCCTTCTCGACCCCACGAGTGTGACAACGCCTCGTGCCCTTCACTATCTTCTCGATCCAACTCATACGGGCACGGTTACGCCTCATTCTCCTCCACTCTTGTTTCTAGCCTACTTAGGGCTGACCCCGTTTCCTGTAGAGGTTCCTGCAAACTACAAATTTCTTGTAGTAGGATCCTGGAGAGTACTGAGCTTACCGCAGCCTGAAATAGGAGTATTACAAGTGGCGCCCGAGCAGGGACCTGTAGGAAACTTTAGCAAGGGGTGTGGATTAAAAACCCACGGCCACTAAAATCTAAGGCATAGGCTGGACAGATCCATCTCACGATCTCCGCGTACCCTCGAACTCAAACTCCGAGCGCGATAAAACAGTACTGCGCCACGCAAAGCCTCGACGAAAACCCCACAACTCCAACGGTGCGGGTCGCGTTATCGACATAAATATACACGGAGTGTCGGTTCGCACAAGGGCCGTAAAAAAAAAAAGAAAACACAAAACCATACACTACCATGGATCCCAACACTGAGAAAACTTCAGGTGAGTACTACTCTGGGGAGTTTGTCGCTAATCCAGGGGTAGGCACCGGCTGGGTCCACAAGCGCCGACGAGAAGAGTTAGAAAGGTTCGCGGTGGAATTCGGGTTCAGCAGTGAGGGCACTGCAGAAGACATGCGGAGAAGCTTCGCCGCATTGTTTGAGGGGACCCTCGAACAAGAAGCCTGGGTTTGACTCACCGAGCTCGAACGACAATATGCCAAGTCCCCAGCGCGATCCAAGTCACCTCAACCGAGTACTTCCACACAGGCGGAAGGGCGTACAGAGGAACCCAAGCTCTGGTTAAAAGTCCCCGAAAACCCAGAAAATCAAACCGGCGTTCCCTCCAGCGTCGGGATAGTGGCCGAGCCACCAAGACCTCCGTCTCCAGAACAACGTACTCCAGCCGCGAGAAGAATCCGACCTGCGAGCGAGGGACCCCAGGCGGGAAGCGAACCCGCAGGGGGATACCAATGTAGCCACGCCGCCCAAATGGCGGAACGCATACGGAAGTGGGGGATCCAGTTCAACGGACAGGACGATCCGCTGTCATTCATCGACCTTCTCGAAGAGCGCGCGCTTTCATACGGGGTAGACATGAACCATTTACCCCGCGCCATGGCAGAAATCCTCACGGACAGAGCCAGTCGCTGGTTCCGGACCAGCCGACTACAAAGCGTCCCATGGGCCGATTTCCGCAGGGAATTCTTGGCGTTCTTCTTGCCACTGCGGTATTTTGAACAATTAGAGGATCAGATCCGGGATCGCAAGCAAGCGGTAGGCGAACCCTTTATGGACTTCGTTATCGAGCTCCGGTTACTCATGCACCATGCCGGATACGACACCACCAAGGCACTCTACCGGATCTACGACAACATTTTGCCGGCGTACCAGCTGTACGTGCGGAGACACGAACTACGAAGCCTGACGCAGCTCACGACATTGGCCACGGAGTTCGAGAGCATCCAGGAATGGAATGCACCGGTAATTCCACTTCCCCCGCGGAACATGCCGCGTTACACTAGGCCGACGGCGAATCAGGCCCCCAAGGAAGGTGAATCCAACCGGACACCATTCCAGAGACCCCCGTGGGACTCAACCGAATTAGCAAGGAGACAACCTATGAACCGAAGCAACGCTCCGGCGCAGGAAGTCGCGCATCGCATGGTAACCACCCCCATCGTGTATCCGCGCATGTCATGCCGCCGCTGTGGCGAAACTGGCCACGCTTCTCCAAACTGCACCAACCCTTCGATTCTGTTCTGCTGGGAATGCGGTAAGCGCGGTGTACGGACGATCGAGTGTTGTCGCCGGGACACGTCGGGAAACGACACGCGTCCTCGACTGACACGGGAACAGTCGGGAACGACGCCCCTCCAAACCCGGAACTAACTAAACCCCTACACCTACACGATGGCCGGATAGTAGCGAGAGTGACCATAGGAGGACAAGACGCGGAGGCCACTATTGACACCGGGGCGTCCCGGAGCTTCGTCAGTGCTGACCTCGCCCGACAACTGGACAATAACACCAATCTTCGGGAGGCATGCGTGCAGATCCGACTGGCCGACGGCTCAGTGCGCGAGATCACGCAAATCCTCCTGGCTTACATCCGGTTAGACAGACGGGAAGTCCAGATACCACTCCTAGTCTTACCCAACATGTTGGAACAAGTCATTGTGGGTCTGGATTTCTTATGCGCGATCGAAACAACGATCAAATGCGGCACCACCCTCCTACAACTCCGAAGCCGTCGCCTCATGGCAAACCCCCCCGCGGTCACTGCAAGTCAAGTTCCCACCACAGGAACGGAAAAACCGAGATCCAGGGCAGCCCCGGAAAACTCGCGTTCGAGGGAAACTACGACGGACGCCATGTCCAAACAACGAGCGCCCAGCAAAAATTCTAAGGCCCCAACGGAACGCACGTTTCCCAGGCCAAATACGAAAAGCACAAACCTTAGGCCCGCCACGGAACGCACGATTCCTAGGCCAACGATAGGTGACACGAGCTCCCACGCAGCGGCGCAGAATGTAAGGAGATCAACCGAAGCCCACGGCGCGGTGATCCCCATAAAGACTAAGGAAACCAGAGCAGCCTCCCCACAGGCAATCGTTCCTTCACAACCAAGGTCTTCGCCTGACGACCATGCGCCCAGACGAGTGATCGACGTAGACACTGGGGTCAACAATAGCATCCACGCTATCCCCCCAACACAAATGACTCCTCAACTAGCGTCCCAACCCCTGGCCCAGGTACCCAACCAAGCCCCCGCAAGCACCCCTTCTCTAAACGATACCACCCCAGTCGTCGCCAACATGAGGGAACCACCGAGCGCGTTCGACACGACCCTCCTGCCGGAAGACCCGAATCGAGCTTTCAGCTTAGAGAGGGACGAACAACTTGAAGACGAGCCAGAACGAACCAACGACCCCTGGCCACCCGAACTTGCGTCACAGATCCAGGAATTCCTGGATGAGGAACTGCCGAAGTTCGAAAAGCTTCAAGGTACCACAGACCTAACGGAGCACACCATCGTCATGAGGGACAACCGGCCAATAAAACAGAGGTATTACCCCAAGAACCCCGCCATGAGGCGAATTATCGACGAGCAAGTCAACCAACTAATAGCCGAAGGACTCATCGAACCTTCTCGAAGCCCTCACAGCGCACCAATTGTTCTCGTGCGCAAAAAGAACGACAAATGGCGTATGTGCGTAGACTATCGCCAGCTCAACGAACGCTCTATCCCGGACGCCTATCCGTTACCGAGGATTAATTATATCCTAGAACGCCTGAAGAATGCGCGTTTTATCACCACGCTAGATCTGAAGAATGGGTATTGGCAAATACTTATGGCCCTCGCCCTATGGTCCGCTTTCAAGGTGCCAGGAAGAGGTCTGTAGCAATGGAAGGTAATGCCCTTGGGACACATGATCAGTGAGGAAGGCATCCATACCGACCCCGAAAAGGTAGCCGCCGTAAGAGATTTGAGACCGCCCACCAACTTGAAGGAACTCCGACAATGCATAGGGATGGCGTCATGGTACCGCAGGTTTGTTCCCAATTTCGCCACTGTGGTCCAACCAATGTCACAACTGTTAAAGAAGGGACAAACATGGACATGGGAACAGGAACAACAAGACGCCTTCGGAAAGCTAAAAGAGTTACTCACTACCGCCCCCGTACTCGCCTGCCCCGATTTCAACGTCAAATTCTCTTTACAAACGGACGCCAGTAACGTAGGCGTGGGCGCAGTCCTCACCCAGGAGATTGAAGGGAAAGAGCGCGTCATCGCGTACGTCAGCCGACCACTCAACAAGGCGGAAGAGAACTACTCTGCCACCGACAAAGAATGCCTAGCCGTCATATGGGCAATACGAAAACTACGATGCTACCTAGAGGGCTACCGCTTTGACGTGGTAACTGACCATCTCGCGCTGAAATGGTTAAACACCCTGGAAACTCCATACGGTAGAGTGGCACGTTGGGCACTCGAGCTACAACAATACCAATACGACGTGCATTATCGCGCCGGGAAACAAAACCTAGTGGCGGACGCACTGTCCAGGCAGCCCTTGGAAACACTCGCACGCGTCGAAGAGGAACCCCACAGTTGCCCCTGGCTTAAACGAAGCATACAACAAGTCCTCGACGAGCCCCAAAAATATCCGGACTACACCTACGAGAACGGTCAACTTTACCGAAATCTCGGCCACGGACCTGTCTGAACGGAGTCTTGGAAACTCTGCGTCCCAAAAGATCGCCGGACGAGGGTACTCCACGAATGCCATGATCAACCAACAGCTGGTCACCTCGGCATACGGAAGATCATCGGCCGGGTTTCCCAACGGTATTATTGGCCCGGGTTCTATCGAGACGTAAGACGTTACATTCGCAACTGCGTAAGTTATCAGAAGTTCAAGGCCATGCAACGCAAACCAGTGGGCAAGATGGTCACTCGCAAGGCGGAGGAGCCGTTTGTTACCTTGTGCGCAGATTTCGTCGGACCACTGTCACGGTCCAAACGAGGGAATACGATGCTGCTAGTATTTTTCGACACCTTCTCCAAGTGGGTCGAACTAATACCCCTCAAAAAGGCAACCACGGCTAACCTCGAACGAGCGTTCCGCGAACGAATCCTCAGCAGTTTTGGGGTACCGAAATTATTCGTCTGCGATAACGGCACCCAGTTCACCAGTCGCTCGTTCCGAGCGTTCCTCCAAATCACAGGCGTCAAACTGCAGCACACCGCTCCATATTGTCCCCAGGAAAACCCCACAGAAAGAGCGAACAGAACTGTGAAAACAATGATCGCCCAATTCATCGACGACCACCAGAACACGTGGGACGAACTATTACCCAAAATGTCGTTGGCCATAAATTCTAGCGTCTACGAGACGGAAGAGAGCCTAGGCTGCCCGGCGCTCTATACGATGAAGTCACACCAGGAACGGGGAGCACCCCGGAGACGGCTACTGACAAAGCATCGAGACTGAAAGAGATTTTTTCCATCGTCCGAAGTAAAATCCAAAGGGCAAATCAAGAGCAAGCGCGACACTACAATCTCCGTCGCAGGCAATGGCGCCCTATGATAGGCTCATTGGTCCTCGTACGACAACACCACCTGTCAAATGCAGCCGAGGGATTTGCAGCCAAACTGGCCCCAAAGTTTGACGGACCATACCGGGCAAAAGGTTTCCCGTCGCCAAACATCGTGAAATTACAACACACAAGCAGCCGGAAGAACAAGGTCGCCAATGTCAACGATTTGAAAGAGTTCAACGACCCCGAACTCGATAATCCAGCCGCCGACACGGATGCCACGGCGGCATAATACCGAGTTTGACCGGCGATCGACACCTATATTAATCGATGCCCTGGCCTTCGTCAATCAGTACGCCACTACCCACGGAACAGACCAGACCAAATCAACCAACTCAAAAAGAACTGAATTAAATAAAAATAAAACAATCAAAACCCAAAATTAAATTCCGACTCCTATCAAGGATAAACCCACCCCAAAGTGCATCAAGGACTACGAATCAAACTCAACCAATCGGAGTTAAAGGACAACAATAACCAAGATAATTAAGAAGAAAACAATTTCATTTAATCCTGCCGCCGCCAACAATATTTCCCCCCTACACCATGTCACCCCTGCTGGTCCTACTTGCCCTAGTCACCTCTGCACAGGCTGCCGTAAAAGTAAATGACTACACCAACGCCGACTATATCCCGATCGTGGACGGAGACGCAGTAATCTGGGAGAAGCCAGGATACCTCCACCATACCACCAACGTCACTTCTTATGAGGTCTACGTCGCCCAGACCGAGCGCGCTGCTGAGATGTTCACGGACACCCGCCTGGCCCAGGTATTAGCAACCGACCTGGACCACATCCGAAATTTAATAGGCATGCTAAAAGTCCACCGTAGGGAAGCCAGGAGCATAAACCTGCTCGGTACAGTGTTGAAAGTAGTAGCAGGAACGCCCGACTTCAATGACTGGGAGCAAATTAGGTTCAAACAGGCACAGCTGATAGAATCCGAACACCGACAGGGGGAGATTAACTCCAAAATGCAAAACCGACTTAATGAACTGACGCACTTTTTCAACACGATCCAGAAGTCGGACGAGGCTGAGAAGGCCCAGATAGTAGAGACAGTCCTCGCAAAAAATATAATAATCATAACGGACCTAGAAAGTCTTATCCTTGGGCTAACTTTAGCCAAAATAAACATGATCAGTCCGGTCCTCTTAGATGGCGCCGATATAAACGAATTCAACAAACAACAGTTAGTCAATATAACCTTGGTGGAGCTATTAGAGGTCTCGAACATCAGCGTTTTTCAAACTCCCGACCTACTCCACTTTCTTATAAAGTTCCCTCAACCCAAATTAAATTTTAGGAAGTTGCTCATATTCCCGGTTCAACGCCACCACAGGATATTGGATTTCACTCAGGGAGACATAGTGGCGGACTGCGGTACACAGACCCTCAACATCGGGGCCTGTGAGACAACCGTCGGGGCTACGTTCTGCAGGGAACGAGGGGGAAGTACCTGCGCCCAACAAATGGTAGCCGGGTCTATCGCACATTGTGCTACCCTACAGGGACACCTAGACCCTGTAACTATCGTCGACCACGGCACTCTCGTCATCAACGACGCGAACATGACCGTTGTTGATGATGCCGGGACCAGCTAAAAGATTTCAGGATCGTACTTTGTGACGTACTCCCACCGGGTCTCTCTTAACGGGACCTGGTACATTAACCACCTCGGCGACTCTAAGAGGAAAGCAGTGGTGTCCGCAATGACGCAAGTCAACATAACGGCCCACAAAGAAAAACTTAGTCTACCGTTTCTACGGGAAGTAAGCATGGATAATCTCCATCAAATCGACAGCCTAAACGAAATGCTGACGATAAAAAGCACCGCTTCCTACCTCCTCACGCTCGCCGTAGCATTACCTCTCTGCTCCATTACCATTAACGCCGCCTTAAAATCCAAGGTGAACAAAATGCGTCCCAAGACGTAGAGGCCGTGTCGCCCCACCTTCCTACCGGCCCGCCCGGCCGAGGTATCGACACCGACCAGCGGTAAGGCCCCCATGTATGCCACCGTCGCCCCCCCTAAAATTTGGCGAACTCAAGCCACCCGTACCTACCCCATACCTCGTCCACGGGAATACGGATCGGGTGACGAGTGAAGAAAGCAAACTGGGCTCAGCAAAAAAAAAAAAAAATTTTAAATATTTTGCAAACACACACCAAAACAAAAAAAAAACATATATTTCTTGTTCAATTCTTTTCCGCTTACACTTATGCATAAGTTTACGTAACCTACACTTATTGACACTATATTTCTGTAACTGTGCCGACCTAAGGCATCGAACCCTTTAAAAGCTTAAAAAAACAAAAAAAAAACATATATTTCTTATTCAATTCTTTTACGCTTACACTCATACCTAAGTTTACGTAATCTACACTTGCTGACACTATATTTCTATAACTGTGCCGACCTAAGGCATCGAACCCTTCAAAAGCTTAAGTAATATCCGTATTATAACTCAAACGAGAACTAGCACCGCTACCCTCAACACCCAAAACTTCATTAAGCCAACCCACCATGGATCACCAAGAAGCCGCAACACCCGCAGAGGCACCCGAGATCATCTATATCGATGACTCTAGAGCCTCTGAAGGCTCAGAGTCTTGGGCACCCACGTTCGGGAGAACCAAAGCCCCGAACCACAGTCCAAGAACGGAGACCACCGTCCGCCCCACGACATCCCAGATCCCAACTATCGGTACCCCCGACTCCACGTCAGGAACCGAAAACGTCCCTCTAGTTCAACAAGCGGAGCTGACCGAACATATGGAGAGGTGGGAAACGGGGCAGAAGAGTGACTACGCTACCCCAACCCTACTGGGGCTGGAGCTGCCACCCATACTAGACACACCGGAAAGCCTCTCGCCCCAGGTAGCGACCAGAGGGTTCGACGATATATCCATCGCGGAGCTACTGACGGTAGCGGCCGGAGACCAACCCGAAACGGACGACGAAGAGCTCGAGGGGCTGCTAAGCTTCTTACCGGAAGACTTCCAACCAGAAGATGACAGCCTGGTCGAAGAAGGTGGAAGGGACGCCGACTGGATAGCCGCTCCGCCAGATTGGCAGGTCAACACCCCGGGCCGAGTAGTGCATACTGGCTTGGTCGAGGAGGTGCAGTGCCGCATGAAACGGGCGGACAGGATCCGCTGCAGCGTTTGGTTCTGGAACCGGAAATACCAGGTCCACAAGCGATCACTCGCCGGACCGGTCTGCGTCCGCCTCCTCCCGGAAGAAAGGGGGGGGGGGGGTGTAACGAACCCCAAGGCGCCGTTACATTTCACCACGCCGCACCGGCAATGGAGGAGTAATGAGTTTGAGTTTAAGAGTTACCTTTGTCCAAAAATAAACTACCTTCTACAATACACGAAAACTCTCCGAACCACCCACTTTTCTCCCATCACACGCGCGCCGTTCGGCCACGTGACTACCCCTCCTACACCCGTCCATAACTCTCCTACCAATACCTCAACTGTGACCAAAAAACTTTCCCCTCCCACTAAGGTTCGATGCGACGGTTTTCTTTTCAACAAAAGAAATTGCCCATCGGCGCACCGTCAGCACATATCCCCCCACCCATAAGTTTAAGCTAGCTAGTTCGATCCGCGGATGCTAGGTTCCGAGCGTTCTAGCGAAAGAAGTGCAAGACACTTACTCGGGAACCCAGCCGCGAGATAGACGTTGCTCCGAGCAGCAACTTACAATAAAATTAAATACGCCGTACGTTAAGTCAAACAATAATTATCCAGTGTCCAATAAATAAGCATTTTAATAAAAATAAACCCATCGAGTAAGTCTATTTTCCGGGTGAGAACTGCGACATCAATTCGTAACCAAGAATATCGCGGCAAGGGTCAATCCAATCCTCAAATTACTCCTGATCCTCTGATAGGTCCCACGAGTGTGACAACGCCTCGTATTCCTTATCCTTCTCGACCACACGAGTGTGACAACGCCTCGTATCCCTCATCCTTCTCGACCCCACGAGTGTGACAACGCCTCGTGCCCTTCACTATCTTCTCGATCCAACTCATACGGGCACGGTTACGCCTCATTCTCCTCCACTCTTGTTTCTAGCCTACTTAGGGCTGACCCCGTTTCCTGTAGAGGTTCCTGCAAACTACAAATTTCTTGTAGTAGGATCCTGGAGAGGACTGAGCTTACCTCAGCCTGAAATAGGAGCATTACAGCATAGTGTAAATCCAAATTCTGAGTTATTGAGTTACCTATCGATAAATGTGGTAACTTACTGTAGTGTAAAAAGGCTATTAGAGTGAGTATGCCCTGACATATCGATACTTATCGTCGACTCGTATCGATATGTAGAGTGCACACGAAATACATTCTTATAATAGTATCGATAAGTAAATCGTTACATGATATTTATGTCTTACATTCGGCCAACCTGACTATAGATCGCCTCCGATCTACGTACTAAGGCATAAAATTTGTAGAACTTTTCATACAACTTTTTATTTTAGGTATTGTTTAACTCAACTAAATTCTTTGTCTCTAGCAGCATGAGGGTACGGCTTTATCCTTACACTCTACCCATGGCTTAAGCCTTGGTGTTTCAAGTACACTTCGGAATGGCATCTGTGTTAATTGACAGTCCTCAATGTCGAAAACTTCATAACGATCATTATCAAATGTCTATTAATCCGGTAAGGTCCTCGATATTTGGGTGCGAACTTTTTATTGCCCCAGGTGTTGTGTCAACATGTCGGATGGCTACATAATCACCAGGTTCATACCTTAACGGGCCTCTATGTTTATTAACATACATTTTTTCATTCCTTATTTATGAAAGCCGTATGTTTTCACTTGCGGTTTCTCTTATGGTTTCTAACTCCCTATGATCTGGACCCAACTTCTCCTCTAGGTATTCGGTTAACTCATCTACCATCGGTCCCTTTTGGGGAGACACGGTCACACGGGCCAGTGTGACCAGGGTACGAGCACCAACGGGCACACCATCAGCTGGGACCCAGGAGGCGTTAGGCATGCCAGGGGCACGCGCTAGACCAAAGCCGCCGACCAACAGCTGACTTTCGGCACTAAAAGAAGCCCCGCCGGCTCAAATCGGGGCAGTCCAACTCGGAACAGCCTGGGATTAACTTCCTAATACATTTTACCTCTGCACTATCCTTCTCCACAGAGAGTATTTACCTCTGCACTATCTTTCTCTACAGAGAGTATTTACCTCTGCCACTATTCGTCACCCCAGAGTATTCACCTCTGTCATAACACGTCTCCACAGAGAGTATTTACCTCTGCCACTATTCGTCTCCCCAGAGTATTCACCTCTGTCCTAACACGTCTCTACAGAGAGTATTTACCTCTGCAACTATTCGTCTCCCCAGAGAATTCACCTCTGTCATAACACGTCTCTACAGAGAGTATTTACATCTGCAACTATTCGTCTCCCTAGAGAATTCACCTCTGCCAAAACACGTCTCTACAGAGAGTATTTACCTCTGCAACTATTCGTCACCCCAGAGAATTCACCTCTGTCAAAACACGTCGCTACAGAGAGTATTTACCTCTGCCACTATTCGTCTCCCCAGAGTATTCACCTCTGTCATAACAAGTCTCTACAGAGAGTATTCACCTCTGCAACTATTCGTCACCCCAGAGAATTCACCTCTGTCAAAACACGTCGCTACAGAGAGTATTTACCTCTGCAACTATTCGTCTCCCCAGAGAGTATTCACCTCTGTCCTAACAGATACGTCTCTACAGAGAGTATTTACCTCTGCAACTATTCGTATCCCCAGAGAGTATTCACCTCTGTCCTAACACCTTCCCTCAGAGAGCTTTCACCTCTACCACAAGCCTTCGCCCAGAGTGTAGTTACCTCTGCCGCGATTCTTCCCATAGGAGCGGTCAACCGACGACCATCCACGATCTGCACGCAGCAAACAGCCATGTGCGGCCGTGCCAAACAAGAAGGAAGACCCCGAAAGAAGACCTCGAAGGAAGACCCCTACCCGAGACTTAGTATCACTTCTGCCAACATTCCTGTAGCAATTCCGAACAATAAAACTTAATTTTTTTTATACTGCTTAATCCTCCCGACGCCTTATTCTTGAACCCAAAGCATTATTACAGCTAGCACATCCAGAAATCAACATAAATTTCTGTGAACCCGGCATGACGAGCATACCCCGGCCGCGGAACGTCACAGTGGCCCCCGAGCAGGTTGTGGTACCATAATAGTGTCTCAGAAGTGGTCAAGATGGCAAAGCAGTGGATCAATCAAGCAACAAAGGCAGAGCTACAGGGCTACTGCGAAAAATTCGGCTTGGAGAAGCTAGAAAAAGTAAAAATCCTAAGGAAGCAGTTATCACAATTCATGGAGAGAACAGACCTTCCGGCTCAAATACAAGAAAGACTAAAACAACTAGCAGCAATGCAAACCAAATAGAGCCCAAGGCAGCAATCGCCGCAAAAATGTGCTCAGATACAAATAACGACAGAGGAACCGCAAGGAGAAACCAGATCAGGAAGGAAAAAAGCTCTATTCCCGAAGCAGATACGGAAAGGTTCGCCTGAAGCGGTGGCATACAGCGCACCAGTGGTCTTGGTCAACAAAAAGGAAACGGACAAATGGAAACTCTGTGTGGACTACAGACTACTGAACGAGAAAACAGAAAAAGACGCATACCCAATGCCCCGGATGGACTTCATTCTGAACCAACTCAGGGAGGCAAAGTTTACCATACACCGCGTTCACTGTAACAGGGCGAGGTTTGTGCAAATGGAAAGTAATGCCATTCAGGCTTACGACAGCTCCAGCAAGTCGTGATTGGGCGGACGAAGGAGGAACACCGACAGAAGCTGCAAGATGTACTGGAGCGGCTGAGAAGGGCAAATCTACGGATTAACCAGAAAAAATGCCACTTCTTTCAGAAAGAACTAAAGTATTTAGGACACATGGTGAGTGAGGACGGAATTCACACGGATCCAGATAAAATTGCGGCGGTACGGGAATTAGCTGCCCCGACGACGCTTAAGCAAGTACACAGTTTCTTGGGACTAGCAAACTAGCAAAGGCCAAAAATTTTGTTGGGGAGAAGCCCATCAGAAAGCCTTTGATGACATCAAACTGTGCCTAATAGAAGCACCAGTTCTAGCATGCCCGGACTTTAGTAAACAGTTCATTCTGCAAACTGACGCAAGGGACTGTGGGATCGGGGCGGTTTGGACACAGGAGGATGCAGACGGAGAGCACGTGATCGCATATGAGAGCCGTCGGCTTAAAAGCGAAGAAACACGCTACTCCGCTACGGAGAAGGAATGCTTGGCCATCTACTGGAGCATCCACAAGATGAGAATGTACCTGGAGGGGTACAAGTTCATTGTAGTCACAGACCACCAGGTCTTGAGATGGCTCAATTCCATCGAGAGCCCATCCGGCCGAATAGCACGATGGGCGTTGGGACTACAACCATTCACATTTGAAATTCGGTACCGGAAAGGGAAGTTGAACGCAGTGGCGGACGGGCTATCCCGCTTACCACGCGAAGACATCCGAATGTCAACCGTCATGGAATGTGCTTGGTACCAAGAAAAGTGGAAACAAGTGAGGACAAACCCGAAGGAAATACCCGACTTTGTGATAAAGCATGGCAGACTTTATAGGCACATACCTGACCACACCGACGAGGATGCTCAAGCATGGAAACTATGTGTACCGAAACACGAACGCATCCGGGTACTAAAAGAGAACCATTCAAACCCAACGGCAGGACACCTAGGAATACGGAAGACAAAACATCGGATACGACAACGATATTTCTGGCCAGGGCTAAGTGAAGATGTTACCAAATTTGTACGAGCATGCGAGAGTTGCCAGAAATACAAAAGTTCGCAACAAGCGGCAGCAGGGAAAATGTTGACATAAATAGCGAACGCACCGTGGGAGTCAATATGTGTCGATTTCGTCGGAACAATGCCCAGAACTTCGCATGGAAACACGGTAATGATCGTGTTTCTCGATAAGTTTTCCAAATGGGTGGAGGTCACACCAGCTAGACAGGCGATAGCTGATTTCTTCCTAAAGGCGTTCAGGGAGAAAATACTAGCAAGGGGAGGCGCACCAAAACAGCTGATATCGGATAACGGAGTCCGAGCCGATAGACGAAACAGGTAATGGAAACTTGGGGTATAACACAAAGGTTCACAGCACCATACACGCCGCAAGAAAACCCAACGGAGCTGGCAAACAGGACACTGAAAACGATGATCGCACAGTTTGCCGCAGGAAGACACAACAAATGGGACGAACAGCTGCCAGAACTAACACTATCGATAAACAGCAGCAAATCAGAATCAACTGGATTCAGCCTGGCGTACCTGCTATTTGGCAGGGAATTAAGGCTACCAGGGAACCTATTCGACGAAGTGAACAGGATCAGGATTCGACGACCTACAACGAGAAAAATCAGAAACACGACAAGATGCAGAAGCAGTGGCCAGACAAAATATGGAAGAAGCAACAGCAAAACAAACAAGACACTATAATTTGAGGAGACGAGAATGGCGGCCCAAAGTAGGAGACGTGGTATGGGTGAAAGCACACCCACTGTCGAAAAAAATCGCCAAAACAACGGCAAAACTGAAACCGAAATACGACGGCCCCTGTCAGATCCTCGAACTAATTTCCCCGGTGATTGTAACGGTCAAAAACGTCAATACTAACAAAAAATTAAGAGCGCACATCTCTCAACTGAAAACAACAACGACAGAAACAACAGAGGCAATAACAGAATCATCTCCCTATTGTTTCAGAGACATGGATACAAAGTTCGAAGCGACGGCAAAACGATTCAAACAGCACCTTCTGTCGGAAAAGAACAAAGGGAGGAGGACGCAGACACTGGCATACCCACCACCGTTAGGGTCACGGATGAAAGTATCGGGCACAAAGGTGACAACGCCTAGGAGAACCCATAAGGTGCAGAGGGATAGCGAACCAGGCACGGCACCAACGGCAGCGCACCGACAGCCGCAGAACCCAAAACCAGAGCACTACGGGCACCCCAGTGAGCCGAGTGATGCCAACGCGTTCGCAGCCGACTCCGCCATCGAAGCTCACATGGGCCCAGCAGGTAGAGGAGGAAGACAGAGACAGCCTGGACCTTAGACTAGCATCGCCACAGGAAGAACAACGCAAACCAGACAAATGGGAGGACGAACCGGGCGACATTCCCACCGAGTGGGACGTGGCGGCGGGTCACCAACTGGCCACAAGACACATAAGCGCGGTGCAGGATAACCTGGGCTCCAGACCCCCACACGCGCAGCGAAGGTTCCGGATATGGAAAGGCGAGGAGACGTGCTGGGTACGGATCGGGCGAGCCGGGGACGTGCGCATCGGGGCCTGGTACCTGCACAGGAAGATGGAGGACAACCGCCTCGAAGAGGAGGGGGGAGTGTGACGCCCAGCGCCATACGCAACGGCGCCGGCGGCACAATATAGTAAACTAAAGACTGAATATTGAAATATTATTATGAAGTATTGAATGATGAAATAAAAGACACATTCCGAGAAAAAACCGGCATATTCAAAACACGCGTCAAAACAAGGCCAGGGGGACCATCACCGGGCCGTAAACGTTCACACTGCACACGGGCCAGTGTGACCAGGGCACGAGCACCAACGGGCACACCATCAGCTGGGACCCAGGAGGCGTTAGGCATGCCAGGGGCACGCGCTAGACCAAAGCCGCCGACCAACAGCTGACTTTCGGCAATAAAAGAAGCCCCGCCGGCTCAAATCGGGGCAGTCCAACTCGGAACAGCCTGGGATTAACTTTCTAATACATTTTACGAACGGTGCTCAAAGGTAAAAGCCCTGCTTTCTCCGCTTGCCCGTTCCCTAATACATTTTCCCCGTCCTGAACTTTTCTCCACAGAGAGTATTTACCTCTGCACTATCCTTCTCCACAGAGAGTATTTACCTCTGCACTATCTTTCTCTACAGAGAGTATTTACCTCTGCTACTATTCGTCTCCCCAGAGTATTCACCTCTGTCTTAACACGTATCCACAGAGAGTATTTACCTCTGCCACTATTCGTCTCCCCAGAGTATTCACCTCTGTCATAACACGTCTCTACAGAGAGTATTCACCTCTGCAACTATTCGTCTCCCCAGAGAATTCACCTCTGTCATAACACGTCTCTACAGCGAGTATTTACCTCTGCAACTATTCGTCTCCCCAGAGAATTCACCTCTGTCATAACACGTCTCTACAGAGAGTATTTACCTCTGCAACTATTCGTCTCCCCAGAAAATTCACCTCTGTCATAACACGTCTCTACGGAGAGTATTTACCTCTGCCACTATTCGTCTCCCCAGAGTATTCACCTCTGTCATAACACGTCTCTACAGAGAGTATTCACCTCTGCAACTATTCGTCTCCCCAGAGAATTCACCTCTGTCATAACACGTCTCTACAGCGAGTATTTACCTCTGCAACTATTCGTCTCCCCAGAGAATTCACCTCTCTCATAACACGTCTCTACAGAGAGTATTTACCTCTGCAACTATTCGTCTCCCCAGAAAATTCACCTCTGTCATAACACGTCTCTACGGAGAGTATTTACATCTGCAACTATTCGTCTCCCCAGAGAATTCACCTCTGTCAAAACACGTCTCTACAGAGAGTATTTACCTCTGCAACTATTCGTCACCCCAGAGAATTCACCTCTGTCCAAACACGTCTCTACAGAGAGTATTTACCTCTGCAACTATTCGTATCCCAAGAGAGTATTCACCTCTGTGCTAACACCTCCCCTCAAAATTTCGCCCCGCCCCCTTTACACAATTTTGAAAATACGAGAAAACTAAAAAGACACAATCATAGAAAATGACCATTTCTATCAGAATGTTGAATCTGGATCAGATCGGATCATTATTATAGCTTCAATGAAGAAAACCATTTCGAAAGTCATCGTTCCCTCTCGCTCTCTCTCACACGCGACCCTGTCTGCTTTACCTATTCGTATTTTGTGACGCCTAGTTCTTAGAGACTATAAGAGCTAGAGCAACCAAACTTTCTATCCAAACTTCTGTGATATCAAACCAGCACAAGTTTATTTCAAAATTTTGCCACGCCCCTTTCCGCCCCCACAATGGACGAAAATCTGTAGAATCACCAATTTTTATTTCCAATTCATGGAAAATTACCATATCTACCAGATTGCCGAATATGGATCAAGTCGGATCAATTTTTTTTACGTCTCAAATATGTAGTTATACATGTAGAAATGTAGAAGCAGATGTAAAAAGCATATGCAAACAAAATTTGACTTCATTTTTTATTGCCCAAAATTTAATTCGTTCCTGTTGCGAACATATAATAAATTGCATAAATCGTAAGCTCATATATGTATGTACAGTGGCTCACAGCCAAAATCATGCAGTGTGAAATAAACTGCTTAACTGTGGTACAGATTTTAAACTAGAGGAATAACAAAAAATTTTTAAGCGCCAAACCGGAAATCAAGTCGGATTCCTAGTTTCTAGAAGCTTTGGTGCATTTAAACATTTTGTTTTTCCTCTAGTTTAAAATCTGTACCACAGTTAAACAGTTTATTTGCCTCTGCATCATTTGGCTGTGAGCCACTGTATATACTGACTGAGTACCGGGTATAAGGTAGAGCCGCAGCCTTTGCCTTTGCCACTACGTTCCCCCTCGTTTAATATGAATTTCCACAATGAATATACTCTACTCCCCCACAACGTCGTTAACGCTTCCTCTACTTTGACTCAAATCTCTAATCTCAAGCTTCGATCCATCTACTTCTTTACATTCGGTCACTACACTCTCTACGATATCTCTATAATCACTACTAAGGTTCTCTTTACTATCAAATTTCAACATGTTTGTCACTCTACTTCCCACTGCACCTGATTATCTACACTCAATTACAGGGTTCTCTACGGTATCTCTATGCTCACTGCTTTCCTGTTTTCCAAACTTAATTGGATGATCTATGATCATCTCTAGCATATTCGTTACTTATTGTCTGCTCAACGCGTCAACGTGCGCCATATTGGCCCCAGGTCTATGAATGATGGAGTAATCATAGTTCTCCATGTCAAAGGACCACTGCACAATTTTAGGGCTATTAGGCTTTCTGGTTAACGTCTGTACTAGCGAACTACAACCCGTGATTATTTCAAAAGACCTATGCTCCAGATATGCTCTGAATCATCGCAATGCGTAAATTGTATCCAACGTCTCTAGTTCAAAACTATGATACCAAGATTCCGCTTCTGTTGTTTTGCCGGAATAATAGGACACAGGGTGCATCTTTCCATCATCTTGTCTCTGCATCAGTATAGCACGGTAATCATATGAGCTTGCGTCTGTATGTAATTTCGTTTCTCTATCTGGACTAAAAAAAGCTAATACCGGCGGATTTGCTAACGCATTCCTAAGAATTCCAAATGTCTTCACCTGCTCTCTATTCATAGGGAATGGAACACCTTCTTTGGGAAATTGTACTAAAGGCTTAGCTGTCATCGCAAATGACAGCATGAAACGTCGAAAATACGAAAAAAATCCGAGGCATGTGTGCAGTGCTTTTACATTTTGCGGAATTGGGTAATTTTTTAGAGCCTCGATATGGGGGAATCACTAGGAACTATTCCGTTTTGATTAACCTTGTACCCCAGGAACTCAAAATCTCGTTTTGTGAACATACACTTTTTCCGATTTATCTCTAAATTTTGTTCGCTAAACCGAATACATAACCTTTTTAATATATCCAAGTGTTCATCAACTGTTTTTGTCGCTACCATTATATCATCCATGTACACTACAATACTCTTGTTTCTAATAAAATCTCTAAGCAACTCCGAAATAAATCTCTGAAAAATAGCGGATCCATTCTTTAACCCAATGGGCATTCTCAGGTACTCATACTGTCCATGCGGTGTCACAAACGAATTGTACGGTATCGACTTTTCTTCTACGGCTATTTGGTGATACCCACTTTTAAAATCTATGATGGAAAAACAGCACTTACTCTCTAAAAACTCAAGCCAGTCCTCAATAAGGGGCAACGGAAAATTATCTTTAACAAATCGCTTGTTTAGACCACGGTAGTCAACACACATTCGAAGTTCTTTTGACTTTTTTTTTAATAGGACCAACGGAGAAGCATTAGGAGACTCACTTTGCCGGATTACTTTCTTTTCTAACAGATGTGAAGGGGCAGAGCCCATCACAAAACACATGCGGTTCACGGGAACCGTATAGAGCATCACCGACGAGAACCAGAATGAGCATCACTAACAGGCAAGCGACAACGCAATACCCCGACACCCAAGTAACGGTAAACAGGAGCCGCAGCCGAGAGAGGGAGAGAGAGCAGCAACAGCAGCAGAACGTTCGAGAAATCGACAACGCAATACCCCGACACCCAAGTAACGGTAAACAGGAGCCGCAGCCGAGAGAGGGAGAGAGAGCAGCAACAGCAGCAGAACGTTCAAGAAATCGCACGACTCAATACCCCGACACCCAAATAGCGGTAAACAGGAGCCGCAGCCGAGAGTGGCAGAGAGAGCAGAGACAGCAGAGAGCGAGCGTTGATCACCTATGCGACGACAAGCGACAAACGCCGGCAGAGGCTACAGGCAGAAGCTACAGGCAGAGGCTCGAGCCTGGAGTGGCCGGCCGAAAAATGGATCGGGGAGTCGATTTTGAGCAGCCAAGAAAAGGAGTCGATTTTGAGCAGCCAAGAAAGGCAGAAGTGCGCGGTCACAAAGTAGTTATTAAAAGTGCCAGCAGCCAGGATCAACGACAGCCAGGATGCCGGGAGGAGACAGCGGGTAAGCTGGCCTCGCGTAAGCGAGCTAGGGAAGGGAAGCTAGGTGCGACAGGGACCCCTAAGAATAAAAATAATAGTTAAAGGAATCCCGTATTGGATGCCGAATTAATACTCCCTTTGCATGGCGGAACTCAGCCAGTGGAGTTGTACGCGGATGCCACGACTTCCACGGACTGAGATTCCCCTCCCGTAGAACTACCTCCTCGTAGCCTTTCCTCATCCTCGGGGATCACCGCTGGGCAATCGTGTACGCGGACGCCACGCGATTTGCCAAGCCGGTGGTCGCCCCTTCCCGTTGAATGCTCCCCCCTCCATCCCCTTTCCCTTCCATCCCGGCACACCAACTCGGCCACACCACACGCAGCACGCCTCCCGCGCCTGTACCCAGGCCGAGGGGTATGCGGCGCCATACTCGCTAGCTACGAGTGGGGGGTACCACCGACCACGTGCCCAGTGTACCCCGGCCCCCCAACAGCCACACCAGCCGCAACACGCGCCCACGCCCAGGCCCGGGGTACCCGGCGCCGCCTTCGCTGGCCACGAGTGGAGGGTACTACCACCTGCAGGCTGCGCGCGTGCCGGATCCCCACCAACTACGCCATCCCATAGCACACCCCTGGTCGAGGCCCCGACCACGGCAAACGTCGGCACCGCGCGGAGTGCACGCGCCACCCGTCCCTCCCCTACACTTCGTCCGTCCGATCCCTCTCTATGGTCCCCTAATACAAATAATTCTGTATGGGGACCGGGCCTTGGACAGACTGAGAGGCTGTACCCCGGCCTGAGACAGGAACTTCCTTACACAGATCATAATCCTGGAGCTCTTCTGACCTTGCTATAGATGACCATCTTCTCTCGCAGTTCGTTAAGTGAGCTGTAATATAGCATGGATGCTGCCATACCCGTCTTGTCCTGCAGTCCCTTACAATGAATTTGACCACATCGCTCGTGGCCATGTCTGCCTGCGACGCTCTGCTGCACATCGCAACGAAATACTACAATGCGCTTTCGTTACTTGCAATTTTCCGTGCCTCCAGTCGCTTTCCAATATACCACGCCGTCAGTCTCTGCTCAAAGACGCTAAACAACTCTGCTCGCATCAATTCCCAAGTCAGTGGCGCCACATGGTTGATTTACGCCTTCGCCGATCCGTCCAGCAACCGATTTGCCAATATCCAACGTTTATACTCGGATACACCACGGAAATTCATAATGTCCTCAAAGTTACTGATCCAACTGGTTACAGCATGGTCGTCATTTCCAGAAAATGGAAGCATTAACGCCTCAATGTGTGTCAGGTCGATGCAATCCCTCGGTATTTCCAACTCAGTAGCCTCTTTCTCTGTTTTCAGTACGCTCAATTTGAGACCAGCCACGCGCTTCCGAGAAACGTATAGTTGTTCTAGCTGCTGCAAACGAAGCACTTCCTCTTTATATTCATCTGATCGTATGGTCGACGTTGGACAAGCGTTGTCTTGTCGCGGCAAAAATTGTTCTCGAACGTTCTCGACAATTTAGTCATCTCTTTCTGACACCTCCTCTACTGCGTGTTGTACACTATGATTGTCTCTCTCAATCTTGCGTTCAACAAGGACTTCGAAAATTTCAGCTTGCATCGTCTTGTCTGCGTTCGGAGCCGTATTTCCTAGCTCGAGCGTGCCTTCCATGATTTTCTTCACTGCTGTGCGTAGTTGGTATATGGTATCGTCTTGATCAAAATATACGTTTTGCTCACGCAATATTTCGCAAAGTTCACTTCTTGTTTTATTTCTTATCAATGCATATTTCATCGTCGATTTTTAGGGCGCACCCCACACCTGTTATGTAAACTTGCAATGGCTCGTTGTAATATATGTCTTTATTCCGTGATAGTCCAACTTATAGCTTATTCACACTGAGCACCGTTTACCGTCTATTTCCTAGACGGTGCGTAAGGTTTTGCCGTTCCGAAAATTTCCCAGTTAGTTCCACCGTCTATTTTGAATGTTCCTAAGCCGCACGTTTCTATGCGATATTTAGCCGATGATTTTCAAATGCGACTCCGGAATATTCGCATTCACAACGAAAAAATGGAATTCACTGCGAATATGTAAGCAATGACTGAGCCAGGTGGTTTTTCAATAGCGTTTGTAAAATTTTCAGTTAGAGATGCTATGATTCCTTTGCGAGAAGAATGCAAATAAATAAAATGAATCAAATGTAGTTTTACAATTTTATATTTGTTTGGCAATGGCATATCTGAATATATCTGCAGATAAATTCAGATCCCGCTGCTCATGTGCTCACTTTAATTAAGCAGAATCCAATTCTCATTAATGGAGCTGTTGTGTTGTTCCTTCAATATTGGCGACGCTTCGATCTGTTGTGCAAGGCTCGAACTAAGATATATTGTCGAATCGTTGTATTTTGCTGTTGAACCATAGTTAAAACAATTGCAAAATCTTCCATATCCATTTTTTTCCAAACAAAAATAAAAAAATCTTCCGCTCAAAAACTCAGTTTTTGTTATTGTCATCAGCTGTTTGACGGTAAACGGTAGACGGTGCCAGTGTGAATCGGAGTTTCACCGTCTGTCGAAAATCCCAACGTTCCCCCTTGACGGACTCAGTGTGCAGAGGGTATAAGTTGCAGCCGTTTGACTAAATCTCCATATGCCAAATTTTTCCGACAATACTATTCAACAAAATGAAACTTTTTATTTTCGCTGTCGCCCAATATGTCTTTTTCTAATAGATTTGGAGGTTTAAACATTTTTAAAGAATATTTTTCTTATGGCTTAGCTTTTTTTCTAAAGAATTTTTTAAATTTTTGGTATTTTTCTACAGAGGTAGTGCTTTTATTTTTCTTAAGTATCTTATAGCTGGTGGTATTGAACTTTTCAGTTCTGAAAAACTGACAAATGCAGCTATAGGTTAGGTGATAGTGGCTGCCCAGCAGAGCCCAGCACACTTAGGCCGTTTTCGGCTCGTTGTAGTACCGCAGGGAATCTCCCCTATTTCCTCATCGTGAGACCTAATGTCAACAGTGATCTCAGCCTGCAGCTCTTATAAGGTTAGCTATATTTCTGGGACATATGGTGGACATATGGTGGGCAATGTCTGAAATGAAGGGCGAGCCCAAGTGCTGTAGCCTTCTTCTGCTTAGAGCTGGGCAAGAGCAGAACAGGTGTTCCACCGTTTCCTCCTCTTCCTCGTCTCTGCAGCTACGGCAAAAATCATTGTATGGGGCGCCCAGTCTATTAACATGGGTACCTTTTAACCAGTGTCCCGTTAGGGAACGTATGACTGCGCTGCACCTCCGTCCGCCGAGCTTACATAGCTCAGAGGTGCGCTTCCTATCTATGGGTGGCGATGTTTGCCGGGTTATTCGACAAGGTGGTACTTACTGCCACTTGTTTTCTATTAGTCGTTTATATTGCTACTTTATTATGAGCCTAGAGGTGGCCATCGGCATACGAGTATCCTCCTTATCTTGGAGTATCTGGCCAGCTCGTCTGCAACACAGTTGCCTTCGATGTCCCTGTGGCCCGGAACCCATATAAGGGTAATAACAAATTGCTGAGCCATCTCGTGAAGAAATTTACGGCAATCTGCAACTAGGGCAGAGTTCGCGGAGATCGCATTAAGCGATTCGATTGCAGCTTGGCTGTCACTGTATATATTAATGCGAGTTACCAGGTTTGGGTTATAGTGTTATGTGCACTTATTAGTATAATTTTGATCAACAATGCTGACTGTTTGTTAATATTGTTACTGGCTAAGTATTTTGCGTTTATGATGTTAGTAGCATTGGGAATGGATTCTCAGTCTGCATTTTTGGTTATGAAATATGGTCGGGAAATGTTTTCTATTTTTTGGGTTTGGAAACAAGGAAATTAGGATAGGAAAATGATCGCTCCCGCAAAGATCACCGAAAATTTTCCATTCAGCAAGTTGTGCAATTTGGGGTGAACAGAATGTTAGATCTAAGTGTGTAAATAGGTTGTGTAGTGTGTAGAGTGTCGGAGATTTGTCATTTAAAAGTATGTAGTGTGCTTAATCAATAAATTTTGCTAATATGTTACCTCTTCTATTGCCTTGCCTTGCCCCTAGCTAGGATGCCAACTGCTAAAATCTCCTGTGATTATTGAGAGGGTATTTTGAGTAGTGAATATGTTTACCAGATTTGTGCATAACAGTAATGCATTACCTTACTGATTTTAGCGGGCTAAGTTTAGTGTTAAAGTAAAAGATCTCGACTGGACTAACGGGCAGAGAAGATTATTGGTCTCCTTGTCCGTCAGCCCAGCCGAGATCGTATTTTAAGGTAACTTGTAATTAGGCCTTATCTGCTGAGTGCTCGTCATATGATATGGATTCCTCTGAATCGGACTTGCGGACCGTCCGTTTGCGTTGTTTGATTTATTTTTTTTGTTGACCGCGTTAAGTGGTCGAAGTAAACGTTTTAAGTCGATCTTGGATCAATTTTAATGTTTTTTTTCTGTGATATTTTTTACATTGAGGTTGTTCTTGTTGTAAGTCATTGATATCTTCAAGGTCGTCGTAGTAAGTGTTAGGCTGTTGTAGAAATTTTGTAGATGTTGATTGGGTGGTACTAGTATTGCTTGTTGTTGGTTTTGGTATTGATGTTAAAGATGATTTTTTTACTAATAGTTGTTGCGAACGTTCTGTCTCCAATTTGTCCTGATTAGTAAATATCGTTTGCGGTTTTATTGTCGACTTTTGCGGTCTTTCGAACTTCACCTTTAAATTTATATGCCTGATAATGACGAACCCATAAAAGGAAAAGTAAAAGTTTTTTTTAAATAACATTTAAAAACCCGCTTGGGAATTGATTGCGGAGATAGTCCGTTACAGACACATTTTTTTCTATAAATTTATAGGATAGATAGATTGATATTTCGACGCGCCTTTGAGGTATCACCGAAGTTATTTATAGGTATTTCGAACCCAAGTTGCAACTTCTTCGTCATCAACTTCAAAATTGGCTTTAGTATATGTATGTACATATTTATGTACAGTGGCTCACTTGATTGGCTGTTAGCCACTGTATATATGCGGCATTTACGTTTTTTGGAGAAACGCCTGGATTGTGCGGCCTTAATAGCAAACTCAAATTTCCAGTATTGGTTCTCCATTGCACGCCTTTCAAATGACTTTTTTTGGAGCAGAAGTTCGAGAAAAACATGGATTTTAATTTTAAAATATAATAATGATTTTTCCTTCGACTTACAGATTCAAGCCTAGATTCATCATCGAATTGGATCATTACAACCTTAGAACATGCACAATATAAATTCTTACAAATATATTTCATTGGCGAAACGGCGGAACGCTTTGATTGTGAAAGAAATCAATGCAGCAATGTAGAGTGTAACTCTTAAATATCTACAGCAACGGCTTCATGAGTACCATACATTGGTCAGACTGTTCAGGACTACATTAGAACGTATGCCAAATGATGAGTACAAAGTCGTGATCAGAGCGGATAAAAGACTAGCTGGAACACGAACGCGCCTTTAAGGCTTAAGCAATAGATGAATTTGCAATCCTAATTGTTGGTGAAAACTTGGAAACACGCGATATTGTGCTTACATGTCATAGATCAAGACAACTTGTGAAGGATACCTACCCAACACCATACAAGCCATATTCCGATGGTAACCGTGACCGCTAGGGCGGTTCACGCCTACCGGAATGAGCATCACTGTTAGGCATCACGGCAGCAGTGGCAGAGAGACCGGCATTAGTGCGAAAATGAGCGAGAGGGAACATCGCCTCCAGAACACGAGCGCGATCGTTCACAGCGGGTAAGCTGGCCTCGCGTAAGCGAGCTAGGGAAGGGAAGCTAGGTGCGACAGGGACCCCTAAGAATAAAAATAATAGTTACAGGAATCAGACAAATAAAGTGAAATATTAGAAGAAGATTTTGGAATTTTATATATATGCATCGATCATTTAATACTATAGCCCGCAAGCCCTCGATTCTTAACCCACCCCTTTTCCCGTATTGGATGCCGAATTAATACTCCCTTTGCATGGCGGGAACTCAGCCAGTGGAGTTGTACGCGGATGCCACGACTTCCACGGACTGAGATTCCCCTCCCGTAGAACTACCTCCTCGTAGCCTTTCCTCATCCTCGGGGATCACCGCTGGGCAATCGTGTACGCGGACGCCACGCGATTTGCCAAGCCGGTGGTCGCCCCCTCCCGTTGAATGCTCCCCCCTCCATCCCCTTTCCCTTCCGTCCCGGCACACCAACTCGGCCACACCACACGCAGCACGCCTCCCGCGCCTGTACCCAGGCCGAGGGGTATGCGGCGCCATACTCGCTAGCTACGAGTGGGGGGTACCACCGACCACGTGCCCAGTGTACCCCGGCCCCCCAACAGCCACACCAGCCGCAACACGCGCCCACGCCCAGGCCCGGGGTACCCGGCGCCGCCTTCGCTGGCCACGAGTGGAGGGTACTACCACCTGCAGGCTGCGCGCGTGCCGGATCCCCACCAACTACGCCATCCCATAGCACACCCCTGGTCGAGGCCCCGACCACGGCAAACGTCGGCACCGCGCGGAGTGCTCGCGCCACCCGTCCCTACCCTACACTTCGTCCGTCCGATCCCTCTCTATGGTCCCCTAATACAAATAATTCTGTATGGGGACCGGGCCTTGGACAGACTGAGAGGCTGTACCCCGGCCTGAGACAGGAACTTCCTTACACAGATCATAATCCTGGAGCTCTTCTGACCTTGCTATAGATGACCATCTTCTCTCGCAGTTCGTTAAGTGAGCTGTAATATAGCATGGATGCTGCCATACCCGTCTTGTCCTGCAGTCCCTTACAATGAATTTGACCACATCGCTCGTGGCCATGTCTGCCTGCGACGCTCTGCTGCACATCGCAACGAAATACTACAATGCGCTTTCGTTACTTGCAATTTTCCGTGCCTCCAGTCGCTTTCCAATATACCACGCCGTCAGTCTCTGCTCAAAGACGCTAAACAACTCTGCTCGCATCAATTCCCAGGTCAGTGGCGCCACATGGTTGATTTACGCCTTCGCCGATCCGTCAAGCAACCGATTTGCCAATATCCAACGTTTATACTCGGATACACCACGGAAATTCATAATGTCCTCAAAGTTACTGATCCAACTGGTTACAGCATGGTCGTCATTTCCAGAAAATGGAAGCATTAACGCCTCAATGTGTGTCAGGTCGATGCAATCCCTCGGTATTTCCAACTCAGTAGCCTCTTTCTCTGTTTTCAGTACGCTCAATTTGAGACCAGCCACGCGCTTCCGAGAAACGTATAGTTGTTCTAGCTGCTGCAAACGAAGCACTTCCTCTTTATATTCATCTGATCGTATGGTCGACGTTGGACAAGCGTTGTCTTGTCGCGGCAAAAATTGTTCTCGAACGTTCTCGACAATTTAGTCATCTCTTTCTGACACCTCCTCTACTGCGTGTTGTACACTATGATTGTCTCTCTCAATCTTGCGTTCAACAAGGACTTCGAAAATTTCAGCTTGCATCGTCTTGTCTGCGTTCGGAGCCGTATTTCCTAGCTCGAGCGTGCCTTCCATGATTTTCTTCACTGCTGTGCGTAGTTGGTATATGGTATCGTCTTGATCAAAATATACGTTTTGCTCACGCAATATTTCGCAAAGTTCACTTCTTGTTTTATTTCTTATCAATGCATATTTCATCGTCGATTTTTAGGGCGCACCCCACACCTGTTATGTAAACTTGCAATGGCTCGTTGTAATATATGTCTTTATTCCGTGATAGTCCAACTTATAGCTTATTCACACTGAGCACCGTTTACCGTCTATTTCCTAGACGGTGCGTAAGGTTTTGCCGTTCCGAAAATTTCCCAGTTAGTTCCACCGTCTATTTTGAATGTTCCTAAGCCGCACGTTTCTATGCGATATTTAGCCGATGATTTTCAAATGCGACTCCGGAATATTCGCATTCACAACGAAAAAATGGAATTCACTGCGAATATGTAAGCAATGACTGACAAAAATAACTTATATTTTCCAGAAAATGGCAAGGAGCCAGGTGGTTTTTCAATAGCGTTTGTAAAGTTTTCAGTTAGAGATGCTATGATTCCTTTGCGAGAAGAATGCAAATAAATAAAATGAATCAAATGTAGTTTTACAATTTTATATTTGTTTGGCAATGGCATATCTGAATATATCTGCAGATAAATTCAGATCCCGCTGCTCATGTGCTCACTTTAATTAAGCAGAATCCAATTCTCATTAATGGAGCTGTTGTGTTGTTCCTTCAATATTGGCGACGCTTCGATCTGTTGTGCAAGGCTCGAACTAAGATATATTGTCGAATCGTTGTATTTTGCTGTTGAACCATAGTTAAAACAATTGCAAAATCTTCCATATCCATTTTTTTCCAAACAAAAATAAAAAAATCTTCCGCTCAAAAACTCAGTTTTTGTTATTGTCATCAGCTGTTTGACGGTAAACGGTAGACGGTGCCAGTGTGAATCGGAGTTTCACCGTCTGTCGAAAATCCCAACGTTCCCCCTTGACGGACTCAGTGTGCAGAGGGTATAAGTTGCAGCCGTTTGACTAAATCTCCATATGCCAAATTTTTCCGACAATACTATTCAACAAAATGAAACTTTTTATTTTCGCTGTCGCCCAATATGTCTTTTTCTAATAGATTTGGAGGTTTAAACATTTTTAAAGAATATTTTTCTTATGGCTTAGCTTTTTTTCTAAAGAATTTTTTAAATTTTTGGTATTTTTCTACAGAGGTAGTGCTTTTATTTTTCTTAAGTATCTTATAGCTGGTGGTATTGAACTTTTCAGTTCTGAAAAACTGACAAATGCAGCTATAGGTTAGGTGATAGTGGCTGCCCAGCAGAGCCCAGCACACTTAGGCCGTTTTCGGCTCGTTGTAGTACCGCAGGGAATCTCCCCTATTTCCTCATCGTGAGACCTAATGTCAACAGTGATCTCAGCCTGCAGCTCTTATAAGGTTAGCTATATTTCTGGGACATATGGTGGACATATGGTGGGCAATGTCTGAAATGAAGGGCGAGCCCAAGTGCTGTAGCCTTCTTCTGCTTAGAGCTGGGCAAGAGCAGAACAGGTGTTCCACCGTTTCCTCCTCTTCCTCGTCTCTGCAGCTACGGCAAAAATCATTGTATGGGGCGCCCAGTCTATTAACATGGGTACCTTTTAACCAGTGTCCCGTTAGGGAACGTATGACTGCGCTGCACCTCCGTCCGCCGAGCTTACATAGCTCAGAGGTGCGCTTCCTATCTATGGGTGGCGATGTTTGCCGGGTTATTCGACAAGGTGGTACTTACTGCCACTTGTTTTCTATTAGTCGTTTATATTGCTACTTTATTATGAGCCTAGAGGTGGCCATCGGCATACGAGTATCCTCCTTATCTTGGAGTATCTGGCCAGCTCGTCTGCAACACAGTTGCCTTCGATGTCCCTGTGGCCCGGAACCCATATAAGGGTAATAACAAATTGCTGAGCCATCTCGTGAAGAAATTTACGGCAATCTGCAACTAGGGCAGAGTTCGCGGAGATCGCATTAAGCGATTTGATTGCAGCTTGGCTGTCACTGTATATATTAATGCGAGTTACCAGGTTTGGGTTATAGTGTTATGTGCACTTATTAGTATAATTTTGATCAACAATGCTGACTGTTTGTTAATATTGTTACTGGCTAAGTATTTTGCGTTTATGATGTTAGTAGCATTGGGAATGGATTCTCAGTCTGCATTTTTGGTTATGAAATATGGTCGGGAAATGTTTTCTATTTTTTGGGTTTGGAAACAAGGAAATTAGGATAGGAAAATGATCGCTCCCGCAAAGATCACCGAAAATTTTCCATTCAGCAAGTTGTGCAATTTGGGGTGAACAGAATGTTAGATCTAAGTGTGTAAATAGGTTGTGTAGTGTGTAGAGTGTCGGAGATTTGTCATTTAAAAGTATGTAGTGTGCTTAATCAATAAATTTTGCTAATATGTTACCTCTTCTATTGCCTTGCCTTGCCCCTAGCTAGGATGCCAACTGCTAAAATCTCCTGTGATTATTGAGAGGGTATTTTGAGTAGTGAATATGTTTACCAGATTTGTGCATAACAGTAATGCATTACCTTACTGATTTTAGCGGGCTAAGTTTAGTGTTAAAGTAAAAGATCTCGACTGGACTAACGGGCAGAGAAGATTATTGGTCTCCTTGTCCGTCAGACCAGCCGAGATCGTATTTTAAGGTAACTTGTAATTAGGCCTTATCTGCTGAGTGCTCGTCATATGATATGGATTCCTCTGAATCGGACTTGCGGACCGCCCGTTTGCGTTGTTTGATTTATTTTTTTTGTTGACCGCGTTAAGTGGTCGAAGTAAACGTTTTAAGTCGATCTTGGATCAATTTTAATGTTTTTTTCTGTGATATTTTTTACATTGAGGTTGTTCTTGTTGTAAGTCATTGATATCTTCAAGGTCGTCGTAGTAAGTGTTAGGCTGTTGTAGAAATTTTGTAGATGTTGATTGGGTGGTACTAGTATTGCTTGTTGTTGGTTTTGGTATTGATGTTAAAGATGATTTTTTTACTAATAGTTGTTGCGAACGTTCTGTCTCCAATTTGTCCTGATTAGTAAATATCGTTTGCGGTTTTATTGTCGACTTTTTCGGTCTTTTGAACTTCACCTTTAAATTTATATGCCTGATAATGACGAACCCATAAAAGGAAAAGTAAAAGTTTTTTTTAAATAACATTTAAAAACCCGCTTGGGAATTGATTGCGGAGATAGTCCGTTACAGACACATTTTTTTCTATAAATTTATAGGATAGATAGATTGATATTTCGACGCGCCTTTGAGGTATCACCGAAGATATTTATAGGTATTTCGAACCCAAGTTGCAACTTCTTCGTCATCAACTTCAAAATTGGCTTTAGTATATGTATGTACATATTTATGTACAGTGGCTCACTTGATTGGCTGTTAGCCACTGTATATATGCGGCATTTACGTTTTTTGGAGAAACGCCTGGATTGTGCGGCCTTAATAGCAAACTCAAATTTCCAGTATTGGTTCTCCATTGCACGCCTTTCAAATGACTTTTTTTGGAGCAGAAGTTCGAGAAAAACATGGATTTTAATTTTAAAATATAATAATGATTTTTCCTTCGACTTACAGATTCAAGCCTAGATTCATCATCGAATTGGATCATTACAACCTTAGAACATGCACAATATAAATTCTTACAAATATATTTCATTGGCGAAACGGCGGAACGCTTTGATTGTGAAAGAAATCAATGCAGCAATGTAGAGTGTAACTCTTAAATATCTACAGCAACGGCTTCATGAGTACCATACATTGGTCAGACTGTTCAGGACTACATTAGAACGTATGCCAAATGATGAGTACAAAGTCGTGATCAGAGCGGATAAAAGACTAGCTGGAACACGAACGCGCCTTTAAGGCTTAAGCAATAGATGAATTTGCAATCCTAATTGTTGGTGAAAACTTGGAAACACGCGATATTGTGCTTACATGTCATAGATCAAGACAACTTGTGAAGGATACCTACCCAACACCATACAAGCCATATTCCGATGGTAACCGTGACCGCTAGGGCGGTTCACGCCTACCGGAATGAGCATCACTGTTAGGCATCACGGCAGCAGAGAGCGGCATCACAGTGGCAGAGAGACCGGTATTGGTGCGAAAATGAGCGAGAGGGAACATCGCCTCCAGAACACGAGCGCGATCGTTCACGCAACTGCAAGCCGAGCGACAAGCGACAAAAACAGACAAACGCCAGGAGATGCTACAGGCAGAGGCTAGAGATTCAAGGTCTGGAGTCTCCTGCCAAAGAGCTGGATCGAGGGTCGAAAGCGAGCAGTCAAGTGAACAAGTTAAGTGCGGAAAAACTAAAACTGGCGTGCCAAGAAAAGGACAGCAGCCAGCCGACACGAGCTTTCAACGCTCAATGATGAAACGCGGAGAGAAGGGGTGAGCTGGTCTCGCGTAAGAGAGCTAGAGATTAGAAAGGTGCGACAGGATTTCAGGATTACAAACATATACATAGCTAGAACTGGCAGACGAGTTAATTTAATATGCAGCAGAAACCATATGAGTTTTCTTAAACATATCTCCGAAATATTTACGACATCACCAGCCCGTATTGTTGTACCACCCTCGTATTCCCTCTGAATGCCGGGTACTCAGCCAGTGCAGTTGTACGCGGACGCCACGGCTTCCACGAACTGAGATTCCCCCGTCCCGTAGTAACATCTCCCCGTAGCATATTCCTCATCCTTGGGGGACACCATCAAGCGAACATGTACGCGGACGTTATGAGATTTACAAAACCGTGTTTTCCCCCCTTCCCGTTGAATACCCCCATAGTAACAGATCCAGGCTGTACCATCAAGCGTGGGCAACCAGCAGCAGCAGCATCAGCATTGAAAACCGGAGCAGAGCACCAATCTTTACCACTAGGTCAAATACACCTGAAGCTGGTTTTTCCCCCTAGCAAACAACCGCAAGCCCTGACTCAAAAGCGATCACGCGGGTACAGTAGGCGCAGCCACAGACGCGCCAGGGAAAAATTAGTAACCACGCCGTCACCACACCATGTGCGAAAGAGACACGTGACGCCGAAGGAAGAGCTTGGCAGATCGACGTGCATTGCGCAGTCAGGTCGCCCAGCCGCCAAGCGACAGCGGTGCATCAACGTGCACAGAGAGAGGGCAACCACCGCAATACGGCGACACAAGGAACAACAGTCGCTCTGTCGCGGTGCTCGCCATCCCTAACGCGGGCAGAAGCGACAAGGTGATACAGCAACACGGCGACATGACGACACGACGACTTGGCGACAAGGTGTCAAGGTGACAGCAGAGGAGAGAGAGGGCCTCGCTCCGGCGGCAGAGCCCTCTGCTCCAAAAGCTTGGGAGCAGGAATATAGGAAGGAGCCCAATTCCAGGAGGAGGAATCAAGACCGAGCCTTCAACCGGAAAGCATCAAGCCCAAGACTGCAAAAGCCAAAAAAACGAAAAAAATACCAAAACATATCCTAAACAAGGATCTCTGAACAAGGTTTTGCGCCGCGTACACTTGCACCGAAGCCACATTCCGGACGAATTACAGAGCTTGGCCAAGGAGTTCGGACACGGAGAAACCGATCTCTACTTTTATTGGATGCAGCAGACACTCCGCGGAAGTACAGGCGAGACTGGAAGAACTGAACTCACACTTCGGAAACATTCCGAGTCCCAGGGAGCATCGAAGCCCAGCCACCTCAACAGAGCCTGAGAGACGAGCAAAGAAGGAGGATGACATGGACGAGCAGAAACTCCAACTGACAGTGCCGGAACTGAACCTCACCGCCCAGAATCTAGGGGCCGATACACCGGCCACAGAAGATACCCATCCACATCAAGAGGCCCAACGATTTCTCATACCGGATCTGCGAAGTACGAGCCGAGGATCCTGCATCCGACCAAGGGACAACACGGCTATAGCATCACTTGGCTACGACAGTCATCACATACCCTTTTGAGCAGGCTCTATGGGACGTCCCCGAACCAAGCAACACGCACAGCCGCCCCGTGCTCAGTAGCATTGGACCCCGGACAGCTATCGAACGTGGATCCCGACTTCTGGACTTCTTCTTACCGCCCAGATACTTCCAACGCTTGGAAGACACCATCTCGAGCTGGAAACTGAGACCCCGAGAATCCTTTAGAGACTACATGATCGAGCTACAGCTGATGATGTAGCGCGCCAGATACACACGGGAGTAGGAACTGGACCAGACAGACAAACACAGCCCGAGCATCTTACGCCATCAAAGGACCAATAACGAGGCGTAAAACAGGCCCAGAATGTCCCGCCACCTTCATAGAGACCGTGCGGGGCATGCAACAGGGACAACCATGGACTACGTCATCGACCCCTCTGATAGAGACTGCGCAGGCTGACGATGAAATTAAGACACATCCCTGGCATGTCCCAGATTCCTCATCCCAGATCAAAACCCCCCACTAAGCATCGACTCTATCAAGGGAATTTGGAAGAGCCGCGACAGTCGACAAAACCATGGACCTTGGCAGAGATAACCAGCAGTGGCTCGTCCAACCAGAATTCTCTCACACAGCCACGACACAGGGCAGGAATCTTGGTGTCGACGAGCACACATGCCTCGTCGACAAAGCCGTCTCCTGCGGATCAGCAGAACAACACGGGCACCTTGGCGTCAACGAGCGTACACGCTTCGTCGACCAAGGGTGGACACACAAGAAACGATCACCAAAATGACACTAACCACCGTCACGTAACGCAAAACCTCAAAACCTACAGCTACACCCTGGGCGGCAACGACGAACCGCCGGGCTGGCGGATCCACGAATAAGACGGCGACGATCACAACAACAACGAAGATACAGCAGCAGAAGACGAACCGGGCGGATGAGCCCAAGCACACGCGAATTCATGAGGGCCACTTAGAGCAGTGCGCTGCCCTAATGTCCTTGCCCTGCAAAGGCCAACAACGTCTAAAAATACAGTTAGCCCAGAATAACTTCCCTAGACATAAATCACAAAATTGTATAATTGAAAATATTAGGGTAAAGTAGGTAGTTATGGAAAGTCGGTAGTTGTGGACACCCCTGTGCAACTTTTGACACAGAGCAGATTTGACAGATCTGACAAATGTCATGTGTGCGCTATAGAAGCACGATGTTTTTGTGACAAATACAGACGCGTCTGCTTTGTGCTGCAAACAAATTTTTTTTTTTACCTCGAAAAAAATCACAAAAGTTTCTTTGAACGTTTTTTAAAGTGTCCCCGTGTCACTTAACACACTTCATTAAGTGAGAAGGTGAGTGCAATGAATTTTTTTTACGCGAAATTTAGTTTTCTTTGATATTCAATACCGGGTTCGGACACAATCTACATAGCAAACATTTTTTTCATATGATTTTAAAATGACTGCTCAAGGGAGTTGTGGACACTTGAATGTCGGGAGTTGTGGACACCCAATTTTTTGTTTGGAAAATCGTGAAATATTGTCGTTGATGTCAATATAAATTATTTTAATAGTGTTTTATGAATTTTTTCGATGTTTTTAGTCATGTCGTCGAAGAAAAATTAAAAAAAATCGTCCGATTAAACGGGGCCAGTAATTTTTCGTTTGTGTTTTCCTGGAGTCAGTATCCAGCTACGTAAACGGGATCCACGAATTTTCATCGATAGTATATCCACACGAATGTGGACTGTGATAACAGCTGATAGGGGTGCCAGTAAAATAAATGTGCATATTTTTACTGAAGTCAAAGTGAAAGGTGGGGGTAAAATTTGTGCGCAAAACCAAAAAGAGATATGCAAATGTTTAAAGTGAGGAGAGGATTGCTTTAATAAAAGCAGTTGAGGCAGTACCATGTCTTTAGCGGATCACGGAAAATGAGCATTGATAATTTTGACATTTTGGCGCCTCCAACTGTGCTGTACTTCTTCTTACAACAATATGCGCCGCTACCAACACAATCACTTCATCGTCAGAATTACTTTTCTTCCTTATTTTAATTTTAGTTTAATTTTTAAAATTGGCACTGTTTACAAAACACAGCTGATTCATGAGAGTGGCAAATCACTTTTTAAGCTCTTGGTCACACTATTTTAATTGAGTTCCACACATCGGAAATAATGAGCAGTTTCCTTTCAGTAAAATTTCGCGGTGCTGGATACAGGCCTTTATAGAAAATTAGCATACGATGAAAAAACCAAAAATTTTGAATTAAAAATAGGAGATAAAATACTTATAAGAAATGAAGCAGGCCTCAAATTAGACCAAGTATATTTAGGACCATATATAGTAGAAAAAATAGAAGATAATGATAACATTTACATTAAAGATAGTAGGAATAAGAAACAAAAAGTACATAAGGATAGGTTAAAAATTATATTGAATGAAACGTTTCATGAAAAAAAAGAGGTCTGATCAACCTAATAAAAAAAAAAAAGTTTAGTATAATAAAATATATAATGAAAAATAAATGGCAATAACATAAAGAAAATTTAAATTCCTCTGGGAAAGTCGAATGAAAATTTAAAGTTGAATGGAGTTAAAGTAAATTAAATATATTAAAATACAGTATATATGTATATTAAAATACAATATTAAAAAGAGATAACACATTTTAATCTCACACATTTTTTTACTATACTTATTATACATTATTTTTATACACTAACAAAATAAGATACAAAAAACAAACAACACAAAAAAATATTATTGTTACTATTAATTTCAATATTTTAATACCGACTTTAACACTCTCTAAATGACTACATATATTACGTCATTTCTTTAAAAAGGGAGGTGTAGTATACCTACCCTGCCAGTAATAGAAATCAAAGGGTATAACAGGAAATACTTACATTGTGACACTGTGTCATGATAATCAGCTACACCCTGGGCGGCAACGACGAACCGCCGGGCTGGCGGATCCACGAATAAGACGGCGACGATCACAACAACAACGAAGATACAGCAGCAGAAGACGAACCGGGCGGACGAGCCCAAGCACACGCGAATTCATGAGGGCCACTTAGAGCAGTGCGCTGCCCTAATGTCCTTGCCCTGCAAAGGCCAACAACGTCTAAAAATACAGTTAGCCCAGAATAACTTCCCTAGACATAAATCACAAAATTGTATAATTGAAAATATTAGGGTAAAGTAGGTAGTTATGGAAAGTCGGTAGTTGTGGACACCCCTGTGCAACTTTTGACACAGAGCAGATTTGACAGATCTGACAAATGTCATGTGTGCGCTATAGAAGCACGATGTTTTTGTGACAAATACAAACGCGTCTGCTTTGTGCTGCAAACAAATTTTTTTTTTTACCTCGAAAAAAATCACAAAAGTTTCTTTGAACGTTTTTTAAAGTGTCCCCGTGTCACTTAACACACTTCATTAAGTGAGAAGGTGAGTGCAATGAATTTTTTTTACGCGAAATTTAGTTTTCTTTGATATTCAATACCGGGTTCGGACACAATCTACATAGCAAACATTTTTTTCATATGATTTTAAAATGACTGCTCAAGGGAGTTGTGGACACTTGAATGTCGGGAGTTGTGGACACCCAATTTTTTGTTTGGAAAATCGTGAAATATTGTCGTTGATGTCAATATAAATTATTTTAATAGTGTTTTATGAATTTTTTCGATGTTTTTAGTCATGTCGTCGAAGAAAAATTAAAAAAAATCGTCCGATTAAACGGGGCCAGTAATTTTTCGTTTGTGTTTTCCTGGAGTCAGTATCCAGCAACGTAAACGGGATCCACGAATTTTCATCGATAGTATATCCACACGAATGTGGACTGTGATAACAGCTGATAGGGGTGCCAGTAAAATAAATGTGCATATTTTTACTGAAGTCAAAGTGAAAGGTGGGGGTAAAATTTGTGCGCAAAACCAAAAAGAGATATGCAAATGTTTAAAGTGAGGAGAGGATTGCTTTAATAAAAGCAGTTGAGGCAGTACCATGTCTTTAGCGGATCACGAAAAATGAGGATTGATAATTTTGACATTTTGGCGCCTCCAACTGTGCTGTACTTCTTCTTACAACAATATGCGCCGCTACCAACACAATCACTTCATCGTCAGAATTACTTTTCTTCCTTATTTTAATTTTAGTTTAATTTTTAAAATTGGCACTGTTTACAAAACACAGCTGATTCATGAGAGTGGCAAATCACTTTTTAAGCTCTTGGTCACACTATTTTAATTGAGTTCCACACATCGGAAATAATGAGCAGTTTCCTTTCAGTAAAATTTCGCGGTGCTGGATACAGGCCTTTATAGAAAATTAGCATACGATGAAAAAACCAAAATTTTTGATTTAAAAATAAGAGATAAAATACTTATTAGAAATGAAGCAGGCCTCAAATTAGACCAAGTATATTTAGGACCATATATAGTAAAAAAAATAGAAGATAATGATAACATTTACATTAAAGATAGTAGGAATAAGAAACAAAAAGTACATAAGGATAGGTTAAAAATTATATTGAATGAAACGTTTCATGAAAAAAAAGAGGTCTGATCAACCTAATAAAAAAAAAAAGTTTAGTATAATAAAATATATAATGAAAAATAAATGGCAATAACATAAAGAAAATTTAAATTCCTCTGGGAAAGTCGAATGAAAATTTAAAGTTGAATGGAGTTAAAGTAAATTAAATATATTAAAATACAGTATATATGTATATTAAAATACAATATTAAAAAGAGATAACACATTTTAATCACACACATTTTTTTACTATACTTATTATACATTATTTTTATACACTAACAAAATAAGATACAAAAAACAAACAACACAAAAAAATATTATTGTTACTATTAATTTCAATATTTTAATACCGACTTTAACACTCTCTAAATGACTACATATATTACGTCATTTCTTTAAAAAGGGAGGTGTAGTATACCTACCCTGCCAGTAATAGAAATCAAAGGGTATAACAGGAAATACTTACATTGTGACACTGTGTCATGATAATCAGCTACACCCTGGGCGGCAACGACGAACCGCCGGGCTGGCGGATCCACGAATAAGACGGCGACGATCACAACAACAACGAAGATACAGCAGCAGAAGACGAACCGGGCGGACGAGCCCAAGCACACGCGAATTCATGAGGGCCACTTAGAGCAGTGCGCTGCCCTAATGTCCTTGCCCTGCAAAGGCCAACAACGTCTAAAAATACAGTTAGCCCAGAATAACTTCCCTAGACATAAATCACAAAATTGTATAATTGAAAATATTAGGGTAAAGTAGGTAGTTATGGAAAGTCGGTAGTTGTGGACACCCCTGTGCAACTTTTGACACAGAGCAGATTTGACAGATCTGACAAATGTCATGTGTGCGCTATAGAAGCACGATGTTTTTGTGACAAATACAGACGCGTCTGCTTTGTGCTGCAAACAAATTTTTTTTTTACCTCGAAAAAAATCACAAAAGTTTCTTTGAACGTTTTTTAAAGTGTCCCCGTGTCACTTAACACACTTTATTAAGTGAGAAGGTGAGTGCAATGAATTTTTTTTACGCGAAATTTAGTTTTCTTTGATATTCAATACCGGGTTCGGACACAATCTACATAGCAAACATTTTTTTCATATGATTTTAAAATGACTGCTCAAGGGAGGTGTGGACACTTGAATGTCGGGAGTTGTGGACACCCAATTTTTTGTTTGGAAAATCGTGAAATATTGTCGTTGATGTCAATATAAATTATTTTAATAGTGTTTTATGAATTTTTTCGATGTTTTTAGTCAAGTCGTCGAAGAAAAATTAAAAAAAATCGTCCGATTAAACGGGGCCAGTAATTTTTCGTTTGTGTTTTCCTGGAGTCAGTATCCAGCAACGTAAACGGGATCCACGAATTTTCATCGATAGTATATCCACACGAATGTGGACTGTGATAACAGCTGATAGGGGTGCCAGTAAAATAAATGTGCATATTTTTACTGAAGTCAAAGTGAAAGGTGGGGGTAAAATTTGTGCGCAAAACCAAAAAGAGATATGCAAATGTTTAAAGTGAGGAGAGGATTGCTTTAATAAAAGCAGTTGAGGCAGTACCATGTCTTTAGCGGATCACGGAAAATGAGCATTGATAATTTTGACATTTTGGCGCCTCCAACTGTGCTGTACTTCTTCTTACAACAATATGCGCCGCTACCAACACAATCACTTCATCGTCAGAATTACTTTTCTTCCTTATTTTAATTTTAGTTTAATTTTTAAAATTGGCACTGTTTACAAAACACAGCTGATTCATGAGAGTGGCAAATCACTTTTTAAGCTCTTGGTCACACTATTTTAATTGAGTTCCACACATCGGAAATAATGAGCAGTTTCCTTTCAGTAAAATTTCGCGGTGCTGGATACAGGCCTTTATAGAAAATTAGCATACGATGAAAAAACCAAAAATTTTGAATTAAAAATAGGAGATAAAATACTTATAAGAAATGAAGCAGGCCTCAAATTAGACCAAGTACATTTAGGACCATATATAGTAGAAAAAATAGAAGATAATGATAACATTTACATTAAAGATAGTAGGAATAAGAAACAAAAAGTACATAAGGATAGGTTAAAAATTATATTGAATGAAACGTTTCATGAAAAAAAAGAGGTCTGATCAACCTAATAAAAAAAAAAAAGTTTAGTATAATAAAATATATAATGAAAAATAAATGGCAATAACATAAAGAAAATTTAAATTCCTCTGGGAAAGTCGAATGAAAATTTAAAGTTGAATGGAGTTAAAGTAAATTAAATATATTAAAATACAGTATATATGTATATTAAAATACAATATTAAAAAGAGATAACACATTTTAATCTCACACATTTTTTTACTATACTTATTATACATTATTTTTATACACTTACAAAATAAGATACAAAAAACAAACAACACAAAAAAATATTATTGTTACTATTAATTTCAATATTTTAATACCGACTTTAACACTCTCTAAATGACTACATATATTACGTCATTTCTTTAAAAAGGGAGGTGTAGTATACCTACCCTGCCAGTAATAGAAATCAAAGGGTATAACAGGAAATACTTACATTGTGACACTGTGTCATGATAATCATAAATATAGAAATACCCCAAAGACCAGCGCATACATATATCATACGGTCCACCACTTATATACATTCCGATCGTAGAGCGTGGGAACGCTGAGCATGCATTTTGGCCAAAAGACACACCAGCGTATATGTCTTACGATCCACCACTTATAAACGCTGAGCATGCACTTTGCAGCTCAAGTGGTCAAGATATACACAACATATGTACACCAATATACTTACACATAAATATAAGACATAGATATAAGCATTGCATGTTTTCGGGTTAGCTGAACCCAGCAAAAATATATAAGATTCATTCCTAATAAAGTAACACTGAGGAGAGAAATGATGAACGACTCCTTCCATATCGAGGGAAAGAATGAAGAATTAATGGATAGGGTAATCAGTAGAACTATTCTGAGGGACTAGTGGAAGTCACCAATAACTATCATATGATCTTTATCTGGTAGCGAGAAAATAACATCGCTTAGCAAAGACCAGTGATGAGGACTTGAACGACGGCGTCATTGAAGGTATCCCGGACGAGGGCTTGCGCAGACAAGGTCATATCCATTACTTTAATGCCCCTACTTAGGGAATTTGAAAAAGAGAGAGATACGCTTCAACTGGAGTAGCGAGCTCAGATGGTTCAGCAACATTCATTCGCTGCTATAATTGCAACTCACTGGAACACTTGACAGGGAAGCCCGCAAGGCCGAGAAAGAACCGTGCTACGGTAGTGGCAGCCTGAGTCACCACCAGGTGTCATACTGTGACCAGAGGGAGAATAATGTACCTGGCAAACGCTAGATGTCGAAGTTAAAGTGATTTCTGGGTTCTCGTCAGGTTTGGCAGTATTCATTTTGTGATTCCCATTGCTCTGATTCACATCTGCCTGGGCAGGCTTCCACTAAACGAGTGTACCGCAAGAATCGAGAGCCAACTTGTTCAGCCTTTTATTATCTGTAACGCAGTTACTTGTACCTCTCTCAATTTATCTCTCTCTTTCCGTTGCTACCCAGGCAGCTTGCTACAGAGTAACCCGCTCATGCGCCTCTCTCTCAATTCCGTCCCTCCTTCAGGTCCCGTTAGGTTCGGCCTATATAAGGAGGCCGGCATCAACAGCGGGTCTCTTTTGCGCACGTGCGAGTGAACGGGAGTGATCGACCACTGGGACGGACAAAACAGTATAACGGGATCGAACCGCTAGTGAAAGTGACGAAGGAAAGCCGAGCGTCAGGAACAGGTCCGATACTGGAGCACCGACTGAGTCAGTTACTGAAAACGGGATTCAAGGCAGTCAGTGTTGTATCAAGAGAAGGGCGAACCGTTGAGTGGGAGTTCAGAGTGGAGGATCAGAGCAGTGGCCGATGTTATTGGCCCCTGAGCGGCCCCTGACGATAGGGGCCGTGCTCGGCAGGAGGGACGCAGACAAGAACCACAGGTCACGAGGCCGGTACACCAAGATTACGCCAAGGTGGCGAAGCAGGTGAGGGAGTGGTCGTTCCGATTCGACGGGACGACGAAACCTCTCGAGTTCTTGGAACAGGTCGAGTGATCCACCGAGACGTATGGGCTGGAACCAGACCTCATTTCAAGGGCGATGCCCGAGCTCCTGAAAGGGAAGGCGTTGATGTGGTATGTCGCCAAAGGATCGCCAAAGGAGAACAAGGGAAGATTTCTCAATCAGCTTCCAGGCGTACGTCCTGCCGCGAGGCTATTTCGTCAGGAAATACGAATGCGGAAGCAGAGATGGGGAGAGCCCTTTAAAGAGTATATGGTGGACATGCAGACTCTGATGCGGCCCCAGAAATGTTCCCCGGACGAGCAAATGGAGCTGATTAAGGAAAACAGCATGCCGGATCTGAGGGCGTACATGCGGCCGTACAGATGTAGGAGTCTGGACGACATGATGGTGCTGGCGGACGAATTCGAGGCGTTGGAGAGAGATCGGGTGGAGTTCTAGAAGGAGAACCCAGCATCTAAGGCGCGAGCCGCCAATCCTTTCAACAAGCCGGTGGGGTCGGAGGCGTGCCGCAGATGTACGGAAGGACCGCCAGAGTCCCCTATTAAGAATGGGTACGTCCGAAATCCGGCGCAGGCATGCAGCCGATGCGGCAGTGGGGAGCACTGGAGTCGAGAGTGCAGCGCGCGCCCGATTACATATTGGTTGTGCGGAAAGGTGGCCGCCTCGGCGTGGCAGTGTTGCCGAAAGACGGAAAACGCCCCGCGACCCAAGCCGCGGAGGGCCGTGCCGGGGTTGCAAGAAGCCGGCCCTCAAGCCTAGTCGGCCAGCTGACGAGTGAGGAGAAGCAGCTGTCCGAGGTGGTGCGGATTGCTGGTGAAGAGTTGCGGGCCACGATAGACACGGGGGCCACTAGCAGCTTCGTCAGCTGCATCCTAGCGTGCCGGCTGGGAGGCGTGGGGAGAGAGGTGGGTGTACGGAAGCAGGTGCGCATGGAAGACAGCCATGCGCAAGTGGTGGCGAGTTGGTTCTGGGGTGGGACATCCTCCGAGCGGTCGGATCTGAGATGACCTGTGCGGGGCACAGGGTTATGATCCACGCCGAAGATCGGAAGGAGGGGGTCCGTGAGCAGAGGCTGTCGGTGGGGAAAGTCGAGAGCACGGGCAGGGCCCCAGAACTGGAAGCGGCAGCGGGGATTAACTCAGTGGAAGCCGAGGTCGAGAATCCCATGGGAGAAGAGCCTGTGGCGGAATTTCTAATTTCTTTCTGGAGTATCAAACGTGGCAGTGCATACAATCACTATGACCCACGGCCGATAAAGCAGAGATACTACCCGAAGAATCCCAAGATGCAGGCCGAGATAAATCTGAAGGTGGACGAGCTACTAGAAATGGGGTGCATCGAGCCATTAAAGAGTCCGTACAGCTCACCGATAGGGATGGTAAGGAAGAAGTGCGGCAAGTGGAGGCTGTGCGTGGACTTTCGGCAGGTGAATGCGAAGTCCATAAAAGACGCGTATCCGATGCCGAGGATGGATTATATTCTCGACCAGTTGCGGGAGGCGCGATTCATCAGCAGCCTTGACTTGAAGGACGGGTATTGGCAAATTCGCCTGGAGGAGGGCAGTAGGGCGGTCAGGGCATTCACTGTACCGGGGTTATACCAGTGGACGGTGATGCCGTTCGGGCTGCACTCGGCCTCGGTCACCTTCCAGCGAGCGCTAGACCAGGTGATTGGCCTGGAGATGATGCCTCACGCCTTCGCATACCAAGACGACATTATCGTCATTGGAAGAACCCAGAAGGAACACAGGGAAAATATGAAGGAGGTGTTCCGCTGCTTGCGGGAAGCTAACTTGAGGCTTAACGCCGATAAGTATCAGTTCTTCCGGAAGGTGCTGCGATATCTGGGTCACAAGGTGACGGGCGAAGGAATTTGCACGGAACCCGAGAAGGTCGCTGTGATCGCCGAGTTGAAACCAACGAAAAACATAAAAGAATTGCGGCAGTATCTCCCCAGATAGGCCTCGTGGTATCGGCGGCTTGTACCAGGGTTCGCGACCCTGGGTGGCGGAGTGGGTGTGGACTCCGGAGCGGCAGAGCGTGATCGAGGCGGCAAGGGACCGCTTGGTGGCAGACCCAGAGCTGACGTGTCCCGATTTCTCGAAGAAGTTCGTGCTCCAAGCGGACGCCAGCGCCTATGGGCTGGGAGCAACCCTCACGCAGGAGACGGACAGGGGAGAATGGGGCCGAGAAAAACTACTCGGTTACCGAGAAGGAGTAGCTGGCCATAGTGTGGGCCGTGAGGAAGTTGAAGCCTTATTTGGAAGGATATCGCTTCAAGGTGATCATCGACCACATGGCTCTAAAAAGCCTGAACAGCATCGAAAGCCCGTCAGGCAGGGTGGCCTGGTGGGCATCGGAGGTGCAGCTTAAAGTCGTGGTGGACGCCCTCTCTCGACAACCTCTGGAGGAGAAGTGCCTGAGGATCAAAAATGGGGGAAGGAGAAGGAAAGACAGAGTCGCCATGTAAGTGGCTCCAAAAGTTACAGGAAAGAGTCAAGAAGAAGCCACAGAAATATCCGGACTACGTGGAAAAGGGAGCGAGCCTGTATCGCCATGAAGCTGTACGTTCCGAGGGAGTCACGGGAGAGGGTGCTACGAGAGAACCACGATAAACCAGGAGCGGTCATGCCGGTGGGAGAAGGACGGCAGCCTAGGTCGCAGCACGGTATTACTGGCCGAGAATGCATAGGGATGTAAGGAGGTATGTCCGGAAGTGCGAGCAGTGCCTACGCTACAAGCCGAGTCAGCTGTAGGCCGCGGGGAAGATGCTGACACGAATCCCGGAGGAGCCGTGGGCAACAGTGCAAGAGCAAGGCGCGGCACTACAACTTAAGGCGAAGGCCGTGGAAACCAAAAGTGGGCGAGGGGGTATGGGCCAAGCAGCCCGTGATCTGCAGGCTCAAGAAGGAAGGAGACAAGCGGACGAGGACGGCGCACATAGGGGACCTGGCCCCACTCAGGACGCGGAGAAGTAATGCCAGGTAGGACAGGGTTGAGTAATTCCACGCAGGACACCTTTATGGAATGCCACGCAGGACACCGTTTATGTAATGCCACGCAGGACACTTGAATGCTGCCAGAGGGGCAGTAGCGAGGAGCGGCATCGCACAGGGTGCTCTCTTCTCGCGCCTAGGGCTAAGGGTGTGGTGATGGTATCTGGAAGAGAGAGATGCAGGTGAAGGGCATGAACAGCTAATACTCTATAAATGACAGGCAAGCCAGAAGGGGAGGGGGAGCCCAAAACACGGTGCGCTGGAAGGTGAGTTCCGGGTCTCGGGGAGTGCCTAGTCGGGGGTGTCGAGGAGGAAGCCAGGCTCACGCTTCCTTATCTTCTATATTCGGGTCGAGGGCGTGAGGAGTTGGTCTGAGAATGGTATACCAAGAAGCCGTACCCGGGCGAAAGGTTGAAGAACCTATTGATAGCGGGCGGGTTCGATGCAGACGGCTCGAAGGCAGATGGCGAGCTGGAAATGGGGGAATTAGAGGAGAGTCCCACCGATCAAGCATACTTACCGGGGCGGAAGGGGCGAGTTGAACAGCGCGGGATGCAGAAGAGTTTGGCCAAGCCGGATGAGGAGTCAAGAGTCCCGAGGCAGCCCTCTTCTGTTCCACGAAACAGGAGGTACGTCCATCAGGAGATGGATAACACAGCGAAGTAAAGGCAAACGGACACAGTAGATAGCACAGCAATGTAAACGCTAACGGATATAACGGATAACACAGCGCTGTAAACGATAACGGACACAACGGATAGCACGGCACGTCGAAAGCGGATAACGAGAGTGCCCAAAAGAGAGCTGCAACAGTTATTCCATAGGTGAGAGTAGTGAGAAGAGATAAACCGTTACAAGGAACGATGGAACCCGCAACGCGAGTAAGTGCTCGGTAAGTGAGCACTTTGCAGATCACGCGGTGAAGGTACAAAAAAATAGGGGGGGAAAAAAATATCGAGGAGCATTCTGCGTTGCGGTGGATATGGCAGCCGTCTCGCGGTGTCACCGGAGTTGTCCGAGGGTGACACCATTACGCCTGTGGTCTTGCCAGGCAGAAGCGTGGCTGAGACGAAGAACGACGACGCAACGTCGTGATAGTAGAGTGGCAGGCTGTGGCGGCGGTGAGGGAGGCGTGCCGGGCGGCAGAGTTAATGCACGCGGAGAAGCAGCGCATGCGGGTGGCCACCCAGGAGTTGCAGCGACGGATAAAGGAGATCAGGGTGAGCATAAGCAGCGACGACGATAGCGTGGAGCTGGTGGAAGCGAAGCCCCAGCCGCCGGAAGAGGCACGGCCTCAACCGTTGGAGGAGGCTGTGTCAGGCTGAGGCCGAGGAAGAAGGGCAGCAGCCGGTACCGATGGAGAAGGCCGAGGAGGGCGAGGTGGACCCCTTTCCCGAGGAGTTCGAGAAGCCCGATGAGGTGCTCTTCACCCGAAGGGAGGGACATCGGCAGCCACAGCAGCAACCACACCACCGACAGGAGCAGCAGCAGTCCCAGCAGCAGCAGCAATAGCTGCAGCTGCAACAAAACCAGCAGTAGCAGTGGGGAGGCCCGCAGCGAGCGGTAGTCGGCCTGTTCGTGTCTCTGGGGGTGCGGACGGCGATCCGCAATGGGAGGCGCCCGAAGGTGAACCACCAGCTGAGGTCAGACCGAGGCGACGGCGGCCATACCAGCGACATCGACGACGATGCTTTTTCAGATGTACTTCTTCACTTTTTTCTTTAAATTAATAAGGTATTTTATATCTGCTGTTACATCTTCAATTCTGAAAAAATGCTAAAAAATTCTGTTATACATCGCTCCCAAACACTTCGTAGCTTCAGCTTAACGTTTGGAAAATATGAAACTTTCAAATTCAAATTAGATAATAGTTTGCGGTATATTTTCCCGAAATTTTGACTTTGAAAACTCAGTAAAAATTGAAAAAAAAAATATTTCTAATAGGCTATTTACTCAATAACTCAGAACTAGCGTCTACATTGAGTTCAAGTGCTCGCACGTGCTTGTGTACATAAATTTTGTTTTATTTAATTTTAATTATATGAAGGACCAAGAATTAATGATTTTCTATGTGGAAGAGCAAGATACGATAACCACGCTGCAGTGTATAGAGTTGGCGACGATGTCTGCAGTAACTGTGGAGTATTTGAATACAATTTCTAAGAAACGCATTTGGTCCCTGGTAAGGAATTGGTATTTTAATTTCTAGTGCTTCTATTTTATATTAAATATTTATCCCAAATTATAATAGCCGCGATATGGATCTTTTTGGGATGAGGACGTTGCGAATAAGCTTGGAATCTTTTTTAAGGAAAATTTCCGCATGGAAATTGCACGGCTGCTATTGCAAATATGTTTTATTTCAGTTATGTGTATAAGTACATTACATATAAAATCACTATTGCAATGCAAATGCAATAATTAATTACTATGGTTTTTATTTACCAAAATTAAAATTTTTAATTGGTAATTGTTTATAATAATTTAATTTAGCGTTAGACTGCGTATTTCCGTTCGAATTTTAGAAAACGACCAAATTTTTTATACGGTTTTTTAATAATAAAATTAGTTTAAAGTATTGCTTTTAACGATTGTATGTATATACAATGTAATGTATATTTTCAGTGTATATTTGCACCTTTTTCCACAGACATATTTTCTATGAGCCAAAATTTACATTTTGAGCTGCCAATTTGTTTGTAATTAGTAGTGATAATTCCACGACAGGCAGATCAGGGTTGAAATATTCCGAAAATCGGACAAACTCAACTAAACGCAACCAAAACTCAACTTTTCTTCCACCTCTAGGGGCCCTATGCTCCCCATGTAAAAGAAACTCGAGTTTTGCCCGAAACTCAATAACTCAATCGTAGGGTAAACAGGCTATTAACGTTCGCTATTATCTCGAACTTTCATCGGAAGAATCAACATACTGGTTCGTTATCATACTTTGGAGCGATTCGTTTACAGTTCTGGCTCATCGGCGGCATGAAAACTGTGGCTCGTGCTTTGCGGAAATGCGTCATCTGCTGCAGATCCAGACTTCGTTTTGTGAAGCACATCATGGCTTACCTACAGAAAAATCGAATACAGAATTCGCTTGCATTCAGCATTAGTTTAATTAAATACTGCACTCTTTTCCACTGTGAGGCAGATGGGCGCAGTCGAACATCTACGAAATGTTGTATCAGCATATATCTCAAAGGCAGTCGTGCTTGAATTGGTGAAGTACCTCAAAACTGCGGCTTTCTTGAGTGCGCTCAAACGCTTCGTTGCTACGCGTTGCTACTGTTGAAGTGTTCCATGGCACAGGTGATTGACGTCATCGCACTCATCTATTGTCCCTCACAATGCACACGTACTCAAACTTATGTTTCTAGTTCTTACTGATTATGTTACAGTGTTTCGCTTAATTCTTCCCACTCTATCAAAAATATTCGCCGAATGCGAGGCATCGCGTATCATACACACCGGCCATCAGTATTGTCCAAAGAGCGTGTTTTAAAATATCGTCTGTAAAAACGCAAACCAAAAATCTGTACATGTAAAAGTTTTTAACGGTAAAATGGCATTGATGATGTTGCTGAACAGAATTTAGTGACAACACGATGCATTAGAAAGTTTGGTCAAACGGCTAAAACTTTGCTGCTAATTCGCCGATTTTTATAAATTTGCAAAAATTATTATTATTCCTTCTGACTATAATAGTGGTTCGATTTGATGTTGATTCGGTAATCTGGTAGATACGGTTATTTTCCATGATTATGCGTTTTTGATTTTCCTCTTCATCTATTAAATTGTGGATTCCACAGATTTTTGTTCTTTTTGAGGGCGAAAGGGGGCCTGTCAAAATATTGAAATACACTTGTGTTGTAGTGATATCACAGGGGTTTGGATAGAAAGTTTGGTTATTCTAGCTCTTATAGTCTCTGAGATCTAGGCGCTCATTTGGACGAATAGGCAAAACAGACAGGGTCGCGTGTGAGAGAGAGCGAGAGGGAACGATGGCTTTCGAAATGGTTTTCTTCATTGTGGCTATAATAATGATCCGATCTGATCCAGATTCAACTCTCTGATAGATGTGGTCATTCTCTATGATTCTGCGTTTTTGGTTTTCCTGAGCTATCAAAATTGTGCATGCCACAAATTTTCGTTCTTTGTGTGGGCGGAAAGGGGCGGGACGAAATTTTAAAATAGACTCGTAGTACTGTTAAAACACAGGAGACTGGATACAAAACTTGGTGGCTCCAGCTTTTATAGTCTCTGAGATCTAGGCACTAATGAAGACGGACGGACGGACAGAGAGACATGCCTATATCGACTCGGCTTCTGTGCGTTACACACATCCGTTATCACCACAAATCTAATATACCCCTATACTCTTCAAGTACCAGGTATAAATATAGACGTCAGAAAAACTGGGTTTAGTTCACACCAGAATTCTGGTGTGGACTACTGTAATTTAACCGCTTGAACAGTTTAAACTGCATTTTATCAGAGTTCGAAAATTATGGTCAACCAATATTTTCTATATTGTCTGGTCACCCAAAGGACAGAGAAGCATGAAACAGTCTGGCTCACTCTCTGAACACAATTTTTTTCAGATCTGTGAGAGAAACACAGAAGTTACTTTGAAGAAGACGCTGTCGCTTAGCGTTGATCAGCTGAGCATTAGTAACTGAGCAAAACGACCAAGGTAGTAGCCCAAAGTGTCATCTTTTTGTTGTTGCTTTTGTATTTGATCGGGGGCAAAACGTGGAAGAGGAAGGGAAAAGGAGATACATACTCTCATTTATTAGCTAAAGACACTTTTGTTAAATTTAGCTTTTCTTATGTTTCTTATGTTAACGAAAGCATAAAGCGAGCGACAAAATAGTCTCGTTGGTTGAGCAAGGATCGCGTTGAGAACAATCGCAGTTGAACCGTATTTCCGATTTATTTATTATTTTCCTAGGTACTATTCAATTGTCGCGCATTGTGTGGTGAATATCTGTCTATACAATTCCAGATAAAGATTGACTCAGAAATCAAATTAGCTTTGTAATTTAGTCATTACCAAGTAAAACAAAGCATCAGCAATCATTCTTTTAAAAAATAAAAACCAGACTCCGATTTCAATCGAATAAAGTGTGTATGTATACATAATTTAAATAAATATTTCTTATATTAGGAGTAATAAATAGGAAACAGTGTTTTTGTATTTATGTTATTTTATAAATATATGCATATATATATGTACATACATACACATTGGCAGGTTAACAGAGATATTTACTGAATGTATGTACAAACATACGAATGAATGTTATATATATATTCTTATTTAATAAAATCAGAATATTTTTAAGTTATAGTCCATTCACAGAATGTGTTTTTCCATTCCTGTTACAAAGAGTAACGAAATACATATTTATCATGGATAGCTCATTCGCCTATTACAACCTGTATCCCAATGTGGCTCAGCAGCCCGTGAAGCTGGTTGCCGTTTTTTAAAAATACATTACTATTTGAAATCTTTTAACACAAGTTATTCTATAGATATAAATATGTACATCCACACATATTTATGAGATATTTTTATGTATATATATACATATGTGTATACTATATGTTTCTTCTGAAAACGTGCTATCTTTGGAATTGACCTTTTAACCCTTGACTAGAAAGCATTAGTCGATTCGACAGAATCGTCGCACAGTGGCTCGGAAACTGTTGTTATACTACAATTAGGATTTCATAAAGCCATTCAAAATAAAAATTTTAATTTAAAATTTAAATTTATATAATTAAATTTGATACCTTTAACGTGGAACGTTAAAAAGAACGTGCTTAAAAGGCAAAGTTGAATGCATTGATCTGAAAAAGTACTTAAGCTTGGAGAACATTTTATACCCGACACTCGAAGAGTATAGGGGTATATTTGTGGATGTGTGTAACCATATGGAAGCGTTTCCGTCCCCATAAAGTATATATATATTCTAGATCAGTGTCAATAGCCTAGTCAATATAGCCGGGTCTGTCCGTCCTCATGAATGCGTAAATCTCCGGGTTTATAAGAACTAGAGCAACCTAATTTTGAATTCTTGTGATATCACACTACTATAAGTTTATTTCGAAATTTCGGCCCGCCCTTTTCACCCACACAAAAGACGAGCATCTATGGCATGCACAAGGCCTTCCAAGCTATTAGTCATTCCCTCTTTCTATAGAGAAAACGGATCTAAAAAACAACAAACATCTGATACATACATATATAAAAATCTCCCAAACGGTTCGTCCGATTTTTATCTATTTGCTTTTGTCAAAATATCAATTTTGACAATTTTTGGCGCTGAAATTTTCAATTTTCCAATTAAATGAATTAATTTTTAAGTTTTTTTTTAAAGTTGTCTTTTGATTTAAAAAAAATAAGAAAGAGGGGTACGGAGGATAGGTGTGCTCGGATAGCTCTTCATCTGACATTGTCTTTGATTGATTGATTGACCCCGTCTTGAATCGAGCAACTGCTGCTTGTTCTGTTTCATTTCGTTTAAAAAAGTAAAATCTATTTATTATTTTTAAGTTTATTTTTTTGTTTAAAAAAATTATTTAGAATAATTATAATTACACTAGTCGACTCGACTTTTCCGCTGTCTCCAAAAATGACTTTTTCTGATAGATTTGGATGTTTAAAAATTTTGAAGAATGTTTTTTTTTTTCATGGAGTAGTTTTTTTTTAAAGAATTTTTTAAAAATCTGGTATTTTTTGTCATAGGTAGTGCTTCTATTTTTCACATAACTCACATTTCATACAACTGGTTGTACTGAACTTTGCAGTTAAAAAAGCTGATAGATGCAGCTATAAATCCGACTCAGACACTTTGTAGCAGAAACTTAGCGTCTGGCAGATATTAAGCTTCCAAATTGAAATTTCATCATTTAATTCGGTATTTTTTACCCGAAATTTTGACTTTGAAACTTCAGGAAAAATCGAAAAAATATATATGAATGCCTTGATTTTTGGTTTTAGATAGACACATTAATTAGGCGTCGCTTAAGGTATCGCTTATAAAAATATAAAAATAAACGGCTAAGTTATAACCGTTTGACCAAAACTGCATTTATCAGCATTTTTAAACTGCAAAGTTCAATACAACCAGTTGTATGAAACGAGAGTTATGTGAAAAATAGAAGCACTACCTATGACAAAAAATACCAGATTTTTTAAAAATTCTTAAAAAAAAAGCTACTCCATGAAAAAAAACCATAATTCTTAAAAAAATTTTAATTCTCCCAATCTATTAGAAAAAGTCATTTTTGGAGACAGCGGAAAAAAAAAGTTGAAATTTGTCGAGTAGTGTTATATGTGGGAATTATAATTATGTTGAGCTACCGAGCTTTTTCAGCAGCGTAGTTTGCGGTATATTAAAAGTCGACGTGAGTTCAGCTTAATACGGCTTATTGTCAAGGATGTTGAGCGGATAATATAGCGAAAGTAATAGGGAGATTTAGCGATGTTGGATTTGATCGATTCAAGACGAGGTCAGATTAAAGACGCTGGTGTCGGTTCAAGGCGGTGTCGGATTAAAGATCTATTCGACGTGCAATAGGCGGGACGAGAGGCCCATGCCCTAACTAAAGTGAGCAGGAGAGGGATCGAGGGAGAGATAGCGAAGGTGAAAGAAAGAGAGACGACGTGAGACAACGGCTGGATAGGCTGCTGCCGTGCGGGAACTTATGTATATGGGCATTTCTCTGATGTCGCACGGGACGTTCGTACCCATTTCAATTTGCAAAAATATAAAAAAAACGGGGGAGAACGTTGTGAGCCGCGGCAAAGGCCGCGGCTCTACCTTATACCCGGTACTCAGTCAGTATATACATATGTACATACATATATGAGCTTCTGATTTATGAACTTATTATACGTTCGAAAAAGGGACAAATTAAAAAAATGGGCAAAAAATAATATTTAAAAAAATGAAGTACATTTTTGGAATATTATACATGTTTCCGATTTTGTTTGCATATGATTTTTACATCTGCTTCTAAATTTCTACATTACATGTATAACTACATATTTGAGACGTACAAGTGTTTACGACGGAGAGAGAAGGCATAAATCAGAGTTGGCAGGCGTTGCGTAGCCACTGAAATGTAATTTGTTTCTTCTGGCCATAATATTGATCCGACCTGATCCATATTCGGCAATCTGGTAGATATGGTAATTTCCCATGGTTCTACGTTTTTGATTTTCATTTATCTTAAAAATTGTGGATTCCACAGATTTTCGTCTTTTGTGGGGGCGGAAAGGGGCGTGGCAAAATTTTAAAACAAACTTGTGCTGGTTTGGTACCACAGGAGCTTGGATAGAAAGTTTGGTTGCTCTAGCTTTTATAGTCTCTGAGAACTAGGCGCTCATTTTAACGAATAGGCAAAGCGGATCGGGTCGCGTGTGAGAGAGAGCGAGAGGGAATGATGACTTTCGAAATGGTTTTCTTCATTGTAGCTATAATAATGATCCGATCTGATCCAGATTCAACACACTGATAGAAATAGTCTTTCTCTATGATTCTGCGCTTTTATTTTTTTTGTATCTTCAAAATTGTATACGCCACAGACTTTCGTTCTTTGTGGGGGCGGAAGGGGGCGGGGTGAAATTTTGAAATACATTTGGAGTAGTGTGATGATACAGGAGACTGGATACAAAACTTGGTGGCTCCAGCTTTTATAGTCTCTGAGATCTAGGCACTAATGAAGACGGACGGACGGACAGAGAGACATGGCTATATCGACTCGGCTATTGATGCTGATCAAGAATATATATACTTTATGGGGTCGGAAACGCCGCCTTCTGGGCGTTACACACAACCGTTATCCCCACAAATCTAATATACCCCTATACTCTTCGAGTACCGGGTATAAAAACCAATTTTCAAAATTGTTTTACCGTTATGATTCGCCACTTGACTAGCTCCATAGCTGGAGTCAAGAGCGATTTTGGGCTACTGTTCGATTTCGAGAAATTTGCAAAAAAGCAAAGGTATTCGCACGGGACAAATATAGAAGTGGTTTTCGCGGCGACCAATTCAAACTCAGATTTCAGCGAAATTTGAAGCGATATATTAATGCGAATTTCTGATTAATGTTCTGCATTGATGACACTTTAAAATTGTTTTAATTTTAAGCATGTATGGTTTTTAGTTTTTTTTAAATTCAATTTAAGCCTCTGTCGCACGGGACAAAAATTTCTTGGCTTTATAAATGTTACGAAAATTCCGTTAACCGATATTGAGAACATTTTCTGGTGTTTTTATACCCGGTACTCGAAGAGTATAGGGGTATATTAGATTTGTGGGGATAACGGTTGTGTGTAACGCACAGAAGGAAGCGTTTCCGACCCCATAAAGTATATATATTCTTGATCAGTATCAATAGCCGAGTCGATATAGCCATGTCTGTCTGTCCGTCCGTCTGTCCGTCCGTCCGTCTGTCCGTCCGTCCGTCCGTCTGTCCGTCTTCATTTGCGCCTATATCTCAGAGACTATTAAAGCTAGAGCAACCAAGTTTTGTATCCAGTCTCCGGTGTGATCACACTACTCCAAATGTATTTCAAAATTTCGCACCGCCCCTTTCCGCCCACACAAAGGATGAAAGTCTGTGGCGCATACAATTTTGAAGATACAAGAAAACTAAATACGCAGAAACATAGAGAATGACCATTTCTATCAGAGTGTTTAATCTGGATCTGATCGGATCATTATTATAGCTACAATGAAGAAAACCATTTCGAAAGTCATCATTCCCTCTCGCTCTCTCTCACACGCGACCCCATCTGCTTTGCTTATTCGTATAAATGAGCGCCTAGTTCTCAGAGACTATAAAAGCTAGAGCAACCAAACTTTCTATCCAAGCTCCTGTGATACCGAACCAGCACAAGTTTGTTTTAAAATTTTGCCACGCCCCCTTGCGCCCCACAAAAGACGAAAATCTGTGGAATCCACAATTTTTAAGAAAAATGAAAACCAAAAACGTAGAATCTTGGGAATTTACCATATCTACCAGATTACCGAATATGGATCAGATCGGATCAATATTATGGCCAGAAGAAACAAATTAAATTTCAGTGGCTACGCAACGCCTGCCAAGCGCTGACTCATTCCCTCTCTCTCTCTCTCTTATACATGTAGAAATGTAGAAGCAGTATACAAATCATATGTAAACAAAAATGGAAACATGTATAAAAATTCCAAAAAAATTCATTTTTTAATTTAAATATTATTTTCGTCCCTTTTGAGAACATATCATACATTTCATAAATCGTAGGCTCATATATGTATGTATGTATATACTGACTGAGTACCGGGTATAAGATAGAGCCGCGGCCTTTGCCGCGGCTCACAACGTTCCCTCTCGTTTTTAAATAGTTCCATATATAAGGCAGACTTGGGGGAAAAACTTTTATAAAGAATCATCTTTATATATCACTCATTATAAGTCAATTAATTAAATTGACGGATTTTCAATATATTTTAAAAATAAAATCCCGAGAAAACTATATTTAAATGCGATTTTATTGAATTTATTTTTTTGGCCTCGGTAGACCTCGTCAGAGAAATGCTCATATGTACAATGTGATGCAGTGGGAAATACACATAATAAACCATAATAGGCATTTAATCTCCACTTTGTTCAATTTTTTGAGTACGCTTTGCTTGATCAAGGTCACATCTGATCCCGTATGATCTTGATTATGCAATGGTGGTATGGTGGCCTGCCCTAGACAAAAAAACTTTTCTCAAAAAACTCAGCAGAGTTCAGAGCATGGCGAGAGCTATTCATAACTGGCGGGCTGCGCACTACCCAAGGTAAAGACCTGGATAAAATGCCTGACCTTCTTCACATAGATCTCGGGGAAAGAAGATACCAACACTTTCAGCTCTCAGAATGAGAGAAGCCAAACTCTGAAAGACATCTGCGTCTGGATATTCGACAATCCTGACGATACTCCTGCAACCACCAGAAATTACGGATTACTGTATTCCTACTGATCATTCCCGCTTCGGGAGGACTGGGAGGTGGGCAAGTCTGGAGAATGCAGTCCAAATATATGGGAAGAGTCGTCTACTGTGACGACCTAATCATCAGTCACTGCTTCAGGTTTAAGCAATAAAAAAGGTAATTTCTATTGTCTCCAAACTATCCCTAGACAGGTACTTAATGTGCCTTTTCTCGGATAGTCAAGCAACTATTAAAGCACTAGGCTTAATATCGTCTCACTCAACGGCATTCGCAGGTCTCTAAATGAGAGCGTAGAGCAGTAAAAACTGTTTCTAATATGGGTTACCGGACACAAGAACATCCAGCGGAATGATGTTGCCGACTTACTAGCCAGGCAAGAACTACAATTTTTCTCCAATCGGAGAGAGAGAAAGTAGCGATGCCAATGGCCACGTGTAGGCTTCTCACGCACGAAATCTTTGAGCAAAATGAAAACATTCAAGTGTGTGTAAGGGCGATGAAAGTAAAAAGATTTTGTTTTTGTTTTTTTTTTTCTATTTAGTATATAACGAAACATTTTTATTGATACCATTTTTTTTTTAATTTTTCTTTTAATTTTAATTTTTTTTTTTTAATTTATACAATTTTACTTAAAATAATTTTTATTGACTACTAAAATAAGTAAAAAATATAAAAAAAAGTAATCAAAATCAGATCGGATCGGATCCAGATCCAAGCAGACTTCAAATTTAGGCAAACGATGAAACTTAAAACATGCATTAAAAAAAACGAAAACAAAGAATGGTGGCATTTTATTGTTTTTAAATAAGAAAAAACCAAATACTAACAAATACCAATAATAATTTTTAGATAAAATCTACGAAAGGATACTAAAAACTGTAAGTCAACAAAATATTTAATGTTATGTTTTACAGTGCTTTTTCGGAAAAAAACACATAATACGCATTCAAAATAATATTTCTATTTTACTGTACGTAGGCGTGCGTCTGTGTTTTCCTATATAACATTTATGCACATGAATTGAGAAGAGCTCATCTATTCTATTTTGCGCACAAAGCACGATACAATTTTCAAAAAGTGTTTTTGAAGACACTTATTGAATCTTATTGAGAGACCGATTCGTTTCTTCGGTTGAGCCAAGTTGCAGAGGTTTGCAGCCGTTTGAAACTGCAAAGTTAAATAGAACCAGTTATAAGAAACTTCCGTTATGTGAAAATTAGAAGCAATACCTCTGAGAAAAAATACAACATTTTTAAAAAATTCTTTAAAAAACTAAACCTAGAAAAAGAACCAAAATTCTTTAAAAAATGTAAAATCTTCAAATCTATCAGAAAAAATCATTTTAGGCGACAACGGAAATGTCGTGTTGATTAGTGTAATGATTCGACGTGATCCAAATTCAGCAATCTGGTAGATACGGTAATTTCCTATGATTCTGCTTTTTGGTTTTTTGTTTCTTAAAAATTGTGCATTCTACAGATTTTCGTTTTTTGGGGAGGCAGAAAAGGTCGTCGCAAAATTTTGAAATACACATTTTTTATGATACGAAAAAACCAAAAACGCAGAATCATGGAAAATTACCGTATCTACCAGATTGCCGAATCTGGACCAGTTCAGATCCGTATTATGTCCAGAAGGAAAACATTAAATTTCAGTTGCTACGCAACGCCTTTCAAGTACTTACTCATTCCTTCTCTTTCTCTCGCATATACTACCATGAACCGTATATATGTAATGAAGAATATGTACATGTAAAAAATATATGTAAACAAACATGGAAACAAATGACATTTAATAAATAAATAATTTCAATTCGATATTTTTTTTAGCAAAAATTTAATTTTTCCCTTTTACGAACATATAATATATTACAAAAATCGCACTCATATATACTGACTGAGTACAGAGTATAAAGTAGAGTCGCAGCCTCTGCCGCGACTTACATAGTTCCCCCTCGTTTTTGGTTTAGTTTTATTAAAGAATTTTTTTTAATTTGATATTTTTTTCATGTTTTTTTAGAGGCATTAGTTTTATTTGTCAGATAACTTAAGCTTTTTATATCTAGTTATATTGAATTTTGCAGTTCAAGAAAGCTGATAAACAGCTATATATTGCGGCCAAACATTTTTTAGTTTCAACTTATTGTCGGGAAGATGTAAGGCTTTCAAATTTAAATTTGATAATTTTTTTGCGATAGTTATGTTTGGATTGTTATTTGAACCTTAAAAACTACGGAATATGTAGACGTGCCTGAATTTTTGATTTTAGATAAGCATATTAATTAGTCTTCGCACCTTGGGGCCTTTGCTTATTTTACATTTTAAAATTCATAACTTCTAAACTAATAAAGCGATTTTAAAAATTTTAAAACCAATAACTAGAAAACTTCTTAAGCTTTAAAATGAATGTTCGTCAAGAGTGCTAGGTATACGTGGTGTCAAAGTTAAAAAATACTTTCGAGCATATTTTACCTGTACAATTCAAATTAAAAAGAATTGTTTTTAATCATAACTGAATTTTTTTTTTAAATTCAATGACTACACGTCGTTTTTATAATATATAATATAATTAAGGTAACTAGGGTAAGGTAACAGCATTAAGTTAATTAAGGCTAATATCTAATAAACTTAACATTTCGGAACTATAGTTGCTATCTTCCAAATCCTTCCGTGATCGCTGCGGTGCAAGAAGTGGATCCGATGAGGTTGCCAGCATGTTAAAAAGGTCTTTATTTTGCCGAACCCGAAATATTTTGTTCGTATTAGTGTATCTGAACCTTTTGAAGTCTTTGCTTTTACATTCCTTTGCTTGTTCGGACAGCTCTGCAATTGGTAAGCACTGATACTCTATTAAGTCCTTTCCATGAGCCAAAATCTTATGTACCGTGGGGTTACATTTTTTCTGAGGATACAATTCAATCAAAAGTTAAGCTGTTTGCGATGCGTACCATATATCATTTCTTTGCAGTTTATAAGATTTAGGATAACAGTCAACCTTTTAATGATCTCATAGTTAACACCTGTTGTCAAAGATGTAATTTTATCATTTTCAAAAATTCTCCTCGAAGTTTTGCCATCATTCGTATTTCGGTATCCGTGCTTTTGGGTAGAAAACTTTTAATCCTAGCTTCTGAAAGAATTCAGCTTGTATATCTTTCTTTCTACTCTGTATATCCTCACGAGGTGTATTATCTGTTTTTGTTTCTACTGGCCTAGGAAGTGTGTAGGCTAGCTTCAGAATAATTTCCATACACTTTATTCTGCAATGCAACGGAGAAATACCATATTCGTAGCAGTTCTCCTCACCCGTTGAGTCGTCTAATCTGTGAAAGTCTTTTTGAGTTTTTTTTACAAATGGAACGCCTCAAAGTTGAGGAGGTATTTTTAATTTTATTTATACTTTTCCAGCAATCATAGTCAGGAAGAAATCAAACTTACTCGTGAATGTTTTTCCTTTATTGTTTTGAAAAACAGTAGGTTTCAGTTGGCTAATTTAATGTTGTATGTCGCTTACAGTTGATTTAATCAATTCAAAGGGCTTCTTCGCATATTCAAGGAAAATAGCGCGGTAAAAATGAGCTTATGATGGTCGAAGATTTCTGCATTGTTCAGAAGGCTCCCTCCTTAGACGTAGGGGTACTACAGAATCCATAAACATATTTTCATCAGAAATAGTTTCCACATTTTGTTCAACATTTGTTAAACAGATATACAATATATAGTCAGGTAGTACTTATAATACAACATTTAGCAATGTTATCAATTAACAACACACATGCTACAGCCAAATTTGTATGCACTCTTCTTCCTCCTTAGACCTGTCGCGATTTCAACGCGAGGTATCCCTAGTTTTTTGGCTTACGTTTCCAAAATGCAGAGTTTCGGCAATATAGACTTTGTAAATATGAAAGGTATATATTATAGCTATCACGTGTGTGGCCCCGCGTCGACACCATGATTTATTTCCGAGCTCTATTCCTGGAGAGTTCAAAGAATACGAAAAATTAGAGTATATTTTAAACATTTATAATTTTATAAGTATTTCAGTTATATTCAAAATTGATAAAACAGAACACTAAGATTGAACATACTTTTTAGATAAAGTAAAAATATTGAAGATCGATTGCTTACATCGCCCAATATTCAGTTTGAAAGTGGTGAATTTTCTTAAAAATTGTCATTTATTCGACCTCACGAATAATTTCTCAACTTTGAGGAGCTCTTGCACCCATAATTACACTACTCGACAAATTTTAACCTTTTTTTTCGCTGTCTCCAAAAATGACTTTTTCTAATAGATTGGGAGATTTAAAATTTTTTTAAGAATTATGGTTTTTTTTCATGGAGTAGTTTTTTTTTTAAGAATTTTTTAAAAATCTGGTATTTTTTTTCATAGGTAGTGCTTATATTTTTCACATAACTCTCGTTTCATACAACTGGTTGTATTGAACTTTGCAGTTGCTGATAATGCTGATAATGCTGATAAATGCAGCTATAAATCCGACTCAGACACTTTGTAGCAGCAACTTAGCGTCTGGCAGATATTAAGCTTCCAAATTGAAATTTCATCATTTTTTTCGGTATTTTTTACCCGAAATTTTGACTTTGAAACTTTCGGAAAAATCGAAAAAAAAATAAATGAATGCATTGATTTTTGGTTTTAGATAGACACATTAATTAGGCGTCGTTTAAGGTATCGCTTATAAAAATATAAAAATAAACGGCTAAGTTATAACCGTTTGACCAAAACGACCCAAATCTCATTTTATCTGAAAAAATACCGAAAAATACTTGAATTTATTTAAGTGTTATGATACTTAAATATTTTTATTGTTATTGCTTGTTACTATTTTTAAAATGGTTTGTCTGTCTTCTTTTGTCATTTAAGTCAGATTCTTTTATGAGAGTCCACACATAGTCGCCCAACATATTCTCATTCCAAACACCTTGATACCGTCGTTCCATAGCTTTTAATTGTTGGTGAAATCTCTCTCCGTGTTCATCACTAACATCCCCAAGGTTTTGCGGAAAAAAGTCTAAGTGGGAGTGCAGGAAATGGATTTTGAGTGACATGTTGGCTCCAATTTGTTCATAATTCTTAAGTAGGTCTTGAACGATTTTAACGTAATCATCACTCTTTCTGTTACCAAGAAAATTTGTTGTAACCAGTCGGAACGAGTTCCAGGCTGCTTTTTCATTCGTAGATAAAATATTTTCAAATCCACCATTTTTTAGTAGTTTTCGAATTTGGTGGCCAGCACATGAAGTTGACCGGCTTGAGTTGTCCATTTCAATTAGAAACAAGTGGTATTTTTCGAAAACACACGATCGTATTCTGCTGGAAGTCAGAACTACACTGAGGCAGGGATACTATAGGTACAGAGTTTTTTATGAATAGCTTGAAGAAGAAAGGTCAAATATCTGCGGGACCAGCACCTGTGAAGGAAAAAGGTCAACATTTGACCCTACAGGTATTTATGTATATTTATCCTCACCAAGGCTTAGTTATAAGGAATAAAACTGTCCACAACATTTACACCCCAAATAAATATGACCAGGTAAGATATATATCCGATATATGTATATCAATACCTAAGACTCGGTAAAACCAAAATTACAGGTCCTTTTTGTCTTTTGCAATCCCATTTTGGAAGTTGGACCAAAAACGTACCGGACGGTATTTTTTCAGGTAAAAGTCATTTTGGGTCGTTTTGGTCAAACGGTTATAACTTAGCCGTTTGATTTTATATTTTTATAAGCGATACCTTAAACGACGCCTAATTAATGTGTCTATCTAAAACCAAAAATCCAGGCATTCATTTATTTTTTCGATTTTTCCTGAAGTTTCAAAGTCAAAATTTCGGGTAAAAAATACCGAAAAAAATGATGAAATTTCAATTTGGAAGCTTAATATCTGCCAGACGTTAAGTTTCTGCTACAAAGTGTCTGAGTCGGATTTATAGCTGCATTTATCAGCATTATCAGCAACTGCAAAGTTCAATACAACCAGTTGTATGAAACGAGAGTTATGTGAAAAATATAAGAACTACCTATGACAAAAAATACCAGATTTTTAAAAAATTCTTTAAAAAAAAACTACTCCATGAAAAAAAAAAAACATTCTTCAAAATTTTTAAACATCCAAATCTATCAGAAAAAGTCATTTTTGGAGACAGCGGAAAAGTCGTGTCGACTAGTGTTATTAACCGATTTAAAAAACCAGGGCGGGAACGTTGTGAGCCGCGGCCTTTGCCGCTCTACCTTATACCCGGTACTCAGTCAGTATATATGTACATACATATATGAGCTTGCGATTTATGCAATTTATTATATGTTCGCAAAAGGGACGAATTAAATTTTGGGCAAAAAATAATATTTTAAAAAATGAAGTCAAATAATTTTTGGAATATTATACATGTTTCCAATTTTGTTTGCATGTGCTTTTTACATCTGCTTCTACTTTTCTACATGTATCACTACATATTTGAGAGAGGGAAGGAGTCAGCACTTGGCAGGCGTTGCGTAGCCACTGAAAATTAATTTGTTCCTTCTGTCCATAATATTGATCCGACCTGATCCAGATTCGGCAATCTGGTAGACGGACGGACGGACAAACAGACATGGCTATATCGACTCGGCTATTGATGCTGTTCAAGAATATATATACTTTACGGGGTCGGAAACGCTTCCTTTTAGGTTTTACACATAACCGTTATCCCCACAAATCTAATATAGCCCTATACTCTTCGAGTACCGGGTGTAAAAATCTTTTAGATCCATAATCGTTAAGTATTCTCTATCGATTATATATTTTACGCGTTCATGAAAAAATATTTTTGAAACGCTCTTTGGGCAGAGGCCCCACTGTGCGTCGTTTAAGGTATCGTTTGTAAGAATCGATGCATAAAACGTTTTAGTTACAGCTGTTTGACCAATCGTTTGTATTCCGAATTTTGCAGTTATCGGCAACAATATACATCGGCAAAATTTGGCATATCCATTTGGTTCAAACGGTGTCGTCTAAAGACTAAAGATCTGATAGTCGGGCGCCATTGTCTTCTACATAGCTTGTATTATCGTCCTTGTTTCTGGCTGGCTTGCTTGTTGTTGTGGACGATGTCATTTTTATACCCTGTACTCGAATAGTATAGGGGTATATTAGATTTGTGGTAATAACGGATGTGTGTAACGCACAGAAGGAAACGTTTCAAACCCCATAAAGTATATATATTCTTGATCAGCATCAATAGACGAATCGATATAGCCATGTCTCTCTGTCCGTCCGTCCGTCTTCATTAGTGCCTAGATCTCAGAGACTATAAAAGCTGGAGCCACCAAGTTTTGTATTCAGTCTCCTGTGTTTTAACACTACTACGAGTCTATTGTAGATCTATTGTAGAAATTGGATGCACAATTTTGATAGCTCAGGAAAACCAAAAACGCAGAATTATAGAGAATGACCACATCTATCAGAGAGTTGAATCTGGATCAGATCGGATAATTATTATAGCCACAATGAAGAAAACCATTTTGAAAGCCATCGTTCCCTCTCGCTCTCTCTCACACGCGACCCTGTCTGTTTTGCCTATTCGTCCAAATGAGCGCCTAGATCTCAGAGACTATAAGAGCTAGAATAACCAAATTTTCTATTCAAACCCCTGTGATATCACTACAATACAAGTGTATTTCAATATTTTGACAGGCCCCCTTTCGCCCCCAAAAAGAACAAAAATCTGTGGAATCCACAATTTAATAGATGAAGAGGAAAACCAAAAACGCATAATCATGGAAAAAAACCGGTATCTACCAGATTGCCGAATCAAGATCAGATCGAACCCCTATTATAGTCAGAAGGAATAAATAAAATTTCAGTCGCTACGCAACGCCTGCCAAGTGCTTACTCATTCCGTCTCTCGCACACACTTCCACGTCTCGTATAAGTAGTTCTACCTATACATGTAGAAAGATAGAAGCTGATGTAAAAGTATATGTTAACAAAAATGGAAACAGATAACTTTTAATATATACAAATCTTGCATAGGATTCGACCTAAGTTTTTGAAACTTTCATTTGGGCCAAAATTTAATTTGTCACTTTTGCGAACATTTGCTTTGAACGGTTTGCTTTGGAGTATACTGGTTCCGTGTTACTTCCAGTTCTGGGGGTTCTGGATAACATGGTTTTGATAGTCCAATTGGCTCTCTCTAGGGGGCTTTCTTGGGGACAGTAGGGCGGGTTATGTTTTTTCTCTACCTCGGCTTTTTGGAGAAATGCTTCGAAGGATCGGCTGGTAAATTGAGGGCCGTTCTCGCAAAAAACTTTGGTACTCCAAAACGGCTGGGATTCGCTCATTAAAAGCTCGTTTGAGTTTAATTGCGGTGGCCTTCTTCAATGGAACTATTTCGACCTACTTTGAAATGATATCGAAGAATACTAGCAAGGGTACCTCATTTAGAGCGCGGTAGGGGTCCAATGAAATCGGCACACAGTGTTGCGAATGGCTCGTTGATTCCGCGGGTGAGCATTTTGCCAGCTTGTCTCAGTTATATGATTTTGAACTTCTGGCAGCTGAGACATACTGTTTATTGTTGTTTAAAGTTTAACAATGTACAGTTAAGCTGTAAAGGTAAAATTACATGTCAACTAATTAATCGAAAGGGCTAAGGCAAATACTCAGACCCGGTGGGGCTGATTATAATCAGAGTAGTTAGAAAGACAGAGTTGGAGATGAAGAGGAAAGTAATGCTAGTCGGGCGGGAAGGGACAGCAATACTAATAAGGCTGATGAGGACAGTCGATTCGACCTCACCAGAGAGAAGCTTATAGAGGAAGAGAACTCCTTGGCAGATTTTACGGGATTTAAGAGAGTGGAGGTTAATTAGGCGCAACTCACTTTCAAAAGAGGGGAGATGGATCGAAGGGTAACAATTGAGTCCGCGGAGAGCAAAGATGAGGAACTGTTTTTGTACTGAAATTTTTGGTAGTGAGGAGACCAGACACAAGAACCATATTCTAAGATAGGCCGGACCAGAGAAACGTACTGAAGTTTCGTAGTATACGGGTCTGTAAATTCCTTAGACCATCTTTTGACAAATCCAAGGACTCCTTTGGCTTTGTTAGAGATAGTAGAGATATGTGAGTAGAAACATAGATTGGGTACAAAGGTAATGCCCAAGTCGTTAACTTTGAAGAGGCTTGTAGGATAATGTTGTAGGATAATTTTATTGATTGAGTTATCGGAAAGTTATGGCTTATTGCGATGAAAAGTCATAAAATTGCATTTAGAAATGATTAGAAGTTCGACCTCTTGAATTGTTAAAAGCATCAAGATCTGATTGCAGAGATAGCGGGGACAAGGGGTCACTGTAGGAAAAACATATCTTTACGTCATCAGCATAACATAGGACTAGGGAATGAGATAAAATTTGAGGAAGATCGTTAATAAATAGGTTAAATAGCAAGGGACACAGATAGCTACCTTGAGGAACCCAGAATGAGACAATAACAGGTTTAGAGAGAAAGGAGTTAAAGCAGAACGGTTACAAAGGTAAGAATTAGTCCAGTAAAGAAGCTTAGTCGGAAACCCTAGAAGAGACAGTTTATGAATAAGTAGATTATGATTGACGGAGTCGAAGGCTTTACTAAAGTCAGTATAAACGACATCATTTTGACACTGTTTAGCAAATCCCGAAGTTTCAAAGGTGGAAAATTCAAGGAGATTAGTAGAAACTGAGCGACGTTTAATGAATCCATGCTGAAAGGGAACTATATAGGATTCTTTCCAGACTGTGGGAAAGTCACCAGTCCTGAGAGACAAGTTGAAAAGTTTTAGGAGAGGCACGCAAAGAGATTCTGCACAAAGTTTAAGAACAGCACTCGGAACCGAGTCTGACCCAGTGGAGAACGAAAACTTGCACGATTTTAAATTTGTTAGGAGACCATCATAGTCGATGAAGGGGGGGAGGATACAGTTAGAACTATTTATAGGGATAGGATAACAGTAACTACTACTAAAGTCGTTCGATGAGGCTAGGATAGAGGGAAAGTTAATAGACGGGACAGAGTAGCAACATGGAAAAAGGAAGCGTACAGATCAGCAATATCACAATCCCTATCGGCATAACTACCATTTAAGTGTAGAGAAAAAGGAAATTGGAAAGATTTAAGTTTAGAATCAACAAACCTGAAGAATTGTTTAGGGTCGCGTTTAAAGTTAAGCTTGCATTTGGTTAAGTATCTATTGTAGCACAATGTATTAAATAAGGAGAATTTCGAGTTTGCAATTGAGTACTAGCAATGACCAATCGATCTGGTTTAGAGTAGTATTCAAGAAGAGAAAATCAGTCCTCTTGAAACAAAAGATATTCGAAGGCTTAATAAACGACTTTATAAGGCCTGAAGAAGGAAACAGGAAATCAATAGCAAGTATGGGATGGTATGGGTTTTCAGGGAATGATAGAGGTGATCCTCGACATACCAAAGTGCTCGAAGCATCGGTAGTGAAGACGAGGTCAAGGGTCCTATACATGCTATTGCGTATGCCATTTACCTGGCCTAACGATGTATCAGACAGAGAATCAACGAAGTCATGCTGCATAGATGGGAACATTAAGTTTGAGTCATTGGATGGGGACCAAGTGACATTAGGGAGATTAAAGTCACCGAGGACAATAAGACGATCAGAATCACTAAGCTGAGACGAAACGGACTAAAGATGGGTAGCGCGAAGCATATAAGTTGTAAATTCAGACGACGGTGGGATGTAAGAGCATGATATGAGTAAGTTAAAAGAACAAAGACGATTTTTAACTACGATAATTTCAAAAGTGTTGAGCTCATCGATGGAAAAGAGTTGGGAAGTTAAGTTGGAACGAACAGCAATTAGGACGTCGCCACCTCGAGATGGTCGATCAGATCTACATATATATGTTAAAATTGTCTACAAAAATCTCGGAATCCGAAATTGAGGAATTAAGCCATGTTTCAGAGAAGGCGATAATATCGAAAGATGACTGCACAGGCCACGTACATTCTGATAAATGATCTTTAGAGGTAGAGAAGAATTCAATTTTTTGACAGAAGGTAAATCGGTAGATGGTGTTGGAAAGATTCCTATACGAGGGGCGAAGATCGAGATCGGCTTTTGAAGATGTGACAGATAGTCTGTTCGGTCCATAAAGCGGGTTCTAACACAGTCCTGATAAACTTCTGTGGGACAAGAATTTTAAAGGAGGAAATACTACGTTTTTTCTTGAAGATAAATTTACTACGATGCCAGAGGAGCTATTGATGTTAACGTTAGAGAAGATATAATCTCGAACCATTACATCAGCAGCCGATTCCATAAGACGCGAGACAAATATTGATTTTAGAAAAGCGACAGCGAATAGAGTAGATCGGTCAAGAGGGATCACATGGTTTATGGGTGAGGCAGAGGCGGGTTCTACCCGAGGAGCAGGTCCAGATGGGATAGCGCTGGCTAAGGAGCCAGTGCGAGCCGTTGTGGAAGGAACGACTTCAACTTCCATGCTGACAGCAGTGTCGAGGGCTTCATTAGAGGGCACATAAACACCAAGAACGAGATGATAATTAATGTCCGGTTGGACAATTTGGGCAAACACAGGTACAGGATGATCATTACCGTCCAGTTGGACATGCTTGGCAGACACGGCCACAGGAGAGACAGCAGGTGAAGAGCCAGCCGTCTCTTTCGATGTAGATGCATGTACATCGATTCCTTAGCGCTAAAGTCGATCAATGCTGGCAAACTGATAGGAGGAGCATGAATGTCGTTAACTGCATGAGAATTATTACTATGAACACTGGGCAGACTAGGAGTAACCTTTCTTTTCTTTGGAGACTCATTTATAATTTTAATTTCCGGAATTCTGTCTCATAAAGGTTCTCATATCGGCTTCAACTGCCCTGCAATCCCAACAAGTCCAGTTGAGACCGCAGCGGGTCTTAATCAGATCGACAATTCGATCACTAATATGTCCAAAGCCCGCGCAGCTAGAGTGAGCCGTGTTGTCACCACAACCAGCAGGAAATAAATGTTTGACGTGTAGCTACCGAACGACGACCATAACAGTGCTTAGCAAAACACGAGCGCATTGTTTAATATTAAAAACAATATGTATGAAAAAAAGAAAAAAGAAAGGTAAAATATAAGTCGGTGTGGGGCAAAGATAGTGACTTTAAGCTTGTGTTACACAATTGCGCGCACAAGCACGAACAAAACAGTCACAATAACAGCAAGTGAACGGAGAGACACAGAGAGACGATAAAAACACAGAGAGACAAACACAGAGCGGCGGCTAATGCAGTGCGTGTGTGCTGGAATGACAACAGATAAGCTGAGGGTAGATAAAAACAGAGAGCGGTTCAGAGAGAGCAAGCGCACCGCACTAGAGTTAGCAACAACAAATGGCTGCGATTAAGAATGTGCAGAGAAGTTAGGAATACACGATAGGAATTGAAAATTGGAAATAAATACAAAAAAAAAAGCTTGATGCGTATGCACTCACATCAAACAGATTGCACGATCCGTTAGGAACACCAGAAATAAGTAAAAAACACAATCACTTTAACAGCAGATTGACAATTTTTTAACAATTATTTAAGTAAGAGCGAATTAGAGCTCGATCGTCTGAAACGATATATCGATATATCATTAATATCCTCGGACATATCGTGGCACGTCTCGGTAAAGTACCTCTGCAATATTCTAGTGAACGTTTTCCGAAGGACGAGGTGCCCGGCGGACGACTGGTCGTGGCATTCGTGAGCGGCTATCTATAAGCACACAAAGCTCCAACGATAGAAAGCCTTCATCGTCGGCTCGGTGTGACAGATGTCGGTAGAGTTTTCTATTCTCGTAAGAGTGATCCACATATTTCTGGGGTTCGTCTCATAGTACTGGTACTGTTGTAGTTCGAGTGCCCATCTTGCCACTCTACAAGAGGGCCTTTCTAGAGTGTTCAATCACTTTAACGCGAAATGATCAGTGATGACATTGAATCGGTAGTCTTTGAGGTAACAGTGAAGTTTTTTAATCGCCTATATTACGGCTATGCATTCTTTATCTGTGGCAGAATAGTTCTCTTAGACCAACTAACGTATGCGATAACTCGTTACTTCCCCTCGATCTCTTGTGTAAGGACGGTGCCTATTTCGAGATTGCTCTCGTCGGTCTGTAGGGAAATCTTGGCATCGGATTCCGGGCAATTGAGCACTTGGGCGTTAGAAGTTCTTTCAGGTTGCACTAGTCAACACGAAATTTCCGCTGTCGCCTACTTTTTCTGATAGATATGGAGACTTAACATTTTTTAAAGAATCTATGTTTTTCTAGGTTTAGTTTTTTTTAAGAATTTTTTAACATAACTGAAGTTTCCTATAACTGGTTCTATTAAACTTTGCAGTTTTGAAAAAAGCTGACAAATGCAGCTGTAAGTCCGACCCAGACACCTTGTATCTGCAGCTTAGGTTAGGTTAGGTTAAGGCGGCTGTCAAGCTCCACAGGAGCCAGTCACACTTGGGCCGGTTTCGGGCCGTTGTAATACCGCGGGAGGTGTTCCCCTTCAGCCATCTCATGAGACCCGAACATATCAGCAGTTATCCCATCCTGACGCTCTTACGAAGTTTGCAATCTCTCTGGGACAGATTTTGGACATTTCTTAAATGTCTGAGACATAGGGCATGCCCAGGTATTGTAGCCTTCTCCTACTGAGAGCCGGACAGGAGCAGAACAGGTGTTCCACCGTTTCCTCCTCCTCCTCATCTCTACAGCTACGGCAGAAATCATTGTATGGGGCTCCCAGCCTGTTGGCATGGGAGCCTATCAGCCAGTGCCCCGTGAGGGAGCGGATGACAACGCTGCACCTTTTCCTGCCGAGCCTACATAGCTCTAGTGTGCGCTTCCTGTCAATGGTAGACCATGTTTGCCTGGATATGCGACATAGTGGTGCTGACCGCCACGCATTGTCTGCTCGTCGCTTATATAGCTCCTTTATAATAAGCCTACAGGTGGCCATAGGCATGCATAGGCCTTCTCTTGGAGAAGGGGTATTGTGGTACCTGATCTGGTCAGCTCGTCTGCCTTGCAGTTGCCCTCAATGTCCCGGTAACCCGGGACCCAAATAAGGCTGATGGCATATTGTTGGGCCATCTCGTGAAGAGATTTGCGGCAATTTGCCACTGTGGCCGAGTTCGAGGAAATCGCATGAAGCGATGTGATCGCAGCTTGGCTGTCGCTGTATATGTTTACAGTTGTTGTTGCCGTTGAGGCTGTTTGCAGGAGCTTCAGTGCTTCCATGATCGCAATGACTTCCGCTTGGAACACACTGCAGTGATCTGGGAGCCTAAAGGAGTGCCTGATTTCGAGTTGTTCGGAGTAAATCCCTCCTCTAACTTTGTTATCCAGCTTCGAGCCATCTGTAAAGATGCTTATGGCCGTGTCCTGGCCTGGTGGTCCCTTAAGCCACTCGTCTCTGCTAGGGATAATTACATTGAAGGGAGTACCAGTGTGTTCCTTTGGAACGCAGTAGTCCGTCTTCGTTGGGACGGTACTACTGGCAAGTATAGATGAGTGACCCCTGGTATGTGACGTCCATTGTCCGGAGTCTCTCAGACGTATCGCGGCAATTTCTGCCCTCTCTTTTCCCTCAAGTTCGAGGCTTTGGTGATTTAGGATGGCGTTTAGTGCATCGTTCGGGGTGGTGCGTAATGCTCCACTAATGCATAGGGCTGCGGTTCGCTGAACCTTGCCAAGTTGTTTGGTTGTCGATCCTTTTGATAAGGTCGGCCACCAAACTGTAACTCCATAGAGTAAGATTGATCTTACTATTGCTTGGTATATCCATTGGACTACGCTTGGGTTCATGCCCCACTTCAAGCCAATAGCTTTTTTACAGGAGTATAGGGCTATCGTAGCCTTCTTTACTCTGTCCTTTACGTTCAGGTTCCAGTTCAGCTTCTTATCAATTACAAACCCTAGGTAACTAGCACTGTCGCTGAAGAAGAGCCTGCATCCATTTAGTATAGGAGGGTTGAGGGGCGGAATCTTGTACTTGCGTGAGAATAGCACGAGTTCCGTTTTTGTAGGATTTACTCCCAATCCTCGCGATTTTGTCCATTCTGACAGTCTCGCGAGCTTAGTGCTCATAAGGTCACACAGTGTTTGAGGGTATTTCCCCGAGAAACTGATTGCCACGTCATCCGCGTATGCTACTATTTTGCAGCCCCCCCCCCTACAGATCACATAGAATCTTATTGACTGTCATGTTCCACAGAAGGGGAGACAGGACACCACCTTGCGGAGTGCCTCTGTTGACATACCAAGATTGCGTGGACGATCCCATCGATGATGTCACCGTCCTGCATGTGAGCAATTGATCGATGAGCAGCACCAAGTGACCGTCCACACCCAGGTCAGTCAGTGCTTCCGTAATGGCACTTGGGACGACGTTGATAAAGGCTCCTTCGATATCGAGGAAGGCTATAAGAGAGTATTCTTTGAGTTGTAGGGATTTCTCTACAATTGAGACTACTTCGTGGAGCGCCGTTTCCGTGGATCTTCCTTTCCGGTAGGCATGTTGTGCTCCTGACAGCATTTGAGGACTAACAATTGTCCTAAGATGTAGTCCGACAAGTCTCTCGAAAGTTTTGAGAAGAAAGGACGAATGGCTGATTGGTCTAAAGTCCTTTGGAGTCGAATGCGAGGCCTTTCCCGCTTTGGGGATAAAGACTATTTTCGCCTTGAGCCATTCTTGTGGTATGGTCCCCACAGCCAGTATCTTCCTGAAGATACATTGTAGCCAGTTAATGGCTGGGTCTCCGACCTTTTGCAGTTGGGCCGGAATGACCTGGTCCGGACCTGGCGATTTGAACGGGTCAAAGCTGTTTACCGCCCAGCTTATTCCGTTTGGTGAAAATATGGTCTGGGGCTCTCGAAGGATAAAACCGTTTCGATATACCTGTGGTCGGAGAAGGAATGGTCCTCTAGGACTCTCCATCTTTCCACTTTGTCTGACAGATTGTGAGACACTAGAGTGAGGTCAATAACCTCCTGTCGGATTTTTATAATAAATGTGGGGTCGTTACCCCGGTTACATATGGCTAAGTTCGAGTTCATTATAAAGCTGAAAAGTGACTCACCCCTTGTATTTGTGTCCGTGCTCCCCCATTGGGTGTGGTGAGCATTGGCATCGCAGTCTATTAGTAGGCTTGTGTTGGACCTCTCGCTGTCGCTGGTGAGCTTGCAGACGAGGTCGTTGGGAGGATCGCTTTCCTCATGGGCCATGTAAGACGACATCAGCCTCAGATGTGTCCGCTTTAGCTCTAGGCTTACCGTTGTATTGTCACCATTGCTGAAGTTGTGGAGCAGAAAGATATTAAGGTGCTTTCTTGCGAGAATGCAGGTACGAATTTTACCTTCGGTTTGGGGTACAATGAGCTTGTACTCCCTCGTCGCTAACCCACAGACCTTGGCTCCGACTATCCAAGGCTCCTGGATTAGGACAACGTCGGCTCCGCTTGCATCCAAGCGGAGTATGAGTGCAGCGGATGCTGCTTTACAGTGGTGGAGATTTATTTGAAGGAGTCTAAAAGACATCTTCACGGATCTCCACCACTGTAGTGTCGGCGTCTGAGTCGTCGGAAGCTTCGTCTCGACACATCGCCTCAAAATCCCGCATTAATTCTGCGTCTGAGGAGTAGCATTCCTTTGGCTCCAGCTCGTTGTCGGGTGCCTCGATCTCCGAGGCCACATCCTGCGCGACTGGGTTGTCGACAGGACGAGCCTCGGCCGTGGCAGCGTCCGACTTGCACACCTTTATGGTGACCGAGCTGAAGCCAAAGTTCAGCTCTCCTTTAGCTGCCTCTATTGGGGCCAGCGATTCTTTGTTCAGGATGATAACGGCCTGGTTTGTCGGCCCCTTTGACTCCTCAACCTTGACCACCTCCAGTCAAGAGTTGGAAGTGTCGGATTGCACCTCTGCAACATCTTGAGGATGCGCTCAGGCTCCTTAAAGGTAGCCGGCTCCCATAATCTTGCCCTCGGTCTACTGGGCACCTCGCTCCAGTCTACCGCGACTAGCTTCGCCCCGGCGTAGACCTCTCCGATCTGCGCCACCGCTGCTTTTGCTTCACGGAGCGCTCGTCATCGCAGGCAACAACTTTGATGCTGCCTCTCCTTGGCAATCTGCGCGAAGGAGATATTGGTCACCACCCTCGACCTTTTCGCGACCGGGCCGGGTGTTTCTTGCGACCGTTGTCTCTTTGGTTGAGAGACCATTGCGAAGTTTTGGAGCACCGATGTGGCCCCCTCCACCTTCTTGAGCCAGTCTGCTGATGGACTGACCTCTGTGTTGGCATTTTGCCGACGGAGTATGTGCCCTGCACTCCTCCTTTCGGCATACGTATGCTTTCTGGCTTGGGCGCTGGTTGAGGGCAAATCGTCACCCTCCACCTTACCAGAAGGTCGGGCAGCCGCAATATTGCTTAGCTGCCTTTCCACGGTGTTGGTGTTGGGAGCTGGTCCGCCCCCCACCCCAGATTCGGGATGGGACCCACTCGGGTTCACCCCAGCGCTTACCGCTTTGCAGGTCTGTCCTGCTGTTGAGCTGGTCGGGCCGGGCCTTTGGGCCGATGCCTTCCCATGCGGGGGATTGCTCCCAGTTGACGTTTGGGGAGTGTCAGACTCTGTTTGTTTTTTTGTTGTTTTTTGTTTTTTAATTGGTTTTTATACATTATACATCCCACGAGATGCAGTGAAAGGGAACGGTCAGCCCGGGCAGAGATCCACGTTGCCCGGGTAAGGCATCATTAGAACAGGGGGCTGCCAAGTCCCTGAGCTCTCCGTTCGAGACTGGGCTAGTTTTTAGACCGGGCCCCAGCCAGGCTGACTCTCGGCACGGGTCGAATGACACCTTAGCCCAGACCGGTGTGAGGTGAGTGTGGGGGGTGGGATGTGGGTAGATAGGGAAGTTAGGAAGGGGGAGTGTGTGAGCTACTATACGAGGCGGCACCACAAGCGCATCGTCAGTGTTGCTGCTTCGCGAACATCCGCTGGCTGTCCGGGACTGCTTATTTTCGGTGGTCTCCCTGAAGAGAACCGATTATTCGCAGCTAACCTACCTTTTTTAGGGGTAGGCCTTTCGCTATCCGCAACCTGCGACCCGTCCGGTAGCCTCAGCTAGGCCCCCTCTGAGCCACCTCACGCGCTCATCAGACCAGAAGCTGCAGCTTAACGTCTGGAAGATATTGCGCTTTCAAATTCAAATTTTATAATTTTTTTTCGTATTTTTCCTTAAAATTTTGAATTTGAGAAATCAGGAAAAGTCGAAGAAAAAAATATTTTTAAATCTATTTAAAAAGAGTTTCTGCACAGTCCTGACCGACGATAGCGTCCAAGTGGGCGAACGTGAAGGGCTGCATGTGTACGTCGATGACTGCGTCGATGGTCCGTTACTGATGCCAAAGCGCAATACTATTCACTGATAGTGTCCTCTTCAGAGTGAATGCCGTTGCCTGCCTGCTACCGTTGGTAATGGGTACTTGCCAATACCCATTTTTAAAGTCGAGTCGTGATAAACTATGCGTTCTTGAGGCATTCCAGGATATAGTTTATTTTAGGTGAAGGGTGGGCGTCAGGAATAGAAAGTTCGTTCAGTTGGCGAAACACATGAGCTATTGTCCGTTCTTTGAGGGTGAAGAGCTCGATAATGGCTCGAGAGAGATGGGTGTCAACGACACCATATTAGAGAGCGCGTACTTCGAGTAATTCGACGAATGCTAGCGGGTCTTCGCGGCCATTGAATTGGATGCCCCAGTGTCAGATTCTGTCAGACATCTGGGAGGTACAAAGGGACAAAGTATTCTAGTGAGCTCCAGTCTCGATGTGTCTTTGTGTTGTATCAGTCAGAAGAAAGGCCCTCCTTATAGACACTGGGCTGGACTGAGATGACCTGGGCATTTGGATATTGTCCTCGGACGTCAGGGCTACTTTGGGCACGCTGCTTTTGCCTATTATGGTCGGGGGTACTTGCAGACCAAGTTTGCAAGTTTACCTTCGATGTTTACCTTCGATGAAGGTAGCCAAGTTCCTCCTTAGGTCGTGGACGTTGCCCTCTTTGTCAAACCCGAACTAGTGGGTTAATCGTGCTAATCCTCACACTGTATTTGCACACGAATGATTTTCTGTACTGGCGGTATTTGTATTTGGTATTGGTATTTGGTATTGTATTTGGTATTTGTACCGTAATAATTTTTCGGACTTGCACAGTACTTTGGTCGGGCTGTTTGTAGAGATTGGCAATGTAGCTGTACGACAATAACTGATCAAACCGGCACTGTATTTATTTTCGCTGTAGTCCCGATCGCGATATTTGTGTGCGTGTGTGTGAGATATTTGCACGTCATTTTTTGGCCAGTGGTGCGGGCTTTTGGGGGCGTAGGCGTTTGTTGGTGTGTGTTTGTCTGATAGGCGTACTTTTCTCAGAGTATACTTTAAGACTACAAGACTGTGGATTTTCAGTCTGCTAATTGTTTCTTGAATAATATCTCCCTAATGTCCCTGCTCGGGTGCCGCTTTAAAGGAATCTATTTCAGGCTGTGGTAAGCTCAGCCTGCCCAGGGTTCTCTACAGAAATTTGTAGTTGATAAGAAGACTTTAGGAAGCGGTTGAACAGACTCGTGGCCTTGGCTAGTCGTGCGCCGTGGTTACCGAAATCGTAGGGGTTGAAGGTTGGTGTGACGGAGTCTTGCCGCTGTCTTTGAGAGGATTAGGACAAGTGTTGTCCGAGCGGTTTGCTTAAATTTAGCAGTATTACGCTGTAACGCTAACGCATTCTTACATGGGTTTATTCAAATATTATTTTTTTTTAACTTACATTTTTGTGGAGGGTAGACTTAAAAATATGTGAATATTAGAATCTAAATAAAGTTATAGTGTTGGTCTTTAATGGCAGAAAACAATGTAAAAAATAAAGAATGCTACAAAAATAGTGGAGGGTTCTACCTCCAGTGGTGATATGTAGATACTCGTGGGAAGTATACGGTGTAATGCGTATGCAGATGAGGATCGAAATGTGTAATTCAGGGCTTGAGTGTGCATGCCAGTGCTGGATCATGTAAAGCCCAATTTGGTATTCACAACGAAAATAAGCAAGTGGTTTTTGTTGTACAATATTTTATCTGTAACCAATGCAAAAGTATTGGTATTGTGCTGACTCAAGCTTATTTAATAATAGAAATTTACCATATCTACCAAATTACTGAATTTCGAATATGTCGGATCATTACTATAGCCAGAAGGATCAAATTAGCCAGTCCTACTCTTTCACACGCTAACTATAGATAGCCTCAAAGGTGCGCGTTGTGGCCCAGTCAATATGCGTATCAAAATTAAAAAAAAAAATTAAAATTCCTTTCTGAAAGAAACTCATACATTTCCTTACAGCAGCTTGAAAGTTTATGAAGGTGTAAAGAGACTTCGCAGAAAATAAAAAAATTAATGAAAAAAATGAAAAATCAGTCTGCTATTTCTTAACTCTTTGAAATAATTGTTACTTCACAGTCGCAACACTTTTTATACCTTGTTTTCAGAATCACAGTATTTGTAAAACAATATTTTTCTTCTTATCTCCTTGAGTTTTCCACCTTTTTGACTGCTGCCTGCGTGGATGCTTTACCTCTGACTCTTTAACCCTCTTTAACCTCTTGTGACGTGCTTCGGCCGGGGTTTACAGTAATATGTTGGTTTCTGGGTGTGGTAGCTATAATGCGTGTTCTCGGGTTCAAGAAGAAGGCGTAGGTTTAAGCAGTACAAAAAAATGGGTCTCTTCATTCTTCTTAAGTTTACAAAGTGAAAAGATGTGTGGTACCGGGTTTTCGGTAGGGATCGGGGTCTTTCTTCTAGCTTGGCTACTCGGCCGCACGTGGCTGTTTGCTGCGTGCAGGATGTTGTTTGTCGTCGGTTCCGGCAGGAAAGGCCGCGAGGTACTACCGAGGTGTACTCGGAGTGGGCTACGGTTGCCACGGTAGGACACACCCTGTGAGAAGGATCGCTGCAAAAGTAAGCACACTCTGAGGCGAAGATTATTGCAGAAGTAAACACTGTCTGGGGAGAAGAATTGTTGCAGAGGTAAATACTCTCTAGGGAGAAGAATTGTTGCAGAGGTAAACACTCTCTGAGGAGACGATTTGTGACAGAGGTAAATACTCTCTGGGGAGAAGAATTGTTGCAGAGGTAAACACTCTCTGAGGAGACGATTGGTGACAGAGGCAAACGCTCTCTGGGGAGAAGAATTGTTGCAGAGGTAAACACTCTCTGAGGAGACGCTTTGGGACAGCGGTAAACACTCTCTGAAGATAGGAGGATCAGAGGTATACACTCTCTGATGTTGTGAGGATCCAGAGATAAACACTCTCTGAGGCTTAGGAGGTTAAGGCGGGAAAATGTATTAAATGGGCTAGTGAAAAAACAGAGCTCTACCTTTTGTACGAGCGCTGTTGTAAAATGGTGAGAAGTTAATCTCAGGCTGTTCCGAGTTGAACTGCCCCGATTCGATGGCGATGTTCATTTTATCCACGAAAGTCAGCTGTTGGTCCGCGGCTTTTGGATTAGCGGGTGCCCCTGAATTGTAACGCCTTCTAGTTTCCAGCTGATAGTGTGCCCATTGGCGCTCGTGCTCCGGTCACACTGGCTCGTGGGTAGTTTGAGCAATGCATCGTCGCAAAGGTTCGTGAGCTACGGGTCAATGGGGTGGTAATCCGTCGTCGCAAACGCCTGCTACACTACGAGAGAGATATAGAGCAATGAGTCGTCGCAAAGGCTTATTAGGTGTGCCTCAAGATAGCCATATTGGTCTCTTCTTATTTAATCCGTTTATCAATGATCTTTCGCAAGTTGTATTTCATTCCCGAGTCCTTATTGTCATGACCCACTGTTTAGACCTTAAAAGAAAGACAGAAAGTCTAAACACTTGTGAGCAGATTTGTAAATACATACTACATACATACATAGAGATCTGCAAAATTCACTTTTTTTCTTGATTTACTCATACGGTAAAATTTTCACTCAATTCCACTCACTGAAGGAAAGTCGGCGTTGAATGAAAATCAGCTCATTCTGATGAGCATATGGATTGTGTGTATGCACAGCCTTCGGTATAGATTTCGGCTTGGCCGAATAATCGTACCCTTAGGCTTAACCGATCAAACATTCATGTGTACACGAACTCAGTGTTGAGTTAAATTCACTCTAATGAGCTCATATTTTTTCTCTTACTGAGTTTATTCATGCTCAATGAGCAAACCGATCATAAGGGCGTAAGTTCATTCGGCTCAACATTAATTGAGTTGAGTAAAGAATAAAATCAAAAGGCAATGAATCAACGCGTATGAGTTTGTTATGGGCGAAGTCAAAGAAATCAAAATACTTAATTTCATAACAGATTGTATATTTTAATATTGAATGACAATGGCTATAAGAAAATTAACAAATTAATAAAATAAAATAAAATAAAAAATAATTCCACACTTACAAATATACATACATATATACATAAGTATATATACATACATATGTATGTATAACATAAAAAACGAGGGGGAACGTTGTGAGCCGCGGCAAAGGCCGCGGCTCTACCTTATACCCTGAGTACTGGGTGTATATACATATATGTATGAGCTTGGATTTATGAAATATATAATAATGTTTGCAAAAAGGGACAAATTAAATTTTGACAGACAAAAAATAATATTTAAAAAAATGAAGTCAAATCCTTTTTGGAATATTATACATGTTTCCAATTTTGTTTGCATATGCTTTTTAGATCTGCTTCTACATTTTTACATGTATAACTACATATTTGAGACGTACAAGTGTTTGCGACAGAGAGAGAGGGAATGAGTCAGCGCTTGTCAGGCGTTGCGTAGCCACTGAAATTTAATTTGTTTCTTCTGGCCATAATATTGATCCGATCTGATCCATATTCGGTAATCTGGTTTTCATTTTTCTTAAAAATTGTGGATTCCACAGATTTTCGTCTTTTGTGGGGGCGCAAGGGGGCGTGGCAAAATTTTAAAACAAACTTGTGCTGGTTCGGTATCACAGGAGCTTGGATAGAAAGTTTGGTTGCTCTAGCTTTTATAGTCTCTGAGAACTAGGCGCTCATTTATACGAATAAGCAAAGCAGATGGGGTCGCGTGTGAGAGAGAGCGAGAGGGAATGATGACTTTCGAAATGGTTTTCTTCATTGTAGCTATAATAATGATCCGATCAGATCCAGATTAAACACTCTGATAGAAATGGTCATTCTCTATGTTTCTGCGTATTTAGTTTTCTTGTATCTTCAAAATTGTATGCGCCACAGACTTTCGTTCTTTGTGGGGGCGGAAGGGGGCGGGGCGAAATTTTGAAATACATTTGGAGTAGTGTGATCACACAGGAGACTGGATACAAAACTTGGTTGCTCTAGCTTTAATAGTCTCTGAGATATAGGCGCAAATGTAGACGAACGGATGGACGGACAGACGGACGGACGGATGGACGGACAGACAGACATGGCTATATCGACTCGGCTATTGATGCTGATCAAGAATATATATACTTTATGGGGTCGGAAACGCCTCCTTCTGGGCGTTACACACAACCGTTATCCCCACAAATCTAATATACCCCTATACTCTTCGAGTACCGGGTATAATGAATACATTTAGCGACTTGCAGCATTTATGTCGCGACTGATTTACTGAATATTTTAACCAAAAATCGCAAGCATTCGCAAAAACAAAAAGAAACAGTAAAAACAAAAACATAACGGTAATGCATCTAAACGAGTTGAGTGATTGAGTGGTTGCGGCAGCATGAGCTGATTTTCATTCAACGCTGATTTTCGTTCAGTGAGTGGAATTGAGTACAAATATGGGCGTGTGAGTGAATCAAAAAAGAAAATCAATGTTGAACATACGCCCAAATGATCTGTTTGCTCATTGAGCATGAATAAATTCATTGAGAGAAAAAATATGAGCGCATTAGATTGAATTTAACTCAACACTGAGTTCGTGTACATATGAATGTTTGATCGGTTGAGCCGTAAGACACGATTATTCGGCTGTTTTTGTGTATGCATTTTTTTGCAATAACGCCAAGCCGTTCTCTTATACATACATTCTGATAAATTTGGGGTATTACAATTTTTTAAGGAATTCTTTTCTTTCAAGTTGTAAAGAATTTTTATTTTCCATTTTTTTTTTCATAGCTATTGTTTTGTTTTACATTGCTTAAGTATCTCCTGGTTGTATTAAACTTTATAATTCTGGAAAATATATTTAGACATTACACCCAAGCACTTGGTAGTTTCATCTAACCGTCCGGAAATTATTTAACTTTTAAATTCATATTAGATCATTTTTTGCAATATAGTTTCCCAAAATGTTGACTTTTAAATCCCATGAAAAATCGATCAAAATGATTTCTAAGCTTGTTTTTAAGCAAGCCGCGGAAACTAAAAATTACTGTCAAAATTCATATAAAAACGAGAAGAAACGTTGTGAGCCGCGGCAAATGCCGCGGCTCTACTTAATATCCGGTACTCAGTCACAATATATGTGATCTTATGATTTCTGTAATTTATTATATGTTCGCAAAAGTGACAAATTAAATTTTGGACCAAATGGAAAATTTTTAAAAATTAGGTCGAATCCTATGCATGATTTTTATATATTAAAAGTTATCTGTTTCTATTTTTGTTAACATATACTTTTACATCAGCTTCTACCTTTCTACATGTACATGTAGAACTACTCATACGAGACGTGGAAGTGTGTGCGAGAGACGGATGAGTAAGCACTTGGCAGGCGTTGCGTAGCGACTGAAATTTTATTTATTCCTTCTGACTATAATAGTGGTTCGATCTGATCTTGATTCGGCAATCTGGTAGATACGGTAATTTTTCATGATTATGCGTCTTTGGTTTTCTTCTTCATCTATTAAATTGTGGATTCCACAAATTTTTGTTCTTTTTGGGGGCGAAGGGGGGCCTGTCAAAATTTTTAAATACACTTGTATTGAAGTGATATCACAGGGGCTTGGATAGAAAGTTTGGTTGCTCTAGCTCTTATAGTCTCTGAGATCTAGGCGCTCATTTGGACGAATAGGCAAAGCAGACAGAGTCGCGTGTGAGAGAGAGCGAGAGGGAACGATGGCTTTCGAAATGGTTTTCTTCATTGTGGCTATAATAATGATCCGATCTGATCCAGATTCAACACACTGATAGAAATGTCTATTCTCTACGATTCTGCGCTTTTAGTTTTCCTATCAAAATTGTGCATGCCACAAATTTTCGTTCTTTGTGTGGGCGGAAAGGAAAATTTTAAAATAGACTCGTAGTAGTGTTAAAACACAGGAGACTGGATACAAAACTTGGTGGCTCCAGCTTTTATAGTCTCTGAGATCTAGGAACAAATGACATGCCTATATCGACTCGGCTACTGATGCTGATCAAGAATATATATACTTTATGGGGTCGGAAACGCTTCCTTCTGGGCGTTACACACATCCGTTATCACCACAAATCTAATATACCCCTATACTCTTCGAGTACCGGGTATAAAAACTATGTCAGGAATTTTTCGTTTGTGTTTTCCCGACTTCAATATCCAGCAAACTAAACGAAATTCGCAGATTCTTATCAATAGTTGTCCTATCGCCACGATTGTGGACATTCATGCCAAAAATAAATACATATGTAAAAGATGGAGGAAAAAACAAAATGAGATAAGCAAATTTTCCACTTGAAGAGAAGATTGCTTTTATTTGTTTTTTTTTTATATGCAAAGACTGCACCATCAAGTGGCGCAAGCGACACCAGCAGATGGCTGTTACTCGCGGATCCCAGGCCAGAATATGAATATAATAGGAATCGTGAAGTTTATGCGGCTCAACAAATCAGGGCTATCTACGTCACCCTTGCACACAAATCACACCAAGCATTAGTTAGCTATACGATTTGCTAAGGCTAAAGCAATCTATTGGAGTAAGACGGCAATCTCACACCTGCATCCCAGCTGAGGCCGCGAAGAGCAAAAAGTTTTTTTGAACTGATTCTATACGGTCCCGATGTACGTTGTACTGAGGGCACCATACACAAGAACCAACCGTATTCTAAAATCGGACGAACCAGAGAGGTGTAGAGAGTCTTTGTTATACAAGGGTCGTCAAATTCCTTTGACCACCTCTTTATAAGCCCAAGCACGCTCATGGCCTTATTCACCATGGTAGAAATGTGTTTTGAAAACCTTAACTTAGGATCTAATAGAACACCAAGATCATCAACCCGGGTAATTCTCTCAAGAGAAGCACAAAGTAATTTCTTAAAAGCATTAAGGTTTAATAAATTTGCACAGCACCATGACTGAAATCTATCGAGATCGGATTGCAACCTGAATTGAAAAGAAATGTCCTTATACTGGACACAGAGCTTTACATCACTCGCATACATGAATACTCGAGAGTATGTTAATACAGAAGGCAGGTCGTTTATAAAGAGTAAGGAGCCTACATGGCTGCCCTGTTGTATACCCATAGTCAACATAATTGGTAAGGACAGGGAGTTTGTGAAAAAACTCTTTGGGACCTAGAACAAAGGTATCTAGAGATCCATATCAGGAGATTGGGCGGGAACCCTAGAAGGACAAGTTTTTGTGCTAGAATAGAATGGTTTATAGAACGCTTTACTAAAATCGATGTAAGCAACATCCGTCTGTAAATTATCTTGAAAGCCTTTTATTATAAAGGAGGTAAACTCCAATAAATTATTAGTAGTTGATCCATATCAGGAGATTGGGCGGGAACCCTAGAAGGACAAGTTTTTGTGCTAGAATAGAATGGTTTATAGAACGCTTTACTAAAATCGATGTAAGCAACATCCGTCTGTAAATTATCTTGAAAGCCTTTTATTATAAAGGAGGTAAACTCCAAAAAATTATTAGTAGTTGATCTCAGCCCTATAACGCCATGTTGAGCTGTAGATATAAGTGATCTGCATAGGTTTTGCAGGTGCGGAGCTAACATTTTTTCAAACACTTTAGGAATAGCGGATAACTTAGATATATGTATATAGTTCATTGCGTCAGATTTGCTACATTTCTTATGGAGAGGAATTATGAAGAACTTAAGAACTGCAAAGTTTGGCCGAGCCATTTCATCTTCAGAAAGAGAAGAAGGAGAGCGAACTTCTTTAAATTTTTTATTTCGTCTTGATTTTAAGTTTTTTAGATGGGATAACTCCTTGGTAAACCAAGGGGGTTTTCTTGATCTAATCGGACAGGAAAGTGGCACACAAGAGACAAAAAGTGAATACAGTGCATCATAGAAAATGTTTGTGCCTGTCGTAATATCACTGCACAAATATAAAGCGGACCAATCAAAATCCCTAATGAGATTATTAAGCTTCGTAAACTCGGCTTTACGGAAGCAGCGGACACATTGGGGTAGTCTACCCGACCGATCCAGTACCGTTCGTCCTAGGTCGAGCGACACTTCAAAAGTAGGATGGTAGGCATCTTCAGGTATAGTGAGCGGGGGGACTCGACTTCACAACGCTAAGGTCGGATCCGTTACAGAGCACAGATCAAGAAATCGACCCAAGCAATTTTTAACATGGTTAACTTGAGACAGAGACATGGTTAACTTGAAAACTGAAAAAACGGGAAGAATCAGTTTTGCACACAGAAATTCCAGTTCCTGCTGGATCTGGACTGTGAAAAGTTCCGACGTGAAGTTTGAGTCCACAGCAATCAGAACCCCTACTGCACGTCGAGACAAACGATCCTTTCTATAAGTTGTGTACCGACCTGCCAAAACTTCGGAACTAAGAATGTCCGGCTTTAACCAGGTTTCGGTAAACACAATAACGTGGGATAAAAATGCGACACTATCCTGGAAAATAATGCTGAGCTTACTACGTAAGCCGCGACGGGTGGAAGTAGAGCGGGAAGATGAAGATGGAGCATTGGTCTGATTAGTTGGCTGAGTTATTGGGGGCCTTGTCTTCTTTTTTGCCTTGAACTCTCTTATATATAAAGTAGCGACCTCTTATATTAAAGTAGCGATTTACGATCTATAGGGGTTTTATTATATTTTAATACTACAATACATAAAACTAGTTCTTTGACCCCCCATCAATAGGCAAATATATATTTTTTTTTTTTTAACGATTTACGATCTATAGCGGTTGTATTATATTTTAATACTACAATACATAAAATAAGTTCTTCGACCTCACATCAATAGGGAAATATAATTTTTTTTATTTTTTCAGTAAAATGCTTTTGTTTAATGGTGTTGTATTTTGCATCATAGTATATGTCTGTCTTGCGCAGGACACATCTCTTGACAACTTAATTGCGGATATATTTAAAATAGGCGATTCATCGATGTCTACAACACAAATTACTGGAAATGATGTTGTAACTGTTGACCCAATACATTCATCAAGTTCCTCAGGCCAGTACCAGTCCTGTGGGGACCAAAAAGAATGCGTGCCTCGATGGTTATGCACAAACAACACAATAAATACTAGTGGAGAAAATATAATTGACATACGAATTGATACTGCCTCACCTTGTAAAAACTATTTGGATTTATGTTGTGATCTTTCAAGCAAGGTATTTTGTATTTTAAATGTTAATGTGCTTCACTCATTATTTTGCATTCATTATTAAGAAAGATAAAGCTGATACCTCAATAACACTACCTGATACAGCAAAAGGCTGTGGATACCAAAATCCAAATGGTATTGGATTTAAAATAACTGGAGCTGTTAACCAAGAAGCAGAGTTCGCGGAGTTCCCATGGATGGTTGCAATTTTGCGGGAAGAAGCTCAACTAAACTTATATGAGTGTGGAGGGGCTTTAATAGCTCCAAATGTAGTTTTAACAGCGGCTCACTGTGTTCATAACAAAGAACCAAACTCAATTGTTGGTATGTAAATATAATAATATAACTACTCGACAAATTTCAACTTTTTTTTTCCGCTGTCGCCAAAAATGACTTTTTTTTAATAGATTTGGAGATTTAAATTTTTTTAAAGAATTATGGTTTTTTTTCATGGAGTAGTTTTTTAAAGAATATTTAAAAAATCTGGTATTTTTTGTCATAGGTACCGCTTCTATTTTTCATATAACTCACGTTCCATACAACTGGTTGTATTAAACTTTGCAGTTAAAAAAGCTGATAAATGCAGCTATAAATCCGACTCAGACTTTTTGTAGCAGAAACTTAACGTCTGGCAGATATTAAGCTTCCAAATTGAAATTTCATCTTTTTTTCGGTATTTTTTCCCTGAAATTTTGTATTTGAAACCTCAGGAAAAGTCGAAAAAATATATATGAATGCCTTGATTTTTAGTTTTAGATAGACACATTAATTAGGCGTCGTTTAAGGTATCGCTTATAAAAATATAAAAATAAACGGCTAAGTTATAACCGTTTGACCAAAACGACCCAAAGTTTTACGATACTTAAATATTTTTATTGTTATTGCTTGTTGCATCACTAATATCCCCAAGGTTTGGCGGAAAAAGTCTAAGTGGGAGTGCTGGAAATGGATTTTGAGTGATATGTTGGCTCCAATTTGTTCATAATTCTTAAGTAGGTCTTGAACGATATTAACGTAATCATCACTCTTTCTATTACCAAGAAAGTTTGTTGTAACCATTCGGAATGAGTTCCAGGCTGCTTTTTCATTCGTAGATAAAATATTTTCAAAATCCATCATCTTTTAGTAGTTTTCGAATTTGGGGGCTATCAAATACGACTTCTTTAACTTTTGCCAGCGACAGACGTGGGAAAACAGTTTTGAGGTAATTGATCGATTCACCTTCAATATCCAGTGCTTTAACAAAATTTTTTATCAGTCCTAGCTTAATGCGCAATGGTGGTAATATAATGCCTTGAACTTTCACAAGAGCTGCATTTTGTACGTTGTGATGTCCCAAAGTATTTATTATATTATATACCACCATTACCACCATTGCACATTATGATGAACACGGAGAGAGCTTTCACCAACAATTAAAAGCTATGGAACGACGGTATCAAGGTGTTTGGAATGAGAATATGTTGGGCGACTATGTGTGGACTCTCATAAAAGAATCTGACTTAAATGACAAAAGAAGACAGACAAACCATTTTAAAAATAGTAGCAAGCAATAACAATAAAAATATTTAAGTATCATAACACTTTAATAAATTCAAGTATTTTTCGGTATTTTTTCAGATAAAATGAGATTTGGGTCGTTTTGGTCAAACGGTTATAACTTAGCCGTTTATTTTTATATTTTTATATTTTTATTTTTTATATATAGATCTAGGACCTAGGACCTAGGAGTAGTTTTTTTTTAAAGAATTTTTTAAAAATCTGGTATTTTTTGTCATAGGTAGTGCTTATATTTTTCACATAACTCTCGTTTCATAAAACTGGTTGTATTGAACTTTACAGTTAAAAAATGCTGATAAATGCAGCTATAAATCCGACTCAGACACTTTGTAGCAGAAACTTAACGTCTGGCAGATATTAAGCTTCCAAATTGAAATTTCATCATTTTTTTCGGTATTTTTTACCCGATATTTTGACTTTGAAACTTCAGGAAAAATCGAAAGAAAAATAAATGAATGCCTTGATTTTTGGTTTTAGATAGACACATTAATTACGCGTCGTTTAAGGTATCGTTTATAAAAATATAAAATCAAACGGCTAAGTTATAACCGTTTGACCAAAACGACCCAAAATGACTTTTACCTGAAAAAATACCGTCCGGTACGTTTTTGGTCCAACTTCCAAAATGGGATTGCAAAAAACAAAAAGGACCTGTAATTTTGGTTTTACCGAGTCTTAAGTATTGATATATATCGGATATATATCCTACCTGGTTATATTTATTTGGGGTGTAAGTGTTGTGGACAGTTTTATTCCTTATTCCTTATACCTTCCTTCCTCTTTATACTAATTTCCGGACGCGTCACTTGGTTCACGCACAGTTTTATATGACGAAGGATGACATGTGCGTTTGTCACGACATTTTCGGCCTCTTCAGGGAACTGGGTGAAGATTACGACCCAAACGATTGGAGGTTATTTGTTGACAGCAGTAAAGAAAGTTTAAAGGCTGTTTTGCTACACAATGGAAATCAAAAGCCGTCTATTCCCATCGCCCATGCTGTTAATATGAAAAAGTCCTACCAAACAATGACTAAATTGTTAGAAAATATTAAATATAAAGAACACCAGTGGAAGGTCGCGTGTGACTTAAAAGTTGTAGCCATGCTAACTGGATTGAAGGGCGGTTATACAAAATACCGTTGCTTCCTGTGCCTATGGGATAGCCGAGATAGAAAATAGCATTACTCAAGAAAGAACTGGGAAAAACGGAACGAAAATACTTTGGGACATCACAACTTACAAAATGCAGCTCTTGTGACAGTCCAAGACATTATATTACCACCATTGCACATTAAGCTAGGACTGATAAAAAATGTTGTTAAAGCACTGGATAACGAAGGTGAATCGATGAATTACCTCCAAACTGTTTTTCCACGTCTGTCGATGGCAAAAGTTAAAAAAGGCGTACATATTTGATGGCCCCCAATTTCGAAAACTACTAAAAGATGATGGATTTGAAAATATTTTATCTACGAATGAAAAAGCAGCCTGGAACTCATTCCGAATGGTTACAACAAATTTTCTTGGTAACAGAAAGAGTGATGATTACGTTAAAATCAAGACCTACTTAAGAATTATGAACAAATTGGAGCCAACATTTCACTCAAAAACCATTTCCTGCACTCCCACTTAGACTTTTTCCGCCAAACCTTGGGGATGTTAGTGATGAACACGGAGAGAGATTTCACCAACAATTAAAAGCTATGGAACGACGGTATCTAGGTGTTTGGAATGAGAATATGTTGGGCGACTATGTGTGGACTCTCATAAAAGAATCTGACTTAAATGACAAAAGAAGACAGACAAACCATTTTAAAAATAGTAACAAGCAATAACAATAAAAATATTTAAGTATCATAACACTTAAATAAATTCAAGTATTTTTCGGTATTTTTTCCGATAAAATGAGATTTGGGTCGTTTTGGTCAAACGGTTATAACTTAGCCGTTTGATTTTATATTTTTATAAGCGATACCTTAAACGACGCGTAATTAATGTGTCTATCTAAAACCAAAAATCAAGGCATTCATTTATTTTTTTTTCGAAGTTTCAAAGTCAAAATTTCGGGTAAAAAATACCGAAAAAAATGACGAAATTTCAATTTGGAAGCTTAATATCTGCCAGACGTTAAGTTTCTGCTACAAAGTGTCTGAGTCGGACTTATAGCTGCATTTATCAGCATTTTTTAACTGTAAAGTTCAATACAACCAGTTGTATAAAACGAGAGTTATGTGAAAAATAGAAGCACTACCTATGACAAAAAATACCAGATTTTTTAAAAATTCTTAAAAAAAAAACTACTCCATGAAAAAAAAACCACAATTCTTAAAAAAATTTTAAATCTCCCAATCTATTAGAAAAAGTCATTTTTGGAGACAGCGGAAAAAAAAAGTTGAAATTTGTCGAGTAGTGTTATTAGTAACATTTTTTATTTTCCCTTATTAATCCTTTTTGAACGTCTTTATATATTATTTATATTTTTTCTGTTTTGTTTTAGTTAGAGCAGGTGAATGGGACACTCAAACAAAAAAAGAAATAATACCACATGAGGACCGTTATGTGAAAGAAATAGTGTATCATGAACAATTTAATAAGGGGTCACTTTATAATGATGTTGCATTGCTCTTGCTGGAAAGTTCATTTACCTCTCAAGAGAACATTCAGCCAGTGTGTTTGCCAAGCCCCGGGGATGTATTTGATTATGACCGTTGCTTTGCGACTGGTTGGGGTAAAAACAAATTTGGAAAAGATGGCGAATATCAAGTCATTTTAAAAAAAGTTGACTTGCCTGTTATGCCAAAACAACAGTGCCAGTCAAACTTGCGCGAAACTCGCCTCGGAAAGCATTTTATATTGCATGAAAGTTTTATATGTGCAGGCGGCGAAAAAGATAAAGACACTTGCAAGGGTGATGGTGGCTCTCCACTAGTATGCCCCATTAAAAGCGAGAAAAATCGGTTTAAGTCAGCTGGTATAGTAGCTTGGGGAATTGGTTGTGGAGAAGAAAACATCCCCGGAGTTTACACAAACGTTGCAAGCTTAAGATCATGGATAGATGAAAAATTAAAAGTATGGCAAATAAATCCAAAATATTTCACACCTTAAGAAAAAATGTAAGAAAATCCTAAATGGATAAAAGTAACCAATAAAAATTATATAAATTTTGTTTATATAAGGTAATTAATGCTGCAAGAAAATGTTCAGAGTAAAACCAATAAAAATATTTGTATAATTTAAAAGGCATGTTGGCGTTTACTTGGTTAACCATTTGGTGTTTTTTTATTACACCCTGTAGAGTATAGGCGTATATACAATTTGAGGTAATAGTGGATGTCTGTAACACGAAAGGAAGTGTTTCCGACCCCATAAGGTATATACATATTCTTGATCAGCATCAAAAGCCGAGTCGATGCAGCCATGTTGCTCTGTCAGTCCGTCCGTCTGTCCGTCTTCATGATCGCCTAGATCTCAGGGACTATGAAAGACAGAGCAACCAAACTTTTCATCCAAGCTCCTGTGATATCACTTCTATACAAGTGTATTTCAAAATTTTTACACGACTCCGTCGGGCCCCACAATGGTTGAAAATCTGTAGAATCTACTATTTTTAAGATACGAGAAAACCAAACACGCAGAATACCAGATTGCCGAATCTGGATCAGGTCATTATAGCCAGAAGGAACAACTGAAATTTCAGTAGCTACGCAACAACTTCCTAGCTCTAGCTTATTTCCTCTCTCTCTTGCACACACTTCCACAAGCAGTATATGCCCTGCAGTACGGGCCATCGCTTACAAATGTGCTCACACACCGATTTCAGCGTGAGCACCCCAGCTGACATAAGGGATGACGCGCGGAACGATGAACTGCTCCTAGGAGCATAGGGGATGACATAGTCATCGAGAAGTCCGAAAAAATAAGGCTTACTATAAGTGATGATTTTCTCGAAAAAATAAGGCTTACTATAAGCGATTATTTTCTCGAAAAAATAAGGCTTACTATAAGTGAAGATTTTCTCGAAAAAATAAGGTATACTATAAGTGATGATTTTAGCCGAAAAAAAAGGCTTACTATAAGCGATGATTTTCTCGAAAAAATAAGGCTTTCTATAAGTGATGATTTTCTCGAAAAAATAAGGTATACTATAAGTGATGATTTTAGCCGAAAAATAAGGCACATAGTAAGTGAAGATTTTAGCCGAAAAAAGGCATACAGCAAGGGATGATGTTCTCGAAAAAATTAGCGATATAATAAGTGAAGATTTTAAATGAAAAAGTAAGGCGTATATAAGTAAGCAGTATATTCATTTATTTACTTTTGCTTTTATTTAAAACTACAATTATGTACATATGTATGTCAGTTTTGGGGATATCTGAAGTTCTTTCGGTAAATTCAATTGCATCGCCTCTGAAATAATATGGATTAATTTATTATGTTTTTGTTTAGTTTTTTTACTTCTAAAGACTTACTTTCCATGTCCTTCCAGGTCCTATTAAATACTATTAATTTGGTCGCAATTATATAAGAAGGGAAAGATCGAAATTCCAAAAATATGTTCGATTAGTAAAAGATTTTGTTTAAAAAAAAAAGCAATGCTCACTGTAGATGAGCGGTGTTCTGTGCATTTACTCCTACAACAAAAACAAAACACACGCCAAAATATGTACCTGCTTGACTTGGGCCTCGCATATAAGGGTTGCTTTTCTGTTTTTGTTGTTGGACTGCTTTAAATTGAAATTTCGGGCCAACCGCAGGTTCTGCACTCACATTATATTTCTTTATTCTTCTTTTAATCAATACTATACATATTAGTCGGAGCATAAGGGCACAACAATTAAAGAGCATAAAAGAAGAATAAATAAAATTTATTTATTTTATATTTATTTAATAAATACAATGTGAATGCAGTGATACATTGAACTCAGTTTTTTCACAATTTCACAATTTTAACATTATATGCAATTGATATTTTCATAATTAACCACGCGTACATCACATTTATGTTTATTTAGTGTATTAGTGCATTGACTCACCTGGTAATAATAAATAATATATATATTTTTCACTAAATCACTGCATTTTTGCTTCCAACTCTTTCCGCACAATTGTAACAATGTAACGTAATAGCAAATGCAAGGCGAACAAAGCAAGATTGCTCTGCCGACGCAGGCGCAAAAGAGACAAAAAGAAAAAAAACCGAATTCTCCTGTAGTTCGACTGATGGGCAGAGCCGATCTATTACGATCGCGCGGAAAAGAAGGAAACAGAGAGAAAATAAAGTGTGCGGCTTAGCGGGCGTCAACGCCTAGATGACATTGTCGTTGACATTCGTCATCGCTCACGGCTGGTACTGCAGGATTTTGATATATGTATATGCAGATGTAAAAAACAGATGTAAAGAAAAATGAAAATCTAAAAGATGTTATCTAATATATAAAAATCTACCAAAGGGTACATATAATATATGTATATATATCTTACATAAATCGTAAGATCACATATGTATAAATTGACTGAGTACTGGGTATAAATACAAGAAAGACATTATTGAAATATTGTTTATTAATATTATTAAATCGCGAAAGACAGGTAATAGTAGTAAAAATAGGGTTTCGATTTTACGGCTTGACCTCGACTGCTGCTGATTTCTGCTGATTTCTATCTCTTCTTTTCTGCTGTGTTTTCCATCTTCCGTTTCTGCTTATCAGCTGTTTATATGCTGTTATTTTCCTTCTGCTCTTTTTCTGCTGCTAACCGATGCATCTTGAGTGGGCTGGCTTGAACACTTCCTCTTACATACATTCAGCCTCACAACGTTCGCCCTCTTTTTTTCTTAAAAAATATAAAGTCTTTTGGCTAAGATGTCTTCAGAAAAATAAGTTTGGCCGACATAGCAATATTTGTCTATCTTTACTAAGAGTTGTTCCTCTTATCCACGTGGATCCCCAAAAAATCGATAAAACGGGGCTAATAGCCTATTCACACTGAGCACCGTTTACCGTCTATTTCCTAGACGGTGCGTAAGGTTCTGCCGTTCCGAAAATTTCCCAGTTAGTTTCACCGTCTATTTTAAATGTTCCTAAACCGCACGTTTCTATGCGATATTTAGCCGATGGTTTTCAAATGCGACTCTGAAAAATTGGCATTCACAACGAAAAAATGGAATTCACTGCGAATATGTAAGCAATGACTGACAAAAATAACTTATATTCTCCAGAAAATGGCAAGGAGCCAGTTGGTTTTTCAATAGCATTTGTAAAATTTTCAGTTAGAGATGCTATGATTCCTTTGCGAGAAGTAACAACAATAACAGCGAATGCAAATAAATAAAATGAATCAAATGTAGTTTTAAAATTTTATATATGTTTTGCATGTCATATCTGAATATATCTGCAGATAAATTCAGATCCCGCTGCTCATGTGCTCACTTTAATTAAGCAGAATCCAATTCTCATTAATGGAGCTGTTGTGTTGTTCCTTCAATATTGGCGACGCTTCGATCTGTTGTGCAAGGCTCGAACTAAGATATATTGTCGAATCGTTGTATTTTGCTGTTGAACCATAGTTAAAATAATTGCAAAATCTTCCATATCCATTTTTTTCCAAACAAAAATAAAAAAATCTTCCGCTCAAAAACTCAGTTTTTGTTATTGTCATCAGCTGTTTGACGGTAAACGGTAGACGGTGCCAGTGTGAATCGGAGTTTCACCGTCTGTCAAAAATCCCAACGTTCCCCCTTGACGGACTCAGTGTGCAGAGGGTATAACCCCCAAAGAACAAGTCTCAAAAAACGAATTATCTCCTTCCACTAAAGAAGGAGAGCTCTGCAAATTAAATATTTCCTCAATTTCTGATTTTGATATTTTTATAGACAAATTGAACATTTATAGATTTGATCGTTCTTCTCGAGTTGGTAAGGTCCTGATTCCTATTCGTTCCGATATAAATTAAAATCTGTTTTCTATCGAAGACCAGAACAATATTGAAATAATTGTGGTCAAACTTCGTCTTTGCTGTTTTAATATATTCATATCATGCGTACATCCCACCGTCCTCTGAATTTTCATCTAATATGCTTCTTTAAACTTATGCTCCCATCCATGCACACGATTTCGTCGAATGTCAGGCATATGCAATAACATGGGTAGGAGTGTAGACCTCGTCTTTACTACCGATACATCGTCTTCTTTGGACTTGAAATCGATGTTCAGTTGCCTTCCTCTGGATCTAACAAATCTAATAGAATGCCTTCAGCTATCTTTGACTTCAAAAAATCATATTTTATCTCCTTAAATATAGCACTTCTTAAGGACGATTGGTCACTCCGCGATGACTTTCGAGAAATTGATCCTGCCACAAATGCATTCTTTAGTTCTATTTTATCCATTTTCAATACATAAGTTAACAAGTAACATTCTCGGGCCACCCTAATATGATTGGCACCACCCTAACATTCTCGGGTGACTCTATTATGTTTGGATCCGGCCTAACATTCTTGGGTCAACTTCTGCACTCAGAGCGCTGATGCAGCAAATGTCGCTTAAGTGGGCTGCGCCCCAACACCATTGGCTACCAGCGATCGCCTGACTTTTGGATCTGTTGCATGGTCAGCACTTTTCGAATATGTGTGGCCGGCTCGCCGGCTATGTTTCTAGATATTAGTTTTTAGTTTTGTATGAACATTGATTCCGAGCACTTGGCTCCAATAAATACTACTCCGGCTAAAACCGTTAAAATATCATTGATTTACTTTGCCGAGCCACAAGGCGAGTAAAAAGGAAGGTAGTTCCTTCCACCATAATCTCCTAATAAGAAGCAGCGGACTCGCCGACCGGCCGACACGCACCCCTCCTACAACGGAGCAACAACCGCACTGTCGCCGACACCCCTCTGCGTGCAACAGACTGACGCCGGCCCATCGCAGCAGCCGTCGCCCCCCGCCAACGCAATCGGGAACGCAGTGCCCCTCAGCTTCAGCCGCCTGTCCCCGTCCAACACGAGGGACACCGCCGCGAGGCACACCACTTAATCATAATTGGCGCCCAACCGGATTTATATTATCTTAAGGAAAAGAATCCACGTCCCAACGAAAAACATGTAAGTGACAGTTCGAAGAAAAAAAACGACTTCAAAAGTGATACCAATAAAATAAAAAAAATTATTTGAAGTTAAAATCAACTTAATGATTTGTTGCTTCTGTTCTGATTCCCCATGAGCTGGGAATATAGAGATCCAAATATTGCCTGCGATAGTGACGATAGCGAAGAGTTAGGATATCACCCCCAAGTTCCGACGCATAATCAGATAGAGATGGATGCCAACCAAGTAAAAGAATTAGTAGGAGGCGTAGAGAACTGTTTAAAAAGAGCGTTTGATCAACAAATCCAAAGTTTAAAAGATCAAGTTAGTGCTTTAAAGTTAGAGGCCCCTGAGGTAGAGGTTTATAAAAGAGCGACCATCGACCCCAATATAAAATGTGAAGTGAAATTAGATATCGTGAAATCCACGCCAATGTTTGATGGCAATCACGAGGATTATGTGTCCTGGCGACAAGCAGCCATAGATTCATACGAAGTTTTCAAGAAATAGAAAGGTAGTCAGGCACATTATGAAGCCGTAGCCATTTTAAAAAATAAAATCTTCGGAGCAGCGCGAGCACTGCTTACGTCACACAACACGGTGCTCAATTTTACGCAATCATAGCCAGGCTGGATTGCACGTACGCAGACAAAACATCCCTACGGGTGCTGCGACAGAACTTAGAACTGGTTAGGCAGGGTGAAACCGACCTGATGGAATATTATGACGAGGTCGAGAGGAGACTCACACTCGTCACCAACAAGGTGGTCATGACCCACAATGAACAGGCAGCAGTCATTTTCAATGAGGAAATAAGGAATGATGCCTTGCACGCCTTCGTAGCGGGCCTCAAGAAGCCACTGAAAATGTTGGTTCTCCCGGCACAGCCTAAGGATTTGCCATCTGCCTTAGCGCTAGCACGCGAGGCCGAGAATAGCATCGAAAGAAGCGCATTTGCGGCAACGTACGCAAAAGTATTTGAAGACAAAAACCAATCAAGCGACGGTAACAGGCAGAGTAACCGCCCTCAGGCTAGAGAGGGAAGGAACCAAGAAAGAAATCCGTATTTCGTAGGAAGACAAAACCAGACCAGGCCGCAACACGGCAACGCGTGGCCTAAGTCCGACAAAGAATCCCCAATACAAAGCCAGGTGCAGCCTATGGACGTTGATCCATCGACGTCTAGGTTTAGGCAGCAGACCAATTGGGGGATGCCTCAAGATGACGTCAAACAGTGCGAAGCTCAGAAAAGGCGAAACACGTCAGAACGTGTATCTGGGCAAAGGCGTCAGCGAATAAATCACACTGCCCAACAAGCCTCTAACCGAGAGGAGCAGGAATATGCAAATGCAGCCGAAGCTGCAGTGGCCGAGATCGAAGAAGAAAGCGACTCGACCGGCGGCAACGATCTTTTGAATTTTTTAGGGGGCGCTCCCAATTGCCGTTCGTCGAGCGACAGTTGGCTGGCAGACCACTAAAGATACTAATCGACACCGGTGCGGCAAAAAATTACGTTAAGCCCGTGAAGGAGCTGAAAAACGTAGCCCCTGTCGACACCCCTTTTACTGTGAGTTCCATACACGGCTCCAGTGAAATAAAAAGCAAATGCCTAATGCGTATCTTTGGGCTAAACGACCCATTATTTTTGTTAGACATACTAAGTACATTTGACGCCATTATAGGTTCCGATTTGCTAACGCAAGCGGGAGCGGCATTAAATCTGAGAAACAGCACAATCAAATACGGAAACGCAACTGAATAGTTTAGGTTCCACGACTGTGACAATGTAAATTTCACCAAAGTCGATTACCTGGTGGTTCCAAGTTCGGTCAAAGCCGAATTTAAAAAGATGATACTGAAGAGAATTAAAGCCATCTGAACGGAGAATGACAAACCAGTCTACTCCAAATTATACCCCTATCCTATGGGAGCAGCTGACTTTGTGAACAAAGAAATCAAAGAACTGCTGAAAAACGGTATAATCAGGCCTTCGAGGTCGCCATACAACAGCCCAATATGGGTTGTAGACAAAAAGAAATCTGACGACGACGGAAACAGAAAAAAGCGGCTGGTAATCGACTTCAGGAAACTGAATGAGCGAACCATCGCCGATCGATACCCCATACCAAGCATACCCATGATCCTAGCGAATTTGGGAAAGGCGAAATTTTTTACTACCCTTGACTTATAATCGGGGTACCACCAGATATACTTGGCCGAAAAAGATCGCGAAAAAACCTCGTTCTCAATAAACGGAGGAAAATACGAGTTCTGCCGCCTACCTTTTGGACTTAAAAATGCGGGAAGCATTTTCCAAAGGGCAATTGACGATGTGCTACGAGAACAGATCGGGAAAACGTGTTACGTGTACGTGGACGATGTAATCATTTTTTCCGAAAACGAAGATGACCATGTCAGAGACATCGATACGGTGCTCAAATGCTTGTGCGAAGCAAACATGAGAGTGGCCAAAGAAAAGACAAAATTCTTTAAAGAAAGTGTAGAATTCTTAGGTTTCATAGTCACCAGAGGCGGAGCAAAGACCGACCCAGAAAAAGTAAAAGCAATAAAAGAATACACCGAGCCAAAAACCCTCTTCAGCCTCAGGTCCTTCCTTGGCCTTGCAAGCTATTATAGAAGTTTTGTGAAAGACTTCGCGGCAATCGCACGACCACTAACCACCATACTCAAGGGAGAAAACGGTACGGTCAGTAAACACATGTCAAAGAAAGTTGCGGTTGAGTTTGACGAAGCACAACGCAACGCAGATTGCGAACTTAATTACGCTATAAACGAGAGGGAGTTGTTAGCCATAGTTTGGGCTTTAGGGAAACTGCAGAACTACTTGTATGGAACTAAGGAAATGATGATCTTTACCGACCACCAACCGTTGTCCTTCGCGGTGTCTGATAGAAACACCAATGCAAAAATCAAACGGTGGAAAGCCTAGAAGAGCACAACGCAAAAGTGTTCTACAAACCAGGGAAAGCGAACTTCGTGACCGATGCCTTGATGGAGTTTCCGGCATTGCAAAAACTTCGTGAATGACATCACGGATGCAAGCGAACAAGTTGAAATAATTACAGCCGAACACAATCGCGCCCACAGGGCTGCCCAAGAGAACGTGAAACAGGTTCTTCGGGATTACTACTTACCAAGAATGAACAAAATTGCAAATGAAGTGGTCATAAACTGCAAAGTTTGTACCAGAGCGAAATATGACAGACATCACAAAAGACAAGAATCGGGAGTTACACCAATTCCGTCATACGCGGGAGAAATGCTGCATATCGACATTTTTTCCACAGACAAGAAATTATTTTTGACTTGTATTGACAAGTTCTCAAAATTCGCAATCGTACAGACCATATCTTCTAGGGCCATAGTAGAAGTACGAGCCCCAATCATATAGTTGGTAAACTTTTACCGGAACACCAAAACCATATATTGCGACAACGAACCCTCTTTCAATTCGGAGACAATTACCTCCTTGCTGAAAAATCAATATAAATAACCTGATTGACGAACCTCAATCAGACGTTGCCACTGTGCACAGCGAACTCTCGCTGTCCTACACAGTGGAGACCACCGACAAACCCCTGAACTGCTTCAGAAATCAAATAATTCTGGAAGAAGCAGGTCAACCCCTACAGCGGAATTTTATTATTTTCGGCAGCAAAACTCGCCACATAATTCATTTCAACAACAAAGATTCCCTATTCGAGTCCGTAAAGGAGGTGGTTAATTCCAACGTCGTGAACGCAATACACTGCGATCTTCCGACCTTAGCCACTCTTCAACACGCCCTAGTGATGGAGTTTCCGGCATTGCAAAAACTTCGTGAATGACATCACGGATGCAAGCGAACAAGTTGAAATAATTACAGCCGAACACAATCGCGCCCACAGGGCTGCCCAAGAGAACGTGAAACAGGTTCTTCGGGATTACTACTTCCCAAGAATGACCAAAATTGCAAATGAAGTGGTCATAAACTGCAAAGTTTGTACCAGAGCGAAATATGACAGACATCACAAAAGACAAGAATCGGGAGTTACACCAATTCCGTCATACGCGGGAGAAATGCTGCATATCGACATTTTCTCCACAGACAAGAAATTATTTTTGACTTATATTGACAAGTTCTCAAAATTCGCAATCGTACAGCCCATATCTTCTAGGGCCATAGTAGAAGTACGAGCCCCAATCATATAGTTGGTAAACTTTTACCGGAACACCAAAACCATATATTGCGACAACGAACCCTCTTTCAATTCGGAGACAATTACCTCCTTGCTGAAAAATCAGTATGGCATCGATGTGGTCAACGCCCCACCTCTGCATAGTAGCTCCAACGGCCAGGTGGAAAGATTCCACAGCACCTTGGCAGAGATCGCAAGGTGTATCAGAATCGACAAAAAAATCGATGACACCGTAGAGTTAATCATGCGAGCCACAGTAGAATATAACAGAACACTACACTCGGTCATAGACCAGAGGCCTATAGAGGCGATTTTCGCGAACAACGACGAACTTAAACTGGCGATTAAAGCAAAAATCGACAAGGCACAGAACACCAGTCTAAGCCGGAATAACCCCTCAAGACAGAACAGAGTATTCGAAGTGGGCGAAAAAGTATTCCCAAAAAACAACAAGCGGTTAGGAAACAAACTAGCTCCACTGTACGCAGAAGAACGCGTACAAGCAGACCTAGGAACGTCTGTTCTCATTAGGGGGAGGGTGGTCCACAAGGACAACTTAAGATAATCGAAAAACCATAACAGCAACCATTGCAGATCTAGCCGTCCTATACCCGCACGTTGCTCTGAATAATCCTCATACTCCTCCCCACGACAAATACGCGAGTCACCGATCTTCCCTACGCAAACTATATTCCCATACTGGATGGGAGTGTGATGGTATGGGAACAGCGTAATTACGTGAATTTGTCCGAATTCATAAACATTCTAGACGATACCACCAAAATGTCCGAGTTATTTCCCCAATCGCACATGCGAGAATTACTAAAAGTAGATATAGAACGCGCCCGAAACTGGTCAACTTTCAATGGTCAACTTTTACAATACACCAGAGGATGGCTAGAAGCCTAAACTTTTTAGGAACAATACTTCAGTAGTGGCAGGTACCCCGGACGCGTCGAACTTCGAAAGGAATTAAAATAACCGAAGCCCAGCTCATAGGCTCAAAAAACAGACTTATTATTAATTAATTCAGAAACAAATTAATTTGCTAACGAGCACAGTCAACAAAATACTCAAAGAGAAAAAAGGTAACCTAGTAGACACAAAACTTCGGTATGAAACACTTTTGGCAAGAAACAGGATGCTAATCTCAGAAATTCAGAACCTCATTCTCACCGTCACTCTCGCGAAGTCTAATATAAACGAGAGGGAACGTTGTGAGCCGCGGCAAAGGCCGCGGCTCTACCTTATACCCGGTACTCAGTCAGTATATACATACATACATATATGAGCTTACGATTTATGAAATTTATTATATGTTCTCAAAAGGGACGAAAATAATATTTAAATTAAAAAAATGAATTTTTTGGAATTTTTATACATGTTTCCATTTTTGTTTACATATGCTTTGTATATCTGCGCCTACATTTCTACATGACATGTATAACTACATATTTGAGACGTACAAGTGTTTGCGAGAGAGAGAGGGCATGAGTCAGCGCTTGGCAGGCGTTGCGTAGCCACTGAAATTTAATTTGTTTCTTCTGGCCATAATATTGATCCGATCTGATCCAGATTCGGTAATATGGTAGATATGGTAATTTTTCATGATTCTGCGTTTTTGGTTTTCATTTATCTTAAAAATGGGGGCGGAAGGGGGCGTGGCAAAATTTTAAAACAAACTTGTGCTGGTTCGGTATCACAGGAGCTTGGATAGAAAGTTTGGTTGCTCTAGCTCTTATAGTCTCTGAGAACTAGGCGCTCATTTATACGAATAAGCAAAGCAGATGGGGCCGCGTGTGAGAGAGAGCGAGAGGGAATGATGACTTTCGGAATGGTTTTCTTCATTGTAGCTATAATAATGATCCGATCTCATCCAGATTCAACACTCTGATAGAAATGGTCATTCTCTATGATTCTGAGTTTTTAGTATTCTTGTATCTTCAAAATTGTGTACGCCACAGACTTTCGTCCTTTGTGGGGGCGGAAGGGGGCGGGGCGAAATTTTGAAATTCATTTGGAGTAGTGTGATCACACAGGAGACTGGATACAAAATTTGGTTGCTCTAGCTTTAATAGTCTCTGAGATATAGGCGCAAATGAAGACGGACGGACGGACGGACAGACGGACAGACAGACATGGCTATATCGACTCGGCTATTGATGCTGATCAAGAATATATATACTTTATGGGGTCGGAAACGCTTCCTTCTGTGCGTTACACACAACCGTTATCCCCACAAATCTAATATACCCCTATACTCTTCGAGTACCGGGTATAAAAATCCTATAATTCTTGACCATAATGATTTAAAGTCCATTTTCATCGAACATTTCACAGAGGTCCCCATAGTTAGCATAATGGAGGTATCCAACATTAAAGTCCATATTTTAATCGATTATCCTAGAGTTAAGACTATTTATAAGAAGGACCTCATTTTTTCCCGTGGCGCACAACAACACCGTTCTACGAATGAATGACAGAATCGTAGCAGAATGCGACGACGGGGTACTGGTCGTCACCGAATGCGCCACAACGAACTCCGCAACATTCAGCAAGAGGGCAGCGCACGATTCGTGTGTGCGCGAAGTGCACGAAGGCGGCCCAGCTTCATGCCGTACGCAGCCCAGCCACCTGGACTCCATCACACGGGTGGATGAGGGAATAATCATCATCAACGGACAGCCGGCAATGATCAGTATAGATGACGGGCCATGATGACAACAAAAGAGGCCCTCCCTGCCACTTACTTGAACCTCAAGAAAACTGTGAACAAGGTTCCAGCCATAGCGGCCTCGCCCCTGCTAAACATAACGGGACACGACCACAGCCTAAGCCTACCGCTACTACAACGAATGAATGAGCGCAACTTACAACCCATACAAGAGCTCAGAAACGACGTGGCATCCGGTGGGTCTACTACTCCGGCTTAAACCGTTAAAATATCATTGATTTACTTTGCCGAGCCACAAGGCCAGTAAAAAGGAAGGTAGTTCCTTCCACCATAATCTCCTAATAAGAAGCAGCGGACTCGCCGACCGGCCGACACGCACCCCTCCTACAACGGAGCAACAACCGCACTGTCGCCGACACCCCTCTGCGTGCAGCAGACTGACGCCGGCCCATCGCAGCAGCCGTCGCCCCCCGCCAACGCAATCGGGAACGCAGTGCCCCTCAGCTTCAGCCGCCTGTCCCCGTCCAACACGAGGGACACCGCCGCGAGGCACACCACTTAATCATAATTCATATATGTTCTTCAAGTATGTATGTCACTCCTTCGAGTAACTTAAGAGGCTCAATCTGGGGGGTTTTGGGGCTTCAAACCCCCGGTTCGGAACTTTTTGTCTTTGTAATAGATTTTCAATTGTATTCCATTTAAATTTTTTTCAGATATAGATTTGCATATGTAAACATCAGCTCTCCAAAAAGTTGCAGCTATTCGACAATATATCAAAAATGTATTTAGAAACATTAAATGACTTTTTAGTGCAAGCAATTTATAAAGCCACTGATAGTCCTCAACGAAGGCTTGGTACAGGCGATTTTAGATTATGCAGTTGGATACATGGCGAAGCTCTTCAGAAACCAACATCGACGGTTGAAATTGGCCTGTTTTCCTTGTTGAGTGGTACAAGCGAAATATCCAGGCAACAATATGTAGGCAACGAGTGTAGGAGTTGATATTGGTTAACTTCTCGAGTAGTTAGTTGGAGCTTAAGACGACGCTGTAAGTGCTTTTCCGTTTTTCAGTGTTGATTACTTCTGTATATAGATCGATGTAAGGCGATGTAGGCCAATTGGCTGGTGAATGCAAAAGAAAAGGTGGATCAGCGAACAACATTGATCTTTTAAGTTCGTTTATGGCTTCGTTCGTTCGTGATATGGCTCTTCATGAGACGATTTCAGCAGGATTCGAATCGGTAAGCAAAAATCTCCAGTCTGCTGGTGAGGTAAAGTCTTGGCTTTCGAAAACTCGATTCCCAAAGAATGCAGATAAGATTACCGAATGTTACTTCAACCATTGTATAACTATTTGTGAACCTAAGCACAAGTGAGTAGAATGCGGCTTATCGACTAGCAATTGCCTTTGCATACAAATGGTAAAGCAGGTGCGCTCCACACAATTCCAATTTAGGCAACGATTTTTTCTTTACTGGTGCCACTCGACTTAGCCGTTAGTAGGCTGACAGAAATTACGCTATCTGCAATTTTTGTTCAAAGGAAGATGCAGCAGTTGTACGCTCGAATAGAGACGTCACAGAATCCGTGGAGCTGGATCAATTGCTAGCTTGCTTGGAGACAATACCGGGGTACCGACAACACCTAAACAGCCCTAAAATAGCAAGCTCTCATTCATTCCAGTGTAGTCTTGCGTGCCACAGTTCTTTCAGGATTATCTTTGCAATAACGAGTGGCGACAGTAGTCCTAGCGGGTCGAACATAGTTGATGCATCTGACAAGGTGGCTCTCTTGGTGACGCCTGATAGTAATTTCTTGGGCGTGAACGTGAAGAGTAGCATATCAGTATGTTTGTTCCAAGAGTTTTATCCTCAATGGTAGTTGCAAGATTATCTTCTCCAATTAGCAAGTCATCAACGTAGAATGAAGATTGGATGGCATCCGTACCCCGAGGATACTCAGTTCGATGAAGATCTGCCAAGAGAGTCAGCGTTCCACACACATGAACCTGCGCCGAGCGATTGGGCGATGGCTGCCGGCAACTACCCACTCAAAGAGAGTTTTTTGTAGTGTATGTAAGTTAGCACCAAGTTTGACTAGGTCTACTGCAAGAATGTCGAAGAATGCTTTCTAGGTTCCTAGCAACATGTCTACGTTTCGAGCTTGATAGAATCGTTCATCTTCTAATGAATTGATACGCATCAAGTTGGTACGATATGTGAGGCGTGACACAAAGATCTAACGATAGCTCAAACGGCGAAATGCGAGATTTAATATGAGGTCCAATAGAAACATCGCTGAAATAGCGTGGACGGCAACGAGCGATAGCTGCAGTGGCAGTTGCAGCTCAGTTGGCTGAGCTACATATGTACGCAATGTCGATGGCAGTGGCGAATAGAGAGATAATAATGTGATGAAGAATAGTAGACAACGGGCTGGCATATCGTGGAGCGCTAGACAGGGCGGAGCGCTGAGAAGGGCACACATTATCTGTACAGCGTGAAATGTGCAAATGTGGTGGAGGAGCAAATCCTAGTCGACTTAGTAGAGAGCCTAATAGGCTTTTTTGATATCGTTTTCTATCGATATCGGAAAAGACGAAAAGACTTTGGGAGGCGTTTATATTGCGTCTTGAGAACAACTGACGAGAGCATGACAAATGGTCTAAATAAGTTTATTATGTACGAAAATAACAGAAAAACATTTGATTCTTTTATATGCGATGGCGCAAAATAAAGACAATGTTTTGAAATCCATGGAAGCGGCTGGTTATCTGCAGACATGTTACAATTTGTCTTGAAACTGCAAACGTCCTTCTCGCTTTTGGACCCTTGTAGGTCAAGAGCAGGTAATGTTCTCTGTTCAATTAAATAATGTATTCTAAAGGACTGTATCCAGCACCGCGAAATTTTACTGCACGGAAGCTATTCATTATTTCGGATGTGTGGAACTCGAATACAATAGTGTGACCAAGAGCCTAAAAAGTGATTTGCCACTCTCATTAATCAGCTGTGTTTTTTAAACAGCGCCAATTTTGAAAATTAAACTAATATTAAAATAAGGAAGAAAAGTAATTCTGACGATGAAGTGATTGTGTTGGTAGCGGCGCATATTGTTGTAAGAAGAAGTACAGCACAGTTGGAGGCGCCAAAATGTCAAAATTATCAATGCTCATTTTCCGTGATCCGCTAAAGACATGGTACTGCCTCAACTGCTATTAAAGCAATTCGCTCCTCACTTTAAACATTTGCATATCTCTTTTTGGTTTTGCGCACAAATTTTGCCCCCACCTTTCACTTTGACTCCAGTAAAAATAGGCTCATATATTTTACTGGCACCCCTATCAGCTGTTCTCACAGTCCACATTCGTGTGAATATCGATACTATCGATACAAATTCGTGGATCCCGTTTACGTTACTGGATACTGACTCCAGGAAAACACAAACGAAAAATTACTGGCCCCGTCTTTTTTATATGAAGTTTGGCAGTAATTTTTAGTTTCCGCGGTGCTGGATACCCAGCTTAAATTGTAATAGCCACAATATAGTTAATTTTGATAGGAAGATGTGGTAAACAACTCCGACGAATTCTTTAAAGATAACTTCCGCATGAAGAGGAGTAAGTTCGACACTCTATTAGGACTGCACACGAATTTTCGACAGGCAATCCATTTAGAGAAAAAGAAAGCTAAAATCTTGCCTGGGATCCTCTAAGGAATATCTTACAATGAGGAATCTGTTTGTTGTGCTCAAAGTCATTGTGTGCCACTATGACTCGTGAATTCGCTGACGAGAGGAGATCCAAGAGGAGATCACGAAAACAATGAAAGGATTCAAAGACATGGGATATCAAGCAAAATTTTTGGAATCACCCACATTTTTAAAATTGTTGATTTAATTATTAAACTAATTTAATAAATTCGTTTTAAGCATTACTTGTATTTTTGCCCTTTTTCACTCATTTGAAAATTTTACGCGGCACAATTAAAATTTTAATCTGGTTTTTTTTTTGTTCTTGCTAGTGGTGTGAGTTGCGCCAATAGGCACAAAACTACGAAAATATGCTGTTATGCGCTGTATGCAGTAGCACATAATTATTGCGCTATTGTTTTTATGGTGGCTGTCGGCTTAATTAGCCTTTAAGAAAATCGGAATGCCGAGTCCCCCATTAGCATTACAGGCACCTGCACTCCTTCAATTTCCTTGAATTTTTCTTGAAGCATCTCTGAAGCTTCAATGCGTTTTCCAAGGCTTGACTTTCGATAAATCATGGAGTCATTTCACCTTCCTGCAGAGCCAATGTTTATATATGTAAATCTGTATCTAAAGTGAAACAAAATAAGAATACTGTAACCCCTTAATACATACATAATATCGCGGCAGTATCTTACCAATTACACTAGTCGACACGCCTTTTCCGCTGTCTCCAAAAATGACTTTTTCTGATAGATTTGGATGTTTAAAAATTTTTAAAGAATGTTTTTTTTTCATGGAGTAGTTTTTTTTAAAGAATTTTTTAAAAATCTGGTATTTTTTGTCATAGGTAGTGCTTCTATTTTTCACATAACTCACGTTTCATACAACTGGTTGTATTAAATTTTGCAGTTAAAAAAAGCTGATAAATGCAGCTATAAGTCCGACTCAGACACTTTGTAGCAGAAACTTAACGTCTGGCAGATATTAAGCTTCCACATTGAAATTTCATAATTTTTTCGGTATTTTTTCCCCGAAATTTTCAATTTGAAACCTCAGGAAAAGTCGAAAAAATATATATGAATGCCTTGATTTTTAGTTTTAGATAGACACATTATTAGGCGTCGTTTAAGGTATCGCTTATAAAAATATAAAAATAAACGGCTAAGTTATAACCGTTTGACCAAAACGACCCAAATCTCATTTTATCTGAAAAAATACCGAAAAATACTTGAATTTATTAAAGTGTTATGATACTTAAATATTTTTATTGTTATTGCTTGTTACTATTTTTAAAATGGTTTGTCTGTCTTCTTTTGTCATTTAAGTCAGATTCTTTTATGAGAGTCCACACATAGTCGCCCAACATATTTTAATTCCAAGCACCTTGATACCGTCGTTCCATAGCTTTTAATTGTTGGTGAAATCTCTCTTCGTGTTCATCACTAACATCCCCAAGGTTTGGCGGAAAAAAGTCTAAGTGGGAGTGCAGGAAATGGATTTTGAGTGACATGTTGGCTCAAATTTGTTCATAATTTGTTTATAATTCAAAAATCTATTAGAAAAAGTCATTTTTGGCGACAGCGAATAAAAAAAGTTGAAATTTGTCGAGTAGTGTAATCAACTAGGGAAAACAATACGGTTGAATACCAGCCTTTATAATTGTGGTGGTCGACTACCTCAGCTGTGGGTGGTTTAATTTCGATGTGGCAGCCTAGATTGAAAACAAAGTGTTCAAACCAATTTATATGCATACATATAAATACATATGTTATTGATCTCTTACCAATTGCACCCAGGCACTGAGCAAATCCAATTGAATCGAATCCCTGCACACTCATCAATTTTTTCGGGAGTACTGCTCTGCTCTTCGACTGCTCTGCAAAACTCGTGCAGGATGTTGCACATGGTGTTTGGTGCCACGCCGAAAAGTCTACCAACTGTCCAATACTCAGAGGACGAGCCCAAGGTGTACAGTGCAAAGGCAATTCGCTTCTCCACAGGAATGGCAGCTCTACAGTTTGTATCCTTCTACCGGAGCACTTCCCGTCGATTTACTAGAATGTTAAAGCAGGGTCTCCATTCTGAAGCTCTCCTTAAAAAACGCCTCGTTGTTGTCAGGCACATCTTTCTCCCAAAGTGTCCCAAAGCGCTTCTAACCAACATAAGACCTTGTACAAGTACTCACAAACAACAACAACCTAACCAACATAAGACCTTGTACAAGTACTCACAAACGACAACAACCTTCCTGGCTTTTGTTCTTCTAAAGCGGCTGCCCAAAGATGGAGCTCCTTCTCGTCAAAGTCGCCGCTGTAATCGCTATTTTTATTCATTTCGTAAGTTCATTATCATCATTACTTGTTGCTACAAACTATTTTGCTGTTAAACCAAAGCTAAAACAATTGCTATCCATTTTTTACCAAATCAAAAATAAAAAAATCTTCCGCTCAGAAACTCAGGTTTTGTTATTATCATCAGCTGTTAGAAAACTGTTAGCGCGAAATCAATGGATATGGAATAAACGCAACTGCATCGGAAAACTAAGTAACTTTTTGCCACCACTAGGGCAATTTGCGTCTTTGGGAAGACGCAAGGAATCAAAACACAGCCTCAGTGTAAACGGCACATTACACTAGTCGACACGACTTTTCCGCTGTCGCCAAAAATAACTTTTTCTGATAGATTTGATGTTTAAATTTTTTTAAAGAATAATGGTTTTTATTCATAGTGTACATAGCTTTAAACGACGCCTAATTAATGTGTCTGTCTAAAACCAAAAATCAAGGCATTCAAATATTTTTTTTCCGACTTTTTCTGAGCTTTCAAAATCAAAATTTCGGGAAAAAATACCGAAAAAAATTATGAAATTTCAATTTGTAAGCTTAATATCATCCAGACGTTAAATTGTAGCTACAAAGTGTCTGAGTCGGATTTATAGCTGCATTTGTCAGATTTTTCAACTGCAAAGTTCAATACAACTTGTTGTGTCTGAGTACGGAGAAAACGTTGTGTTCATGATGAGAACTAGCATAGAACTGACTTTATTTGAAGAGAGAAGGCATACATACATTCGGGTGTAATAGTATTAGTGTATGTGTGTATACAATACAAATGGCTGATTTTGCTTATTGCTTATTTCTTATTTCTTTAATACATAACACATCTCTCCTCTTAAATTACGGTTTGTTAGTAATTTTCTTCTTCCTGTGATCCTGAGGAGAGTAACGGCTGGTTGCTCGGCGTTCGCGAGTGCTGCTACGGATAGGGATATCCGAACGGCGTTGCTGGGATGGCTGAAGAACCTTTTGCTGAGATGATCCCGGGTCTTCGTTGAACCCAGAATTGGATTGAGAATTCTGGATCGGATTCGATGACGGTTCTTCTTCTTGGGCTAGTGTTGTTGGACTTGTAGGCGGACTTGAGAATTCAGGTGTCCACCAAATCTGCAGTCATCAGGCTCAGATCTTGGCTTTATCTGATTTATGTGGCGCTTGATGAAACCTGTGGATGTACGAAGGATAAATAACCTACGACCGATGGGCCGATCAATGATAGCTTTTATCCATTTTTCTCCCCCTGCTTAGTTTTTGGCAAAAACCGTCTGGTTCGGAGAATATTTTGCTTGCTTTCAGCTTGCTTCTCGAAGAGTTGACTTAAGATCGTGCGAACCGGACGACCATGAAGAAGTTCTGCTGGTGTTTTGCCTTCTGAATTAGGTGTGAAACGTTACGAACTGTGATACTTTGTTACGGCTGTGTTGACTTGATATCCATTCTTTATATTTTTGCTGACGAACGTTTTAAATGTTTGGACGAAACGCTCAGCAAGTCCGTTTGATGCTGGATGAAATGTTGCTGTTGTGAAGTGGTTTATTCCATGTTGCTGACAAAATTGGTTGAAAGATTCTAAAGTGAGTTGAGGCCCATTATCGCTGACTAAAGTCTTCGGATAACCCTCAATAGCATAGTGTTTCCAGTTGTTGTCGATGTCATTTGTAATACGAACGGGAACTGAGAATGTGCATCGACACAGATTAACCACATGGAGTCAAATATAGGACCGGCGAAGTCGACTGACTAAAGTCTTCGGATAACCCTCAATAGCATAGTGTTTCCAGTTGTTGTCGATGTCATTTGTAATACGAACGGGAACTGAGAATGTGCATCGACACAGATTTACCACATGGAGTCAAATATAGGACCGGCGAAGTCGATGTGTATCCTTTCCCAGGCGGATGTCGCTTTTGGCCAGCTCTCGAATTGCTTTACTGCTTTACTATTCTTTGCAATTGTGGCGATCTCCTCGTCGATACCTGGCCACCACACATGTTGTCGTGCCAGTCAGTGGGCTAAAATGAATGGGCTAGGATTAAATCCTAATAAGTCAAAATGCATAGTCATAGGTAAAAGAAAGTTCGACACTAATGCAATACAAAAATTGAATATTGAAAACATCCCCATTGAATATGTAGAACGTGCAAACAACTTAGGTTTTATGTTTAACCAAACTTTGACATGGGATGATCACATAAACAGATCAGTCGGAAAAGCTATTGGGATTCTTAGAAATTTATACCTAACTAAAGATTTTCTCCCAGTGAATATAAGGCAAACAATTGCCAAAATGTACATCACACCAGTCCTTTTCTATGGTATAGAAGTATTTAGTGACAATAACTCTGCCAGCCAACGCAAGCTGCAAGTTGCTTTTAATAATATCGCGAGATATATTTATAACAGACGTAGAACTGACCATATTTCGGACGTAATGATAAAAATTTTCGATATGCCACTTAAATCCTGGATAGAGTTTATGGTCCTATTATTACTGCATGAAGTTATATATACCAAAGAGCCATTTTACTTATATGAACGACTTAAGTTTAGCACGTCAAGACGGACGAAAAATATTGTTTGCTTTAAATACAGGTACACATGCACAATGAAACAGTTCTTTGTATATGCTGTTCGAGTTTGGAATCATCTTCCCCACGCCATCAAGGCAATCAGTGGGGGAGTGCAGTTCAAAATCGCACTGGAGAGTCATCTACGCACTACATAATTTGAATTTGTGATAGTAGAGAGGGGTTGAATGGGGAGTAAGAGTGAAATTCCCAGGAACTAAATTAAAAAAAAAATTTAAATTTAAATGTCAAAAGTTAATATTACACTTGTTGTGACTAGCGCCCTAATTTATAAGTATAAAATGCTTGTCGCGCTAGGATGAAATAAATAAATAAATAAATATGTCGAGATCATGCTGTTGTTCTGGCCAGCCAGTAGATACAAATTGATACACCTTGTGCAGAATACGGTCACTGTTTAGCTTTTGGCTGATTATGTCGGCATTTATGGGACATGACATCTCAACGACATTGTAGCATGCCTCTTCTATGTCAAACTTTTCATCTGAGCTGAAAGGAAGACGTGAGAGTGCGTCTGCATTTCCATGAGCTGCAGTGCTGCGATATTTAATTTCAAAGTTGTAGGCCATCAAAATTATAGCCCAACGCTGAAGTCTGTTAGAAGTCATTGTTGGCAGATGCTTGCTTGGATTGAATATGGTGACCAATGGCCTATGCTCAGTAATGAGAATGAACTTCCTGCCGTAAAGGTACTGATGAAATTTCTTTACTCCAAATATAATCGAAAGTGCTTCCTTTTCTGTTTGGCTGTATCGAACTTGATGGACATCTAATGTTTTTGATGCGAATGCTATTGGCCTTTCCTTCCCATCTGCTTGAATCTGTGACAAGACTACACCAATGCCATGTGAAGATGTATCGGTGGCTAGAACAAGCGGTAAATGCTCGTTGAAATGTGCTAGCTCTGTAGCATTGAGAATGTACGTTTTTAATGCTGTGAAAGCCTGCTGCTGATCGGGGCCGAATTTGAAGACTACGTTTTTCCTCCGAAGCTGATTAAGCGGAGACGCTAGCTGAGAAAAGTTAGGGATGAAATTGCAGTAGTAGTTGACTTTTCCCATGAAAGCATCCAGCTGCTGTAGATTAGTGGGGGCGTCAATTGTTTGACAGCCTCTAGACCCGTGGTATCCGGGAGGATGCCCTTGATGCTTACTCTTCTGCCGAGATATTCAATTTCGTTTCTTAAGAAGAAACACTTCTCCTTCTTACATTTGATGTCATTCTCTTTTAGAATGCGTAGAACTTGTTCGAGGCGATCGAGGTGTTGTTCAACTGTTGGAGCTGAAATAATGATGTCGTCTAGATAATTTCCACAAACTTCTATGCCACTGAGAAGTTGTTCCAATTGACGTTGGAATATAGCTGGGGCGCCCGCTATTCCATATGGTAAACGTTGCTTGCCTTAAAGTTTTTTATTGTACCAATAGCCGGTTCAAATACTCCCTTGTACTTGTTACAAAGATCAGTCAATTGAGAACCCTGCGTTTCACTCACATTTGAAATTTGTTGAATTTAGAAATTGAATGTCAATCCATTCCGAACAGATTGTTTGAGTTTTCTACATTTGCCACGATTATGACCACATTTGCCGATTTATTGCCACACTTTGCCACAGTGTGCAGTTCACCCAGCACGGGGATTTGTTGTTGGCCAATCGCTTGTAATATACGGTCACACTTCTGCAACTTTAGACTTTTGAGTTCCTTGTATGTTTTACTATTGATAATAGATACCGTTGCGCCAGAATCCATTTGAAAAGAAATAATTTCGTTGAAGATTTCCAGGTTGATTAAATTTTTATTTCCCTCGAAATTCACTAGGCTTGAGACGGTGTGAAGTGTTTGAATTGATTCTGCGTGTTTCTCTTTATGCTGGTATTTGTTATTATAGCTCTCTTTCATATCTTTGCACTGCTTTGACATGCAAACGATAGATATGTGTCCCTTTCGGCAACATTTATGGCAAACAGCATCGCGAAATTTACAGTTTTCACGAGCAGGTGTATTTCCACAGCCGGAGCAAGATTTAAGAGAGTTCTTGCCTCCTTTTGCTTCCATACCACTGCGTTTCTGTTGATGTTTCTTATGTGTGTGTACAGCTTTCATGTCCAGTGTTCTCTTCTCGCTCTCCTTTAGGACTGCTACTGTTTTTGATGTTGCTTCGTATGTTTCAGCAATTGAGAGCACGTCTGCGAGGGACGGTTGAAGCTTTTACAATGCGGCTGTGCGTATTGCTTCGAATGGCGTGTGTACAATTATTTGATCGCGTATCATTTCATCAACATAATTGTATGTACACCCATTTTCGTTGCAAGAAAACTGACACTCACGAGCAATACCACGTAGATCGGCTACCCATTCCTTATGAGATTGTGAGTCCCGCATCTGTCGTTTAAAAAATTCATAGCGAGCAGCAACAATGTGACGCTTCTGTTTGAAGTGCTCTGTTAATTTGTCTGTGATTTGCACGTGCGACTGCTGGTCCAAATTTTCGCTACCGCACAGATTCTTGACAAGTTCGAAAATATGTGTGCCTACCCACGACAGAAAATATGCTTTTTTCTTCTCAACGGAGATAATGGAGTACGCGGCGAAATGCTGTGCCAATTGTTGTAAATACGTCTCCCAATTTTGTTTATCCTTATTAAAACTTGGAAACGGCGGACAATCTGTTGACTCTGCAGGTCTATTAACTGCACTGTTTTCTGCGAGAAAGGCCTCCATCCATGTTTGTTGTTTTGTTAGCAATTCCTCTGCGAATTGTTGCTGTTGAGCCAACAATTCTTTAATGTTTGTTGTATCCATATTTTCTTTGTTTTTTAATCATTCGATCTCTATTTGGTTAGACTACCGACACGAAATACTCAAAATGATGATTCTGAGGCACTTTTTTCACTCGTCGCCAATATGTTGTGTCTGAGTACGGAGAAAACGTTGTGTTCATGATGAGAACTAGCATAGAACTGACTTTATTTGAAGAGAGAAGGCATACATACATTCGGGTGTAATAGTATTAGTGTATGTGTGTATACAATACAAATGGCTGATTTTGCTTAATGCTTATTTCTTATTTCTTTAATACATAACACAACCAATTGTAGGAAACATAAGTTATGTGAAAAATAGAAGCACTACCTATGACAAAAAATACCTAATTTATAAAAATTAAAAAAAAAACAACTATACCATGAAAAAAGCCATAATTCTTTAAATTATTTTAAAATTCCAAATTCGTTTTTGGCAACATCGGAAAAAAAATGTTGAATTTTGTAAAGTAGTGTTATTAGGCTTATAGCCTAATCACACTTATTAGCCTAATAGGCTAATCACACTGAGCACCGTTTACCGTTTACGGTCTATTTCCTAAACGGTAGGTAAGGTTTTGCCGTTCCCAGCTAGTTCCACCGTCTATTTTGAATGTTCCTAAGCCGCACGTTCTATGCGATCTTTAGCCGATGGTTTTCTAAAGCGACTCTGGAAACGAAAAAGAGAATTCACTGCGAATATGTATGAAATGACAACCAAAAAAACAAAACAAAAAAAATAAAGAAACACAATTTAAAATGGAAGGAGCAGGAAGTTCAAGTGGTAAGTTTATACATATATATATTTTAATTTAACAATTTTATTGTTAATATTTGAACACAATGCAGGAAATAAGAGGAGAGCAGTCTGCGGCAGGCTGCAGTTTACCACGGAGATGGAAATCATGCCAATAGAGTACCAGAAGCAGTTTGAGATGAATGATCTGCTGGGTAAACGTATAGATGAAAAAATTCCAGAATGATCTCTTGGCTTGTTTAAAAAAAAGAAAAAATGAATAAATAAGTTTTTAACTTGTATTTTATTTCCTATTAATTGCAATTTACGCAATACCTTGTGAAAGCAGATTTGCTAAATCTTCCAAATCTATTTTTTTCCAAACAAAAATAAAAAAATCTTCCGCGTAAAAACTCAGTTTTTGTTATTGTCATCAGCTGTTATACGGTAAACGGTAGACGGTGCCAGTGTGAATCGGAAGTTAACCGTCTATCAGAAATCCCAACGTTCCCCCGTGACGGACTCAGTGTGCAGAGGGGTATAATGCAGTAACATGGAGAGAGAAGACGGAAGCATGCAATCGGCTTGCCGAAAAATTTGCGACCTGCTGTTCAGTGTCTGATGTCTCTGAAAATATAGGAGCTATCCAAGTTTCAGCTACTAGCTTAGAAAATCTGTTTGACAATGATGCCAAGTATGATGGATTTTGTAAAGAATGTTTAAAATGTTACGTTGTTCGATGTCTGTTAATGATGGAAGCTCCTTCAAATTGATAGCCTTAATAAAGAGCTACTGCTCATTCGAATGGAGTATGATGCAGGTCGAAGAATATAGGGGTATATTAGATTTGTGGGGATAACGGATGTGTGTAACGTCCAGAAGGAAGCGTTTCCGACCCCATAAAGTATATATATTCTTGATCAGCATCAATAGCCGAGTCGATATAGCCAGGTCTGTCTGTCCGTCCGTCCGTCCGTCCATCTGTCCGTCCGTCCGTCTTCATTAGCGCCTATATCTCAGAGACTGTTAAAGCTAGAGTAACCAAGTTTTGTATCCAGTCTCCTGTGTTATCACACTACTCAAAGTAAATTTCAAAATTTCGCCCCGCCTCCTTCCGCCCCCACAAAGGACGAAAGTCTGTGGCATACACAATTTTGAAGATACAAGAAAACTAAAAACGCAAAATCATAGAAAATGGCCATTTCTATAAGAGAGTTGAATCTGAATCAGATCGGATCATTATTATAGCTACAATGAAGAAAACCATTTCGAAAGTCATTGTTCCCTCTCGCTCTCTCTCACACGCGACCCCATCTGCTTTGGCCATTCGAATTTTTTGACGCCTAGTTCTCAGAGACTATAAGAGCTAGAGCAATCAAACTCTCTATCCAAACTCCTGTGATATCAAACCAGCACGAGTTTATTTCAAAATTTTGCCACGCCTCTTTCCGCCCCCACAAAGGACGAAAATCTGTGGAATCCACAATTTTTGGATCACGTCGGATCAATATTATGGCCACAATAAACAAAATCATTTAGAGTGTCTACGTATATACGTTGATACTACGTTCCCTCCCTCCCTCTTAACTCTTCCTCGTCTGCCTTGCCTTGTAATAGCGATCCACTGCAATCTAAGTGTGAGCCCTATACTAGCTGCTGGCAGGTGTTCTCCCTTTCTCTTTCCCGCTTTGACCTTGTAACCCCCCTCTCCAACAAACAAGCGTGAAGCGCTGTCTGCTTGTCCATGCCCTACCGCAATCACCGCCCACCCCCATTAACAACTCAATCCGTCCTTATCCCCTAATGAAAGAGAGAGAGAGAGAGAAGCCTAACAATATCAAATGTCCAAAACAATAAGCAAAACAATAAACATTGCCCAGGCAATGATTTATTTACATAAATATATAAATGTATATACCCTGCAGTACCAGCCGTGAGCGATGACGAATGTCAACGACAATGTCATCTAGGCATTGACGCTCGCTAAGCCGAACCCTTTATTTTCTCTCTGTTTCCTTCTTTTCCGCGCGATCGTAATAGATCGGCTCTGCCGATCGGTCGAAGTACAAGAGAATTTGGTTTTTTTTCTCTTTTCGTCTCTTTTGCGCCTGCGTCGGCAGAGCATTCTTGCTTTGTTCGCCTTGCATTTGCCTATTACGTTACATTGTTACAATTGTGCGGAAAGAGTTGGTAGCGAAAATGCAGTGATTTAGTGAAAAATATCTATAATATTTATTACTACCAGGTAAGTGCATTGTTTAAATAAACAAAATGTGATATACGCGTGTAAATAATGAAAATATCAGTTGTATATAATGTTGAATTTGTGAAATTGTGAAAAAACTAAGTTCAATGTATCCCTCATTCACATTGTATTTATTTATTCTTCTTTTATGCTCTTTAATTGTTGTGCCCTTATGCTCCGACTAATATGTATATTATGGATTAAAAGAAGAACAAAGAAATATAATGTGAATGCATAATCTGTAGTGGGCTCGAAATTTCAATTTTAAGCAGTCTGACAAAAACAGAAAGCAACCCTTATATGCGAGGCCCGCGTCAAGCAGGTACATATTTTGGCCCGTCTTTTGTTTTTGTTGTAGGAGTAAATGCACAGAACACCGCTGATTTACAGTGAGTATTTCTTTTTGTTTAAACAACTCTTTTAAAAATTGAACATATTTCTGGAATTTCGATCTTTCCTTATATAATTTCGACCAAATTAATAGTATTTTATAGAATAATACTTCAATTGATAGATCAACAAAATACGGAACACAATGGGGACGGGCACATCCTGGAAGGGCATGGAAAGTAAGTCTTTACAAGTCAAAAACTAAACATAAACATAATAAATTAATCCATATAATTTCAGTGGCGATGCAATTGAAGTTGCCGAAAGAAATTCAGAGATCCCCAAAACTGACTTACATACATATGTACATAAATGTAGTTTTAAGTAAAAGCAAAAGAAAATAAATGAATATACTGCTTAATTATATACGCCTTACTTTTTCATTTAAAATCTTCACTTATTATATCGCTTATTTTTTCGAGAAAATCTTCACTTATTATGTGCCTTATTTTTTCGAGAAAATCATCACCTATTGTATGCCTTATTTTTCGGCTGAAACCATCGCTTATAGTAAGCCTTATTTTTCGGCTAAAATCATCGCTTATAGTAAGCGTTATTTTTCGACTAAAATCATCGCTTATAGTAAGCCTTATTTTTTCGGACTTCTCGATGACCATGTCATCCCCTATGCTCCTAGGACATCGCAATGTTATAGGCTTTTTACACTTGGTGCGTTACCTATCGATATCGGAGAAGACGCAAAGAAGCAGGTTTGCCGTTTACACCACAGCGTCTTGCTTCTTTGCGTCTTGGAAGAGGAAGACAAATTTTGTAAACAAAGTAAATAATGTTCGAAAATCAACGAAATATGTCGGAAATAGAGTTAATTCTTTTAACTGCGGTGGCGCAAAGTTAGGAGAACCTTTTGAAGTGCATGGAAGCGGCTGAGTTATCCTTAGAAAAGTTTCAATTCGTCTTGCAACTTCAACGTCCTCCTTGCGTTTGGACTCTTGTAGGTAAAGAGCAGACAATTTTCTCTCTTTTCAATTAAATAATATATTCTTCATTGCAATAGCCACGATATGGTTCATTTTGGCAGGAAGATGTTGTGGAGAACTCCGATGCATTTTTTAAGGAAAATTTCTGCATGGAAAGGGGTACTTCAACATTCTCGTTGGACTGTTGCCCAATCTCAAAAAGAAAGACACTCCTGTTCGACTGACAATCCCTCTGGAGAAGAGAATAGCCATAGCCCTTTATTGCCAAGGATCGCCTGCAAAATATCGTACGGGAGTCTATTTGGTGTGTCAAGGGCTTTTGTCTGCCGCATATTTCTGCAGTTTCGTTGCGAGGTAGTTGCTCAACTCGCTGACAAGTATCTGCCAGCAGATACTGCCAGCAGAAGATCACGGAAACAGTGAAAGGATTCAAAGATATGGGATTTGCAGCAAAAAATTTGAAATCAACTACATTGTTGAAATGCTTTTTTTAATAATAAAATTCTAGCATTACATGTATTTTTGTATTGTATGTACATATATGTATTTTTACTTAGTGAAACATTTTACGCGGTAAATTTTAAATTTGAATCTGCTGTTTTTTGTTGTTATTAGTGGTGATAGTTCCGCTGATAAGGCACAAAAGTACGAAAATTGCTGTTATGCGCACAGAAACATAGTATTTAACTACCGAAATACCAAAACGCAGTTGCGTCGGAAAACGACGCAACTTTTTGCCACCACTAGGGCCCTATGCCAAACCTATGTAAAAAAAACTGCGTTTCTGAGAAGACGCAAAGAATCAAGACGCAGCCTCAGTGTAAACGGCACCTTAAAGTGAGCAGTTCATCGTTCCGCGCGTCATCCCTTATGTCAGCTGGGGTGCTCACCCTGAAATCGGTGTGTGAGCCCATTTGTAAGCGATGGCCCGTACTGCAGGGTATGTACACACATATGTAAGTATTGATATGTAGGCATGTACTTATGTATATGTATGGATGTAAATATTTTAAAACCAATTGACATACATATGTACATTCATATGTAAATATACATACATAACATAATACATATTTGCATATTCTGATTGAATCAGCCGGTATTGGTTGGGGAGGGGTACCTGCGATTGCATGTGGTCACTCTGTGAAAAGAAATAGAATTGTACACCAAAGAAACTGCGAAAACAAAACTGGAAAGCACGTGCGCTCTCTTTCTCTCTGTTTCCCCTTCCATCTTCTGACCATGACCCTCTCTCATAAAACAAAAGGGATGCGCGATGCGCTGTTGACATGTCTTAGCAAGATCCCCCCCTCCACTCTCATCATCATAGTAAACAGTTTTTTAACCGTTACACGAAGGGGAGGGGGAAACGCAAATGTTTTAGCTCTAAAAATGCATGTGGAAGGAATGAGAAAAATAGCCGCTACATTTGTTTGAGTTTTTCTCTTTATCACCCTCTTTCCACTTGAGAACTCTCTGCCCCGCTATCTGAACAAGTGCTCTCTCAATAGAGCAACTCTCTATTTACACTCTTTCGTATGACTTTAAGATGAATTTAGTAATAAGGTGACAACATTTACGTCACAACATCTGCTCTCTTTCGCGAACCATGTATGCTGAGCGCCGAAATAGAGTAGATGGTTCTCCCCACAGACAACGTCACCTCATCCCTAAATTCACCTTGCATATCTCTTTGTGAAAAGTAGCAATTAGAGAGAGATAGGGAAAGGCTGAGAGAGTGCCCTCGCAAAATCATATGTTTGAAAACAAAACATTAAGCTGCTACTACCCCACGCAATGGGAATAGCATTAGAAGGATAAATTAGTAAGAATAGAATTAGAAGAACATTTATATAGAAACGGCTCAGACAGACTTTTTTCTGTAAAAATTTAATTTTCCGTTAGTCCCGCATGTTTTGACTCTATTCGTTCTGCCTTGCTCCAAATTGCTCTATTCTCTTCTCTCTTGAGTGACTCTCGCGGAAAAAACAGCCGAATTTCAGTAGGTATAACCAGTCGATATAGAGCCAAGGAGAGCGATAGAGACTTTTTGATTGCCGATTACGATAAAATCCGTTTATTAATCACATTTAAACTAGTTTAGCTTTTAACTTATTAAATACAAGTAGTGCTTGCAAATTAAGACACAGGGCTTTAGTTTTCCTGTGCCGATCGTCAGTTAGAAGCTATTAATATCTGCTAACTGTAACGGTGCATCGCGCGTTTTTTGGTGTTGCTGCTGACGTCGTATATTATATTAAAATATATATGTATATATATATATATATATATATATATATATATATATATATTCTATATATATATATATATATATATATTATATATATATATATATATATATATATATATATATATATATATATATATATATATATAATATATTATATCATAATTTATTTTATATAATTATATATAATCATTTATAATACGATTTTATTTTATTAGGTATTTATATCATATTTTTTTTTTCGTTTTTAATAATTTCATAATATTTTATCAAATTTTTTTTTATAACATATTTTATTATGCCTCGAAAGCATAGACAATCTGCTTCTCAACAGTCTCAGAGACATAAATTGTAATACAGATCAAATAGAGAAGGAAATTTAGAAAATTTAGAAATTGTTGCAAACAGGGATATTTTAATAAGTCCAGAATCCGAGTTCGTTGAACCGGCTAGGAATCAGCAGCAAGAGAATGAGGGACAAAATCAGGTGACTGATAGGCAGGTTTCAGGTGTAGGTCAGGAAGAGCAGGCAGCCGTCGCTGACGAACAGATTTTAAATGCTGAGGGAAATAGTGCTGCGCTTAACGCACAGAACAGACGACAAGTGGCCGATACTAACCGTCGGTCCAGCCGTAGACATAACCAAAAGTATAGGGCCAGAGAACAGAGTCAGAATACTGCCGGACATACAGTTAGACGAGAAGACGCGCAGATTAGAATTGAGGAGCAAGCGACCAATACCATGCGTCGATCCAGACGAAGACAGGACTTGGACTATAGAGCTAGAGAGCAGGAGCAAAATACAATAGAACATATAATTAGACGAATAGACCCACAAATTAGAAGTGAGGAGCAAGTCGCCAATACTTTGCGCCGCTTCAGACGAAGACAGGACGTGGACTATAGGGCTACAGAGCAGGCACAGAATATAGTAGGACATACACAAAGACGAACAGACCCACAGATTAGAAGTGAGGAGCAAGTTGCCGATACTGTGCGTCGCTCCACACGAAGACGGGACTTAGAATATAGGGCTAGAGAGCAGGAACAAAATACAATAGAACATATAGTTTGACGATTAGACCCACAGATTAGACGTGAGGAGCAAAGGACAAATACAGAGAGGCGATAGCGCATATGTAGAAATAATGAAAGGAGACGTATATTAGAAAGAGAGCAGGATAGAGTTCGTAGGGTCCAAGAAAGGACTTTAGCTGATCGTAGGCGTATCTCGCGAGCGAGAGACACTCTGGCACGCCAATCTGCTCGTGTCGCAGCTCGACAGTCGGCAATTGACGCTGCCAGAGCTGCAAGTCAGAGAGTTAGCCAATAAAGGAGCGATAGCAGTAATAGAGCTGAGCAAAATTTAAGAAACGCCTCCCAAATGCAGCAAGAACAAACAAATATCTCCCAGGAGGATAGGGCACATGTCGGACCTAGAATCAGGCTTAGTGGCCTAGAAGCTCTAAAAGTAGTTTATAATAGGAATGTAAAGCTGGGTCCTGATCAGGTTTGCCTTTCTTGTAAAGGCCTGTGGTTCCCCAAAAAAATTTCCAAGATTCCTCGTGTCCTTTTAGAAAGTGATTGCGAGTTTAGTGCTGAAATATTCGCTCTTGAAAGCCTTCTAGAATTCCCTTCTGACTGCTCAATATTTAAATTCTGCAGAACATGTAATACCAACATTAAGAAGCGTAAAAAGCCTAAGATTTTCTTCATTGAATTTGATTTCCCTAAACTGCCCGACTGCTTAAAGGGCCTTTCTCCTTTAGAGGAACGACTGATTTCTCCTCGACTTTCATTTATGATAATTAAGCCATTATTGCCTGGGGGAAGACGCCAAAATGCCATTAAAGGAGCAGCTGTAAACGTCCCTATTTCCGTTAGTGATATCGTGAAGGAGCTTCCACGAGCATTCCATGAAGCTCAGGTTATTCAGCTCCACCTGAAGCGTAGACAAGATTATCTTCATGCCTTCATGGCTGAAACCATTAGACCTTCCAAAATTTTTGAAGCACTTCGTTATTTAGTTAGCACAGATTTGTATAAAAACCACAATGTCATAGTTAACGAGCAATGGATCTCTGGCTTCACATCCGATATTGTTCCTTTCGTAGCCTCTCAAGCAAACGCAGCCTTTTTAGAAAGTATCCAAAATAGAGATAGGAATGTAGACGCAGAGCCAGCCCATCCCAACGAGGAGGTAGTGGCCGAAGAGCTCAACCCTGGTGGTCAGGAAACTATGCTTGAATATAACATACAATTCGATGAGAGGATTATAAAAATCGCACCAGGGCAAGGACAACGACCTCTTGATATGGTCTTAGATATTGACTCGGAAGAGTTATCTTTTCCTACTATTTATGCAGGCGTCAACAGACAATCTTCAGAAAGTTTTACAACCATTGTTAGATCAGAGCTTCGAAATGTAGATAGGAGAGGTTGTAGATCTGATAAACTGTTCTTCAATTACAAGAAGTTAGAACTCATTAAGATTCGCAATAATATTTCTATCTGCTTATTAGCGGAGCACCTCCAGTGCAGTTACGGCAGCTAACGCTCTTAATGAGAATTCCATAGGGGGACTAATTAACCACGATTAGGGATATAGGGTTCTTCCAGATATATTCGCTCGTCTCCGGCTCATTGGGAGGAAGAAAAGAAGAAGGTTATGGCCATGATTCGTCAGTTCGGCCTGCCGACTTTTTTCAACACTCTGTCTGCTGCTGAAACGCGGTGGCCAGAGCTGCTTGTTTTGCTCAAAAGCAATGTAGATAGAGAGATCATTAGCAAAGAAGAAGCAATGAATCTACAATATAACGAAAAGGAGCGTCTCATCAAGGCAGATCCAGTTACTTGTGCTAGGTATTTTGATCACAGGTATCGTGGGCTTTTGAAAGTTATGAGGAATCCGGAGGGTATTTTCGGAGAAAATTTCTTCATCAAATTTTATTGGCGTGTTGAATTTCAACAAAGAGGTTCCCCCCACATTCACGGTATGTTTTGTCTGAAAGATGCCCCAGCAGTGGCTTTTACCAGTACTGAGTCAATTTCAACAGTTATAGCCTTCATAAATACACACATTACAGTAGATGTCACAGACTCAGATCTAGCTCCGTATGTTGAATACCAAAAGCATAGGAATACAAACATGACATCCTCTGATATGATTGATCACCTGAGCATATTTAAGAATTTCCTTTCACACGTACAAGTGAGCCTCAATTACGAGGACTACAAATATGCAATATGTTCTGGCTTGAAGAAACAACAAATTTGTCTAAAGAGGTCGTTTGCTGAGATTAGCGTTAATGCTTATAACAAGCACATTCTTTCAATGCAAAGGGCCAATATGGATATCCAATTCATTTTGGACCCTTATGCATGCTGTAGTTATATAATAAATTATATAAATAAATCCCAAAGGGGTATTTCTAAGCTTATGCGCGAGGCGATAAGAGAAGTGCAAGGGGGCAAATATACGATTAGGCAAAAGCTACAGCACATTGGTCACAAATTTATTTCTGGCACTGAGATATCTGCTCAGGAAGCCGTATATTGTTGTCTAGGTATTCCTTTGTCCGGAACTAGCAACAAATGCGTTCATGTTAATACTTTCCCTCCAGAGCAACGAGTGCGAATGCTCTAATCCAAAAGCATCCCACAAAATATGAATCAGGACTCCACTGACATATTCGTCAAAGGATTGCTGGAGCGGTATGAACAGAGACCAATCAATCTTCAGGGCCTGTGTTTGGCCGATTTTGCAGCAAATTATGAATTTACTAAAAGCGGGAAAAGAGTTGGCCAAAATAGCGATGATGAAAAGGACGAAGAAAATGAGGTAGAAGTAGAAGTCTTTCTTCCTCTCCGCGATAATAGTGGTTTTATTAGGGAACGGACCAAGCCATCCATTTTAAAGTATATGAGGTTTAATATAAATGCAGATAGGTCTAACTATTTTAGAGCATTAGTCATGCTGTTTTATCCGTGGAGAGATGAAGAAAGGGATTTAGTGAGCGCTAATTGCGAGGATATTTATAACAATCATCAGAATTTAGTTAGTTCAAATTTCCAAAAATACAATGCGTTAGCAGATTTAGAAGACGAGGGCCATTAAAGCCGAAGCAAATAGGGAGGAAAATGTAGGTGAAGAGGCGGTTGATGAGACCATTGATGAGCAGTTTAGGGCTTTAGCGATTCCCGAAAGAGGTTCTCAAATAAATGTTCTGAACTTGAATAACCAGGCAACGGATGAAGATAGGAGTATTCGATTAGTTAAGCTTCCTCCGATTGTTTCCCCTACGTTGTTAGCCAGTTTAATTAGATCGCTTAATTTGAAGCAACAAGCTTATCTCACCCATGTTCTGCATATTGTGAGAAAAAAGGCAGTTTTTAATGAGTTTGTAGGTGGCGGCGCAGGCGTCGGCAAGAGTAGGACAATATCTACCATTTTTCAGACCATTTCCCAGGAGTTTAATCGTAGACCAGGATCTAACCCAGAAACTGTTAAGGTTCTTCTGTGTGCTCCTACAGGAAAAGCTGCATTCGGTATTGGAGGTGCCACACTTCACTCCATGTTTTCTTTACCTCTCAATCAGTCTAACCATTCCTTTAAACAGTTGGGTCCAGATTTGTTAAATACCTTGCGTTCAAGATTTATTGATCTTAAAATTCTTATAATTGACGAAATTTCTATGGTCGGTGAAAAAATGTTTTCATATTTTGTCGCCGGTCGATAGTCGATAGCGATAGGCGGATTAAGTATATTTAGTATTTAGTCTAGTATGTAGAAATGTATGGATTTTGAGCTCTGCAATGTACGGGCATATTTTAGACGCCACGATTTGGCGCCATAGTTTTAAGCTTTCTTTTTCATTGTCGCGTGGTTGAAGCAGGAGGACATACTGCGGTAAGAACAGTTGCATTGTATGAGAGGTTATTTAATTAAGCATTCTTTTGGACAGAATGTACGGGCTTACCGAAACACGTTGCTTTTGCTTGAAATACGGGCCGTTAAAGGTAACTCCACGGGACCACCGACATGATCTTTTATTCGCAGTCCTAGGCAAGACGACTGCAAGGGCAATTTCCACTGGAGCACAGGCAGGCAGCCACCTCCAGTTAGAGAGTTGCCAGGAACGCGGACAGCGTTGAGATTGGACAGGCCGCAGGCAGCGACCTAGAGCAGACGCAGACGGCGTCGATTGGACGAGCCGCAGACAGCGACTCAAAGTAAACGCAGGCAGCGTTGATTAGAAAAGTCTGGGCAGAATAGAAGGATGCAACATTCCCCCAGACGGAGTGCCCGATTGATCGAGGGGCGAATGACGCCTACAACAACAAGTGCGACGCCACAACCTGGAAGTAGTGGTGCAGCAAACATGCTGCCGGCACCGAATGTAACAGCCACGTCGGCTATGCTGAGTCACAGCCAGGCCGCTTCCGAGTCTGTAAGTATTACGACCACAGCTGGAGTATCAGTACCAGGACAAAGCAATCCATCTTCAATGCTGGATCTCTTGGAGAGAATTGCAGCGTTGAAAAGGGAGCTGGAAGGGGTAAGAGCCCGCAATGATGTGAGCAGTGCAGCAGTTGTACAGCCGCCATTTTCGAGCGGCCCGCCATTGTCATTGAGTGGCGATCCGCTCACACATAACGGGGTCGGAGTGAACAGTACAGCATGTTGGCAGCCGCCATTTTATAACGGACCGGCACTGCTTACAAGTAGCAGTTGTGTGACGCCATTTTGCGCCACTAGTACCGTGCAGACAGCGCAGGGAATTATGCCACCGGTTGTCGGCATCTACAACGTCATAACACCGACACCACAAGCTGGATCCTACGCCTGGAATACACCGAATGGAAGCAGTGGAAACTATATGCCACGCAAGCTTCCCGATTTGCCAGTATTTGGAGGTCAGCCCGAGGATTGCCCGATCTTCCTTTATGCATATACTGAGACAACACAAGCGTACAACTGTACGGATCTGGCGAATAACCAGCGCTTGCTGAAGGCGCTGAAGGATGAAGCCCGTGAGACCGTCAAGTCGCTACTGATACATCCAAGTAACGTCAGTGCTGTTATGGATCAGCTGCGCCTTAGATATGGCCGACCGGAACAACTTAGACGCAGTCAGCTGAACGGAATACGAGAGGTGTCTCCTATTACGGAGCACAATCTGGGGAAGATTGTTCCCTTCGCAACCCGTGTGAGTAATCTCACTGCCTTCTTGCAGTCAGCGAAGGCAGATCAGCATTTGGGAAACCCAACCCTAATGGAAGACCTTGTGTCCAAACTCCCGACAAGCAAACGAGTCGAGTGGGCAAGGCATGCTGCGACGATTACGCCATTCCCAACCATTGCCCATTTTAGTGCGTGGCTGACAGAGTACGCCAATGTGGTGTGCACGATCATGGATGTTGATGGGAAGGAACCAAGACGTCGATTGCTACATCCAAGCATCGACCAAGACCGAGACGAGCAGACAGACAGCCGTCTCAGAGATTGTCCAATCTGTGGAGGACAACATGCAGTTAAGGACTGCAGAGATTTCAACGGAGCTTCACTACCAGACAGGTGGAGGCATGTGAGGAGGCATCGACTATGCTTTGCATGCTTACGAAGCGGGCACATGACTAGATCCTGCAATTCGCATGGTGAGTGTCAATTCAACGGATGCCGGAAGAGGCACAACCGTCTTCTACATGGCGCGGACAGTGAACACAGAAGGTCGTCGCAGCAAGGCGATGACAGAAGATACAGGCAGCGAAACCAGCAGTCAGCAGTTTCTACACAAAGCCTGCACAGAGGTGCACCGCAGGCAGCGGATGCGCCCATTGAGAGGATTTTAAATTGTGTCGACGCAAAACGAGGTCGGCTTCTGTTCCGTATACTGCCAGTAACGCTGTACGGAGCAGGCCGACGGGTGGATACGTACGCACTCCTGGATGAAGGTTCATCCGTCACGATGATCGACGACGATGTTAGGAAAGATCTGGGCGTGCAAGGTGAGCGTCGACATCTGGATATTCAGTGGTTTGGAGGTAGATCCACCAGGGAACCTACCAACGTGGTAAACCTGCAAATTAGTGGAGCAGGCAAGCCTATACGCCACGCATTGCGAAACGTGTATGCCATTTCGATCCTGAGCCTGCCGATGCAGACTCTAGACTGACAAGATGTCCAAGGCGTGCATAAGGGTGCGCGCCTGCCAATGAGGCCCTACAGTAACGCGGTGCCGAAATTGCTCATTGGCCTGGATCATGGACACTTGGGATTTCCACTTAAGACAAGGAGGTTTGCCAGACAGGGACCGTATGCGGCTGCAACCGAGCTGGGCTGGGTTGTCTTTGGGCCGGTAAGTGGACAGTTAACTACGCCTTCACCGAGGTCTTGCCTCCTAGCCGTATCATTGTATGACACTATGCAAAAGATGGTGGAAGACTACTTTGATGTCGAAAACTTTGGTGTGAAGCTGGCGCAACCAGTTGCAGGCAGCGACGACGTGCGGGCCCAGAAGATACTCGAAGATACCACGGTGAAATTGGGCCAGCGTTTCCAGACAGGATTACTATGGAAGAAGGACAACATTGTGCTGCCACGAAGCTATGATATGGCGTACAAGCGGTTGGTCAACGTCGAGAAGAAGATGAAGCGCAACGGGAAGTTCACGCAGGAATACGCAAGGATCATCAGTGATTACGTATCTAAGGGATACGCTTGACGGTTGAAGCCTAACGAGGTCGCAGAGAAAAGCGACAGGCTTTGGTATCTGCCACATTTTGGAGTCGAAAACCCGAACAAGCCGGGCAAGATTCGACTGGTCTTTGACGCTGCAGCCAAAGTTGGAGGAACATCACTAAACTCGGCGTTGGCCAAAGGGCCTCAACATTATAAGCCCTTGGCAGTGGTTCTCTTCCATTTTAGAGAAGGTGCCGTCGGAGTATGCAGTGACATCAAGGAGATGTTCCATCAAGTTCTAATCCCACCCGAGGATAGATATTCTCAGCGTTTTCTGTGGAGAGATGGCGACGATAAAAGGGATCCTGACATCTACGAGATGATTGTTATGACATTTGGAGCAGCCTGCTCGCCAAGCGCTGCGCATTACGTGAAGACTGTGAATGCTGAACAGTTTCGCCATATGGATCCAAGAGCAGTTAAGGCCATCATCGATTGTCATTATGTGGATGACTATGTGGACAGCTTTGCAACCGAGAGCGAAGCCATCAGCGTATCTACCCGAGTGAAGGATATACACACGAACGCTGGATTTGAGTTATGCCGGTTCTCATCCAGTTCACCTATTGTGGAGACTGCATTGGGCCCCCCAGGACGAGGTGCGAGCGTCGGATGGGGTGAGTCAGCACAGAAGATTCTGGGAATGTGTTGGCAAGCAGCCACGGATGACTTCAAGTTTGATGTAAAGTTTCATCGAGTTCCAAGCAGCGTATTGAATGGCAGTCCAGTCCCTACCAAGAGGGAGTATTTGAGCTTGGCCATCTCAACGTTCGATCCTCTGGGATTCTTGTGTTGCCTCATGATAACAGCGAAGTTGCTGCTACGAGAGATTTGGAGGCAGAAGATCCAGTGGGATGAACCACTACCAGAGGAGTTATACAGAGCCTTTATGAACTGGCGCAAACAAATGGATGCCGTGGAACAGTTCCGATGTCCTCGCCATTACTTTGGGCGTGGACGCGTGCGAGCCTTAGAGATGCACGTCTTCGTGGACGCAAGTCAGTCTGCATTCGCGGCAGTGGCCTGCTGGAGGGTCACCTATGAAGATGACGACGTGTTGGTGAGCTTCTTATGTGGTAAAACGAAGTGCGCGCCGATGAGAACAATGTCAATCCCACGGTTGGAGCTGCAGGCAGCAGTTCTTGGAACCAGACTGATGGACACTGTTAAAAAGGAACACAGTGTGGCCATCAGGGACATCGTGTTATGGACAGACTCCAAGACAGTGCTTAAATGGATTGGCAGCACCAACCGCCGGTAGAAGCAATTTGTCGGCAATCGGGTGACGGAGGAGATGGGTGCCAACAGCCGACAATGCGGCGGATGAAGGAACGCATTCGCAATGCCACGTGGACCTCGGTCAGAAGTCACGTTGGCTGAGTGGACCAGCATTTTTGAGGCAGCCAGCGGGCAGCTGGCCACAGCCTGAATACGGATATGAACGAGATCCGGATGGTAACGACGATGAGGAGATGCCAAGTGAGTTTTCGTTGGTTGGAGCGAACGACTTTTGCATTTCATTTCAGAGATTCTCGAGCTATACTCGGCTACTCAGAACTACGGCCTGGGTGTTAAGGTTCACGCGCTGGTGCCGTGGACAAAGAAGCGATCTCGAGAAGTACGGTCTCACTGCAGAAGAGTGTGAGGCCGCGGAGAACCTGTTGGTTAGACAGGCACAACGTGAGGCGTTTCCAAGCGAGATGCGGTCGACAGAAGATTGCAAGATGGTCGCCAATGGAAGCGACATTCGAGGTCTGGCGCCATACATTGATGACCATGGAATTCTGCGAGCCTACGGCAGAATTGATGCCGCATTGTGTATACCATACAGTGCGAGGAGGCCTATAATCCTGTCACACAGGCACAGTCTTACGGAAATGATTGTGCAGCATTTCCACGCCAAGATGAAGCATCAGAATGTGGATGCTACGATTACGGAGATCCGGACGAGGTTTTGGATTACGAAGCTGAGACGTGTACTACGGAAGGTGATCTCAGCATGCAACATGTGCAAGTTGCTACGGGCGGAGCCAGCGCCACCAATAATGGGACCCCTGCCAGGGGATCGTCTGGAAGCCAATGGTTGGCCTTTAAAGAAAACTAGACTGGATTACTTTGGACCACTGTTGGTGACAGTATCGCGCCACAAGGAGAAGCGATGGGTCGCCCTGTTCACGTGCTTAACAACCAGGGCGATACATCTGGAATTAGCGCATGACCTTTCGACGGACTCCTGTATAATTGCGATACGGAATTTCATCTGCCGTCGGGGGCCAGTACATAGACTGCGCAGCGACAACGGCAAGAACTTCATAGGAGCTGACAGGGAAGCCAGACGATTTGGCGATGTATTCGAGATGGAAAGGATTCAGGGTGAGCTCTCAGGCAGAGGCATCGAGTGGGTATTCAATTGCCCCGTGAATCCATCTGAAGGAGGAGTCTGGGAACGAATGGTGCAGTGCGTCAAGAGGGTCCTGCGCCACACATTGAAGAAGGTGGCGCCGAGGGATCACGTACTGGTGAGCTTCCTGATCGAGGCGGAGAACATCGTAAATTCGCGTCCACTTACCCACTTGCCGGTGGATGCGGACCAGGAAGCCCCCTTGACGCCAAATGATCTGCTCAGAGGAGTAGCTAACCTGCCGGACACGCCTGGCGAAGATGTGGAGCTGCCCAAGGAGTGCGCTACACGCAAGCAGTGGCGTATAGCGCGACTAATGAGGGACCGTTTCTGGAAGAGGTGGACTTTGGAGTACCTGCCTACACTTCTGCGCCGAGAGAAATGGTGCAGTAGAACGGAGCCGATTCGCCAGGGTGATGTGGTTTTCGTCTGCGATCCAGCTCTGCCCCGAAGAGTGTGGCGTAAGGGCATCGTGGAAGAAGTCTACAAAGGAGTTGATGGAGTCGTCAGACGCGCAAGTGTACGCGTGAATGACAGCGGCCTATCCAGGTCTATGATTCGACCCGTCTCCAAACTTGCGGTTTTGGATTTGAGTGAAGCGGTTCTTCACGGGGTCGGGGATGTCGCCGGTCGATAGTCGATAGCGATAGGCGGATTAAGTATATTTAGTATTTAGTCTAGTATGTAGAAATGTATGGATTTTGAGCTCTGCAATGTACGGGCATATTTTAGACGCCACGATTTGGCGCCATAGTTTTAAGCTTTCTTTTTCATTGTCGCGTGGTTGAAGCAGGAGGACATACTGCGGTAAGAACAGTTGCATTGTATGAGAGGTTATTTAATTAAGCATTCTTTTGGACAGAATGTACGGGCTTACCGAAACACGTTGCTTTTGCTTGAAATACGGGCCGTTAAAGGTAACTCCACGGGACCACCGACATATTTGGATAAGCGCCTAAAACAAATATTTTCAAGGCCCGAGAGCCCTTTTGGTGGCATTTCTGTTATTGTGTTCGGCGATCTAAAGCAGTTATGTCCGGTAGGTGATCGTTTGATATTTAAATCCTTATCAGGAGCGCATAATCCATACAGTGCGATAGTTGGTTTTAGTCTCTGGGATAGCTTCAAGTTTGTCGAACTTACAGAGATAATGCGACAGCGAGATGACCAAGCTTTTGCAACCGCACTTAATAACATGGCAACATGGCCAAAATGACGTCAGAAGATAGTCAATTGCTTAGGAGCCGAAAAGTTGACGGCAGTCAAGTCCCCAGAGATGCGTTCCACTTATTTTATAGCAATAGCGAGACAGATAAGTACAATAGGGAGAAGCTATCATCGATAATGACTGCAGAATATACTTCAATAGCTTTAGACTGCATCAAAGCCGAACATCTTAACCCAGAAACCAAAAGAAAATATCTGGACTCTGTTAAGAGTTTCAAAACTTCGAATACACAAGGTTTGTGTACTTCATTGGTTCTTAAAACCACGGCTAAATATATAATGATAGTCAATGTAGATACATCAGATGGTCTAGTTAACGGAGCCACTGGTGTTTTAATGCAGGTAGATCTCAGCTCCTCCAATACCCCCGAACTTCTTTGGATGCATTTTTCTTGAGGAAAACGTAGGAGTTAACGCACGGTCGAAACGCAGCCATAGTAACGAATCTTCATGGACCCCAATTCAGAAAACTACAAAAAGGTTTCAGTACCACCAAAACGAACAAGTTACTATCGACCGAAAACAGTTTCCGGTTGTAGCTGCAGAAGCTATAACTATTCATAAGAGTCAGGGAGCTACATACAGCAAAGTGGTCGTCCACACTTCATCCAATATGCAAAGAGAGGCGTTGTATGTAGCTTGCAGTAGGGCCACCAGTGCGAACGGACTTTATATCGTTGGTCCATTCATTCCTCCGAAACCCAAGCGGGACTGTCCTGTCGCGAAGGAGATGGAGAACTTACGTTCTGCCAAATCACTTCAAACCCACTTCGATTGTTTACTCAATCCGTCCGACCTCAATATTTTCTTCCACAATACGGAAAGCTTGCGCTGCCATTTTACCGATGTCTGTTCTGATCAGTTAATGCTCAAGTCTTCCATTTTGTGCTTCGTTGAGGCTTCCACTTACTCAAATGAAGCTTATAATATTCCTGGCTATTCCACTGCAGTGCGGTTAGATTGCCCTTCCGAAACCAGCGGAGCTAGACAGAAAAGGGGCATTCTAATATTTGTTAGGAATGAACTTTTAGATCATTGTAGTAGTTTTGAAAGTGGTCGATGTTATGCAAATTCCGGAAACATCTCCAGTGTTCGAGTATGCTTTGTTCAAGTACAAATCTGTACACCCACGTACCCGTTGCCAAAGTTCAAAGCAGAATTTGAGGACTTATTTCAAAGAAATCAGCTTTTAGATAGAAATTGCTTAGTGTTAGGAGATTTTAATTTATGCCTTCATTAACTTTCAGGCTGCTGTAGGGAAATTTATGAATTCCTTTCAGAAAGGAATTGTAGGTCATTGTTAGGCTTGGACTCGTCCACAACCAATTGCGATACGCATATTGACTGGGCGTTTTCAAACATTTCCGATAGCAGGGCCACCGCGCGCAACTATGAGACTATCTATAGTTATCATAGTGGAATTCTAGTTAATTTTAAGGAGGCAGAACATTAGGTTTGGATAGGTCACGACCCGCCCCCCGCACGAACCATAAGCCCGCACGGACCGGCTGGAACCTGCGGGGGATGTTTATATTTAATTATATTATTACTTTCTACTGGTTTGTTTAATCTTTTTTTTTCGTTTTTTATCCATTTTATTTTGTTAAGTTTATATTACATATATTTATTATTAATCAGTTCTAGGTATTTAGATATTCATTTTAGTATAGATATTTTTTTAGAAGAATTGGAATCCTATTTTTAATTTTTTTGGGGAGTATGGAATATGGGAAGTCGCCCAATTTATGTATTCATTGTTGAGCATTTCAATCACTTCAAAGACTTCCTTTACTGCTCGGTATACGCTGTCGAACGAACGCTGACCCTACAGAAGTCTCCTGCCGCTATGAGAAAGCTCCCGCTTGCATAAAAGCGCAAAGCTAAAAATTTCGTCTCTGAATTTAACGTATAAATTCTGACAATACATATGTAATCCTTGTAATTCTACATAGAAAATACTATTATTGTTCGATGTTTGCATTGCCCACAGTATCAACTTGTACATATGTATGCATAGTTCCCGCCCGACAGCAGCGTATGCAGTCATTCGCTCCCGTCTTTCTTTAGTTCTTTCGCCTTCCTTATCGCTCTCTTGATCTTTCATCTTCGCTATTGCTATATTGCTACATCAAACGAAATAGTTGTGCTCTCGTCATCAACCTAAATCGAAGTACATGCTTTGCCTTCGTTTCTATATTTATTTACTTACCCTCACAATAAACCGTAATAAACTTAAAAATCATCAAGCTATTATCAAATGAAACGCAAACTTATTTTGCTGAAAAAGCTCAACAAAGACCCTTCCAAGTCTTAACCTTTTCCGGAAACCTTATTTATGTTTTTAATAGAGAGATCCCGTGTCCTCGTTTAATCATAAATTGGATCGGGGTGCTCTCAAAAATATTGTTTATCAAACCTTCATCCTTCAACCTCCTTCCTTACCTTTTTGACAACTCAATCGATAACATTTCCCTACAACGAAATAATTACTTATATATTAGTTCATTATCCCCCTATAGTTTAACTGAACATTGTTAAGCTTTAAACAACAATGAGCAAATAGCTCGGCACAGTATGCTTCAGCAAAGTAGCTTGGAGACGGGATGAAGAAGGCATCGAAAGTGATGCTTATCAGCACATGAGGCCTGCGACCTTCTCTTATGCACTGAATATACATATATTTCTGTGGAGGCAAGCTACCGAAAAGAGACGAACAATAAGCTTATGAGAACAGAGCAATACAGGACAATGCCGAACCGTATCGGGAAAAATATCACTGCAAGGATAAATTGGCAGGGGCTCAGTTGGCAGGGACATGATCAGGTGTACTGAATTCATGATCCCCCAAACTAGTCTGAAACTAGCCTGATATTTAAAAAACAAATTGGATAGAACATACATATATATTTGTAAGAGCGAGAAATATATATAAACGGAACATTGACTCGCCCCAGTATTATGTAATCAGGCATGCATTATGTTCATCGAAAGCAGTACATTTTGGAATGGCGGGAAGCGGTTAAGGAAATTCTCCACAGAGCAATGTCATAGCCTCACCAAACAGTCTCGAATAATCTCGTTAATCCTTCATCTTTCGATCAGCTGCCTCCACAGCTCATTTTATGCCATCGTGCGATGATTTATCGGCATCTTCAAATCGGAATATGCTGCTCGATTGCTTTCCAACATTGTGACAGCAATTGCAACAGCTAATGCAATTTGAGATCTGGATTAATTGCCATTGTAATTTGCTGGCTAACCGGAAGCATCGAGAAGGTAAATGCCTCCCGTTTAATTGTCCATAACATTCACAAGTGAATGGTACACGTTCTTTTGCTCTGCGTTCAACAGCGGCATATTTGTTCGGACTCTTTTAACCTTGTCATCTCGGTCATAGTCATGCTTCCGTTGTAATTCATGATCCTCGTGCATCGATCGATTTGGCGCTTCGATACCCAATGTCGACTGCAAAGTGTGCATGTCTCCCTTAATTTTCTTCTGCACGTTTCTTTTGCGCCTGTACGTCGTCCAAAATGTAATCGTCTTATTGCACGCATTTTTCGAGCAATAACGGAATTGATTGTTTGGTCGATGGAGACCCACTATTGTTTGGCTGATATTTTTTTCCATTAGTTAGAAAAATTCACTATCGCGTCTGAGTTTTTCCAAAGTGTAAAAAAGCTATCCGTTTCACGTCATGAGGTCCCGTACATTTTTTCCAGTTCTATTATATACGCGCAATACGAAGGGCATAAAGGTATTATTTTTATGAAGCAGCGTTTTAATACGATTCGTTTGCATCCTTTTGTTCCCATTAATCAAATCGACATCGTGAGCATAATCGCGAATTAAAGTTTTCGCCAGAAACAGCTGGACTATTTTGCCTTAATGGCAAAAAATACACATTACTGATTCCAAATGACTTCATTCGGTGCTATGAGTGAAAAACAGACAAATCATTTAGGGTACAGTAATAGAGAAGGATCGAGAAGGCGGCTTTCTGTTATTTTGGAGTAAGGAGAAATGCTTATGATGGGAACTAGGCTCTTCGTTGAACCCAGAAATAGATTGAGAATTCTGGATTGGATCGACGGTTCTTCTTCTTGGGCTGGTGTTGTTGAAGCTGTAGGCGGACTTAAGAATTCAGGACTTGAGTACTCAGGCACAGATCTTCGCATTATCTGGTTAACGTTTATTAAACCTTTGGATGTTTGAAGGGTAAATAACATAAGACCGATTAACCGATCAATAACAGCTTTTATCCACTTTTCTCCCCTTTCATAGTTTTTGGTAAAAAACTGTTTCTGGGCTGTTTCTGCTTGCTTTCACTTTGCTTCTCGATGAGTTGATTTAACATTGTAGGACCGGACGCCCATGAAGAAGTTCTGCTGATGTTTTTCATTATGAATTAGGTGTGATACTTTATCTGACGGACGATTCCATTGCCATCCTATTAGTGCAGATGCTGCCTCGTGCATCTCTCCTCTCTCGAGGATCGCTGGACCATTGCGGCTGAGATCTTTGTTGTTGAATTGTTAGCGGGTAATATTAATTGCCCTCACTTGCTTAGTAGGATTGGCTTTAATTCGCCTGCCAGGAGCCTCAGGGACGATGCACTCTTTGCTATTGATATCTTCAGTCTTAGGGCTCTTCGTCAGCCAGGGAAAAGCAGCCGTTAGACTGTTAACTATTTTTGTTTGATTTCTTCTTATTGTTTTAGATATATGTAAGTTAGCTTAGCCAGTTAAGGTTTATCCGTTGGCGAATAAATAAATAAATTCGGCTTAGCGCCGGTCCACGGCAGCATAAAGAGCGCATCTCTCTAAGTCACTTGTTGCTTGCTGTCGCCCTGCACTCTCTATCGCAACATCGCCCTTTCTTCGTCGTGAGCTCAAGGAGGAGGAATTGAACGTCCGCTTAAAGTCTGTATTGAATCTTGTCGTGTCTTTCAATAAGCATCATGATGCTCTGGAAAGAATCGATCTTGATGAGATAGGTAGTCCCTTAAGAGAAGAGTTTGACGAGTGCGTGGTTATGCTGGAGACCAGCATTAAGAATGAGTTGAACAAGCGGCAGCCCACAATGCTCCCTTGCTCAACAATGCGGACGGACCATATTTCAGAAGCCCCGGCTACGGTTATAATGCAACATCGACATCGCCTACCGGAGTTAAAGCTTCCAGAATTCAGTGGAGGCTACTCACAGTACTCCGCCTTTTGGAGCATGTTTTCCTCGATAATCGACAAGGAGCCTGACTTGACGAATGTGGAAAAATTGCAGCACCTACGATCCTGCCTAAAAGGACCGGCTCTAGACACGATCTCGTCGTTGGAATTTTGCCACGCCAGCTATCCCATCGCTTTAGATTTGCTGAACAGACGTTTTAATAATAAACGGTTAATTTTTCAGGCACACGTCAATGACATTCTGGGTGTGCAGCGCGTTGAGGAGTCGTCTGTGTCTCAACTCCGGTTCTTGACAGATACCGCAATTGGCAATCTGCGAGCTTTAAAATGTACTGGGACAAAGGAACAGATTGCTGACTGTATTATAATATACAGCCTGCTGCAGAGGGTAGACACTGCCACACAAGCCAAGTGGGAGGACACTCCGTCACTGGATAGTATACCCAAGTCCGAGCAATTTACCGTGTTTCTGGAGCAAAGATGTCAGAAGTTGGAGAATCAGGAGCACACTAGGGCAATGTATGCGCCAGGCATTCAGGTGAGAAAGAATAAAAAAACATTTAACAACAGTAAGAGTTCTTTCGTAGCGACTGAATCACTTGCTCTTGACTGGGTATTTTGCAATACTACTGGCCATAGTATTTATACCTGCACCTTGTTTTTAAATCTCTCGCCTTCACTGCGCCTACTAGAGGTGATGAAACTCAGTCTTTGCATGAAATGCCTGAAGCCCGGCCATCAAATTCGCACCTGCAGGTCCTCAACTTGTCGCCACTGTGGGATCAAACATCACACGTTATTGCATTTCAATGACAGACGCTCGCAATCGGAGTCTGCTGTCTCGTCGTCACCGCACCCTGAAGCCCATTCACAGGCCTCAGCCACCGCCCTGATAGCTCACAATTCTTGCAATGATGTCGTACTCTTAGCCACTGCAGTGGTTTTGTTGAAGAATCGCGCTGGATCTCTCGTGCCATGTCGGGCATTCTTGGATTCCGGATCACAAATACACCTCATAACATCTAGTCTCGCTCAGCAACTTAGACTTAAAAAGACCATGTCATCGGCCGCAGTATCGGGTCTTGGGGACTCTAGTTTCGCATCGGAGGGCTACACAGTGTGCCTCAATTTGCAGTCGCAATCCTCTGACTACAGTACCAGTTTCGTCGCATTGGTAGCACCCACAATCACCGAGCAGCAGCCTAGCTTTTCAGTAGAGGTTTCCGACTGGAAAATTCCGCAGAACATTTCACTGGCGGATCCGCAGTTCTTCAGGCCGCAGCGTATTGACCAGCTCATTGGGGCTAGTCTATTCTTTGATCTTCTGTGCGTTGGCCAAATCAAATTGGCAACAGGCTTGCCATCGCTTCAGAAGACTCGCCTTGGATGGGTGGTTTCAGGAGGTGGCCAGCAACCTCGTAAAAAGGCCTTGTTGTGGTCTCGGTGCTCATCCGACACAGGTCATGAGTCCCTCGATCAAGTGGAAACGATACTGAGGCGGTTTCGGGAGATAGAAAGTTCCACTGAAGTTTCGGGGGCGGTCAAGCCGGAGGATATCGCTTGTGAGGAGCACTTCAAAGCTAATTTCTCGCGCTTGTCATCTGGAGAGTTTGCTGTGAAGTTGCCCATCAAAAGAAGTTTGGATATTTTGGGTGATTCGTATATGCAAGCATATCGCCGGTTCCTCAACTTGGAACGGAAGCTTGAGCGTCGGTCGCAGCTAAAATGTCAGTACTCCTCTTTAATCTGCGATTACCAAGAACTCAATCACATGTCGTTGGTAGAATCAGAACTGTTCAGTCGCTGTCGATATTTTTTGTCTCATCATTGCGTGCTTAAGGAAGACAGCACAACTACCAAATTGCGGGTTGTGTTCGACGGATCTGCAACAACTTCAACGGGGTTTTCTCTAAACGAGGTTCTAATGGCTGGGCCTACTATCCAACCAAAGCTTCTACATACATTACTGCGTTTCCGTACGTTCCCAATTGCGCTGACTGGGGACATCTGCAAGATGTACAAGTGTGTACGGGTAACTGAGCCAGATAATTAAAGAGGGAGGAGTACATCACCCTTCTTCAGGAGAGAGCTAAGTGGAGAACTGGGCAGCCTAGTCTCAGCGTCGGTGACGTAGTGCTCGTAAAGAACGAGAACCTGCCTCCCCTCAAGTGGCCATTGGGAAGGGTGACTAAGTTAATCGTCGGGAAGGATGGTGTTCCCAGGGTAGCTGAGCTCAAAACGGCTACTGGGATTGCCACAAGGGCCGTCGCGAAGCTTTGTATGCTGCCAAAGAAGGATGTCGAAGACTCGTACTCTTCAACGGCCGTACGCCGACCCACGGCAGCATAAAGAGCGCATCTCTCTTAGTCACTTGTTGCTTGCTATCGCCCTGCACTTTCTATCGCAACATCGCCCTTTCTTCGTCGTGCGTCATCCACCATATTGAACATACACATATACACAATATACATACATACATTAAAACCAAACCCATTTGTGTTTTAATTAAATTTCACAAAATAAGCTGCTGAAAAAGCTCAATAGCTTAACACACATAAGTTAGAGAACGTCAAGTTAATGTAGCTGTCGAGCCAACGTAAACGACACAGGACACAGTGATGAGGTAAGAAGTATTTGCAGAGGTTACAAGAATCAGAGTTGACTGGGGCACACCTTAAATCAATATACTCCCTTATAATGGCGGAGGACCGCTGCTTGAGTGTTTGATTACGATGTGATTACGATATGATTACGACTTTCACTTCAATTGATGAGTCGTCGATGCGCCTGAGGACAAGAGTCGCCTAAGCGATCAGAGCTATGCTTTAACAGTAGACTAGCTGAATATTCCCCTGATGGCAAACGTGAAAAGTGATCTACGAAATGCGCTCCACAATCAAAGCCTTCTTTGGTACTCAAAATGGCGTCTGAAATTTAATTTGTTTCTTCTGTCCATAATATTGATCCGACCTGATCCAGATTCGGCAATCTAGTAGTAATTCCCATAATTCTGCGTTTTTGGTTTTCTTTTATCTTAAAAATTGTGGATTTCACAGATTTTCGTTCTTTTTGGGGGCGAAAAGGGGCCTGTCAAAATTTTGAAATACACTTGTATTGAAGTGATATCACAGCGGCTTGGATAGAAAGTTTGGTTATTCTAGCTCTTATAGTCTCTGAGATCTAGGCGCTCATTTGGACGAATAGGCAAAACAGACAGGGTCGCGTGTGAGAGAAAGCGAGAGGGAACGATGACTTTAGAAATTGTTTTCTTCATTGTGGCTGTTAAGCTAGTAAGCTTTTCACTAGCGTTCCTACTGGAGCGGTATAGAACTCTAGAGGCAATCGAAGATGTAAGGCACAATGTAGTTCCACCACTGGCGGTTAAGGCAACCAGACGGGAACCTCTATCCAACCGACTGAGCTCCTTTGGGGCCAAGGTCACTCCCAAGATTCAGACTTACCGACTTTGCGCGTGCATTGGTTGACTCTGGGTCAGAAGCAACTTTCATTTCCGAAAGGCTGTTCAAATTGATAGGACCCCAGTATCAGTCGGTTGACGCTCAAGTTTCAGCTCTCAATGGAACCATTGTAGCCCAACCTCAGCGACTATGCCATTTCCATATTGGCTCTCCTATTAAGCCGAGGATCCAAATAGAGACTTCGGGTTTCGTTCTTCCAAAGCTGGCAGGAAATCTGCCCTCCTACACAATTCCACAAAGTGCTTTGAAAGATCTTCCCAATCTGCAACTGGCAGATCCGGAATTTTATAAGAGTTCCCAGATAGATGTCTTACTGGGAGCCGACATCCTTCCATCCATCCTGCTAAAAGGGTCCTGTACCAATATCTGTGGTACCCTTTTAGACCAGGAAACGATTTTTGGCTGGACCATTACCGGTCCCGTTTCCAACACTGGCGCCAAGACCATCTCATCTTTCGCCACTCGAATCTCCCTCAACAAAAAGTGGAGGATATCCCAGTTAAACTGGTTAAAGAGTCCGACGCAGCGTGTGAGAAGTTGTTTCAGCAGACAATCACCAGGAACGAAAGTGGCAGATATGTGGTCACCCTTCCTTTTAGGAATCCTGAATCCATTGACCTTTGTCATTCAAGATCTATCGCACTGGCTCAGCTCCTACGTAATGAGAATCGCTTGAATAAAGACTCATCCCTGAAAGAGCAGTACGATAAGGTCCTTCAGGAGTACTCGGACCTTGGTCACATGAGACCAATTTCTTCCACAAACGGCCCAAACAATTTTTACCTCCCTCATTATGCGGTCTATAAGCCAGATCCTACCGGAGAGGTGTGTGACTATGAGCTCAACACGGTCACTTTCGGAGTCAACTGCGCGCAGTTCCTCGCCATTCGGGTCCTAAGACAGCTCGCACATGATGTGCGCTCCGAGTTTCCACTGGCCAGCGACATTTTGGCCAATTATATGTACGTAGATGATGTACTGGCTGGTGCACACACCCAGGCTCAGGCAATCTCCGCCATCACAGAGCTACGACAAGCCCCCAACTCTGCAGGGTTTCCCCTCCAAAAGTGGACCGCCAACCAGAAGGGAGTTCTGCGCGACATTCCAGTCAACCACCGGTTACGAGCTGATTTCCTAGAGCTCGAAGAGAGCAGCATTGCGAAGACCTTGGGGATCCGATCGCAAGCCAGTGCCGATGTGTTCTTTTTCGTCTCCCCCGAATTAATCCCTCAGGCGTCCTGAACGAAACGCAATGTTCTGTCCTAAATTGCGAAGCTGTTCGATCCAGCAGAATGGCTTGCCCCCCTTCTTCATTCAAGCGAAGATGTTCATGCAAGAAATTTGGTTGAGAGAAATAGGTTGGGATGACGTCCTCCCGAGCGACCTATCTCAAACATGGGAGAATTTCCTTCAGAGTTTTCCGGCTGTTCAGGCGATCCACATACCGAGGTGGTTACACGTCTGCCCGGCAGCCAAGGTGCAGATTCATGGATTCTGCGATGCGTCCCAGCGCGCCTATGGGGCGGCGATCTACATCCGAGTAGAGCAGTCCCATGGTACCTTTTGCAACCTTCTGACCGCTAAAACCCGCATAGCGCCCGTGAAGACGGTTTCCCTACCCCGACTCGAGCTGTGCGGAGCGGTCCTTCTTGCAGAACTCTCCTCTGCCATCCTTCCACAGATGCCGTTCGACACCAGCCAGGTGTCGTTTTGGACCGATTTCACCATTGTGTTGGCCTGTCTGAACAGGCCGGCGTGCGACTGGACCACGTTTGTGGGTAATCGAGTCGCCAAAATAGCGCGGTGTAGCTCCAACGTACGATGGAGTCATGTCCGATCCGAGGACAGTCCTGCAGACCTGGCCAGCCGAGGTCTAGGACCCAAGGACCTCAGCACAAACGAAATGTGGTGGCACGGCCCTGCCTGGCTGCAATGTTCTCCATCCGAGTGGCCTTGTCCTCTGGCCGTATCTCCTGAGACGGACCTGGAGAGACGAACAGTCAAAGTGCACCACGCCAGCAGCAGCGCCACTGACATCCCCAGCCGTTTTTCCGATCTCGGGCGCGCTCTACGCGTGCTTGCCTACGTGAGGCGATTCACTCGACGATGCAGAAGGGAGGCTATCCATTCCGACAAGAATCTAAGCAGCGATTATGTAGCTGCCGCCCTGCAAGCCGTCACCATCGTGACGCAAAAAACTCACTATGCCAACGAGCATCAGTGCCTCGCAACGAAGCGGCTTCTCCTGGCCTCGTGTTCCCTACGGACTCTCAATCCGTTCTTTGACCGGAACGGCATCATCCGAGCATGTGGCCGAGTCCTAGCCTCGGCTTCGATGTCGTACAACGAGCGGCATCCGATCATACTTCCACCCGCATGCCCTCTAGTTCGCCTGCTGGTTCGGTTCACTCACCACATAGCCCTCCATAGTGGGAACCAGGTGGTCGTCCGACTTCTCCGTGCTACGAACTGGATCCCTCGACTACGTCACGTAGTGAGGGCAGTGATCCACTCTTGCAAGGTTTTCGTCATCCAACGCAAACGACTCCAGACCCAACTAATGGGCAACCTTCCTTCCACACGTGTAACTTTTTCCCGACCATTCACGTACACCGGGGTCGATTTCGCCGGGCTTTTCGACGTCAAGAGTTTCACCGGACGCGCTTACCGATTAACCAAGGGTTATGTGTGCGTGTTCGTGTGCTTCACCACAAAGTCGATCCACTTGGAAGCCACTTCCGACCCGTCCACCGACACTTTCCTTGCTGCTTTCGCTCGTTTTGTCGCGAGGCGAGGATGCCCCCATGAAGTCCACTCCGACAATGGCAGGAATTTTGTAGGTGCTTCCAGAGCTTTGGCCCAGGACCTTTTGGATACAGTCAAAGCTCGGACATCTGAGGTGTACAGCCAGCAGGGCTTAGCGTGGCGATTCATCAGTCCGGGAGCGCCACATATGGGTGGCCTGTGGGAGGCAGGCGTCAAGAGTTTCAAGATTCTGTTTCAAAGGTCGATGTGTACATACAAATACACATTGGAGGAGTTCTCGACCTTCCTCTCCAAGATTGAGGCCTGCCTCAACTCGCGCCCCATCTCCCCTATGTCTGAGGATCCGAATGACCCACTGGCTCTCAGTCCGGGTCACTTCCTGGTCGGCGGTCCGTTACTTTCCGTGCCGGAGTCAGAGATTAAGAAGAGTGCCTCCTCCATCCGCAACCGCTGGCAACATCTCAAGGCTCTGGACCAACAGTTTTGCTCACGCTGGAAGACAGAGTACCTACGAGAGCTTCATAAGCGGAACAAGTGGCAGCATCCAACGAGAGACCTTGCACTTGGAGACCTCGTCGTTATCAAAGAAGATAACATGCCCCCGCAGGAATGGCGGCTGGGTCGATGCGCCTGAGGACAAGAGTCGCCTAAGGTAAATGTCAGAGTGCGCGCGAGAAGGGAAGCGATAATATTGGGCGAGAATGAGCGATAAACCACTGCAAGCTTTTTTAAGTGCAATCGCTCGAAAGATGTCAGAGTGAGAGCGAAGCGAGTTGCGAGTTCAAGCGATAAAGCGAGAGCAAAGCGAGAAAGCAGTTTGCAACCTGCTTTATCGTTTTAACTCTCTGAGAGTGTACGATTGTTTTCTTGCATTCTGATGCATTCTGTGCTTTAATTACCGTTTGTTTTAAAAACATCCGTGGAGATAAAATAGAAAACGTAATTATTGAAGTAAAACTTTTTTTTACTATGGTACCAAGAGAGCAAGAACTATCACATTCACATTAATGACTAATACAGATCAATGTAGCTCGCTTCTCGCACAGCTCTCACTCTGCCATCTTCTCGCTTTGCTCATCGCATCTCGCATCGCTTCGCTTCTCGCGCGCACTCTGACATCAGCCTAAGCGATCAGAGCTATGCTTTAACAGTAGACTAGCTGAATATTCCCCTGATGGCAAACGTGAAAAGTGATCTACGAAATGCGCTCCACAATCAAAGCCTTCTTTGGTACTCAAAATGGCGTCTGAAATTTAATTTGTTTCTTCTGTCCATAATATTGATCCGACCTGATCCAGATTCGGCAATCTAGTAGTAATTCCCATAATTCTGCGTTTTTGGTTTTCTTTTATCTTAAAAATTGTGGATTTCACAGATTTTCGTTCTTTTTGGGGGCAAAAGGGGGCCTGTCTAAATTTTGAAATACACTTGTATTGAAGTGATATCACAGCGGCTTGGATAGAAAGTTTGGTTTGGGTCGCGTGTGAGAGAAAGCGAGAGGGAACGATGACTTTAGAAATTGTTTTCTTCATTGTGGCTGTTAAGCTAGTAAGCTTTTCACTAGCGTTCCTACTGGAGCGGTATAGAACTCTAGAGGCAATCGAAGATGTAAGGCACAATGTAGTTCCACCACTGGCGGTTAAGGCAACCAGACGGGAACCTCTATCCAACCGACTGAGCTCCTTTGAGGCCAAGGTCACTCCCAAGATTCAGATTTACCGACTTTGCGCGTGCATTGGTTGACTCTGGGTCAGAAGCAACTTTCATTTCCGAAAGGCTGTTCAAATTGATACGACCCCAGTATCAGTCGGTTGACGCTCAAGTTTCAGCTCTCAATGGAACCATTGTAGCCCAACCTCAGCGACTATGCCATTTCCATATTGGCTCTCCTATTAAGCCGAGGATCCAAATAGAGACTTCGGGTTTCGTTCTTCCAAAGCTGGCAGGAAATCTGCCCTCCTACACAATTCCACAAAGTGCTTTGAAAGATCTTCCCGATCTGCAACTGGCAGATCCGGAATTTTATAAGAGTTCCCAGATAGATGTCTTACTGGGAGCCGACATCCTTCCATCCATCCTGCTAAAAGGGTCCTGTACCAATATCTGTGGTACCATTTTAGACCAGGAAACGATTTTTGGCTGGACCATTACCGGTCCCGTTTCCAACACTGGCGCCAAGACCATCTCATCTTTCGCCACTCGAATCTCCCTCAACAAAAAGTGGAGGATATCCCAGTTAAACTGGTTAAAGAGTACGACGCAGCGTGTGAGAAGTTGTTTCAGCAGACAATCACCAGGAACGAAAGTGGCAGATATGTGGTCACCCTTCCTTTTAGGAATCCTGAATCCATTGACCTTTGTCAATGTCAGAGCTACGACAAGCCCTCAACTCTGCAGGGTTTCCCCTCCACGCAGGCGCGTCCCAGTGCGCCTATGGGGCGGCGATCTACATCCGAGTAGAGCAGTCTCATGGTACCTTTTGCAACCTTCTGACCGCTAAAACCCGCATAGCGCCCGTGAAGACGGTTTCCCTACCCCGACTCGAGCTGTGCGGAGCGGTCCTTCTTGCAGAACTCTCCTCTGCCATCCTTCCACAGATGCCGTTCGACACCAGCCAGGTGTCGTTTTGGACCGATTTCACCATTGTGTTGGCCTGTCTGAACAGGCGGCGTGCGACTGGACCACGTTTGTGGGTAATCGAGTCGCCAAAATAGCGCGGTGTAGCTCCAACGTACGATGGAGTCATGTCCGATCCGAGGACAGTCCTGCAGACCTGGCCAGCCGAGGTCTAGGACCCAAGGACCTCAGCACAAACGAAATGTGGTGGCACGGCCCTGCCTGGCTGCAATGTTCTCCATCCGAGTGGCCTTGTCCTCTGGCCGTATCTCCTGAGACGGACCTGGAGAGACGAACAGTCAAAGTGCACCACGCCAGCAGCAGCGCCACTGACATTGTTGAGACAACGAGCTTTTTCGTTGACTATAGATTAAGAATTTTCACAAATGTTTGAATTCAAAAACGTTATAATTTATTGTATGTGATTTTGTAAAGTGAGGGTGGCCGAAAATGCCAGAGCCTTTAACAATAGAGAGTTGTATTAGAGAGTTAACAAAACTTGGGGAGGCAAGCGAGCAATTCTCGTGCCAAATAATAGTTGGGACAAAAAAAGGTCTGTGCGCCAACTATATCAAGCGGTAACTTGTAACTGATTTTAAGCAGACGCAGCTGCCGTCCGCTTAGCTATGCCGTGAGGACGCATAGATGAGAAAAAGAGAGTTAAGAAGCATAGATAATAGATGATAAGTGAGAGCATGATGCTGACAGAGAGTAAGAGAGTGAAACAATAAGAGCATGGAAAGTACAATACGAGTAAGAGTACAAAATAAGGGAATTACACTCGGGGCTCGCCCGAACATACTCCCCCTGTGGAAGGATCCAAGCCTTTCACCTCATCCCGTAGAGGCAAGAGACACAGTTTGGCAAGTGCCCTTCGGCTAACACCTGAAGCCATCCTGATCAAGGCGACGCGAGACACTCCATCAGTTCCTGGGATGAGTTCGAGGATTCTCGCTAGCGGCCACTTCAGCGGAGGGTAGTTCTCGTTCTTAACAAGAACGACATCGTTGACATGAAGCTCAGGATTCCGGGTGCGCCACTTAGCTCGCTCCTGAAGACTGCTTAAATAAGAATGGCGCCATCGAGACCAAAAAATTTGCTGCAGCTGTGTGACCTTCTGCCAACGGTCCAGGCGATCGACGTTTAAGTGTACCAAGTCAGGCTCCAAGAAGGTAGTGATAGGCGCGCCAACCAAGAAATGAGCTGGCGTGAGCCCAACGAGATCTGCTGGGTTCTCTGAAAGAGGAAACAATGGCCTTGAGTTAATGATTGCGCTAATATTGCACGCAAGGGTGCGCAGTTCATCAAATCCAAGAAGCGAGGATCCAAGGGCACGCCGAAGATGATGTTTGGCTGCCTTGACTGAAGCCTCCCACAATCCTTCAAAATGAGGTGATCTAGGAGGAATGAAACGCCAATCGATGCAATCGTTGAGGCAAGCTTGATGTACGGCTTCTTGATGGTTGTCGCTTAGGAATAAAGACTTGAGTTCCAGTTCGTTCCGCGCTCCAACAAAATTTGTGGCATTATCTGACCAAATACGAATTGGTTTTCCACGTGTGCAAATAAAACGGCGAAGAGCAGACAGGAACGCGGACGTTGTGAGATCCTTCACTAGCTCGATGTGAACCGCTTTAGTGGAGAAGCATATAAAAATGCTCATGTAGCATTTAATTGGGGGCCGATTTCGAATTTCTGACTTATACAGGAACGGGCCGCAATAGTCCACGCCGGTAACTAGAAATGCCCGAGATTCGCTAACTCTGTCCACCGGAAGATCTGCCATTATTTGCTCTAGATTTCGAGGCTTCACTCGAAAGCATCTGACACACTTCTGTATGACGTGAGCTACGGTCTTGCGACCACCAATTGGCCAGTAAGTTTGCCGATTGATGGCTAATAGTGACTGGGGTCCTGCGTGAAGATGCTTTTCGTGTAGGTGCCGTATCAAAGCAGAAGTGTTGAATGATTTCTGGGCAGTATTATGGGATGTCGTGCTTCAAAATTCAACATGGAGTTTTTAAGGCGTCCTCCAACTCGAAGCAAACCGTACTTATCTAAAAATGGAGAAAGCGAAATGATTGGGCTTGAAGCTTTGATGTCCTTTCGGGATTCCAGGGCTCTTATTTCATTCAACAGACGAGATTGCTGAGTAAGGCGAAGAAGAAGTTCGGTTCCCAAACGCAAATCCTCCACAGTTATTTTAAACCTTTTTCGATGAATAAATTTGCATACATATGCAAAAATTCGCTGCATTTTGGGGAAGGAATTCACGAATTTCGATTCTTCCATCAAATATTTTGAAGCGAAGTTGGTAATTAGGATTGTTTTCCGTGTCTCCAAAACCGGCTCTGGAAGAGCAGGCGTACTTGGCCATTGATCTTTACTGTCCGTCAAATATGGAGGCCCATGATTCCAAAGATGAGAATTGATAAGCTCAGCAGGTAGTGATCCTCGAGAAAGCATATCGGCAGGGTTGAGATCAGTTGGCACGTGCAGCCAAGACATTCCAGATGTGAGTTCCTGAATAACAGACAGTCGATTAGCAACAAATACATTAAAGTTAGATGGCTGGTTTTTGATCCAGGCTAATACAACGGTAGAGTCACACCAACAGTAATACGAGCAATTGAAGTTCATTAAAGAAACTTCATGCATAAGCTGAGCGAGTAGCGCTGCACCGCATAATTCGTGGGAAAGAGATTCGTTGCATAGAGTCAAACTGCTGAATAAAGTCGATCCAAGCTGTGCGTAAGGCGACTGGCAGACTTTCATCCCAATTAAGCTTTTCTTTCCATAACTGCTGCAGAAATATTTTTGCCCTTGTAATTACTGGCCCTATAAGTCCGAGTGGATCATAAAATCGTGCAATGGTGGACAATATAACTCTTTTAGTTGGTTTCGAAGAGACTTGATTGGGGCAAAAAGCAAACAATAGTTCATCCGAAGTGGGATTCCATGCCAAACCGAGCGTCTTGGTAACATCGCTGCCATCAGTGAATTTTACAAATGTTTCCCTGTCTTCACTGGGTATTTGAGTTAGTAAGGATGCATCGTTGGAGCACCATTTCCTGATCTTGAAATTCCCTTTGGCTAAGAGTCCTGTCCTGACACCTGGCGAATTATTTCAAGAACCTCATTTGTAGTGTCTCCCCCCGTTAGCAAGTCATCCACGTAGAAATCCTGCAACACAACCTTAGCTCCAATTGGATAAGAGGCACGCTCGTCGGCGGCTAGTTGGTGCATAGAACGGACGGCTAGAAATGATGCTGGTTTCGTTCCATAGGTGACGGTATCTAGTTTAAATGCTCGAATGTCCTCATGGTGTGAATCGCGCCACAATATGCACTGCAGAAAACTATCCTGGGGCAAGACACGGACGCATATATACATTTTACAAATGTCACCAGTCAAGGCTATAGGAAAGGTACGAAATCGGAGAAGCGTCGTTACTAACTTCGGCTGAATAGTTGGGCCCGACATCAATATATCGTTTAGGGAATATCCTGTAGATGTACACGCGGATCCGTCGAAAACTACTCGGAGTTTTGTGGTGGTTTTGTCCTCTCTTACTACGCAGTGATGAGGAAGAAAGAATTTGCATTGTTTTAGTGAGTCGCTCTTAACAGGGGACATATGATTTAAGTCGAGGTACTCCTTTATAAATTCGGCGTATTGGGCCCTGATAAGTGGCTTGCGTCCCAGTTTGCGTTCTAAATTGAGAAATCTCCGATATGCTTGTTGATATGAATCTCCATGAAGACTGTCACTCATCTTAAGGGGCAATTGAACGCTGTACTCGCCACTTGGAAGTCGACAGAAATGTTTCTTAAAATGTTCCTCGCAAGCAATTTCCTCCTTTGTAGCCTCTATGGAGGGGCCGTGGCAATTTTCGACTTCCCAGAAGCGTCTCATTAGCTCATCCAAGCCGACGGTGGGATTATGACTCAATTCAGTCGAGCTAGAGGCAGCTAGGAGCACAGAGTTGTGGGAATAATGACCTCCACCTGTTACTACCCAACCGAAATGCGTTTTCTGTATCATAGGAAGGCCTTTGTCCAACTTAATCTGTCTAACGCATAAGATATCATAAAATAAACTGGCTCCAATAAGCACATCGATGCGCTGAGATTTGTTGAAACTCGGGTCAGCAAGACTGATATTGGATGGCATTTTCCATTTGGATATATCAAAAGAAGAAGCGGGCTGGTTTCCTGTGATGCGTGGAGCAACAAGAGCTGTGAGACTCGTGCAGTAATCTGAAGTCCTGGATCGAATGACCAAATTGACTGAACCTTCTGTATGAAATGCGGATTCCGCACCAATACCGGATACTGAGACCGAACCTTTGGCTCGTTTCAGCTGAAGCATCTGAGCAAAACGAGAGGTTATTAAGTTGATCTGCGAGCCGGAATCCAGAAGAGCACGGCATGGAATAAGATCACCATATCGACTCTTAATCATGATGACTGTCGTGGCGAGAAGCACTACGTCTGAACTAAGATTCTGAGCAGGAGGCGAGAAAGGTAATGAAGCGGCAACAAGAGAATTCTGAAGACTGGGGTCTGAGCGTGAGTCGGTCTGAGCAGACGACATAGTAGCGTTCGTTGGTTCCGTGGTAACTGACGTCGGCAGGGGACTGTTGATATGCAAAAGTGAATGATGTTTTCCACCGCATGTGCGGCAAGAACCTGAACTGCAGGAGGTGTTACGGTGTCCCTTCTTCAAGCAGTTGAAGCATACTCTAAGCTTCCTTGCCTCTTTAAGGCGCAAAGATGGCGAAAGGTTTCCAAACCGAGTGCAGCTGTAAATGTTGTGCTCTTTACTATTGCAAAATACGCACTCTAATCCAAGGGTATTTGTAGCAACAAGACTGTTTTTGGAATTAATTAATCTTTTATGTTTTCCAACCTGATTGCTATGGGGATCAATCAACATAGCTTGATCCTTTGCCTCCATGGCTTGACATCTCTTTTCCAAAAAAGTCGAAAAATGGTCCCAGGTCAGTATAACATTGGACGGTGACAGTTCTTCCCATTTGTCCCTGCTTTCAGTGTCCAGATACTTATACATGGAGTGAACGATGATGCAACCTGCTATTTCCTCCATGTTCCCCATCGACTTTAGCGCTCTCATGTGAGAATGCACCTTATCCGATAAGGTACGCAGCTTTCTAGTTGACCCATCTTCAACCTTCTCATGCTTCAGCATCTCAGCGACGTGTGCCTGAAAGATTAAGCGTTTGTTATTGAATCGGTTGCTTAAAATATCCAACGCGATATCATAATTGCCCTCAGTTACTTCCAAAGACCGAACAGCTTCCAATGCAGGTCCATCCAAACATGATCGCAGGTACTGAAACTTCTCAATCCTTGATAAAACGGCCTCCTGACCTATAATTGTGTTAAACATAGTGAAGAAGTTTGCCCACTCAGTAAAGCCTCCACGGAAAGTAGAAAGTTTTATATCAGGAATATGATATCGTGGCCGAACATTTCCGGAGGCAGTAAAGTTAAACTCAGGATGTATCGTTGAGTGATGCAGCATGTTCCCGATAGCACTGCGGAGTCTTGAGCGAATACAAGCTTTGATTTCCATAACCAACACATCAAATTTGTTTCTTAAGTCGCTGCCAATTTCGCTTACATCGAGTTCTTCTAAATTGGAATGAGTCGCATTAAATAAATCGGACATTTTTTCCAAATATTCTAGATGAACATTTAGAGCATCTTCATTGCTTTCATCCCCCGCAATTGTCTCCTGAAGTAATGCTGCCTTGTCGTATATTGACTGTGCCTTCCGTTTGTAAAAACACACCCTGTTTTCCGACAAGTCATTGGACTCAGACATTTCGGCAAGCAGCAGCGGCAGCAACAGACAGCAGCAGCGAGCAGGCACAAAGAAGAATAGAAGAACGATCCGTTAGAATTTCGGTTTGTGCGCGCAAATGCACCGACAGCAGCAGCGAGCAGGCACAAAGAAGAATAGAAGAACGATCCGTAATAATTTCGGTTTATGCGCGCAAATGCACCGACAGCAGCAGCGAGCAGGCACAAAGAAGAATAGGAGAATGACCCGTTTGATTGTCGGTATGTGCGCGCAAGTGCACCGAAATCAAAGCCGTTGCTGTGCGTAGATGTATTGGTGTTTATGAGCAAGCCAACGCCGAGACGAAAGCTTCGCGACAGAAAGGTTAGGTTTAGTTTGCACTTCAAACGATTTTTAATTGTTTTTTAGCAATATTATTAATGACGATCACGTCGGGGTCACCAAATGTTGAGACAACGAGCTTTTTCGTTGACTATAGATTAAGAATTTTCACAAATGTTTGAATTCAAAAACGTTATAATTTATTGTATGTGATTTTGTAAAGTGAGGGTGGCCGAAAATGCCAGAGCCTTTAACAATAGAGAGTTGTATTAGAGAGTTAACAAAACTTGGGGAGGCAAGCAAGCAATTCTCGTGCCAAATAATACTTGGGACAAAAAAAGGTCTGTGCGCCAACTATATCAAGCGGTAACTTGTAACTGATTTTAAGCAGACGCAGCTGCCGTCCGCTTAGCTATGCCGTGAGGACGCATAGATGAGAAAAAGAGAGTTAAGAAGCATAGATAATAGATGATAAGTGAGAGCATGATGCTGACAGAGAGTAAGAGAGTGAAACAATAAGAGCATGGAAAGTACAATACGAGTAAGAGTACAAAATAAGGGAATTACACTCGGGGCTCGCCCGAACAGACATCCTCAGCCATTTTTCCGATCTCGGGCGCGTTCTACGCGTGCTTGCCTACGTGAGGCGATTCACTCGACGATGCAGAAGGGAGGCTATCCATTCCGACAAGAATCTAAGCAGGGATTAGGTAGCTGCCGCCCTGCAAGCCGTCACCATCGTGACGCAAAAAACTCACTATGCCAACGAGCATCAGTGGCTCGCAACGAAGCGGCTTCTCCTGGCCTCGTGTTCCCTACGGACTCTCAATCCGTTCTTTGACCGGAACGGCATCATCCGAGCATGTGGCCGAGTCCAAGCCTCGGCTTCGATGTCGTACAACGAGCGGCACCGATCATACTTCCACCCGCATGCCCTCTAGTTCGCCTGCTGGTTCGGTTCACTCACCACATAGCCCTCCATAGTGGGAACCAGGTGGTCGTCCGACTTCTCCGTGCTACGAACTGGATCCCTCGACTACGTCACGTAGTGAGGGCAGTTATCCACTCTTGCAAGGTTTTCGTCATCCAACGCAAACGACTCCAGACCCAACTAATGGGCAACCTTCCTTCCACACGTGTAACTTTTTCCCGACCATTCACGTACACCGGGGTCGATTTCGCCGGGCCTTTCGACGTCAAGAGTTTCACCGGACGCGCTTACCGATTAACCAAGGGTTATGTGTGCGTGTTCGTGTGCTTCACCACAAAGTCGATCCACTTGGAAGCCACTTCCGACCTGTCCACCGACACTTTTCTCGCTGCTTTCGCTCGTTTTGTCGCGAGGTGAGGATGCCCCCATGAAGTCCACTCCGACAATGGCAGGAATTTTGTAGGTGCTTCCAGAGCTTTGGCCCAGGACCTTTTGGATACAGTCAAAGCTCGGACATCTGAGGTGTACAGCCAGCAGGGCTTAGCGTGGCGATTCATCAGTCCGGGAGCGCCACATATGGGTGGCCTGTGGGAGGCAGGCGTCAAGAGTTTCAAGACTCTGTTTCAAAGGTCGATGTGTACATACAAATACACATTGGAGGAGTTCTCGACCTTCCTCTCCAAGATTGAGGCCAGCCTCAACTCGCGCCCCATCTCCCCTATGTCTGAGGATCCGAATGACCCACTAGCTCTCAGTCCGGGTCACTTCCTGGTCGGCGGTCCGTTACTTTCCGTGCCGGAGCCAGAGATTAAGGAGAGTGCCTCCTCCATCCGCAACCGCTGGCAACATCTCAAGGCTCTGGACCAACAGTTTTGCTCACGCTGGAAGACAGAGTACCTACGAGAGCTGCATAAGCGGAACAAGTGGCAGCATCCAACGAGAGACCTTGCACTTGGAGACCTCGTCGTTATCAAAGAAGATAACATGCCCCCGCAGGAATGGCGGCTGGGTCGATGCGCCTGAGGACAAGAGTCGCCTAAGCGATCAGAGCTATGCTTTAACAGTAGACTAGCTGAATATTCCCCTGATGGCAAACGTGAAAAGTGATCTACGAAATGCGCTCCACAATCAAAGCCTTCTTTGGTACTCAAAATGGCGTCTGAAATTTAATTTGTTTCTTCTGTCCATAATAATGATCCGACCTGATCCAGATTCGGCAATCTAGTAGTAATTCCCATAATTCTGCGTTTTTGGTTTTCTTTTATCTTAAAAACTGTGGATTTCACAGATTTTCGTTCTTTTTGGGGGCGAAAGGGGGCCTGTCTAAATTTTGAAATACACTTTTATTGAAGTGATATCACAGCGGCTTGGATAGAAAGTTTGGTTATTCTAGCTCTTATAGTCTCTGAGATCTAGGCGCTCATTTGGACGAATAGGCAAAACAGACAGGGTCGCGTGTGAGAGAAAGCGAGAGGGAACGATGACTTTAGAAATTGTTTTCTTCATTGTGGCTGTTAAGCTAGTAAACTTTTCACTAGCGTTCCTACTGGAGCGGTATAGAACTCTAGAGGCAATCGAAGATGTAAGGCACAATGTAGTTCCACCACTGGCGGTTAAGGCAACCAGACGGGAACCTCTATCCAACCGACTGAGCTCCTTTGAGGCCAAGGTCACTCCCAAGATTCAGACTTACCGACTTTGCGCGTGCATTGGTTGACTCTGGGTCAGAAGCAACTTTCATTTCCGAAAGGCTGTTCAAATTGATACGACCCCAGTATCAGTCGGTTGACGCTCAAGTTTCAGCTCTCAATGGAACCATTGTAGCCCAACCTCAGCGACTATGCCATTTCCATATTGGCTCTCCTATTAAGCCGAGGATCCAAATAGAGACTTCGGGTTTCGTTCTTCCAAAGCTGGCAGGAAATCTGCCCTCCTACACAATTCCACAAAGTGCTTTGAAAGATCTTCCCAATCTGCAACTGGCAGATCCGGAATTTTATAAGAGCTCCCAGATACTGGGAGCCGACATCCTTCCATCCATCCTGCTAAAAGGGTCCTGTACCAATATCTGTGGTACCCTTTTAGACCAGGAAACGATTTTTTGCTGGACCATTACCGGTCCCGTTTCCAACACTGGCGCCAAGACCATCTCATCTTTCGCCACTCGAATCAATCAAAAAGTGGAGGATATCCCAGTTAAACTGGTTAAAGAGTCCGACGCAGCGTGTGAGAAGTTGTTTCAGCAGACAATCACCAGGAACGAAAGTGGCAGATATGTGGTCACCCTTCCTTTTAGGAATCCTGAATCCATTGACCTTTGTCATTCAAGATCTATCGCACTGGCTCAGCTCCTACGTAATGAGAATCGCTTGAATAAAGACTCATCCCTGAAAGAGCAGTACGATAAGGTCCTTCAGGAGTACTCGGACCTTGGTCACATGAGACCAATTTCTTCCACAAACGGCCCAAACAATTTTTACCTCCCTCATCATGCGGTCTATAAGCCAGATCCTACCGGAGAGGTGTGTGACTATGAGCTCAACACGGTCACTTTCGGAGTCAACTGCGCGCAGTTCCTCGCCATTCGGGTCCTAAGACAGCTCGCACATGATGTGCGCTCCGAGTTTCCACTGGCCAGCGACATTTTGGCCAATTATATGTACGTAGATGATGTACTGGCTGGTGCACACACCCAGGCTCAGGCAATCTCCGCCATCACAGAGCTACGACAAGCCCTCAACTCTGCAGGGTTTCCCCTCCAAAAGTGGACCGCCAACCAGAAGGGAGTTCTGCGCGACATTCCAGTCAACCACCGGTTACGAGCTGATTTCCTAGAGCTCGAAGAGAGCAGCATTGCGAAGACCTTGGGGATCCGATCGCAAGCCAGTGCCGATGTGTTCTTTTTCGTCTCCCCCGAATTAATCCCTCAGGCGTCCTGAACGAAACGCAATGTTCTGTCCTAAATTGCGAAGCTGTTCGATCCAGCAGAATGGCTTGCCCCCCTTCGTCATTCAAGCGAAGATGTTCATGCAAGAAATTTGGTTGAGAGAAATAGGTTGGGATGACGTCCTCCCGAGCGACCTATCTCAAACATGGGAGAATTTCCTTCAGAGTTTTCCGGCTGTTCAGGCGATCCACATACCGAGGTGGTTACACGTCTGCCCGGCAGCCAAGGTGCAGATTCATGGATTCTGCGATGCGTCCCAGCGCGCCTATGGGGCGGCGATCTACATCCGAGTAGAGCAGTCCCATGGTACCTTTTGCAACCTTCTGACCGCTAAAACCCGCATAGCGCCCGTGAAGACGGTTTCCCTACCCCGACTCGAGCTGTGCGGAGCGGTCCTTCTTGCAGAACTCTCCTCTGCCATCCTTCCACAGATGCCGTTCGACACCAGCCAGGTGTCGTTTTGGACCGATTTCACCATTGTGTTGGCCTGTCTGAACAGGCCGGCGTGCGACTGGACCACGTTTGTGGGTAATCGAGTCGCCAAAATAGCGCGGTGTAGCTCCAACGTACGATGGAGTCATGTCCGATCCGAGGACAGTCCTGCAGACCTGGCCAGCCGAGGTCTAGGACCCAAGGACCTCAGCACAAACGAAATGTGGTGGCACGGCCCTGCCTGGCTGCAATGTTCTCCATCCGAGTGGCCTTGTCCTCTGGCCGTATCTCCTGAGACGGACCTGGAGAGACGAACAGTCAAAGTGCACCACGCCAGCAGCAGCGCCACTGACATCCCCAGCCGTTTTTCCGATCTCGGGCGCGCTCTACGCGTGCTTGCCTACGTGAGGTGATTCACTCGACGATGCAGAAGGGAGGCTATCCATTCCGACAAGAATCTAAGCAGCGATTATGTAGCTGCCGCCCTGCAAGCCGTCACCATCGTGACGCAAAAAACTCACTATGCCAACGAGCATCAGTGGCTCGCAACGAAGCGGCTTCTCCTGGCCTCGTGTTCCCTACGGACTCTCAATCCGTTCTTTGACCGGAACGGCATTATCCGAGCATGTGGCCGAGTCCAAGCCTCGGCTTCGATGTCGTGCAACGAGCGGCATCCGATCATACTTCCACCCGCATGCCCTCTAGTTCGCCTGCTGGTTCGGTTCACTCACCACATAGCCCTCCATAGTGGGAACCAGGTGGTCGTCCGACTTCTCCGTGCTACGAACTGGATCCCTCGACTACGTCACGTAGTGAGGGCAGTTATCCACTCTTGCAAGGTTTTCGTCATCCAACGCAAACGACTCCAGACCCAACTAATGGGCAACCTTCCTTCCACACGTGTAACTTTTTCCCGACCATTCACGTACACCAGGGTCGATTTCGCCGGGCCTTTCGACGTCAAGAGTTTCACCGGACGCGCTTACCGATTAACCAAGGGTTATGTGTGCGTGTTCGTGTGCTTCACCACAAAGTCGATCCACTTGGAAGCCACTTCCGACCTGTCCACCGACACTTTCCTCGCTGCTTTCGCTCGTTTTGTCGCGAGGCGAGGATGCCCCCATGAAGTCCACTCCGACAATGGCAGGAATTTTGTAGGTGCTTTCAGAGCTTTGTCCCAGGACCTTTTGGATACAGTCAAAGCTCGGACATCTGAGGTGTACAGCCAGCAGGGCTTAGCGTGGCGATTCATCAGTCCGGGAGCGCCACATATGGGTGGCCTGTGGGAGGCAGGCGTCAAGAGTTTCAAGACTCTGTTTCAAAGGTCGATGTGTACATACAAATACACATTGGAGGAGTTCTCGACCTTCCTCTCCAAGATTGAGGCCAGCCTCAACTCGCGCCCCATCTCCCCTATGTCTGAGGATCCGAATGACCCACTGGCTCTCAGTCCGGGTCACTTCCTGGTCGGCGGTCCGTTACTTTCCGTGCCGGAGCCAGAGATTAAGGAGAGTGCCTCCTCCATCCGCAACCGCTGGCAACATCTCAAGGCTCTGGACCAACAGTTTTGCTCACGCTGGAAGACAGAGTACCTACGAGAGCTGCATAAGCGGAACAAGTGGCAGCATCCAACGAGAGACCTTGCACTTGGAGACCTCGTCGTTATCAAAGAAGATAACATGCCCCCGCAGGAATGGCGGCTGGGTCGGGTACAAAAAACCTATCCCGGCGCCGATGACAAGGTCCGAGCGATAGACCTCCTTACAGCCCGCGGCCTTATCAAAAGGCCAATCGCGAAGGTGGTCCTACTGCCCATGGACTCTGAGATCTACTCCACTTACGCCAGCGTGTACGCTGGCCCGTAAGAAGCTGTCTTCCGCCCCTTAGGCTTAAGTCATCTGTGCCGTGCGGCTTGTCTTTATAACTCCAATAATCCGTTTCACCGGGAGAGCCTTGTGCTAACCCTGACTGTTGCTTAGTGACTTGATCCTGTCTGATCGCAGTGCACTTGCAGTGTGTGGACTAACCATATAATCGCACAACTTTCGAAGTCGTCGGGACAAACCTTTCTTTTCTAAGTGTTTTCCTTGACTGTTTTTCACAACTTTGCATCTTTTCCTATGCATCTGTTTCAACGGAACTGCTTATCGCATTATCGCAACTTTGTTGTTGATGCTGTGCCCTGTCTGACACACACTGAAGATTCTGGTTTTCTGCTTATACTTTCTGCTTCGCATTCACACTCATTTGTTTTGCTTTCGCCAACTTGCTTAGGATGGTTTATGCTGCATGAACCGACATACTCCCCCCGATGAAAACCTGTCCTTCAATAGCAACTTTAAGGGGCAGCAGACATAACTTGTTGACGGCTCGGTTTGTAAGTCCAGACGAGGTCTTCCGCACGGTCTCTTCAGGAACCAAATCTTCGACTGCTAAACTGAGCTTCGCAGTGCGCCATTTTGAGCGTTGGTGCAGCGAAGTGATGTATAGCTGCTTCAGGTATGAAACGCGCTGCCATTCGTCCAAGCGATCGAATTTCAGCTGTGTGACGTCTGGCTCAGCGAACGGATCATCGGGCCACCGTTCAAGAAGTGCGCTGGAGTTCGAACATCCACATCGGCAGGGCTCTCTGAAACTGAAACTAAAGGTCTTAAATTAATTACGTCCGCGATGTGGCATAACAGCGTCAAATCCAAAAACCGAGCTGCCTAGCGCACGGTAGAAGTGGCACTTGGCCGTCTTATGCGGGGAGTGCGGAGGAATAAAATGCCAGCCTATAGACCCAACCAAGAAACAATCCAGCGCAGCCTTCTGATGGTCGTCGCTGAGGAACAGACGTTTTAACTCCATCAGCTCATTCCTAGCGCCGACAAAATTTGTTGCGTTATATGACCAAATTTGTCGCGGCTTCCGTCGGGTGCATATAAAGCGCTTCAGTCTATGAAGAAAGGCAAGTGTAAGTGTAGTCCTTAATCAGCTCCAGATGAACACCCTTGGAAGCGAAGCAAATGAAGACACAGACGTAACACTTGATTGGGCCCTTATTCCGTGCCTCTGGTTTGTAGAAAAATGGCCCACAAAAGTCGACGCCTGTGATCTCAAAGGCATGAGAACCGTCGAGCCGCTCCTTTGGAAGATCCGCCATAATATGCTCCAATACTCTAGGCTTCATTCGAAAGCATCTAATGCACTTATTCACTGCCTTGGTTACCGTCTTCCTCCCCCCAATGGGCCAATATTGGAATCGAATGAGTCCAAGCAAAGCTCGAGGTCCAGCGTGCAGATTTCGCTCATGAAAGTGCGAGTTTATGGAAAGAGTTAGTGGATGGCTGCTGGGCAAGATAATTGGATGACGGCCATCAAAATCCAACGAAGAGTTCTTCAGTCGACCATCACACATGAGAAGACCAAAATGATCCATAAAGGGCGACAACGATGCAAGTGAGCTAGATGGGGAAACTGATCCCCTGGACCGCAGCGACTTCATGTCCTCCCATAGCTGAGTACGTTGGACTAGTTGCACTAACAACTGTGTTCCGAATGCGACTGCAAAACTTGTCAATGTATCCGAAAACGCGTTGCAAGGAACCAAACGAGTTTGCATACTTGGAATCAGCTACAATGTCAATGTAGAGAGATTTTACCAAAAGAGCACTCCGGCGAAGCTCAAGGGCTGGCTTATCCGGTAGTGCCGTGGGCGGCAAGTCATCTGAGGGGCCGCAAAGAAATGGAGGTCCATGAGCCCAAAGGGGAGACTCCTTCAGCTCAGCCGGAAGAGCCCCTCGAGAGAGAATGTCGGCTGGGTTTAAGCCTGTGGGAACATGCCATGTTGTCGGTCATTGCCTGAACCGCTGCCACCCTATTTGCGACGAATATGTTAAATCAGACGACTCGTCTCGAATCCAGGTAAGTGCAACCGCAGAATCACACCAACAGTAACACCTTCCCTTGAAGACATTCATTCCGGCTATTTCAGATATAAGCCAAGCCAGCAACTCAGCTCCACAAAGCTACAACTTTGGCACCGTAAGTGTCTTCAAAGGTGCAACACGAGATTTGCCATCATCGAACTTTAAGTACGTTTCCTTGTCCTCATCAGGAATTCCATCCAGCACAGTGGGAACGTTCGAGCACCATTTCCTCAATCTGAACTGACCCCTAGACAGGATTCCAGCAGTTTGCACACGAATACGGATGGCTTCTTCCTGAGATCTGGCGCCAGATATCAAATCATCCACGTAGAAGTCACGGCGAAGAACTTCAGCTCCAACTGGAAAATCTGCCTGCTCGTCGGTTGCCAGCTGGTGCATCGCTCGCACGGATAAATAGGAGGCAGGCTTCGTCCCATAAGTAACGGTGTCCAGTTGAAACACGCTCAAGTCATCTTGTGTGGAGTTTCTCCACAGAATACACTGCAAGTTGCTGTCCTCGGGCGAAACTCGTACACACCGATACATCTTACAGATATCTCCCGTAATCGCAACTGCGTCTGAACGAAATCGAGCAATAATCTGAAAGAGTTTAGGTTGTATTACGGGGCCAGCCATTATCATTCAATGAATAGCCAGACGACGTAGAAGCGGATCCATCAAAAACAACTCGAAGCTTGGTCGTAGAACTATCCTCTTTCATGACGCAATGGTGAGGTAGAAAATACCGGCAGTTGCTGATTGAATGGGCAGGAACAGGAGACATATGACCTAAGTCAAGATACTCGTTTATGAAGGCAGCATACTGAGCCTTCACCTCAGGGCGACGATTTAACTTCCGCTCAAGGGACAGGAATCTGCGACGTGCTTGATTGTAAGATTCTCCCAGGAGATCCAAAGTATATTTAGTTGGCAGCCGAACACAATAATCGCCATTTTCTAGACGACGGACATGCTGAACAAAATGCGCTTCACAATCCAGCTCTTCCTTGGTAGATTTTGCTATGGGTTCGGCGCAACTCTCAACCTCCCAAAACCTCCGAAGGAGCACTTCAAGTTGCTGATCTGGATTATTATCCTCGGCAATAACGGCCGGCACGTGGCTCACGCCATTAAAGACGACCCATTTGAACGAGAGCAACCTCCAGACACGACCCATCCCAAGCGAGTTTTCTGAATTGAAGGCAATCCTGGCAGTAGTTTAATCTGACCCACACAAAGGAGATCGTAAAACAGACTTGCTCCAATTAATAGATTGACGCGTTGAGGCCGCTGGAATGTTCCAGTTATGAGTGTCAATTCCAAAGCATGGCTGATGATCAGCTATGTTAGAAGCTACGGTAGCAGTGATGAAAGCTGAGAAATCCGATGAGCGAGAGTGCAAGCTAACACTGACCGAACATCCATCGGTGACGAAGCTGGAGTCGCCAATTCCAGAAACTGCGGTTGATGATTTCCTTTTCCGAAGCTGAAGCTGATTGGCGAAACGAGAAGGTTTCAGATGCAACTGGGAGCCGGAATCCAGCAATGCTCTGCAGGGAACCAAAACTCCGGAACGATTTTTTACCAAGACTGTGGCAGTGGCAAGTAGAACTATATTATTACTGAGACCTTGGGCTATAAGTGCAGACGAAGTAGACGCTGAAGTAGGGGGTTCAGTGGTAAGCTGAGCCGGATTAGAAGAAGGGGGCGCAAACGGAGACTGAGCATCAGTTGACTGACCTTGGACTGCAGCCTAATCAGGGTTACCGAAATGAAGCGTAGTATGATGCTTGCAGCCGCAGATACGACAGTGGCTCGAGGTGCACTGGCTTAATCGGTGTCCTGTTCTAAGGCAATTAATGCAAAGGGCCAGTCGTTTGGCCTCTTTATGGCGATTTTCGGGGGACAGTGCCTTGAACTTCGGACAGTACTGGACTTCGTGAGCGCCGGTACTGCAGAGCACGCAGCTTGAGGAAGTTTGGCTAGTTGCAATTAAGGTGGACCTGGAATTGTTATATCTTTTATTCTTGCCCACCTGACTGCTCGGCGCATAGTTTGCCCTACCAAAATCCACTGTCTCCAAAGATCTGCATCGCTGTTCCAGGAACGAGGCCATATACTCCCATGACGGAATCGAGTTGGCATACGCTGACTCCTCAAATCGCTCCTTCCACTTGGCTTGGCTCACTGGATCAAGTTTACGGAGTAGCTCCTGCACGATGATGCATCCTGCGATCTGCTCAGAAGTGCCCAAACTCTGAAGCGCACGCATATGAGCGTTGAATCCGTCCGACAGCTCTCGAAGCATTACCACTGAACCATTTTCGACAGCCGGAAGCCCCAGGATCTCATTAATGTGTGCATGAAATACTAAGCGTCGATTATTAAATCTTCTTTCCAATAATTCTAACGCCACGTTATAATTGCCATCCGAAATCTCCAGCGACCGCACAGTCTCCAAAGCCGCATCACGCAGACAGGAACGCAAATGCTGAAACTTCTCTACATTAGTTAGATCAGGATGATTGTCTATGATGGTTACAAACGTGGAGTAGAAGTCGTTCCATTTAGCATATCCTCCGCCGAAAGTTGGAAGTTGTATAGGAGGCAGAGATGGTACCTGTCTACGTCGAGGCACAAATCGCGAGCCGGCACAATCAGCGGTGAGGTTTCCTCCAGCCATGGTAGAATGAAGAGGCATGTGTCCGCTACTCTTAGCTATTTCCCGCAGAATTGACGCATTCGCAGTACTGGCAAGCGATTCGAACACATCACCTAATCCACTGTGAATCTCGGCTTGATCCAATTCCTCAAGCTCGTTATGGAGCAGCTCAAACTTTCCGATCAGCTTATCGAGTTGCTCTTGTTGTACCACGACCATATAATAGTCTGCTACTAGCGACTCATTCTGGCACTCAGCAACTAACCTTTTCAATTTTCCGCATAGCTCCGTGGATTTGAGCCTTAAAAATGACACCCTGGTTTGCATTTCCATAGCGGCAGCAGCTTAGCAAACGTTTACTGCGGGAAGATGACCGCAAAGAGTGAAGAGCGTAATAAACGTCGCTAGCGGGAAAACGAGCACAAAGAGGAACGAACGCACTTAGGAGCAATGAACGATAACCGTTGCGTTGCTTGAACGCTAGGTGCAATAGAAGAGCAAAGAGCACCGAGCGTAACTGTAATAACAAGCACCGTAAGCCGAAAACTGCAATGGAGGCCGGTGTATACATATATATAGTATATTATATAGTCAATGACACTGGTAAAATTGGCAATTCAAATAATGTTATGTTATACTTTGTGATTGCCCTACTATATTTATTCTTATACGATCACGTCGGGGTCACCAAATGTTAAGCTAGTGAGCTTTTACACTAACTGTTGAGATTTAAAAACAGTTACAAATGATTTCTGGATATATATGTACATATATGCTTATTTAATGCCAGATTTATTCAAGCTAAATGTACATATGTATGCGTGTAAGACGAACGATGATTTTAAGGCTTCGAATATTCGCTCAAGACTGAATTAAAGGGTTGACGCCGTAATTGCCGTGTCCTATGAGAAAACGCTTAACAAGCGGGAGAGAGTGCGATTAGAATAGAGCTAGAGTAGTTCGGGCTGCTGCTAAGACGAGTACAAAGAATGCTTATATATAAGTAAGCGAAAGAAAGCCGCTGCTGTGCGTAGGCATATGTGGCAACAAACGATTTTAAACAGCATTTCAATAGCTAACATCAAGATGTGCATTTACTTTAGAACGCACCACTTGCAACAGTTTAGGATGGTTTATGCTGCTTGACCCGACAGTGGCTATATTAATATTCAGATCTGATAAAAATTCAACACTCTGATAGAAATAGTTATCTTCTACGATTCTGCGTTTTTTTTTTCCTTGAATCTTTAAAATTCTGTTTGCCACAGATTTTGAAATACATTTGGAGTAGTGTGATAACGGGAAAGACTGGATACAAATTTTGGTTGCTCTAGCCTTAATAGTCTCTGAGATGTAGGCGCTAATGTAGACGGACGGACGGACAGACAGACATGGCCATATCGACTCGGCTATTGATGCTGATCAAGAATATATATACTTTATGGGGTCGGAAACACTTTCTTCTGGGCGTTACACACAACCGTTCTCACCATAAATCTAATATATATACTCTTCGAGTACCGGTTATATAAATGATCAACTGCGCAGAATTTATAGCAATAATACTACGACGGTCTGGGATGGACACTCACTATTAAAAGGATTCTCGACAATAAAGAAGTCAAACAGGGCTGCCTTTTAAGTCCGTTGCTATTTGCCCTATTAGTCAATGTTGAGAGCATCCGCAAACTTCTGCAGCGCACTGTGGCTCGCTGGCTCTCTCGCGCTCTTGCACACGGCACTCGGTAGAGCCGACCGGCGCTCATGCGGCCACTAGCTTGAGCGGAGCTTTTCAGTCGCGCTTCCACTCCCGGTTACAACGATTTCGGTTCATGCATACTCTCCATCTAACTACGATAGACATAAATGCATACATATACCCACATAAATCTACTCGAACTGGAGAATAAGCTAGACTTAATAAATAGTGAAGGAAAACGAAGCGTTGTGTTTATCTGGTGATCCGCCCCCTACAAACATTGGTCCTTTGAGCCGGATCTTCCTCAACAAGGAGAAGCGCACCCCAGCAAGCATCGGCGGATCGCTCTATTAAGATAAGTACGATCTTGGTTTTTTCCGTCCAATGCCAAGCGGCTATTCTGTCCGTTCTCCGATCTTCCGCTCCTCTTAACTACGTACATCAGTACACCCACACACCAAATTTAACGGCATATTCTTGTCCTCATCTGTCCAGATCCGCATATATATATATATAGATATAGATATATATATAGATTAGATATATATATATATAACTACTATATATATATTAGCTGCATATTCTTGCGTCTATATAAGTACATTCCTCCCGCACCGAAATGCATACATACAAGCAGCAATAGCGGTGCTTTATTTCGTTTCGTTTTATCGCGTTCCCCTCTCCACCGTTGCGCACGTTGGCATTTTTGTTGGGAGAGCAGGATTGGCGCCGCTCTTGCGCATAACGGAGCTCTAAAGTGACGCGCTACCCTGTATTTTGAGGGTGTATCGATTTCGGTGGTGGTAGGCGCGCTACCCTACTTTCGGCGGGTATATTGGTTTTGGTCGTCACTTGCGACCGACTCCCAATATTAGTGCCTGATCGCCATAGTATACCCAAGCGCCTCCGACTTGCCAACAAATTAATACCAAAGGGTTGTTGGGTCCTTTTTTTCCGTGTTCATCCCGCTATCGCCCAGGTCCGTAGAGACCGCTTACAGAACATGTGGGCAAAGGTGGGTGCTGAATTCGAGGCCTGTTCAATGGCGTCGATTGACGAGCATCCTGACACCCAGCACCCAGCACCCAGCTAGAGATCCAAGCCATGTACGACACGTGCTACGATTATTATGAACGGTGCCTAGACGATCTTACGGTCCAATCAGCTAGCCCAGTAGTCCGTCCTCCTGCACAGCCGGACTCCAATGGCGGCTGTCGACTGCCACCCTGTGACATCGAAGTTTTCACGGGGGATTATGTTCGCTGGCCCACTTTTCAGGACCTCTTCACAGCCATTTACATTCATAATCCTAGGCTCTCACCCTTAGAAAAACTGTACCACTTACCCACGAAGACCAGTGGCGATTCAACAGCAATCGTGGAAAAGTCCCCGTTGACCAACGACGGCTTCGAGGCGGCATGGAATTCCCTCCGTGACCGGTATGAGAACAACCGGCTCCTGGTGACCAACCAGATTAATATTCTCCTCTCGCTGTCCCCAGTTGTTTCCGAATCGAGTCGTGCTCTGAAGGCACCACGGGGTGCTAACCGCACTGGCGCATTCCAAGGTCTCTACCGAAAACTGGGATAGTTTGTTGGTAACGATGTACGCCTCCAAATTGCCCAAGTTGAGCCGGGCCTGGTGGGAAGACTCCGTCACCACAAAGAAGGAGATGCCCCCATGGAAGGAGATGGACTCCTTCCTGAGTCAGAGGTATCTGACCTTGGAGGCCATCGAGGGCAAACCTTCCCATGCACCCAAGTCGAAAAGCGAACTGAACCCGCCACCCTCTAGAACTAATCCGTTCCGGTCCCAAGGGATTTCTGTTCCTAAGAGGGTTCACTTGTTCGAGACAACAGTGAACCCAAAGTGGAGGACGTGTGATCTCTGTTCAAAAGAGAATCATCCAATCCGTATGTGTCTTCACTTCCTCTATATGACCGTTGATGCTCGTTCCAACTATATTCGCCAAAAACAGCTCTGTCTGAACTGCTTGGCAGGAGGACATAGAAGCCGTGAATGCCAGAGCGCGCACAACTGCATTACTTGTGGAGAACGACACCACACGTTGCTGCACCGGGTCACTTCAGTGCCCAGCAAACCATCTTCCACATCCGCACCAAATCCTAGTTCGTCCGAAACGCACCACAGCGTGCAAAACTTCTTCGCCTCCGGCAACCGGGCCGTCCTTCTGGGCACGGCCATCATAAACTTTTGTCACCTCGGCACAAATCTTCGCGCCCGTGCTCTAATTGACCCGGGCTCCGAAGCGACGTTCATTACAGAAAGACTGTCCACGATAATGAAGTTGCCTTTCCGCAGAATCCAGGCACAGATATCGGGCCTCAACTAGACAGTGTCCTCTCGGTCCAAGCGGCTCTGTCACTTTCTTATACGCTCCCCGACAAAGCCGAACTTGCAGCTCGACGCCTCCGCCTATGTTCTTCCGGAACTGGCGGGCAACCTTCCTTCCTATCCGATCTCGCAGGATTCGTTGCGAGACTTGCCGGATCTGCCATGGGCTGATCCGAAGTTTTACGAGTGCTTGCAGGTAGACGTCCTGATCGGAGCCGACCTCCTTCATCCTCTTCCATCCTCCAAAGTGGCACACAGACCAACATCTGCAGATCCCTCCTCGGACAGGAGACCATTTTCGGATGGGTCCATACCGGCCCCGTATCCAATACCGTCGTTCTCCTCGTTCTCCACTCCCCCTTAGAGGAACTCCTCACAAAGTTTTGGGAGGTGGAAAACATACCTACTAAAATGGTAAGCGAGTCAGATTCATACTGCGAGAGCAATTTCCGGCAATCCACTACGAGAACCGCCTCCGGGAAGTACGTAGTCACTTTACCGTTCCGCGACCCGGACCATCCTGGGTCAAGTCTGGGGTATTCCAGATCGATTGCGCTGGCTCAGTTTCTGAGAAACGAAACCCGTTTGTCGCGAGACTTTCGGTTAAAGGAGCAGTACGACGCCGTGATCCAGGACTACTTAGCGCTCGATCACATGACCGAGGTTCCTCCGGATCATGGTTCCCCCGATTATTACCTCCCGCACCACGCCGTGCTTAAGCCCGAGAGCACGACCACAAAAGTCCGCGTGGTATTCAATGCATCCAGCCCCTCGACTAACGAGGTGAGCCTCAATGATCTGCTGCATGCTGGTCCGGTTCTACAATCGGACTTAACCCTGCAGATCCTAAGGTGACGGTATTTCCGGTTCGTGTTCAATGCCGACATCACCAAAATGTATCGGCAAATTTGGGTGCATCCGAACCACACTCGTTTCCAGCGTATTCTTTTCCGAAACAAGGATGGAGAAATCCGCGATTAAGAGCTCAAGACCGTCACCTTTAGGGTCAAATGTGCCTCTTCCTGGCCATCCGGGTCTTGCAACAACTTGCGGACGACGTCCAGTCCCGTTTCCCTAGAGCAAGTAAGACCATTCGGTCTTCTATGTATGTCGACGACATACTAGCCGGGGCGGCTTCCACAAGGGAGGGTCAGTTTGCTATCCGCGAGCTGCAAGCCGCGCTGAGTTCTGCAGGTTTTCCGCTGAGGATGTGGGCTTCCAATCACAAGGCCCTTTTAACTGGTTTGCCGAGTGACCACCTTCTCCATAGCGATTTCCTTGAGATTGAGGTCGAGAGCACGGCCAAGACCCTCGGGATTCGCTGGACGGCGACCTCAGACGAATTCTTCTTTGTCCCTCCTGAATTAGCGCGAGAGCCACCCTATACCAAGCGGACAGTGCTTTCCCAGATCGCGAAGTTGTTCGATCCGGCGGGGTGGCTTGCCCCTTTCATTGTCCGGTCCAAAATCTTCATGCAGGAGATATGGTTGCAAGAGTTAGGATGGGACGAGGATCTCCCCAACGAGATTTGTCTGCGCTGGCAACGGTTCTTGGACAGCTACTCCGTGATCAACCAGATCCGAATTCCAAGATGGATTGCTACGCAACCATCGGTAAAGATCGAGCATCATGGATTCTGCGATGCATCCGAAAAGGTTTATGGGGCCGCAATTTACGTGGGCGTCGAGGTGGGACATCGTGTCGAGGTGCAACTTCTCAACGCTAAGACGCGAGTCGCCCCTGTGAAGACCGTATCGCTCCCCCGATTAGATCTGTGCGGTGCCGTGCTCCTGTTCGAAATGGTGACGGCTGTCCTGCCAAATATGCCTGCGGCACGCACAGCCTGTCATTATTGGACCGATTCCACCATAGTCCTCGCCCGGCTAAGGAAGCCCGCGTGCCACTGGGCTACCTTCGTAGCAAACCGGGTGACAAAGATAGCGCAAGCTACAAAGATCGATGAGTGGTCTCACGTTCTGTCCGAACAAAACCCCGCACTTAGCCAGTAGAGGCGTACCGTTGGAAGATCTGGTTGCTAACCAACTCTGGTGGCAAGGACCAGCGTGGCTGCGACAGCCCCGACCTCAGTGCCCAGCACAATCTGAGGAATCTCCAGTTACGCCTCTGGAGGTCCGTGCGGTAAGGGTCCATTTTGCGCCGAGGCTATGCGATTCCGCGCAAACGTCCTTCGCTTCGTAAGATGCTGTCGGAAGTTAGATACCGCACGAGAGGGCCATTTTACCAGCAGAGAACTTACCGAAGCGGAGCGATCTCTTATCCTAGAGACTCAACGTCGAGAATACCCCAGGGAGTATCACTGCCTCAGTGACAAGCATCCGTTACCAAGGTCAAGTTCTATCCTGAACTTAAGCCCGTTCCTAGACCGACCCGGACTTATCAGAGCGTGCGGCCGTGTTGCAGTTGCCGAATCTCTGCAATATGACGAAAGGCATCCGATTATCCTTCCGTACAGTTGTCGGTTGTCACGCCTTCTCGCTCAATTTACACACCGGATATCGCTCTATGGCGGCAACCAATGGTGCGTCTTATTCGATCCAAGCATTGGATCCCAAGGCTTCAAAATTTGATGAAGGGGGTCGTGAACTCCTGCAAGGTATGCCCCATTTATAAAAAGAGGTTGCAGACTCAAATGATGGGAGACCTTCCAACGGAGCGGACTTCTTTTTCCCGACCGTTTACACATACAGGGATAGACTACGCGGGCCCGTTCGAAATACGGAATTTTACCGGGAAAGCGTGTCTCATTACCAAGGGGTATGTGTGCGTGTTCGTGTGCTTTACCACTAAAGCAATCCATGTGCAGGCCACGTCCGACCTCACATCCGAGAAGTTTCTCGCGGCTTTCGCTCGATGGAAGCTAAGAAGGATGAAGCACGGGTTGGGATGTCAACCCAAACGTCGGTGGGAAGCGTGGCTGCTACCACCGGCGGGCACGGCTGGTACCACTCTGCGTGTCGCCAGTGGCAACACCTCGGACGTGACGGGAGCAGGTCACGTCAGTTGCAATACTACTGCCACAACCCCCTGCTGTAGGATGAGCCGCGCAGGTGCCGTTGTCGAGGCAGACTCGGACCTGGAGAACGTGCGACAGCACGCCAGCCGGCGAACCAGGTACCAGCTCCCTGCGCAGGGAAGTGCCGAAGCGTTCGAGGGAGGGGATGAAGGTCAAAGCCCAATACAAAGCGGCCCTCAAGATAGTAGGCAGGCTCCAAGGCAAGGCGGATATTTCCCAGGAGGAGAAATCCAAGCTAGCTTGGGCCGAGCTGAAGGTAGAGGAGGGCCGTAAGCACTACGCGTAGGTGCCTCAAATGAAGACATCGACGAGCCAGCACGCCAACAAGGTGGAAGAGTTGCTGGCTACCAAAAGGCAGCGCTCGACCGACAGTGCCGTCATTCCGGCGAGCAAGCGGCAGCGTGGACCCAAGAGAGCGGAACCTCCACCTAAACCGACAAAGCAGGGGTCAGGCGAGAAGATCAGCGATGTGTCCAAGAGACACCTGATTGTAGCACTCATCGACAGACGTGATGAGAATGGGAGGATAACAGCGGCGCAGTGGAAAATGGTCCACGCGCGGCTGGTAGACTCCCTGTTTACAAGGATGGATGAGAACCCAACAGCTCCCATGCCCACCTTCAATGGGGCTGGGTGGCTGAATGGGGTCAAAATCCTGAAATGTAAGGACGACCCGACGCTGAAGTGGCTGACGCAAACGGTCTGCCAACTGGAAGCGATGTGGGAGGGGGCCAAGCTGGAGGTGGTGGACAGGGAGCTAGTCCCGTCCATACCAAAGGCGAAGGTGCTCTTCCCCATCGCAATCCAAGGGTACCGCGCGCTGAAGCTCCTTCAGCGACAAAACCCCGAGATACCGACCGCTGACTGGAAGGTATTGCATGCTGGTAGCCCATTACCCAACGAGGGGGGCCAGCATGTGATCCTCCAGATCAACAAAGCAGCGGAGGATCAACTTTACCCCAAGTACGGGAAAATGGCGTGGGGTATGGGAAGCGTTTACCTGCGCCTTAAAAAGTGTCGGCCCAGCGATAAGGACGCACACACCCTGCAGGCAGGCGAAGTGGAGAAGGACCTCGGTCTGGATATCATCGTAGAGGCCACCCAGGGTATGACGTTGGACGACACGCTCGAAGAAGAGGACGGTGACCTGACCGTAGTAGTCAACCCGTCGTATGCAGGGGAGCCAGCTGCTCATGAAACTGAGTGTGCTGCAGCTCAACTTGCATAAGAGCAAGACAGCATCAGCGGAGCTCCACACTGCCATGGAGCCAGGGCCCGCTGACATAGCTTTGGTCCAGGAGCCCTGGATTGCTTCAGGCAATTCGGTAGCCGGGCTAAAGCTCTCAAATTACAACACACTCTACTCAACACCGGTATGCAGGAATAGAACTGCCGTACTAGTACGGAAAGGAATTCACGCTTACCTTATGTCTCATTACAGTACAGACGACCTGACAGTAGTTATGCTGGAAAGTGAGGAGAAGCGCCTTCTGGTAGCCTCCTGCTACATGGCGCACGACAGGTCCGCACCGCCAGAAGAACTAAGGAGTCTGGTGGAAGAAGCCGACTCCAAAGACTACCAAATGATCGTTGGCACAGATGCTAATACCCACCACAGTGTGTGGGGAAGCCCTGATATTAACGACCGAGGTGAGTCACTACTAGACTTTATTCTAACAAATAACATAGATGTAGCAAACGTGGGGGAGGAATACACCTACGTGGGTCCCACCTCGTCAAACGTGCTAGATCTAACTCTCGCAACGGGAAAGAGTACCAACATATCTGGATGGAAAGTCCTCGAAAGACCTTCCTTCTCAGACCACAGGTACATTCAATTCAAGTCCGAATTTGAATACACTCCGAAAGTGGTAGTCTATAGAAACCCCCGGAACACAAACTGGGAGAAGTTTAGGAAGACAGTCACCTCGAAACTCGCGAGCCCGGGCTCAGTGAAATCCGCGGAGGATATAGAGATGTCCTTAGAGACCCTATCTACGGAACTGCTAGAGGCATACCACACAGCATGCCCACCATCTAGAACAAGGAAGAAGTCCAAACCACTCTGGTGGAATCGAGACCTCTCTCTGCAAAGAAACAACCTCATGGAATTTTTCAAGCTCGCTAAACTAGCGAACGACGAGAACATCAATGAGAAATACAAGACCCTATTAAGGGAATACAAGAAGGAGATACGTAAGGCACTGCGTAGCTCATGGAGAAACTTCTGCTCCAGCATTGAGAAAGTGTCTGAAACGGCTAGGCTGAGGAAGCTGCTGTCAAAGCAACCCACAGTACAAAGCCAACTCAAACTAGACAACGGACAGTGGTCGGAGGGCAGCAAAGAAGCCCTAACGGCACTAATGGAGGCCCACTTCCCAGGGTGCACCGAGGTCACCGATGCCGAAACGCATCAGGACCTAGCAACTGAGGAACAAACACCCCCAACAGATCTGATAACCCCAAAGAAAATCCAATGGGCTATAGATTCCTTCACGGCCATGAAGGCACCTGGACTGGACGGAATATTCCCAGCCATGCTGCAAGTGACCAAAGAGGTGATCACCCCATGGCTTCTCGCGATATACGCAGCATGCCTAAGAACAGGCTATATCCCGATCCAATGGAGAACCTCTAGAGTTGTCTTCCTCCCAAAAGCAGGAAAGTGCAGCCATGTGAGTTCCAAGAATTACAGACCGATAAGCCTAACCTCTTTCTTACTGAAAACATTAGAAAAGCTGCTGGATCTACATATTAGAACCAAAGTAAGCGGACTAATGTCAACCAACCAACATGCCTACACCAAGGGAAAATCTGTGGAAACAGCACTGCACTCGCTAGTAGCTACCGTCGAGAAAGCCCTCAACACTAAGAAATATGGAGTATTCGTAGACATATCCGGAGCATTCAATAACGTCGCTACAGAAGCAATAATGGACTGCCTAGAAGCTACCAGCACCCACCCGTCAATCAACCTCTGGATAAAGAACCTTCTAGGTTGTAGACGGGTGCAATCAGAGTGGGGCACCGCCCCCATGGTCAGAGGTGCACACAGGGGCACACCCCAGGGTGGAGTCCTGTCGCCCCTGCTATGGAACCTGGTGGTCGACAACCTCATCAAGAGATTCGAAAGGAAAGCACCAAAAATAACAGCTTATGCAGACGACATAAGCGTACTTATTACGGGTGTATGTCCATCGACTCTCAGCTCCATAATGGAACGAACTCTCAGGGAGATATGTGAGTGGGCAGATGGAGTAGGACTCAGTATCAACGCGGACAAAACGGACCTCATCCTCTTCACCAAGAGATACAAGGTACCAACATGGGTCCCCCCGAAAGTCAACCAAACAAGGCTAACCCCTAGAGCACAGGTCAAATACCTCGGCACAGTACTGGACAGTAAGCTGGCATGGATACCCAATGTAGTAGAGCGGGTGAAAAAGGCCACCAATGCACTATATGCATCCAAGAAGATGCTTAGTAGCACATGGGGCCCGGCACCATCTCGCTCATCCTGGGAGCAGACGTGTACCCGAAGGTGATCCAACCCGAGCTCCTGGCACGGGAAGACGGCCTTCCAGTGGTCCAGAGCACCGTGTTTGGATGGACAGTCTCCGGGGTGTGCACGCAGACATAGCCCGACCAGATGTTTTGCAATCCTGCAAGGGGGGGGAGGATGTTGAGGGCAGCCGCAAACTTCTGCAGCGCACTGTGGCTCGCTCGCTCTCTCGCGCTTTTTCACACGGCACTCGGGAGAGCCGACCGGCGCTCAGGCGGTCACTAGCTTGAGCGGGGGTTTTCAGTCGCGCTTTCACCCCCGTTTACAACGATTTCGGTTCATGCATACTCTCGATCTAACTACGATAGACATAAATACATACATATACCCACATAAATCTACTCGAACTGGAGAATAAGCTAGACTTAATAAATAGTAAAGAAAAACGAAGCGTTGTGTTTATCTGGTGATCCACCCCCTACAAACATTCGATAACACCGCAGAAGAGTTACCAGGAGGATTACGTCTGGGTACACTTAATTTCAAGGTGCTAATGTATGCAGATGACAAATTAAAGATGCTTTAACAAGGTTTTGTGCCAACTGCAGCTTAACTATTAACAGTGAGAACGACATATCCGCTGTTGCCAAAAATTACTTTTTCTGATAGATTTGAAGATTTAAACATTGTTATAGAATCTTTTTTTTTTCAAGGTTTAGATTTTTTGTAAAGAATTTTTTAAAAATTTTGGAAGTTTTTTGCAGAGGTAGTGCTTCTATTTTTCACATAACTTAAGTTTCCTACAACTTGTTGTATTTGCTTTGCAGTTTTGAAAAGCTGACAAATGCAGCTATAGATCTGACTCAGACACTTTATAGCTGCAACTTAACGTCAGGAAGATACTGAACCCATCATTTTTTTCGGTATTTTTCCCCGAAATTTTGACCTTAAAAACTCAGGAAAAGTCGAAAAAAAAATGTTGTTTATATATAACATTTTTAGTTTTAATGAGGCATAGTTTAAGGTATCGCTTTTAAAAATCGATGGCTAAACGACCAAGCTGAAGCCGTTTGACCAAAACTTCATTAGCCGTATAGCACTATCCCATTTTACCGCTAAAAACTGTTACAAACACAGATTTGTGGTATTTTTGTATGAAACAATACGGTTATAAGTCGGCTAATGGAATTTATCGCCAAAATTCGGCATATGAAAGTTTGGATGCCAGGATGGCACTTGAAGTTCTGAAGGAATATAAGTACCAAGGCGTCATCCTCACAAGTAACTTTGACAAACATGTGGAAGAAAATTGAGAGACACTCGAATAGCTAGAGGCAGTACCTGGAACTCGATATACAAACAAAAGAATGTATTAGCCAGTACCAATTATAAATTATATCAGGAAATGGCAAAGGCGATTATGCTATGCAGGACAATATGGAAATACAATGAGTAGGAGAACGTTGAAAAATGGTTGCAATTCTTCATAAAATGGATTTTTTATTGGCCACAAAAATGAAATTAGATCGCAGCAGCTAGAAAAGCCTTCTCTAACAACTGAGAAATGAATTACGTGGCTGAATTGGAAAAACTGTAGCGCTCTCGCATTATTCGTGAATTTTGCGTTGGCTTACAAATCGCAGATAAAGGGAACTTTTAATTTTAAAATGTAGACCTTAATAGCATTATTTAAATTGTAAACTTTTGATTTCTACTTTTTGTACTAAGAAACTATGTAAAAGTCTATAGCGCTTTAGGATGACGGCACCACGCCATGCCAATGATAGGCCAAAAATAAACTACTACTACTATATTTGGATATGGTATCTGCATTATTTTTGCAAATATTGAATGTTAAAAATTGCATACGCGTAAAAAAGCACACCGTAAGAATTACTAGTGGTTTGGGCACGTATGTTTTGAATAGAAATATAGGAAAAATCAAAACGTAGTTAAGTTAAAGACAGAAGCTTAAAAAATAAAGAAATCAATAAGCATGTCTTGTCACTAACATGGATTATTACAATAACACCTTTTTGAAACTCACCTTGTACATTCATATAACGAACGTTGATATTACTATTACGAGCTTACGCATACTAACGGAAACAATAAACCCAGTAAAAAAAGGCAAAGTTGGTATCTGTCGATTCCCAGACACTCAGTAGACCTTATACTCTGTAAAAATAGACAAACAAACACAACAAAATACAAAAATGACTTACGTGTGTCCTATTCTACATGCTGAAAGACAATTATTGTTGATATCCCGTGAGTGTTTCTTCAGATGTTATGGAGGCATACTTTTACAAAAGATCGGGGCATACCGAATGGACCTGTCTTTACGGCAGCTTCGGGGCGCCAAAAAACGATAATCATTAATTAACTATTATATAGATAAATACTGTAATAAACATGATGATAGTTTCCACATCCCATCTAAATTCCAACGATCCCATATTTCACTATGACTTATTGAACGGAAACTTCACCCGGTGCATGGCTCCAAATACAGCAAAATTAGCACATCATAAACATTATACATTTATTAAACATAAAAACCTAACTACAGACCCCACGAGCATAGTAGAACTCAAATGAAAAATGTAAAACTAGAATGTTAGCCGGTTGCTTTAGGTTAGCGTACTTTTAGGTTAAAATAATGCGCTCATATTGCCGATGCAAACGGCGGAGCAGCATAGCTTAGGGTATTTTATCGTTCACAAGGAAAGTCAGGAAAGTAAAGGGTATCCACGGATATAGAGCGTGCTAGAGCTAGAAACGAAAAAAGGAAAGGCGGTACAAGGAAAGGGAATGAGCCGTTACTGCTTTTAGCCGCTTTGCAGTTCCTGGTTTTAGGGCTACACTTATGGCGTGGCTTACGCTGTTGGCTGGCGAAGCTAGCTTGTCTTGTTGTGCGAAAGCTGGAGCAGCTCCGAAGCTGGGATAGTGCTGTCATTGCTGTTGAGTGCTGCCGACTAGAGACGCTAGCTGGTGTTGTTACGCCTAAACTGGCGCTGCGTTGAAGCTTGGGCTGCGCCAAAGCCTTCGGTAATATGTCCGCTGTTGTTACGCTGGCGCTGATTCGGCGGCTGTGAGGTTGTTTTTCCCGGATAAGAGGGTCACTGAAGAGTGCGTTGCTAAATTAACCAATTTGAAACCAAGTGCACACTTCTCAGCTCTGACACTCCCACAAGGCAGTTTCTCCTATTTTCATTCCTAAGACATAGTAAGAGCCTCTCGTGCACCAACCCCGATCGGACCCGATCAACTTTGAAAACATTGGCTCTACTGAGCAAGGCTCTCACTCAATCTGTACGATTTGTTTGGCCTACGTACTTTTAGGCCGACAAGCCATACTATTATCCGTCGTTCGCACGCACACATACCAATTTTTCAAACATATACAACTAAATTGTACTCTTATACATATACCCATATAAACCCGCTTGTCCTCTTATTCCTCTATAAAACTTGCAAAAGTTTTGAACTACAGTTTTAAAATTTGAAAATTATTTTGTGTCGTAGTGGTAGTAGTGGTAGTACAGTAGTACAGTCTGGCGTTTATTAACCATCTCCATGAAATTTGCCTGCTTGTGGGATATCTGGCGTTTCTAATCTGAAATCATTAATTCTTATACGCGAAACCCAAAGACGCAGAATTATAGAGAAAGCCTTTATCTATCAGAGTGTTGAATTTTCGTCCAGATGATGGCATAGATCTCAGAAACTATGAGAGCTAGAGCAACCAAACTTTTTATCTAAGCTCATCCAAGCTTATATCACTTCAATACAAGTGTATTTCAAAATTTTGCCACGACCCCGACAGCCCCCAAAAAACAACGAAAATATGTGGAATCCACAATTTTTAAGATAAAAGATAACCAAAAATGCATAATCATGGGAAATAATCGTATCTACCAGATTGCTGAATCTTGATCAGGTCGAACTACTATTATAGCCAGAAGGAACAAATTAAATTTCAGTCGCTATGCAACACCAGCCAAGCGCTTACTCATTCCCTCTCTGTTCGGTCAAACTTCGTCCAGCTGAATAAGTTAAAAATAGCTAAACACCTCTCGCTGCGGAGTCATCAACCTCGCTTTGCTCTCGCAGTTCTCGGTTTATTCTATCATTCACTTGTCACCCACAACGCAAGCCACGGTGCTTGCACTCCCGGCTCGTCTTCTTTGATGCTACCTGCTCTGGTGCAGAGATCAACGCAGCTATCTATTGAAATTCCACCGCTTTTCGTTTCGCTTCTCTCTCCCTTGGAACTGCACTCAACCTTTTGCTGCCGCCTTCGCTTCCACCGTTGGATTTGTGCTTTGGCTGCCGCTGCTATTACCGCTGCTAAACGGAACATATCTTGGATTAAATCTGTAGTGAAAGGAAAGACAGAAAAGCCAAAAAGTTCAATTACTAGTTGGCTGCATCAAAGGCGTTAGACACATTTCATTAATTCAAGCGTAGAAAAACTAATAAACCGGTACGATATTCGCACTCTTATATTTTTAGAAGGCATTGTCAGCAGCTTCGCAGCCTATTCGATAGGGCGTCTGCGATATTTAGCTCGTTGGAGTCCATCGGCAAATCGGAGGACATCGCTCAATCTATGCTGTTATACATTGTGATGGAACAGTGTGATCAGCTAACTCGGAAGAAGTGGAAGGAATCACTGGACTACCAAAAGCTACTGACCAGGCTAACACGTACACAGCTTGTGGAATGCCATTGTCAATTCCTTCATTCGTCTGGAGCCTTATCTGGTACTCCGTCGCAGCGAAAGGCTGAAAACAATAAGTCCAATAAGTCAATAAGTCACTATAATCAACAGATAAACTCGTCGTTTGCCATTACTAATTCGTCTTGTACACTGTTCTAGTTCCGGCCATAAAATAACTGTAATCAGTTAAAGGCAATAAACAATAACCAATGGCTCGACAATTATAAAGGCCTCGATCTCTTCATTAACTGTTTTGGGAAAGGCCATAGAGTGGCGCAATGTTCATCGACTCATCGTTGCCGAACCTGTAATCGGACTCATCACTCAACTTTGCACCACTCGCAGCCATAATTGCCACCCCATTCATCTTGACAAGCAGCTGATACTCATTCATATCAAGCTGCTTTATATTTGCATATGGACATCGCTACAGATGATAACATTTTGTTTGCAATAGCCATGGTATTGGTTAAGGGTGTATCAGGTGAGTAAAAACTTGGTAGAGCGTTGTTCGATTCATGTTAGCAGGTTAATTTTTTAACCGAAACTTTTTCTCAAAAGCTTCGCCATCGTCGTGAAAGACACCACATCGGAATTCGTAGCATAGGAGACACCCTTACTAATTTGAAGGCTCGTACGACGACCTACATTGAGTCACGTACATTTGGCTACCAGCTTACTCTCCAGTTCGGAATTACATCCCATATCGCATACCAGCCAGATACCGAGATCGATACTGGAACCTACCTGCCAATACTCCATTGGCAGATGGTTCGTTTTACAGTACTTCTACTTCTTCTACTGGGAACCGAAGCCTTCTATGGAGCACTGCTGTTGAAAAGATTCGTATTGGTCCTAGCCTCCCAATTTTACAAAAGACTCTGTTTGGTTGAGTTGTTGCTGGGAGGTACCAGCGCCAAAGCAACGGACAGCCAATATTGTGCTTAGCCGCTGTAGAGGAGTAGATGGACGAAAACCTGCAGCAATTATGGAAAGTTGACTCGATTGTCGACAAACGTGCGTCAATTCTACCAAATCATCGTCCGTGTGAGGACCACTACCGGGTTACAACACATAAGGCCATATGTCCCTTGAATCGCATCCTAACTTGGAGGATCCGCATTATTATATACCTCACCATTTCGTTCTTAAACCAAGCAGTACCTCGACGAAGCTCAGAGTCGTCTTTGGCGCGTCTTGTCGTACATCATCGCAAAAATTTCTTAGCAATCTACTCTTAGTTGGCCCTACCATCCAGGATGAGTTGTACTTGCAATTGCTGCGTTTTCAAATGTATAGGTTTGGCATCACGGCTGACGTCACCAAAATCTACAGACATGTACTAGTCAATGAGGACTATCGGAAGTTCCAGTACATTCTGTGGCGAGCGTCCCCTGATGTACCAACTCAATACCGTATGGCACTGCATGTGACTCATTTCTCGCCACTCGTAGTTTACATTTCTTAGCTGAGAAGTGTAAGTATGAATGGCCCCTAGGAGCAGGGGCTGTTTCCATTATGCAAATGGCTTTTGAAGCATCCAGGTGCAATGGAATATGAATCTACTAAGGAAATAAACATTTCAGTAAACTCAATTAGTAGCACACTTGGCGTAACTTGGCATCAAAAAATTAATGCATTTAGTTTCACTTTCACACCCAAGGAAGTCTATCCTTCTACCACAAAACTAGTAATTTTGTCCACTCCGTCATCGCTATTCGATCCCATCGGCCTGCTGCGACGCATCAATTCGGGCATATGGCTGCTGTCTTTATGTGCGTACTGAGAATTCGTTTGGACAGGTTTCAGTGAAATTATTCACGTCCAAGTCCATAGTAGCCCCTGTGAAGAGCAGTCCCTCCCGAAGCTGGAACTATGCGGCGCACATTTACTTGCTCAATTGTACAGCAAAATCAAGGCCATCTTCAAAAAACACACCGTACGAGCGACTCACAGCTCGTATTGCATTGGTTGAAAGAACAGTCAGTGTTCGATATTCAGACTTTGACTTCGGATGGAAGGTGGCTCTACGTGCCAACACGTCAAAACCCGGCTGATCTTCTGTAGCTAGGCTGCAATGTGAATGAGTTGATCCAATCTACATGGTTTTCAGGTCCTTCATTTCTACTCGGGGATTCGCTTAACTGGCCCGCCACAGGGGAACGAAAAGATATTGACTTGAACGTAGTCAACTTGGAGAGGCGAAAAAGTATTTTCACTGCCGTACTGGAGACAAAATACATCCTCAAGATCGCCGATAATATCAGTTCATATTCACATAGCCATCGTCTGATTGCTTGTATGATAAGGGTCATACGGATATGTAGGAAGCAAGCGACGCTTACCACAGCCTCGCCGACACCCGATGAACTTCATTTTGCGTCGCATTGCCTTATTTGGAATATTCAACAATTCCATTTTGCAGAGGATATTTGCTTACTTCAGGAGCAAAAATATTTAAAGAGTAGCTTAAGATTTCTTACTCCCTTTCTTAATAATGTGAACGGATTTTAACTCAATAACTCGTTCGATCTCCTTCGATCTCTCTCCGCTTACTTTCAACTCATTTTGACTAAACAGCCGGTGTTTTTTGAAAATAAGCCCTCATAAATTCATAGATTAACCACCCACCATATTATCCATTCTTGATCGCGGGTGCATGCCTGTTTACTGCGAAAAACATTTAAATTCTTCTTTTTTGCATCGCCTAACAGTGTATTTTTATAGCCGGTACTCGAAGAGTATAAGGGTATATTAGATTTGTGGGGATAACGGTTGTGTGTAACGCCCAGAAGGAAGCGTTTCCGACCTCCGAGCTCCGATGATATCAATTCAGCACATGTTTATTTCAAAATTATGCCACGCCCCCATAAAAGACGAAAATCTGTGGAATCCACAATTTTTAAGGTACGAGTAAACGAAAAACACAGAATCATGGAAAATGACCGTGTCTACCAAACTACCGAATCTGGATCAGGTCGGATCAATATTATGGCCAGAAGAAACAAATTAAATTTCAGTGGCTATGCAACGCCTGCCAAGCGCTTCTTATTCCCTCTCTCTCTCTCATCAACTTTTGTATGTCTCGAATATGTAGTTATACATACATATATGTATATTATGAAATGTAGAAGCAGATGTAAAAACACATGTAAGCAAATATGGAAACATGTATAAAAATTCAAAAAATGGTTTGACTTCATTTTTTATACCCGGTACTAGAAGAGTATAGGGGTATATTAGATTTGTGGGGATAACGGTTGTGTGTAACGCACAGAAGGAAGCGTTTCCGACCCAATAAAGTATATATATTCTTGATCAGCATCAATAGCCGAGTCGATATAGCCATGTCTGTCTGTCCGTCCGTCTGTCCGTCTGTCCGTCTTCATTTGCGCCTATATCTCAGAGACTATTAAAGCTAGAGCAACAAAATTCTGTGTCCAGTCTCCTGTGTGATCACACTACTCCAAATGTAATTCAAAATTTCGCCCCGCCCCTTTCCGCCCACACAAAGGACGAAAGTCTGTGGCGTACACAATGTTGAAGATACAAGAAAACTAAAAACGCAAAGTCATAAAGAATGCCCATTTCTATCAGAGTGTTGAATCTGGATCAGATCGGATCATTATTATAGCTACAATGAAGAAACCCATTTCGAAAGTCATCATTCCCTCTCGCTCTCTTTCACACGCGACCCCACCTGCTTTACTTATTCGTATAAATGAGCGCCTAGTTCTCAGAGACTATAAGAGCTAGAGCAACCAAACTTTCTATCCAAGCTCCTGTGATATCACATCATTACAAGTGTATTTCAAAATTTTGACACGCCCCCTTCCGCCCCCACAAAGGACCAAAGTTTTTGGAATTCACAGCGAGGCGGCGAAGTGATTCGTATGCATCGCAAAGGGCAAGGCCTCGTTCAGCCACCAGGCAGGCGGAAGCAGATGCCCAGAAAGCGTACCAACCAGCCGTGCAAGATGAAGGTCGTCCAGTTGAACCTCAACCATTGTGCAGCGGCTCAGGATCTGCTGTCGCAAACAGTGCGCGAACGCTCTGCTGACCTCGCGGTGCTCAGTGAGTACCAATTATAGCCAGAAATATTCCTTAGTAGATTCATTTTCCATTGCACCTGGATGCTTCGAAAGCCATTTGCATAATGGAAACAGCCCCTGCTCCTAGGGGCCATTCATACTTACACTTCTCAGCTAAGAAGTGTAAACTACGAGTGGCGAGAAATGAGGCACATGCAGTGCCATACGGTATTGAGTTGGTACATCAGGGGACGCTCGCCACAGAATGTACTGGAACTTCCGATAGTCCTCATTGACTAGTACATGTCTGTAGATTTTGGTGACGTCAGCCGTGATCGCCGCCTCGCTCTTGCAATTCGCTGCCTTGTGGCCCGATTCCCCGCACCTGATGCAGCACTGGGACCAGTCCACGGGGTTGCGGCAATTGCTTGCGGTGTGTCCCATCTCCAGGCAGCGGTAACACCGCGTGCGTGCTTCCTGCAGGTGAATGGGGCAGCTGGTCCAGCTACATGACATGTATAAGTACATATTTGAGACGTACAAGTGTTTACGACAGAGAGAGAGAGAGGGCATGGGTCAGCGCTTGGCAGGCGTTGCGTAGCCACTGAAATTTAATTTGATTCTTCTGGCCATAATATTGATCCGATCTGATCCAGATTCGGTAATCTGGTAGATATAGTAATTTTTCATGATTCTGCGTTTTTGGTTTTCATTTATCTTAAAAATTGTGAATTCCAAAGACTTTGGTCCTTTGTGGGGGCGGAAGGGGGCGTGTCAAAATTTTGAAATACACTTGTAATGATGTGATATCACAGGAGCTTGGATAGAAAGTTTGGTTGCTCTAGCTCTTATAGTCTCTGAGAACTAGGCGCTCATTTATACGAATAAGTAAAGCAGGTGGGGTCGCGTGTGAAAGAGAGCGAGAGGGAATGATGACTTTCGAAATGGGTTTCTTCATTGTAGCTATAATAATGATCCGATCTGATCCAGATTCAACACTCTGATAGAAATGGGCATTCTTTATGACTCTGCGTTTTTAGTTTTCTTGTATCTTCAACATTGTGTACGCCACAGACTTTCGTCCTTTGTGTGGGCGGAAAGGGGCGGGGCGAAATTTTGAATTACATTTGGAGTAGTGTGATCACACAGGAGACTGGACACAGAATTTTGTTGCTCTAGCTTTAATAGTCTCTGAGATATAGGCGCAAATGAAGACGGACAGACGGACAGACGGACGGACAGACAGACATGGCTATATCGACTCGGCTATTGATGCTGATCAAGAATATATATACTTTATTGGGTCGGAAACGCTTCCTTCTGTGCGTTACACACAACCGTTATTCCCACAAATCTAATATACCCCTATACTCTTCTAGTACCGGGTATAAAAAATGAAGTCAAACCATTTTTTGAATTTTTATACATGTTTCCATATTTGCTTACATGTGTTTTTACATCTGCTTCTACATTTCATAATATACATATATGTATGTATAACTACATATTCGAGACATACAAAAGTTGATGAGAGAGAGAGAGGGAATAAGAAGCGCTTGGCAGGCGTTGCATAGCCACTGAAATTTAATTTGTTTCTTCTGGCCATAATATTGATCCGACCTGATCCAGATTCGGTAGTTTGGTAGACACGGTCATTTTCCATGATTCTGTGTTTTTCGTTTACTCGTACCTTAAAAATTGTGGATTCCACAGATTTTCGTCTTTTATGGGGGCGTGGCATAATTATACCCGGTACTCGAAGAGTATAGGGGTATATTAGATTTGTGGGGATAACGGTTGTGTGTAACGCACAGAAGGAAGCGTTTCCGACCCCATAAAGTATATATATTCTTGATCAGCATCAATAGCCGAGTCGATATAGCCATGTCTGTCTGTCCGTCCGTCCGTCCGTCCGTCCGTCTGTCCGTCTGTCCGTCTGTCCGTCTGTCCGTCTTCATTTGTGCCTATATCTCAGAGACTATTAAAGCTAGAGCAACCAAATTTTGTATCCAGTCTGCTTTGTGATCACACTACTCCAAATGTATTGAAAACTTTCGCCCCGCCCCTTTCCGCCCTTACAAAAGACGAAAGTCTGTGGCACACACAATTTTGAAGATACAAGAAAACTAAAAACGCAGAGTCATAGAGAATGCCCATTTCTATCAGAGTGTTGAATCTGGATGAGATCGGATCATTATTATAGCTACAATAAAGAAAACCATTTCGAAAGTCATCATTCCCTCTCGCTCTCTCTCACACGCGACCCCATCTGCTTTGCCCATTCGTATTTTTTGACGCCTAGTTCTCAGAGACTATAAGAGCTAGAGCAACCAAACTTTCTATCCAAGCTCCTGTGATACCGAACCAGCACGAGTTTGTTTTAAAATTTTGCCACGCCCCCTTCCGCCCCCACAAAAGACGAAAATCTGTGGAATCCACAATTTGTAAGATAAATGAAAACCAAAAACGCAGAATCATGGGATATTACCATATCTACCAGATTGCCGAATCTGGATCAGATCGGATCAATATTATGGCCAGAAGAAACAAATTAAATTTCAGTGGCTACGCAACGCCTGCCAAGCGCTGACTCATGCCCTCTCTCTCTCTGTCGTAAACACTTCCACGTCTCAAATATGTAGTTATACATGTCATGTAGAAATGTAGGCGCAGATATACCAAGCATATGTAAACAAAAATGGAAACATGTAGAAAAATTACAAAAAATTAATTTTTTGAATTTAAATATTATTTTCGTCCCTTTTGAGAACATATAATAAATTTCATAATTCGTAGGCTCATAAATGTATGTACGTATATACTGACTGAGTACCGGGTATAAGGTAGAGCCGTGGCCTTTGCCACGGCTCACAACGTTCCCTCTCGTTTTGAAATAAACATGTGCTGAATTGATATCATCGGAGCTCGGAGGTCGGAAAAGCTTCCTTCTGGGCGTTACACACAACCGTTATCCCCACAAATCTAATATACCCTTATACTCTTCGAGTACCGGCTATAAAAATACACTGTTAGGCGATGCAAAAAAGAAGAATTTAAATGTTTTTCGCAGTAAACAGGCATGCACCCGCGATCAAGAATGGATAATATGGTGGGTGGTTAATCTATGAATTTATGAGGGCTTATTTTCAAAAAACACCGGCTGTTTAGTCAAAATGAGTTGAAAGTAAGCGGAGAGAGATCGAAGGAGATCGAACGAGTTATTGAGTTAAAATCCGTTCACATTATTAAGAAAGGGAGTAAGAAATCTTAAGCTACTCTTTAAATATTTTTGCTCCTGAAGTAAGCAAATATCCTCTGCAAAATGGAATTGTTGAATATTCCAAATAAGGCAATGCGACGCAAAATGAAGTTCATCGGGTGTCGGCGAGGCTGTGGTAAGCGTCGCTTGCTTCCTACATATCCGTATGACCCTTATCATCCAAGCAATCAGACGATGGCTATGTGAATATGAACTGATATTATCGGCGATCTTGAGGATGTATTTTGTCTCCAGTACGGCAGTGAAAATACTTTTTCGCCTCTCCAAGTTGACTACGTTCAAGTCAATATCTTTTCGTTCCCCTGTGGCGGGCCAGTTAAGCGAATCCCCGAGTAGAAATGAAGGACCTGAAAACCATGTAGATTGGATCAACTCATTCACATTGCAGCCTAGCTACAGAAGATCAGCCGGGTTTTGACGTGTTGGCACGTAGAGCCACCTTCCATCCGAAGTCAAAGTCTGAATATCGAACACTGACTGTTCTTTCAACCAATGCAATACGAGCTGTGAGTCGCTCGTACGGTGTGTTTTTTGAAGATGGCCTTGATTTTGCTGTACAATTGAGCAAGTAAATGTGCGCCGCATAGTTCCAGCTTCGGGAGGGACTGCTCTTCACAGGGGCTACTATGGACTTGGACGTGAATAATTTCACTGAAACCTGTCCAAACGAATTCTCAGTACGCACATAAAGACAGCAGCCATATGCCCGAATTGATGCGTCGCAGCAGGCCGATGGGATCGAATAGCGATGACGGAGTGGACAAAATTACTAGTTTTGTGGTAGAAGGATAGACTTCCTTGGGTGTGAAAGTGAAACTAAATGCATTAATTTTTTGATGCCAAGTTACGCCAAGTGTGCTACTAATTGAGTTTACTGAAATGTTTATTTCCTTAGTAGATTCATATTCCATTGCACCTGGATGCTTCAAAAGCCATTTGCATAATGGAAACAGCCCCTGCTCCTAGGGGCCATTCATACTTACACTTCTCAGCTAAGAAATGTAAACTACGAGTGGCGAGAAATGAGTCACATGCAGTGCCATACGGTATTGAGTTGGTACATCAGGGGACGCTCGCCACAGAATGTACTGGAACTTCCGATAGTCCTCATTGACTAGTACATGTCTGTAGATTTTGGTGACGTCAGCCGTGTTGCCAAACCTATACATTTGAAAACGCAGCAATTGCAAGTACAACTCATCCTGGATGGTAGGGCCAACTAAGAGTAGATTGCTAAGAAATTTTTGCGATGATGTACGACAAGACGCGCCAAAGACGACTCTGAGCTTCGTCGAGGTACTGCTTGGTTTAAGAACGAAATGGTGAGGTATATAATAATGCGGATCCTCCAAGTTAGGATGCGATTCAAGGGACATATGGCCTTATGTGTTGTAACCCGGTAGTGGTCCTCACACGGACGATGATTTGGTAGAATTGACGCACGTTTGTCGACAATCGAGTCAACTTTCCATAATTGCTGCAGGTTTTCGTCCATCTACTCCTCTACAGCGGCTAAGCACAATATTGGCTGTCCGTTGCTTTGGCGCTGGTACCTCCCAGCAACAACTCAACCAAACAGAGTCTTTTGTAAAATTGGGAGGCTAGGACCAATACGAATCTTTTCAACAGCAGTGCTCCATAGAAGGCTTCGGTTCCCAGTAGAAGAAGTAGAAGTACTGTAAAACGAACCATCTGCCAATGGAGTATTGGCAGGTAGGTTCCAGTATCGATCTCGGTATCTGGCTGGTATGCGATATGGGATGTAATTCCGAACTGGAGAGTAAGCTGGTAGCCAAATGTACGTGACTCAATGTAGGTCGTCGTACGAGCCTTCAAATTAGTAAGGGTGTCTCCTATGCTACGAATTCCGATGTGGTGTCTTTCACGACGATGGCGAAGCTTTTGAGAAAAAGTTTCGGTTAAAAAATTAACATGAATCGAACAACGCTCTACCAAGTTTTTACTCACCTGATACACCCTTAACCAATACCATGGCTATTGCAAACAAAATGTTATCATCTGTAGCGATGTCCATATGCAAATATAAAGCAGCTTGATATGAATGAGTATCAGCTGCTTGTCAAGATGAATGGGGTGGCAATTATGGCTGCGAGTGGTGCAAAGTTGAGTGATGAGTCCGATTACAGGTTCGGCAACGATGAGTCGATGAACATTGCGCCACTCTATGGCCTTTCCCAAAACAGTTAATGAAGAGATCGAGGCCTTTATAATTGTCGAACCATTGGTTATTGTTTATTGCCTTTAACTGATTACAGTTATTTTATGGCCGGAACTAGAACAGTGTACAAGACGAATTAGTAATGGCAAACGACGAGTTTATCTGTTGATTATAGTGACGATTGGACTTATTGTTTTCAGCCTTTCGCTGCGACGGAGTACCAGATAAGGCTCCAGACGAATGAAGGAATTGACAATGGCATTCCACAAGCTGTGTACGTGTTAGCCTGGTCAGTAGCTTTTGGTAGTCCAGTGATTCCTTCCACTTCTTCCGAGTTAGCTGATCACACTGTTCCATCACAATGTATAACAGCATAGATTGAGCGATGTCCTCCGATTTGCCGATGGACTCCAACGAGCTAAATATCGCAGACGCCCTATCGAATAGGCTGCGAAGCTGCTGACAATGCCTTCTAAAAATATAAGAGTGCGAATATCGTACCGGTTTATTAGTTTTTCTACGCTTGAATTAATGAAATGTGTCTAACGCCTTTGATGCAGCCAACTAGTAATTGAACTTTTTGGCTTTTCTGTCTTTCCTTTCACTACAGATTTAATCCAAGATATGTTCCGTTTAGCAGCGGTAATAGCAGCGGCAGCCAAAGCACAAATCCAACGGTGGAAGCGAAGGCGGCAGCAAAAGGTTGAGTGCAGTTCCAAGGGAGAGAGAAGCGAAACGAAAAGCGGTGGAATTTCAATAGATAGCTGCGTTGATCTCTGCACCAGAGCAGGTAGCATCAAAGAAGACGAGCCGGGAGTGCAAGCACCGTGGCTTGCGTTGTGGGTGACAAGTGAATGATAGAATAAACCGAGAACTGCGAGAGCAAAGCGAGGTTGATGACTCCGCAGCGAGAGGTGTTTAGCTATTTTTAACTTATTCAGCTGGACGAAGTTTGACCGAACAGAGAGGGAATGAGTAAGCGCTTGGCTGGCGTTGCATAGCGACTGAAATTTAATTTGTTCCTTCTGGCTATAATAGTAGTTCGACCTGATCAAGATTCAGCAATCTGGTAGATACGATTATTTCCCATGATTATGCATTTTTGGTTATCTTTTATCTTAAAAATTGTGGATTCCACATATTTTCGTTGTTTTTTGGGGGCTGTAGGGGTCGTGGCAAAATTTTGAAATACACTTGTATTGAAGTGATATAAGCTTGGATGAGCTTAGATAAAAAGTTTGGTTGCTCTAGCTCTCATAGTTTCTGAGATCTATGCCATCATCTGGACGAAAATTCAACACTCTGATAGATAAAGGCTTTCTCTATGATTCTGCGTCTTTGGGTTTCGCGTATAAGAATTAATGATTTCAGATTAGAAACGCCAGATATCCCACAAGCAGGCAAATTTCATGGAGATGGTTAATAAACGCCAGACTGTACTACTGTACTACCACTGCTACCACTACGACACAAAATAATTTTCAAATTTTAAAACTGTAGTTCAAAACTTTTGCAAGTTTTATAGAGGAATAAGAGGACAAGCGGGTTTATATGGGTATATGTATAAGAGTACAATTTAGTTGTATATGTTTGAAAAATTGGTATGTGTGCGTGCGAACGACGGATAACAGTATGGCTTGTCGGCCTAAAAGTACGTAGGCCAAACAAATCGTACAGATTGAGTGAGAGCCTTGCTCAGTAGAGCCAATGTTTTCAAAGTTGATCGGGTCCGATCGGGGTTGGTGCACGAGAGGCTCTTACTATGTCTTAGGAATGAAAATAGGAGAAACTGCCTTGTGGGAGTGTCAGAGCTGAGAAGTGTGCACTTGGTTTCAAATTGGTTAATTTAGCAACGCACTCTTCAGTGAGCCTCTTATCCGGGAAAAACAACCTCACAGCCGCCGAATCAGCGCCAGCGTAACAACAGCGGACATATTACCGAAGGCTTTGGCGCAGCCCAAGCTTCAACGCAGCGCCAGTTTAGGCGTAACAACACCAGCTAGCGTCTCTAGTCGGCAGCACTCAACAGCAATGACAGCACTATCCCAGCTTCGGAGCAGCTCCAGCTTTCGCACAACAAGACAAGCTAGCTTCGCCAGCCAACAGCGTAAGCCACGCCATAAGTGTAGCCCTAAAACCAGGAACTGCAAAGCGGCTAAAAGCAGTAACGGCTTTCCTTTTTCGTTTCTAGCTCTAGCACGCTCTATATCCGTGGATACCCTTTACTCTCCTGACTTTCCTTGTGAACGATAAAATACCCTAAGCTATGCTGCTCCGCCGTTTGCATCGGCAATATGAGCGCATTATTTTAACCTAAAAGTACGCTAACCTAAAGCAACCGGCTAACATTCTAGTTTTACATTTTTCATTTGAGTTCTACTATGCTCGTCTGGTCTGTAGTTAGGTTTTTATGTTTAATAAATGTATAATGTTTATGATGTGCTAATTTTGCTGTATTTGGAGCCATGCACCGGGTGAAGTTTCCGTTCAATAAGTCATAGTGAAATATGGGATCGTTGGAATTTAGATGGGATGTGGAAACTATCATCATGTTTATTACAGTATTTATCTATATAATAGTTAACTAATGATTATCGTTTTTTGGCGCCCCGAAGCTGCCGTAAAGACAGGTCCATTCGGTATGCCCCGATCTTTTGTAAAAGTATGCCTCCATAACATCTGAAGAAACACTCACGGGATATCAACAATAATTGTCTTTCAGCATGTAGAATAGGACACACGTAAGTCATTTTTGTATTTTGTTGTGTTTGTTTGTCTATTTTTACAGAGTATAAGGTCTACTGAGTGTCTGGGAATCGACAGATACCAACTTTGCCTTTTTTTACTGGGTTTATTGTTTCCGTTAGTATGCGTAAGCTCGTAATAGTAATATCAACGTTCGTTATATGAATGTACAAGGTGAGTTTCAAAAAGGTGTTATTGTAATAATCCATGTTAGTGACAAGACATGCTTATTGATTTCTTTATTTTTTAAGCTTCTGTCTTTAACTTAACTACGTTTTGATTTTTCCTATATTTCTATTCAAAACATACGTGCCCAAACCACTAGTAATTCTTACGGTGTGCTTTTTTACGCGTATGCAATTTTTAACATTCAATATTTGCAAAAATAATGCAGATACCATATCCAAATATAGTAGTAGTAGTTTATTTTTGGCCTATCATTGGCATGGCGTGGTGCCGTCATCCTAAAGCGCTATAGACTTTTACATAGTTTCTTAGTACAAAAAGTAGAAATCAAAAGTTTACAATTTAAATAATGCTATTAAGGTCTACATTTTAAAATTAAAAGTTCCCTTTATCTGCGATTTGTAAGCCAACGCAAAATTCACGAATAATGCGAGAGCACTACAGTTTTTCCAATTCAGCCACGTAATTCATTTCTCATTTGTTAGAGAAGGCTTTTCTAGCTGACGTGACGGGACCAGGTCACGTCAGTTGCAATACTACTGCCACAACCCCCTGCTGTAGGATGAGCCGCGCAGGTGCCGTTGTCGAGGCAGACTCGGACCTGGAGAGCGTGCGACAGCACGCCAGCCGGCGAACCAGGTACCAGCTCCCTGCGCAGGGAAGTGCCGAAGCGTTCGAGGGAGGGGATGAAGGTCAAAGCCCAATACAAAGCGGCCCTCAAGATAGTAGGCAGGCTCCAAGGCAAGGCGGATATTTCCCAGGAGGAGAAATCCAAGCTAGCTTGGGCCGAGCTGAAGGTAGAGGAGGGCCGTAAGCACTACGCGTAGGTGCCTCAAATGAAGACATCGACGAGCCAACACGCCAACAAGGTGGAAGAGTTGCTGGCTACCAAAAGGCAGCGCTCGACCGACAGTGCAGTCATTCCGGCGAGCAAGCGGCAGCGTGGACCCAAGAGAGCGGAACCTCCACCTAAACCGACAAAGCAGGGGTCAGGCGAGAAGATCAGCGATGTGTCCAAGAGACACCTGATTGTAGCACTCATCGACAGACGTGATGAGAATGGGAGGATAACAGCGGCGCAGTGGAAAATGGTCCACGCGCGGCTGGTAGACTCCCTGTTTACAAGGATGGATGAGAACCCAACAGCTCCCATGCCCACCTTCGATGGGGCTGGGTGGCTGAATGGGGTCAAAATCCTGAAATGTAAGGACGACCCGACGCTGAAGTGGCTGACGCAAACGGTCTGCCAACTGGAAGCGATGTGGGAGGGGGCCAAGCTGGAGGTGGTGGACAGGGAGCTAGTCCCGTCCATACCAAAGGCGAAGGTGCTCTTCCCCATCGCAATCCAAGGGTACCGCGCGCTGAAGCTCCTTCAGCGACAAAACCCCGAGATACCGACCGCTGACTGGAAGGTATTGCATGCTGGTAGCCCATTACCCAACGAGGGGGGCCAGCATGTGATCCTCCAGATCAACAAAGCAGCGGAGGATCAACTTTACCCCAAGTACGGGAAAATGGCGTGGGGTATGGGGAGCGTTTACCTGCGCCTTAAAAAGTGTCGGCCCAGCGATAAGGACGCACACACCCTGCAGGCAGGCGAAGTGGAGAAGGACCTCGGTCTGGATATCATCGTAGAGGCCACCCAGGGTATGACGTTGGACGACACGCTCGAAGAAGAGGACGGTGACCTGACCGTAGTAGTCAACCCGTCGTATGCAGGGGAGCCAGCTGCTCATGAAACTGAGTGTGCTGCAGCTCAACTTGCATAAGAGCAAGACAGCATCAGCGGAGCTCCACACTGCCATGGAGCCAGGGCCCGCTGACATAGCTTTGGTCCAGGAGCCCTGGATTGCTTCAGGCAATTCGGTAGCCGGGCTAAAGCTCTCAAATTACAACACACTCTACTCAACACCGGTATGCAGGAATAGAACTGCCGTACTAGTACGGAAAGGAATTCACGCTTACCTTATGTCTCATTACAGTACAGACGACCTGACAGTAGTTATGCTGGAAAGTGAGGAGAAGCGCCTTCTGGTAGCCTCCTGCTACATGGCGCACGACAGGTCCGCACCGCCAGAAGAACTAAGGAGTCTGGTGGAAGAAGCCGACTCCAAAGACTACCAAATGATCGTTGGCACAGATGCTAATACCCACCACAGTGTGTGGGGAAGCCCTGATATTAACGACCGAGGTGAGTCACTACTAGACTTTATTCTAACAAATAACATAGATGTAGCAAACGTGGGGGAGGAATACACCTACGTGGGTCCCACCTCGTCAAACGTGCTAGATCTAACTCTCGCAACGGGAAAGAGTACCAACATATCTGGATGGAAAGTCCTCGAAAGACCTTCCTTCTCAGACCACAGGTACATTCAATTCAAGTCCGAATTTGAATACACTCCGAAAGTGGTAGTCTATAGAAACCCCCGGAACACAAACTGGGAGAAGTTTAGGAAGACAGTCACCTCGAAACTCGCGAGCCCGGGCTCAGTGAAATCCGCGGAGGATATAGAGATGTCCTTAGAGACCCTATCTACGGAACTGCTAGAGGCATACCACACAGCATGCCCACCATCTAGAACAAGGAAGAAGTCCAAACCACTCTGGTGGAATCGAGACCTCTCTCTGCAAAGAAACAACCTCATGGAATTTTTCAAGCTCGCTAAACTAGCGAACGACGAGAACATCAATGAGAAATACAAGACCCTATTAAGGGAATACAAGAAGGAGATACGTAAGGCACTGCGTAGCTCATGGAGAAACTTCTGCTCCAGCATTGAGAAAGTGTCTGAAACGGCTAGGCTGAGGAAGCTGCTGTCAAAGCAACCCACAGTACAAAGCCAACTCAAACTAGACAACGGACAGTGGTCGGAGGGCAGCAAAGAAGCCCTAACGGCACTAATGGAGGCCCACTTCCCAGGGTGCACCGAGGTCACCGATGCCGAAACGCATCAGGACTTAGCAACTGAGGAACAAACACCCCCAACAGATCTGATAACCCCAAAGAAAATCCAATGGGCTATAGATTCCTTCACGGCCATAAAGGCACCTGGACAGGACGGAATATTCCCAGCCATGCTGCAAGTGACCAAAGAGGTGATCACCCCATGGCTTCTCGCGATATACGCAGCATGCCTAAGAACAGGCTATATCCCGATCCAATGGAGAACCTCTAGAGTTGTCTTCCTCCCAAAAGCAGGAAAGTGCAGCCATGTGAGTTCCAAGGATTACAGACCGATAAGCCTAACCTCTTTCTTACTGAAAACATTAGAAAAGCTGCTGGATCTACATATTAGAACCAAAGTAAGCGGACTAATGTCAACCAACCAACATGCCTACACCAAGGGAAAATCTGTGGAAACAGCACTGCACTCGCTAGTAGCTACCGTCGAGAAAGCCCTCAACACTAAGAAATATGGAGTATTCGTAGACATATCCGGAGCATTCAATAACGTCGCTACAGAAGCAATAATGGACTGCCTAGAAGCTACCAGCACCCACCCGTCAATCAACCTCTGGATAAAGAACCTTCTAGATTGTAGACGGGTGCAATCAGAGTGGGGCACCGCCTCCATGGTCAGAGGTGCACACAGGGGCACACCCCAGGGTGGAGTCCTGTCGCCCCTGCTATGGAACCTGGTGGTCGACAACCTCATCAAGAGATTCGAAAGGAAAGCACCAAAAATAACAGCTTATGCAGACGACATAAGCGTACTTATTACGGGTGTATGTCCATCGACTCTCAGCTCCATAATGGAACGAACTCTCAGGGAGATATGTGAGTGGGCAGATGGAGTAGGACTCAGTATCAACGCGGACAAAACGGACCTCATCCTCTTCACCAAGAGATACAAGGTACCAACATGGGTCCCCCCGAAAGTCAACCAAACAAGGCTAACCCCTAGAGCACAGGTCAAATACCTCGGCACAGTACTGGACAGTAAGCTGGCATGGATACCCAATGTAGTAGAGCGGGTGAAAAAGGCCACCAATGCACTATATGCATCCAAGAAGATGCTTAGTAGCACATGGGGCCCGGCACCATCTCGCTCATCCTGGGAGCAGACGTGTACCCGAAGGTGATCCAACCCGAGCTCCTGGCACGGGAAGACGGCCTTCCAGTGGTCCAGAGCACCGTGTTTGGATGGACAGTCTCCGGGGTGTGCACGCAGACATAGCCCGACCAGATGTTTTGCAATCCTGCAAGGGGGGGGAGGATGTTGAGGGCAGCCGCAAACTTCTGCAGCGCACTGTGGCTCGCTCGCTCTCTCGCGCTTTTTCACACGGCACTCGGGAGAGCCGACCGGCGCTCAGGCGGTCACTAGCTTGAGCGGGGGCTTTCAGTCGCGCTTTCACCCCCGTTTACAACGATTTCGGTTCATGCATACTCTCGATCTAACTACGATAGACATAAATACATACATATACCCACATAAATCTACTCGAACTGGAGAATAAGCTAGACTTAATAAATAGTAAAGAAAAACGAAGCGTTGTGTTTATCTGGTGATCCACCCCTACAAACATTCGATAACACCGCAGAAGAGTTACCAGGAGGATTACGTCTGGGTACACTTAATTTCAAGGTGCTAATGTATGCAGATGACAAATTAAAGATGCTTTAACAAGGTTTTGTGCCAACTGCAGCTTAACTATTAACAGTGAGAACGACATATCCGCTGTTGCCAAAAATTACTTTTTCTGATAGATTTGAAGATTTAAACATTGTTATAGAATCTTTTTTTTTTCAAGGTTTAGATTTTTTGTAAAGAATTTTTTTAAAAATTTTAGAAACTATGAGAGGTAGTGCTAAACCAAACTTTTTATCTAAGCTCATCCAAGCTTATATCACTTTCAATACAAGTGTATTTCAAAATTTTGACCACGACACTTTATAGCCCCAAAAAACAACGAAGATATGTGGAATCCACATTTTTTTTCGGTATAAATTTTAACCAAAAATGCCATAATCATGGGAAATAATCGTATCTACCAGATTGCTGAATCTTGATCAGGTCGAACTACTATTATAGCCAGAAGGAACAAATTAAATTTCAGTCGCTATGCAACACCAGCCAAGCGCTTACTCATTCCCTCTCTGTTCGGTCAAACTTCGTCCAGCTGAATAAGTTAAAAATAGCTAAACACCTCTCGCTGCGGAGTCATCAACCTCGCTTTGCTCTCGCAGTTCTCGGTTTATTCTATCATTCACTTGTCACCCACAACGCAAGCCACGGTGCTTGCACTCCCGGCTCGTCTTCTTTGATGCTACCTGCTCTGGTGCAGAGATCAACGCAGCTATCTATTGAAATTCCACCGCTTTCGTTTCGCTTCTCTCTCCCTTGGAACTGCACTCAACCTTTTGCTGCCGCCTTCGCTTCCACCGTTGGATTTGTGCTTTGGCTGCCGCTGCTATTACCGCTGCTAAACGGAACATATCTTGGATTAAATCTGTAGTGAAAGGAAAGACAGAAAAGCCAAAAAAGTTCAATTACTAGTTGACTGCATCAAAGGCGTTAGACACATTTCATTAATTCAAGCGTAGAAAAACTAATAAACCGGTACGATATTCGCACTCTTATATTTTTAGAAGGCATTGTCAGCAGCTTCGCAGCCTATTCGATAGGGCGTCTGCGATATTTAGCTCGTTGGAGTCCATCGGCAAATCGGAGGACATCGCTCAATCTATGCTGTTATACATTGTGATGGAACAGTGTGATCAGCTAACTCGGAAGAAGTGGAAGGAATCACTGGACTACCAAAAGCTACTGACCAGGCTAACACGTACACAGCTTGTGGAATGCCATTGTCAATTCCTTCATTCGTCTGGAGCCTTATCTGGTACTCCGTCGCAGCGAAAGGCTGAAAACAATAAGTCCAATAAGTCAATAAGTCACTATAATCAACAGATAAACTCGTCGTTTGCCATTACTAATTCGTCTTGTACACTGTTCTAGTTCCGGCCATAAAATAACTGTAATCAGTTAAAGGCAATAAACAATAACCAATGGCTCGACAATTATAAAGGCCTCGATCTCTTCATTAACTGTTTTGGGAAAGGCCATAGAGTGGCGCAATGTTCATCGACTCATCGTTGCCGAACCTGTAATCGGACTCATCACTCAACTTTGCACCACTCGCAGCCATAATTGCCACCCCATTCATCTTGACAAGCAGCTGATACTCATTCATATCAAGCTGCTTTATATTTGCATATGGACATCGCTACAGATGATAACATTTTGTTTGCAATAGCCATGGTATTGGTTAAGGGTGTATCAGGTGAGTAAAAACTTGGTAGAGCGTTGTTCGATTCATGTTAATTTTTTAACCGAAACTTTTTCTCAAAAGCTTCGCCATCGTCGTGAAAGACACCACATCGGAATTCGTAGCATAGGAGACACCCTTACTAATTTGAAGGCTCGTACGACGACCTACATTGAGTCACGTACATTTGGCTACCAGCTTACTCTCCAGTTCGGAATTACATCCCATATCGCATACCAGCCAGATACCGAGATCGATACTGGAACCTACCTGCCAATACTCCATTGGCAGATGGTTCGTTTTACAGTACTTCTACTTCTTCTACTGGGAACCGAAGCCTTCTATGGAGCACTGCTGTTGAAAAGATTCGTATTGGTCCTAGCCTCCCAATTTTACAAAAGACTCTGTTTGGTTGAGTTGTTGCTGGGAGGTACCAGCGCCAAAGCAACGGACAGCCAATATTGTGCTTAGCCGCTGTAGAGGAGTAGATGGACGAAAACCTGCAGCAATTATGGAAAGTTGACTCGATTGTCGACAAACGTGCGTCAATTCTACCAAATCATCGTCCGTGTGAGGACCACTACCGGGTTACAACACATAAGGCCATATGTCCTTGAATCGCATCCTAACTTGGAGGATCCGCATTATTATATACCTCACCATTTCGTTCTTAAACCAAGCAGTACCTCGACGAAGCTCAGAGTCGTCTTTGGCGCGTCTTGTCGTACATCATCGCAAAAATTTCTTAGCAATCTACTCTTAGTTGGCCCTACCATCCAGGATGAGTTGTACTTGCAATTGCTGCGTTTTCAAATGTATAGGTTTGGCATCACGGCTGACGTCACCAAAATCTACAGACATGTACTAGTCAATGAGGACTATCGGAAGTTCCAGTACATTCTGTGGCGAGCGTCCCCTGATGTACCAACTCAATACCGTATGGCACTGCATGTGACTCATTTCTCGCCACTCGTAGTTTACATTTCTTAGCTGAGAAGTGTAAGTATGAATGGCCCCTAGGAGCAGGGGCTGTTTCCATTATGCAAATGGCTTTTGAAGCATCCAGGTGCAATGGAATATGAATCTACTAAGGAAATAAACATTTCAGTAAACTCAATTAGTAGCACACTTGGCGTAACTTGGCATCAAAAAATTAATGCATTTAGTTTCACTTTCACACCCAAGGAAGTCTATCCTTCTACCACAAAACTAGTAATTTTGTCCACTCCGTCATCGCTATTCGATCCCATCGGCCTGCTGCGACGCATCAATTCGGGCATATGGCTGCTGTCTTTATGTGCGTACTGAGAATTCGTTTGGACAGGTTTCAGTGAAATTATTCACGTCCAAGTCCATAGTAGCCCCTGTGAAGAGCAGTCCCTCCCGAAGCTGGAACTATGCGGCGCACATTTACTTGCTCAATTGTACAGCAAAATCAAGGCCATCTTCAAAAAACACACCGTACGAGCGACTCACAGCTCGTATTGCATTGGTTGAAAGAACAGTCAGTGTTCGATATTCAGACTTTGACTTCGGATGGAAGGTGGCTCTACGTGCCAACACGTCAAAACCCGGCTGATCTTCTGTAGCTAGGCTGCAATTTGAATGAGTTGATCCAATCTACATGGTTTTCAGGTCCTTCATTTCTACTCGGGGATTCGCTTAACTGGCCCGCCACAGGGGAACGAAAAGATATTGACTTGAACGTAGTCAACTTGGAGAGGCGAAAAAGTATTTTCACTGCCGTACTGGAGACAAAATACATCCTCAAGATCGCCGATAATATCAGTTCATATTCACATAGCCATCGTCTGATTGCTTGGATGATAAGGGTCATACGGATATGTAGGAAGCAAGCGACGCTTACCACAGCCTCGCCGACACCCGATGAACTTCATTTTGCGTCGCATTGCCTTATTTGGAATATTCAACAATTCCATTTTGCAGAGGATATTTGCTTACTTCAGGAGCAAAAATATTTAAAGAGTAGCTTAAGATTTCTTACTCCCTTTCTTAATAATGTGAACGGATTTTAACTCAATAACTCGTTCGATCTCCTTCGATCTCTCTCCGCTTACTTTCAACTCATTTTGACTAAACAGCCGGTGTTTTTTGAAAATAAGCCCTCATAAATTCATAGATTAACCACCCACCATATTATCCATTCTTGATCGCGGGTGCATGCCTGTTTACTGCGAAAAACATTTAAATTCTTCTTTTTTGCATCGCCTAACAGTGTATTTTTATAGCCGGTACTCGAAGAGTATAAGGGTATATTAGATTTGTGGGGATAACGGTTGTGTGTAACGCCCAGAAGGAAGCTTTTCCGACCTCCGAGCTCCGATGATATCAATTCAGCACATGTTTATTTCAAAATTATGCCACGCCCCCATAAAAGACGAAAATCTGTGGAATCCACAATTTTTAAGGTACGAGTAAACGAAAAACACAGAATCATGGAAAATGACCGTGTCTACCAAACTACCGAATCTGGATCAGGTCGGATCAATATTATGGCCAGAAGAAACAAATTAAATTTCAGTGGCTATGCAACGCCTGCCAAGCGCTTCTTATTCCCTCTCTCTCTCTCATCAACTTTTGTATGTCTCGAATATGTAGTTATACATACATATATGTATATTATGAAATGTAGAAGCAGATGTAAAAACACATGTAAGCAAATATGGAAACATGTATAAAAATTCAAAAAATGGTTTGACTTCATTTTTTATACCCGGTACTAGAAGAGTATAGGGGTATATTAGATTTGTGGGGATAACGGTTGTGTGTAACGCACAGAAGGAAGCGTTTCCGACCCAATAAAGTATATATATTCTTGATCAGCATCAATAGCCGAGTCGATATAGCCATGTCTGTCTGTCCGTCCGTCTGTCCGTCTGTCCGTCTTCATTTGCGCCTATATCTCAGAGACTTTTAAAGCTAGAGCAACAAAATTCTGTATCCAGTCTCCTGTGTGATCACACTACTCCAAATGTAATTCAAAATTTCGCCCCGCCCCTTTCCGCCCACACAAAGGACGAAAGTCATTACAAGTGTATTTCAAAATTTTGACACGCCCCCTTCCGCCCCCACAAAGGACCAAAGTCTTTGGAATTCACAAATTTTAAGATAAATGAAAACCAAAAACGCAGAATCATGAAAAATTACTATATCTACCAGATTACCGAATCTGGATCAGATCGGATCAATATTATGGCCAGAAGAATCAAATTAAATTTCAGTGGCTACGCAACGCCTGCCAAGCGCTGACCCATGCCCTCTCTCTCTCTCTGTCGTAAACACTTGTACGTCTCAAATATGTAGTTATACATGTCATGTAGCTGGACCAGCTGCCCCATCCACCTGCAGGAAGCACGCACGCGGTGTTACCGCTGCCTGGAGATGGGACACACCGCAAGCAATTGCCGCAACCCCGTGGACTGGTCCCAGTGCTGCATCAGGTGCGGGGAATCGGGCCACAAGGCAGCGAATTGCAAGAGCGAGGCGGCGAAGTGCTTCGTATGCATCGCAAAGGGCAAGGCCTCGTTCAGCCACCAGGCAGGCGGAAGCAGATGCCCAGAAAGCGTACCAACCAGCCGTGCAAGATGAAGGTCGTCCAGTTGAACCTCAACCATTGTGCAGCGGCTCAGGATCTGCTGTCGCAAACAGTGCGCGAACGCTCTGCTGACCTCGCGGTGCTCAGTGAGTACCAATTATAGCCAGAAATATTCCTTAGTAGATTCATATTCCATTGCACCTGGATGCTTCGAAAGCCATTTGCATAATAGAAACAGCCCCTGCTCCTAGGGGCCATTCATACTTACACTTCTCAGCTAAGAAGTGTAAACTACGAGTGGCGAGAAATGAGGCACATGCAGTGCCATACGGTATTGAGTTGGTACATCAGGGGACGCTCGCCACAGAATGTACTGGAACTTCCGATAGTCCTCATTGACTAGTACATGTCTGTAGATTTTGGTGACGTCAGCCGTGTTGCCAAACCTATACATTTGAAAACGCAGCAATTGCAAGTACAACTCATCCTGGATGGTAGGGCCAACTAAGAGTAGATTGCTAAGAAATTTTTGCGATGATGTACGACAAGACGCGCCAAAGACGACTCTGAGCTTCGTCGAGGTACTGCTTGGTTTAAGAACGAAATGGTGAGGTATATAATAATGCGGATCCTCCAAGTTAGGATGCGATTCAAGGGACATATGGCCTTATGTGTTGTAACCCGGTAGTGGTCCTCACACGGACGATGATTTGGTAGAATTGACGCACGTTTGTCGACAATCGAGTCAACTTTCCATAATTGCTGCAGGTTTTCGTCCATCTACTCCTCTACAGCGGCTAAGCACAATATTGGCTGTCCGTTGCTTTGGCGCTGGTACCTCCCAGCAACAACTCAACCAAACAGAGTCTTTTGTAAAATTGGGAGGCTAGGACCAATACGAATCTTTTCAACAGCAGTGCTCCATAGAAGGCTTCGGTTCCCAGTAGAAGAAGTAGAAGTACTGTAAAACGAACCATCTGCCAATGGAGTATTGGCAGGTAGGTTCCAGTATCGATCTCGGTATCTGGCTGGTATGCGATATGGGATGTAATTCCGAACTGGAGAGTAAGCTGGTAGCCAAATGTACGTGACTCAATGTAGGTCGTCGTACGAGCCTTCAAATTAGTAAGGGTGTCTCCTATGCTACGAATTCCGATGTGGTGTCTTTCACGACGATGGCGAAGCTTTTGAGAAAAAGTTTCGGTTAAAAAATTAACCTGCTAACATGAATCGAACAACGCTCTACCAAGTTTTTACTCACCTGATACACCCTTAACCAATACCATGGCTATTGCAAACAAAATGTTATCATCTGTAGCGATGTCCATATGCAAATATAAAGCAGCTTGATATGAATGAGTATCAGCTGCTTGTCAAGATGAATGGGGTGGCAATTATGGCTGCGAGTGGTGCAAAGTTGAGTGATGAGTCCGATTACAGGTTCGGCAACGATGAGTCGATGAACATTGCGCCACTCTATGGCCTTTCCCAAAACAGTTAATGAAGAGATCGAGGCCTTTATAATTGTCGAACCATTGGTTATTGTTTATTGCCTTTAACTGATTACAGTTATTTTATGGCCGGAACTAGAACAGTGTACAAGACGAATTAGTAATGGCAAACGACGAGTTTATCTGTTGATTATAGTGACGATTGGACTTATTGTTTTCAGCCTTTCGCTGCGACGGAGTACCAGATAAGGCTCCAGACGAATGAAGGAATTGACAATGGCATTCCACAAGCTGTGTACGTGTTAGCCTGGTCAGTAGCTTTTGGTAGTCCAGTGATTCCTTCCACTTCTTCCGAGTTAGCTGATCACACTGTTCCATCACAATGTATAACAGCATAGATTGAGCGATGTCCTCCGATTTGCCGATGGACTCCAACGAGCTAAATATCGCAGACGCCCTATCGAATAGGCTGCGAAGCTGCTGACAATGCCTTCTAAAAATATAAGAGTGCGAATATCGTACCGGTTTATTAGTTTTTCTACGCTTGAATTAATGAAATGTGTCTAACGCCTTTGATGCAGCCAACTAGTAATTGAACTTTTTGGCTTTTCTGTCTTTCCTTTCACTACAGATTTAATCCAAGATATGTTCCGTTTAGCAGAGGTAATAGCAGCGGCAGCCAAAGCACAAATCCAACGGTGGAAGCGAAGGCGGCAGCAAAAGGTTGAGTGCAGTTCCAAGGGAGAGAGAAGCGAAACGAAAAGCGGTGGAATTTCAATAGATAGCTGCGTTGATCTCTGCACCAGAGCAGGTAGCATCAAAGAAGACGAGCCGGGAGTGCAAGCACCGTGGCTTGCGTTGTGGGTGACAAGTGAATGATAGAATAAACCGAGAACTGCGAGAGCAAAGCGAGGTTGATGACTCCGCAGCGAGGGGTGTTTAGCTATTTTTAACTTATTCAGCTGGACGAAGTTTGACCGAACAGAGAGGGAATGAGTAAGCGCTTGGCTGGCGTTGCATAGCGACTGAAATTTAATTTGTTCCTTCTGGCTATAATAGTAGTTCGACCTGATCAAGATTCAGCAATCTGGTAGATACGATTATTTCCCATGATTATGCATTTTTGGTTATCTTTTATCTTAAAAATTGTGGATTCCACATATTTTCGTTGTTTTTTGGGGGCTGTAGGGGTCGTGGCAAAATTTTGAAATACACTTGTATTGAAGTGATATAAGCTTGGATGAGCTTAGATAAAAAGTTTGGTTGCTCTAGCTCTCATAGTTTCTGAGATCTATGCCATCATCTGGACGAAAATTCAACACTCTGATAGATAAAGGCTTTCTCTATAATTCTGCGTCTTTGGGTTTCGCGTATAAGAATTAATGATTTCAGATTAGAAACGCCAGATATCCCACAAGCAGGCAAATTTCATGGAGATCGTTAATAAACGCCAGACTGTACTACTGTACTACCACTACTACCACTACGACACAAAATAATTTTCAAATTTTAAAACTGTAGTTCAAAACTTTTGCAAGTTTTATAGAGGAATAAGAGGACAAGCGGGTTTATATGTGTATATGTATAAGAGTACAATTTAGTTGTATACGTTTGAAAAATTGGTATGTGTGCGTGCGAACGACGGATAACAGTATGGCTTGTCGGCCTAAAAGTACGTAGGCCAAACAAATCGTACAGATTGAGTGAGAGCCTTGCTCAGCAGAGCCAATGTTTTCAAAGTTGATCGGGTCCGATCGGGGTTGGTGCACGAGAGGCTCTTACTATGTCTTAGGAATGAAAATAGGAGAAACTGCCTTGTGGGAGTGTCAGAGCTGAGAAGTGTGCACTTGGTTTCAAATTGGTTAATTTAGCAACGCACTCTTCAGTGAGCCTCTTATCCGGGAAAAACAACCTCACAGCCGCCGAATCAGCGCCAGCGTAACAACAGCGGACATATTACCGAAGGCTTTGGCGCAGCCCAAGCTTCAACGCAGCGCCAGTTTAGGCGTAACAACACCAGCTAGCGTCTCTAGTCGGCAGCACTCAACAGCAATGACAGCACTATCCCAGCTTCGGAGCAGCTCCAGCTTTCGCACAACAAGACAAGCTAGCTTCGCCAGCCAACAGCGTAAGCCACGCCATAAGTGTAGCCCTAAAACCAGGAACTGCAAAGCGGCTAAAAGCAGTAACGGCTCATTCCCTTTCCTTGTACCGCCTTTCCTTTTTTCGTTTCTAGCTCTAGCACGCTCTATATCCGTGGATACCCTTTACTTTCCTGACTTTCCTTGTGAACGATAAAATACCCTAAGCTATGCTGCTCCGCCGTTTGCATCGGCAATATGAGCGCATTATTTTAACCTAAAAGTACGCTAACCTAAAGCAACCGGCTAACATTCTAGTTTTACATTTTTCATTTGAGTTCTACTATGCTCGTGGGGTCTGTAGTTAGGTTTTTATGTTTAATAAATGTATAATGTTTATGATGTGCTAATTTTGCTGTATTTGGAGCCATGCACCGGGTGAAGTTTCCGTTCAATAAGTCATAGTGAAATATGGGATCGTTGGAATTTAGATGGGATGTGGAAACTATCATCATGTTTATTACAGTATTTATCTATATAATAGTTAATTAATGATTATCGTTTTTTGGCGCCCCGAAGCTGCCGTAAAGACAGGTCCATTCGGTATGCCCCGATCTTTTGTAAAAGTATGCCTCCATAACATCTGAAGAAACACTCACGGGATATCAACAATAATTGTCTTTCAGCATGTAGAATAGGACACACGTAAGTCATTTTTGTATTTTGTTGTGTTTGTTTGTCTATTTTTACAGAGTATAAGGTCTACTGAGTGTCTGGGAATCGACAGATACCAACTTTGCCTTTTTTTACTGGTTTTATTGTTTCCATTAGTATGCGTAAGCTCGTAATAGTAATATCAACGTTCGTTATATGAATGTACAAGATGAGTTTCAAAAAGGTGTTATTGTAATAATCCATGTTAGTGACAAGACATGCTTATTGATTTCTTTATTTTTTAAGCTTCTGTCTTTAACTTAACTACGTTTTGATTTTTCCTATATTTCTATTCAAAACATACGTGCCCAAACCACTAGTAATTCTTACGGTGTGCTTTTTTACGCGTATGCAATTTTTAACATTCAATATTTGCAAAAATAATGCAGATACCATATCCAAATATAGTAGTAGTAGTTTATTTTTGGCCTATCATTGGCATGGCGTGGTGCCGTCATCCTAAAGCGCTATAGACTTTTACATAGTTTCTTAGTACAAAAAGTAGAAATCAAAAGTTTACAATTTAAATAATGCTATTAAGGTCTACATTTTAAAATTAAAAGTTCCCTTTATCTGCGATTTGTAAGCCAACGCAAAATTCACGAATAATGCGAGAGCGCTACAGTTTTTCCAATTCAGCCACGTAATTCATTTCTCAGTTGTTAGAGAAGGCTTTTCTAGCTGCTGCGATCTAATTTCAGTTTTGTGGCCAATAAAAAATCCATTTTATGAAGAATTGCAACCATTTTTCAACGTTCTCCTACTCATTGTATTTCCATATTGTCCTGCATAGCATATAATCGCCTTTGCCGTTTCCTGATATAATTTATAATTGGTACTGGTATATAACTGGTAAACATACCGGCTGTGTGAGGGCCCTAGGTGCGCTTCGGACACGACCGGGAGAGCAGCTTTATGGTCCTGCGGGAAAGACGGAGCCCCGCTGGTCAGCGTCCGCAAGGGCGTTAACTACGTGCGCGCATTTGTGGGCGACTTGTGGTTCTATGCAGTGTATCTACCACCCAGTCTGCAGCTACCAGAGTTCGCTACCACCCTGGACTCCTTGGTGGCGGACGCGAGAGGCCGCCATCCGATCGTCATTGCCGGTGACTTCAACGCGTGGGCGGTGGAGTGGGGCAGCGCTTCCACCAACGCAAAGGGACGGGCACACTCGAGGCGTTCTCTCTCCTTGACGTGGCGCTCCTAAGCCACGGAACGCAGCACACATTCAGCAGAGCCGAACTGGGCTCGGTCGTCGACCTGACATTTGTCAGCAGCGCGCTGTTCGGTTCGTCCTGCTGGACCATCGACGACTCGTATAATGCAAGCGACCATGTTGCCATATGGTGCACCCTAGGAGTACGACCTGACCGCCGATATGCCCCAGCTCAGCACTGTGCCCGGTATCGAGTCGAGACGCTAGACACGCGGATTTTTAGCTCTCTCTCTCTCCGAAGATAGCACCGAATCTGTGGTGGACAGAACGATGAAGATCCTTAGCCGCGCCTGCGATGCAAGCATGATAAGGAGCAAGAGGCATCAGAGGCACCATGACCCAGTCTACTGGTGGAACGAGGAGATTGCCGAGGCGAGAAGCGATTGCAACCATGCCAGACGCCGCTACCAGCGCGCACGCGGATCGGAGGGCCTACCCCAACCGAGCCCATCACACCGGAGGAGATACGCCGCGCTGCAACGAGGTTGAAGCCGAGCAAGGCGCCTGGCCCGGACGGGATCCCCAACCGAGCGGTGAGGCTAGCAATGGAGCTCCGCCCCGATGTCTTCGCGGGCATGTTCAACAGCTGCCTAGAAAGTGGAGTGTTTCCGAATCGCTGGAAAATACAGCGCCTGGTCCAGCTACCGAAGCCTGGGAAGCAGCTCGAAGATCCGGCAGCATACCGCCCGATCTGCTTGATCGACACCGTCGGCAAGCTACTAGAGCACCTTGTTTGCAAACGCCTTGATAGCGCCATCGCTGCTGCTGGCGGTGTGTCACCGCAGCAGTACGGCTTTCGAAAGGCGAGATCCACGCTGGATGCGATCGGCAAGGTAGCCGAACTAGCTTCGGGAGCGATCGAAGGAAACAGATGGAAAGGCGGCGCCGTTGGATATCAAAAATGCCTTCAATACGGCTAGATGGGGCCGAATTCTGGAGGCCCTAGAGGCGCTCAACGTTCCGGAGTACCTGCAGAGAATTGTAAAAAGCTACTTCAGGGACAGAATCCTGAGGTACAACACCAGCGAGGCGACAGAGGAGCACCAGGTAACTGGAGGCGTGCCACAAGGGTCGGTTCTGGGACCTGCCTTGTGGAACGTCATGTACGACGGCGTTTTTCGGCTGGCAATGCCAGAAAACGTCCACCTTGTGGGCTTTGCCGACGATGTGGCTATAGTGGTTGTTGCCAAGGAGCTTAAGGAAGTCGAGGACAGATGCAACCTGGCTATCTCGAAAACCGTACAGTGGCTCTCCTCTGTAGGGCTGGAGATAGCACCACAAAAAACCGAGTCTGTACTCATTAGCAGCCGGAAAATAGTGGAGACAGCCACCATCTCAGTGGCAAATACCACGGTCAGGTCGAAGAGGGCCATTAAGTACCTGGGCGTGATTCTGGACACCAGGCTGAGCTTTAAGGAGCACCTGGACTACGCCAGCACAAAGGCCGCCCTAACTAACCGGGCAATCTCGCGGATCATGCCCAATACGCGAGGGCCGAAGCAACTTAAGAGGCTCCTCCTAACCAGCGTAACAAGAGCCACGATGCTATACGCGGCTCCTATATGGCACCTGGCCTGCAGCTTTGGCAGCTACACCCGCGGGTTGAGAGCTACCCACCGCCTTGGAGCGATCAGGGTCTGTAGCGGCTACCGAACCATCTCAGACGACGCATGCCTGGTTCTGGCGGGTGTAGCACCCATAGCTGAACTGGCTAGGGAAAGGGCAGAGATATTCGAGGGAACACACGGCAGGGAGCTGCCGGACCTCCAAAAGCAGGCAGTGCGCACTGCGGCTAAAGCGCGCACGGTGGAGAATTGGCAGAGGCAGTGGGATGCGTCTAGCAAGGGGCGGTGGACACATCGCCTCATCCCGAGCATCGCAGCGTGGATAAGCAGGCGGCATGGTCAGCTAAACTATTACACCACACAGCTCATAAGTGGTCATGGCTGCTTCAGGGGACACCTGCACCGCTTCGGGCACGAGAGTGCCCCGTACTGCACGTTTTGTAGTGACAACAGTGTCGAGGATGCCGAACACGTCCTGCTACACTGCGGACGTTTCTCTGGGCCTCGAGCGGATCTGGAGAGGACCATAGGATGCCTCTCCGTGGACAGCCTCGTGACATCGATGTTGGCTAGCGGCGCTAACTGGGAAGCGGTCGGCGCGTTTGCGGCGGCAGTCATGACCGACTTGCGCAAGGCTGAGCGCGAGCGCAGAGGAGTGGTAGAGTAGGCGGAACATTGGCATTGGCGAAGCATTACCTCACGACCGTACCGCTACTGCCATGTTCCGCCTACACACTACCCTATATTTAATGTATATAAACTTAGGGTAAGATAACCAATAAACGAAATAAAAAAAAAAAAAAAAAAAAACATGTCATGTAGAAATGTAGGCGCAGATATACAAAGCACATGCAAACAAAAATGGAAATATGTATAAAAATTCCAAAAAATTCAATTTTTTAATTTAAATATTATTTTCGTCCCCTTTTGAGAACATATAATATATTTCATCAATCGTAGGCTCATAAATGTATGTATGTATTGTAAAGACCCAAGGTGCTTTACAAGCTGCCGACTACAGGGGCTACCGGTTATCTGCATCGCCACTGGAAGCATACATCGATCCCTGGTTCTTTGATTATTCCTTTTCTTTTGTTTGATATTATAATTATCACCATTACACGATTCGCCACTGAAGGCATTATTATTAGTATTCATGTAGATTTAAATTAGTAATAAGTTACGTCCTAAATACACCCGCCAATGAAGGCCATAAAAACACGGAAAAATGAGAAACGCAGAAATGAGTCGATAGGGTCACACCGAGAATATCGATTGCAAAAAGAAAAAGGGTATCGATCGCGGGAGTGAAGGGAGACGGAAAAAAAAGAAGGAGGAGAATTAAAAAAGCCGGACCTCGAACGAGAGCAGTCGCAAGAAAAAAAAATTAAGAAAACCTCACGCGGAACCATCGACCAACACGTGCTCGCCTACGCCTGTTTCGTACACCTATTCGTGACACCTATTTCGTACACCTATTCGTGACAACTATTTCGTACACTTATTCGTGCCACCTATTTCGTACACGTACTCTCATCCATCCCGGCCTGTGTGCTAGAATAAAACAAACTCAGCGCGCGACCAACGACACATGGCTATAAGGCCACGGTCTCTCGTGACCAACATTGCAAGAGCTCTCAGACGTACAAGTAAGTGGAGCTTTACACGTGGTGCAGCTAGGGCCACCAGCTAGGTCCATTGGTGTAATAAAAAATTCTGAACAAAGATTACAACTACTTTTGTCTTTTATTCATTCATCCGCACATACACATTACACGTTATCCCAATCCCTCCTAGCATCCCAGTAGCCTTCCGAGTCGTCGCGATTACGCACGTCTCAGTAGTATCCTCCAGTAGCTAGTGACCGTCGCGATTACGCACAGTCAATCCCTCCCAGAACTCCAGTAGCCTTACGAGTCGTCGCGATTACGCACGTCTCAGTAGTATCCTCCAGTAGCTAGTGACCGTCGCGATTACGCATAGTCAATTCCCCCTAGAAACCCTGTAGCCCTACGAGACGTCGCGATTACGCACGTCTCAGTAGCATCCTCCAGTAGCTAGTGGCTGTCGCGATTACGCACAGTCAATCCCTCTAAGAACTCCAGTAGCCTTACGAGTCGTCGCGATTACGCACGTCTCAGTAGCATACTCCAGTAGCTAGGAACTGTCGCGACTACGCACAGCCCATTCCCCCCCCACATTCTCCCTATTACCCACACTTAAATAACTGTCTTTCCTCTCTCGCTCTCGATACTTTCTGTGCAGTAGCGCTCTCCCTCTCTCTCTCAATTTTGGCTGCCGTAACCGCTCTCATTCATACTGATTACAGTTTTGGCACACTGGTCTGTCATCTGTTTTTTTTATAGGAGAAAATTCTTTTTTTTATTTTATTATAGAATTCTCTGTGGTCTGTAGCAAAAAACCTTCAAGAAGCATCTCTAGATGGTTCTGCGATAGCGTAGTGCACTCAAAATGCGCTGGGTTTTCCGGTCTCGTGGGTGATGCAATCTCCAAAAGGAATGACTTGCATTATAGTTGTGAGGCATGCCGTCTGGTTCAGAAGGATATGGCAGTATTTATGAGGCAGACCCGGAAGGGCTTTAGGGAGCTGACCGTGTGCTTCAAACAGCAATACGATCGGCTCCTAGCCATGGAGTCTCAGCTTAGTAGTTTACAACTACTGACTGTGTCTACCAGGCGCAAAAGGGTCATTCCGCGGGATCTGCACGTGCCAACTGCCTCCCAGCCAGCCGATGCTGATAAGCTGATTCCGGGCACTCCAAAAGTGCAGCAGTTGATTTCATTAGCTACTCCAATGGCAACGACAGTTGCTGGTGTTGAAAATTCTGTAGCCGAATTTATCACCTCGGAGAGCATGCAGCTAGAATCGTCTGTAGCGTCCGTGTCCGTAATGTCCACAAATTCTTTAGCTGTCCCTGTTGGAACAAGAAGCGTTTTTCTTGTAGATATTTATTTTTTTAGTTGTGGGGGTGTGTCCAATCTAAAGCAAGCGAATTAAAACCGAATTCCAAGAAATAAGAACAACGAGAAGACGATGAGGTGCTGTTGAGTATCAGTCGACGACTTCTTTATTGGGCTCTTAGTGCATAAGCACAAAGCATAAGCGGAAATAGTGAGAGCGTACAATTATGAGGGTACGCTTTGACTACGAGAGGTGTTTTCCTACTTGTAAATGAGTAGGGTGGACGAAGTTTGACCGAACAGTCATTTCATTTCCAGCGAATATACGTCCGGACCACCGGGTATTACCATCACAGAAGATAGACCCGTGGTACCAAGATCCACCAAAGCGAAAAGTTTTTGTCTCACGGGTAGCCCCTGGCTTCACAACGAAGAATGTGACTGATTATATTCAAAGCAAATTAAAAGCCGTGGATATAAACGTGGAGAAGTTTAACTTCTCCTATGCCAGGGAGATAGCTTCATTCAAAATAAGTGTCTCCCCAACTCATTTTAACACCATTTGTTCGGCCAAATTTTGGCCGGAACATTTTGTGGTGAAGGAGTTTAAGGCAGAGAAGAAGACTAGACCCCAATAACTCTGCCCACAAATCAGACCAATGCGCCATTTTCATCTTCCCGCTCTACCTCCTCCCGTCCAAAAAACTATTAAATTCTCTTTTAGTGACCTATCACAATGTTCGAGGCTTACGTAGTAAGCTCAGCATTATTTTCCAGGATAGTGTCGCATTTGTATCCCACGATATAGTGTTTACCAAGACCTTGTTAAAACCGGACATTCTTAATTCTGAAGTTTTGGTAGGTCGGTAGACAACTGTAAAAAGGACCGTTCGTCTCGACGTGCAGGAGGGTTTCTAATTGCAATTCAAACATCACGTCGGTACTTTTCACAGTCCAGATTAAGCAGGAGCTGGAGTTTCTGTATTTTAGACTGATTCTTCCCGCTTTCTCTGCTCGTATTATACACTTTTTTCGGATATCGTAATTTACGAGCAGCATTTGTCCGCCTTAACCGCTATCTCTTCCTCGCTATCTGACAAAGATCACATGATAGTTCTTGGTGACTTCAACTTGCCAGGAATTGTTTGGTCTTCGGCAAATGAGTCTAATAGCCTGGTACCCATGGCACGTCATGACTTTGTTGACGGCTTGATTGACCTGTCTCTGTCTCAAGTTAACCATGCTAAAAATTCCTTGGGTCGATTTCTTGATCTGTGCTTTGTAACGGATCCGACCTTAGCGTTGTTAACTCGAGTCCCCCCGCTCACTATACCTGAAGATGCCTACCATCCTACTTTTGAAGTGTCGCTCGACCTAGGACGAACGGTACTGGATCGGTCGGGTAGACATTGGGGTATGTGTCCGCTGCTTCCGTAAAGCCGAGTTTACGAAGCTTAATAATCTCATTAGGGATTTTGATTGGTCCGCTTTATATTTGTGCAGTGATGTTACGTTAGGCGCAAAAATTTTCTATGATGCACTGTACTCACTTTTTGACTATTGTGTCCCACTTTCTTATCCTATTAGATCAAGAAAACTCCCTTGGTTTACCAAGGAGCTATGCCATCTAAAAAACTTACAATTAAGACTTTATAAAAAATTTCAAGAAGTTGGCTCTCCATCTTCTCTCTCTCATTATGCAATAGCTCGGTCAAACTTTTCAGTTCTTAGCACTCAATGCTATCTCGATGCAGGATACGTTTTTCTTAGGACCCTAAACAGTCCTACAGCTTCGCATACAGTAAGCGTAGAACGTCCGCACACCCATCCTCGCTATCCTTCCTTAATACGTCGGCAGATAATAATCAATTGCCGTGGCAATTGCAGATTTTTTTGCCCGTTTTTTTCAAACTAACTATTCGCAGGACGTTAACCCTAGTCGGCCGTATCCATACGGTTAACCGAGGTCAAACGGCATCTTCAGTCCTTCGTTAAATGAAAGCTCGTTGCTTCATGATCTACGAATAGTAAAGTGTGTTTTCACCGGGTCCGTACTGAATTCTCGGCTGTTTACTCAGGTACTGTGCCGATTCTCTGTGTCAGCCATTGCTTAAACTATTCACCTTGTCCATAAATTCTTAATGCTTCCCCCGATATGGAAGAACTCCTTTATAATTCCTCTCCATAAGACAGGTAGGAAGTCTGACACAATGAACTATAGAGGTATCTCTAAGTTATCCGCTATTCCTAAAGTGTTTGAGAAAATTTTAACTCCGCACCTGCAGCACCTATGCGGATCACTTATATCTCCATCACAACATGGATTTATGAGGCGGAGATCAACCACTACAAATTTATTGGAGTTTAGCTCCTTTATAATAAAAGGCTTTCAAGGTAATTAACAGACGGATGTTGTTAACACCGATTTTAGTAAAGCTTTCGACTAGTTAAACCATTCCCTCCTAGCACAAAAGCTCGACCTTCTAGGGTTCCCGCCCAATCTCCTGAGATGGTCTCTAGCTACCTTTGTTCTAGGTCTCAAAGAGTCCTTTTCAAAAACTCCCTGTCCTCACCAGTTATGGTGACTTGGGGTGTACCTCAGAGCAGCCATCTAGGCCTCTTACTCTTTACACTCTTTATAAATGACCTGCCTTCTGTATTAACCTACTGTCGAGTACTCATGTATGCGGATGATGTTAAGCCCTGTGTCCAGTATAAGGACATTTCTTTTCAATCCAGGTTGTAGTCCCGATAGATTTCAATCATGGAGTTGTGCAAATGTATTAAACCTTAATGCTTCAAAATGTAAAGTAATGAATTTTCATCGCTCCAGCGTCTTTCTGGTCTGGGTGAAAGCGCGACTAAGCTCCCGCTTAAACTAGTGACCACCCGAGCGCCGGGCGGCGCTCCTGAGTGCCGTGTGCAAGAGCGTACGAGAGAAAGTTGGGCGTACGAGAGAAAGTTAGGCGCGGAGCGCTCTCCAGAGCGCTCTCCACAGTGCGCTGCGGAAGTTTGCGGCTGCCTTGAACATCCTCCCCTCCCCCTTGCAGGATTGCAAAGTATAATTAAGGGTTTTGTACAATAGAAGAGAATCTACGGATGGCGGCGGCATCCCTGGATACTGGGATGCTGAAACCAAGGGCGACGCTGCTGTAAATCCTCCAAAAGGCTGGCTGGCTGGGCGCCGAGGGCGGCGTTCAGCTAGGGATGCCGAACTCGACGGCGAAGGTGCTACAGTTCCTCCAACAGGCTGGCTGGTGGTGCTACGAGGGTGGCGTTCATCTCGTGACGCAGGAGATGGCGACGAAGATGCTGAGGCTGAGCAGGCTGCACGACGAGACGCGGGGATGTGAAGTAGCATGTGGTGATTCTTGCCACACTCCCTTCACAGCCCGCCACTGCGACAATCACCGCCGGAATCCTGTTGAGCCAGGCAGTTTGCGTTATACTTATTTATAAGTACGGCTCGGAGCTTCTTTACAGGGCTCAACCGGAGAAAATGGTGGCAGGTCCGTAGCGGATGCACTCCTGAGCAGACTCGGCATTGGTAGGACTTCAGACCGCAAGCTTGTCGGCTTTTAATGATACGATCGGCGCGTGAATGTGGGGCCACGGCTGAATTCGGAAATCTAGGATTGGACATTGTCACGTGGTTACATTGAACTAAGTTCAAGTTTGGGTTTGAACTTGGCACGGAGTTCTGATCGAAACAGTGACTATAACGGATATCTTCCCGTCGGTCAACCGTAGGAGACCGTCCTAGCAATTCTGCGGAGAAGACCGAAATGGGATTGCTTTTGTAGACTCGAGAGCCTGGGTCCCGTACCCTTTGGATAGGTACTCTAGACACCTGACTCGAAAAGGATGCAACTTGTGGGGCTCTCTGAACGGTCGTATTAGACACTGGCCCAGAGAATACCCAACCGAAAACTGTTTCTTGCCCGAGGAGAGAGTCACATATTTTCGTCTGTAAGCCGCTTAACAGTACGGATGGTAGAATGTCAGCTCCAAGCAGGACATCGATTGGTGAGCTCTCAAAAAAGGGTAGGATCCGCCAACGGAACGCTAGGCAAGTCTCTCAGCAAATTTTGAGAGATCGGATGCGAGGAAATATTCGCTGCCACCTCCGGAATAACGTAAGATGTAACGTTTAATTGTAAGCCCGACTTAGTCGGAGAGCGGATGGAAAAATTGCAGAGCTTCTTCGATTGAGTGGATACAGTATGATTAATGCCGGAGACCTGTGCCTTGATAGGTTGGAATCGCAGTTTGATCATGCTGACTAGACGTTCCGTAATGAACGTGGCCTCGGAGCCAGAGTCGATCAAAGCGCAGGCGCGAAAATTGGTCCCCAGATGACAAATATTAATCATTGCCGTGCTCAGAAGAACCACACTTGTACCGGACGCGAAATAAGACTGAAAGTTGGACAAGGATGGACAAGGAGGTCGGCTCGCTGGAACTTGGATAGCCACGGTGCAGCAGGGTGTGGTGCCGTTCCCCACAAGTGACGCAGTTGTGGGCGCTTTGGCATTATCGGATCTGATGTCCTCGTTCAGTTCAGACATAGCTGTTTCCATTTGATGTAGCTGGATCGAGCATCACTCTTGAACGAGTGAACCCTCCTAGGAACAGGACTCCCTTGGGACCGGAACAGGTTACTTTTAGAAGGTGGCGGATTCGGATCGCCTTTGGAACTATGCGGATTGGAAGGGTGGCTCTCGATCGCCTCTAGCATCAGATACCGCTGACTGAGAAAGGAGTCCATCTCCTTCCATGACGGCATTTCCTTCTTGTCGGCTATGGACTCTTCCCACAACGCGCGGGTTAATCTCGGCAATCTTGAAGCGCAAATGGTCACGAGCAAGCTATCCCAATTTTCAGTAGAGACCTTGGAGTGGGTGAGTGCGGTTAGAACCCCCTGGATCGTACTTTGAAGTTCTTTCAGAGCACGACTTGAATAGGACCCGATGTGAGGCAAAGAGAGGAGAAGATGAATCTGGTTGGTCACCAGGAGCCGTCGGTTCTCATATCGGTCACGAAGGGCATCCCATGCCGCCTCGATGCCGTCGTTGGTCAGCAGGGACTTCTCAACGATGGCCTTCGGATCCCCACTGGTCTTAGTGGCGAGGCAGTAGAGGTTCTCCACAGGAGACTGCCTGGGATTTTGGATATAGATCGCGGTAAATAGATCCCGGTATGTAGGTCAACGGACGTAATCCCCAGCGAAAACTTCGATGTCACAGGGTGGCAGTCGACAGCCGCCATTTGAGTCCGCCTGTGCAGGAGGACGGACTACTGGTCTGGCCGATTGGACCGTTAGGTCGTCTAGGCACCGTTCATAATCGTCATAGCACGTGTCGTACATGGCTTGGATCTCTAGTTGGGTGTCAGGATCCTCGTCAACCGACGCCATTGAACAGGCCTCGAATTCAGCATCCACCTTTGCCCACATATGCTCTGTAAGCGGTCTCTACGGACCTGAGCGATAGTGGGGAATGGCGTGCTGGTACCGGAAGCGGTAAAACGGTCTTTCAAACTGGTCAGCCTGCCGATGGCTGCTATCAATTTTGCACGTGCGGAGAGGAATGCTGTTTGGGCCATTGGAGAAGTGCGCCGAGAGCTGATGGGGCTGGTAGGTGAAAGAGCCAGCACCTTTAGCGTGACTGGCGAAGGAAACAGAACCGATTTTCTCTTTGCCGCGGAACTTGTACTCAGCTTAGGCGTACCGGGTAACTTTATCGGGTTAGTCACCGAGGTCCTGGGACGGAACCACTGCGTGGTGTCCTACTACCTGGAGCGGGCAATGGCAAAAGTTTTTTGCTGTCCTCGTCACCAGTGGGCATGTTCTGACCTCACCCGCTGAGAACAACGAAACGGACCCAACAACCCTTTGGTATTGACTTGTTGGCAAGTCGGAGGCGCTTGGGTATACTATGGTGATCAGGCACTAATATTGGGAGTCGGTGGCAAGTGACACCCAAAAACAATATACCCGCCGGAAGTAGGGTAGCGCGTCACTGGACAAGCCACCACCGAAAACGATACACCCTCAAAATACAGGGTAGCAAGCCCCTTGGCGCTCCGTTATACGCAAGAGCGGCGCCGATAACACTAGTCGACACGACTTTTCCGCTGTCGCCAAAAATGACTTTTTCTGATAGATCTGGATGTTTAAAAATTTGTAAAGAATGTGTTTTTTTTTCATGGAGTAGTTTTTTTTTAAGAAATTAAAAAAAAAAACACCAGTTTTTTGTCATAGGTAGTGCTTTTATTTTTCATATAACTACAACTGGTTGTATTGAACTTTGCAGTTAAAAAAGCTGACAAGTGCAGCTATTAATCCGACTCAGACACTGTGTAGCTGCAACTTAACGTCTGGAAGATATTAAGCTTCCAAATTGAAATTTCATAATTTTTTTCGGTATTTTTCCCCGATGTTTTGACTTTGAAAGGAAAAGTCGAAAAAAAAATATTTGAATGCCTTGATTTTGATTTCCCAATTTCGCCGATAAATTCCGTTAACCGACGTGTAGCCGTTTTTTTTTCCTACAAAAATGCAGCTAATATATATTTATGGTCTGTTGTGATGAGCGCGTGAGGTGGCTCAGAGGGGGCCTAGCTAAGGCCACCGGACGGGTCACAGGTTGCGGATAGCGAAAGGCCTACTTCTAAAAGGGTAGGTCAGCTGCGAATAATCGCTCATTTTTCTTAAGGAGATTACCGAAAAAAAGCAGTCCCGGACAGGCAGCGGGTGTTCGCGAAGCAGCAACACTGACGATGCGCTTGTGGTGCCGCCTCGTATAAGTAGCTCACACACTCCCACTCCCCCCACACACTACCTACCCTCATCCCATCCCCCACACTCACCTCACACCGGGCTGGGCTAAGGTGTCATTCGACCCGTGCCGAGAGTCAGCCTGGCTGGGGCCCGGTTCAAAAACTAGTCCAGTCTCGAACGGAGAGCTCAGGGACTTGGCAGCCCCTTGTTCTAATGATGCCTTACCCGAGCAACGTGGATCTTTGCCCGGGCTGACCGTTCCCCGTTCTCTGCATCTCGTAGGATGTAAATATGAACAATAACAAAAATAACCAAAACAAAAAAACACAAAAAAACAAATCTGAGTCTGGCACTCTCCAAATGTCAAATGGGAGCAATCCCCTGCATGCGAAGGCATCGGCCCTAAGGCCTGGCCCGACCAGCTCAACAGCAGGACAGACCTGCAAGGCGGAAAGCGCTAGGGTGAATCCGAGTGGGTCCCATCCCGAATCTGGGGTGGGGGGCGGACCAGCTCCCAACGCCGACACCTTAGATAGGCAGCTAAGCAACATGTCGGCTACCCGACCTGCTGGTAAGGTGGGGGGAGATGCCTTCCACCAGCGCCCAGGCCAAAAAGCATACATATGCCGAAAAGAGGAGTGCAGGGCATATACTCCGTCGGCAAAATGCCAGCACAGAAGTCAGTCCATCAGCGGACTGGCTTAAGAAGGTGGAGTGGGCTACATCGGTGCTCCCACAATTCGCAATGGTGTCTCAACCAAAGAGACAACGGTCGCAGGAGACACCCGGTCCGGCCGCGAAAAGGTCGAGGGTGATGCCCAATATCTCCTTCGCGCAGATTGCCAAGGAGAGGACGCTAATTGGCGTCCTCGATTACGGCAGCGCGGAGGGCAAAATCCCAAGGAGCCAATGGATGTGGGTGGAAGCGGCACTGGCCGACCGCTGCTTCGAGTTGCTCGATAAAGACCCAGGGCCACCTCCAGTCTGCAAAGACATGGGGAGGTTCCAGGGCAACATTCAAATAGTAGCCTGCGAAGATGAGCGCTCCGTAAAGCTGTATAAAGCAGCGGTGGCGCAGATCGGAGAGGTCTACGCTGGGGCGATGCTCGTCGCGGTAGACTGGAGCGAGGTGCCCAGTAGACCGAGGGCAAGACTATGGGTGCCGGCTACCTTTAAGGAGCCTGAGCGCATCCTCAAGATGTTGCAGAGGTGCAATCCGACACTTCCAACACATGACTGGAAGGTGGTCAAGGTTGAGGAGTCAAAGGGGCCGACAAACCAGGCCGTCGTCATCCTTAACAAGGAATCGCTGGCCCCAATAGAGGCAGCTAAAGGAGAGCTGAACTTTGGCTTCAGCTCGGTCACCATAAAGGTGTATAAGTTGGACGCTGCCACGGCCGAGGCTCGTCCTGTCGACAACCCAGTCGCGCAGGATGTGGCCTCGGAGATCGAGGCACCCGACAACGAGCTGGAGCCAAAGGAAGGCTACTCCTCAGACGCAGAATTAATGCGGGATTTTGAGGCGATGTGTCGAGACGAAGCTTCCGACGACTCAGACGCCGACACTACAGTGGTGGAGATCCATGAAGATGTCTCTTAGACTCCTTCAAATAAATCTCCACCACTGTAAAGCAGCATCCGCTGCACTCATACTCCGCTTGGATGCAAGCGGAGCCGACGTTGTCCTAATCCAGGAGCCTTGGATAGTCGGAGCCAAGGTCTGTGGGTTAGCGACGAGGGAGTACAAGCTCATTGTACCCCAAACCGAAGGTAAAATTCGTACCTGCATTCTCGCAAGAAAGCACCTTAATATCTTTCTGCTCCACAACTTCAGCAATGGTGACAATACAACGGTAAGCCTAGAGCTAAAGCGGACACATCTGAGGCTGATGTCGTCCTACATAGCCCATGAGGAAAGCGATCCTCCCAACGACCTCGTCTGCAAGCTCGCCAGCGATGCCAATGCTCACCACACTCAATGGGGGACCACGGACACAAATGTAAGGGGTGAGTAACTTTTTAGCTTTATCCTGAACTCGAACTTAACCATATGTAACCGGGGTAACGACCCCACATTTATTTTAAAAAACCGACCGGAGGTTATTGACCTCACTCTAGTGTCTCACAATCTGTCAGACAAAGTGAAAAGATGGAGAGTCCTAGAGGACCATTCCTTCTCCGACCACAGGTATATCGAAACGATTTTATCCTTCGAGAGCCCCAAACCCACCAACTACACTAACCCCAGGAAAACCAACTGGGTTAAGTATAGCTCGGTTTTGGAGGAAATACTCCCCAACAAGGCACCAATGAGCCCAGACACTCAAGACGATTTATATCGTATAGTGTACAGGTTCACGGAAGCATGCAATAAGGCTTTCACGGCGGCTCGCCTGCCACACAAGACAAGGGGTAAAAAGAAACCCCCCTGGTGGTCGAAACAAATCGACATCCTACGTAAGAGCTGTAGGACCAGCTTTAACAGAGCTAAAAGCGCAAACGAAGAGAAACATTGGGCAGACTACAAAGTCAGTCTCGCCCAATACAAAAAAGAAACACGAAGAGCAAAAAGGGCCTCTTGGCAAAAATTCTGCTCAGAAATAGAGGAGACGTCAGAAGCCGCCAGGCTGCGCAAGCTCCTCTCAAAAACCACCCCCTCGGTAGGGTACCTTAAAAGGAACGACGGTACGTGGACCAACTCCAGTGATGAGTCGCTCCACGTACTGCTTGAAACCCACTTCCCTGGGTGCACAACCATCAAGCCGGCGCTAACCCAAAGGGGCGGCCAAACAGCCACGATGGACCATATTTTCACCAAACGGAACATAAGCTGGGTGGTAAACAGCTTTGAACCGTTCAAATCGTCAGGTCCGGACCAGGTATTTCCGGCCCAATTGCAAAAGGCCGGAGACCCAGCCATTAATTGGCTACAATGTATCTTCAGGAAGATACTGGCTGTGGGGACCATACCACAAGAATGGCTCAAGGCGAAAATAGTCTTTATCCCCAAAGCGGGGAAGGCCTTGCACTCGACTCCAAAGGACTTTAGACCAATCAGCCTATCGTCCTTTCTTCTCAAAACTTTCGAGAGACTTGTCGGACTACATCTGAGGACAATTATTAGTCCTCAAATATTGTCAGGAGCACAACATGCCTACCGGAAAGGAAGATCCACGGAAACGGCACTCCACGAAGTAGTCTCAGTTATAGAGAAATCCCTACACCTCAAGGAATACTCTCTTATAGCCTTCCTCGATATCGAGGGAGCCTTTAACAACGTCGTCCCAAGTGCCATTACGGAAGCACTGACTGACCTGGGTGTGCACGGTCACTTGGTGCTGCTCATCGATCAATTGCTCACATGCAGGACGGTGACATCATCGATGGGATCTCCTTCAGCGACAGTGCTAGTTACCTAGGGTTGGTAATGGATAAGAAGCTGAACTGGAACCTGAACGTAAAGGACAGAGAAAAGAAGGCTACGATAGCCCTATACTCCTGTAAAAAAGCTATTGGCTTGAAGTGGGGCATGAACCCAAGCGTAGTCCAATGGATATACCAAGCAATAGTAAGACCAATCTTACTCTATGGAGTTACAGTTTGGTGGCCGACCTTATTAAAAGGATCGACAACCAAACAACTTGGCAAGGTTCAGCGAACCGCAGCTCTATGCATTAGTGGAGCATTACGCACCACCCCGAACGATGCACTAAACGCCATCTTAAATCTCCAAAGCCTCGAACTTGAGGGAAAAGAGAGGGCAGAAATTGCCGCGATACGTCTGAGAGACTCCGGACAATGGACGTCACATACCAGGGGTCACTCATCTATATTTGCCAGTAGTACCGTCCCAACGAAAACGGACTACTGCGTTCCAAGGGAACACACTGGTACCCCCTTCAATGTAATCTTCCCTAGCAGAGACGAGTGGCTTGAGGGACCACCAGGCCAGGACACGGCCAAGCTTCTTTACAGATGGCTCAAAGCTGGATAACAAAGTTGGAGGAGGGATTTACTCCGAACAACTCGAAATCAGGCACTCCTTTAGGCTCCCAGATCACTGCAGTGTGTTCCAAGCGGAGGTCATTGCGATCATGGAAGCACTGAAGCTCCTGCAAACAGCCTCAACGGCTTCACTGACAACAACATCTGTAAACATTTACAGCGACAGTCAAGCTGCGATCAAATCGCTTCATGCGATTTCCTCGAACTCGGCCACAGTGGCAAATTGCCGCAAATCTCTTCACGAGATGGCCCAACAATATGCCATTAGCCTTATTTGGGTCCCGGGTCACCGGGACATTGAGGGCAACTGCAAGGCAGACAAGTTGGCCAGATCAGGTACCACAATACCCCTTCTCCAAGAGAAGGAGGATATTTGCATGCCAATGGCCACCTGTAGGCTTATCATAAAAGAGCTATATAAGCGACGAGCAGACAATGCGTGGCGGTCAGCACCACTATGTCGCATATCCAGGCAACCATGGCCTACCATTGACAGGAAGCGCATGCGAAATGCGAACAAGAATATACAGTTAAATATGTATATATGAATGTATACGGATATGCGAGCAAGAATATGCAGTTAAGTATAAATGGATGTAGTGCGGCTAAGTGCGGATTAGTACATATACATACAGTACATACAGCCAATATATATGTATATATGTATGCGGATTTGGGATAAATGCGGACAAAAATGTGCCGTTAAATCTGGTGTGTGGGTGTACTGATGTACGTAGTGAAGAGGAGCAGAAGATCGGAGAACGGAAAGAATAGCCGCCTGGAATTGGATGGAAAAAAACAAAATCACTGCACTTCACTGATGTTGTGTATGCCGTACTTATCTTTATGGAGTGATCCGCCTAAGTTTGCAGGGGTGCGCTCCTCCTTGTTGGTGAAGATCCGGCTCAAAGGACCAATGTTTGTAGGGGGCGGATCACCGGATAAACACAACGCTTCGTTTTCCTTCACTATTTATTAAGTCTAGCTTATTCTCCAGTTCGAGTAGATTTATGTGGGTATATGTATGCATTTATGTATATCGTAGTTAGATCGAGAGTATGCATGAACAGAAATCGTTGTAAACGGGGGTGGAAGCACGACTAAACTCCCGATCAAGCTAGTGACCGCCCGAGCGCCGGGTGGCTCTCCTGAGTGCCGTGTGCAAGAGCGTACGACAGCGAGTCGGGCGCCGAGCGCTCTCCAGAGCGCTCTCCACAGTGCGCTGCGGAAGTTTGTGGCTGCCCTGAATACTATATACCGTTGTTCCTGCCGCTTTGTAGATCGAATTATTTTTTTCATGAACCGTTTAGGGTCCTATGCTCGGATTCTAATTCCCTTTACAATATTATATCTACTACTAACTCCCTTCCTAGTCTTAAATTACTGAAACTCTCATATCTTTCTCGTAGTTAGAAATTTCTTAGTTTTTTAGTTAGATTAGTTATACTTTTCCTCGAACACTAGTCTAATACCAATGTTTGTAGGGGGCGGATCCGAGAGGTAGCACAGCCGTTGAATGAAACCAGCACGTCTATGGGTTTCACTTCGTTCTCTTAAGTTTATTTTTGCCATTTGCATCTTCGGAATCATAACGCTGGACCTAAAGCTTTAGTCGCACTCATTCTCTTAGAGTATTGGATTGTTAACGCCAGAGACTTGCCATGTCGAATTGTCCGCTCCTCTATACACTGCGTTCGCTACAGACCAAACTTTTTGCAACAACTCATGGGCTCATTACCGCCTACCCGACCGTTTGAAAACTGTGGAATTGACTTTTGTGGACCCATCAATGCGTATCTACGAATTTGAGGAACGGGATCTACAAAATCGTTCATAGCCGTGTTCGTGGGCCTTATCACCAAGGCTGTTCACCTCGAAGTAGTCTCGGACTTCTCAACGAAGGCGTTCTTAAACGCATTAGAACGGATGGGAGGTCGTCGCAAGCTGCCGGCAGACATATTCTGCGACAATGCCACTAATTTGTAGTGCAATTTGCGAAAGCCCATCCCTAGCCAACACAAACCAACGACAAAGAGAGCTCGGCCGCCCATGCAAACCAACAAAAAGGAGAGCCCGGCCGCCCAAGCAAACCAAAGTAAAGAGAGCCCGGCCGCCCACGCACGCCAACGAGCGGGAGAGCGCAGTTTGATATATATGGATGTAGGTGAGAGCGCAGCCACACGCTCGGGCCACGACCAGGAGAGCCCAGCCGCCCACGCAGCTAACGACGGGAGAGAGAGCCCACTACACAACCAACGTCCACAAGAGGAGAAGAAAACGCCGTTATCCCGACGAGCGAGAAGTCCGAATACCGAGCTGGAAAGAACGGAGAGTCAGCGGCAGAGCGTGAGCAGCACGAGCCCGACTGAGGGGGCTGGTGATTAGGAGGCCGAAAAAAAAGGTCGAGGAGGCCGAGCGAAGCCACAAGCGAAATCGGAAAACGATTGCGAGTGTGAAAACGGCAAAGCTGACCAGAGCCAGAACAGAGGGTCAATACCTGAGCGGATCCAAAAAACACACGACTCTATCCACAAGGGCAACATCACCAAGGAAGAGCGGAGACACAGGCGCTGAGGCAGGCTAAGGAAGCAGGCCTCCCGTAGGGAGTACGGGATCACTCAGCGGTGCGGTAGGCAGGGCCAATGCAAGTACATAATAAAGGAAAGATTTAATATAACCCTCTAATGCTTGTTCGCGTTTTGTGGGCCCTGGGGTATAGGGGATATGGTTTTGTTTTAACTAATGTCTCTCCTGTTTGCTTTCTCCCCTTTTGTAATGTTCCCTCATGTTGTGGGTGCTCGGAAGTGTCGTCCGGCGACTGCCACGACCTTCCGTTGATGCTGACTGGCGTCCCCGCGTGTTCCTACCCTCACCTCCCTTTCCTTTCCCTCCTTTCGTAATGATTAACAGGTACACAGGCCCCCGGGTACCGGGTACCGTCCGGCGACTGCCTCGACTCCATTGGCGGCGCTGTTGAACCCACGAGTACTCAGAAGGTCCGCTGGATGAGTGTCCCGGCCTTTTGGAGACGCTGACTGGCATCGCTGTATCTCCTCGGTGATCTGGCTGGCTGTCCTCATCGTGACCGGGAGAGTGGTCATGTTCGTGTTGTCGTGGCCACGTCTATGCGTGTTTTCCTCCACCCGCTTTCCAAGCCCTAAATCCCCACCCCCTTGGCCGTACCTGAACTTGGAGTCCCGGCAAATTATACATATTCTGTAGTTTCGACCCTGGCGGGACTGAGAGTTATACCCCGGCCCAGAACGCTTCCTTACAGTACAAATATTACGCATTCGACTTTATTAATTTCCATTTTATTCCCCCAAAGCACCTCATTTCGAAAGACTTTGGGAAGCGGCAGTCAAGAGTGCAAAAGGACTCTTAAATCGTTCGTTGACTAGCACCAGATTCACCTTTTGAGGAACTGAGCACTGTCGTCGTCTGTAAAGTAGTGGCATACGCGGATGACGTTGCAATTAATTTCTCGGGGAAATATCCTCAAACACTCTGTTACCTTATGAGCACAAAGCTCGCGAGACTGTCAGAATGGACAAAATCGCGAGGATTGGGAGTAACTCCTACAAAAACGGAACTCGTGCTATTCACACACAAGTACAAGGTTCCGCCCTTTAACCCTCCTATACTAAATGAATGTAGGCTCTCCTTCAGCGACAGCGCTAGTTACCTAGGGTTGGTAATTGACAAGAAGCTTAACTGGAACCTGAACGTAAAAAACTGAGTGAAGAAGGCTACGATAGCCCTATACTCTCTTGGCTTGAAGTGGGGCATGAACCCAAGCGTAGTCCAATGGATATACCAAACAATAGTAAGACCAATTTTACTCCGTGGAGTTACAGTTTGGTGGCCGGCCCTATCAAAAGGATCGACAATCAAACAACTTGGCAAGGTTCAGCGAACCGCAGCTCTATGCATTAGTGGAGCATTACGCACCACCCCGAACGACGCACTAAACGCCGTCCTAAGTCTCCAGAGCCTCGAGCTTGCGGGAAAGGAGAAGGCAGAAATTGCAGCGATATGTCTGAGAGACTCCGGACAATGGACGTCACATACCAGGGGTCACTCATCTATATTTGCCAGTAGTACCGTCCCAACGAAGACGGACTACTGCGTTCCAAGGGAACACACTGGTACCCAGATCACTGCAGTGTGCTCCAAGCGGAAGTCATTGCGATGATGGAGGCACTGAAGTTCCTTCGAACAGCCACAACGGCTTCACTGACAACAACAACTGTAAACATTTACAGCGACAGCCAGGCTGCGATCAAGTCACTTTACGCGATTTCTTCGAACTCGGCCACAGTGGCAAATTGCCGCAAATCTCTTCACGAGATGGCCCAACAATTTGCCATCAACCTTATTTGGGTCCCGGGTCACCGGGACATTGAGGGCAACTGCAAGGCAGACAAGTTGGCCAGATCAGGTACCACAATACCCCTTCTCCAAGAGAAGGAGGATATTTGCATGCCAATGTCCACCTGTAGGCTTATCATAAAAGAGCTATATAAGCGACGAGCAGACAATGCGTGGCGGTCAGCACCACTATGTCGCATATCCAGGCAAACATGGCCGACCATTGACAGGAAGCGCACACTAGAGCTATGTAGGCTCGGCAGGAAAGGTGCAGCGTCGTCATCCGCTCCCTGCCGGGGCACTGGCTGATAGGCTCCCACGCTAACAGGCTGGGAGCCCCATACAATGATTTCTGCCGAAGCTGTAGAGATGAGAAGGAGGAGGAAACGGTGGAACAACTGTTCTGCTCCTGTCCAGCTCTCAGCAGGAGAAGGCTACAATAGAAATGTCCAAGATCTGTCCCAGAAAGATTGCAAGCTACATAAGAGCGTCAGGATGGGATAACTGCTGATATGTTCAGGTCTCATGAGATGGATAAGGGGAACGCCTCCCGAGGTATCACAACGGGCCGAAACCGGCCCATGTGTGAAGGGCTCCTGTGGAGCTTGACAGCCGATTTAACCTAACCTAACCTTTATGTATGTATGCGGGTATGGAAAAAATAAGTGTAGATTCGGATAGATAGTTTATAGATGTTGGGATGCGTATGTAAATTGGTAAGAGATGTATGTATGTTCGGATGTGCAAGAATAAGCAGTTTTATGTGTATATAATTCGGATATATACATATGTGCAAGGATATGCAGTTGTGATATATATGGATGTAGGTGCGTTTAATTGCGGATTAGTATATATATGTACATACATAAGAATATGCAGCCAATATGTATGTATATATGTACGCGGATATGGATAAATGCGAACAAGAATATACAGTTAAATATGTATATATGAATGTATACGGATATGCGAGCAAGAATATGCAGTTAAGTATAAATGAATGTAGGTGCGCTTAAGTGCGGATTAGTACATATACATACAGTACATACAGCCAATATATATGTATATATGTATGCGGATTTGGGATAAATGCGGACAAGAATTATTCTATATCGTAGTTAGATCGAGAGTATGCATGAACAGAAATCGTTGTAAACGGGGGTGGAAGCACGACTAAACTCCCGATCAAGCTAGTGACCGCCCGAGCGCCGGGTGGCTCTCCTGAGTGCCGTGTGCAAGAGCGTACGACAGCGAGTCGGGCGCCGAGCGCTCTCCAGAGCGCTCTCCACAGTGCGCTGCGGAAGTTTGTGGCTGCCCTGAATACTATATACCGTTGTTCCTGCCGCTTTGTAGATCGAATTATTTTTTTCATGAACCGTTTAGGGTCCTATGCTCGGATTCTAATTCCCTTTACAATATTATATCTACTACTAACTCCCTTCCTAGTCTTAAATTACTGAAACTCTCATATCTTTCTCGTAGTTAGAAATTTCTTAGTTTTTTAGTTAGATTAGTTATACTTTTCCTCGAACACTAGTCTAATACCAATGTTTGTAGGGGGCGGATCCGAGAGGTAACACAGCCGTTGAATGAAACCAGCACGTCTATGGGTTTCACTTCGTTCTCTTAAGTTTATTTTTGCCATTTGCATCTTCGGAATCATAACGCTGGACCTAAAGCTTTAGTCGCACTCATTCTCTTAGAGTATTGGATTGTTAACGCCAGAGACTTGCCATGGGCCTTATCACCACCTTATCACTTCGTGGGCCTTATCACCAAGGCTGTTCACCTCGAAGTAGTCTCGGACTTCTCAACGAAGGCGTTCTTAAACGCATTAGAACGGATGGGAGGTCGTCGCAAGCTGCCGGCAGACATATTCTGCGACAATGCCACTAATTTGTAGTGCAATTTGCGAAAGCCCATCCCTAGCCAACACAAACCAACGACAAAGAGAGCTCGGCCGCCCATGCAAACCAACAAAAAGGAGAGCCCGGCCGCCCAAGCAAACCAAAGTAAAGAGAGCCCGGCCGCCCACGCACGCCAACGAGCGGGAGAGCGCAGTTTGATATATATGGATGTAGGTGAGAGCGCAGCCACACGCTCGCGCCGACGACCGGGAGAGCACAGCCGCACGCTCGGGCCACGACCAGGAGAGCCCAGCCGCCCACGCAGCTAACGACGGGAGAGAGAGCCCACTACACAACCAACGTCCACAAGAGGAGAAGAAAACGCCGTTATCCCGACGAGCGAGAAGTCCGAATACCGAGCTGGAAAGAACGGAGAGTCAGCGGCAGAGCGTGAGCAGCACGAGCCCGACTGAGGGGGCTGGTGATTAGGAGGCCGAAAAAAAAGGTCGAGGAGGCCGAGCGAAGCCACAAGCGAAATCGGAAAACGATTGCGAGTGTGAAAACGGCAAAGCTGACCAGAGCCAGAACAGAGGGTCAATACCTGAGCGGATCCAAAAAACACACGACTCTATCCACAAGGGCAACATCACCAAGGAAGAGCGGAGACACAGGCGCTGAGGCAAGCTAAGGAAGCAGGCCTCCCGTAGGGAGTACGGGATCACTCAGCGGTGCGGTAGGCAGGGCCAATGCAAGTACATAATAAAGGAAAGATTTAATATAACCCTCTAATGCTTGTTCGCGTTTTGTGGGCTCTGGGGTATAGGGGATATGGTTTTGTTTTAACTAATGTCTCTCCTGTTTGCTTTCTCCCCTTTTGTAATGTTCCCTCATGTTGTGGGTGCTCGGAAGTGTCGTCCGGCGACTGCCACGACCTTCCGTTGATGCTGACTGGCGTCCCCGCGTGTTCCTACCCTCACCTCCCTTTCCTTTCCCTCCTTTCGTAATGATTAACAGGTACACAGGCCCCCGGGTACCGGGTACCGTCCGGCGACTGCCTCGACTCCATTGGCGGCGCTGTTGAACCCACGAGTACTCAGAAGGTCCGCTGGATGAGTGTCCCGGCCTTTTGGAGACGCTGACTGGCATCGCTGTATTCACCTTTTGAGGAACTGAGCACTGTCGTCGTCGAAATAGAAGCAGTCCTCAACTCGCGACCACTATCACCGCTTTCGTCAGATCCAAACGACTATTGCGCTCTCACGACTGGTCATCTCTTGGTTGTTGAATCATTACGATCACTACCTGAGAGAGCTCTAGAACACATCAAGCTGACATATTTGGACCACTGCGATCTGATTGCGGTCGTCAAGAACCGTTTTTTTAAGCAATGGTCTGGTCATTATGTCAACGAATTGAGCAAACTAGCAAACTGGCAATTCTGCCGGTAGTTTGAAAGCATTCCTTTCAACTGGGCTGGGATGTTCGAACTGTTCAAACTTCGTCTAGTTAAATACGCTAGAAATAGTTAAGAACACCTCTCGTAGTCAAAGCGTACCCTCATCGTTGTACACTCTTACTATTCTCGATTATGCTTGGTGCTCATGCGTTGATATCCAAAAAAAAATAGTCGTCGAATGATACTCAACAACATCTAATCATCTTGTCTTTATTAATTTTATTTGCAATTCAGTTTTAATTGGCTTGCTTTGGATTTGACACAAAAAAAAACGCTTATTGAACAAAGACTCTCTCTGGCAAAGAATTCCACGTCTCATATATGTAATTATAAATGTACGTGTAGAAATGTAGAAGTATGTAAAAATCATAATATGTAAACAAAAATGGAAACAGATATATATAAATTTCAAAACTGGTTCGAGCTAATTACACTACTCGACAAATTTCAACTTTTTTTTCCGCTGTCTCCAAAAATGACTTTTTCTAATAGATTGGGAGATTTAAAATTTTTTTAAGAATTATGGTTTTTTTTCATGGAGTAGTTTTTTTTTAAGAATTTTTTAAAAATCTGGTATTTTTTGTCATAGGTAGTGCTTCTATTTTTCACATAACTCTCGTTTCATACAACTGGTTGTATTGAACTTTGCAGTTAAAAAATGCTGATAAATGCAGCTATGGATTTATAGCCTCAGGACTCAGACACTTTGTAGCAGAAACTTAACGTCTGGCAGATATTAAGCTTCCAAATTGAAATTTCATCATTTTTTTCGGTATTTTTTACCCGAAATTTTGACTTTGAAACTTCAGGAAAAATCGAAAGAAAAATTAATGAATGCCTCGAAAAATACTTGAATTTATTTAAGTGTTATGATACTTAAATATTTTTATTGTTATTGCTTGTTACTATTTTTAAAATGGTTTGTCTGTCTTCTTTTGTCATTTAAGTCAGATTCTTTTATGAGAGTCCACACATAGTCGCCCAACATATTCTCATTCCAAACACCTTGATACCGTCGTTCCATAGCTTTTAATTGTTGGTGAAATCTCTCTCCGTGTTCATCACTAACATCCCCAAGGTTTTGCGGAAAAAAGTCTAAGTGGGAGTGCAGGAAATGGATTTTGAGTGACATGTTGGCTCCAATTTGTTCATAATTCTTAAGTAGGTCTTGAACGATTTTAACGTAATCATCACTCTTTCTGTTACCAAGAAAATTTGTTGTAACCATTCGGAATGAGTTCCAGGCTGCTTTTTCATTCGTAGATAAAATATTTTCAAATCCATCATCTTCTAGTAGTTTTCGAATTTGGGGGCCATCAAATACGCCTTCTTTAACTTTTGCCAGCGACAGACGTGGAAAAACAGTTTTGAGGTAATTCATCGATTCACCTTCGTAATCCAGTGCTTTAACAAAATTTTGTATGAGTCCTAGCTTAATGTGCAATGGTGGTAATATAATGTCTTGGACTTTCACAAGAGCTGCATTTTGTACGTTGTGATGTCCCAAAGTATTTTCGTTCCGTTTTTTCCAGTTCTTTCTTGTGTAATGCTCTTTTCTATCTCGGCTATCCCATAGGCACAGGAAGCAACAGTATTTTGTATAACCGCCTTGCAATCCAGTTAACATGGCTACAACTTTTAAGTCACACGCGACCTTCCACAGGTGTTCTTTATATTTAATATTTTCAAACAATTTAGTCTTTGTTTGATAGGACTCTTTCATATTAACAGCATGGGCGATGGGAATAGACGCCTTTTGATTTTCATTGTGTAGCAAAACAGCCTTTAAACTTTCTTTACTGCTGTCAACAAATAACCTCCAATCGTTTGGGTCGTAATCTTCACCCAGTTCCCTGAAGAGGCCGAAAATGTCGGGACAAACGCACATGTCATCCTTCGTCATATAAAACTGTGCGTGAACCGAGTGACGCGTCCGGAAATTAGTTATTTTGACATCTTCCTTCAATAAACGGGCATCCTTTAAAATAGATCCAAGAATCTGAGCTTTACTTTTAGGAAGTTCCAGGATCCTCACCAAATCGTTCAATTGTTCCTGTGATAATGGCTTGCAAAATTTATATTCTCCTGATTGGTCATTACTTGAATCCGTTGTTCCATACGACGAAGACGACATCTCCTCTTTTTTGCGTTTTAATGGCGATATTTCCTTCAAAGGAGGAGCAGGAAGCGTAAAGCCTTGACGAGACTCTTGCGGGCATTTATATCTCTCACCTACCCCAAACCCTTTTTTTTAGAATAAACAAAAGAAATATTCAGTGCTGTGATTTTTTGGTTTTCTCCATAGCATTGGAGTTTCAAATCGAAATTGTTTTCTAAAAAAAAAATGTGCAAGAAAAAAAGTAATGCTTAGTATTTTTTGTACACTTCATAGCTTCTGATTTAGGGTAACTTACTTTTCCTCTTTATTAAATGCTGTTAAATTCAATTTGCACGTTTTGCATATACAGCTTGGAGCTTGGAGCCCACTCTTCGCCAATACTTTTGGGCCACATTTTATAGTTTTCCTTATACTGTTCTTGGAACTTTTCGGTAAAAACGATTTTTTCTTCTTTGCTGGTCATATACTTTCCACATATGTAGCAAAGCGAGTCTGCTCGGTAAGCACATGAAGTTGACCGACTTGGGTTGACCATTTCAATTAGAAACAATTGGTATTTTTCGAAAACACACGATCGTATTCTGCTGGAAGTCAGAACTACACTGAGGCAGGGTTACTATAGGTACAGGGTTATATATCCTTTTTTATGAATAGCTTGAAGGAGAAAGGTCAAATAGATGCGGGACCAGCACCTGTGAAAGAAAAAGGTCAACATTTGACCCTAACAGGTATTTATGTATATTTATCCTCACCAAGGCTTAGTTATAAGGAATAAAACTGTTCACAACATTTACACCCCAAATAAATATGACCAGGTAGGATATATATCCGATATATATCAATACCTAAGACTCGGTAAAACCAAAATTACAGGTCCTTTTTGTTTTTTGCAATCCCATTTTGGAAGTTGGACCAAAAACGTACCGGACGGTATTTTTTCAGGTAAAAGTCATTTTGGGTCGTTTTGGTCAAACGGTTATAACTTAGCCGTTTGATTTTATATTTTTATAAGCGATACCTTAAACGAAGCGTAATTAATGTGTCTATCTAAAACCAAAAATCAAGGCATTCATTTATTTTTTTTTTTTTCGATTTTTCCTGAAGTTTCAAAGTCAAAATGTCGGGTAAAAAATACCGAAAAAAATGATGAAATTTCAATTTGGAAGCTTAATATCTGCCAGACGTTAAGTTTCTGCTACAAAAAGTCTGAGTCGGATTTATAGCTGAATTTATTAGCTTTTTTAACTGCAAAGTTCAGTACAACCAGTTGTATGAAATGTGAGTTATGTGAAAAATAGAAGCACTACCTATGATAAAAAATACCAGATTTTTAAAAAATTCTTTAAAAAAAAACTGCTCCATGAAAAAAAAAAACATTCTTCAAAATTTTTAAACATCCAAATCTATCAGAAAAAGTCATTTTTGGAGACAGCGGAAAAGTCGTGTCGACTAGTGTTATTTGCAATTTTCTTTTTTACCCAAAATGTAATTCGTCCCTTTTTTGAGAACATATATTATATAAAATGTATTGTATAATTTACATAAATCGTAAGCTCACACATATATATTGACTGAGCACCGGGTATCACATAGGGAGATAAAAAGAGATACAAATGTAATATTTTGGATGTGTTTGAACAAAATGCAATGTTTTATTAAAGTTTTGTTTACCTTTATTGCATCAAAAAAATTTATTTTATTCAATAATATCATTCCTTAGTTTAGTTCTTATTTTTCGTACTTGAATAAATAAATAATATTCACACAAATTTTTACATCGATTAGTCAATACCTTCTCGAGCTATAATTCCTGCAAGTTGTTTTCCAAAGTTCGTTTCGAGAACGCCTTTGAAAACGACCGCACGCTTCGGCACTGAACCTAACGCTGTTTACCTAAGTGCTCATTTCTTCGAAACTAATTGGAAATCCAGTTTTGCCACAAAATAATACAAATAATTTTTAAACTTCTTTTTAGTCGATTTGGCCCGTTTTTTACGTTTTGTGCACATATTTTATTAATTAAGATTTCATCTTTATTTTAAAAAAAATCATCTTTGGAGACGTTAATAGTTTTCGAGACATTACGATTTTAGTGAGAGCGCGCACCACGATATCTTATACTTCATAATAAAAACGTGCACAAACCTGCACGCACACTGAACGCACACACAACGTTATATATAAGATTAAGACTGTCAACACGGTGTCCGTACAGTCGATTTTGCAAAGCTCATAAATAATGATGCAGAGTTGTGAGACTCAGAAAAGATCAAACTAGTCGAAATAAAGAGTATCCCAAACAGTCGAGTAAAAACTAATGATCTGGTAATTTGTTTGATGAATGCAAATAAAACTATAATGAGGCGTTCAGATATGGCTAGCGGTTTTATCAGATACCCATACATTCGGATTCGATGGAACGTACGGCATCTGCAACACCAAAGGGTCAGTACGAGTTTCTGTCCAAGCCGTTTGGCTGGAAAAAAGAAGATTCGTTTTATCGTCTTTCAACAAGCGATAATACGAGTTTTATCTAAACTGTCCTATTTGTATGACATAGTTTACATCGATTAGGACGTGAGTGGTTGCCCGAACGATGGAGGAGTTCAGACCATTGGATATGATGCCATTGATATAAGAAGAAAAGGTTGACGTAAAAGGTGACTAATCCCGAGCGCAACCAAGTAATGCAGAGTATGATAAGCAAAGATTTGGCAAAAAGAAGACCAAAATGATCAGATTTGGCGTAGGCGACAATATCTTTAAGTAAGAAAACGTGCAAGTATGCTCAGTTTTGACATATGCAAAGTGAGATAGTTGCAGCTGAGGTAGATCACCTGCTGGAAGACAGGGATGATGAAGATACACCGTACACACTGGCACCTGTGCGTGCGTTAAGTTGAATCATACGCAAAGGCTACGACCGCTGTCAACCGATGGCACAAGTGTAGGCTGGAGAGAGTCGAACATGGCATGCGGCGGGGTTGACATCATAGCTTAAGTAAGGCAGAGATCTATGCCTTTTTTTTTGTTATTTTGTATGGCAATATGTACACGAGGACGTGTGAATGTAAGGTAGGCCGTGTCGGAGATTGAGAAATAATAAAACTATTTTTTTACTACATAAGCAAGCGATATTTATTTAATCTTATTCGGAACGTACCAGCAATAGTTCTTTTCTGATTGGGCTCGATGTTGCCGAGAGCATAGTTTGAAAGCGAGAGAGCGTCTATAAGAAGTATAGAAGCGTGGAAAGGAGAAGATTGAATAAAGAGGAGACGAGTTCAGTCTAAGTTTAGATATTGACAGAAACAGAAACAACGACAACGCTTGCGACTCGCAGTGCTTTGGCATCAGAGAAAAAGAATGGATGAAATTCGAGGGAACGATGTGTGCAAGTTTTGCTTGAAAACGTATTTTCCGATCTGAATACTAGGTTTCAATTAAAACTCTAGGGACTGTAATAAATACCACAATTACTGCTAAGCTAGTGAGGTTTTTCACTAGCTGTTGAGATTTATGAAAGGTTACGAATGTTTTCTGGATATATATACACATTTAATAGCAAATTTACGATGATCTTAAGGCTTCGAATATTCGCTCAAGACTGAATTGTAAGGGCTGACAGCGTAATTGCCGTGCCCTATGAGGCAACGCTTAACTAGCGGGAGAGAGTGCGATTAGGAGAGAGCTAGAGCAGTTCGGGCTGCTGCTAAGCCGAGTGCGAAGAAAGTTTATACATAAGTAAACGAAAGAAACCCGCTGCCGTGCGGAGGCATATGCGGTAGCAAACTATTTTAAACAGTAGGTATTGCAATAATTAACATAGAGATGTGCATTTACTTTAGACCGCACCACTTGCTATAATTTAGGGTGGTTTATGCTGCTAAGCCCGTCAAATGAATACTTTTCCAGCATATATTGGCATGTTTGCTTGGTGATCTGAATACTACTTTCAAACTGATCCCATCACGGCCCTTAACAAAAAACGATTCTGTTTTGAGTAATGTTTCTTTTAAAATGCGATCCAAAATAGAAGAAATATTCAATTGAAACTATTATTGGCATATATTAATATTAAAATAATTATGTAAATTAATTTTAAAAAGAAATAATTGTGTTTCGAGCTCGAGCTCGAAATGTATTCCAAGAGTGTTTTTTTAACTCTGTCGTTAGCGTACACAAAAAAATTTTATAGATCTGAGTTCATGGCCTTGTCCGTTGAAATTGTATTTTATGTGGCACATATCTGAGGGATGCAAAATATTCATATTATTTTTGATATGATATATGTATGTACTTAGTTTTGATAATTTTGACGAGAAAGCACTGTTCAGTCCCCTTTCATCAATAAGAAGAAGCCAGTGGCTATTCTGCGACATTGTACAATAGTGGTGTAAAGAAGTAACTATACATGCAGGCAAAGTACGTGAGATTGTATGTGCGCCCATACATTAAAATACTCTGAAACGAAACAGAACCCTGCAGTACTGGCGGTAGCGATTGATCATGCCGAACTACTCACTTGGGTGGTTCATACTTGGGTACCTTCCGCGGTAACCCTATGGTGGGCGAGCGCCAAACCACTTAAAAAATAGATAATAAATAAAAAGAAATTGTTTGAGACGCCAAGCTTTTTTGACACTTATTTCGATCCAAAATAATAACGCGAATTGTTCAAATGTAATAACTGTTTATTTATACCGGCGGCTGCTAGCGGAAGCCGATTGCTTGCTCTTAGCACAACCAGATAAATGTACATATATGTGTAAACGAGATCCAAATGCAACCAATGCGCAGAGAGGTTATCAGATTACTGAAATTAGCACCGTCGGCTAATCAAAGCTAGAGCCGAGGCGGCGGCTGCAGAGCACCCTTTACAGATGGAGAGCGCAGCAGCGCTGCCGAACGTGGGCGTTTACAGTGCATTGAATATTGTATTGTATTAAGTTAGGCCTGTTGATTAGCGGCTGGCCCGAACGGAAATAATAGAAAGAAATTTAATTTAGAGTATATAGTACAACCCAACTAAAGGAGAAATAAGCAGAAAAAGAATCGTCCGGTGAAATGAAAAATGTAGAGGAATTGGGAATTTCCGTGCTTAGAAATGGAAGTTCTGTAGTGTTACTTGGTAAGCTGATTATTTTTTGTCAATTTGGAACTTTAAATCCAGATGACAAAGTTGAACTAGAAGGGAAAATAGACAATCTGGCTAGCCACAGTATTCAAGCTAACGAATTAAATAAACTTAATAATTCAAGCAGTAAATTCTGGCATAGAAGTCGTCAATAAATTAAACAAGGATAATGATAGAAATAAATAATTAGAAAACTAATATTTAACCTTCAACATTTCACGGAGTACATAGAGGATATTGAATTAGGCAAGCAGCTAACACGATTAGGGATCTTTATCCTAATACTAATGAAATATTAATGATTTCCAACATTCCACGAGAGATCAAAAATATCCCCATACTTAAAATTGTTCCATATCCAGATGAAGACAATAATATTCTTACTGACCTAACGCAAAATAACTATTACGTTTTGGAAAACGAGGTATATAATAAAGAATCAAAACGAAAAATAAATGATGAATGTATATCAGGAATAGTAAAGCAAATCGCAACAAAATGTCCATATAACAAAGCACACCAACACTATCAAATAAATTTCATAAAACCCAATATATTGTTAACTTGGAAACTACCAAAAACTGTATTAAGCCAAGATTACATAAAACCAGAAATAGTAGTAGAAGGCAACGCATTGATAAAAATACACAATTGCACCGTACAAATAAACGAATTCTTGATATCTAATTCAATACCAGAATTTTCGCAAAGCGTATACATCAACAATAATGTAACAAAAATTAAACCATTGTCATATTTGCAAACTAAAGAAATCATAATAGAAAATACTCGATTAAATAATGTATTACATGTAAGCTCAATAATTTTGTTTGTCATATTCATAATAGGACTATTAGGCTACAAATTATTTAATCTAAGTAAAAGCAATAAGCTTAAACCCGACTCACACACAGAAACATCTTTAAACGAAGACAGGGAATCTCCAGCATGCACAGTTTTAGATGCACCTGAACTATATCCGAGGATAATCGCCTGAGAACAGGCTTAAATCTAACGTTGGGGGAGTGACATATCTATAGTTCATGCTCCGGATACCCGTATCTATGTCTGTTACCCTACACCCACATACTATAAACAATCCAACACCCTCAACTTCGAATCCCATAAACGATCCCACGCTCGAAGTTGATCACTTGTAGCCGATAGCCGGCAATGTAAACAAACACCCTAAGCTAGGAGTCGAACATAAAAAAATAGATGCCGTGTATTTAGCTGCACTAGAATCACGCCACCCTCCAGAGATCAATTTCTAATTGATTCCCAAGAATCACGCCATCCTAGCACACCAATCTTAGCCACCCTCATGTAATGCAACACCGATCATACGCAGCGGAAGCCTTTCATCAAAAGCCGCCTTTCCCACACATCGATCGAGGCACGTAAAGCCGCTTTTCCGACATATCGATCGCGGCACGTACACCATCATCGCAGCCGAAGCCGAAGCAAACGCCTCCGAATCCCAATCCGAGCATCATGATATAAATAGTCTACATCTAAGTAGGGATTTGAGTTCTGTTCAAGACAAACGTCAATCGCGACACTGTCGGAGAATTAACCCAAGTTAATTCCGTTCAAGACATCTGACATTAGTCATCGTCGGGGAAACTAACTAAAATTTGTACATTAAAGTTTAAGTGAATAAATAAATCTTTTTAAAAACTTAAACTCGAGTGTCGAATATTTAACTATATGTATGTTTCCATATTTGCTTACAAATGATTTTTACATCTGCTTCTACATTTCTACATGAACATTCATAACTATATATTCTAGACGTAGAAATCTTTGCGAGAGAGAGAAAGAATGAGTAGTTCGACCTGATCAAGATGCGGCAATCTGGTAGATACGGTTATTTGCCATGATTATGCGTTTTTGGTTATCTTTTATCTTAAAAATTGTGGATTCCACAGATATTCGTCCTTGTGGGGCGCTCTAGGCGCTCATTTGGACGAACGCGCAAAGCAGACGGGGTTGCATGTGAGAGAAAGCGAGAGGGAACGATGACTTTCGAAATGGGTTTCCTCATTGTGGCTATGTTAATCATCCGATCTGATCAAAATTCAACACTCTGATAGATATTGGCTTTCTCTATGATTTTGCGTATTTAGTTGTCTCGTTTCTTCAAAATTTTGTATGCCACAGACTTTCGTTGTGTGTGCAGTCGTGAGGGTGCGGGGCAAAGTAGTGGCGGAGTAGTGTGATAACTTCGATACTCGATATATCGCTATCACTAGACCATTATTTGCCCATCACTTCAAATAAAAACGCGGGATAAAGCTGGAAGGTAAGTTGCAAATTCATTTTAACAATATAATTAAAATACTAACGTAATCCACTTTTTCATTTAGAATTTTGGTGTTGGCAGTGCTGTGGAAATGAAGAAGTTGTTAAAGGGCAAGGACAATGGCGAAGGGAAATATTATTCTACCGCTTGTGGCAGCCACACAAGTAGGCTGCAGCTTTTGAGTTTTAATGTAATGTAACAAACACGTTTTTGTTTGTAGATTACGACATCGTGGATAATAATAATGGAGAGGATGAAATACAAGAGAGAACAAGGGGTTTCGGCATTTCGTTGAAACTCTTGATCTACGCTACCAGCTGCCATCGCGAAGATCACTGCGCGATGTCTACATCCCAAAGCTGTTTATGGAAATGAAGCAGAAATTACGCGAGATCCTTGATCGGATAGAGTTCTGCGCTATTACAACTAATGGCTGGACCTCAAGAGCGAATGAAAGTTATTTGACAATCACTTGTCATTTCATGCGGACAGCAGGTCTGACAACTACAAAACTTAAGAATGAAACCAACCATTCCACTCAAAACATTGCCAATTCTTTACGCAATGTAAAGATTGTTACTGATAACGCATCGAATATAAAAAACGCTTGCGAAATTCTTTCCAAAAGGAATGTTCCATGCATACGATTAATTTGATTGTTCAGGACTGTCAGGCAAATGAATGTTTAAAGCCTTTATTGGGAAAATGCAAACAAATTGTGGCTTTTTTTAAGAGCAGTACCATTGCTCTTGGATACCATTGCATACATTTTTAGAGAACGAACTCTCTATGGTCAATGCATTGTCCGGGCTAGCACCTCCAACCTGCCAGCACCAAAACCAACAGACCAACACCACCAACTTTTCGACTTTCTTCAAACGAAACGAAACAAAAAAAACTGAAAAAAATCGAAGCAGTCGAGTTGACTCAATACTAGGACTGTAGCAATATTTCAACATGGAAAATATCGATCCTAATACATCTCTATTGTACTACTGGAAGGTAAAAATACATAACATAAGAATAAAACACTTTTAATTCAAACAATTTCTTTACAGATCTCAACTGACAACGTTGCTGCATCCCATCAACGTCCACAGAGAGTGAACGAATGTTCAGCAAAGCTGGACACATCGTTAAAGAGAAAAGGAGTTGCCTTAAATCGCAGCAAGTAGACATGCTGCTTTTCATTAATAAAAATGATTGGAAAAGAATGATATCATGAAATAAAGTCATTGTTTTAGGTAGTTATCCTTAAACTACCTAAAAACAATGACTTTATTTGAATATGAATATTGTGTTAATATGATTTAAATAAGAAATTTATCTACCACAAATCAAATATTAGGGGTACTCCTCGAGTACCGGGTATAAAAATTATTTAAGAGATACAAATAATAAAATTAATTTATATGGCAACCGCACAAGGAACCCTAAGAAATATTCAATACACAAAAATTTATGAAATAAATGAAGTTATGTACTGAAAATTTTTAAAATTGTTTTCCTTATATTATTAGCCTACCAAGTTGGTACCAACTTCACTACCCACCTGGCGGGTACCCATTTCACCACCCATTAGATGGGTACCCATATCGTCACCACCAGAAGACCACCCAACCCAAATCACTAGTACGCGGTAAACGAAGTGGTGTCACTGGTTACCATGTCCTATTACAAAGACACCACTTCGTTTACCGCGTACTAGTGATTATATAGTAATTATTTATACTTATATGGTTAGTGCTAGGACATTGCGGGTAAAAATGGAAATGATGTAAAGCATTGCGTAGGGTTTGTCGGCGAACCATTGGTGGTCTGATAGGGGTTGGCGATATCACCACCGCCGAACTAGTGCCCAGAACTGTAGGGAATAAAGAAAACAAAAAAATCAAAGGAAGTCGACAAAGCATACATCACATATTTTTTGCGTATAATATGACTGGATTGTCGACTCACGGAAAATAAGCATTTTGATAACACTACTCGACAAATTTCAACTTTTTTTTTCCGCTGTCTCCAAAAATGACTTTTTCTAATAGATTGGGAGATTTTAAATTTTTTTAAGAATTATGGTTTTTTTTTCATGGAGTAGTTTTATTTTTAAGAATTTTTAAAAAATCTGGTATTTTTTGTCATAGGTAGTGCTTCTATTTTTCACATAACTCTCGTTTCATACAACTGGTTGTATTGAACTTTACAGTTAAAAAATGCTGATAAATGCAGCTATAAATCCGACTCAGACACTTTGTAGCAGAAACTTAACGTCTGGCAGATATTAAGCTTCCAAATTGAAATTTCGTCATTTTTTTCGGTATTTTTTACCAGAAATTTTGACTTTGAAACTTCTGGAAAAATCGAAAAAAAAATAAATGAATGCCTTGATTTTTGGTTTTAGATAGACACATTAATTACGCGTCGTTTAAGGTATCGCTTATAAAAATATAAAATCAAACGGCTTAGTTATAACCGTTTGACCAAAACGACCCAAATCTCATTTTATCTGAAAAAATACCGAAAAATACTTGAATTTATTTAAGTGTTATGATACTTAAATATTTTTATTGTTATTGCTTGTTACTATTTTTAAAATGGTTTGTCTGTCTTCTTTTGTCATTTAAGTCAGATTCTTTTATGAGAGTCCACACATAGTCGCCCAACATATTCTCATTCCAAACACCTAGATACCGTCGTTCCATAGCTTTTAATTGTTGGTGAAATCTCTCTCCGTGTTCATCACTAACATCCCCAAGGTTTGGCGGAAAAAGTCTAAGTGGGAGTGCAGGAAATGGTTTTTGAGTGAAATGTTGGCTCCAATTTGTTCATAATTCTTAAGTAGGTCTTGAACGATATTAACGTAATCATCTTTCTGTTACCAAGAAACCAGTTGTAACCAGTCGGAATGAGTTCCAGGCTGCTTTTCCATTCGTAGATAAAATATTTTCAAATCCATCATCTTTTAGTAGTTTTCGAATTTGGGGGCCAGCACATGAAGTTGACCGGCTTGAGTTGTCCATTTCAATTAGAAACAAGTGGTATTTTTCGAAAACACACGATCGTATTCTGCTGGAAGTCAGAACTACACTGAGGCAGGGATACTATAGGTACAGAGTTTTTTATGAATAGCTTGAAGAAGAAAGGTCAAATATCTGCGGGACCAGCACCTGTGAAGGAAAAAGGTCAACATTTGACCCTAACAGGTATTTATGTATATTTATCCTCACCAAGGCTTAGGTATAAGGAATAAGGAATAAAACTGTCCACAACATTTACACCCCAAATAAATATGACCAGGTAGGATATATATCCGATATATATAAATACCTAAGACTCGGTAAAACCAAAATTACAGGTCCTTTTTGTTTTTTGCAATTTTTGGAAGTTGGACCAAAAACGTACCGGACGGTATTTTTTCAGATAAAATGAGATTTGGGTCGTTTTGGTCAAACGGCTATAACTTAGCCGTTTGATTTTATATTTTTATAAGCGATACCTTAAACGACGCGTAATTAATGTGTCTAACTAAAACCAAAAATCAAGGCATTCATTTATTTTTTTTTCGATTTTTCCAGAAGTTTCAAAGTCAAAATTTCGGGTAAAAAATACCGAAAAAAATGACGAAATTTCAATTTGGAAGCTTAATATCTGCCAGACGTTAAGTTTCTGCTACAAAGTGTCTGAGTCGGATTTATAGCTGCATTTATCAGCATTTTTTAACTGCAAAGTTCAATACAACCAGTTGTATGAAACGAGAGTTATGTGAAAAATATAAGCACTACCTATGACAAAAAATACCAGATTTTTAAAAAATTCTTTAAAAAAAAACTACTCCATGAAAAAAAAAACAATATTCTTCAAATTTTTTAAACATCCAAATCTATCAGAAAAAGTCATTTTTGGAGACAGCGGAAAAGTCGTGTCGACTAGTGTAATTTGGACATTTGTCTGCGCTGTACTTCTTCCTATTTTTTGGCGACAATATATGCCGCCACTAATATTATCACTTCATCGTCGGAGTTTTTTTTCCTTCTTTTAAATTAAGTTGAATTTTTGAAGTTGGCGCTGAATCATGAGAGTGACCAGTCACGTTATAGGTTCTTGGACTTAGAGGACACCTGACATTCAGGGCAGGAATGCGCCTATAATTACTGAAGTAAGCGGGTAAGATGGAAGAAAAAACTTTGCGCAAATTAAACTGGAGAGATGCAAATTTTTAACGTAAATAGATGGTTGCTTTAATAAAAGCAGTTGAGGCAAGACCATGTCTATTATGTTTTTCACAATGGGTGCGTTTCCTATTGATATCAGAAAAGATGCAGAGAAGCAGAAGAGGCGATAAAATTGGGAGACGTGAGATCTTGCGTCTATAGAACAGCAGACAAGAGGAAGACAAATTTGCTAAAAAAGTCAATTATGTGCGAGAATTAGCGGAATGTGTCAGAAAAAGAGTTGATTCTTTAATTTGCGATGGCGCAAAATGAAGAGAATCATTTCAAGTGCATGATAGCGGCGGGGTTGTCTGCAGAAAAGTTGCAATTTGTCTTGCACCTGCAACGTCCTCCTCGCGTTTGGACCCATGTCAGCTAATAATGTTATCTTTTAAATAAAATAATTTTTTCTAAATTGCAATAGCCACGATATGATTAATTTTGGGAGGAAGAAGTGGTAAACAACTCCGATGAATTCTGCGTAGACAACATCCGCATGAAGATGAGTACGTTCGATAATCTAGTGGGACTTCTGCCTAATCTCCGAAAGGAAGATACTAATTTTCGACAGGCAATTCCTTTAAGGGAGGATAGAAATACCGCTATATTGCCTGGCATTTTTCTTGAGGAAAGCGTAGGAGGTACGTAGGTACATTCCATTTTGATGGAACTCGCTATCAAGTATATGCCCGAGGAATTTCTTACCCTGAGAAGATCACGAAAATAGTGAAAGGATTCCAAGACATGGGATTACAACAAAAAATGTGAAATCAACCATATTTTTGAAATGCTTAATTTATAGCCTATTTACACTACCGTTGAGTTATTGATTTTCGGGCAAAACTCGAGTTTCGTTTACATGGGAAAGCATAGGGGGCCTAGAGGTGACAAAAAAGTTGAGTTTTGGTTGCGTTTAGTTGAGTTTGTCCGATTTTTCGAATATTTCAACCCTGATCTGCCTATTGTGTAATTATCACCACTAGAAAAACAACCAAAAACATATGAGAAAAAAGGTAAACTAACAAATATTTATAAAAATTACTTAATATCCAATTTTGTTACTAGAAACTAGATGCGTTTGGTCACCTGAGGCCTTGGAGGTGCTATTAGAGTTATGGCACGAGAATAACGACGGGTTCCGTGGCGTACGCAAAAATTCTCATATTTATAAGGAACTAGCTGAAAAATTAAAGATTTCAGTCCCTCGCATGCCGAAATTAAAAATAAAATAATATAAACTGCAGCGTCGTTATTGTCTCTTGCTCTGCCACATAGAGCATCATTAGTTCTTGGGTATTCATATTAACAACATATTTTCGTAGACAAGCACGTGCCAGCAGCCGAAACTCAATAACTCAACTTTGGCATAGTGTAAATCCAAATTCTGAGTTATTGAGTTACCTATCGATAAATGTGGTAGCTCACTGTAGTGTAAATAGGCTATTCAGCTAAGTATCCAGCACCGGAAACTAAAAATTACTGTCAAACTCCATATAAACTTAACAAAATAATACAACGGAAAACGGATAAAAAAACGAAAAAAAGAGATTAAAGAAATTAAAAGATTAAAGTTAAAAGTAATAATTATATAATTAAGAATACGCGTCCCCTGCAGGTTCCTGCCGGTCCATGCGGGCTTACGGTCCGTGCGTGACCTATCCAAACCTAATCTTCTGCCTTCTAAAAATTAACTAGCATTCCACTATGATAACTATAGATAGTCTCATAGGTGTGCGCGGTGGCCCTGCTATCGGAAATGTTTGAAAACGCCCAGTCAATATGCGTATCTCAATTGGTTGTGGACGATTCCAAGCCTAACAATGACCTACAATTCCTTTCTGAAAGGAATTCATAAATTTCCCTACAGCAGCCTGAAAGTTTATGAAGGCATAAATTAAAATCTCCTAACACTAAGCAATTTCTAACTAAAAGCTGTGTCGGATCAAGCAGCATAAACTAAAACTAAAGTAAATGCACCTCTCGATGTCAATTATTGCAATGCCCACTGTAAAATCGTTTGTTACCGCATATGCCTACGCACGGCAGCGGCCTTCGTTCGTTTACTTATACATATATAAGCATTATTTGTACTCGGCTTAGCAGCAGCCCGAACTGCTCTAACTCTCTCCATAATCGCATTCACTCTCGTTAAGCGATGCCTCATAGGGCACGGCAAGTACGCCGTCTGCCCTTGCATTTAGTCTGGAGCGAATACTCGAAACCAACGCATCATCTCTCGTCGTATACGCATATCTACATACATATATACATCTAGCTAAATAAACCTGGCATTAAATCGCCTATATACAACCAAAGCCTAATTACAATCGCTTTAAATCTCAACAGCTAGTGAAAAGGCTCACTAGCTAAACACATACATTTATATATTTATGTAAATAAATCATTGCCTGGGCGGGGGCTTATTGTTTTGGACATTTGATATTGTTAGGTTTCTCTCTCTCTTTCTTTAGGGGATAAAGACGGATTGAGTTGTTAATGGGGGTGGGCGGTGATTTCGGTAGGGCATGGACTAGCAGACAGTGCTTCACGCTTGTTTGTGGGAGAGGGGGGTTACAAGGTCAAAGCGGGAAAGAGAAAGGGAGAACACCTGCCAGCAGCTAGTATAGGGCTCACACTTAGATTGCCGTGGATCGCTATTACTCATTGCGTGGCAAGGCAGACGAGGAAGAGTTAAGAGAGAGGGAGGGAACGTAGTATCTACGTAGCCACTCTAAATGATTTTGTTTATTGTGGCTATAATAATGATCCGATATTATCCAGATTTGGCAATCTGGTAGATATGGTCATATTCCATGATTCTGCGTTTTTGGTTTTCATTTGTTTTAAAAATTGTGGATTCCACAGATTTTCGTCTTTTGTGGGGGCGGAAAGGGGCGTGGCAAAATTTTGAAATAAACTCGTGCTGGTTTGGTATCACAGGAGCTTGGATAGAAAGTTTGGTTGCTCTAGCTTTTATAGTCTCTGAGAACTAGGCGCTCATTTATACGAATAAGCAAAGCAGGTGGGGTCGCGTGTGAGAGAGAGCGAGAGGGAATTATGACTTTCGAAATGGTTTTCTTCATCGTAGCTATAGTAATGATCCGATCTGATCCAGATTAAACACTCTGATAGAAATGAGCATTCTCTATGATTCTGCGTTTTTAGTATTCTTGTATCTTCAAAATTGTGTACGCCACAGACTTTCGTCCTTTGTGGGGGCGGAAAGGGGCGGGCCGAAATTTTGAAATACATGTGGAGTAGTGTGATCACACAGGAGACTGGATACAAAACTTCGTTTCTCTAGCTTTAATAGTCTCTGCGATATAGGCGCAAATGAAGACGGACGGACGGACGGACGGACAGACGGATGGACAGACAGACATGGCTATATCGACTCGGCTATTGATGCTGATCAAGAATTTATATACTTTATGGGGTCGGAAATGCCTCCTTCTGGGCGTTACACACAACCGTTATCCCCACAAATCTAATATACCCCTATACTCTTCGAGTACCGGGTATAAAAACTGGGCCAGGAATTTTTTGTTTGTGTTTTCAGGCCTCAGTATCCAGCAAGGTAAACGAAATACACGAATTGTTATCGATAGTTGTCCTATCCGTACGATTATGGACTAAGAGAACAGCTAATATTCCCGCCAGGAACATATATGTGTGCGCAAAACCAAAAAAAGATATGCACATTTTTAAAGTGAGAAGATTGCTTTAATAAATGCAGTTGAGGCAAGACCTTGTCTTTAGCGGATTGTGGAAAATAAGGATTTTGATCATTTTGACACTTTGGCGCCTCTGACTGCGCTGTACTTCTCCTTCCTATTTTTTGGCAACAATTTATGCTGCCAAAACACAATCACTTCAACGTAAGACTTATATTTTTTTAACTTTTTAAATTTTTGATTTGAAACGGCAAGACTCAGGAAGCTGCTCTCCAAGCAGCCCACCATACAGAGTCAGCTCAAGCTCAACAATGGACAATGGTCAGAGAGCAGCGAAGAAGCCCTGACAGCACTAATGGAGGCACACTTCCCAGGATGCACCGAGGTCACTGATGCCACAACGCAACATGACCCAGCGACAGAGGAACAAACCATCCCCGCAGGACTAATAACTCACAAGAAAATCCAATGGGCCATAGACTCCTTTACAGGCATAAAAGCACCTGGACTGGATGGGATATTTCCAGCCATGTTGCAGGTGACCAAAGAGGTGATCACCCCATGGCTTTTCGCTATATACACGGTATGCTTGAGGACAGGCTATATACCTATACATTGGAGAACTTCCAGAGTTGTCTTCCTCCCGAAGGCAGGAAAGTGCAGCCATGTTAGTCCCAAGGATTATAGACCGATAAGCTTCACCTCCTTTTTACTAAAAACGCTAGAAAAGCTGCTGGAGCTAGACATCAGAAAGGAAGGAGGGGGACTGATGTCAAGCAACCAGCATGCCTACACGAATGGGAAATCGGTAGAAACAGCACTACACTCGCTAGTAGCTAATGTCGAGAAAGCCCTCAATACCAAGAAATATGTACTAGGAGTATTTGTCGATATATCCGGAGCATTAAACGTGGCCACAAGCGCAATAGTGGGTCGCTTAGAAGCGACCAACGAACACCCGGCAATCAACCACTGGATAAAGAATCTCCTAAGTTGTGACGGGTTCAATCCGAATGGGGTACCGCCTCCATAGTAAGAGGGGCACACAGAGGCACACCACAAGGTGGAGTACTGTCGCCCCTCCTGTGGAACCTGGTGGTCGACGACCTAATCAAGAGATTCGAAAGGAGAGCCCCCAAAATAACAGCCTATGCAGATGACATAAGCATACTTATTACGGGTGTATGTCCATCGACACTCAGCTCCATAATGGAAAACACACTCAGGGAGATATGCGAGTGGGCGAACGATGTAGAACTCAGCATTAACGCGGAAAAGACGGACCTCATCCTCTTCACCAAGAGGTACAAGGTGCCGTCATGGATCCCCCCAAAAATCGATCAAACAAAAACACAAGTCAAATACCTTGGCACGGTACTGGACAGCAAGCTGGCATGGAGACCCAATGTAGTGGAAAGGGTGAAGAAGGCTACCATTGCGCTATATGCATCAAAAATGATGCTCAGCAGCACATGGGGCCTGTCACCTGCTCTAATGCACTGGATCTACATATCGGTGGTGCGACCAACCCTGCTGTATGGAGTCTTAGTGTGGTGGCAAGCTACCAGGAAGAAGACGTACCACAAGCTTATGGATAAGACTCAGCGACAGGCACTGCTCTGCATCACGGGGGCACTGAGATCAACCCCAACAAAAGCACTCGAAACCATACTCGGAATTGACCCCCTGGACATCCACGCTCATCTGACGGCTGGAAAGGCCGCTCAGCACCTCATTGCGTCGGAAAACATGCAGCCACAAGCATACGGGCATAGCTGAATCGGCAGGGACATGATCAGTAATACTGACTACATGACCCCTCGAACGTGCCTCGACATCAACACAAGCGCATTTCTGGGACCGGAAGAATGGAAAAAAGGCCAGATCCAACATCTCAATATATATACAGACGGCTCCAAGATGGTAGGAGGAGTAGGAGCTGGCATATACTGCACAGACCCCGAAATAGGGCTGTCATACAAGCTACCAGACCACTGCAGCATATTCCAGGCGGAAGTCTTTGCCATCAGGAAAGCAGCGGAGGTTGCACAACAAACAGGGCGATCACATAACGTGGTCAATCTGTTTGTAGACAGCCAAGCGGCGATAAAATCCATGCAGTCGTCCACGATCAGTTCCAGAAGTGTCCTGGCGAGCAGGGAAGCATTGGACTCACTATGCACGACCAAGTCAGTGCGGTTCTACTGGGTTCCCAGCCATCAGGGCATTGAAGGAAATGAAGCGGCGGACGTCTCACTCAGAAGGCTACAGAGCGATCTAGAAAAGCTGACTAGACTAGAAAACGAGAGCAGGTGGAGGAGCACGACCAACTGCAGAGTCTCAAAAATCATATGCAAAGAACGCAGCGAGAAACTCAGCCACTATCTGCTGCACCTTCCACGGAAAGATTGCAGACTGCTGGTGGGAATACTAACAGGTCACTGCCTGGCTGCATCACACGCAGCCAAACTAAACATCACAGACAGGAACATATGCAGGAAATGCGATGACCCTGGGGCTATTGAAACCCTAGAACATCTAATCTGCAGCTGCCCGGCTCTCCCACTGGCCAGGATAAGGTACCTGGGCGCACCGACGCTGACATCGCTAGAAGATGCCTCCAAGAGGTCGCCAAAGGAACTGCTGGCCTTCGCCAAGAACACCTCAATCTTGGGTGATATACAACCCCCAATAGCACCCGCGTAAAGGTCCATAATCAACCGGATAACTAAGGGCCATATTGGCCTATGGGAGACCCCAGGAGGGTCGTCCGGGTTAACATAACCTAACCTAACCTAAATTTTTGATTGAACTATCACCAATTCTGATAGTTGTTTACAAAAAACACCTGATTCATGAGAGTGGCTAATCACTTTTTAGGTTCTTGGTCACATTTTGTTAGGTAAGCTCCACAGAAACGAAGTAAAGAGCAGATTCCTGTCAGTAATATTCCGCGGTGCTGAAGACAGGCCTTTAAGTCCAAAAATTGAATTTTTCCGTTGGTGGGAACATGCGACAATGATACAATTAAGAGGCCTGTGGATAGAAGAAGACAATGATGGGGCCGTATTATTGTTACCGTACTTGGCAGAGTTTCATTTACAAAATACTGAAATTATTCGGGGTATGCACGCTGTAGCGAATCAAACAATAAATTCTATTTAAAGTTGAGCGACCAAACCATTCCTGAATATAATATTTCAATTTAAATAGGTCTGATTGCGAACAACAAAATGGTAGCACAAATACTTGCAATGGGCCACAAAGAACTTTTAGGATGCAATGTTGTAAAACTTCCAAAGTGTCACTTGGAAATTATAGTCAGCAGCACGTAATTTTTGTACGGTGGAGCCAACTATAGCTTCATATATATCAAACTACGCCTTAAAATGCTCCAAAAGCAATTAGGTGCTCTTAATGAAACTCTCAAATTCACCGTTTTCCACATTTATAAAGTAATCGCTCATTATTTCGGTAGTTTCTTTAAACATTCAATAAAAATGCGTTTGCTTTCTTCTTATTTTTCAATCGGTTTGTTCACATTTTCAGGCCGAAAAGCTGACAAAATGATGCAGAAAAAATGCGGCTCAAGTGTCAACGCCTAGCATCATTTTTCCGCAACTTCGACCATTGTCGAAGAATCATTATGCTGTACTGCAAAAATGCTAAGAGAGATTTGCGGATGGAAGAAGGTTTTCTAGTATTTTTTTAAAATATTGGAATTATTCCGGGTATCGATATGTTATCGATAGAAAACAGCTGTTTTTGTGGCAAACAAGAACTTTAATTTAAAGTTTAGAGCAATTGAGCAACAATATCTAAAAAAGATAGCCATAGCAGAGAATGTCTTAATAGTCAAATTTAATTTTGGTCAAAAGAAATAGAAAGTTTCAAAATATGAAGTGGAACCTTTTGGGCGATTTTTATATATAAGATGTTATCGGATTCCATTTGCTTTTACATATGTTTTTTACATCTGTTTTCTATATTTCACATTAACATAATCGTTTTACATATGCATATAAAAATAGTTGCAGGAATGTGTGTGCAAGAGAGAGAATGTGAATGAGTAAGCGCTTGAAAGGCGTTGCGTAGCCTCTGAAATTTAATTTATTTCTTCTGGCCATAATAATGATCCCACTTGTCCCAGATTCGAAAATCTGGTCGAGTTCTGATATTTATTTCGTGTGTGTGGAACGAACCTAAAAGAGTGCGACCAAGATCCTAAGACATAATTTTTCACTTTCATGATTCAGCTGTTTTGTAAACAGCGCCAGACGGAGGCTCCAAAATTTCAAAATTATCAAAATGCTTATTTTCCGTGATCCGCTTTATCTGCCGTTTACACCGAGGCTGCGTATTCCCAGTAACGTACTTTTTTTCATATGTTTCAAAGGGCCCTTGTGATGGTACAAAGTAGCGTCAATTTCCGATGCAGGTGCGTTCATATGTTATATTCGATTGGTGTTTGTTTTTTTTTGCGCATATCACCAATTTTCGTACCTTTCTGCTTATCAGCGTAACTATCACCAGTAATAACATTAAAAAGCCGCAGATAAAAAGTTAAATTTCGCGGCGTAAATTTTATTTGTAATAGCTTTTTTACACTACAGTGAGTTACCACATTTATCGATATGTAACTCAAAAAATCAGAATTTGAATTTACACTATGCCAAAGTTGAGTTATTGAGTTATTGAGTTTCGGCTGCTGGCACGTGCTTGTGTACATAAATTTTGTTTTATTTAATTTTAATTATATAAACGACCAAGAGTTAATGAATTTCTATGTCGCAGAGCAAGATAAGATAACAACGCTGCAATGCATGGAGTTGGCGACGATGTTTGCAGCAACTGTGGAGTATTTGGATAAAATTTCCAAGAAACGCATTTGGACATTGCGAATAACCTTGGAATCCATTTTTGAAGGAAAATTTCCGCAGGGAAATGGCACGGCTGCAATTGCAACTATGTTGATTTTTGTCTATATGTATATGTACATTACATATGTACCAAAATTAAACTTTTCGCAATTGTTTATAATAATTTAATTTATATTTATTTATAATAATTCAATTTAGCGTTTGGCTAAGTTTTTTCGACCGAATTTTGGAAATCGACCACTTTGTTCATATGGTTTTTAATAATAAAATTGGTTTAACCCTTAAACATATAGCATTTAGCATTTACAACCACCTAAACTCTGCTAACCTGTAATTTTAATTTTAATTTTTTGTTTCAATTTTATTATACTATATCTTTAGTTCTCTTCCTAATTTATATGGCATTATTAGCAGATAATTGTTAATTAATAAATAAATAAATAAATAAAGAAGTATTGGTTTTAACAATTGTATGTACCTTTTTCCCCAGCCATATTGTTTACGCGCCAAATTTTAAATATTGAACTGCCAATTTTTGTTGTAACTAGTGGTGATAATTCCACGACAGGCAGATCAGGGTTGAAATATTCAAAAAATCGGACAAACTCAACTAAACGCAACCAAAACTAAACTTTTTTGCCACCTCTTTTTTGTCCCCTATGCTTCCCCATGTAAACGAAACTCGAGTTTTGCCCGAAACTCAATAACTCAACCGTAGTGTAGATAGGCTATAATATAAAAAGGTTATTATGGGCATCATTACAATTAACGAAGAAATCCAATGATGCGGCTCAGTCTAAAAATGTTATGAGCAGAAAATATATGGATGAAATTGTATTCATACATAACTGTTTTATATATGCTTAGAGTTTTATAAATTATTATGAAAAGGAATATTACAAGTACATATAATCATTTATATTTCCTTTAATTTTATTACCGACATGAAAAATCTTTTGTACTTGCGAAAATGTCATACATAGTGTGTTTGTTTATAAATTGATTCTGTTGTGCCTAGTATCCAGAAAGAAGAAATTTCTGCTAGCAAACTATGTTTGCTTTCGGTTGAACGTAGGAAGTGCACAGAGCCAAAAAATATTAGTGTTCTGAAATGGAATGAAATGGACTTGAGTTCATTTTAGCAGATAGAAGACACTCGAGGGTTCTAAGATCATCGAAGCATAGCAAGGACCTGGAAGCAGCTGATGTTAAGCTGTGTTCACCGCAGCCTCACAGAGCTCACCAAAGTGGGGAGAGCTGGGAACAATGAAATGCCAATCGATGTGATCCACGACGCAAAAGTTCTGAACTGCCTTTAAATGCTTTTCGACAATAAACAGCTTGTTCAACTCTGCAAACTCAATCTAAGATCCCAAAAAATTGGGCCTCTCCCTGAATAATTACAGAATTCATCGCTTGAGCCCGAGTGAACGGTGGGGTCCACAATTCCTGCAAGCTTCAAGAACATGGCCTTGCTGCCAACGTATATGTATAGGCAAAAGAAACTTTTGATGGAAGGTCTGGTCCGCACATTACTTTTCTAAAAGAACGGACTGCAAAAATCAATGCTTATAATAGAAAAAGCCATGATATCTAGAAGACGTGGTTGGGCGTCAAAAAATCTGGTGAAGGTTTACGACCGTCTTGCGTCCTCCAACCGTCTAACACACATCCCAGCATAAAAGTTCTGCGCATGGAAAATCACAATTGCATCCTATTTGACGTCATGGCGCCTTGGAGGGATGATTGGGTGCCACGCGCTGTAATCAGGAAATTAATTCGACAGCCGTCCACCGATACGTAACAGTCCATGCTTGTCCAGAAATATCACGAAATACTTTCCAGCATGCATCGTCTCGTTTGCTTGTCAATCTGAGTACTACTTTCGCAATGACACGAGCCGAACATTTTGCAAAAAAACTTTGCATCGGTATGATACGAAGATCTATTCTGATTTTGTTCGCTAGCACTTTTGTCGGATCTAAGTACTAGGCTTAAGCCCGTATAGAAAAATCGTACTTTTTTCGACCGTACTTTCGTGACTAAACCTTAATTCACTTTAATAAAACAAATGGATATTATTTATTCTGTAAGTAATTCTTTTCCATTTCGTAGATTTTTCCATTTTAAGCAGGGTATCCAGCACCGCGGAAACTAAAAATTACTGCCAAACTTCATATAAAAAAAACGGGGCCAGTAATTTTTCGTTTGTGTTTTCCTGGAGTCAGTATCCAGCAACGTAAACGGGATCCATGAATTTTTATCGATAGTATCGTGTGGACTGTGAGAACAGCTGATAGGGGTGCCAGTAAAATATATGTGCCTATTTTTACTGGAGTCAAAGTGAAAGGTGGGGGCAAAATTTGTGCGCAAAACCAAAAAAAGATATGCAAATGTTTAAAGTGAGGAGAGGATTGCTTTAATAAAAGCAGTTGAGGCAATACCATGTCTTTGGCGGATCACGGAAAATGAGCATTTTGATAATTTTGACATTTTGGCGCCTCCAACTGTGCTGTACTTCTTACAGAAATATGTGCCTCTACCAACACAATCACTTCATCGTCAGAATTACTTTTCTTCCTGTTTTTAATTTGAGTTTAATTTTTAAAATTGGCGCTGTTTAAAAAACACAGCTTATTCATGAGAATGGCAAATCACTTTTTAGGCTCTTGGTCACACTATTGTATTCGAGTTCCACACATCCGAAATAATGAACAGTTTCCGTGCAGTAAAATTTCGCGGTGCTGGATAAACGCCTTTAATAGATTAAGCTGGGTATCCAGCACCGCGGAAACTAAAAATTACTGCCAAACTTCATATAAAAAAAACGGGGCCAGTAATTTTTCGCTTGTGTTTTCCTGGAGTCAGTATCCAGCCACGTTAACGGGATCCCCCAAATTTTTATCGATAGTATCGATATCCACACGAATGTGGACTGTGAGAACAGCTGATAGGGGTGCCAGTAAAATATATGTGCATATTATTACTGAAGTCAAAGTGAAAGGTGGGGGCAAAATTTGTGCGCAAAACCAAAAAAAGATATGCAAATGTTTAAAGTGAGGAGAAGATTGCTTTAATAAAAGCAGTTGAGGCAATACCATGTCTTTGGCGGATCACGGAAAATGAGCATTTTGATCATTTTGACATTTTGGCGCCTCCAACTGTGCTGTACTTCTTCTTACAGAAATATGTGCCTCTACCAACACAATCACTTCATCGTCAGAACTACTTTTCTTCCTGTTTTTAATTTGAGTTTAATTTTCAAAATTGGCGTTGTTTACAAACCACAGCTGATTCATGAGAGTGGCAAATCACTTTTTAGGCTCTTGGTCACACTATTGTATTCGAGTTCCACACATCCGAAATAATGAACAGTTTCCGTGCAGTAAAATTTCGCGGTGCTGGATACAGGCCTTTAATAGATTAAGCTGGGTATCCAGCACCGCGGAAACTAAAAATTACTGCCAAACTTCATATAAAAAAAACGGGGCCAGTAATTTTTCGCTTGTGTTTTCCTGGAGTCAGTATCCAGCCACGTTAACGGGATCCACGAATTTTTATCGATAGTATCGATATCCACACGAATGTGGACTGTGAGAACAGCTGATAGGGGTGCCAGTAAAATATATGTGCATATTATTACTGAAGTCAAAGTGAAAGGTGGGGGCAAAATTTGTGCGCAAAACCAAAAAAAGATATGCAAATGTTTAAAGTGAGGAGAAGATTGCTTTAATAAAAGCAGTTGAGGCAATACCATGTCTTTGGCGGATCACGGAAAATGAGCATTTTGATAATTTTGACATTTTGGCGCCTCCAACTGTGCTGTACTTCTTACAGAAATATGTGCCTCTACCAACACAATCACTTCATCGTCAGAATTACTTTTCTTCCTGTTTTTAATTTGAGTTTAATTTTCAAAATTGGCGTTGTTTACAAACCACAGCTGATTCATGAGAGTGGCAAATCACTTTTTAGGCTCTTGGTCACACTATTGTATTCGAGTTCCACACATCCGAAATAATGAGCAGTTTCCTTTCAGTATAATTTCGCAGTGCTGGATACAGGCCTTTAAGTTCAAATTTTTCTGCAAGAAGTTTGTGGAGGTGGATTTAATAGCCTATTCACACTGAGTACCGTTTTCCGTTTTCCGCCTATTTCCTAGACGGTGTGTAAGGTTTTGCCGTTCCGAAAATTTCCCAGTTAGCTCCACCGTCTAGTTTGAATGTTCTTAAGCCGCACGTTTCTATGCGATAATTAGCCGATGGTTTTCAAATGCGACTCTGAAAAATTGGCATTCACAACAAAAAAATGGAATTCACTGTGAATATGGAACCATTGAATGAAAAAAATAACTTATATTCTCCAGAAAATAGCAAGGAGCCAGGTGGTATTTCAATAGCATTTGTAAAATTTTCAGCTAGAGATGCTATGATTCCTTTGCGAGAAGAATGCAAATTAATAAAATGAATCATATGTAGTTATAAATTTTTATATTTGTTTTGCAATGGCAGATCTGAATATATCTGCAGATAAATTCAAATCCCGCTGCTCATGTTGCTCACATTAATTAAGCATAAGCCAATTCTCATTAATGGAGCTGTTGTGTTGTTCCTTCAATATTGGCGAAGCTTCGATCTGTTGTGCAAGGCTCGAACTAAAATATACATATTGTCGAATCGTTGTAATTTTCTGGAGATCCGATGTTCACATACGCAAATCTATACCTGAAGTAAATTGAAATGGAATAAATTTGGAAGACTATGCTTGTAGAAACTCCCAACTATAGTTTATTGCACTATTGTGCTTATTAAACATATTGTGCAGTATGCAACAGCACATTATTATTCCGCTGTAATCGCTTCTTTATCCTTTCGTCCAGCAACGTGATTAGTTGTTGCAAGAAATTATTTTACTGTTGAACCATAGTTAAAACAATTGCAAAATCTTCCATATCCATTTTATCTAAACAAAAATAAGAAAATCTTCCACTCAAAAACTCAGTTTTTGTTATTGTCATCAGCTGTTAGACGGTGTCAGTGTGAATCGGAGTTTCACCGTCTGTCAAAAATCCCAACGTTCCCCCTTGACGGACTCAGTGTGCAGAGGGTATAAATTTCGACAGATCAGATGCGTATAGGTAATTAGGTAAACTACATCAAATCAATTTCCGTTACAGGAGTACCCAAGGTTGTGTTACATATAAAAATTATTCCTTTGTGAATAATGGTTGATATTGACATCTGGTCACACATATATTATTTCCTCGAATACTTAAAACAAAAGGAAATTTAAGTATTACAAAACAAAATAAACATGGATCATTTCAGTTTTGGTGGAGTGGACTTAACAAGGGGGCAGGTTTTTCAAGTTTTAATACGTATATCTGTTGCTTCGATGGTTACATATTATTCTGTTAAATGGATGATGAACCAGCTTGATCCTACCAGTAAAAACAAGAAAAAAGCCAAGGGTCTTGCAGAAGAACAATTAAAAAGGTAAATATTTTTGTTTTTTTAATAAATATTTTTTCGTATTATTGTTTTGATTTTACAGGTTAGGTGAAAATGATGGATTGAAAATTAATGCCAATGACTTTAATGACTACGAATTGATGATTGCGTCACACCTCGTTGTTCCAGCTGACATTACTGTCAGGTGGAGCGATATAGCAGGATTAAATTTGATTGTTCAGGAGCTGCGTGAATCTGTTGTTTTACCAGTTCAACATAAAGATTTATTCAAAAGCTCCAAACTGTGGCAGGCCCCAAAAGGTGTACTTCTTCATGGGCCACCTGGTTGCGGAAAAACTTTAATAGCGAAAGCCACGGCAAAAGAGGCTGGTATGCGCTTTATCAATCTGGACGTAGCCATTCTAACTGATAAATGGTACGGGGAATCACAAAAACTTACGTCGGCGGTTTTTTCACTAGCTACAAAAATCGAGCCTTGTATAATATTCATTGACGAAATTGATTCGTTTCTTCGGGCCCGTAATTTAAATGACCACGAGGCCACCGCAATGATGAAAACACAATTTATGATGTTATGGGATGGTCTAAGCACGAATTCCAATTCGACAGTGATTGTAATGGGCGCAACAAACAGACCACAGGATTTAGACAAAGCTATTGTTCGCCGAATGCCAGCACAATTTCATATTGGTCTTCCATCTGAAAGTCAAAGAAGAGAAATACTAAAACTAATATTAGAGGCTGAGGAATTAGGTCAGGATGTTGACTTGAATCGTCTGTCTAAGCTTACCAACGGGTTTTCAGGTTCAGACCTTCGAGAAATGTGCCGAAACGCATCCGTTTTTAGAATGAGACAACTAATTGAGGCTAAAAATGCTTCATGCTCTAGTATATCAAATATAGATAAGATTAATTTGCATATTACAATGGATGATTTGCTCAGCTCACATTTAAAAATTAAGGAGTCTAAAATGCACACCGGTAGCTTGTTTTTAGAAAATAGAATTGAACTAGATTAAGTTAAGCACCACATATTATATGCTTAATAAATAAATCTATAGCCTTAAGCTGGGTATCCAGCACCGCGGAAACTAAAAATTACTGCCAAACTTCATATAAAAAAAACGGGGCCAGTAATTTTTCGTTTGTGTTTTCCTGGAGTCAGTATCCAGCAACGTAAACGGGATCCATGAATTTTTATCGATAGTATCGTGTGGACTGTGAGAACAGCTGATAGGGGTGCCAGTAAAATATATGTGCCTATTTTTACTGGAGTCAAAGTGAAAGGTGGGGGCAAAATTTGTGCGCAAAACCAAAAAGAGATATGCAAATGTTTAAAGTGAGGAGAGGATTGCTTTAATAAAAGCAGTTGAGGCAATACCATGTCTTTGGCGGATCACGGAAAATGAGCATTTTGATAATTTTGACATTTTGGCGCCTCCAACTGTGCTGTACTTCTTACAGAAATATGTGCCTCTACCAACACAATCACTTCATCGTCAGAATTACTTTTCTTCCTGTTTTTAATTTGAGTTTAATTTTTAAAATTGGCGCTGTTTACAAAACACAGCTGATTCATGAGAGTGGCAAATCACTTTTTAGGTTCTTGGTCACATTACATTAGTTGAGTTCCACACATCCGAAATAATGAGCAGATTCCTTTCAGTAAAATTCCGCGGTGCTGGATACAGGCCTTAACAAGGTAATCGTTGTTTCTCTTTCTATCCCACACTCACTATCAAAGAGGAAAACAGCGATAGAAATTGCTTTCCTTAGCGAGCCATAGCGTACCAGAGGGTCCCCTGACTTCATCCTGAATGCCAGCAAACAGGCTTCGCTAGAGGTCGACACCCAGTTGTTATCGGTGCCGATGTTAGCGTGGGCTGAGGAGTGGGGAATCATCGCCACGAATGCTAGACGTAGGTCCATGCTGGAAACCATCGCGCTCCTTAATCAGGACGTGCAGTATACATTCTCCAGAGCAGGATTCGGATCGGTCGTCGATCTTACCGTCTTCAACAGCTCGCTCTTCAATTGATCGGACAATATGGCGCTTGTTTGCAATACCGGGCAACAGATACTCAACGTCGATTCAAATGCACCGAGAAGAATATGTTTTCTTGCTGATAGTATTAACACGGCGCTGTTCACGGATCTGATGACCGAGCTTCTTGTGTGTTCTTGTGGAACGAGAGCCTAGCCGAGCTACGCCGGGAATGTAATCATAGTGCATGATCGTGGGCTACCAGCACTCGCGCAGAAGCACTGCGTTTTCATTTTAGCAGTCTACCTTCACAGACTGCAGAAGGGCTCTCAAAGCCGCCATAAAGGACAGTAAACCACAATGCTTTCTGCCGCGCAGGACCCATGGGGAAGGACATATCGTAGTGTCCGACAGCAGTTTAAGACTTAGTTTTCTCTACTGAGTGCATCTTAGCAGATGATGTGTCTGTTCTAGTGGTGGCGAAAGACTTGTCTGTCGTAGCGACGACTTCCAACGAGTCAATTGCTCCCATTATATATTGGATTGAGTTGGTCAATTGCTCCCATTCAATATTGGATTGAGTTGGTCGGACTTGAACTCGCACTTCAGAAGACATCCAACATTACAGTGGCAGGCACACTAGAGGAATCAAAGCGATCGGTTAAATACCTTAGTGTCATGATTGACATAAGACTATGTTTCTGAGAGTACTTGGCCTATTTGAACCTGGCCGATGACAACTTCTGACGAACGGGTATGATTGGTCAACACGGAAACGCTTGGTAAAGGCTTTGAGCTCACCAACTCATCCCATCTATCGACGTGTGGGTGCAAAGGAAGGACGGCCAGGCCAACTTCTACTGCCACGGCTACTTGGACCGATTCGGGCACGAAGATCCTACAGAGTGTACTATTCTTGTGTGGCAGGTTCGTAGCATAGCGAAAACAGCTGAAAAACTTCCTGGTAACCTGGTGCCGTACATGCAGCAGTCACCGAATAACTGGGAAATGACCAGCGCTGTTGAGCGCTGGAGAGGCTAGCTTCACTACATATAATTTTCATGCCTTGTTGAAGATTCATGAAGAAGCCAAGAGTTCGGGATAAAAGAGAGGGATTGAAGAAGAGATTGAAGAAGAGAGTTAGTTCACATTTTCGCCGATAGGGGGCGCCACCTGAATCCCTTTTCATTACTACTTAGTTGGCGCCCCCTATCGGCGAAAATGTGAACTAACTTTAATCTCAGTCATCTTTTACTCGTGTCTAATTAGACTCCAAAATAGATCTCGATCCTCTCACTTACACTCTCTCTCCTCCCTCTTATTTATTTTGCCTCTTACTTATACTCTCTCCTCCCTCACATTTAAGATGGACCGGTTTGCTCGATTCAAACAACCCTCAAACAGGTGTTTCATCCCTTTGAAATGAATCTGGTAATAGTTTAGAGGTAGTTTTTTTAATGTATTTCTTGTAAAAGGGCCTCAATGTCCTTAAGTCGTTTTTTCACTTTCTTTTTCGTTGTCTGTTTTTTGTATTCCTAACAATGCCCTATAGTTGGTTGCCTATATAATAGCTACTCACAGCTATAAGCTATTATAAAAACTAGTGAGCTGTAAACAAAGATGGACGACCATGAGATCATTTTTGTAAATTCACAACCGGAATCAACCATAAATCTTGACTCTCAGCCAGACTCCGTGGACCTTTCCTTGATTTTTGGGATTAAGACTCAAAACGCTCTGGAGAGAGATCTCGATAATTTAAATGCTATGTATGAGATTTAATGGGATGATGATGATTTCATAATTGCAATGTCAAATCCTCATTCATCATACCTTTTCCCGGTTGATGACGACATTTTTGATTTGGTTTATGAAAGGCATCGCCTCCTGGACCTACTTCGGGATGAAGATAACGCTGAATTAATAGCTGCGGTGGAAAGAGCTGAGGCTGAATTTTAATATTACGATTATAGTTATAATATAAATATTTTATGTATTTGTCTAAAAATAATAAATAAAATACTAAATTTATCCAATATTTATTTTCAATGGTTTCTTTTTTACTTTTGATTGGCAGAATGTCACTTTTTCTTATTACACGTTACATCCTCAAAGAGAATCAGGGGATTCATTTGAAACTGGTTTCCAAGTTAGGATAACACAAAAAGAATATGTGGATTTCAGGTAGAATACATGAACAGGTGCATTTATTGGTTCAATTTCATATTCTATTATATAAGGTACATTTATCTAAAGCCATATACATATATTTAAAGAAATGTCCAGAATTTTGTAATTCTTAGTATATAATTTGTTATTTATTTGTTTTAATTCGTTGCAATGCGTCAATAAAATATGCATATTTAAATCAAATCTTAGCCAAAACAGCTTAGTTCCAGGAAATAAGCAACATTGATAAAATTATGATTTTGATTTTGAGTAACTAAAGTTGTGGACTTTTAATGTGTGTTTTTTCTGTCCATTAGGAGAATTAAAAGATTTTTTTACACAACACAACTCGCAATTAAATGCACTCATTTCGAACTGAAAATAAACTAAATCATCTAAAGAACTGAAGTCCTTATATGAATATTATCATAGCTACAAACGGTATACATTTCATTCTGTTTATTTAATGTTTTCATGTCGACTATGTACACATAGACAGAAAATGAAACTACCCTGCAGTACCAGCCGTGAGCGATGACGAATGTCAACGACAATGTCATCTAGGCGTTGACGCCCGCTATGCCGAACCCTTTATTTTCTCTCTGTTTCCTTCTTTTCCGCGCGATCATAATAGATCGGCTCTGCCGATCGGTCGAAGTACAAGATAATTTGGTTTTTTTTTCTCTTTTCGTCTCTTTTGCGCCTGCGTCGGCAGAGCATTCTTGCTTTGTTCGCCTTGCATTTGCCTATTACGTTACATTGTTACAATTGTGCGGAAAGAGTTGGTAGCGAAAATGCAGTGATTTAGTGAAAAATATCTATAATATTAATTACTACCAGGTAAGTGCATTGTTTAAATAAACAAAATGAGATATACGCGTGTAAATAATGAAAATATCAGTTGTATATAATGTTGAATTTGTGAAATTTCGAAAAAACTAAGTATTCAATATAAAATGATTCACATTGTATTTATTTACAATGCAAAGGCCTTCGGCTTGTTAGAGGTATTTAAGAGCTAGGATTTGTATATTTACATATAAATATAAATTAACTTTGGAGATGTTTTCTATGGTTGGGTTTTCGAGGATGGATATGGGGCATGTGTTTTGGAAGATTTGGTTTTTAAGGTGTGAAACTGCGGTGCAGTTCGTGAGGATATGTTTAATATTAAGGTCGTCTGTTGTGTGGCAGTTAGGGCAGGGTAGGATGTTGCCAGGGTTGTAGTAGTGTTGTTGTGTGAATCGTGTGTGTCCTAGTCTGAGCCTAATTATCTTAATTTGGTCACTACGTGTGATCCTTTTTTGATTCATATTTTTTAGGTACAGGTTTGTGTATGTTAGGTTTGGGTTTAGTTGTTGGTACCATCTGTTGCAGAGATCTATGTTTCGTTTGATTTTTTCTGCTAGTTCATTGGCAAGGAATTTGATTATGTCTGTTGTGTTAAGATTGAGAGTGTAATGTAGGGGCATATGATATGTGGATTTGGCTGTAGTGTCGGCTAGCTCGTTACCTTCAATACCACAGTGGCTAGGTATCCAAAGGAGTTTTATTTTAGGGGCGGTTGTGGTGAAGAGGGTTCTAATGGTACTAGGATATAAATTATTGTTGTTGATGTTGGAGATGGATTTAATCGATAAGAAAAGGGGGAAATTGCCATTGGGGGGTGATTTTTTTGTTTGGAGGTGGGAGGTAGGGAATGTTGTGTTCTTTGCATGAGATAATGACTTTTTCCAGTGTTGACGTTAATTTACTTATTTTTTTGTTTCCGTTTTTTTTAATGTATTTGTGGAGAGGTGAGTTTAAACTGTTTAGTACTGTTTAGTAGGTTTTGGCTGTGATAAGGTCTCTTTTTTGTTCTATTGTGGGTATGTTTGATTCGAAGAGCAAATTGGGTATAGGGGTTGAGCGTAGTGCTCCAAGGGATGTGCGGATTGCAGCGTTAAAGAAAGGTTTAAGTTTATTAATCGTTGATTTAGGGGCGTGGCCGTAGATAAAGAGTGCATAATCTATTTTTAATATTAGGGTTGCTTTAGTTATATTTAAAAGTGTGTGTGTGTTACAGTTTAGTTTAGGGCTTGTGTTCGGTTTTGCATCACTGGTCCCAAGGTGCCAAAACTCTCCAATCTAGGCTCTCTCGGACCATTGGCGTTCGTGCGTACCCACAGCATAGGTCTTGCGAGCGGCGTGCGTGGGAGAGAGAGTTAGTCTGCTTGCGAACGTCACCGAACACAGCATCACACCGATCTAGAAGACGCCGCTATCTACTGCTGTTGTCAAAACCATTTGAAATCGTCTATCATTAAATTTTAAATTAAATATCACCAAAGTGTTTGCACTGGCTCCGGGAACCCCTCCTCATTGTCCTCTGGATATTCTGCTTATATTCACGGGACACAACTATTCATGGTGGCCCATGAGGGGAACCCAGCCGCAAAACACTAACAATTTCACGAACATGTTTCGACGCAGTTAAATCGCGGGCGAAAGGGTGCAATGGAGGAATGCAATAACCGCAATAACTGTACAACCAAAGCAAGCGGTGCTTGCGCTTGATGCCCCGCTCTCTTCGCTAACGTTTCAGTGCTTGCATTGCTGTACGCCTCGCTCTCTTCACCCACGGCTCAGCGCCCTCGCTTTCTTCGCCGTCAGCTCTTCGCTAATCTCATTGCTTGCGTTTGGTGAGGGTAAGTAAAGAGAGTTTGAGTGAGTTTGTGTGCGAGATCAGTACCTAGAGTTTCTTAACGAATTTTTTATTGAGTTGTGCAAGCGTTAAAGTTTAACGTAATATAAATATGACGGATCCAGATTCGAAGCATTTGCCATTACAAAGGCTGGTGAGGGTGCAGAAAGATCGCCACCAGTCTTTAAAATCCACATTACAGAACTTTAGGAAAGATTCAGACTCGAGGAAAACGCGTATTTACTTTCAGAAGCGTATGGAACAAGTGGAAGGCTTGCGGAGGGCATTTCGTGAAACTCACGAAGAGCTTCTCAATTTGGATGGGTATGACGAGTCGGATTATTGTACGAAAATGTTTTCTTCCGAGTTTGAGGAACGTCATATGGAAGTGGTCTGTGTCTTAGCTGAGGAGTCCGAGAAGCGGTTTCCTGCAGCGGCAAACCTGCCCACCCTCTCATCCGAAAGACACACTGTCACACCAGAAGTTCACTTAAAAATGCCACACATGCCAGTTCCCAAATTTTCTGGTGCGTGTATTGATTGGCCAGGGTTTTATGACGCGTTCTTGAGCTTGATCCATGACAACTCTACTTTAAGCGGTGTGCAAAGGTTGCATTTTCTCAAGGAGGCTCTCCCGCCAGGTCGGGACAACGATATTCGCCAAATGCAGCTCACGGACGGTAATTATACGGTGGCGTGGAATATGATGGTCAAGAGATACAACAACTCTCGCCTAGTATTTTCACATCATATGAACGCCATCTATGCTCTTCCCAGACTGCAAAAGGAGACTGCAGAGTCCATACGGACTATGCTCAGCACGGTCAATGTCTGCCTGGCTGCGTTCCGCCGCATCCAAGCCTTGGATGGGGAGCGCAACCACTGGCTGGCCCACTACTTGGCATCAAAGTTACCAAAGGAGACTCATACGGCGTGGGAGCATCATCAAGGCAGCAGCTCCACCGTGCCCTCGTTCACGGAATTAGAATCGTTTCTGAACGACCGGCTTTTCATAATGGATGCGATCGAGAACCGCAGCTCATCGTACGACTCCAATACTTCGCCGGGCTCGTCAGACTCCACTAAGCGTGTTCGAGTACATAACGTGCAGGACCGACCCAAGCGCTCAACTGTCCAATGCCTTCACTGCAACGGCGACCACATTCTACGTCGTTGTCCAGCCTTTCTGGCCCTAGACTGCTACAAGCGCAAAGACATTGCGAACAAAGCGAAATTGTGTCTTAATTGCTTAAGCCGATCCCACACACTTTCTCGCTGCACCAGCACTAAGGGTTGTCAAGTGTGCGGGCAACGGCACCATACGTTGCTACATTTCCCCGTCACTTCACAAGGTCAACCCTCGAACCTGTCGCTACCGAGTACTGCCCGGCCTACGACACCGCAGTCAATCATGCCTTCGACCAGCAATCCAGTTTGCCCACCTGGTCAATCACACAGTGAGTCATATCGTTGCTTTTCAGCCACTTCGTCGGACACTCCTAAGAGGCAGATTCTCCTCGCAACCGCGCGTATCCTCATACGGATTCCGATCAATGGACTTCAAGCTGTCATCAATGCTCTCATCGACCAGGGATCCGAGGCAACAATTGTAACCGAGCATGTGGCACAGTCCCTTCATCTAAAAAGAACGGGTACCCGCGCCTCCATTATTGGGGTGGGTCAGGGGGGTGCTCGCCGCAGCAAGTATATGGTGAACTTTCAAGCGTTCAGCAACATTAATCCACAGTTTTCTTTAGATATCGGCTCGGCATATGTGCTCAGTACATTAACGTCGTATCTACCTAGTGAAAGTTTCTCTCCGAAGCGCTGGGATCACATCCAGGGACTCCAGCTGGCAGACCCTCAATACTACCGATCAAAACGAGTTGATTTGATATTGGGAGTTGATGTGATGGCACAAATCATGTTGCCTGAAACCAGGATTGGAGGGCCTAACGAACCTATGGCGCAGAACACGCATTTTGGTTGGATACTATCAGGACAAACGCACGGGATGGAAGGAACTGCTCAGCTACGGTGCCATCAAATATCTGTAGAGACGGAATCGCTACTGAGGAGGTTTTGTGAGGTCGAAGCTGTACCGGAACGATCCACAGTCACCGAAGAGGATCTGTGGTGTGAATCGTTTTTCCAGAAGACATATGTGCGCAGGCCAGATGGACGCTACGTAGCAAGGCTTCCGTTCAAAACGTATCGGGATCCAAGCATGGTTCTAGGAAGATCTCATCAAATGGCACTCAATCGTTTCTTGCAGATGGAAAGGAGGCTGTCTAAGGCCCCTGAGCGATGGAAGCGATATAGCGACGAAATAGAGGAGTACTTCGCATTGGGTCAGATCAGTCCGGCGGTGGGCACTGAACGCGGTTTGACCATTCGAAAGTCCAGCCATGCACACATCACGTCGTGCGTGCTGCCACACCACGCCGTCTTTAAGGAGGAGAATATGTTCACAAAGCAACGTATCGTTTTCGATGCTTCTGCCAGAACTAGCAATGGACGCTCATTGAACGATATACTTTGCACAGGTCCTACGCTTCAAAACGACATGTCTTCGGTGATCCTGAATTGGCGGAAATATCGCTATGTATTCACAGCGGATATACAGAAAATGTATCGTTGCATTGACGTTCACCCTGACGACGCGCAATTTCAGCGGATTTTATGGCGGGCGGAGGATGGAGTCATCAACACGTACGCATTGTCGACGCTGACGTTTGGAACAGCCTCGGCGCCATACACGGCTATCAGAGTCATTCATCAATTGGCTCAAGATGAACGAGGTTCGTTCCCGAAGGCTGAAGAAGTCCTCATGAACGAGATATACGTGGACGATATCTTATCAGGCGATCACACCATAGAAGGAGCAGAAGTAAAGAGGGCTCAAGTTGAGGCGTCTATAAAATCCGCCTGCATGGAATTGCGCAAATGGTCCAGCAACGATTCGAGGCTGTTGCGCTCGATTCCGGCAGAGCATCGCTGCAGTCAAACGCTATTGAGCTGGGATAACAGTGATCCCATAAAGGCTTTAGGGATGTACTGGCTCCCCAACAAGGACTGTTTTAAGTTCAAAATTAACTTTGAATTTGCAGAAAGTTCAACCAAAAGGACCATATTATCCAGCATCGCCAGGCTCTTTGACCCGCTAGGGTTAATCGCGCCGGTCATCATCTCCGGGAAGCTGATCCTGAAGGAGGTAACCATGGCCAAGACTGCGCGTGCAGATGGTACAAGGGCGTCCCTGGAGTGGGACGAAGCAGTTCCCGAACCTCTCGCAGAGCGATGGAGGGCATTTCGCGACTGCTTGCAGAGGATCGGCGATATCAGCATTGGTCGATGGGTCCATTACTCACCGGAATCGGTTGCGTCGATGCAACTGCATGCGTTCTGCGATGGGTCCTCGACGGCATATGCAGCGGCCGTGTATCTCCGAGTGGAACGTGTCGACGGGTCATGTTTCGCATCCCTGCTTATGGCCAAAGCAAAGGTCACTCCCTCTAAGCCTTTGACCATCCCGCGTACAGAGCTAAGCGGTGCGGTATTAGCCATCAAGCTCGTAAAGTGGATAGTGGCTTCTCAGCGGATATCGTCGCTTCCTATTAAAACATTTTATTGGACCGATGCTACGATTGTCCTGCATTGGTTGCAGGGTGACGTTAATAGGTGGAAAACATTCGTCGCCAACAGAGTTGCCTTTATATTGGAGCATTCTACACCAAATGAATGGGGTCACGTGAGCACAACAGAGAACCCAGCAGACTGTGCGACGAGAGGACTCGCCCCAGAGGATCTGAAGGATTTCAAATTGTGGTGGAAGGGACCAGGTTGGCTCCTGCACGATAAGTCCTCGTGGCCATCCAAACAGGTGTCGGAGATTTCCTTGGCTGACCCCGCGCTGGAAGCCAAATCGGATAAAATGCACGTACACCATGCTGTCCAGGAACTCTCAGTTACGGAGAGGTTTTCTACGTATACTCAAGCTGTAAGAGTCATTGCCTACATTCTGCGATTCAAGCACAACACGTATAACAAGGGAAACCGGCGCACAGGTCCCTTGAGCATTGAGGAGCTAGACCAAGCTCTGTGTAGTATTGTACGCACCGTCCAACTTGAATCCTTCCCGGCCGATCTAGCCGCCGTGAGAAGGTCCGCGCCATTGCCATCCAGGAGCAAGCTCGTAGGTCTGTCACCGTTCATGGACCACGGCATCGCAAGGATAAGGGGACGTTTGCGACACTCAGCTTTGCCATACGCTCGACGTCATCCAATCATTCTGCCGGGCTCCCATCACTTCACAACATTGGTCATCAAGAACTCTCATTGTTCGACACTGCATGGAGGTGCGCAGTTGACTTTGGCGCACGCACGCCAACGGTTCTGGATCATCACTGGAAGGCAGGCAGTTCGTCGAGTGATCAAGAAGTGTATGCGATGTTTCCGGATGCGACCGCCAACGTCCACCCAGCTTATGGGAGACCTGCCTCTTCATCGAGTCAATCCGCCGAGTCGCCCATTCATCGCGACCGGAGTAGATTATACCGGCTCCATAGAGCTCAAGGCAGCGCGTCTACGAGGCACTAGTGTGTACAAGGGCTACATTGCCATCTTCATTTGTCTGGCGACAAAGGCTGTGCACTTGGAAGCGGTGACAGGCCTCACTACAGAGCATTTCTTGCAGGCTCTGGACAGGTTTACAGGTCGGCGAGGGTTAGTCAAAGACCTATATAGCGACAACGGCACCAACTTTGTCGGTGCGGACAATGCTTTGAAGACTGTGCATGCTCAGCTTCGAAAGGACTTTGATGAGATGATCGCACCTAAGTTGGCATCTCAGCGGACAGTTTGGCATTTTATTCCTCCCCAATCGCCCAACTTTGGTGGATTGTGGGAGGCCAATGTAAAGGCTCTGAAACACCACTTAAATCGAGTCATGGCGGATCGGCGACTCACTTACGAAGAGCTGTCGACGGTGCTCATTACTATCGAGTCGTGTCTCAATTCACGCCCTCTGTGCCCGCTCACGGCTGATGCAGACGACTTGGAGGTGCTGACTCCAGCACATTTTCTAATTGGAGACACGATGTTTGCTCCGCCGGAGTATCGGCCCAAAACCACGTCGTTCCGAGAGCAGTTCCTCCTCCAGCAAACAATGATTCGCCACTTCTGGAAGGGTTGGAGTCGCGACTGGTTAGCTCATCTGCAGCAACGGCCAAAGTGGTGCCAGGAAACAGAAAACTTCAAGCCTAACGACCTCGTGCTTGTCAAGGATGATAGACTTTCGCCATCGCAATGGCTGCTAGGGCGTGTAATTGAGCTTCACCCAGGACAGGACTCATTGGTTCGCGTGGTTACACTCAAAACAGCGCAAGGGCAGTTGAAGCGATCGGTGTCAAAGCTATGTCGACTGCCGATTGAGACATAATCGCACTCGCAATACGCACACTCCAATAAGCACCCTCTAATCTTATGAACATATACTGGCGCACACATCTTGCTTTTATCTCTCTTTTCTAGAACCCTCAAATCAAGAAGTTTAGCGGATGGTCGCCGCGGGAACACGGAAATCTTAATGCTAGGTCTAGCATTGGCGGGCGGCATGTTCGGTTTTGCATCACTGGTCCCAAGGTGCCAAAACTCTCCGATCTAGGCTCTCTCGGACCATTGGCGTTCGTGCGTACCCACAGCATAGGTCTTGCGAGCGGCGTGCGTGGGAGAGAGAGTTAGTCTGCTTGCGAACGTCACCGAACACAGCATCACACCGATCGGTGAAGACGCCGCTATCTACTGCTGTTGTCAAAACCATTTGAAATCGTCTATCATTAAATTTTAAATTAAATATCACCAAAGTGTTTGCACTGGCTCCGGGAACCCCTCCTCATTGTCCTCTGGATATTCTGCTTATATTCACGGGACACAACTATTCAGCTTGATAGGCATTTCTTTTTGTTTAAACAACTCTTTTAAAAATCGAACATATTTCTGGAATTTCTATCTTTCCTTATATAATTTCGACCAAATTAATAGTATTTTATAGAATAATCCATTTATTGATAGATCAACCAAATACGGAACACAATGGGGACTGGCACATCCTGGAAAGACATGGAAAGTAAGTCTTTACAAGTCAAAAAACTAAACAAAACCATATTAAATGAATCCATATTATTTCAGTGGCGATGCAATTGAAGTTGCCGAAAGAAATTCAGAGATCCCCAAAACTGACATACATATGTACATAATTGTAGTTTTTAATAAAAGCAAAAGAAAATAAATGAATATACTGCTTAATTATATACGCCTTACTTTTTCATTTAAAGTCTTCACTTATTATATCGTTTTTTTTTTCGAGAACATCATCCCTTGCTGTATGCCTTTTTTTTCGGCTAAAATCTTCACTTATTATGTGCCTTATTTTTTCGAGAAAATCATCACCTATTGTATGCCTTATTTTTCGGCCAAAATCATCGCTTATAGTAAACCTTATTTTTTCGAGAAAATCATCACTTATAGTAAGCCTTATTTTTCGGCTAATATCATCGCTTGTAGTAAGCCTTATTTTTCGGCTAAAATCATCGCTTATAGTAAACCTTATATTTTCGATAAAATCATCACTTATAGTAAGCCTTATTTTTTCGGACTTCTCGATGACCATGTCATCCCCTATGCTCCTAGGACATCGCAATGTTAAAGTGCGCAGTTCATCGTTCCGCGCGTCATCCCTTATGTCAGCTGGGGTGCTCACGCTGAAATCGGTGTGTGCGCACATTTGTAAGCTATGGCCCGTACTGCAGGGTATAATATTTGAAGTATATATGTACATATGTATATATGATTCATTCTCACTCAACAATCAATCATATTTAAGACATCTGGCCTTATATATAAAGGAAAAGAGATGACTAGATATAGCACTGCCCAATTCCAATTTATATGTAAAGAATAAATTAAGAATTCAATGGAATACATCTGATTTGTGTAAGTGAAGAAGAGACAACTAACCATGTACAGACAAATAAGGACAAAAGTTTTACATATGTATAAGTATACAAATATAAAAAGAAACCATTTACAATATACATAGATAAAACATGAGATTACAAGAGTAAACGTGTGGATATAAAGAGTCCTGTTCTTTGAACCAACATCAGTATCAACATCATCTCCAACATCATCAGTCGTAAGATGTACGCAAAACAAATTAAACTTTTTTTGATGTAATTCGAAGAGATGATCTTCGAGGAACATGTCACTACCCTGGAAAACCTAATGATAATTTTGGAGGATCTGCAGGAAAAGGAGCTGCTAAACTCAAAGTTTGGGTTCCATTATAAGCTGTGTCCCTAGAGCGATGACGCTACTGATGGACCTGACACATGTCTGTGTCATACGTTACCGGCTAAACAAGTTCAAGCATTAGAATTCAGTATTATAACTTAAACAAGAGAATTAATCCGAAATCAATAAAATAACATTTATATTACAACAACATTATGTTTTTTATTTCAAACAAATTACACTACTCGACAAATTTCAACTTTTTTTTTCCGCTGTCTCCAAAAATGACTTTTTCTAATAGATTGGGAGATTTAAAATTTTTTTAAGAATTATGGTTTTTTTTTCATGGAGTAGTTTTTTTTTTAAGAATTTTTAAAAAATCTGGTATTTTTTGTCATAGGTAGTGCTTATATTTTTCACATAACTCTCGTTTCATACAACTGGTTGTACTGAACTTTGCAGTTAAAAATGCTGATAAATGCAGCTATAAATCCGACTCAGACACTTTGTAGCAGAAACTTAACGTCTGGCAGATATTAAGCTTCCAAATTGAAATTTCGTCATTTTTTTCGGTATTTTTTACCAGAAATTTTGACTTTGAAACTTCTGGAAAAATCGAAAAAAAAATAAATGAATGCCTTGATTTTTGGTTTTAGATAGACACATTAATTACGCGTCGTTTAAGGTATCGCTTATAAAAATATAAAATCAAACGGCTAAGTTATAACCGTTTGACCAAAACGACCCAAATCTCATTTTATCGGAAAAAATACCGAAAAATACTTGAATTTATTTAAGTGTTATGATACTTAAATATTTTTATTGTTATTGCTTGTTACTATTTTTAAAATGGTTTGTCTGTCTTCTTTTGTCATTTAAGTCAGATTCTTTTATGAGAGTCCACACATAGTCGCCCAACATATTCTCATTCCAAACACCTAGATACCGTCGTTCCATAGCTTTTAATTGTTGGTGAAATCTCTCTCCGTGTTCATCACTAACATCCCCAAGGTTTGGCGGAAAAAGTCTAAGTGGGAGTGCAGGAAATGGTTTTTGAGTGAAATGTTGGCTCCAATTTGTTCATAATTCTTAAGTAGGTCTTGAACGATATTAACGTAATCATCTTTCTGTTACCAAGAAAATTTGTTGTAACCAGTCGGAACGAGTTCCAGGCTGCTTTTTCATTCGTAGATAAAATATTTTCAAATCCACCATCTTTTAGTAGTTTTCGAATTTGGGGGCCAGCACATGAAGTTGACCGGCTTGAGTTGTCCATTTCAATTAGAAAAAAGTGGTATTTTTCGAAAACACACGATCGTATTCTGCTGGAAGTCAGAACTACACTGAGGCAGGGATACTATAGGTACAGAGTTTTTTATGAATAGCTTGAAGAAGAAAGGTCAAATATCTGCGGGACCAGCACCTGTGAAGGAAAAAGGTCAACATTTGACCCTAACAGGTATTTATGTATATTTATCCTCACCAAGGCTTAGGTATAAGGAATAAGGAATAAAACTGTCCACAACATTTACACCCCAAATAAATATGACCAGGTAGGATATATATCCGATATATATAAATACCTAAGACTCGGTAAAATCAAAATTACAGGTCCTTTTTGTTTTTTGCAATCCCATTTTGGAAGTTGGACCAAAAACGTACCGGACGGTATTTTTTCAGATAAAATGAGATTTGGGTCGTTTTGGTCAAACGGCTATAACTTAGCCGTTTGATTTTATATTTTTATAAGCGATACCTTAAACGACGCGTAATTAATGTGTCTAACTAAAACCAAAAATCAAGGCATTCATTTATTTTTTTTTCGATTTTTCCAGAAGTTTCAAAGTCAAAATTTCGGGTAAAAAATACCGAAAAAAATGACGAAATTTCAATTTGGAAGCTTAATATCTGCCAGACGTTAAGTTTCTGCTACAAAGTGTCTGAGTCGGATTTATAGCTGCATTTATCAGCATTTTTTAACTGCAAAGTTCAATACAACCAGTTGTATGAAACGAGAGTTATGTGAAAAATATAAGCACTACCTATGACAAAAAATACCAGATTTTTAAAAAATTCTTTAAAAAAAAACTACTCCATGAAAAAAAAAAAAAACATTCTTCAAATTTTTTAAACATCCAAATCTATCAGAAAAAGTTATTTTTGGAGACAGCGGAAAAGTCGTGTCGACTAGTGTTATCTTAAACATTTTCATGATTAACTTATCATTATAATTAAAATCATTTTTCTTAAATTGTTTTAAAAAACAATTTAATGTTTTTTGTTTGCTGTGAAGAAGCTCACTCACATATTTTCATTCTTTTCGAGTAGTCATTAGCGAGATTAAGGCCATGGAGGCTGCACTGTGGATGATTGTTATTTTTATACCCGGTACTCGAAGAGTAAGGGGTATATTAGATTTTTGGGGATAACGGTTGTGTGTAACGCCCAGAAGGAGGCGTTTCCGACCCCATAAAGTATATATATTCTTGATCGGCATCAATAGCCGAGTCGATATAGCCATGTCTGTCTGTCCGTCCGTACGTCCGTCCGTCCGTCCGTCCGTCCGTCTGTCTGTCCGTATGTCCGTCCGTCTTCATTTGCGCCTATATCTCAGAGACTATTAAAGCTAGAGCAACCAAGTTTGGTATCCAGTTTCCTGTGTGATCACACTACTCCAAATGCATTTAAAAATTTCGCCCCGCCCCCTTCCGCCCCCACAAAGGACGAAAGTCTGTGGCACACAAAATTTTGAAGATACAAGAAAACTAAATACGCAGAATCATAGAGAATGCCCATTTCTATCAGAGTGTTGAATCTGAATCAGATCGGATCATTATTATAGCTACAATGAAGAAAACCATTCCGAAAGTCATCGTTCCCTCTCGCTCTCTCTCACACGCGACCCCACCTGCTTTGCCCATTCGTATTTTGTGTCGCCTAGTTCTCAGAGACTATAAGAGCTAGAGCAACCAAACTTTCTATCCAAGCTCCTGTGATATCAAACCAGCACGAGTTTGTTTCAAAAATTTGCCACGCCCCCTTCCGCCCCCACAAAAGACGAAAATCTGTGGAATCCACAATTTTTAAGCTAAATGAAAACCAAAAACGTAGAATCATGGGAAATTACCATATCTACCAGATTGTCCCTTAGGCGTCCTGGGTCCCGTCCGGCGATTGCCTCGGCTCCCTTGGCGTCGCTGCTGAACCTACAGGTACTCAGAAGGTGCGCTGGACGAGTGTCCCGGCCTTTTGGATACGCTGACTGCAGTCGTCGTACCTTTCCTCCACGCCCCCCCTCGTTTGTCTCCCGTTGTTTAAGGGTGTGGTCCCGCAGGCGTCCAAGGTACCGTCCGGCGATTGCCTCGGCTCCCTTAGTGAAATTGCGTGATGTCGTCGTAGTGTTGTATCTCTTCCCTCGTGTCGCCGTGGCCACGTCTATGTGTGTTTTCCTTCTCCCGCTATTCGAGCCCTAAGAATTCCACCCCCTTGGCCGTCCCCAAGCTCGGAGTCCCGGCAAATTATAAATGTTCTGTAATTTCGACCCTGGCGGGACTGAGAGTTATAACCCGATCCGAACGCTTCCTTACAGATGGCGCCCGAGCAGGGACTCCAAGGTTCCGTTACGTTCTGAACGGCCGGGGTATTCCTAGAGGGCTGGACCTCGCAACTTTCAAGTGGCTGCATGGTGTCCAAAAGCAGGAAATTAAAACGGGCAAGCAGCGGCGAAAACAGAGAAGCAGAACCACGGGAGAGCAGGATTAAGAGGAAGGAAGAATAGAGCGGAGCAACGGTGTTGTACCCGGGAACGGTTATCGGCTTCGCACACCGCCCGGACGGTCGCCTATTGCTCTCGTACAGCCGAGGCTGGCTTCCCTTACCTTCCCTTACCTGGCCACCATACTCATCGAGCCGCCCAGTCCAGCAGCAGGGGGAGAGAGGTCGGGGAGTCGGAGGTGACGCCGGCTGATCAGCGGTGGCACGACGGTAGCGAGCCGGCAGCGGCAGAACGAGCGGCGGAGCAGACCAGCCACTATATATTGAGGACCCCGAGCCCAGAGGAGAACAGTTGGTCTTCAGATTGAGACGGTTGACCGGGACATCAAAGTGAATCGTAAGCAAGGGAAGCAGGATCAACGTGCAGGATACGCACCGGTCAAGATAACCAGGATCAACGGCCGGGACCCTTCACACGCAAGGACTACGACCAGGACCTTCCCTAAGCAAGGGTCAACAACAAGGACCGTCTCCAGGATCAAGGATACCTGGGCTCATCGATTAGAATACCAAGGTCCAGCGACAGCAAGGAGGCTCAAGCAGCTGTCAGCATGGGCGTACAATGGATCTCGTATCGCCGCAAGGACGAACTGCAGCATATCGCTGCCGAGTTTGTCCTCAGTGAGACAGGGACTGTGGACGAGTTGCGCAGTCGAATAACTGCCTTCATTTCCCACGGTGAGCACTTGACAGCGATAAAAAAAACGGATCGAAGAGTTAGACACCCTCTACGCTAGTGCACCTAGCCCCAGGAGCCCGAGGACGGTATCCCCGTCCCCAGGATCTAGCCGTCGAGAGCAGAAGGAGAGCATCCAAGTGGAGCAACCCCTATCGATAGTGATCCCAGAACTTCCCCGAGAAGCCTCGGCTGAACGACAGTCCCGCGACGGCAACTACCCGCACCGCTGCGCCGAAGGATCCAGAACTTCGCGGTCTGCTAGGGAAGAAATCCCTTATACCGTATTGGCCGATAAATTGCGCATTTGGGGAATGGCGTTCGATGGACATTCGGATGCTTTGACGTTCATCGAACGGCTGGAAGAGCGTGTGGAGTCCTACGGAGGAAGTCCAGAACAACTTCCTCGAGCTATGTCTGGGTTGTTAACCAACAAAGCGGAGGGGTGGTTCCGAACATTTCAGATGCAGGGCAAGCCCTGGGCCGAATTTTGAAAGGAGTTCTTGGAGTTTTTCCTGCTCCTTCGTTTTTTTCAACGCCTGGAGGATATTATCCATAGCCGGTATCAGCGGCCCGGAGAGGCATTTCAGGATTACCTGATCAATCTCCAGCTCATGATGCAGCGAGCCCAATACACGCCGGAAAGAGAAGCGGACTGGATCTACGAGAATCTTAGGCCCGAGTATTCACTCGGAGGCATGACTTCAAGACACTGAGAGAGCTCACTCAGTTAGTAGTGGCGTACGAGGCGACTCGGGACCGCGGACAGACCTACCCAACCAGCAGTTCCCCGGATACCAATCAAAGGGTATCCCCATACCGACGTACCCCTGCTGACGAGGCGATCCCTTCCCGAAGTGCCGAGGCAGCTAACAACCCAGGACGGAGACTGACCTGTAGATGTGCGCTGGGCCTGCCGGAATTGCGGAGAGGACGGCCACTTCCACGGCACATGCAGGAATCGGCGAGTGTTGTTCTGCTGGGAGTGCGGCCGCCGTGGCATTCGAACCATCGACTGCTGCCGCCAACAGGCGTCGGGAAACGGACTGAGTCTCCGCCCAGTAGGGACCCGAGCGGAGACGTACACCCAGGACGCCCAGGAGTAGCACATCCTTTAAAATTGGAGGGTGGCAGGATCGCCGCGTTGGTCACCATCGGAGCCCTACCGTTGAAAGCGACCTGGGATACCCGACCGTTTGTCAGCCATAGAATGGTGCGGGAGCTAAAGGCAGAGGGTAGTATGCGGAGTGTGGCGGATGGAACCAGGAAGGAGGTGACGGAGGCAGTAAGAGTCAAGGTACGGCTGGATCAACGGGAGACGTACGTGACCCTATTGGTACTACCCGTGGTGGTCGATGACATCATACTGGGGCTCGATTTTCTGTGCGGGATCCAGGCGATAATAATGTGCGGGCGCGCATACTTACAACTGACCCGGGAAATTGACTCCACCTCCTCATTCTCGTTGCCTCTGCCGCATAAAGCGACATCCGCCGAACACAGTCGCACCACTAGGACAGCACCAGCCAGCCCCGACCGCGACAGACCCAGGATCACCAAAACGTTGGCGGAGACGACTGCGACGCCGTTGGACACACCCAGGGCCAGTCAGTCAACTAACGCGAGCAGGATTACCAAAACTTTGGCAGAGACGACCGCCAAGTCATCAGCTGACGAGAGCAGGGTCACCAAAACTTTAGCGGAGACCACTGCGACACTGCTGGACACACCCAGGGCCAGTCTGTCGGCAGCCAAGGCATCAGCTGACGCGAGCCGGAGCACCAGGACTTGGACGGAGAAGACCGCGGCACCACTAGATATTACCAGGGCAAGGCAGGCTACTTTGACGACGACACGAAACGACGCCACCGGGACATCGAAGCAAGGCCTCGCCCACGCCAGTCTCAGCAGCACCACTAGGCCGTTGCAACCAGGCCCCAATCATGTTGGACCCGCCGGCAGTACCAGGATGGCACCCACCGGTTATCAGCTGGTGCCATTAGCCGACGCCGCCACTGCGCGTCAACGCAATCCTTTTCGGAAGCCGGAGCGGACTACGCCTCTCCCGGTGAACCTAGCCATCGTAGCGTCGGCCCCGTCCGAAGAACTCTCGCCCCAGATGTCCTCAGAGACCGAACCCACGCTCGCACCATGGGTAGCCGCGTTCTTGGAATGAGAGTTGGCCAAATTCGAAGGGCTGAGTGGTATCTCACACATAACCCAACACATGATCATTATGAAAGACGACAAGCCACTGAAGCAGAGGTATTCCCCCAAGATCATCAACGCGCAGGTCGACGAACTATTGAGGGACGGACGTATCGAAGCTTCCAAGAGTCCACATAGCGCCCCGATCGTGTTAGTAGGAAAGAAAACGGGAGACATGCGTATGTGCGTGGACTACCGGCAACTCAACGCACGGTCGGTGCCAGACGCATACCCGCTTCCCCGGATCAACCACATCCTCGAGAGACTCCGCCACGCGCGCTACATCTCAACGTTGGACCTCAAAAATGGGTACTGGCAGATCTCCTTGGCGGAAGGAAGTAGAGAGTGCACCGCGTTCACGGTTTCGGGCAGAGGCCTCTTCCATTGGAAGGTGATGCCGTTCGGCCTTCATTCTGCATTAACGACGTTCCAGAGGGTTTTGGATAGTGTTATCGGACCCCAGATGGAGCCCCACGCTTTTGCGTATCTGGATGACATTATCGTTATAGGAGCAGTGCTGGAGGATCACGTCGAAAACCTCCGGGAAGTTTTCCGAAGGTTGAGGGAAGCGAACTTGAAGCTGAACCAGAGCAAATGCAAGTTCATCCAGAAGAGCATAGCCTATCTGGGACATGTAATCAGCGAGCAAGGAATCCATACCGACCCGAATAAGATTGTGGCGGTTCGGAAGCTAACACCTCCAAGGTATGGCGTCTTGGTATCGTAGGCTCGTACCAAACTTCGCAACCATCGTCCAGCCCATGTCGAGCCTCCTCAAGAAGGACAAGAAGTGGATCTGGGGCGAGGAACAGCAAGCAGCATTCGAGGAACTAAAAGAGAAGTTGACTCAAGCAACCGTCCTAGCTTGCCCAGACTTCTCGGAGAAGTTCACGTTACAAACGGATGCAAGCGATTACGGGCTTGTAGCGGTTTTGACGCAAGAGATATCCGGAGAGGAGAGAGTCATAGCTTACGCCAGTCGACGACTCTTCAAAGCGGAGGAGAACTACTCGGCGACAGAAAAGGAGTGCTTAGCCATCGTGTGGGCCATAAGGAAGTTGCGATGTTACCTGGAGGGCTACCAATTCGATGTCGTCACCGATCATCTCGCCCTAAAGTGGTTAAACTCGATTAATAACCCCACCGGGCGCATCGCTCGATGGGCTCTAGAGCTCCAACAGTATCGCTTTGACATCTATTACCGGCGAGGGAGCCAAAACGTTGTAGCAGATGCTCTTTCCCGGCAGCCTATCGAAGCCCTACGACAAGCCCGGGAGGATCCACCCACCTGCCCATGGTTATTGAGATTACTCAAGCGGATCCAATCACAGCCCGACTAGTGCGCCGAATTCACCATCGAAAACGGCCAGATCTACAAGAGGACAGGGAACCGACCCGCCGAAGAGAAATCTCATCAGTGAAAGTTGTGCGTTGCCAGTGACCACCGACGCCGAGTGCTCCAAGAATGCCATGACCACCCGACAGCCGGTCACCAGGGAATACGGAAGACTACTAACCATGTAACGCAACGGTACTACTGGCCTGGGCTCTACCGGGACGTGGTGCGGTACGTGCAGAGATGCGAGAGCTGTCCGAAGTTTAAGATGAGCCAATATAAACCAGCAGGGCAAATGTGCACGCGTCAGGCAAAGAGCCCTTTCGACATACTTTGCGCCGATTTCGTTGGCACTCTGCCGCGCTCCAGGCATGGCAACACGATGTTGTTGGTGTTCTTCGATCTATTCTGCAAGTGGGTGGAGTTGGTGCCGCTGCGGAAAGCCACTACTGCCCATTTGGAAAAGGCATTCAGAGAAAGGAAGGCATTCAGTCGATTTGGAGTCCCACGAAAATTTGGGTGCGATAACGGTCCTTCCCGAAGTTCTGCATGCTGGCCGGCATGGAACTGGAACACACGGCCCCATATACACCCCAGCAAAACCCAACAGAGCGGGCCAACCGAACCGTCAAAACAATGATAGCACAGTTCATCGACACGGACCAACGGACCTGGGATGACCTACTCCCAGAACTGAGGTTGGCCTTGATTAGCAGCCCCTCCGATACCACCGGCTTCAGCCCTGCGTTCCTGGTACTCGGCCGAGAACTAAGACTCCCGGGCGCGTTGTACGACGAGATGACCCCGGGGCTAGCAGGAGAAGTCGAGTTCGCGCACGACAAGGCCACCAGACTGCAGGAAATATACAAGGTAGTGCAAGCAAACATCCAGAGGGCGTCCAAGACCCAGAAGAAGACGTACGACCTACGCAGATGAGAATGGCGTCCCGAACTGGGAACGCTAGTCCTGCTATCCAAGGCAGCCGATGGCTTCGCCGCGAAACTGGCCCCTAAATACGAAGGGCCTTACAAGGTGGTCAAATTCTTAGGCCCTAATATAATCAGGTTGCAGATTAACCGTGGCCGGAAAAGGAAGACTTCGAGCTTGGCGGACCTGAAGGCCTTCCACGGAGCCGACGACGACGTGGACGGACTGCAGCCGACGCCGGAGACACCGGAATGAGCCATGGATTCACAAGGGCCACTTGTATCAGCGCGCTGCTACAACGTCCTTGCCCCGAAAGGGGGCGAAACCTGAGAATCATAAGCCCAGTACAAGTTCCCATTATGGGAATAATTAAGCAAATATGTACACACCTTTTGATACGCACCGCTCAAGCAATATAGGGGAGGGAATAGGATTTCATTGTAAGCTAGGCAGGCACTAATTTATAGGAGTTTTTTCTCCCTAGAATCGACAAACGTGAAGCAACAGGGCAATAGAAGCAGGGGCCGATCGAACGGACGGCGTTACATCCCAGAAGGACCCTCAACGTCGAGACAAGTAAGTCTATTTCGGGGCTCTGAACTGACCACCACCCGGCCCGACCGACTCCCACTGGAACAACGGCTACGGTCTGTCCAAGGTTGGCTCGATCGGCAGCACCTGGCCGCCCTCGTGAGAGGCTTACCGGAGGAGATGGCACCAGACGGACGCGTAGCAGTAGCGGAGGCCCCACGGACACAGTACCCTGACGCCGCTACTCTTTATCAGTCCCAGCAATGGATGAGGACTACATCACCACGGATGCAGACGACTGCGAGACCATACCGCGCAGTACCGCGACCCGGGGGTCCTCGCTGATGGGTGAAGATTCAGACGGACCCCTGATAGACCCCACGGTTAGTTGCACTGGAGATGCCGCCCATCAGGAGGATTGGGCAGCCAGTCTCTGGGCCGACTGGGATTTGGGTGTCCACACCCGGCCAAGATCGGATTGAGCGAGGTAGACGACGCGGAAACTAATGAGGTGGGGCCCCATTACTCCGACATATCGGAGGCCGAACTGCGAGAGGAGAGCCCGGCACCTTGTCCTACGGAATCTGAAACGGACCAATGTTCACTAATGAGTACGAGCTTTTCTCCTCAAGCAGACCCGATGGAAGCGGCGGTAGATCCGATGGAAGCGGCGGTAGACCCGCGCCCATCCAGCAGTACGCCGCCACCACTGGCCGCGCCCGTACTCGACTACATTCTGCAGCCACGGTACGACATCGAGGAGTTGGAGTTGCTCGGCTCGGAACGCAGCCTTCCGCTGAGCATCGACGAGACAGCCGATCTGCTGCAGCTTCCCCGTCTTCACCCAGGGATAGCGGTAGTACAGGACGAGGCAGGCTGGGCCGTGACCCCAGCAGAATGGAGGACGAATACCTTCAACAACCAACTGCCGCTGGACCTGATCGCCAATATCACCGTATACTTGCGGAACCCCATGTCACGACTGGGCATACGGCGGTTGGAGATCCATGACGGACAAGGCTTCCGCATAAAAATCACGCGACGCCGGCTGGTCACAGTCACTCTTCGGACCCCCCAAAGTATGGAAGGGGTGTGAAGAAGCATACGCTTCCCCACATATTTTCATTCTTTTCGAGTAGTCATTAGCGAGATTAAGGCCATGGAGGCTGCACTGTGGATGATTGTTATTTTTTTTTATTACTATTAGAGTTCAGGCCAAAGAGGCAATGTTACGTTAAACCCATCCCTAGCGAACGCAGACCACCGACAAAGAGAGCCCGGCCGCCCACGCCAACGACCGGGAGAGCGCAGCCGCCCGCTCAGGCCAACGACCGGGAGAACGCAGTCGCCCGCTCGCACCGACGACCAAGAGAGCACAGCCGCATGCTCGGGCCACGACCGAGAGAGCACAGCAGCGCGCTCGCGCCAACGGCCGGGAGAGCCCAGCCTCCCACTCATGCCCACGATCAGGAGAGCGCAGCCGCGCACGCGCGCCAACGACTGGGAGAGCACAGCCTCCCGCTCGTGACAACGACCGGGAGAGCGCAGCGCAACGACCCAGCAGCCCAACTACACGACCAACGCCGGTAAGAAGAGAGGAAAGACGCCGTTATCCCGACTGGCGAGGAGGCCGAACACCGAGCTGGAAAGAGCGGAGAGTCGGCGGGAGAGCATGAACAGCGCGAGCCCGACCGAGAGGGCTGGTGATGAGGCAAGGAAAAAAGGTCAGGAGGAGTCTGGAGAAGCCGCCAACGAAAGCGGACACAACTACGCGAGCGCGGAACGATCGATCAAAGACGAAAGAAAAAAAACGCGAGTGAGAAAAAACAGCGAAGTTTACCAGAGCCAGGTGCTGAAATAGACTAAGGAATTGGGGTAAGCGAGCCTTCGGCGGGGATATGGGATCACTGAGCGGTGCGGTAGGCAGGGCCAACAAACATACATGAATAAATAAGATCTTAATATAACACTCTAATGCTTGTTCGCGTCCGTTTTGTGGGCCTGGGGTATAGGGGGATATAGTTTTCTTTTTTTTTTTGTCTTAACTATGATCCTCTTTTTTACTTCTTCCTCTCTTGCAATGTTCCCTAGTGTTGTGTGTGCCCGGAAATGTCGTCCGGCGACTGCCTCGACCTACCGCTGACGCTAACTGGTGTCCCCGCATGTTCCTCCCCTCACTTCCCTCCTTTCGTAATGAGTAGCAGGCACACAGGCCCCGAAGGTGTCGTCCGGCGACTGCCTCGGCCTTCCGCAGACGCTGACTGGCGTCCCTGTGTACCTTTCTTCCCCCTTCCCCTCGTTTGTCTACCCGTTCTTAGAATATGTAGTCCCGCTGGCGTCCAGGGTACCCTCCGGCGATCGCCTCGGCTCCCTTGGCGGCGCTGCTGAACCTACAGGTACTCAGAAGGTGCGCTGGACGAGTGTCCCGGACTTTTGGATACGCTGAATGCCGTCGTCGTACCTTTCCTCCCCGCCCCCCTCGCTTGTCTCCCGTTGTTGTAGGGTGTGGTCCCGCAGGCGTCCAAGGTACCGTCCGGCGATTGCCTCGGCTCGCTTGGTGACCTTGCGTGATGTCGTCGTAGTGTTGTATCTCTTCCCTCGTGTCGCCGTGGCCACGTCTATGTGTGTCTTCCTTCTCCCGCTATTCGAGTCCTAAGAATTCCACCCCCTTGGCCGTCACCAAACTCGGAGTCCCGGCAAATAATAAATGTTCTGTAATTTCGACCCTGGCGGGACTGAGAGTTATACCCCGGCCCGAACGCTTCCTTACATTGCTTTTAAAGATTCCATATAAAATGGAGTAATGGCCACATGTATTCGAAAAATAGCCTTGCAGTGGTTGTTTGTTAAATGTTAACTTAATCGAATTATTCCTTAATAATTTTACAAATTCTTTCTTCTGAGGATATTGACCATATGAATCAAAAAAGCAGAAGCTGAATGTTTGCTATTAAAGTAAAAAGCAACCCAATGAGTTCCTGGTTGACTTGAAGAATCCGTATTTGCTATTATAAAAGCAGGATATTTCGAAATTCCTTTAGGTAGCTTATCAGAGGGATAAACTCCTTCAAAAATTTTGTTTGTTTTTGAATGCTTAGAAAGCAAATGTTCGATGTGCAATGTATTCATTTTACAATAGAACACGAATATTTCGATGTATATCAATATCAATCATTGAGTCATATTCACAGTCCACCAGATAAGTAACTGCTTCGGTAAGAGGATAAGAAAACCGTCCTTCAATTCTGATAGCACCTTGAGAAATTAAATTTGAGCATACAGTTGAATTGTGATGGTCTGCAGTTAAATCAAATGCTATTATAAAACAATTTTTATCAAACATTTCCTTTGTAATTTGTAAACATCGATCATAATATTTTATTCCACTTGATCTGAAGAGCATATATATCCTCTAGAGCTTTGAACATTATCAGAGTCCGTGAAATCAAGCTCAATAGCCTGCGATGGTACTTGCACTCCATTAACCAATAGATTAAAGCGTTGAATTTTAAAATGATTAAAATTAAAAGGATCCATTGTTCGATTTCCAGAATATGATTTATTTTTTACCATGCAAAAAGCAAACAAATTGGGAAGCTGTCCAATTACTGCGTTGTCAATTGATAATGTATTATTTCCAGGGTATATTGTAAATGATTTGACTTGAACTTTACTGTATGGATAAATGGCATTTTTAGTTTGTAAAACATGATGATGGGCCAATAAAATGCTTGGATTAACAGTTATGTGGTTCATGAATAGTTGTGCTTCCAATATCTTAAGATTTGATTCAGATTCAGATTCCATTAAATAAAATGCTGTTTTTTCAATATTAAAAGTGATTCTCAAATCAACATTATTTATAAGCAGTTTTGATTGATTAAATATATCTCCATGATCTTTTCCGAATAGTTCAACCTTATTACTGTTTTGAAAAAAATTTTTAAGTATATTGGATCGATCGGTATTAACATATCTCCCAGATAATAATTTACCATAATTAGGATAATAGCCTTGAGTGGCTAGGTGACTTTCAGTGGCGTCACTACCATAGTTAAAAGTAGTTTGTAAGTACGATCTATAATGGTAGTTATTATCACTCTGAGAAACCAATATACACTAGTCGACACGACTTTTCCGCTGTCTCCAAAAATGACTTTTTCTGATAGATTTGGATGTTTTAAAATTTTGAAGAATGTTTTTTTTTTTTTTTCATGGAGTAGTTTTTTTTTAAAGAATTTTTTAAAAATCTGGTATTTTTTGTCATAGGTAGTGCTTCTATTTTTCACATAACTCTCGTTTCATACAACTGGTTGTACTGAACTTTGCAGTTAAAAATGCTGATAAATGCAGCTATAAATCCGACTCAGACACTTTGTAGCAGAAACTTAACGTCTGGCAGATATTAAGCTTCCAAATTGAAATTTCATAATTTTTTCGGTATTTTTTACCCGAAATTTTGACTTTGAAACTTCAGGAAAAATCGAAAGAAAAATAAATGAATGCCTTGATTTTTGGTTTTAGATAGACACATTAATTACGCGTCGTTTAAGGTATCGCTTATAAAAATATAAAATCAAACGGCTAAGTTATAACCGTTTGACCAAAACGACCCAAATCTCATTTTATCTGAAAAAATACCGAAAAATACTTGAATTTATTTAAGTGTTATGATACTTAAATATTTTTATTGTTATTGCTTGTTACTATTTTTAAAATGGCTTGTCTGTCTTCTTTTGTCATTTAAGTCAGATTCTTGTATGACAGTCCACACATAGTCGCCCAACATATTCTCATTCCAAACACCTTGATACCGTCGTTCAAAAGCTTTCAATTGTTGGTGAAATCTCTCTCCGTGTTCATCACTAACATCCCCAAGGTTTGGCGGAAAACAGTCTAAGTGGGAGTGCAGGAAATGGATTTTGAGTGACATGTTGGCTCCAATTTGTTCATAATTCTTAAGTAGGTCTTGAACGATATTAACGTAATCATCACTCATTCTGTTACCAAGAAAATTTGTTGTAACCAGTCGGAATGAGTTCCAGGCTGCTTTTTCATTCGTAGATAAAATATTTTCAAATCCACCATCTTTTAGTAGTTTTCGAATTGGGGGGCCAGCACATGAAGTTGAACGGCCTGAGTTGTACATTTCAATTAGAAACAAGTGGTAGTTTTCGAAAACACACGATCGTATTCTGCTGGAAGTCAGAACTACACTGAGGCAGGGATACTGGATACTATAGGTACAGTATCCTTTTTTATGAATAGCTTGAAGGAGAAAGTCAAATATCTGCGGGACCAGCACCTGTGAAGGAAAAAGGTCAACATTTGACCCTAACAGGTATTTATGTATATGTGGAAGCATAAGCAGTTTACATATGTTAGCAACGTGTTCTAGAAATGTATGAGAGAGTTCTGTTGAGCTTGTGTTAGTGTGTGTTTGGGTATTCTACCTGAATCGCAAGTACATTGCAATATTACGTCATCCTGTTTGGGTGTCCGTTTTGTACGTCCGTTCGTTGTGTCAATTTTTTTATCTGTTTCACTATGTAGTGTTGGAAAGTTCCGTTTTGGCGGGCGACAGCGTTTGTAGCTGTCGCCGAGTGTGGTTCGGTAGAAAGGCACTAGAAAAAGGGAAGACACAAAGCCAGTTGGGTTGAGTTGTGTTTAGGATCCCGTTGCGACCGAAACTCGCTGCGCCTAAAGCGATGGCAACGAATAAAGAAAATAACGACGCTGCAACATATATTTATCCTCACCAAGGCTTAGGTATAAGGAATAAGGAATAAAACTGTCCACAACACTTACACCCCAAATAAATATGACCAGGTAGGATATATATCCGATATATATCAATACCTAAGACTCGGTAAAACCAAAATTACAGGTCCTTTTTGTTTTTTGCAATCCCATTTTGGAAGTTGGACCAGAAACGTACCGGACGGTATTTTTTCAGATAAAATGAGATTTGGGTCGTTTTGGTCAAACGGTTATAACTTAGCCGTTTGATTTTATATTTTTATAAGCGATACCTTAAACGACGCGTAATTAATGTGTCTATCTAAAACCAAAAATCAAGGCATTCATTTATTATTTTTTTTTCGATTTTTCCTGAAGTTTCAAAGTCAAAATTTCGGGTAAAAAATACCGAAAAAAATGATGAAATTTCAATTTGGAAGCTTAATATCTGCCAGACGCTAAGTTGCTGCTACAAAGTGTCTGAGTCGGATTTATAGCTGCATTTATCAGCATTTTTAACTGCAAAGTTCAATACAACCAGTTGTATGAAGCGAGAGTTATGTGAAAAATAGAAGCACGACCTATGACAAAAAATACCAGATATTTTAAAAATTATTAAAAAAAAACTACTCCATGAAAAAAAAACCATAATTCTTAAAAAAAATTTTAAATCTCCCAATCTATTAGAAAAAGTCATTTTTGGAGACAGCGGAAAAAAGTTGAAATTTGTCGAGTAGTGTATATTATTTAAGTATACAGACGAACTTCTAAACTTTGAATGCAAAATATTATTCACAACTCCAACATCGTTTCCTTCAATGTTGGCATTATCACTTTTTCTTAGTTGCACAACAAGTCTTAAGTAAACACTTGAAATGTCTCGATATGTTTCACCATTTCATACGCATACGAATTTGATTGAAGAGGCACTGTCCAACGAAGCAATCGGGTTGTATGAAACTTCTTCAGTTCTTAGAATAGAACTTTGTGTAGGATGAGGCTCAAACAGATCCAGATCGCTTTTCATACATTCAACATGGGTGGTCATTTTGATTTTGAGAAAATGTCTCTAATAGTTAATTTCTTTGTTGATTTTGTTCTCGACTGCGTATGTTTGCGTCCTTGTTTAGATGATATATGAGATTGTTTTTCCTAGACCTTCTCTTTTTATTCTTGTTACCTTCCCCATTTTGGAATCGGGTAAATTTATTAATAGCTTTATTAGACAGATTTTGCAATGCAATTTTGCTTTGTTCTTGGATCGTGTTTCTTAGAGTTTTACGACCAAACTCATTTATTACAGCCTTTCCAGTCTCAGAAGCTTGATTATACCCGGTACTCGAAGAGTATATGGGTATATTAGATTTGTGGGGATAACGGTTGTGTGTAACGCCCAGAAGGAGGCGTTTCCGACCCCATAAATTAAATATATTCATTATCAGCATCAATAGCCGAGTCGATATAGCCATGTCTGTCTGTCCGTCCGTCTGTCCGTCTTCATTTGCGCCTATATCGCAGAGACTATTAAAGCTAGAACAACCAAGTTTTGTATCCAGTCTCATGTGTGATTACACTAGTCCAAATGTATTTAAAAATTTCGCCCCGCCCCCTTCCGCCCCTTCAAAGGACGAATATCTGTGGCGTACAAAATTTTGAAGATACGAGAATACTAAAAACGCAGAATCATAGAGAATGACCATTTCTATCAGAGTGTTGAATCTGGATCAGATCGGATCATTATTATAGCTACAATGAAGACAACCATTTCGAAAGTCATCATTCCCTCTCGCTCTCTCTCACACGCGACCCCATCTGCTTTGCTTATTCGTTTAAATGAGCGCCTAGTTCTCAGAGACTATAAGAGCTAGAGCAACCAAACTTTCTATCCAAGCTCCTGTAATACCGAACCAGCACAAGTTTGTTTTAAAATTTTGCCACGCCCGCTTCCGCCCCCACAAAAGACGAAAATCTGTGGAATCCACAATTTTTAAGATAAATGAAAACCAAAAACGCAGAATCATGAAAAATTACCATATCTTCCAGATTGCCGAATCTGGATCAGATCGGATCAATATTATGGCCAGAAGAAGCGTTGGCTACGCAACGCCTGCCAAGCGCTGACTCATTCCCTCTCTCTCTCTGTCGTAAACACTTGTACGTCTCAAATATGTATTTACACATGTCATGTAGAAATGTAGGCGCAGATGTACAAAACATATGTAAACAAAAATGGAAACATGTAGCAAAATTCCAAAAAATTCATTTTTTTAATTTAAATATTATTTTTGTCCCTTTTAAGAACATATAATAAATTTCAAAAATCGTGGGCTCATATATGTATGTATGTTTATACTGACTGAGTACCGGGTATAAGGTAGAGCCGCGGCCTTTGCCGCGGCTCACAACGTTCCCTCTCGTTATTTTTATTATAGATATAAATTATTATATTATTACGGCCTATGAAAAAGCCGTAAACATACATACATACATTCATATGTACATATAGACATTAAGTCGCCGCTCAAATTGGTTTCCGATTGAAGATCGGTACCCAGGGAACACCACGAGGAGGCCATTACACCTGTAATGTTTTCCTCTGAGAAAACTCTTGATGACGATATCTTCTATTGAAAGCTCTAACTCTGCATCTTCGTCAGTGCAAGTCAAGATACATTGTATGGTTAGTGGTCGTATGCTGTGAGTCAAAATAGAGTAGTTGGTCGTAGCCACAGACAACGTCACCTCATCACAAAATTCACCTTGTATGTCTCTTTTGTAAACAGTGACAATTAGAGAGACAGAAAGAGATAGAGAGAGGCTGAGAAATTCCCTCGCAAAATCATATGATGGAAACCAAAACATTTACCTTCTACTACCCCACGCAATGGAAATAGAATTTGAAGGAGTAATTAGTAGGAATAGAATTAGTACATACATATACATAGAAACAGCTCAGACAGACATTTTCCTGTAAAAATATAATTTTCCATTAATCCCGCATGTTTTGACTCCATTCGTTCTGCCTTGCTCCAATTCTCTATTGCTCTATTCTCTTCTCTCTTGAGTGACTCTCGCGGTAAAAAGGCCGAATTTCAGTAGGCATTTTTTGGGCATAACCAGTCGATATCGAGCCAAGGAGAGCGATAGAGACTTTTCGATTGCCGATTGCGATAAAATCCGTTTATTAATCTCATTTAAACTAGTTTAGCTTTTAACTTATTAAATACAAGTAGTGCTTGCAAATTAAGACATAGGGCTTTAGATTTTCTGTGCCGATCGTCAGTTAGAAACTATTAATAGTTGCTAACTGTAACGGTGCATCGCGCGTTTTTTGGTGTTGCCGCTGACGTCGCTGCCTTTCTGGAGACTGAGGCCGGACGTCGCTGCTTCTATAGCTGCTGAGGACGATCGTCGCTGCTCTCGCCAGGGGACGTCGCTACTTCGCAAAAAGTCGTAATATTTAATCAATTATATTTTCTTCTTTTGTAGTTTTTATACCCGGTACTCGAAGAGTATAGGGGTATATTAGATTTGTGGTGATAACGGATGTGTGTAACGTCCAGAAGGAAGCGTTTCCGACCCCATAAAGTATATATATTCTTGATCAGCATCAATAGCCGAGTCAATATAGCCATGTCTGTCTGTCCGTCCGTCCGTCCGTCCGTCTATCCGTCCGTCCGTCTTCATTAGCGCCTATATCTCAAAGACTGTTAAAGTAAGAGCAACCAAATTTTGAATCCAGTCTCCTGTGTTACCACACTACTCAAAGTGTATTTCAAAATTTCGCCCCGCCTCCTTCCGCCCCCACAAAAGACGAAAGTCTGTGGCATACATAATTTTGAAGATACAAGAAAACTAAAAGCGAAAAATCATAGAAAATGGCCATTTCTATAAGAGTGTTGAATCTGAATCAGATCGGATCATTATTATAGCTACAATGAAGAAAACCATTTCGAAAGTCATCGTTCCCTCTCGCTCTCTCTCACACGCGACCCTATCTGCTTTGGCCATTCGAATTTTGTGTCGCCTAGTTCTCAGAGACTATAAGAGCTAGAGCAACCAAACTTTCTATCCAAGCTCCTGTGATATCAAACCAGCACGAGTTTATTTCAAAATTTGGCCACGCCTCCTTCCGCCCCCACAAAGGACGAAAATCTGTGGAATCCACAATTTTTAAGATAATGAAAACCAAAAACGCAGAATCATGGAAAATTACCAAATCTACCAGATTGCCGAATATGGATCACGTCGGATCAATATTATGGCCACAATAAACAAAATCATTTAGAGTGTCTACGTATATACGTAGATACTACGTTCCCTCCCTCTCTCTTAACTCTTCCTCGTCTGCCTTGCCACGCAATGAGTAATAGCGATCCACTGCAATCTAAGTGTGAGCCCTATACTAGCTGCTGGCAGGTGTTCTCCCCTTCTCTTTCCCGCTTTGACCTTGTAACCCCCCTCTCCAACAAACAAGCGTGAAGCGCTGTCTGCTTGTCCATGCCCTACCGCAATCACCGCCCACCCCTATTAACAACTCATTCCGTCTTTATCCCCTAAAGAAAGAGAGAGAGAGAGAAGCCTAACAATATCAAATGTCCAAAACAATAATCAAAACAATAAACATTGCCCAGGCAATGATTTATTTACATAAATATATAAATGTATATATGTACATACATATGTAAGTATTGATATGTAGGCATGTACTTATGTATATGTATGGATGTAAATATTTTAAAACCAATTGACATACATATGTACATTCATATGTAAATATACATAAATAACATAATAAATATTTGCATATTCTGATTGAATCAGCCGGTATTGGTAGGGGAGGGGTACCTGCGATTGCATGTGGTCACTCTGTGAAAAGAAATAGAATTGTCCACCAAAGAAACTGCGAAATCAAAACAAAACTGGAAAGCACGTGCGCTCTCTTTCTCTCTGTTTCCCCTTCCATCTTCTGACTATGACCCTCTCTCATAAAACAAAAGGGATGCGCGATGCGCTGTTTACATGTCTTAGCAAGATCCACCCCCTCCACTGTCATCATCATAGTAAACCGTTTTTTAACCGTTACAGAAAGGGGAGGGGGAAACGCAAATGATTTCGCTCTAAAAATGTATGTGGAAGGAATGAGAAAAATAACCGTTACATTCGTTTGAGATTTTCTCTCTATCCCTCTCATTCCACTTGAGAACTCTCTGCTTCACTATCTGAACAAGTGCTCTCCCAATAGAGCAACTCTCTATTTACACTCATCCGTATGACTTCAAGATGAATTTAGTAATAAGGTGACAATATCTACGTCACAAAATATGCTCTCTTTCGCGAACCATCCGTTTGTCGTATCACTAACCATACAATATATAGACGGGACAATTCATACGCTGGTTTTGACCGCACCAAAAATAAGAAATCAGCTCCCGAGTGAGTGTATGCGTTCTTACGCATTCTCACGTACTGTTGCATATGTGTTGTCAGCTCCCGAGAGTCGTGAGAGTGTATGTGTACTCATGTACTTTGCGTGTTTGCACCCTGTAGAACCAAAGGGGTCAATTGATCCTACTCGAACTAGTTCCGCTTCGGTTACCACGCCACTATCTACGGAACTAGTAACGGGGGAAGCGAACATCGACCAGGCCTACGTCGACTACAATGTACTAGTTCAGCGACTAGTAACGGGGGAAGCGAACATCGACCAGGTCTTCGGCGACTACAATGTACTAGTTCAGCGACTAGTAACGGGGGAAGCGAACGTCGACCAGTCTAAACAGATCCGAAATACGAAGCTGGCTTCGTTTTGTTTTCGAAGTCGGCAAATAACCGTAAACTCTTGGAAATGTGATGAAACCCCGAAAAAGAGTTACAATACAGTGCGGACTCTGTGATTTTTGGCCGGTGGTACGCCATGCAAAATGGACCAAAATGGTAAGTTAATCGTGATATTTTACTGTACTTGCGCTCGTGGAATGCAAGAGACAAAAAAGTACACAAACAAAATGCATTTGTTCTTCGTGTGTTTCTCTTTCTGCGTTGATTTTTTTGACTTCTATGCATGATCTAGTTGCTGGAAGCGTGGATTTGTTAAAATTTCTGTTAAAACCATTTTAAAAGTGAGAAAAAATAATACAAAAAATACATAAACTTACAAACAGTTACGTGCAGGCATATTTCATATTTTAAATAAAATGATAAGAAAAAGGCATTTGCGTAGACTGCAAAAGAGTGACCTTTTTCTCTGTCTTATCCTTATATATTATTTTTATTTACAGATAGCTGCAATGAAATCCATTTTACAGCCGGGAGGCATTGTCTACAATTTAATTTATATTATAAGTGAGGAAATCGTTTTATCGCACAATGTCGATGGAGTGCAAGGGAAGAAGTCCCTCATGTCCCATAAAGAATTTTATGACGCTTTGCTAGGTAAAATACCATTTACACTTCTAATTAATAATAATAATTCAATTTACCAAAAATTAGTTACAGAATGCATTCCACCTGGAGACGAAGCCGGGGGTCACTGCTTCGAAAAGCGATCCAAAGAATCAAAAACAGAGTTTTTAAAAAGAAGTGCGGAAAAAGCATCTAAATTACTATAGTTTTAATAGAATTTTAAAATATATGTATATGCGTACATTTACACGAACGAATTTGTATTTTTATTTCGAAACTGACTCCTAGTAACCGAAGGGGGGTCGATACAGGAACTAGTTGCTGGCTTTCTACTGGTAGCTAGGTCCGAACTAGGTCCTGAGGAACTAGGCTCATAGTAACCGAAGGGGGGTCGATGCAAGAACTAGTTGCTGGCTTTCTACTGGTAGCTAGGTCCGAACTAGGTCCTGAGCAACTAGTTCACAGGTAATCGAAGGGGAATCGATAGTGGACCAGGGGTGGTTCCGCCCTAGGACATGCATGTGTTAAATTCTCCGCTGAAATACATTGTCGGGGAAACGAAGTGGAACCAGGTACGTGAGAAATGCAACTAGTTCGGCACCGGTGCCGAACTAGTTGCCTGGTACTAGAGGGCAAATACACACTCATACACATGAGCGCACAACTGAAATTTTCGCTCACCCAACTTTGTTTTGATTTTTGTGCTCGCGCCACCCTTCACTTTAGCATTATTGGAGTCGGCCCTTTTTGAAGACGCTTGCCTTATAATACCAGAATAACTGTTATTTTGGACATGCTTTAGATTCTAACTTTGTTTAATATAGAATATACTAATATATTGAGCAGATATATGTATATATATTCACAAATATATATTTGATTGTGTGACGTATTGTATTATACAATGATATATTTGATCATATATAAAAAAGTAGTATGCGCTAAAAAAAAATATATATATCATCCTTGAATATGGATAATAATGACATATAAATGGGTAATAGATGGGTCCATACGGATTTTAGTGCCACACTTGCGAGTCAAACTTGAAATCATCCCTATATTTCTTATGCCAAGGTCCGTACATTCATATGTGTGTGTACGTGCAGTGCTGCCGAAATTGCCAGCAAAATATTTTTGAGAAGATTTCTTGAGACACAAAGCTGAGGTCGCTTATTGAGGCGACGCACTAATACCCTATAGACAATTAATATAATTTGATGTCATGTCTGATATACATTTTGCATTTGTACATATTTACATTCGTTCATTGTATTCGTTTATAGTACATTAAACAAAATTAGAATATAGAGGATATTCAATATATACAATTATTTTAATTTTGGGCAACTTATAATCAATTGTAAAGTAATGGGTGTTTTCTTAGACAGCGGCGTGGTAAAAAACCAATACAAACAAGATTTTTGCACACATACAGCTAAAGCTCAGCCTCACATACAGAGCGTTTGCTCTTTGCTGAGCTGAAATTTTGTTATGTGTGTTCTTCTTCAACTTGTTGACGAACCGACCTACCGCCGCAAAATAAATGAAGAATTTTCAGGATGGGTGGGGGTGGGTGTGGGTTGGTTGGACACTTGGCCGTGGGAAGAAAGAAATCTGTTATTTTTTTTATTTTTATTATACATATAAATTATTATATTATTACGGCCTATGAAAAAGCCAAAAACATACATACATACATTCATATGTACAAATAGACATAAAGTCGCCGCTCAAAATGGCTTACGATTGAAGATCGGTACCCAGGGAACACCACGAGGAGGCCATTACACCTGTAATGTTTTCCTCTGGGAAAACTCTTGATGACGATATCTTCTATTGAAAGCTTTAACTCTGCATCTTCGTCAGTGCAAGTCAAGATACATTGTATGGTTAGTGGTCGTATGCTGTGAGTCAAAATAGAGTAGTTGGTCGTAGCCACAGACAACGTCACCTCATCACTAAATTCACCTTGTATGTCTCTTTTGTAAACAGTAGCAATTAGAGAGAGAGAGATAGAGAAAGGCTGAGAGAGCTCCCTCGCAAAATCATATGTTTGAATCCAAAACATTAACCTGCTACTACCCCACGCAATGGGAATAGAATTAGAAGGAGTAATTAGTAGGAATAGAATTAGTACATACATATACATAGAAACAGCTCAGACAGACATTTTCCTGTAAAAATATAATTTTCCATTAATCCCGCATGTTTTGACTCCATTCGTTCTGCCTTGCTCCAATTCTCTATTGCTCTATTCTCTTCTCTCTTGAGTGACTCTCGCGGTAAAAAGGCCGAATTTCAGTAGGCATTTTTTGGGCATAACCAGTCGATATCGAGCCAAGGAGAGCGATAGAGACTTTTCGATTGCCGATTGCGATAAAATCCGTTTATTAATCTCATTTAAACTAGTTTAGCTTTTAACTTATTAAATACAAGTAGTGCTTGCAAATTAAGACATAGAGCTTTAGTTTTTCTGTGCCGATCGTCAGTTAGAAACTATTAATAGTTGCTAACTGTAACGGTGCATCGCGCGTTTTTTGGTGTTGCCGCTGACGTCGCTGCCTTTCTGGAGACTTTGGCCGGACGTCGCTGCTTCTATAGCTGCTGAGGACGATCGTCGCTGCTCTCGCCAGGGGACGTCGCTGCTTCGCAAAAAGTCGTAATATTTAATCAATTATATTTTCTTTTTTTGTAGTTTTTATATATTATACTACTATATAATATACATATTATAAATTATATTAATATATATATATTAATGTAATATATTTTATTATTTAATTATATATAATCATTTATAATAAGATTTTATTTTATTAGGTATTATTTCATTTTTGTTCGTTTTTAATAATTTCATAATATTTTATCATATTTTATTTTATAACATATTTTATTATGCCTCGAAAGCATAGACAATCTGCTTCTCAACAGTCTCAGAGACTTAAATTGCGATACAGATCAAATAGAGAAGGAAATTTAGAATATTTAGAAATTGTTGCAAACAGGGATATTTTAATAAGTCCAGACTCCGAATTCGTTGAACCGGCTAGGAATAGCAGCAAGAGAATGAGGGACAAAATCAGGTGACTGAAAGGCAGGTTTCAGGTGTAGGTCAGGAAGAGCAGGCAGCCGTCGCTGACGAACAGATTTTGAATTCTGAGGGAAATAGTGCTGCGCTTAACGCACAGAACAGACGACAAGTGGCCGATACTAACCGTCGGTCCAGACGTAGACGTTACCAAAGGTATAGGGCCAGAGAACAGAGTCAGAATACTGCCGGACATACAGTTAGACGAGAAGACGCGCAGATTAGAATTGAGGAGAAAGCGACCAATACCATGCGTCGGTCCAGACGAAGACATGACTTGGACTATAGGGCTAGAGAGCAGGAGCAAAATACAATAGAACATATAGTTAGACGAATGGACCCACAAATTAGAAGTGAGGAGCAAGTGGCCAATACTTTGCGCCGCTTCAGAAGAAGACAGGACGTGGACTATAGGGCTACAGAGCAGGCACAGAATACAGTAGGACATACACAAAGACGAACAGACCCACAGATTAGAAGTGAGGAGCAAGTTGCCGATACTGTGCGTCGCTCCACACGAAGACAGGACTTAGAATATAGGGCTAGAGAACAGGAACAAAATACAAAATACATATACATGTATAACTACATATTCGAGACGTACAAGTGTGTACGAGAGAGAGAGGGAATGAGAAGCGCTTGGCGTAGCGTAGTTGCGTAATAATGATTCGACCTGATCCAGATTCGGCAATCTATTAGACACTGTCATTTCCCATGATTCTGCGTTTTCTCGTACCTTACAAATAGTTCATTCCACAGATTTTCGTTCTTTGTGGGGGGCGGAAGGCGGCGTGCCAAAATTTTTAAAATAAACTCGTGCTAGTTTGATATCATAGGAGCTTGGATAGAAAGATTGGTTGCTCTAGCTTTTATAGTCTCTAAAAACTAGGCGTCAAAAAATACGAATGGGCAAAACAGTTGAGGTCGCGTGTGAGAGAGAGCGTGAGGAAACGATTATTTTCGAAATGGTTTTCTTTATGGTGCCTATATTAATGATCCGATCTGATCCAGATTCAACACTCTAATAGAAATGGTCATCATCTTTGATTCTGCGTTTTTAGTTTTATCGTATTCTTTAAATGGTGTATGCCACAGACTTTCGTCCTTTGTGCTGGCGCATACACTTGGAAATGAAATTCACTTGAAATACACTTGGAGTAGTGTGATAACACAAGAGATGGATCTCTACCTACCTTTGTTCTAGGTCTCACAGAGTCCTTTTCAAAAACTCCCTGCCCTACCAATTATGGTGACTTCGGGTGTACCTCAGGAAAGCCATCTAGGCCCCTTACTCTTTAAACTCTTTATAAATGACCTACCTTCTGTATTAACATACTCTCGAGTACTTATGTATGCGGATGATGTTAAGCTCTGTGTCCAGTGTAAGGACATTTCTTTTCAATCCAGGTTGAAATCCGATTTTGATAGATTTCAGTCTTGGTGTTGTGCAAATTTATTAAACCTTAATGCTGCAAAATGTAAAGTAATGACTTTTCATAGCTCCAGCGCCTTTCTGGTTCCTTACACCCCTTGTGGTGGTTCTCTTGAGAGAATTACCTGGGTTGATGATCTTGGTGTTCTATTAGATCCCAAGTTAAAGTTTTCAGAACACATTTCTACCATGGTGAATAAGGCCATGGGCGTGCTTGGGTTTATCAGGAGGTGGTCAAAGGAATTTGACGACCCCTATATAACAAAGACTCTCTACACCTCTCTGGTTCATCCGATTTTAGAATACGGCTCTTGTGTATGGTGCCCTCAGTACAACGTACACCAAGACCGTATAGAATCAGTTCAGAAAAACTTGTTACTTTTTGCTCTTCGCGGCCTCAACTGGGATGCAAGTGTGAGACTGCCGTCTTACTCTAATAGATTGCTTTTAATAAACCTTCCAACCTTAGCTAATCGTATTAAAATGCTTGGCGTGATTTTTGTGCACAACTTGATTAAGGGTGACGTAGATAGCCCTGACCTGTTGAGCCGCATAAGCTTCACGATTCCTATTAGAAGCACTAGGAATTCTACACCTTGTTTCTTCCGCTTTGTAGATCGAATTACTCCTTGCATTAACCATTTAAGGTCCTATGATCAGATTATTATTCCCTCTATCATATTATATCTACCATTAACTCCCGTCTGAGTCTTAAATTACTGATAGTCTTATATCTAAGATTAGTAATTAGTAATTACGTCGTTTCTTTAGTTAGATTAGTTCTACTTTTCCTCGAACACTAGTCTAACACCTATCTTTCATGCATGTCCGAGATCGGTTCGGTTGGGCGGGAGGTGGTCTGCTTTCTTGCCTGGGATCCGCGCGTAACAGCCATCGGCTGGTGTCACTTGGGCCACTTGATGGTGCAGTCATTGAACATCAACGTCCTAAAGTAAAAAAAAAAAAAAAAAAAATTCTGCATTTTTAGCTTTCTCAAATCTTCAAAATTCAGCATGCCACAGATTTTTGTTCTTAGTTAGGGCGGACACACGACTAGCGCCTAAGCCAAAGCTTTTACATATGCCGAGAGGAGGAGTGCTGGCAACATACTCCGTCGGCAAAACGCGAGCATGATGTCCAGCCCGACCGACCAGTGCCGGAAAAAGGTAGAATGGGCATCAAAGGTGCTGCCCAACTTCGGCAAAGGTGCACCAAAGAGAGTTGCCCATCTTCACAGATGGGTCAAAGCTGAAAAACAGGGTCGGAGGAGGAATATACTCCGAACAGCTAAATATTAGGCACTCCTTTAGGCTCCCTGATCACTGCAGTGTCTTCCAAGCGGAGGTCATTGCAATCAAGGAAGCCCTAAACTGCCTTCAGGAAACTACCGCCATGGTAACCCGTGTAAATATCTATAGTGGTAGCCAAGCTGCAATCAAATCGCCTAATGCGATCTCCGCAAACTCGACCGTTGCAGATTGCCGCAAATCTCTTCACGAGATGGCTCAGCAATTTGATATCAGCCTTATATGGGTCCCGGGCCACCGGGACGTCAAGGGCAACTGTATTGCAGACGAGCTGGCCAGACTTGGCACTAGAATCCCCCTTCTCCAAGACAAGGAGGATACTCGTATGCCGATGGCCACATGTTGGCTCATAATAAAGGAGCAATATAAGCAACTACTAGACAACAAGTTTCAATTACTACCACGTTGTTAAATAACTCGGCAAACATGGCCAACCATAGATAGGAAGCGCACTTCTGAGCTATGTAAGCTCGGTAGACGAAGGTGCAGCGATGTCATACGCTCCCTAACGGGACACTGGCTAAAAGGTACCCACGCTAATAGACTGGGCACCCCATACACTGATTTTTGCCGTAGCTGCAGAGACGAGGAACAGGAGGAAACGGTGGAACACTCTTGCCCAGCTCTCAGCAGAAGAAGGCTACAGCACTTGGGCTCGCCATAGCAGACATTTTGGTAATGTCCACGATATGTCCCAGAAAGATAGCTAACTTCATAAGAGCTGCAGGCTGGGACACCTGTTGACCTTAGGTCTCACAATTGCGAGAAGGGGCAGATTCCCCCGCGGTATCACAAAGGGCCGGAAACGGCCTAAGTGTGCTGGGCTCCCAGTGAGTCTGGCCGCTGTTACCTCACCTAACCTAGCCTAGGGCGGTTAAGAAATGAAAAATAATATGAGCTCCTTCTTGCGTTTGTTTAGTCATTCAAAAAAACACTACGAGACACAACGAAACCCAGCTCGTTAGCCCAGTGTGAGGAGTACGAATTACTCACTCTGTGTCTCCAGTTCCACTTGTGTCACTTTGTTGTAGTTTTTAATTATCATTTTCCATTCTGACTGTACTGTCGGTCCCTATTACAATTTACACTGGTCATATACAACGGCTGGGGATCGGTGTTCGCCAACGATGCAATAGAGCAAAATATGGTAACCACAGAGGTCGCAAGTAGCGCCAACCTAGAGACCCACTTTTTCAACACGGGCACATAATTCAAGGAAAAAAATAGCATGAAAAGGAATAACTCCCAAAGATCAAACGTAGGGGGAGACTTATGGCCAGACTTATTTGCACCGGCGGCAGAAAAAAGACAGACAAGCTCGAAACACTAACCAATCTAGGCGATCGTGCAATCAAGAATATGAAAACTATGAACGAGCAGGATCACGCAAACACCGACATGAAGGAGCTAGTGGCAAGACACTATGCAAAATGTTGCGCGAGCTCGAGAAAAGAAAAGTCTGGAAAAAACTCGTCGTTGGACAGACTAGGCACGGTAGAGAGTACATCACAGGCCTCGATCTAGAGCGACGCCTTCAAGAGTAAAAGAAGAATCAAAAGGATACGCGATGAGACGCAGCAAAACCGGACATAATCACCTAAATGGCATAGAACCGCCGCAAGTCCGAGTCACCCATCAGGTGGTGCCGCCTGACCCAGGCCGCAGTGGCGAGTGGTGACGGCATGCCAACCACCGCAATGTCAACTAATGCGGCTTACAACGCTAATACAACGCAAATAAGCATTCTAAATTGCATCTCGTCGGCCAAAGGACTAAGAGGAAGATCGAGAACGTTAACCGGGTGCGAAAAACAGAAAAGTAAGAACTGCTGCTTGAATTGAGGGATGTATGTATTAGTAGCAGAAAAAAAATTAAAGGGGATATCCACAAGGCGTTGGGGGAAAACGCGGGCGTTAGAGCGGTCACAGAGCAGACCTGCGTAGAGATAGAGGATCTCGACACTCTAGTCCCAAAGGATGAGTGGTGCCCAGGCTGGCCAGGATTCCTATAGCACCAACACAGTAAAAAGCTTACTACTGGCCTACGCCAATGCGGCTCAAAACAATGGCCGAGTGGCAATACAGATGGAACGAGTTTACGAAGAGGAGATAGACGTACTTCCTCATACCAAACCTGGAAGATTGGTGTACGCGACGGCATGGCGAGGTGAACTTTTACCTGACTCAGCTCCTGAGCGGGCATGGCTGCTTCAAATGGAATCTTCCCTTTTTGGGCACGATAGTGACGGAGATTGTCCTGCCTGTAAGGACGGGACAGCAGGGGGTTCGGAGCACATCATATTCACCTGCCCAAGGTTCAAATCTGAGAGGAGATTGATGCAGAATGCCTGTGGAAGACCAAAACAACGCTGGTAAACGCAATGCTTCTCTGAGACCAACAATTCGCCACCATTGGACGTGTATGGACGAAAGATTAGTGCATTTGTAAGTTGTTGTGGGATAGAAAGTTGAGTCTTCGCCGAGAATACAGGGGAGTTAATTTGCGAGCAAGCTGCTTTGATAGATTCCGTGCGGAATATGTTAAAAAAATTCCAAAAGATGAAGACTCGACGATCTGATGCTCATATGGACTCTAGATTCGAAGCTCAGACCACGGTCCGTACAGAGTTTCGTACGAATCATCGTAAGCCGTACCGTTCGGATAAGTTGGTAAAGCCTGGCTTTTTGGACCCAGACCTTAAAGGGCAGTTCGAATTATATATTATAGAATACATAGAATATAATAGAATACAGAATTATATATCGACTGTGTCGCGCAAATACGAACTGAATTTCATACGTGGAGAGGTGAAGAGAGGTGATACTTCTCACCCGGTGAAGTGCAACAAAATGAGTCAGCCGGAGCAACTTGTGTTGTCGAGTCAGGGCCAACCGTGGTGAAAAAGTAAAGTTGTTTGAAGCTCAGGTCCATAATTGCCCTAGACTCACAGATTTACATCGACTTCACTACCTCAAAAAATCCTTTCAGAAGAAGCAAAAAGATACATACAACAACCTTACTATAATCAAATAGAATTATAGTGTAGCTGGAAAATGTTATTGCAATTATTATTATTATAATAATAAGTGTTGTTTAAGAATGATATTCAGGTTCTCGAGCAACAGCCCATGGTGCGTAACAACGACCCTGGGTTGCTAAAAAAGTTTTTGCAAACGTGTCGTTCGTGCATCAGATCTCTGGAAAAAGTGAGGGTGAATCTCACTCAACAGAGCCACATTTTGGTGTACCTGAAGACGAAGAAGCTGCCCCCCCAGATAAGATTGGATTGCGAAAAATCTATAGATCACTCGCGAGAACTACCAACGTTTGAAGAGCTATCGACACAACTCGATGGTCAATATAGGACCATGGTTGCGAAAGCAACTGAAAGAATGCTGTTACCGAATAAGGGGATCACGGGCGCCTCGGGGTCCGCCAGGATGTCAGATCTTCATTTGTTACCCGATCGATGGTGGATCGATGTGCAGTTTGCGGTACTGAAGGTCTTTCACTAGACGGCTGCAAGGTATTTGAGGGCATGAACATAACAGACCGGCGGCAGCCATCAGTCCCACAGGTGCATGCTAAAAAATATTTGTACGATTTGCACAGACCGATATCATATGCTCATCCATGTGCATCGTTTGTTTCAAGCCAGTATCTGGGGATCAGATGCAGCAGATAGCGTCGAACGTAATAAATGGCGCTCACGCCACAGGAACGTACAAGTGAGAGGTACTGCTGCCTACAGCGCTGGTCACTGTTGAGTTAGCAGACGGTTTCCCGTTACACTACTAGAATTTTTGGACCAATGATCGCAAGCTTTGTTTGTATCGGAGAACAAAGACTAGATTGAGATTGAAGACAAAGATTGTGTCGACAAAATACATACATAAAGGTGCATGGGTTGTTAAATGCGCGAATTACTCGCGTTTTGAGCCTCAGGTGAAGTACAATATTAGAGCGCCGAAGGTAAGTAAGCGGGCGCCGGATCGGCGGATATTGGTGGAAAGATGGGTTCATTTCAAACATCTATGTTTAGCAGCTCCCAATTATTTTGTACCGCATGGAGTGGATATCTTACTGGGCAGTGACATACATATATGACGAATTGATGTTGAACGAGATATATTGTGGACCGGCGGGCACGCCTATCGCACAGAACACCCGATTGCTTTGACAGTCTAGAGAACTTGAGCTGTATGATCAGGAATCTGTAGGGTTGTCGAACATAAAGCAGTGGTGTGAGGAACATTTTCTAAAACATACAAAAGGTTGTCGTATGAGAAATATGTAGTGCGGCTCCCATTGTTATCAACATTAGACCCTATCGACCTGATTTAAAGAGGTTGTGCCATCAGGACAAACGTTTGCGAAATGGTGCCAATTTAAAGGAGGTATATAAATTAAATAATCACAAGTCCCGACTATTGGTACCGTGGCTCGGCCAACGGCATTGAAACTCGCGGGTGAAGGTTTTAATAGTTTATTATCCGGCTCGACTGGCGCGGTTCAAAGTGAGAATGAATCTAAAACTATCTTAAGATACAGAAATACAATTCTACTTAAAACTGCCCACCCTCGCGGAAGCGCTGCTTGGGCAGCGGGCCGACGTTCTGCAGCGTCAGCGCCTCGTGCAGACCATCAGCTCCACAGCGGATGTTCATCAGCAGCGAAATATGATCCGCTGACCACTCGAGTGCAGGCCAACGGCTCCTAAGCAGAAGCTCGTGCGACAATGTAGTCGCTGCCCCCACCCCTCGAGTGCGGCATCAGCATTCTTCCGTTTCGGAATTCTGCCGATACCCTGCAGCTGGTGGGGAGTGTCAACTACTCCCCCTCTCAAAGAGCGGTCGTCCCGGTCGCTCGCAACTTCTCTATTATCTCGTTGATCCGCTTCTCGTCTTGCCTCCTTCCAAGATGCGCCCTGAGGAATACGATGCCTCCGATAGCCCCGCATAGAGCTATGCCGAGCCCGAAAGCAAGGGCTGGATTGAGTTGGCCCATGGTGGCCTGCTCGACCTCTTTGATGTAGTTTAGGTTCTCCTCGCTGAGCTGGTGCAGGAAGGGTAGGCTAAGAACCGTCTGGTGCCCTGTGATGTTCAGGGCGGGCACCGATGCTATGCCCGGAAGACGCTGTTGGATGTTGTTGCGATTCCGGAATCGAGAGCCGTTGATGATCACGAAGTCGTTGAAGGTGACCAACTGCGTCCCGACGGTTGTGATCAACGTGTCGGAATCAGAGCTGATCGTGGCTGGTCTGTTGTTGATGATGATCAGTCCGTCATCAACGAGGGAGATGGGATCTAGGTGGCTTGGTTGAGAGATGCAATTAGCGGTGCCGCCAGAGTGTAATCCCTGTAATCCCTAACTCTAGGATATTCGATTACAAAGTGGATTACATTAACGGATTGAAGGATTTTTATTTTAGATACTTCTAACAAATTTGATATTGTGACCCCTGTGAATTGGTCAGCGAGAACAGATTCTATGTCAGCGTGGTCTAAAATGGATGGGCTCACTATGTTGGCCTTTGCCAGGGTGATCGTGAGCATGAGGTTTCCTAACTCTGTTATAAGGATTCTATTTCTGGCTAGTAAGGTTTCATACAAGTGTTCTGAATTTATAATTTCCTTTTTTTCTATGCTGAGGATCTTGTTTACGGTGCTGGTGAGAGAATTTAATTGATTTTGCACTTTCGTATTAATCAAGATTTGTCTATTGCTTGCCTGTACCAGTTGAGTATCTGTGAACCTGATGCTTTCTAAATCGGACGCATCTGGCGTCCCGGCCACGACCTTAAGGGCCGTCCCTAGGAAGTCTAGGCTCCTAGCCAGTCGGTGGTGAACACCGATATCGGATAGCATGTCCCTAATGTGGTTGCAGTCGGCCTCCAGTAACTGTCTCATGTGGGATCTTGGGAAAAGATCTGTCATTTTCGCGGTTTCGTCAGCAATGCGGCCGTATTCGGTTAAATTCGCCGTGTGCTTGACGTAGTTGAGACCGTCCCAAACCAATACAGTTCCGTCCGTAATTGGTATGTAATTTGAGTGGGAGTAATCGGTGACGCGCGCCGATACTATTGTAAGGAGGTGAAGTACCCAGACAATCCTGTGGATAAAAATACGTGAAAAAATATAAAAAGAAAACTAAAAAAATACCGCCACCGTGTGTTTCTTAACCTAGTTGGTGTAGCTACCTAAGGTTGTCCTTATGGACCACCCTCCCTCTAATTAGGACTGTTGTCCCCAAGTCCGCCTCTATTGTTTCCTCTACAAATAAGGGGTCAATTTATTCCCGAGGCGTCTGTTGGACTTAACTAACACCTTTTCGCCTACTTCGAAACTTCTGTTTTGACGTGCCTGGTTGACCCGATTGTTTTGCACGATCTGAGCCTTTTGCACTCTGTTTTGAATTTCTTTGTTTGTATCCGCCGCTACAGCGTGGAGAATGTCAATGGGTCTTTTGTTGGTGACCAAATGCACTGATCTATTGTACTCCGCTGTCGCTTGAAGGAAGAGTTCGACTGTGTCGGTAACTCCCCTATCCATTTTGAGGCACCTTGCAATCTCTACAAGAGTGCTATGGAATCTCTCCACTTGTCCATTTGAGGTACTGTGGAGGGGCGGAGCATTGACAATGAGTACTCCGAAGTTGTTTCGGAGGAGTGACCTGTTGGTTTCTGAACTCATCGATGGTTCATTGTCGCAATATATCTGTTTCGTGTTTGGGAAGATGTTCAAGAGCTGCAGTAGTGGAGTCTTGATGTCAGATATAGTGCGTGAAGCTATCGGTTGCACGATGGCAAATTTCGAGAATTTGTCCACGCAGGTTAGGAAATACTTTTTTTCTGTAGAGAATATATCTACATGAAGCATCTCTCCCGTGAACGAGGGAACCGGTGTCGGCCCCAGCTCCTGTTTCTTGGGATGCCTATCGTATTTAGCTCTGGAGCATACCTTGCAATTTATGACGACCTCGTTTGCGAGCTTCGTCATTTTTGGGAAGTAATAGTCCGTCATGATTTGCTTGACGTTTTCTTGGGTAGCTCTGTGGGCCCGATTGTGTTCAATGGTGACTATTTCTCTTCTCTCATTCTCATCGAAAACGTCGGCGACAAGGTTTTTGCAATGCCAGAACGTAGTCGACGGAAAGGACTTTACTAGCTCATGCTGTATGCAGGCTAGGATTGGGAGCTCGCAATGGATCGCGTTTACGACCTGGGGGTTTACTATGGACTTGACGGTATCCACAAGATCGTTTTTGTCTGAGAAGTGTACTACATGGCGCGTCTTTTCTCCAAAGAGAACAAACATCTGTTTAAGTGGAAACTGCGCCTGCTCTAGGATGATCTGATTCCTGAAGCAATTGACAGGCTTATCTGTCGTCTCTACCGTGTAGGTCATTGACACTTCGCTATGAATTGTCGCAGCATCCGACCGCGATTCGCTACTCTCTAGCGCACAAATATTCTGTCTCGACAATGCGTCTGCGACAAAATTTTCTTTACCGGGTTTGTAGAAGAGCTTGGCACCGATTTCGTCGATGCGTGCCTTCCAACGCTTGATTTTTGCATTGGGGTTTCCTTCTGAAACCGCGAATGTGAGTGGCTGGTGGTCAGTGAACACGTTTATGTCCCTGACGCCATAAATGTAATGGCGCAACTTCCCCAAGGCCCAGACAATTGCCAAAAGCTCCCGCTCGTTCGTAGCGTAGTTTAGCTCACTGTCTTTGAGGGTTCTGGAAATCATTGTTATTGGGCGTCCCCCCTGTGAGAGGACTGCTCCAATGCCATAGGCAGACGCGTCGGTTGTCAAGTCGAACGGTTTTTTATAGTCTGGATACATCAGCATTACGTTTTCTGACGCCAGAATGTCCCTCAGTTTATGAAAGGCGTGTCTTTGCGCCTCGTTGAACGTGATGGGGGTTTTCTTAGACTTATATTTGCTAATGGAACCGTTTTCCCCTTTTAGGATGTTCGAAAGCGGTCGGGCGATTGCCGCGAAGTCTTTCACGAAGCATCTGTAATAGCTTGCTAGGCCCAGGAAGGATCTTAGGCCGAACAACGTCGTTGGCTCGACGTACTCCTGGATAGCTTTCACTTTCTCAGGGTCAGTCTTTGTGCCTTCGCTAGTCACGATAAAGCCGAGGTATTCTACACTCGTCTTAAAGAACTGCGATTTCTCTTGAGCTACTCTCATGTTAGCTTCATAGAGGCTTTTCAGTACCCAGTCGACGTGTTTAACGTGGTCGTCCTGAGACTTGGAAAATATAATTACGTCATCAACATAGACGTAACATGTTTTACCGATCTGTTCGCGCAAAACATCATCGATTGCCCTCTGGAAAATCCTACCGGCATTCCTCAGTCCAAAGGGCAGTCGGCAAAACTCATACTTCCCTCCATTTACGGAAAAGGAAGTTTTTTCCCTGTCGCGTTCCGCCAAAGTTATTTGGTGGTATCCGGCTTTCAGGTCAAGAGTTGTGAAGTACTTGGCATTTCCCAGGTTTGCCAAGATCATTGAGATGCTAGGCATGGGGTACTTATCGGGCACAGTCTTCTGATTGAGTTTCCGAAAGTCCATTACGAGACGTTTCTTTTTATTGCCATTTTCATCAGTGCCTTTTTTGTCGACCACCCATATAGGATTATTATAAGGCGATCTCGATTTTTGGATTATGTTGTCTTTTAAGAGGCTCTTAACCTCGGATTCGACAAAATCGGCTACACCCATAGGATAGGGGTAGAGTTTGGAATAGATTGGTTCGTCGTCCACCGTGCAAATGGTGGCTACGACCGAAGTGTTAAAAGGCAGTGACTCGTTAGGGTCGGCGAACGCCTTATTTCTCTTCTTCAGCATCTGCATGAAGCTTGCCTTTACGGCTGGAGGTGCGTCGACGTCAATAACGTTAGTATGGTTGACGTCTGTGCATTTGTGGAATCTGATTGTTTCGGTAGTGTCACCGACTGTGAGCGTTCCTTTTTCTAGAGACAATGTAGCCCCCACCTGCGTTAGCAGGTCAAGGCCAATAATGCCATCGAAGGTCGTTAGGGTTTTTAAAAGGAAATACGGCGAGGTTTTGCCGAAAAATGACAAAGGACACTTTTCCGTGATCTTGTTGGAACCGTTGATCGAAAAGACGGGAAAAGGTGCTTCGACAGGGGTCACACTGGGAAGCCCTTGGAATGGCTTGATGTAGTTTTTCGATGAACCCGTGTCGATGAGAAATTTAAGAGGGACCCCTGCTACTTTTCGCCATATAAATGGCAGCAGGGATCTTCCCCTAAAAAATTAACCGAATCGCTCTCATAGTCGATTTCGGCGTCGGCTTCTATTTCGGCGACTGCTTCGGAAGCGGCCTCGTTGTAAGCCGACGGTGAACGATCGCTAGCGGTGGCGATGTGCTCTACCCTTTGGCGCCAGCTGCCTGAAGTGCGCTCCGACGCATTCGACTTTCTCCCGAAGGTGTTATCGCGTTTGCCAGAACCAAAAGGTTTCTGGTACGCCGAGGGCTGTCTTAATTTAGAGGATGAAGGGTCTACCTCCATCGGCTCATGGGTCTGGCCCTGAGATTTGGGCTGATGGTATGAATTGCCCTGTTGTGCGTTGGGCATACCCTGACTCCTAACATAGTGAGGGCTTTTGTAAGAGTTTGGGTCTTGGGGCCTATTTTGCCTGCCATTACCCTGTTGTGGCGCTTGCTGCCTGCGCTCATTTGAACGGTAGGATTTCTCCTCCATGACCCTGGCGTAATTTGCAGCCCAAGTGCTGCGGTCTTCGCTGGACTCAGCCGATTGGGCAAGGGCCAGGGCCGTCTCCAAGTCTGCTGGTCTTGCCGGGAAGACAGCTGCCTAGCTGGAAGTCGCATACGACCCCGGGAACAACTTCTACATCTCTCAATACTTCTGCTTGGGGCACAGATTGTGCTTGGGATTGGCCAATTTCGGCCCGTAGCTCCGCTCGCAACCGGTTCATTTCGTCCTGAAATAACGCGACCTGGCTTGCCAAGGCGGCCTGTAGTGCCTGTCCGAACTGTTCCGGGCTCATGTTGTCTGTTTCTGTGTCTGGTGGCCGTCTGTCCAACTGGAGGCCTTCTACCAGGGAACTTAGGCTATCGTCACTATCTTCTCTGACTTCCCTATAGCTCATGAGGTGCGATCTGATTTGACATCACCACCCCAGTTATTTATCTTCCTATAAGATTCTTCTGTTTCGTACAGACCAAGGAATATCTCACTTTATTTTATTTATTATTATATTTTGTTTTCCTTAATTACTTCCCTTTATAATATTCTCTTTCTTATAATTTAAATAATTTTTCGCTTCTAATAAAGCTGACATTAATCTAAGCTGACATACAACTGTAATCGATGAGTAATTCACTTACATGTTTTTTTAAATTACAGTATTAACGTTGACTCCGGTTGAGCGGGGATGGGGTGGAGCTTTGTTGTTTGTTCGGCTGTTCTTTTGCAGATCACTCTGTTCTACTCTCTATTCACTTTATCCAATATAATTAGCTGGTAGTGTCTTGCTTGTTGTTTTTTTGTATGTTGTTTGTTGTATTTTATTTTCCTAGGCGAGGGAGGCCCCTTTAGCCTATTTTTCTTTTGTAGATCTCTGGTGGAAGCGAGGGATTTCCCTACAGCCCCTTCTCTTCTCTTTATCTGTCTTTGTGCCTCCTCATAGGGGGGATTTAAAGGTGTAAGGGAGAATTTCCACTTGTTTCAACACAAAAAAAAAAACGATTTGAGTATTGAGTATTTATTATAAGTTTGCCTTTCACTTTTTTCGTCGGCACTTTTTTTTTCACTACGTTTTTGTGGCTTTTCACACGACCGTTTACTATGGGTTCTTAGACCCGTTGGGCGCCAATTAAATAATCACAAGTCCCGACTATTGGTACCGTGGCTCGGCCAACGGCATTGAAACTCGCGGGTGAAGGTTTTAATAGTTTATTATCCGGCTCGACTGGCGCGGTTCAAAGTGAGAATGAATCTAAAACTATCTTAAGATACAGAAATACAATTCTACTTAAAACTGCCCACTCTCGCGGCAGCGCTGCTTGGGCAGCGGGCCGACGTTCTGCACCGTCAGCGCCTCGTGCAGACCATCAGCTCCACAGCGGATGTTCATCAGCAGCGAAATATGATCCGTTGACCACTCGAGTGCAGGCCAACGGCTCCTAAGCAGAAGCTCGTGCGACAATGTAGTCGCTGCCCCCACCCCTCGAGTGCGGCATCAGCATTCTTCCGTTTCGGAATTCTGCCGATACCCTGCAGCTGGTGGGGAGTGTTAACTTATACGCAAACCAATAGGGAATATTTAGAATAGGGTCAAATGGCTCTCCTCCCATTGGGATAATGCTGCAGAACACGAGGTATTGTTGAACAAGGGCGGAGCTACACATTGCTACTTACCACACTATCCCATAACAGTAGTCGACACGACTTTTCCGCTGTCGCCAAAAATTACTTTTTCTGATAGATTTGGATGTATAACATTTTTTAAGGAATGGTTTTTTTTTTCATGGAGTAGTTTTTTTTAAAGAATTAAAAAAAAAATTTTATTTTTTGTCATAGGTAGTGCTTCTATTTTTCACAAAACTTAAGTTTCCTACAACTGGTTGTACTGAACTTTGCAGTTAAAAAACGCTGACAAATGCAGCTATGCATCCGCCTCAGACACTTTGCAGCTGCAACTAAACGTCTGAAAGATATTAAGCTTCCAAATTTAAATTTCATAATTTTTTTCGGTATTTTTCATAGAAATTTTGACTTTGAAAGCTCAGGAAAAGTCGAAAAAAAAATATTTGAATGCCTTGATTTTGGGTTTTAGATAGACACATTAATTAGGCGTCGTTTAAGGTTTCGCTTATAAAAATATAAAAATAAACAGCTAAGTTATAACCGCTTGACCAAATTTTCATATGCAGCAGTTATGAGTGCCAAAATATTCAAATATCTGAAGAAGCAAAGAACTATACAAGTTGATTTCTGAACTGGATTCGAAGAGGAGCTACGAAACGGAAGATGTTCGTTGCCAACCGAATTAGCAAGATTTTGAAGTTAACAGATGGGAGGCATTCAAATATTTTTTATCGACTTTTCCTGAGTTTTCAAAGTCAAAATGTTGGGGAAAAATACCGAAAAAAAATATAACATTTCAATTTGGAAGCTTAGTATTTTCCAGACGTTAAGATGCAGCTACAAAGGGTCTGAGTCGGATTTATAGCTGCATTTGTCAGCGTTTTTTAACTGCAAAATTCAATACAATCAGTTGTAGGACACTTAAGTTATGTGAAAAATAGAAGCAAATTTTTAAAAAATTCTTTTAAAAAAAACTACACCATGAAAAAAAACCATAATTCTTTAAAAAAAATTAAATCTCCAAATCTATCAGAAAAAGTCTTTTGGCGACAGCGGAAAAAAAAATTGAATTTTGTCGACTAGTGTAATTAACGGACGAAATGTTGTGCGGAAGGAAATTCACCAATGTATTGTTTGCTACCGGTTGAATCCCAAGACCACTTGACAGCGAATATGTGATTTGCTTGCGGTTAGGATTCGGCCAGAACGAGCATTTGAAGTTACCGGAATTGATTGTATATATTAATATTCAACATATATCCCCCTTTAAAGGAAGAGGTCGGACAGCGATCAAAGGCTACATCGCTGTATTCATATGCCTGGTGATCACTTGGAACCGGTGGGGGACTTGACATCGACCGTATTTATTGGACCACTGCATCGATTCATCGCACGACGTGGGAAATGCGCTCCTATATGTAATGATTGTGGGACAAATTTTTGTTGGCGTTTGGCGCAAACCGAAAGCTGCAAGCAGATAAGGTGGCATACAGACGGTACATCGAAAGTACGATCCCCTCAAAATTGACCGATGGTGGCATCACGTAGCATTTTAATCCACCTTCAGCAGCACATTTTAAAGGTCTGTGGGAGGCGGGTGTTAGGTCGATGAAATACCATCTGAAGAGGACGATAGGAGATCATACACTTGCATGTGATGAGTTGGCTACTGTGTTGGCTCAAATCGAGGCTTGCTTAAATTCTCGCCCACTATGCCCTCTGAGCGATAATTCAGAAGACCTAATTGTATTAAATCCTTTAAATAGGGGACTCGTTACTTGATCTACCCAAAGTTTTTCGCTTGCAGTTCCATTGGCATGAAGGAGGTCACGGAGTTTGGAGAGAAGACGAGTCTGTATTAGACGATGCAGAAGCTATCGTCGAGGGGGGAGAATTTTTGGGCACAGCACCGGCTGTTTTTGGAGTTTTTGGAGCCCTATTCAGCTCTTTCGCAGTTATTTCGGGAGCTTGAGCGATCGACGAAAGTTTACCGAACCATTCGTAACGCTCTTAAACGGGGCTATTATTACGCTCTCGTCGGGTCGCGAAGCGTATTTAAGCCTAGCATGAAGTTAGTACATATTTCAAGAACCACATCGGCGGTAATGAGCGACAAGCCGAAGTTGACGGTTCAATGAAGCAGAACGGTGCGCCGTCGAGGCTCAGCTTTATCCAACAACTCCGTAGCATTAAGAGCTATAAAAATATTGATATGCTCTCGCTACCGTGCTTATTTTGTACAGAGTCGTAGCAAAGTCAAAGCCGAAAATTGAAAAAATATCGGCTGTGCTCTGCATCATAAACTGCAGCAATAAAACGAGGGGGAACGTTGTGAGCCGCGGCAAAGGCCGCAAAGCCGATGGGGTCGCGTGTAAGAGAAAGCGAGAGGGAATGATGACTTTCGAAATGGTTTTCTTCATTGTAGCTATAATAATGATCCGATCTGATCCAGATTCAACACTCTGATAGAAATGGGCATTCTCTATGACTCTGCGTTTTTAGTTTTCTTGTATCTTCAAAATTGTGTATGCCACAGACTTTCGTGCTTTGTGGGGGCGGAAGGGGGCGGGGCGAAATTTTAAAATACACTTTGAGTAGTGTGATAACATAGGAGACTAAATAAAAAACTTGGTTGCTCTAGCTTTAATTGTCTCTGAGATATAGGCGCAAATGAAGACGGACAGACGGACGGACGGACAGACGGACGGACGGACGGACGGACAGACAGACATGGCTATATCGACTCGGTTATTGATGCTGATCAAGAATATATATACTTTATGGGGTCGGAAACCCTTCCTTCTGGGCGTTACACACACCCGTTATCCCCACAAATCTAATATACCCCTATACTCTTCGAGTACCTGGTATAAACAGCAAAAAACGATGGGAACGTTGTAAGCCGCTGCTTTACTTTATACCCAGTACTAAGTCAGCATATACATGTGTGAGCTTATGATTTATGTAATTTATCCAACTAATTTTATTCTTTATTCTTATCAAAAAAATTTCAAAATATAAAGACGAACCCCTTGGTAGATTTTTATATATTAGATTTTATCTGTTTCCATCTGGTCTAATGAGATAGTGAGATGGCTCAGAAGGGCCTAGCTGAGGTCACCGGACCGGTCGCAGGTTGCGGATAGCAAACGACCTACCTCGGTATGTAGGTCAGCTGCGAAATAAGCGGGCATACCTAGGGAGAGTACCGAAAATAATCAGTCCAAGACAGCCAGCGGGTGTTCGCGAAGCAGCAACACTGACCATGCGCTTGACGATGCGCTTGACGATGCACACTCCTATCACTTCACACCAGCTACCCACATCCCAACCCCCCACACTCACCTCAGGTCGGACTAAGTGTGTTATTCAAAACGTGCCGAGAATCAGCTTGGCAGGGGACTCGGTATAAATAATAGTTCGGTCGTTAACGGGGAGCTCAACGACTTGTCAGCCCATTGTTCTAATGATGCCTAATCCGGGCCACGTGAATCTCTAACCAAATGGATAACCCCTTCATTGAAAATCGTGGAATTACGAATGGAAAATATAAACAAACAAAAAAAAAACAAACGAGTCTAGAACTCCCCAATTGCTAACAGGGAGCAATCCCGTCCACGGAAAGGCAACGGTCCAACGGCCTGACCTGACCCGCTACTCAGCAGGCAAAATCTGCTTTGCTGAAAACACTTGGGCGAAATCGAAGAGGTCCCTAATCTTTAGCTATGTGGCATATCGCTTTCCAAAGAAGCGGTACCTTGTCAGAGTAGCTATGCTATCATGCAGATGCTTTACCAAGCCAAAGCTTAAACATATGCCGAAAGAAGGAGATGTTGCTGTCAACATACCTCGCCGACAAAATTCAGGCCAAATGTCAGCCCGACCGATAAGTGGCCTTTTTAGCCTTTTTCGGTGCAGCAAAGGTGCTCCCCAACTTCGGTAAAGAGACGCGGAAAACGGCAGCTCCGCAAACGAAAATGCAGCGTGCGGCCAAATATCATTCGCGCAGATCTCCAAAAAAAGGACGCCCACCACACCCAATGGGGGAGCTCGCACACAGATGTAAGGGGTGAGTCACTTTTCAGGTTCAGCCTGCACTCTAATCGAATAATCTGCAATCGGGAAAAAGACCCTACCTTTATAATAAAAAATCAACAAGAGGTAATTGACCTCACCTTAGTGTCTCACAAACTGTCAGACATAGTCAAGAATTCGAAAGACCTAGTAGACCATTCCTTCTCGAGACTACCTCTCGGTAGGGAACCTTAAAAAAACGACGGTAAGTGAATTTCCTCTACTGAGGAGTCACTACACTTTCTACTCGACTCCCATTTTCCTCTCAGGCGCACAGCATGCCTACCAGAAAAGAAACTATTAAAAATGGCACTTCATGAAGTAATTCTCTATGATAGAGAAATAACTACACTTCAAAGAATACTACTTAATAGCTTTTCTTCATATTAAAAGGAGCCTTCAACAATGTCGTGCCGGGTGCCATCGCAGAAGCTCGGACTGACTTGGGGGTGGAGCGTCATGCTCATCATTCAATTGCTCATATGTATGCAGGACGGTGACATCATCGATGAGATCGTCTACCCAGTATATGTATGTCAACAGAGCCATCTTGCAAGTCGGTGTCCTGTCTCCACTTCTATGGAATATAGCGGTGAACAGCGCACAAGTTTTTTCTGTCGGTCTGTCCGGTTCCCGGATCCACGCACAAAAGAATTAACCGTGTCTAGCGGCACAACCATTCCAATGCAGGCTCCATCGGCAAACGCATTACGGGCACTTGTTGACATGGCACCTGCCATATATGAATCGTTTAGGTGATGACAAAGTTATTGCTCACGCCCCGCTAATACACCTCGTTCTGTCGAAGTTGACACAAAAACTCATTCAAGATGAAAGGAAAATTTGGATTAGCAAAAGGTTCCGTCGTGATCCCATCTTGTAGCCGCATTAAACAAGCGCAATCAGCATTTTTGAAGAATTTCCTTCCGGGCAGTTAAGGCATCTAAAAATCTCGCAAGAAAGAAGCAATCTGGATAAACAGCGTTAGCTGTATCCCTAGCAAACAAATGTCAAAAAACAAATTGTGCATTTTACAAATCGTCTGATCATCGCATTACGAATTGTTCGTCATTCTCAGCTGCGTCTGTCATGACTCGATTAAGATTTGTTAAAGGATTTCTCTATTGTATTAATTGCTTGCGAAAAGGGCATAATGTCTCAGCCTTCAAGTCTAAACTTTGCGGAGTATGCTCAAAGCCCCATCACACATTGTTGCACCGCTACAATATTGACTCGAGAGCAACGTCAACGGTCAGTGAGGCGCTTGGTTCTCAGGGAGCGTTGGCTGCTGAAAGTTCGAAGCAGGGGATTCTGGTATTTCTGGCCACACCAATTGTGGACATTAAAGGTCGCTCATATGTTGTACAAATTTTTAAATTAACTACAACAATTTTAAAATCGGAACTGGATCAGGAACGAACAAGGAGAACGTATAAAGGCTAAAAACGTTATGGCCAATATAGGAAAGACGCGGCTAGCCACGGAGAAGGCGACGGGCTCTAAAATCCTAATAGAGTCAAGGAAAAAAAGGGAAGGTGAAACCAAATCCGCCATCCCGGTAGGAATCAAAAAAGGGACAAAGATGGCGCTAGAGTCGCAACTTTCGGCACCCAAGATGCCTAGTATAAAATCCAAGATGGCGACGAACAGGTCGACAGACATGACGACGAACATGTCGTCAAACTTGTCGACGAACATGATTAAGACAAAAAGGAACAACGAGAAGACTGATAAAAATGGCGTAGTCCCAGTGAGTACGACAAATGAAAATAATATAAAACGGTCTCGGTTACGTGGTGTACATGGACAAAATGAGCATTAACAACAACAGAAAGGCTATTAACCAGTTTGAGCTTTCGGATCTCTTGATTAAGCTGGGGACTGGCGACATCGAGGAGGTTTCGAGAGTTGGTTACGGCAGATGCAAGATTGTTTGCGGCTCGGCGGAGGGTGCCAATGGATTAGTAGAAAACGGTGCTTTTGCTGATCACGGATATACAGCCAAAATTTTCCGTCACTTTGTTCAAAAAGCCGGGTTAATTTTTGGGGTCCCCGGACACTACTCTGAGGAACAGCTGGCAGAATCCTTAACTTCCGATATCCCAATTGAGGATATTATACCTCTAACAAGAAAGGACAGTACTACAGGGCAACGAGTTCCCACGGGCAGAGTGAAATTGTGGTTCAGAGGAGGGCAGTTGCCAAAACATATAAAATTTCTCTACGCCAAAATTGTCGTTCAACCTCTTGTGCAGTTCAGCCAGTGTTTTAGATGTTATCGGTTCGGTCATAGGGCACAACACTGCAAGAGTAGGGCAAAATGTTACAAATGTGGTCAGGAGCACAACAGCGAGGTAGTCTGCTCGAAGTTAGCATGCGCAAATTGCAAGGAGGATCATGCCGCCACTCATCCGCAGTGTGCGGCTCGAAAGAAAGAATACGCCGTTCAAAAGTGCATGACGTTGGAAAATTTGTCCAGGAAGGAGGTCAGGGCTAGGTTTCCAAACTCACAGCTTTCCTGATCGACCCGATTTATGCTAATAAAGGGGATCCAATTGGGAAGAAATTTATTGAAGAAATCAGAGAGTATGTTAACGCATCCAATGTAGAATTAGACGGGCTGCAAATTGCCTTAGGGATGGAAGAGTCGAAGAAATCCAACTAATGAAGATCTTTCAACTGAACATACAAAGCCTTACTTTCAACAACAACAAACAACTCCTTAACATGTTTTTGATAAATAATGATATTGATATTGCCAAACTCTCGGAAATTTGGGTATTTAACAACGCAGATTGTAGCATCTTAGGCTACAATTTCCTCTGCAAGCCCAGGGAGGACGGATACGGAGGTGTAGGCATCTATATCAGAAATAGCATACAATTTAGCATACTAAAATCTGACAACGTTCTAGAGACTTTGGCAATCAAAACTTTAAACCTAAAATGCAACTTCAATATTTTTAGCATTTACGCGGCGCCTTCCTTGCCTTTGCCTCAGTTCAAGACCGGCATTAAAAATGTTTTTGAATTTGCTGCGTCGCTCGACCACCCTTCAATAGTGGGAGGTGACTTCAACGCGAAGTCTACCAACTGGGGCAACGTGGCTAGTGACCGCAAGGGTCGCAGCATCGAAATTGCGACCCGTGAGGTTGGCTTCATATGTCTTAATGACGGTTCACCAACCTTCTCGAGGAGTCCCTCGCAATTCTCCGTACTGGACCTCTCGTTCTCTAACCTTAGAAATGGAAGAATTTCCTGGAAAGTACTGAATTCTAAACTCACAAACAGTAATCACTTCCCAATCGTAATTTCGGTGGACGGGCTGGATGCTTCCCCGCGAGGCAAGAAGGTCCTGCACAACAGAATCTCCAGGATTCTTGGAACAAGCGAGTTCTCTACCCTGGAGAAGCTCAACAAGAAAGTAGTTTCCCTTACCAAAAAAAACACGGTCTCCATCTCTAACAGCAACAAATATGTTGCCAAGAAATGGTGGGACAAGGAAACTGAAAGACTATTTCGAGTTAGAAACGCCTGTAGACAAAAATTTTATTTTACCAAAAATCTAGACGATGCTAGAGCTACTGTTGAAGCTGATCGAGCCCTCCAAACGCATATCAAAGGGCGCAGAAGACGGAACTTTTCCGAATTCATTGAGGAGGTCTCTACGTCGCCCTCCATGTGGAGTAGGGTGAGGAATCTTAAGAAATTCGGGCAGGTGAAAAACGTAGGTAACAAATGGACGGACGAAGACGATAAATGCTTCCTCACAATGGTCAAAGAGACTCCATCCACGGTAAATAGCAACCCCCCACTGAACCCCCTTCCCCCCCCATTCGACCCAGGGGACCCTGTTCCCTTGGAACTGGAAGATTTTCTCGTCTTCCTAAAATCTAGGAATCCTAATTCAGCGAGGGGTCCGGACGGTATCTCATTCAGGATGCTTCAGAAGCTCCCCGTGGAGAAAAAAAGGCCGGTGTTTGAAATTATGAATAGGGCTTGGCTGAGTGGCGTTATTCCAGACGTATGGCGTAGGATTACGGTGGTTCCCATCCCCAAGAAGAATACAGACCCCACATCCATTCAAAATCACCGTCCCATCTGTCTCATCAACACGCTCTTCAAATCCATAGAGAGACTAATAAAGCTGAAGCTGGATGAACACATAGCCTACTATGATCTGCTGCCGGTCAGGTCCTATGCCTTTAGGAGGAACCGATCCACGGCCCTGTGCATCAACGAACTTATCAATAAGGTCCTGGCACTGAAAGCAGGAGGCTATCAGGTGGTGGCGGCCTGTCTGGATCTGCGGAGGGCCTTTGACTGTGTAAGTGTGGACGCAATCGAGAGCAAGTTGAGGGACATGCAGTTCAACCCAGGTGTCACAGCGTGGATCTCTAGTTTTCTGAACAGGCGAATTCTGATCAAGGGCAAGAGCGAGGTAGAGGTCAACAGAGGGGTTAGCCAGGGAAGCTGTCTAAGCCCAACCCTTTTCAACCTTTACACCGCCGAACTTCACGCGATCAACAGTCACAATAGCATTCTTTTTCAATACGCTGACGACTTCTTCATTGTCTGCTTCCACAAAGATGTGGCCACCGCCAAACGCTTACTAGAAGATAGCATAGACATCTTCGAGACGAAATGCAATAGACTGAACCTGTCTTTTAATCCATCGAAGTCTAAGGTGATTCACTTCAACAACCGTAAAACGGCGCTGAACATCTTGCACCATGGGGTTGAAATCAGGCAGGTAGAACAGATGAAATATTTAGGTAGAACAATCTCAGCGAACAACTCAGCCTCCAGTCATATTGAGAAGGCCATCTCAGACTTCAACAGGAACTGCGCATTTCTCAGGCTGCTCAGTGGTTGTCACTATGGTGTCAGCCCAAAGAGAGGGCTTATTTTTCACAAGGCCTTCGTCAGAAGCAGGCTAGAATACGCGTGCTCATCTTTCTGCAACCTGTCCAAATCTGCCTTGGCAAAGATCAAATCTCACTGCAACCACCACCTTAGGAAGTCATTAGGCCTGATAATCTGCACCCCTGTCCCGATCATATATCACATGGCAGGAGAACTCCCACCTGAATACAGAATGAGATTCCTGGCGGCGAAGGAGCTGGCCAAGGCGTTTGCGTTTAATCTGCCAGCGAGTGAAACAGTTTCAGCAAATAGGGACATAAACACAGGCTATGCTAAGGCGTATCGTGAGTTCGGCAGCGTTCTAGAAAGAGTTGAGGTGTTCGAGAGCAGACCTTCGCACTGCAAAAAAATTAGGTCGGACATAGATTTTTTCAAGGGATTAGCGGTTAACAAACATTCAACAGACCAGGCCAGTATTTTAATGCTTCATAGGGAAAAAAGGGCGCTTTTGGATAAGGAAGGCTTTGAGGTGTACTACACTGACGGGTCAGTGGCAGAGGGGCATTCAAGCGCAGCGTTCTTGCATGATGGCTCAGGCTTCGTAGACAGCTATTACACGCACAAAACTCTATCCTCACTGTCCGCCGAGCTGCTTGCCATTGAGAAGGCCCTGGATCACGCTGTCTCGGGAGGCTTCCCTCCCTACTGCTCTCTGTTCCCTTCAACCTCATCCAAACCATGGTTCCGAAACAAACACAAATTAAAAGCCATTGACGCTAAAAGAATCAACAGACTGCTTAGTGGTAACGCATTTGATAGGTACACCCTTGCCAAAATGCATGTAGTTCCTAATAACATTTGTGATACATGCGATAGTATCGATAACGCTTCGCATATAATATTTAATTGTACCAAGTACAACCACTAACCATACAATATATAGACATGACAATTCATGTAGCGAAAATGACCGCACTGCAGTCAGGCATCAGCTACACCAGGAGACCAGCTAAACCAGTCGTGAGAGTGTATGAGTGCACATGTATTCTCGCTTATTTTGCGTGTTGTGCATGTGTGTATGAGCGCACAACTGAAATTTGTGCTCTCTCAACTTTGTTTTGATTTTTGTGCTCGCGCCACCCTTCACTTTAGCATTATTGGAGTCGGCCCTTTTTGAAGACGCTTGCCTTATAATACCAGAATAACTGTTATTTTGGACATGCTTTAGATTCTAACTTTGTTTAATATAGAATATACTAATATAATAAGCTTATATAAGTTAACACATAAATTCCATAGCAACTAAGTAACACTACATGGATAATGCTGACACGCCAAAATGTGGGTTCAGTGCTCTGCACTAGCAACAATATGCAGCGATCGTATGACACTTCGTGGCTGGAGTGCTTCGGTGCTTAGAATGCTGAGTCGGCATGCCGACTGTGGTCCGATGGCGCGATGCATTGTCTTTACTGAGTAGAATTATGTTTTGCCTTTGTCTTTAGCTTTAGTTTGATTTTGAATAAAGTAGACGCAAGTCACTTCGAATTGTACTCCGGCACACAGCCGTCATTTGTCTTTATTGAACTATATTACTGTACCACAAGGACAGTAATCAACAAAGGGGACGAAGTCAAGTCTCCCACCATAATCATCATAACATAACACACCTGAGGATCCTACCCGGATCAACATCCTAAAGGAAGGCCACCGCACTTGGACCACACCTTCAGGAGCCACGTGAGCACACCACGGCCACTGGATTACGTAACCAAATAACTGGCGCCCAACGTACCAATACCCACCAAAATTCATAGGCAATAATACAAAAACATGTAAGTTTGTCAAGTGAACCCAAATAACAAATAATAAGTTAAAGAAAAAAAACACGCAAGAATTGAAGTTGTGAAAAAATACATATTTTGCCAAGAAAAAACAATTGCATACTTTTACCAAAAATAAAAATAAAATCCATTGCATACTTTCATTAAAAATAAAAACCATTGCATACCCTCACTAAAAATAAAACCATTGCATACCTTTAATGCATGTTTTTATTATAAATAAACAATTGCCTACTTTTACTAAGACAATTTATGCCCAATGCGAAAAGTTTCATACAAGTGTCGAGGTTAACAAATGAGCTGGAACACCTATAGGGAAATTAAAACCGAGTACAACAGTGACGATAGTGTAGGCGAAGAACAAGTTGGTTGGTGTCCAGAAGATCAGGTAGGCAACACAATGAACACTTCACAAATTCAAGCCCTCATTGAAAATGCCGTTAGATCGGCACTGTCACAACAACAGTCCCAAATAAATTCAATAACTCAAGAAATACAAAAGTTGCAAGTGAAAACGCCATCGGTCGTCTCTTACAAAAAAATAACTGTTGTTCCTGGGGTAAAATGTGACATAAGACTCGACATAATAAAATCCGTACCAGACTTCTCTGGTGCACAAGACCAATATGTTGCTTGGAGACAAGCAGCAGTTGATGCGTACGAACTTTTCAAGCCCTTCGACGGCAGTAGCGAACACTACCAAGCAGTAGCCATTCTTAGAAACAAGGTCACAGGGCCTGCTGGAGCCTTACTTATCTCCTACAACACGGTGCTAAATTTCGACGCCATCCTGGCTAGATTAGATTGCACCTATGCCGACCGAACATCCTTGCGCCTACTGAGGCAAAACTTAGACATGGTCAGACAAGGTGAAATGACACTTATGCAGTACTATGATGAGGTCGAAAAAAGACTAACTCTGGTAACTAATAAGATTGTTATGTCACACGAACAAGAAGGCGCTGATTTGCTTAACGCTGAAGTTAGAGCCGATGCCTTACACACTTTCATATCAGGCTTGAGGAAACAACTCAAAGCTGTCGTATTCCCAGCACAGCCCAAAGACCTGCCCTCTGCGCTAGCTCTTGCTGTAGAAGCAGAAGCCAGCATAGAAAGGAGCATGTTTGCAAACTCCTATGCTAAAGTTGTTGAGGAACGATCCCAAACAGCTGAAAACAGCAAACACAGATCATATGGTAAACCGAATAAAAACTACAAGGAAGACCACGGTCAAGATCGAAATCCTCATTACAAACACAAGAAAAATGCTCCAAAGGAGCAACCCAATAAAGAAAGCCAAGAGCAAGCTCCACAACCGATGGAGATAGATTCTTCTTCCAAATTCAGGCAGCGTACTGAATATAATCAGAACCAACCAAACGAGTCAAACGCTCCTAAGAGGAGGAACTCCTCAGAGCGACAAACAGGTCCGAGACGGCAACGTCTTAATAACATTGTTCAAGTGGATTCCGAAGAACAAAAAATAGCATACGAAAAAGCCGGAAAGGCTGCTGTCGAAGAAATTGACAGCGAGGAAGAGTACGATCGAGTCGACTCTGTCCATTTTTTAGGGAACACTCCCAGTTACCGTTCATTGAACGACGGTTGGCTGGGAGAACATTAAAAATGCTAATCGATACTGGCGCGGCAAAAAACTATGTTAAGCCCGTAAAGGAGCTGAAAACCATATTGCCGGTCGCCAAACCCTTCTCAGTGAATTCAATCCACGGGTCCACTGAAATAAAGGAGAAATGCGTGATAAACATTTTTAATCACACTTCCCCTTTTTTTCTATTAGACACACTTAGTTCGTTCGATGCCATTATTGGATTCGACTTGTTAACACAAGCCGGGGTACAGTTGAACCTTACAAAAAGTCTACTAGAGTATCAGGGCATTTCTGAAGAAATTCAATACCAGAAATGCACTGATGTAAATTTCACCGATGTAAACGACATCGTAGTTCCTATCTCCGTTAAAAAGGAGTTCAGGAACATGATACTTAAGAGGAAAAAGGCCTTTTCAACAACAGAAGAAGCACTCCCTTTCAACACCTCTGTCACCGCCACAATCCGCACGGTTGACAATGAGCCAATATATGTCAGAAGTTACCCAAGTCTTATGGGCGTTTCTGACTTCATAAACAATGAAGTCAAGCAACTACTAAAAGACGGCATCATCAGACCATCAAGGTCACCCTACAACAGCCCAACGTGGGTTGTTGACAAAAAAGGCACAGACGCCTATGGCAACACAAACAAAAGATTAGTCATCGACTTCAGGAAACTGAACGAGAAGACTATACCTGATCGTTACCCAATGCCCAGCATTCCAATGATTCTAGCGAACCTGGGAAACGCTAAATACTTCACTACCCTCGATCTAAAGTCAGGGTACCACCAAATATACCTTGCGGAACATGACCGCGAAAAAACCTCATTCTCTGTTTGCGGTGGCAAATATGAATTCTGCCGACTGCCATTTGGTCTTAAGAATGCTGGCAGCATCTTCCAAAGGGCAATCGATGATGTTCTAAGGGAACATATTGGGAAAATTTGTTACGTCTACGTAGACGATGTCATAGTTTTCTCAAAAAACGAAGTAGACCATGTCAGGCACATTGACACGGTACTCAAGTGCCTGATTGAAGCCAATATGAGAGTAAGCCAAGAGAAGACTAACTTTTTTAAAGAAAGCGTAGAGTATCTTGGTTTCATCGTAAGCAAAGACGGCACCAGATCCGACCCAAAGAAGGTCAAGGCCATTCAAGAGTACCCCGAACCCAAAAGCGTCTACAGTGTCAGATCTTTCTTGGGTCTGGCAAGCTATTACAGAGTCTTCATAAAAGACTTTGCATCCATAGCTCGTCCAATAAGCGACATTCTAAAAGGAGAAAATGGTTCAGTGAGTAAGCATAGGTCAAAGAAAATAGCAGTCGAGTTCAACGAAACACAGCGCAACGCGTTTCAACGCCTGCGCAACATCTTGGCGTCAGAAGACGTAATTTTGATGTACCCAGACTTTAAAAAAGCTTTTGACCTAACCACTGACGCCTCAGCAAACGGAATTGGTGCAGTCCTATCCCAAGAAGGCAGACCAATTACCATGATTTCTCGCACCTTAAAAAGTGCAGAGCTGAACTATGCAACCAACGAAAGGGAGTTGCTAGCTATCGTGTGGGCTTTAGGTAAATTGCAAAACTACCTATATGGCTCCAGAGAAATTAACATTTTCACTAACCACCAACCTCTCACTTTCGCAGTAGCAGACAAAAATACCAATGCGAAAATAAAAAGGTGGAAAGCCTACATCGACCAATACAACGCCAAGGTTTGCTATAAGCCTGGCAAAGAAAATTTTGTAGCAGATGCGTTGTCCAGACAAAATCTCAATGCCCTACAAAATGAACCTCAATCAGACGCCGCAACCGTTCACAGCGAACTTTCACTGACCTACACGGTCGAGGCCACGGACAAGCCGCTAAATTGCTTCAGAAACCAGATCATTCTGGAAGAAGCGCGTTTCCCATTAAAACGCATCATGATTTTGTTCCGCAACAAAACTCGCCACCTGATCAACTTTACCGCTAAGAGCAGCATTTTAGAAATTCTCAAAGAAGTTGTAAATACGGAGGTCGTGAACGCTATCCACTGTAGCCTCCCCACATTAGCAAGTTTCCAACACGAATTAATTGCTTATTTTCCTTCTACAAAATTTCGGTTTTGTAAAAATCTCGTACAAGACATAACAGATAAAAGCGATCAGTTGGAGTTGATAAATAGCGAGCACAACAGGGCGCACAGAGCAGCCCAAGAAAATGTCAAACAAATCTTGCGCGACTACTACTTTCCGAACATAACCAATTTAGCCAAAGAAGTAGTCTCAAATTGCAAAGTTTGCACGCAAGCAAAATATGACAGACATCCCAAGAAACAACAGCTTGGCGAAACGCCGATTCCTCAATACACGGGCGAAATGTTGCACATAGACATATTCTCAACCGACAAAAAGCAATTTTTGACTTGCGTCGACAAGTTTTCCAAATTCGCCTTGGTACAACCAATAATATCAAGAACAATTGTCGACATTAAAGGTCCCCTATTGCAAATTGTGAATATGTTTCCTAACATTAAAACAATATATTGCGATAATGAACCTTCATTCAACTCAGAGACCATAACATCCATGTTGAAAAACCAATACAACATCGATATTGTAAACGCTCCTCCTTTGCACAGTTCATCAAATGGCCAAGTGGAACGATTCCACAGTACGTTAGTTGAGATCGCTAGGTGCCTAAAAATTGACAAAAAAATTGAGGACACAGTTGAATTAATACTGAGAGCAACAGTAGAATACAATAAATCGCTACATTCGGTCATTTGCGAAAAACCAGTTGAAATGCTTCATGAGGGACCTAAAAATCGCAGTTCAGGTATTACCTCTAAACTGGCAAAAGCCCAACAAAACACCATAGAGAGGTGTAACGCAAACAGGCAAAACCGCGTATTTGAGGTAGGGGAGGAAGTATTCCTCAAAAACAACAAGAGGTTAGGAAACAAGCTAACCCCTCTCTGCACCAGACAGGAAATACAAGCAGACCTAGGAACGTCTGTCTTAATTAAGGGGAGGGTGGTCCACAAGGACAACCTAAAGTAGTTTTACCTTATATTTAGTTAGGAAATAAGTTCTCCAAGACAAAGCACCACAATTTCACCACTCAATCCAAATTACAGGTTCACCTTCGTAGCGCTTATCATCCTTGCAATAGCAAATGGTCGGATCACCGCAGCAGTTGATGCGTACGAACTTTTCAAGCCCTTCGACGGCAGTAGCGAACACTACCAAGCAGTAGCCATTCTTAGAAACAAGGTCACAGGGCCTGCTGGAGCCTTACTTATCTCCTACAACACGGTGCTAAATTTCGACGCCATCCTGGCTAGATTAGATTGCACCTATGCCGACCGAACATCCTTGCGCCTACTGAGGCAAAACTTAGACATGGTCAGACAAGGTGAAATGACACTTATGCAGTACTATGATGAGGTCGGAAAAAGACTAACTCTGGTAACTAATAAGATTGTTATGTCACACGAACAAGAAGGCGCTGATTTGCTTAACGCTGAAGTTAGAGCCGATGCCTTACACACTTTCATATCAGGCTTGAGGAAACAACTCAAAGCTGTCGTATTCCCAGCACAGCCCAAAGACCTGCCCTCTGCGCTAGCTCTTGCTGTAGAAGCAGAAGCCAGCATAGAAAGGAGCATGTTTGCAAACTCCTATGCTAAAGTTGTTGAGGAACGATCCCAAACAGCTGAAAACAGCAAACACAGATCATATGGTAAACCGAATAAAAACTACAAGGAAGACCACGGTCAAGATCGAAATCCTCATTACAAACACAAGAAAAATGCTCCAAAGGAGCAACCCAATAAAGAAAGCCAAGAGCAAGCTCCACAACCGATGGAGATAGATTCTTCTTCCAAATTCAGGCAGCGTACTGAATATAATCAGAACCAACCAAACGAGTCAAACGCTCCTAAGAGGAGGAACTCCTCAGAGCGACAAACAGGTCCGAGACGGCAACGTCTTAATAACATTGTTCAAGTGGATTCCGAAGAACAAAAAATAGCATACGAAAAAGCCGCAAAGGCTGCTGTCGAAGAAATTGACAGCGAGGAAGAGTACGATCGAGTCGACTCTGTCCATTTTTTAGGGAACACTCCCAGTTACCGTTCATTGAACGACGGTTGGCTGGGAGAACATTAAAAATGCTAATCGATACTGGCGCGGCAAAAAACTATGTTAAGCCCGTAAAGGAGCTGAAAACCATATTGCCGGTCGCCAAACCCTTCTCAGTGAATTCAATCCACGGGTCCACTGAAATAAAGGAGAAATGCCTGATAAACATTTTTAATCACACTTCCCCTTTTTTTCTATTAGACACACTTAGTTCGTTCGATGCCATTATTGGATTCGACTTGTTAACACAAGCCGGGGTACAGTTGAACCTTACAAAAAGTCTACTAGAGTATCAGGGCATTTCTGAAGAAATTCAATACCAGAAATGCACTGATGTAAATTTCACCGATGTAAACGACATCGTAGTTCCTATCTCCGTTAAAAAGGAGTTCAGGAACATGATACTTAAGAGGAAAAAGGCCTTTTCAACAACAGAAGAAGCACTCCCTTTCAACACCTCTGTCACCGCCACAATCCGCACGGTTGACAATGAGCCAATATATGTCAGAAGTTACCCAAGTCTTATGGGCGTTTCTGACTTCATAAACAATGAAGTCAAGCAACTACTAAAAGACGGCATCATCAGACCATCAAGGTCACCCTACAACAGCCCAACGTGGGTTGTTGACAAAAAAGGCACAGACGCCTATGGCAACACAAACAAAAGATTAGTCATCGACTTCAGGAAACTGAACGAGAAGACTATACCTGATCGTTACCCAATGCCCAGCATTCCAATGATTCTAGCGAACCTGGGAAACGCTAAATACTTCACTACCCTCGATCTAAAGTCAGGGTACCACCAAATATACCTTGCGGAACATGACCGCGAAAAAACCTCATTCTCTGTTTGCGGTGGCAAATATGAATTCTGCCGACTGCCATTTGGTCTTAAGAATGCTGGCAGCATCTTCCAAAGGGCAATCGATGATGTTCTAAGGGAACATATTGGGAAAATTTGTTACGTCTACGTAGACGATGTCATAGTTTTCTCAAAAAACGAAGTAGACCATGTCAGGCACATTGACACGGTACTCAAGTGCCTGATTGAAGCCAATATGAGAGTAAGCCAAGAGAAGACTAACTTTTTTAAAGAAAGCGTAGAGTATCTTGGTTTCATCGTAAGCAAAGACGGCACCAGATCCGACCCAAAGAAGGTCAAGGCCATTCAAGAGTACCCCGAACCCAAAAGCGTCTACAGTGTCAGATCTTTCTTGGGTCTGGCAAGCTATTACAGAGTCTTCATAAAAGACTTTGCATCCATAGCTCGTCCAATAAGCGACATTCTAAAAGGAGAAAATGGTTCAGTGAGTAAGCATAGGTCAAAGAAAATAGCAGTCGAGTTCAACGAAACACAGCGCAACGCGTTTCAACGCCTGCGCAACATCTTGGCGTCAGAAGACGTAATTTTGATGTACCCAGACTTTAAAAAAGCTTTTGACCTAACCACTGACGCCTCAGCAAACGGAATTGGTGCAGTCCTATCCCAAGAAGGCAGACCAATTACCATGATTTCTCGCACCTTAAAAAGTGCAGAGCTGAACTATGCAACCAACGAAAGGGAGTTGCTAGCTATCGTGTGGGCTTTAGGTAAATTGCAAAACTACCTATATGGCTCCAGAGAAATTAACATTTTCACTGACCACCAACCTCTCACTTTCGCAGTAGCAGACAAAAATACCAATGCGAAAATAAAAAGGTGGAAAGCCTACATCGACCAATACAACGCCAAGGTTTGCTATAAGCCTGGCAAAGAAAATTTTGTAGCAGATGCGTTGTCCAGACAAAATCTCAATGCCCTACAAAATGAACCTCAATCAGACGCCGCAACCGTTCACAGCGAACTTTCACTGACCTACACGGTCGAGGCCACGGACAAGCCGCTAAATTGCTTCAGAAACCAGATCATTCTGGAAGAAGCGCGTTTCCCATTAAAACGCATCATGATTTTGTTCCGCAACAAAACTCGCCACCTGATCAACTTTACCGCTAAGAGCAGCATTTTAGAAATTCTCAAAGAAGTTGTAAATACGGAGGTCGTGAACGCTATCCACTGTAGCCTCCCCACATTAGCAAGTTTCCAACACGAATTAATTGCTTATTTTCCTTCTACAAAATTTCGGTTTTGTAAAAATCTCGTACAAGACATAACAGATAAAAGCGATCAGTTGGAGTTGATAAATAGCGAGCACAACAGGGCGCACAGAGCAGCCCAAGAAAATGTCAAACAAATCTTGCGCGACTACTACTTTCCGAACATAACCAATTTAGCCAAAGAAGTAGTCTCAAATTGCAAAGTTTGCACGCAAGCAAAATATGACAGACATCCCAAGAAACAACAGCTTGGCGAAACGCCGATTCCTCAATACACGGGCGAAATGTTGCACATAGACATATTCTCAACCGACAAAAAGCAATTTTTGACTTGCGTCGACAAGTTTTCCAAATTCGCCTTGGTACAACCAATAATATCAAGAACAATTGTCGACATTAAAGGTCCCCTATTGCAAATTGTGAATATGTTTCCTAACATTAAAACAATATATTGCGATAATGAACCTTCATTCAACTCAGAGACCATAACATCCATGTTGAAAAACCAATACAACATCGATATTGTAAACGCTCCTCCTTTGCACAGTTCATCAAATGGCCAAGTGGAACGATTCCACAGTACGTTAGTTGAGATCGCTAGGTGCCTAAAAATTGACAAAAAAATTGAGGACACAGTTGAATTAATACTGAGAGCAACAGTAGAATACAATAAATCGCTACATTCGGTCATTTGCGAAAAACCAGTTGAAATTCTTCATGAGGGACCTAAAAATCGCAGTTCAGGTATTACCTCTAAACTGGCAAAAGCCCAACAAAACACCATAGAGAGGTGTAACGCAAACAGGCAAAACCGCGTATTTGAGGTAGGGGAGGAAGTATTCCTCAAAAACAACAAGAGGTTAGGAAACAAGCTAACCCCTCTCTGCACCAGACAGGAAATACAAGCAGACCTAGGAACGTCTGTCTTAATTAAGGGGAGGGTGGTCCACAAGGACAACCTAAAGTAGTTTTACCTTATATTTAGTTAGGAAATAAGTTCTCCAAGACAAAGCACCACAATTTCACCACTCAATCCAAATTACAGGTTCACCTTCGTAGCGCTTATCATCCTTGCAATAGCAAATGGTCGGATCACCGATTTCTCGCATGCCAACTACATCCCAGTAATAGACGGTGAAGTATTGGTGTTCGAACACCGTGACTACTTAAGGCACACCACTAACCTTTCTGAATTTGTCAACATAATAGAAGAGACAGAAAAATTGTCCGATTTATTCCCACAATCACATATGCGCAAACTGCTTGATGTTGATTCCGACCACTTAAAAACGCTGCTGTCCGTCCTTAAGATACACCATAGAATGGCGAGGAGTTTAGACTTCCTAGGCACAGCCCTAAAGGTAGTGGCAGGTACCCCAGATGCCGCTGATTTCTTAAAAATCAGGGTAACAGAAGCACAGTTAATCGAATCAAACTCCAGACAAATTGCCATAAATTCTGAGACACAGAAGCAGATAAACAAACTAACTGATACCATAAACCAAATAATAAAAGCTCAACAAAATAAATTAACCGACACTCCACACTTGTATGAGACGCTCTTTGCTAGAAACAGAATGCTAACCATCGAAATTCAAAATTTAATCCTCACAATAACCTTGGCAAAATCTGGTATAGTAAATCCTACAATATTAAATCACGCAGATTTGAATTCACTTGTCAAGCAGGACACTCCAATAGTTAGTTTAATAGAAGCCTCAAAGATTAGGGTCCTTCAGTCCGATGATATAATTCACATGCTAGTAGCCTTCCCAAGGGTCGAAGCCAGATGCAAGAAAATCACCATCTATCCCGTGTCTCACAATCACACTATACTACGTCTCGACGAGAACTCACTGGCCGAATGCGAAAAGGACACCTTTGCGGTCACGGAGTGCATTCAGACCGCACACAACAGCTTTTGCGAACGATCTCGACGCGAGTCCTGTGCGACATTACTCTACTCGGGAAGCATGGCCCAATGTCACACTCAACCCAGTCACCTAAAGGAAATAATGCCCGTCGATCATGGCGTTATCATCATCAACGAGGCGACTGCTCGCATACGCACAGATGATAGCCCAGAAGTAATCGCAAAAGGAACCCACTTAGTAACGTTTGAACGAGTAGCTATCGTCAACGGAACCGAATTTGTAAACGAGCAAAAAGCAATGAATAAAATTCCTGGCATCGTAAGGTCTCCACTTCTAAGGATCATCGGTCATGACTCGACTCTGAGTATTCCATTCTTACACCGAATGAGCAACGAAAACTTACGCTCCATCCAAGAGGTGAAGGAAGACATCGACAATGCTGGATCGCCCAAATTAAGGTTCGCTGTTGGAGCAATACTAAATGTGGGTCTCATTGCCTCACTCATCCTTGTCCAGGCAATAAGGAAGAGACGAGCATCGATAAAAATTCAAGGTGTGATCGACAACTTTAACATGACCGGGGACGGCCATAAACTTGAGGGGGGGGCAGTTAACACATAAATTCCATAGCAACTAAGTAACACTACATGGATAATGCTGACACGCCAAAATGTGGGTTCAGTGCTCTGCACTAGCAACAATATGCAGCGATCGTATGACACTTCGTGGCTGGAGTGCTTCGGTGCTTAGAATGCTGAGTCGGCATGCCGACTGTGGTCCGATGGCGCGATGCATTGTCTTTACTGAGTAGAATTATGTTTTGCCTTTGTCTTTAGCTTTAGTTTGATTTTGAATAAAGTAGACGCAAGTCACTTCGAATTGTACTCCGGCACACAGCCGTCATTTGTCTTTATTGAACTATATTACTGTACCACAAGGACAGTAATCAACAAAGGGGACGAAGTCAAGTCTCCCACCATAATCATCATAACATAACACACCTGAGGATCCTACCCGGATCAACATCCTAAAGGAAGGCCACCGCACTTGGACCACACCTTCAGGAGCCACGTGAGCACACCACGGCCACTGGATTACGTAACCAAATAACTTATACATATGTATATATATTCAAAAATATATATTTCATTGTATGTTGTATTGTATTAAACAATGATATATTTGATCATTTATAAATAAGTAGTATGCGCTAAAAAACATATATACATATATCATCCTTGAATATGGATAATAATGACATATAAATGGGTAATAAATGGGTCCATACGGATTTTAGTACCACACTTGCGAGTCAAATTTGAAATCATCCCTCATTTTCTGATGCGAATTTCCATCCACAGAGAGAACTTGCAAGTACATTCATATGTGTGTGTACGTGTGCAGAGCTGCCGAAATTGCCAGCCAAATTGCCACAAATTTGTTTGCTGAGTGTCGCTTATTGACGCGACGCACTAATACCCTATAGACCAGTGGCGAACGCAGGGGGGGGGGGGGGGGGGGGGGGGGGGGGGGGTTTTGGGGGTTCAAACCCCCCCCGAAATTTTAGGGAAATTAGAAAATCGAATTCATAGGTATGAACTTCAAAATAAAGAACTAGCTTTTTACGGTGAAAAGGTGGATATTTCAAAATGCCGCAAATTTCAGCTTCTGCAACATTTATCAACATCGTAAGACATCAAAGGCTGGGCACTCCATTTATAAAAATTTATAGTCGAACCCCCCCCGAAAAAATTTTCTGCGTTCGCCCCTGCTATAGACAAATAATATAATATGATGTCATGTCTGATATACATTTTGCATTTGTACATATTTACATTCGTTCATTATATTCGTATATAGTATATTAAATAAAATTAGAATATAGAGGATATTCAATATATACAATTATTTTAATTTTGGGCAAGCGTCATCATAAAATCATAACTTATAATCAATTGTAAAGTAATGGGTGTTTTCTTAGACAGCGGCGTGGTAAAAAACCAAGCAAACCGGTTTTTGCACACATACAGCTAAAGCTCAGCCTCACATACAGAGCGTTTGCTCTTTGCTGAGCTGAAATTATGTTGTGTGTTCTTCTTCAACTTGTTGACGAACTGACCTACCGCCACAAAATAAATGAAGAATTTTCAGGATGGGTGGGGGTGGGTGTGGGTTGGTGGGACACTTGGCCGTGGGAAGAAAGAAATCTGTTATTTTTTTTATTTTTATTATACATATAAATTATTATATTATTACGGCCTATGAAAAAGCCGTAAACATACATACATACATTCATATGTACATATAGACATAAAGTCGCCGCTCAAATTGGCTTCCGATTGAAGATCGGTACCCAGGGAACACCACGAGGAGGAAAACTCTTGATGACGATATCTACTATTGAAAGCTTTAACTCTGCATCTTCGTCAGTGCAAGTCAAGATATATTGTATGGTTAGTGGTCGTATGCTGTGAGTCAAAATAGAGTAGTTGGTCGTAGCCACAGACAACGTCACCTCATCACTAAATTCACCTTGTATGTCTCTTTCGTAAACAGTGTCAATTAGAGAGACAGAAAGAGATAGAAAGAGGCTGAGAGATTCCCTCGCAAAATCATATGATGGAAACCAAAACATTAACCTTCTACTAGCCCACGCAATGGGAATAGAATTAGAAGGAGTAATTAGTAGGAATAGAATTGGTACATACATATACATAGAAACAGCTCAGACAGACATTTTCCTGTAAAAATATAATTTTCCATTAATCCCGCATGTTTTGACTCCATTCGTTCTGCCTTGCTCCAATTCTCTATTGCTCTATTCTCTTCTCTCTTGAGTGACTCTCGCGGTAAAAATGCCGAATTTCAGTAGGCATTTTTGAGCATAACCAGTCGATATCGAGCCAAGGAGAGCGATAGAGACTTTTCGATTGCCGATTGCGATAAAATCCGTTTATTAATCTCATTTAAACTAGTTTAGCTTTTAACTTATTAAATACAAGTAGTGCTTGCAAATTAAGACATAGGGCTTTAGATTTTCTGTGCCGATCGTCAGTTAGAAACTATTAATAGTTGCTAACTGTAACGGTGCATCGCGCGTTTTTTGGTGTTGCCGCTGAGGTCGCTGCCTTTCTGGAGACTGAGGCCGGACGTCGCTGCTTCTATAGCTGCTGAGGACGATCGTCGCTGCTCTCGCCAGGGGACGTCGCTGCTTCGCAAAAAGTCGTAATATTTAATCAATTATATTTTCTTTTTTTTGTAGTTTTTATATATTATACTACTATATAATATACATATTATAAATTATATTAATATATATATATTAATGTAATATATTTTATTATTTAATTATATATAATCATTTATAATAAGATTTTATTTTATTAGGTATTATTTCATTTTTGTTCGTTTTTAATAATTTCATAATATTTTATCATATTTTATTTTATAACATAATTTATTATGCCTCGAAAGCATAGACAATCTGCTTCTCAACAGTCTCAGAGACTTAAATTGCGATACAGATCAAATAGAGAAGGAAATTTAGAAAATTTAAAAATTGTTGCAAACAGGGATATTTTAATAAGTCCAGACTCCGAGTTCGTTGAACCGGCTAGGAATTAGCAGCAAGAGAATGAGGGACAAAATCAGGTGACTGATAGGCAAGTTTCAGGTGTAGGTCAGGAAGAGCAGGCAGCCGTCGCTGACGAACAGATTTTGAATTCTGAGGGAAATAGTGCTGCGCTTAACGCACAGAACAGACGACAAGTGGCCGATACTAACCGTCGGTCCAGACGTAGACGTTACCAAAGGTATAGGGCCAGAGAACAGAGTCAGAATACTGCCGGACATACAGTTAGACGAGAAGACGCGCAGATTAGAATTGAGGAGAAAGCGACCAATACCATGCGTCGGTCCAGACGAAGACATGACTTGGACTATAGGGCTAGAGAGCAGGAGCAAAATACAATAGAACATATAGTTAGACGAATGGACCCACAAATTAGAAGTGAGGAGCAAGTGGCCAATACTTTGCGCCGCTTCAGAAGAAGACAGGACGTGGACTATAGTGCTACAGAGCAGGCACAGAATACAGTAGGACATACACAAAGACGAACAGACCCACAGATTAGAAGTGAGGAGCAAGTTGCCGATACTGTGCGTCGCTCCACACGAAGACAGGACTTAGAATATAGGGCTAGAGAGCAGGAGCAAAATACAATAGAACATATAGTTAGACGAATGGACCCACAAATTAGAAGTTAGGAGCAAGTTGCTAATACTGTGCGTCGCTCCACACGAAGGCAGGACTTGGAATATAGGGCTAGAGAACAGGAACAAAATACAGTAGGACATATAGTTAGACGAATGGACCCACAGGCTAGACGTGAGGAGCAAGTGGCCAAGTGGTCAGAGAGTTAGCCAATATAGGAGCGATAGCAGTAATAGAGCTGAGCAAAATTTAAGGAACGCCTCCCGAATGCAGCAAGAACGAGAAAATATCTCCCAGGATAGAGCACATATGGGACCCAGAATAAGGCTTAGTGGCCTAGAAGCTCTGAAAGTAGCTTATAATAGTAATGTAAAGCTGGGTCCTGATCAGGTTTGCCTTTCTGGTAAAGGCCTGTGGTTCCCCAAACAAATTTCCAAGATTTCCAAATTTCCAGATTTCCAAGGAGCAGTTGTAAACGTCTCTATTTCCGTTACTGATATCGTGAAGGAGCTTCCACGAGCATTCCATGAAGCTCAGGTTATTCAGCTCCACCTGAAGCGTAGACAAGAGTATATTCATGCCTTCATGGCTGAAACCATGAGACCTTCCAAAATTTTTGAAGCACTTCGTTATTTAGTTAGCACAGATTTGTATAAAAAGCACAATGTCATAGTTAATGAGCAATGGATCTCTGGCTTCACATCCGATATTGTTCCTTTCGTAGCCTCTCAAGCAGACGCAGCCTTTTTAGAAAGTATCCAAAATAGAGATAGGAATGTAGACACAGAGCCAGCCCATCCCGACGAGGAGGTAGTGGCCGAAGAGCTTAACCCTGGTGGTCAGGAAACTCTGCTTGAAAATAACGTACCATTCGATGATAGGATTATTAAAATCGCACCAGGACAAGGACAACGACCTCTTGATATGGTCTTAGATATTGACTCGGAAGAGTTATCTTTTCCCACTATTTATGCAGGCGTCAAGAGACAATCTTCAGAAAGTTTTACAACCATTGTTAGATCAGAGCTTCGAAATGTAGATAGGAGAGGTTGTAGATCTGATAAACTGTTCTTCAATTACAAGAAGTAAGAACTCATTAAGATTCGCAATAATATTTCTATCTGCTTACGTAAGCGGAGCACCTCCAGTGCAGTTACGGCAGCTAACGCTCTTAATGAGAATTTCATAGGGGGACTAATTAACCACAATGAGGGATATAGGGTTCTTCGAGATATTCGTTCGTTTCCGGCTCATTGGGAGGAAGAAAAGAAGAAGGTTTTGGCCATGATTCGTCAGTTCGGCCTGCCGACTTTTTTCATCACTCTGTCTGCTGCTGAAACGCGGTGGCCAGAGCTGCTTGTTTTGCTCAAAAGCAAGGTAGATAGAGAGATCATTAGAGAAGAAGAAGCAATGAATCTACAGTATAACGAAAAGGAGCGTCTCATCAAGGCAGATCCAGTTACTTGTGCTAGGTATTTTGATCATAGGTATCGTGAGCTTTTGAAAGTTATGAGGAATCGGGAGGGCATTTTCGGAGAAAACTTCGTCATCAAATTTTATTGGCGTGTTGAGTTTCAACAAAGAGGTTCCCCCCACATTCACGGTATGTTTTGGCTGAAAGATGCCCCAGCAGTGGATTTTACCAGTACTGAGTCAATTTCAACAGTTTTAGCCTTCATTAATACACACATTACAGTAGATGTCACAGACTCAGAATTAACTCCGTATGTTAAATACCAAAAGCATAGGCATACAAACATGACATGTCTTAAAAAAGTCAATAGAAGTGGAAAAAAAGTTTGTAGATTCGGTATTCCATACCCTCCAATGCTCCAAACGGAGATATTGAGTCCACTGCCGGAGGAAACTCTAAACCTTGATTTTCACCAAGGAAATTTTAGGAAAATTCAAGACCTACTAAATTCTGATCAATCCTCTGATACGATTGATCACCTGAGCATATTTGAGAATTTCTTTTCACACGAACAAGTGATGCTCAATTACGAGGACTACAAATATGCAATATGTTCTGGTTTGAAGAAACCACAAATTTTTCTAAATAGGTCGTTTGCTGAGATTAGCGTTAATGCTTATAACAAGCACATTCTTTCAATGCAAAGGGCCAAAATGGATATCCAATTCATTTTGGACCCTTATGCATGCTGTAGCTATATAATAAACTATATAAATAAATCCCAAAGGGGTATTTCTAAGCTTATGCGCGAGGCGGTAAGAGAGGTGCAAGGGGGCAATTATACGATTAGACAAAAGCTACAGCACATTGGTCACAAATTTATTTCTGGCACTGCGATATCTGCTCAGGAAGCCGTATATTGTTGTCTAGGTATTCCTTTGTCCGGAACTAGCAACAAATGCGTTCATGTTAATACTTTCCCTCCAGAGCAACGAGTGCGAATGCTCAAATCCAAAAGCATCCTACAAAATATGAATCAGGACTCCACTGACATATTCGTCAAAGGATTGCTGGAGCGGTATGAACAGAGACCAATCAATCTTCAGGGCCTGTGTTTGGCCGATTTTGCAGCAAATTATGAATTTAGTAAAAGCGGGAAAAGAGTTGGCCAAAATAGCGATGATGAAGAGGACGAAGAAAATGGGGTAGAAGTAGAAGTCTTTCTTCCTCTCCGCGATAATAGTGGTTTTATTAGGGAACGGACGAAGCCATCCATTTTAAAGTATATGAGGTTTAATATAAATACAGATAGGTCTAACTATTTTAGAGCATTAGTCATGCTGCTTTATCGGTGGAGAGATGAAGAAAGAGATTTAGTGAGCGTTAATTGCGAGGATGTTTATAACAATCATCAGGATTTAGTTAGTTCAAATTTCCAAAAATACAATGCGTTAGCAGATTTAGACGACGTGCTTAGTAGGGCCATGGAAGCCGAAGCCAATAGGGAGGAAAATGTAGGTGAAGAGGCGGTTGATGAGACCATTGATGAGCAGTTTAGGGCTTTAGCGATTCCCAAAATAAGTTCTCAAATAAATGTTCTGAACTTGAATGACCAGGTAACGGATGAAGATAGGAGTATTCGATTAGTTAAGCTTTTTCAGACCATTTCCCAGGAGTTTAATCGTAGACCAGGATCTAACCCAGAAACTGTTAAGGTTCTTCTGTGTGCTCCCACAGGAAAAGCTGCATTCGGTATTGGAGGTGCCACACTTCACTCCATGTTTTCATTACCTCTCAATTAGTCTAACCATGCCTTTAAACAGTTGGGTCCAGATATATTAAATACCTTGCGTTCAAGATTTATTGATCTTAAAATTCTTATAATTGACGAAATTTCTATGGTCGGTGAAAAAATGTTTTCGTATTTGGATAGGCGCTTAAAACAAATATTTTCAAGTCCCGAGAGTCCTTTTGGTGGAATTTCTGTTATCGTGCTCGGCGATCTAAGGCAGTTATGTCCGGTAGGTGATCATTGGATATTTAAATCCTCATCAGGAGCGCATAATCCATACAGTGCGATAGTTGGCTCTAGTCTCTGGGATAGCTTCAAGTTTTTCGAACTTACAGAGATAATGCGATAGCGAGATGACCAAGCTTTTGCAACCGCACTTAATAACATGGCATCGGCCGAAATGACGTCAGAAGATAGTCAATTGCTTAGGAGCCGAATAGTTGACGGCAGTCAAGCCCCCAGAGATGCGATCCACTTATTTTATAGCAATAGCGAGACAGATAAGTACAATAGGGAGAAGCTATCATCGATAATGACTGCAGAATATACTTCAATAGCTTTAGACTGCATCAAAGCCGAACATCTTAACCCAGGACGGGTATTCTAATATTTGTTAGGAATGAACTTTTAGATCATTGTAGTAATTTTGAAAGTTGTCGCAAATTGTTGTATGCAAATTCCGGAAACTTAGCATCTCCAGTGTTTGAGTATGCTTTGTTTAAGTACAAATCTGTAGGTTTTGTTGTTATTTATAGAACCCCCGCGTATCCGTTGCCAAAGTTCAAAGCAGAATTTGAGGACTTATTTCAGAGAAATCAGCTTTTAGATAGAAATTGCTTAGTGTTAGGAGATTTTAATTTATGTCTTCATAATCTTTCTGGCTGCTGTAAGGAAATTTATGAATTCCTTTCAGAAAGGAATTGTAGGTCATTGTTAGGCTTGGACTCGTCCACAACCAATTGCGATACGCATATTGACTGGGCGTTTTCAAACATTTCCGATAGCAGGGCCACCGCGCGCACCTTTGAGACTGTCTATAGTTATCATAGTGGAATTCTAGTTAATGTTAGGGAGGCAGAAGATTAGATTTGGAGAGGTTGGGATAGGTCAGCGACACGCCCCCCGCACGAACCGTAAGCCCGTACGGACCGGCAGGAACCTGCAGGGGACGCATATTCTTAATTATATTATTACTTTTAACTTTAATCTTTTATTTTGTTTAATCTCTTTTTCGTTTTTTTATCCGTTTTCCGTTTTATTATTTTGTTAAGTTTATATTACGTATATTTATTTGTAATAATTTTCACGTGTTTAGGTATTCATTTTAGGATAGATTATTTCTACGTATTTAGGTATTCATTTAAGTATAGATATTTTTTTTGAAGGATTGGAATCCTATTTTTAATTTTTTTGGGGAATATGGAGCTTAAAAATGTCTTTAAAAGCAGCTCAAGTCGACTCGTAGGTCCCCAAGATTATATTTTGGCTAGAGTGACCCCATTGCATCGCGATGGCCTCCCCGTGGTGTTCCCTGGGTACCAATTTAATGTATTAAATTGGTAGCTAATTCGAGCGGCGTTTACGTATCAAATAATATCATATATTATATAAGTTACATACAAGTAAATTACAAGGTTATACCTACATATACACATATAACTAAGTACCGGGTATAAAGTAGAGCCACGGCTATAGCCGCGCCTCACAACGTTCCCTCTCGTTTTAATTTGGCATCATGTTTCAAACGTGTTACGGCCACATTTTCCGGCCATGTCAAAATACTGGACTTCATCGGCTTTCGACCACGATTTGATTTTTTGGCTGCAGTCGAGATAACGCCACGACCGTTATGTCATAAGGTATACGACGATAGATGAAGTAGAATACAAGTAGTGAAGACAAGAAAGCGCCTTCCAAGCTCGGGGTAAGACATCTGCCTTCTCGCTCTCTCCTCCACGAAATGGGCTATGTTGTCGGTGGACGATCAATTCAACAGTTAGATAAGTTAGATGGCTACGGCTATAGCCGAAGTGTACTTGTTTCTTATGTGCTGTTTCTTTAGATGTTAAGTACTAACTAGAACATCTCGCCTATGCTGCTTGTTATGGTCCCTCGGTAACGACGGAGTTAATGGACTTAAATGGACGTTGATGGACTTAGTTCGCTGAAACAGCTTTAAAGCATTAAATACCCGGTGCCCAAAATGCATATCTTCGCTACCGAATGTTAACTTATACACTTCTGTACACAAAAAGGAAAAGACAATTGAAACTTGTGCTAAAAAATGATCCGCCACTATACCTTACAAAAAGTCCGCCATCATACCTTACAAGCTTTTGGTGGAAATATGACGTTGACTTCGCAAATAAAAACAATTTTAAATATCAAAAACTAATGGCAAAGGCCTAAATATACGTTCCGAATACTTCCCTAACTCAAGTTTAAAAAAATCTTCACTCTGGCACTGTTAAAACACATATTCAATACAAAACTAATAATTTGTTTCATTACTTTTTTATTAAAAATCAGTTCAAAGCACACGTCTCCTCATTAATACTGCTGCATATAAAATGTCAGCACGATAAAAGACATCGACCACAGTGATCAAAAGTTCAAAAGCCAGATTTGACAAGTCCGCCACCATTCCTTACACGCCACGATACCTTACACTCCCCTATTATTTTGAATTTTAATTTTAATTTCAATTTAATTTAGCACTAATTGGTGCTCCTTATTTTTTATTAATCTGTCTTTAGCTAAGAGAAATAGGAAACCGTATCTTTTTAAAAATTTATAAAAATTCGTAGATCTCGTTTACGTTGCTGGATACTGACTCCAGGAAAACACAAACGAAAAATTACTGGCCCCGTTTTTTTTATATGAAGTTTGGCAGCTATTTTTAGTTTCCGCGGTGCTGGATACCCAGCTTCAGAAAAGAATAGCGGAACCAATCATTAATCGAAGATTATGTGATTTAAAAATTCACTTGGAAAATGTACACTTTAATTATCATCAACAACTGTATCGATTGATTCAAAAGACATCAAATCGAGGGGTAACGACTTGTATCTGAAAGTTAATTTCGTTAACATCATTGTGCTGATGAATCATTTTGCAATCGTACGCGAATGTTAATGGTCAATCGAAGTATTTCAACACCGCCATAAGAATTAATTGCTTCAATCTTATCCACGAAAGTAGAGCGAGGTATAACCGATAGGGGCTGTCGGAAATCACCAGGAAAAAGTAAAATAGCACCACCATCCCAAATTATTATTGAACTCTTTCGCAGCTATTCCACTACTTTCCTTTATGTTACACATTGCATTTGGTTTCAGTTGAGTTTTGGTTGCGTTTAGTTGAGTTTGTCCGATTTTTCGAATATTTCAACCCTGACCTGCCTGTCGTAGAAATATCACCATTAGTTACAACAAAAATTGGCAGCTCAATATTTAAAATTTGGCGCGTAAACAATATGGATGGGGAAAAAGGTACATAGAATTGTTAAAACCAATACTTTAAACAAATTCTATTATTAAAAACCATATGAACAAAGTGGTCGATTTCAAAAATTCGGTCGAAAAAACTTAGCCAAACGCTAAATTGCATTATTATAAATAAATATAAATTAAATTATTATAAACAATTGCGAAAAGTTTAATTTTGGTACATATGTAATGTACATATACATATAGACAAAAATCAACATAGTTGCAATTGCAGCCGTGCCATTTCCCTGCGGAAATTTTCCTTCAAAATTGGATTCCAAGGTTATTCGCAATGTCCAAATGCGTTTCTTGTAAATTTGATCCAAATACTCCACAGTGGCTGCAAACATCGTCGCCAACTCCATACATTGCAGCGTTGTTATCTTATCTTGCTCTGCCACATAGAAAATCATTAACTCTTGGTCGTTTATATAATTAAAATTAAATAAAACAAAATTTATGTACACAAGCACGTGCCAGCAGCCGAAACTCAATAACTCAATAACTCAACTTTGGCCTAGTGTAAATCCAAATTCTGAGTTATTGAGTTACCTATCGATAAATGTGGTAACTCACTGTAGTGTAAAAAGGCTATAAAAAGGCTATTATTGGGCGTTGATGTCAATATCCGTGATATCCAACATTTGTGTCATTAGTATGCGGCTTTGGGAACATTTTCTTCCATTTTCCATGGCGACGTCATGTTGAAAACACCACACTGGCCATGGATCATATTTTTGGTAACAATATAAATAATTCTTGATCAATTAATGGCTCTGGAATTTCGGCTAATCAATTTCTTCTGGACGAATTTTATCTTGAAGCCATATTAAAATGTGGACATGAGGCAAACCTCGCTTTTGCAACTTAATCGAATACGGCCAACAACATCACACGTCACACACCAAAAACTGAATATTTAAAAAAATAAAATGAATTAAGGATTCCAGTTTTGTTTGAACACACGGGCAGTTATATCATGACGATGAATTGTTTATTGTCCTGGTAATAGATAAGTTTGTTTCTGTTTCCAATTCGGATTACATGTGAATGTAATAAACAAATCCTTGTATGTATTTCTGCATGTTCCGTGTACTGCCGATGTAGCTTGAAAGTAAAATGAAAGCATTACCGATGTCATTGGGATTTGAATTTCCGTCGATGTTTCCGGCAACAGAATCTCGTAAGTTAATATATTCTGCCGATCTTAATTTATCCTACTTGTATCGAACGAATCGCAAGCGTTCACTTAAAACCTTAGCAAACATATTAACAATGTTTTGATGGAATAGCTGACGATATCAAAGGATATATTTGTCCTAATTTAATCTAACCTTCAATCGGTGTGCGTAGTAGTTCATTAAGCAAACTTGTTTACTTCTATAAGCACCTAAAAAAAATAAAATTCGAAACATTTACATTTACACATATACCGGTTTATTTACTGTTTGATGTTAAGGTGATATTCATCCTTTTCTTGCCAAAAAATGAATGGATTTTGCAGCGCGTCATATGATTGGTGTGTATCCGAAATCATATCATTTATAGCACTTTTGTCAACTGGATCACAAACCATAATAACAGCAACTTCATCAACAGTTAGAGCATTGAATCCGCCAGCATGTTCACCTAATGATACTTTTATCGTCGGCTGTCGGCTTTTATGAAGATTTGATAGTTGTCATTTTGCAATCGTGGCGAGTAATTGCTCTTTCTTCTGCTTGTTCGATCAAATTATTATACTGGTACATAAAATAAAATAAATTTGAAGAAATTTCGGATCATCATCAGGCATTGGCATCAATGATCAGAAATTATGGTAAACCTGGCATTGTATTTTGCATGAAGTTTCAAAATTACGTCCATTGCGAGATCTCAAATTTTAGTTGCCCCAAATTTCGTCATTTGGAAGCAAGAATAAAATTTGGGAATATTTCGCAAGTCATTTGACACGCCAGCAAGAAGGAATAATAAAGGTTCCGGCGGAGTGGGTAGAGGTGACAGCTAAACTTTTCCTAACGCGCAGCATATACCTTGTCTTTAATTTTGAAATTTCAATGCCTGAAAATATTGACATACTTTATCTATTGTACCGATAGCAATTTTTGAATCCGCTGTAATATGCACATATATCGAGGGTACACTGTACCCAGTAACAAATCAACAGCAATACTTTATTGCATAAATACAAACCCATCAGCGACACTTTGTCGCTGACATAAACAATCTCTAAAGAGCCCAACACATTCCCAGTGCAACGTAATACGATCGCACTTGAATGTAGCGGGCAACGGCCAGAACCTAGTCAGCATAAATGCAGGGTTCTGACCGTATATAAATAATATACTATGTGCATGCGCCTCTCCATTCTTCAGCAACGTTTCCGTTGCTTAGCATATAAACACATATATATACATATATGTACTTATGTATGCCGCTGCTCCGCTGCTGGCTTCGCCATGTAGCAATGGGCAGCGTTAGGCTAAGCTAATCCATAAGAGAAGTGTATGGATTGATTATTGAAATATACTTGACTTCGACCGAACATGTCAAAGTCTCAAGAACAAAGAAACCTTTTTCACTATTATTATTGGACCTTCTACATGGCGACCGTGACAAGTGTTCTGAACCGGTGGTGAATAACCTAATAACCTAATCTGGAGCATTGGAGGCAACCATTGGAGGAACACCATTAAAGAACTGAGTGAGTAGAGATGGAGTTGTGGCAAAACGTTACAAATATATGGATAAAATGACCAAACGCGTGGGTTTAAAGAAAAAATGTAATGAATGAATAGCGCACTTGAAGTGGCTATTGTTCACAAAGAAACCACCGCCACCCTGGGAAACAGCAACAAAACTCCAAGAGGAACTTGATTTTCTCACAACAAATGTACCGAAACAAAAGCGAACAACTCCAGCTCACTCAGCCACCAACACCATTAAACAAATAAAATCTAAAACTGCACCTCCTCCTCCAAAGCAGATAACAAAACACATACTAACAACAAAGATTTGCCCGTAAGATTGCCCAGGACCATTGGAAGGCGCATTCTGCGTAAGCACTTGCGCAATGCGCACCAGGGGAAACTTTGTTACACCTGTGCAGACCGGCACCGGTACCGCCTGAGCTCATAGGCCCAGGACGACAGCAGCTGACCAGCAAGCGTGAGGGCCGGCCGCCTCTTATGCCTACGAAGGAGCATCAGCGAGCCCACCGGCGACGACCAGCTGATGCGGACGAGGACATCGAGAAAATTTTTTATAAATAAGATAAATGATAAGATAAACCCATTGTAAAATTAAGCGGAACCCTTTCTGCCCGATAGCAGTGTAGCCTGTAAAGCTACGCTAACAAATAGGCAGGAAACTGTACAAAAAATGTTCATTCAAAATATATGGAAAATAACCATATAGGTAAATTCAACACATTTGATGATGATGAAAATAATCATATAAGTAATTTCAAACCAGAGGGAACGTTGTGAGCCGCGGCAAAGGCCGCGGCTCTACCTGATACCCGGTACTCAGTCAGTATATACATACATACATATATGAACCCACGATTTTTGAAATTTATTATATGTTCTTTAAAGGGACAAAAATAATATTTAAATTAAAAAAATGCATTTTTTGGAATTTTTCTACATGTTTCCATTTTTGTTTACATATGTTTTGTACATCTGCGCCTACATTTCTACATGACACATATTTGAGACGTACAAGTGTTTACGACAGAGAGAGAGGGCATGAGTCAGCGCTTGCAAGGCGTTGCGTAGCCACTGAAATTTAATTTGTTTCTTCTGGCCATAATATTGATACGATCTGATCCAGATTCGGTAATCTGGTAGATATGGTAATTTTTCATGATTCTACGTTTTTGGTTTTCAGTTATCTTAAAAATTGTGGATTCCACAGATTTTCGTCTTTTGTGGGGGCGGAAGGGGGCGTGGCAAAATTTTAAAACAAACTTGTGCTGGTTCGGTATCACAGGAGCTTGGATAGAAAGTTTGGTTGCTCTAGCTCTTATAGTCTCTGAGAACTAGGCGCTCATTTATACGAATAAGCAAAGCAGACAGGGTCGCGTGTGGGAGAGAGCGAGAGGGAATGATGACTTTCGAAATGGTTTTCTTTATTGTAGCTATAATAATGATCCGATCTGATCCAGATTCAACACTCTGATAAAAATGGGCATTCTCTATGACTCGGCGTTTTTAGTTTTCTTGTATCTTTAAAATTGTGTGTGCCACAGACTTTCGTTCTTTGTGGGGGCGGAAAGGGGCGGGGCGACATTTTGAAATACACTTTGAGTAGTGTGATAACACAGAAGACTGGATTCAAAACTTGGTTGCTCTAGCTTTAACAGTCTTTGAGATATAGGCGCAAATGAAGACGGACAGACGGATGGACGGACGGACGGATGGACAGACGGACGGACGGACAGACGGACGGACAGACGGACGGACAGACGGACGGACAGACAGACGGACGGACAGACAGACATGGCTATATCGACTCGGCTATTGATGCTGATCAAGAATATATATACTTTATGGGGTCGGAAACGCTTCCTTCTGTGCGTTACACACAACCGTTATCCCCACAAACACAAGTCGACACGACTTTTCCGCTGTCTCCAAAAATGACTTTTTCTGATAGATTTGGATGTTTAAAAATTTTGAAGAATGTTTTTTTTTTTTTCATGGAGTAGTTTTTTTTTAAAGAATTTTTTAAAAATCTGGTATTTTTTGTCATAGGTAGTGCTTCTATTTTTCACAAACCTCACATTTCATACAACTGGTTGTACTGAACTTTGCAGTTAAAAAAGCTGATAGATGCAGCTATAAATCCGACTCAGACACTTTGTAGCAGAAACTTAGCGTCTGGCAGATATTAAGCTTCCAAATTGAAATTTCATCATTTAATTCGGTATTTTTTACCCGAAATTTTGACTTTGAAACTTCAGGAAAAATCGAAAAAATATATATGAATGCCTTGATTTTTGGTTTTAGATAGACACATTAATTACGCGTCGTTTAAGGTATCGTTTATAAAAATATAAAATCAAACGGCTAAGTTATAACCGTTTGACCAAAACGACCCAAAATGACTTTTACCTGAAAAAATACCGTCCGGTACGTTTTTGGTCCAACTTCCAAAATGGGATTGCAAAAAACAAAAAGGACCTGTAATTTTGGTTTTACCGAGTCTTAGGTATTGATATATATCGGATATATATCCTACCTGGTCATATTTATTTGGGGTGTAAGTGTTGTGGACAGTTTTATTCCTTATTCCTTATACCTTCCTTCCTCCTTATACTCATTTCCGGACGCGTCACTTGGTTCACGCACAGTTTTATATGACGAAGGATGACATGTGCGTTTGTCACGACATTTTCGGCCTCTTCAGGGAACTGGGTGAAGATTACGACCCAAACGATTGGAGGTTATTTGTTGACAGCAGTAAAGAAAGTTTAAAGGCTGTTTTGCTACACAATGGAAATCAAAAGCCGTCTATTCCCATCGCCCATGCTGTTAATATGAAAAAGTCCTACCAAGCAATGACTACATTTTTAGAAAATATTAAATATAAAGAACACCAGTGGAAGGTCGCGTGTGACTTAAAAGTTGTAGCCATGCTAACTGGATTGAAGGGCGGTTATACAAAATACTGTTGCTTCCTGTGCCTATGGGATAGCCGAGATAGAAAAGAGCATTACTCAAGAAAGAACTGGGAAAAACGGAACGAAAATACTTTGGGACATCACAACGTACAAAATGCAGCTCTTGTGACAGTCCAAGACATTATATTACCACCATTGCACATTAAGCTAGGACTGATAAAAAATGTTGTTAAAGCACTGGATAACGAAGGTGAATCGATGAATTACCTCAAAACTGTTTTTCCACGTCTGTCGCTGGCAAAAGTTAAAGAAGGCGTATTTGATGGCCCCCAAATTCGAAAACTACTAGAAGATGATGGATTTGAAAATATTTTATCTACGAATGAAAAAGCAGCCTGGAACTCATTCCGAATGGTTACAACAAATTTTCTTGGTAACAGAAAGAGTGATGATTACGTTAAAATCGTTCAAGACCTACTTAAGAATTATGAACAAATTGGAGCCAACATGTCACTCAAAATCCATTTCCTGCACTCCCACTTAGACTTTTTTCCGCAAAACCTTGGGGATGTTAGTGATGAACACGGAGAGAGATTTCACCAACAATTAAAAGCTATGGAACGACGGTATCAAGGTGTTTGGAATGAGAATATGTTGGGCGACTATGTGTGGACTCTCATAAAAGAATCTGACTTAAATGACAAAAGAAGACGGACAAACCATTTTAAAAATAGTAACAAGCAATAACAATAAAAATATTTAAGTATCATAACACTTAAATAAATTCAAGTATTTTTCGGTATTTTTTCAGATAAAATGAGATTTGGGTCGTATTGGTCAAACGGTTATAACTTAGCCGTTTGATTATATATTTTTATAAACGATACCTTAAACGACGCGTAATTAATGTGTCTATCTAAAACCAAAAATCAAGGCATTCATTTATTTTTCTTTCGATTTTTCCTGAAGTTTCAAAGTCAAAATTTCGGGTAAAAAATACCGAAAAAAATGATGAAATTTCAATTTGGAAGCTTAATATCTGCCAGACGTTAAGTTTCTGCTACAAAGTGTCTGAGTCGGATTTATAGCTGCATTTATCAGCGCTTTTTAACTCCAAAGTTCAGTACAACCAGTTGTATGAAATGTGAGTTATGTGAAAAATAGAAGCACTACCTATGACAAAAAATACCACATTTTTTAAAAATTCTTAAAAAAAAAACTACTCTATGAAAAAAAAACCATAATTCTTAAAAAAATTTTAAATCTCCCAATCTATTAGAAAAAGTCATTTTTGGAGACAGCGGAAAAAAAAAGTTGAAATTTGTCGAGTAGTGAAATCTAATATACCCCTATACTCTTCGAGTACCGGGTATAAAAATTTGACGACATATTTAATATAAACATAATGGGTATAATAGATACCAAAACAGTGGACTCCACTGCAAATTAAATAAACAAAATCGAATCAACAAATGTTGATTCACATCTTACAAACATACTATTGTTAATAATTGTAATAATTTTAAGCGCATATGTCCTTTACAAAGCATATCTCTTGCACAATAAGTGCATAACGAAAAGGGCCGTAAGCCATGCAAATGATATAGATAAGATCTAATAAATGCCGATGCGCAAACAATAAAAAAAAAATAACAAAAAAAAAAAAACCACAAATATATATTTCATTAAGGCCATGTACTATTAAAACTAAGTAAGACCCCGTTCATAGGATAGTATGGAATGGCAACATATTTGTATCAAGCTAAAAGAAATTAGGGAAACTTTTAATAAATCGTATAAATGCCTAACTCAAAATAGGACTGTCCAAGAAGTGACCTTAAATAAGCATGCAACAATACTTGTAGCATGTTTTAATCAGGCACGAACATTGATACATGACCAAAGGGACAATCTAACCACAACTCATTGGTCATATGTGTCAAAATTTTTAGTTCGACTCCGATCGAATCTTAAATCAATAAAGATAAGGTATAATTTGGATATATCAATACCATCTATCCTAAATACCCCCTGACGGTCGAAACAGGTGAAAAACCAGAATCACCTTCAGAAGATATAGATCTGTCGGATGAATTTGACGACACTGGTGACTCTGAAAGCGAGGTTAAAGAACAAGATCTACACGATCTAAAACTCCCCGCAATTATTATACTTACTGACGTAATAGACGAGGAGATTTCATAGTCCGATTTAAACTCAAGCACGCCCGAATCAAAACCATTCATGATGGCAGTGGCTGACGTGTCAGCCGCCGATAGGGCCTACATGAAAGAAATTTCATCGTCAGTGCCAGAGTTCAATGGACAAAAAATCAATTTACAGAGATTTATCACAGCGGTAAACCTCGTCAACGTAACAAAGGGACCGTATGAGAAAGTTGCCATTGAGGTAATTAAGTCAAAAATAATAGGACCCGCCCTATATATTGTACAAGATGAAACCACTATATCAGGTATTGTAGAAAAGCTAAAACCCTCTATTAAAGGCGAGACATCGCACAGTCTAAAGGGGAAATTAAATGCAGTCCAGCAAAAAGGCAAAACCGCTCTGCAATTCACGACCGATATTGAAAATTTGCGGAAGCAACTATTAGCTTCATTTATTGATGAGGGAATACCAGTTGCCCAGGCAGATAAGCTTAGCACAGAGGAGGCAATCGATGTAATAATTAAAAAGGCTGACCATGAGAGCATAAAAAATGTACTGGAATTAGCAGCAGGCTCCACATTGGATGTAGCCATAAGCGCATATATTCGCACTAGTACAAGAATTACCGGCGATGTAAACACAGTGTTGTTCGCTAATAGAGGTAGTTCCTACCGCGGAAATACCTATAGAGGTAATTACCGAGGTAGAGGAAATTCCCACTATAACAATTACAACCAAAATCGACAATACAACAACCAAAACTACAACAATAGTTTTAGGGGACGTGGAAATTTTAACAGAAATAATTCCACCAATCCGAACAGGAGCTATACCAACAATAACTCCAACCGAAACAATGTTAGAGTGACCCAAAAGACTTCGGGAAACTCCGAAAATCCTTTAGATGTTCAACAATAAATACCAATAAGGTTCGTACTATTAATCTTAGCATAAATATATTCGTTTCATTTCAGCATGTAGCGACAGGAAAAAATTTAGTCTTTTTGGTAGACACTGGTGCAGACATTTCTATTCTAAAAGAAAATTCCGACGTCTTTCAAGACATTCAAACAACTAACAAAATAAATATTCAAGGGATAAACCAAGGGACAATACAATCCCAAGGTCTAACCTTCATTGAGATACAGACAAGCAAATATATAATTCCTCACTGTTTTCATATTGTAAACTCACAATTTGCAATACCATGTGATGGAATTATAGGCATCCACTTCATAAAAAAATTCAATTGCCAATTAGATTTCAAACCGACAGAGGATTGGCTAATAATCCGACCAAATAACCTAAATTTTCCGATTCATGTCCCAATAACACATAGCTCTGGTAATAATACAATACTTATACCAGCAAGATCCGAGGTTGTCCGAAAGATTGAACTATCTTCAAGTGAAGATAGCGTACTAATCCCGAACCAGGAAATCAAAACTGGTATTTATGTTGCAAGCACCGTTGCAACTACAGAAAACGCATTTGTCCGATTACTGAACACAACCAGTACAGACCAACTAGTTAAAATAAGCAATCTAAAGTACGAATCACTTTCGGACTACGAAGTAGTTCAAACAAACACTAATAGTAAAAGCAGAGAAGTCATGTCTAGACTATCCAAAAACTTCCCACAACAGTTCAAATCCAAATTAACTGAGTTATGCACCGCCTATACAGACATATTCGGACTAGAAACCGAACCAATTTCAACAAATAATTTTTATAAACAAAAGCTAAGATTAAAAGATGATGAACCAATATATATAAAAAACGAGAGGGAACGTTGTGAGCCGCGGCAAAGGCCGCGGCTCTAACTTATACCCGGTACTCAGTCAGTATATACATACATATGTACATATATGAGCCTACGATTTATGAAATTTATTATATGTTCTCAAAAGGAACGAAAATAATATTTAAATTAAAAAAATGAATTTTTTGCAATTTTTATACATGTTTCCATTTTTGTTTACATATGCTTTGTATATCTGCGCCTACATTTCTACATGACATGTATAACTCCATATATTGGAGACGTACAAGTGTTTAGGACAGAGAGAGAGGGCATGAGTCAGCGCTTGGCAGGCGTTGCGTAGCCACTGAAATTTAATTTGTTTCTTCTAGCCATAATATTGATCCGATCTGATCCATATTCGGTAATCTGGTAGATATGGTAATTTTTCATGATTCTGCGTTTTTGGTTTTCATTTATCTTAAAAATTGTGGATTCTACAGATTTTCGTTTTTTGTGGGGGCGGAAGGGGGCGTGTCAAAATTTTAAAACAAACTTGTGCTGGTTCGGTATCACAGGAGCTTGGATAGAAAGTTTGGTTGCTTTAGCTCTTATAGTCTCTGAGAACTAGGCGCTCATTTATACGAATAAGCAAAGCAGACAGGGTCGCCTGTGAGAGAGAGCGAGAGGGAATGATGACTTTCGAAATGGTTTTCTTCATTGTAGCTATAATAATGATCCGATCTGATCCAAATTCAACACTCTGATAGAAATGAGATTTTTCTATGATTCTGCGTTTTTAGTTTTCTCGTATCTTTAAAATTGTGTACGCCACAGACTTTCGTCCTTTGTGGGGGCGGAAAGGGGCGGGGCGAAATTTTGAATTACATTTGGAGTAGTGTGATCACACAGGAGACTGGATACAAAACTTGATTACTCTAGCTTTAATAGTCTATGAGATATAGGCGCAAATGAAGACGGACAGACAGACGGACGGACGGACAGACGGACGGACAGACAGACATGGCTATATCGACTCGGCTATTGATGATCAAGAATATATATACTTTATGGGGTCGGAAACGCTTCCTTCTGTGCGTTACACACAACCGTTATCCCCACAAATCTAATATACCCCTATACTCTTCGAGTACCGGGTATAAAAATTCTTTTAGAGAAAAAAAATATATATAAAATAAAATAAATAAATAAGTAAAATAACTTCACTAGGTTACGTTATTTTTCAAAAGGAGGGAGATGTAGTGTGCACATATATCGAGGGTACACTGTACCCAGTAACAAATCAACAGCAATACTTTATTGCATAAATACAAACCCATCAGCGACACTTTGTCGCTGACATAAACAATCTCTAAAGAGCCCAACACATTCCCAGTGCAACGTAATACGATCGCACTTGAATGTAGCGGGCAACGGCCAGAACCTAGTCAGCATAAATGCAGGGTTCTGACCGTATATAAATAATATACTATGTGCATGCGCCTCTCCGTTCTTCAGCAACGTTTCCGTTGCTTAGCATATAAACACATATATATACATATACTTATGTATGCCGCTGCTCCGCTGCTGGCTTCGCCATGTAGCAATGGGCAGCGTTAGGTTAAGCTAATCCATAAGAGAAGTGTACGGATTGATTATTGAAATTTTCTTGACTTCGACCGGACGTGTCAAAGTCCCAAGAACAAAGAAACCTTTTTCACTATTATTCTTGGGCCTTCTACACCGCAGAGTAGTTCATATTCGAAAGCAAAACGATCAAATGATGTACTTCTGTCGTTCTTGCAGTCGTACTGTATCTATTTTTCGTTCTCGTACCGCTCTTGATCTTGTAATAGTCTGTCGCATACGCTCGTCACGATGTTCTTGAGATTCTTCTGCACGACCTTCTGTTACCCTGATTCTTTGAGATGCATTTCTTATGGGGATTTGTTCTGCACACTGATGAGATTCTTCAACACGTCTGTGTCATGCGCCTCTGCTGCTCGCGTTGTTGAGGTTACATTTTTGCTGTGGCATTTGTTAAAAAGATTTGACAGTTAAGCCCAAGTAATTGAAAAGCAGGAATAATTTTACTGTATGACAATTTTCTTTAATCGAAGCACTCGATCTGGCCGGTCGCGACCTCACCGAATACCTTATGAAGATCCTGACCGAACGCGGCTACTCTTTTAACACCACTGCGGAGCGCGAGATAGTACGCGACATAAAGGAAAAACTCTGCTACATTGCCCTCGATTTTGAGCAAGAGCTGGCCACGGCGGCCTCCAGTTCGTCGCTGGAGAAGTCCTACGAGCTGTCCATCGGAATGTGGAAGAGTTCCTTTGCTTGGCACACCGAAGATATGGATCTGTATTCCATAAATTATCTTTATTTTGGTGCACCCAAAACATGGTATGCCATTCCACCGGCCTATGGAAGGCGCTTGGAGAAGCTTGCCAATGAATTGTTCCCTGACACCTATCAGGAATGCAATGCATACCTCCACCACAAGATGACAATGATAAGTCCCAAAGTTTTGCGACAGCATAGGCCAAGCATGAAAGTGGTTCAGCGGTTTACCCAGACCTCTCGGTCTAGGAAATACACGTTGATACTTTCATTGTAGCGCGCGTGCAGCCCAGGACATCTAAGGGCATCACAGACCTGTTATTGCTCAATCTCATTATTGCTAGACGCAAGCAACGATAGTAAAAGCATGTTGTTTTGAAAATGTCAATTAAAGAAAATTGTTAGGGATAAATGAAGAACCGCTCTACCGATTAAGATGTAAGCTATAATATCTTTCCAGTTGGATCAAACTGCACAAGATGTGCAAATTTCATCAAAATGAGGAGGGGTTCCCGGAGCCCATGGTTATATTTAATTTAGAATTTAATGAAGATTTAAAAGATAATGATATTGACGGCAGCGGTAGGTAGCTACGTTGGTTATACCAGTGATGCTGTGATCGGTGACGTTCGGAAGCAGACTAGCTCTCACTCCCACGCACGTCACTCGCATGACCTATGCTGTTGGTATGCACGAACGTTTAGAGAATGCGATTATGTCTTAATCTGAAAAAATTGTATATCTTGAGTTAAAGGAAAGTGATAGTTTTTTTTACCTTTTTCTGGTGTTCCTAACCGATCGTGTAACTTGTTCGATACAAGTGCTTACGCATTACGCTTACTTTTGTGCATTCCTTACTTCTCTGCACTTTCTTTATCGCAGCCGTTTTGTTGTTGCCGACTCTAGTGCGGTGCGCTTGCTCTCTCTGAACCGCTCTCTGTTTTTATCTACCAACCTACCTCTACCTCTACCATTCTGATTTTATCTACAGTTTATCTAATTCCAACACACACGCTCTGCGTTGGCCGCCGCTCTGTGCTTGACTCTCTGTGTTTTCTATCGTCTCTCTGTGTCTCTTCGTTCATTTGCCGTTATTGTGACTGTTTTGTTCGTTCTTTCGCGCGCAATTGTGTAACACAAGCTAAAATCACTATCTCTGCCCCACACCGACTTATATTTTACCTTTGTTTTTTCTTTTTTCGGCTGGCGAAAATCCTCTAGCTCAACCCTCCACGAGGGTGCCGGTTGGGCAATGGGCACTGCATTATCCCAGACAAGGGTAATGCACTGTCGCTTGCTCCGTCTGAGGCAATGCAGTGTCTAGCTAAGGCAATGGCCCAGCGTCTTCTCGACCTCGAGTCGGGGGAGCGGGGTCAGGGCCATGGCTAGAGGTGCCTGGCGGGTAGGCCTAAAACGCTAGGGGGTGGTTCCCCCGAAAAACATTAACCACGTATGGACCTTCGGGCCAAGTATGGAGCGGAAAGAGGAAGAAGCACGGGTTGGGATGTCAACCCAAACGTCGGTGGGAAGCGTGGCTGCCACCATCGGCGGGCACGGGGAGGAGCAATCCTCTCTGCGTGTCGCCAGTGGCCACACCTCGGACGTGACGGGAGCAGGTCACGTCAGTTGCAATACTACTGCCACAACCCTCCGCTGTAGGATGAGCCGCGCAGGTGCCGTTGTCGAGGCAGACTCGGACCTGGAGAGCGTGCTGTCCATCAGCAAAACAGAGGAGGACAGCCTTCTTCGCTCGCCTGAACCAGGTACCAGCTCCCTGCGCAGGGAAGGGCCGAAGCGTTCGAGGGAGGGGATGAAGGCCAAAGCCCAATACAAGGCGGCCGTCAAGATAGTAGGCAGGCTCCAAGGCAAGGCGGATATTTCCCAGGAGGTGAAATCCAAGCTAGCTTGGGCCAAGCTGAAGGTAGAGGAGGGCCGTAAGTACTACTCGCAGGTGCCACAGATGAAGGCATCGACGAGCCAGCACGCCAACAAGGTGGAAGAGTTGCTGGCTACCAAAAAGCAGCGCTCGACCGACAGTGCCGTCACTCCGGCGAGCAAGCGGCAGCGTGGACCCAAGAGAGCGGAACCCCCACCTAAACCGGCAAAGCAGGGGTCAGGCGAGAAAATCAGCGATGTGTCCAAGAGACACCTGATTGTAGCACTCATCGACAGACGTGATGAGAATGGGAAGATAACAGCGGCGCAGTGGAAAATGGTCCACGCGCGGCTGGTAGAATCCCTGTTTACAAGGATGGATGAGAACCCAACAGCTCCCATGCCCACCTTCGATGGTGCTGGGTGGCTGAATGGGGTCAAAATCCTGAAATGTAATGACAACCCGACGCTGAAGTGGCTGACGCAAACGGTCTGCCATCTGGAAGCGATGTGGGAGGGGGCCAAGCTGGAGGTGGTGGACAGGGAGCTAATCCCGTCCATACCAAAGGCGAAGGCGCTCTTCCCCATCGCAATCCAAGGGGACCGCGCGCTGAAGCTCCTTCAGCGACAAAACCCCGAGATACCGACCGCTGACTGGAAGGTATTGCATGCTGGTAGCATCAGCGGAGCTGCACACTGCCATGGAGCAAGGGCCCGCTGACATAGCTTTGGTCCAGGAGCCCTGGATTGCATCAGGCAATTCGGTGGCCGGGCTAAAGCTCTCAAATTACAGCACACTCTGCTCAACACCGGTAAGCAGGAATAGAACTGCCGTACTAGTACGGAAAGGAATCCACGCTTACCTTATGTCTCATTACAGCACAGACGACCTGACAGTAGTTATGCTGGAAAGTGAGGAGAAGCGCCAGAAGAACTAAGGAGTCTGGTGGAAGAAGCCGACTCCAAAGACTACCAACTGAACGTTGGCACAGATGCTAATGCCCACCATAGTATGTGGGGAAGCCCTGATATTAACGACCGAGGTGAGTCACTCCTAGACTTTATACTAACAAATAACATAGATGTAGCAAACGTGGGGGAGGAATACACCTACGTGGGTCCCACCTCGTCAAACGTGCTAGATCTAACTCTCACAACGGGAAAGAGTACCAACATATCTGGATGGAAGGTCCTCGAAAGACCTTCCTTCTCAGACCACAGGTACATTCAATTCAAGTGCGAATTTGACTACACTCCGAAAGTGGTAGTCTATAGAAACCCCCGGAACACAAACTGGGAGAAGTTTAGAAAGACAGTCACCTCGAAACTCGCGAGCCCGGGCTCAGTGAAATACGCGGAGGATATAGAGAAGTCCTTAGAGACCCTATCTACGGAACTGCTGGAGGCATACCACACAGCATGCCCACCATCTAGAACAAGGAAGAAGTCCAAACCACTCTGGTGGAATCGAGACCTCTCTCTGCAAAGAAACAACCTCATGGAATTTTTCAAGCTCGCTAAACTAGCGAACGACGAGAACATCAATGAGGAATACAAGACCCTATTAAGGGAATACAAGAATGAAATACGTAAGGCACGGCGTAGCTCATGGAGAAACTTCTGCTCCAGCATTGAGAAAGTGTCTGAAAGAGGCTAGGCTGAGGAAGCTATGTCAAAGCAACTGCTGGATCTACATATTAGAACCAAAGTAAGCGGACTAATGTCAACCAACCAACACGCCTACCAAGGGAAAATCGGTGGAAACAGCACTGCACTCGCTAGTAGCTACCGTCGAGAAAGCCCTCAACACTAAGAAATATGCACTTGGAGTATTCGTAGACATATCCGGAGCATTCAATAACGTCGCTACAGAAGCAATAATGGACTGCCTAGAAGCTACCAGCACCCACCAGTCAATCAACCTCTGGATAAAGAACCTTCTAGGTTGTAGACGGGTGCAATCAGAGTGGGGCACCGCCTCCATGGTCAGAGGTGCACACAGGGGCACACCCCAGGGTGGAGTCCTGTCACCCCTGCTATGGAACCTGGTGATCGACAACCTCATCAAGAGATTCGAAAGGAAAGCACCAAAAATAACAGCTTATGCAGACGACATAAGCGTACTTATTACTGGTGTATGTCCATCGGCTCTCAGCTCCATAATGGAACGAACACTCAGGGAGATATGTGAGTGGGCAGATGGAGTAGGACTCAAAATGTCCAGCCCTGCCTGTAGGTTCATAGCCTTATCGATATAACCCTCTAAAAGCTCTAGGCGACAAGCTAATTCGGTTTTGACCGATGAAATTTGCTTCAATCTAAAGGCTGTTTGCACGCGCGCAATGTCAGCTCTGACTTTGTCAAACCTTTGTTGACACAATGTCAACTTCGTATTGGTTTTAGGTACTGTTGGCCGTTCAGCTGTTGGCCGTTCCACAGTTGGCCTATCGGACTCAGACATAATTGAAATGAGGAAAAGGAACTACCTTCAATACCGTACTCAAAGTTCGCCATGCTTTTCAAGCTACCCTCGCACAAGCACTGCAGCTACCCAAGCTTGCTTACCCAAACACTCACACGCCCTGGCGCAATATGTGAACAAACAAACGAAAGTGGTCCAAGCGACCGAAAGCAAGCAAGCCCTATGCTCTCTGCTGCCACTTTGTGAGCAACAGAGATAGAATGCGGGGTGCGGGGGATCAAAGAGTAAGTGAGAGAATTTGGCGCGAGCGAACGCACAAGACGAAAGTAATACAGGCGTTCGAACCAAGCCTGACCTGTATGGTATGCCAAAACGGGCGAGAAGAGAGCAAGCGGTAAATTTGGCGCGAGCGCACGCACACACAAACTAATATATAACCGATGCAAGCACAGAGCGAGCAAGGTTAACGAACGCATGAAATATCAGCCGCTGGTGCCCAAGAACCTTTACCAAGCGTTGCGTGTAGGTGCAATTGCAAGCCGATGTCTGTACGTATGTATGTATATATGTACGCGTATTGTACGTAGCGGTTAAGTCGAAAGCGGACAACCGAAAGACACTGCGACGCTTTGCGATTGCACAAACACACGACCAGTATTATTAGAATGCGATAAATAGACCACCGTTTATGTGTACATATATTATATATGGTTGATATATTTATATAAAGTTTTAAATGTTAAATATGTACATATGTGTTGCCGTTTTGGTTATGCACATTAAGTGGTGGTCAGCATGAGTATACGTATGTATGTATGGCGTAGGTATGTTCGAACAATTCTACCGAACTTATGTATGTTTGTACACACGTATAACTACGACACTTTCACTTTATGTACATTGATTTGGCCAAATAAGGTATAAAAGGGAAGGTGCCAGAAATTGAGCTGCGTTCTCTGTGTATGACTGTGTTAGCACATACACACGCACATATGCGTATCACTGCAGTTGATCGTTTTGGTCGGACGAGTGAGCAATTTACAGCGACACAACGAAACTCAACCGGTGATGCTCAATTTTTGGCACAGAATACCTGTAGACTTTCTAGCGAATCTAGAGAAAGTAATCGTCCTGTTTTGGCGTCCATCAGCACGTCGAGTTCGGCAGCATCCGAGATGGAGAGGGTCCAAATGGGCACGTCTGTGGCAAGGTCCGAATCGGCAACTTCTCAAATTTTTTCACACTCGAAGCCTAAGCCACTACTGAGCGAAACGAGTTCGAATAACAAAAAACCGATGTCCCTGCTCGGGCGCCAATGAAAAATCTAATATTTTTTAGAATTTCAATCAAGTCAAACTACTAAAGAAAGACGCGGGTTTTCTGTAATTAATGGGTTTTATTGATCAAACGAATGCAGTGGCTTTGGGCGTACTTCGACAAGTGAAGTGCCGTCCCATTCCACTCTTTGCGCGACCCACCGTCGGCCGCACGCAACCCAATTCGCCGTCGGCAATCGTGCAGATCGGCTTGCGGGTCACCCGAAGATGGAGCGACTCTTTTGGCGTCCGATCCTCTCTTAATTGGAATGGACATGGTCAGTTCAACCGACTACATGATCCCCCAAAAGTGCCTTGAAGTAAAAACAAACCTCCTCATGGGACCCGAAGACTGGAAAGCGGGACGGGACCAGACTCAACACCTCAACATATACACTGACGGCTCCAAGATGAAGGAAGGAGTAGGAGCAGGCCTATACTGTACAAACCCTGAAATAAGGGCGTCGTATAAGCTACCCGACCGATGCAGCATATTCCAGGCGGAAGTCTTCGCCATCAAGAAGGCAGCAGAGGTCGCTCAGCTCACAGAGCGACCACACAATACGGTTAACATATTCGTTGACAGCCAAGCAGCGATAAAATCCATGCAGTCGTCCGCGGTCAGTTCTAGAAGTGTCCTGGCAAGCAGGGAGGCACTAGAATCACTAAGCACAACTAAGTCAGTGCAGATCTATTGGGTTCCCAGTCACCAGGGCATTGAAGGAAACGAAGAGGCGGACGTTCTGGCTAAGGAAGGCGTCGGGCTGGCAAACGATATGACAGAAAGCGTGCCGGTCTCCCTAAGGACGCTACAAAGCGACCTGGAGAATCAGGCCAAAATGAGGACAGATAGCAAGTGGAAGAACACCACCACCTGCAGAATCTCGAAAGTCATGTGCAAGAAACGCAATGATAATCTCAGCCACTATCTGCTGCATCTTCCACGGAAGGATTGCAGACTGCTAGTGGGCATACTAACAGGCCACTGCCTGGCTGCGTCGCATGCAACCAGGCTGAACATCACTAACAGTGACATCTGCAGGAAATGCAATGAGCCCGGGGCTGTCGAAACCCTGCTAAACGCTGTGACGGTCACCGTTCGATAGCTACAGATCAAACATTTATTTTCTGCTGGTTGTGTGACAACACGGCTCACTCTAGCTGCGCCGGTTTTGGACATATCGGTGGTCGAGTTGTCGATCTAATTAAGACCCGCTGCGGTCTCAACTGGACTTGTTGCGATTGTTCCTGAAAAATCTAATATTTTTTAGAATTTCAATCAAGTCAAACTACTAAAGAAAGACGCGGGTTTTCTGTAATTAATGGGTTTTATTGATCAAACGAATGCAGTGGCTTTGGGCGTACTTCGACAAGTGAAGTGCCGTCCCATTCCACTCTTTGCGCGACCCATCGGCCGCACGCAACCCAATTCGCCGTCGGCGATCGTGCAGATCGGCTTGCGGGTCACCCGAAGATGGAGCGACTCTTTTGGCGTCCGATCCTCTCTTAATGTCTCTTAATCTACTCCAACATTCCGGCCCCGCTGAAGAGCTCCGGTTTTCAGCACGTTGGCAGTGGTGCCAGCTTATGGAATGGCCGTTTAATGACGCCGGCCGGCGTTCTGACTTCGGCCACGCGCTCCTTGCCGTCCTCTCCAGTTATGACGCGTGTCACGCGCCCTGTTGTCCATCGTTGCGGGGGGGTGTTGTCGTCGTGCACCAGCACGACCGTCCCTTCGGCCCGATTGGCCTCGCCTCTGCTCCACTGGGCTCGCTGCCTCAGGCTGAGGGGGTAATCGTTGGACCACTTGCTCCAAAAGCGCAGTTTGAGCTCCAACAACAGTTGCCACCGCTTCAAGTATCCGGGTGCGGGCTTGTTGTTGGGCTCTCCGGGCGTGGATCCATGCGGCAGGCCCAGCAGAGGTTGGCCCAGCAAGTGCCCTGGTGAGATGGCCTCTCCGTCGTTCGGATCGCTGGTGTTCGCCACGAGGGGCCTGGAATTGAACAACGCTTCTACCTCCACCAGGTGCGTGCTCAACTCGTCCGGCGTGAGGTTGGCTTCGCCTGCCCCTCGCATCAGCCTGTGTTTGGCAGCTTTTACTGCTGCTTCCCACAGTCCGCCGAAGTGTGGTGCCCTCGGAGGGATAAAGCACCAGGTCACCGCTCTCTCCGCTGCGTAGTCCTGAAGTTTCTCCTTGCTCCGGAGAAACGCCGCTTGGAGCTCCCTCAGCACGTTGCTCGCTCCCACGAAGTTCGTCGCGTTGTCGCTGACCATCTTCTCCGGCAGCCCTCGTCTCCCAACGAACCTTTTAAATACATTTAGAAAAGCATCAGTTGAAAGGTCTGAGACAAATTCTAAATGGACTGCCTTTGAGGCGAAACAAACAAAAACGGCAACGTACATTTTAACGGGTTGTCTACCTCTGATTCTATAGCTTACGTAGAATGGCCGTGTACGCATCTTCTAACATGCGCTGTACACACGCTTCGGGCATTGATCACCCAAACTTGCTGCCTCAGCAATCCCACAAGAAGCTTTGCACCAGCATGGTAGTACCTAAGGTGCAAATGCCTGACCAAAAGGCTGACCAATTCAGATCCCTTTGGTAGCAACAGAGGGAACTTGGCGTCGTATGCGATAGGGCCGTGTAGCAAGCGCCCTCCTACTCGAATTAACTTAAATTTGATGCCATTTTCATCAAACTCGTGGACAAATGGATTTAACGACTGCAGCATCGGAGCTAATGCTGCCGATTTTTCCAATAATCTATACTCAGCGCTGTATGTTGTGCTTTGTACGACTGCGATCAGCTTTAAAAACGCAATGTTTCTTTCTGCCGCAGATACAAGATGCGAATCAACTCTACGCTGCTTGAAACAGAATCGAAGCACGTAGGCCATTATGCGGACCAACTTAGAAAACCTCGATTGCCGGTTGATTAATTGCACAATGCAATTAGATTCAGCATCAGCTACCCCAAGCGCACATACCACTGCACTTTTCTTATCTTCAGAAGTTTTCACTTCTGACGCTATCTCGAGCTGATGAAGTTGAGGCCATCGATCTTTTTCTGCCATTAAAAAGCTTGGCCCATTGAACCACAAGAAGCTCACAATGTCGTCAACATCTGTTCCCCTTGAAACCAAGTCTGCTGGATTAGCATCCGTTGGAACGTGACGCCATACGACTCCAGTTGACAATTCTTGACATTCTGCGACCCGATTCGCGACGAATGTACCCAACGTACCCGAATCACGCTGCAACCAAAATAGCGTGACCTGCGGATCTGACCAGAAATTTACGCTTTCTATCGTGAATTTGGTCATTGTGGTCGACACTTGTTGCCAGAGTTTGGCCAGTAATACTGCTGCACAAAGCTCTAACCGGGGTATTGTTTTTACGCTCAGCGGAGCTACCCTCGACTTTGCCGTGAGCAATGACACGCGAACGTCTTCGTCGTTGCACGTTCGTACGTACATATATACAGCAACCGTAGGCGTGACTGGATGCGTCAGCAAAGCCATGAATTTGAACCCCTTGGTACAGCGTCAAACATACGTAACGATTGATTGAAATTTTGTGCAAATCCCGCAAGGTAGTGGTGAACTTATTCCACGCAGTGTGTAGACTCATAGGAATAGCCTCATCCCAATCTACCTTTAGCCTCCATAAGTCCTGCAACAGCATTTTTGCCTTAGTGACAATTGGACACAACAAACCAAGAGGGTCAAACAAACGAGAGGCTATCGACAATATATTGCGTTTTGTTGGTTTCAGGGAGGCAAAACTGTCCACGTCCAGATGGTATTTAAATACATCATCTTGAGGTGCCCAGCGCATTCCAAGCGTTTTGACTGAGCTTTGCTCATCAATCTTAATGATGATTTCCTCATTCTTTCCAAATTGAGTCGGGCAATTGGAAGCCCACTTGGCCAATGGAAATCCTCCTGAATTCAAAATATCCCGAACCTGGCTGCAAATTGTGTCCAGTTCTTTTAAACTGTCTGCACCTGCCAGCATATCGTCGACATAAAAACAATTGCGAATCACTTCCGCACCAATGGGATGTGATTGTGCGAAACTATTTGCCAATTCGTACAAACAACGTACAGCCAAAAAGGGTGCTGACGCTGTACCGTATGTAACAGTATTCAACCTGTATGCCTGTATGTTTTGTGAATAGTTTTCTCTCCACAAGACAAGTTGGAAGTCTCTGTCTTCCTCAGAAACATTTATCTGCCTGTACATTTTCGAAATGTCAGCAGTTACGGCATATTTGTTCAACCGAAAGTTGACCAATGTTGAATACAACTCCCTCTGAATAGTTGGCCCCACCATTAGTGTTTCGTTCAGTGAAACTGCTGTTGATGTTTTGCTGGAAGCGTCGAACACAACACGAAGTTTGGTTGGATACTCTCAGGTCTGAGAACGCATTGATGTGGAATATAATGCTGTTCTAGAGGAGCAGACTTCAGAATGGACATATGTCCCAAGTCCAAATACTCTTTCATGAAGTCATGGTACATAGTTTTGAGAGTGTCATCCTTTGACAGTTTGCGCTCAAGTTGCAAAAAACGCCTTTCAGCAGTTTGAAAGGACAGGCCAAGAACTTTAGGGTCGGTCTTAAAGGGAAGTTTGACTTGAAAGCGACCGGAAGACAATCGTTGTACCGTTTTTGCGAAGTACAACTCACAGGCCTGTTGTTCAGCTGTTTGGCGGACAGCCTTCGACTCAATTGGACATTGATCTAATTCCCAAAAACGGTTTACTAATGAGTCGAGAGAACAACTATACACTTGAGCTACCGAACTATCATTACACTGTTGCCGAGGCGCCTGTCCAGTACATTTGCCTGCAACAATCCAACCGAGCAATGTTTTTTGCATAATGGGCAGCTCGGAATGTAATTTAATTTGCCCAACGCACAATAGCCCATAAAACATTTCAGCTCCCAAGAGAACATCCACCTTAGCTGGCTTATGGAATTCGGGATCTGCCAATTGAATATTTTTTGGGATTTTCCAGCTCGATGTGGAAAGTGATTGCCCAGGCTGAGATGTGGAAATTGACTTTAGTACCCAACACAGCGGAAAACGTGTGGGAATTCAAACGAGAATGTATCGATGCACAAACCTTAGTTTTACTATCGGTGGTTGCACCACCCACCATAGCGATAGCACGGGAAGTTGGCTCACGTTTAAGCCGAAGCCTCTGTACTAGGCTCTCAGACATCAAATTTATTTGAGAGCCACTATCGAGCAAAGCTCTTGCTGGATGCAACTGTCCGAATCTATCTTTGATGTTTACGATCGCGGAAGCCAGAACGACTTGATCCGCATTGAGCACGTGAACTACGTATACCTCCGACGTTGCCTTGCACTGATGCAGTGTACCGATGAAGGAGCGAATGGTGAGGCTTTGAGCACACTCGACACTTCGCCGCCTTGCAACTCGATACTGTATGTCCCGTGAACAAACAATTGAGACGGAAATGGCACTAAACGACGGACAAGAATATATATTGTGGTCTGCAGACCTGCAATAGGTGCATGCAGACGACGACTTTTGACCTGCATTAGCACAGGTAAAGGACGATTTCCGTTGAGGCGTCCTCGCCTCGTTACGCACCCTTGACTTGTCACGAGTTGTCACGAGTCTTCTGCTGCCAGGTACTGATACCTTCTATTCAGCTGTTTGGCACAGTCTTCCCAAGAAGGCAGCTTATCATAGTCAAGCTGCTCCTCAAAACGAGATTTGGTCACATGGTCGACCTTTGCCATGACCATGTGAATTATCATTGCATTCGCAATATCTTTGTCGTCACCTACAGACGACAGCGATGAATATATCGCAGACACCGTGTCTATCATCGATCTTAAACTCGATGCAGATGGCTTGGTCATAGTTGGCAAATCGAATAATTGAGCAACAGTATCGAAGAATATCAGACATTTATTGTCGTACACTGACTTCAGACTGGCAAGGACCTTAGTATAATTACAGTCTGTCATTTGAAATGGTTTTATTACACCTAATGCTTCATCTGACAAACATGATACGAGATGATTAAACTTTTCTACGTTTGTCAAAGAAGCATCGTCGTCAATGAGGCTTTGGAACAGGCACATTAAGTTTTTATATTCAGAATGTTTGCCACTAAACTTCGGCAAACGCATTTTCGGCAGCTGCGATCGCTGGCTCGAATTCAGTGAGCAGTCATGCTGCATATGTGTGTCGGATCTTGGTTTGATTGCATTCATAAACAATGCTTTAGTGACGACACACAGATCCTCCAACGGTCCTCTACTTTCATTGGTTGGACTCAAAATGTCCAACTCTGCCTGTAGGTTCATAGCCTTATCGATATAACCCTCTAAAAGCTCTAGGCGACAAGCTAATTCGGTTTTGACCGATGAAATTTGCTTCAATCTAAAGGCTGTTTGCACGCGCGCAATATCAGCACTGACTTTGTCAAACCTTTGTTGACACAATGCCAACTTCGTATTGGTTTTAGGTACTGTTGGCCGTTTAGCTGTTGGCCGTTCCACAGCTGGCCTATCGGACTCAGACATAATTGAAATGAGGAAAAGGAACTACCTTCAATACCGTACTCAAAGTTCGCCATGCTTTTCAAGCTACCCTCGCACAAGCACTGCAGCTACCCAAGCTTGCTTACCCAAACACTCACACGCCCTGGCGCAATATGTGAACAAACAAACGAAAGTGGTCCAAGCGACCGAAAGCAAGCAAGCCCTATGCTCTCTGCTGCCACTTTGTGAGCAACAGAGATAGAATGCGGGGTGCGGGGGATCAAAGAGTAAGTGAGAGAATTTGGCGCGAGCGAACGCACAAGACGAAAGTAATACAGGCGTTCGAACCAAGCCTGACCTGTATGGTATGCCAAAACGGGCGAGAAGAGAGCAAGCGGTAAATTTGGCGCGAGCGCACGCACACACAAACTAATATATAACCGATGCAAGCACAGAGCGAGCAAGGTTAACGAACGCATGAAATATCAGCCGCTGGTGCCCAAGAACCTTTACCAAGCGTTGCGTGTAGGTGCAATTGCAAGCCGATGTCTGTACGTATGTATGTATATATGTACGCGTATTGTACGTAGCGGTTAAGTCGAAAGCGGACAACCGAAAGACACTGCGACGCTTTGCGATTGCACAAACACACGACCAGTATTATTAGAATGCGATAAATAGACCACCGTTTATGTGTACATATATTATATATGGTTGATATATTTATATAAAGTTTTAAATGTTAAATATGTACATATGTGTTGCCGTTTTGGTTATGCACATTAAGTGGTGGTCAGCATGAGTATACGTATGTATGTATGGCGTAGGTATGTTCGAACAATTCTACCGAACTTATGTATGTTTGTACACACGTATAACTACGACACTTTCACTTTATGTACATTGATTTGGCCAAATAAGCTATAAAAGGGAAGGTGCCAGAAATTGAGCTGCGTTCTCTGTGTATGACTGTGTTAGCACATACACACGCACATATGCGTATCACTGCAGTTGATCGTTTTGGTCGGACGAGTGAGCAATTTACAGCGACACAACGAAACTCAACCGGTGATGCTCAATTTTTGGCACAGAATACCTGTAGACTTTCTAGCGAATCTAGAGAAAGTAATCGTCCTGTTTTGGCGTCCATCAGCACGTCGAGTTCGGCAGCATCCGAGATGGCGAGGGTCCAAATGGGCACGTCTGTGGCAAGGTCCGAATCGGCAACTTCTCAAATTTTTTCACACTCGAAGCCTAAGCCACTACTGAGCGAAACGAGTTCGAATAACAAAAAACCGATGTCCCTGCTCGGGCGCCAATGAAAAATCTAATATTTTTTAGAATTTCAATCAAGTCAAACTACTAAAGAAAGACGCGGGTTTTCTGTAATTAATGGGTTTTATTGATCAAACGAATGCAGTGGCTTTGGGCGTACTTCGACAAGTGAAGTGCCGTCCCATTCCACTCTTTGCGCGACCCACCGTCGGCCGCACGCAACCCAATTCGCCGTCGGCAATCGTGCAGATCGGCTTGCGGGTCACCCGAAGATGGAGCGACTCTTTTGGCGTCCGATCCTCTCTTAATTGGAATGGACATGGTCAGTTCAACCGACTACATGATCCCCCAAAAGTGCCTTGAAGTAAAAACAAACCTCCTCATGGGACCCGAAGACTGGAAAGCGGGACGGGACCAGACTCAACACCTCAACATATACACTGACGGCTCCAAGATGAAGGAAGGAGTAGGAGCAGGCCTATACTGTACAAACCCTGAAATAAGGGCGTCGTATAAGCTACCCGACCGATGCAGCATATTCCAGGCGGAAGTCTTCGCCATCAAGAAGGCAGCAGAGGTCGCTCAGCTCACAGAGCGACCACACAATACGGTTAACATATTCGTTGACAGCCAAGCAGCGATAAAATCCATGCAGTCGTCCGCGGTCAGTTCTAGAAGTGTCCTGGCAAGCAGGGAGGCACTAGAATCACTAAGCACAACTAAGTCAGTGCAGATCTATTGGGTTCCCAGTCACCAGGGCATTGAAGGAAACGAAGAGGCGGACGTTCTGGCTAAGGAAGGCGTCGGGCTGGCAAACGATATGACAGAAAGCGTGCCGGTCTCCCTAAGGACGCTACAAAGCGACCTGGAGAAGCAGGCCAAAATGAGGACAGATAGCAAGTGGAAGAACACCACCACCTGCAGAATCTCGAAAGTCATGTGCAAGAAACGCAATGATAATCTCAGCCACTATCTGCTGCATCTTCCACGGAAGGATTGCAGACTGCTAGTGGGCATACTAACAGGCCACTGCCTGGCTGCGTCGCATGCAACCAGGCTGAACATCACTAACAGTGACATCTGCAGGAAATGCAATGAGCCCGGGGCTGTCGAAACCCTGGAGCATCTCATCTGCCGGTGTCCGGCTCTCTTAAGGGCAAGGAGAATGTACCTGGGCGCACCGATGCTGGCATCACTGGAGGATGCCTCCAAGAGGTCGCCCGGGAAACTGCTTGCCCTTGCGAAAAACACCTCGATTCTGGGGACTTCGGAACCTCAGAAGCACGCTCGTAAGGTCCATACAAAGATCCGGATTACTAAGGGCCTTTTTGGCTTATGAGAGGCCCCGTCGAGGGCCGTCCGGGATAACCTAACCTTACATATTTAGGTAAGACGGCAGTCTCACACCTGCATCCCAGCTGAGGCAGCGTAGATCAAAAAGTAAAAGTTTTTCTGAACTGATTCTATACGGTCTTGGTGTACGTTGTACTGAGGGCACCATACACAAGAGCTGTTTTCTAAAATCGGACGAACCAGAGAGGTGTAGAGAGTCTTTGTTATATAGGGGTCATCAAATTCCTTTGACCACCTCTTTATAAACCCAAGCACGCCCATGACCTTATTCACCATGGTAGAAATGTATTCTGAAAACTTTAACTTGGGATCTAATAGAACACCAAGATCATCAACCCGGGTAATTCTCTCAAGAGAACCACAACAAGGGATTAAGGAACCAACAAAGCGCTGGAGCGATGAAAAATCATTACTTTACATTTTTGAGCATTAAGGTTTAATAAATTTGCACAACACCAAGACTGAAATCTATCGAGATCGGATTGTAACCTGGATTGAAAAGAAATGTCCTTATACTGGACACAGAGCTTAACATCATCCGCATACATAAGTACTCGAGAGTATGTTAATACAGAAGGTAGGTCATTTATAAAGAGTATAAAGAGTAAGGGGCCTAGATGGCTGCCCTGAGGTACACCCAAAGTCACCAAAACTGGTGAGGACAGGGAGTTTTTGAAAAGGACTCTTTGGGACCTAGAACAAAGGTAGCTAGAGATCCATTTCAGGAGATTGGGCGGAAACCCTAGAAGGTCGAGCTTTTGTGCTAGGAGGGAATGGTTTACAGAATCGACCGCTTTACTAAAATCGGTGTAAGCAACGTCCGTGTGCAAATTACCTTGAAAGCCTTTTATTATAAGGGAGGTAAACTCCAATAAATTTGTAGTGGTTGATCTCCGCCTCATAAATCCATGTTGTGATGGAGATATAAGTGATCTGCATAGGTGCTGCAGGTGCGGAGTTAAAATGTTCTTAAACACTTTAGGAATAGCGGATAACTTAGATATACCTCTATAATTCATTACGTCAGACTTGCTACCTTTCTTATGGAGAGGAAATATAAAGGACTCCTTCCATATCGGGGGAAAGCATGAAGAATTTATGGATAGGTTGAATAGTTTAAGCAACGGCCCACACAGAGACTCGGCACAGTACCTGAGTACACAGCCGCAAACTCCGTCCGGACCTGGTGAAAACACCGGCTTTACTGTTCGTAGATCATGAAGCAAAGAGCTTTCATTTAGGAATGGACTGAAAATGCCGTTCGACCTCGGTAAACTGGATACGTATATGGATACGGCCGACCAGAGTTAAAATCCTGCGAAAAAACGGGCAAAAAGTCGGCAATTGCCTGATTATCCTGCATTATCTGCCGACGTATTAAGGAAGGATAGCGAGGATGGGTTTGCGGGCGTTCTACGCTTACTGTTTACGAAGCTGTAAAACTGTTTATGGTCTTTAGAAAACCAACACAACACCAACACAAAAAAAAAAAAAAAATTAGCGTTTCATTAATACAGATCCTAAATAATAAAACACACACATATTGTAAATGCTTTCATTCATTTGCCTGCATATACCTATTACCCGTTACCTGCAATCCTCCTAGAAACCCAGTATTCTCACAAGTCGTCGCGATCACACACGTCTCCATAGCATTCCCCGGTAGAAATTCCTCGTCCCACGAGCGGTCGTGACAACTCGGAGTTCGACAAGTCCCGACAGCGTATAGCCAAAGACAATATAAACACTAAGATGTGCGGCGCCATACAAAATTTTGAGCGCAATTTCTGGCTGGCTGGATCTTTCAACAGTTCCGGCGTGAATTAGAGAGAGACAGATAGACATTCACACGTTCTGTACGTGAGGCTGAGCTTTAACTGTATGTGTGTATACATCTTGTTTGCATTGGTGTTGACGACGCCGCTGTCGAAGAAAATACCCATTACTTTAGAATTGAATGGAGATTATGATTTTGCGATGACGCATGCCCAAAATATAAAAAATTGTATATTTTGTATATCCTTTATATGCTAATTTTGTTTAATGTACTATAAACGAATATAATGAACGAATGTAAATATATACAAACGCAAAATGTATGTCAGACATGACATCAAATTATATTAATTGTCTATAGGGTATAAGTTCGTCGCGTCAATAAGCAATAACAGATTTATGCATGTAAATATGTATTTGTATATTAACTATTTTATTTATTAGATATACGTAATAATATATTATATATTTTACCCATTTCAATTAATAATGCAATTTTATTACACAAATGTCGATCGCAAAAGAATTTTTGTCCCCCCACCCCAACTCCCAGCAAATACATTTGTGTCTCAAGAAATCTTCTCAAAAGTATTTTCCTCGCAATTTCGGCAGCTCAGCACGCGTACACACACACATACGTACTTACGTTCCGTGTGTACTTATACAAGCAAGCTCATTCTATTTTTAGATTTGCGAGCGCACTGGAGTTCGTGCGAGCGAGATAGCACTCTTTGAAAAAACAACCCTCCCTACACCAAATAATTTTATGAGCGCGGCACATCTTAGTGTTTATATTGTCTTTGGTATAGCGGCAGCCAGAGTCCATACGCGACCCAATATCGCCAGAGACTCCGTGGGACCCTCAGTAGACCCTATAAATCCCTCTGTCCTTCCTAGGTTACGGCAAAAATTCCGTCACTGTAACCTCGGACCACGTACGAGCTCTGCTACCACGCCGCACGCTTCCCCTCCTGGTCGTCAACCAGTTACCTTCCTTTGCCTAAGCTCTCCCTACCAACTACAAATTTCTTGTAGATGACCATGGACAAGCTGAGCTTACCCCAGCCTGAAATAGGTTCCTTACAATAGAAAATGCTTGTGCTTGTGGTAACATCACTGCACAAATATAAAGCGGACCAATCAAAATCCCTAATTAGGTTATTAAGCTTCTTAAGCTCGGATTTACGGAAGCAGCGGACACATTGGGGTAGTCTACCCGACCGATCCAATACAGTTCGTCCTAGGTCGAGCGACACTTCGAAAGTAGCATGGTAGGCATCTTCAGGAATAGTAAGGGGGGGGCACGAGCTAACAACGCTAAGGTCGCATCCGTTACAAGGCACAGATCACGAAATCGACCCAAGGAATTTGTAACATGGTTAACTTGAGGCAGAGACAGGTCAATCAAGCCGTCAACAAAGTCATGACGTGCCATGGGTACCAGGCTATTAGACTCATTTGCCGAAGACCAAACAATTCCTGGCAAGTTGAAGTCACCAAGAACTACCATGTGATCTTTGTCAGATAGCGAGGAAGAGATAGCGGTTAGGGCGGACAAATGCTGCTCGTAAATTGCGATATCCGAAGAAGGTGGAATATACAAATAAGTTATGAAAACTGAGAAAGCGGGAAGAATCAGTTTTACACACAGGAATTCCAGTTCCTGCTGGATCTGAACTGTGAAAAGTTCCGACGTGAAGTTTGAGTCCACAGCAATTAGAACCCCTACTGCACGTCAAGACAAACGATCCTTTCTATAAGTTGTGTGCCAAAACTTCGGAACTAAGAATGTCCGGCTTTAACCAGGTTTCGGTAAACACAATAACGTGGGATGCAAGTGCGACACTATCCTGGAAAAGAATGCTGAGCTTACTACGCAAGCCTCGAACATTTTGATAGGTCACTAAAAGAGAGTTTATTAGTTTTTTGGACGGGTGGAGGTGGAGCGGGAAGATAACGATGGAGCACTGGTCTGATTAGTTGGCAGAGTTTTTGGGGGCCTAGTCTTCTTCCTTGTCTTAAACTTCTTCACCACCAAATGCTCCGGCCAAAATTTGGCAGAACAGATGGTGTTAGGGTGAGTTTGGGAGACACTTATTTTAAAAGAAGCTATCTCCCGGGCATGAGAGAATTTGAACTTTTCCACCTTAAAATCAACGACTTGTATGCGGCTTTGGATATAAGCCGTCACATCTTTAATTGTGGAGTCAGGGGCAAGTCGTGAGACAAAAACTTGTCTCTTTGGTGGGATCCCGACTAATCTTGGCACCACAGGCCTATCACCTGTGATGGTAATACCCGGTGGTCCGGGACGTATATTGACTGGTGGGGTCGGAATTGCGGGGACAGCTAATGAATTTGACACTACGGACACGGACGCGATAAATTCGGCTACCGAATTTTCATCACCAGCAGCTGTCGTTGCCTTTGGAGTGGCGAACGAAATCAACTGCTACACTATTGGTGGTCGGAGTCAGCTTGTCAGCATCGGCCGGCCGAGGGGCAGTTGGCACATGCAGATCCTGCGGAGTGACCCTTTTTTGCCTAGGAGACTCAGTCAGTAGTTTGAAATCAGTAAACTGAGACTCCATGGCTAGGAGTTCTTTGAAGCCCACGGTCAGCTCCCTAAAGTCCTTCCGGGTCTGCCTTATAAACGCTGCCATTTCCTTCTCTACCGGATGGCATGCCTCACAGCTGTAATGCAGGCCATTCCTTTTTGAGATGGCATCACCCACGAGACCGGAAAACCCGGCGTGCACTACGCTATCGCAGAGCCAGCAGAGGAAACTCGGCTGGTCATGGGTCATCTGCCTCTTGCAGGTTTGTTTTAGCGCAGACCTCAGAGTGTTCCACTTTAAAATGTAAAAATTATTGTATTATTTTTTCCTTCAAACTGACATCAGACCAGTGTGCCAGATATACGCGCAAAGAGGAATATGTGAAAATGGGAGCGGTGACAGCATCTACAATTGAGAGAGAGAGAGAGAGAGAGCGCTAGAGCACAGAGAATATTGAGAGCGAGAGAGGAAGAACAGTTATTCAGGTGTGGGTAATAGGGAGAGAGTGATAAATCAGCAGAACTAATAGGTGAGAGCGGCTAAATATGCGGCATGCACCCGCGATCAAGAATAGATGATATAGTAGGTTGTTAATTTATGAATTTTTTTGGGGAGAGGGGAATTTTCATAAAACACCGGCCGTTTAAGCAAAATTGGTAGAAAGTAAGCGGAGCACAAAACCAAAACACGTCTGATTTCTACAAAGTGAATCGAACGTCATTATTAAATCGCATCGATCGTTCACCCACATACATACATGTACATACGCAATACGTCGGTCTACATATACAGGAGTGCAGTGTGGAAAATGTGCGACCGCAAAAACCAACTTTTACAAGGATTTTTTGTTCTGGAATAGCGTAATTTGTGCACACGAGACCAAATTCAACCTCTTTGGGTCGGACGGAAGGAATTTTGTGTGGCGACAGCCCAATACTGAGCTGGATCCCAAACATGTAAAAGTGACAGTCAAGCACGGCGGAGGAAGTGTCATGGTATGGATATGTACAGTCCGCAGCCAGCGTCGGAAACTTGCCTTTTATTGACTCTACGATGGATAAGCTTACGTACTTCAATATTCTCAAAGAAAATTTGCACCAAAGCTCCGAGAAACTAGGAGCCCGACTTCATTTCCGGTTCTACCAGGATAATGACCCGAAACATTCGTCTGGAATAGTAGAGTCCTGGCTTATCTAGAATTGCCCCCACTTGATGATTCCCCCAGCCCAGTCTACAGACTTAAGTTATTTAAAATTTGTGGGCTGCGCTGGAGAAAAACACCCAGAATCACAGGATTTCTAGCAAAACAGACCTTATAAAAGCTCTGCTAGAGGAATGGAACAAAATAAGCTCGGAAAGCACTCGGAACCTGATCTCTTCCATGAATAGTATGTTAAGAGCCGTAATAAAGGTTAAGGGACTACATACTAAGTATTAAAATACCTGTTTAACCTTTTATTCGACTAATATTAAACTAGTTTGTGGATGCACCGTTCTTGCTCTGACTTGTATTCGGGATACATTTTAAGTTTTTATTTTATTTTTAAAACTGAGCAATATTTAATCGCTTATAAAGTTCATTTTTTAACTGTAATAAAAAATACAACAAATTGGCGTTTAAACATTTTTGATTTTTCCTCTAGTTTAAAATCTGTAGCACCTTAAACTTTTTATTTGACACTGCATCGTTTTGGCCCTGAGCCTCTGTTCGGGCCAGCCGCTAATCAACAGGCCTAACTTAAAACTACAATACAATACAATATTCAATGCACTGTAAACGCCCACGTTCGGCAGCGCTGCTGCGCTCTCCCTCTGTTAAGGGCGCTCTGCAGCCGCCGCCTCGGCTCTAGCTTTGATTAGCCGACGGTGCTAATTTCAGTAATCTGCTAACCTCTCTGCGCATTGGTTGCATTTGGATCTCGTTTACACATATATGTACATTTATCTGGTTGTGCTAAGAGCAAGCAATCGGCTTCCGCTAGCAGCCGCCGGTATAAATAAACAGTTATTACATTTGAACAATTCGCGTTATTATTTTGGATCGAAATAGGTGCCAAAAAAGCTTGGCATCTCAAACATTGGTGACCCCGACGTGATTAAAGACATTGGCTAATCGCATTTTGTGTAAAAACATTTAAATTGAACAATATATTCGGTTCTGTGCAGTTTAACCACAAACAAATACATTTGTGCAGCATATAAAACGGTTTATGTGCAAATTCAGTTGAGAGTGCGGTCGTCTGAGATTCCGTTAGTTTAATCGTCGAATCTCTCATTCTATGCTCAGCCGCAAACACGGTTCTTGACTTTTCGTGTCTTCACTCTCTCTTTCTCGATTCTGTACGCCGTCGCTAAACGGTTATCTATTCTCCGTTGTTTCGTTGCATTTCGCACCGTTAAACATGGAAAGCGATCCCAATACAGGCGCGGGCGGAAATATTGTGACGGCTAATAACAGGCTGAGTCTTTATAAACGTAAAGTTCAGTCTTTGTACGATCGAATGAGCGGGCTCGGCGAATCATTCGCTGGCAATAAGATCGATAATTTTAACGCCACGGATATCGACGTTCGTATCGACATGCTGTCAGAAATTCGAGAGGAATTTAATAAGGCCCATAATGAACTGGAAGCGCTCAATCAAGATGAGATTGGGAGTGAGATGCGCAACAACTTTGATATGCTCTTCATATCGTTGAAGGCTGAGCTACTGGCTGCTCTCGAACTAGGCCACTCGCGCGCTACTGCCAATTCGACTACCCTACCAAACCATTCTGGACACAGTACCATCATCATGGCTCACAAGCAGCGACTTCCTGAGCTGAAAATACCCAAGTTTTCCGGGTGATACGTCGAATATTCGGACTTTATGGCCATGTTCAATTCGATCATCGACGCGGTTGCGGATCTCAGCGACATCGAGAAGTTCCAGCACCTTCGCTCTAGCCTCGCTGATGTGGCTTTGGATTCGGTTCGATCGTTGGAACTCTCCAGTGCCAATTATCGTGTGGCGCTGGATATACTTAATAAACGATTTAGTAACAAGCGACTTGTTTTTCAGGCACACATCAAGAAGATTCTTGGGCTCAAGAGAGTGGATTCGCCATCTCCCAAAAGGCTTCGGGAGTTTTCGGATGCAGTCAATTTGCATATGCGTGCTTTGCAAACATTAGGAACGGATTTGGAGATATCCCACTGCATTATAATTAACCTGCTGCTGCAGAAGTTGGACGCTAAGACGCAAATGAAATGGGAAGAACACCTGTCGTCGGATGCCATACCTATAGCAAAGGATTTTTATGAATACTTGGAGAAGCGGTTCCAGAAAATGGAGACCTTGGAATACGCTACAGCGGCACCCGCTAGTAGCGCTCAGGTGGGAAAAACCCATAATTCTCATTTTAAGAAAGCTTTTGTTGCCTCCAATTCTTCCACCGACTCGTCTGGATGCAGTTTTTGCCATTCATGGTATGGTATGGTACATGGTATATATTCCTGCAAGATGTTCGGGAATTTGTCTCCGTTGCTGCGCCACAAAGAATTGAAGAAGCTTTCCCTCTGTTTCAATTGCCTGAAAGCGGGGCATCGGACTAGTGCATGCAACAGTGGAAAATGTCGAGTATGCGGTGGGAGGCATCATAGTTTGTTGCATTTCGAGAATCTGCAGTCCACAACTCAAGGCTCCCCAGATCTTTCTCCTCCAGATCTAACGCTCCAACCAGGCGTTATTTCAGCCACTCAGGATTCCGTTAGCAGTTCACCTTCCCCTGCTTCTACCTCTCTTGCTGCCCAAGGTCTTCAATCCGATGTTGTGCTTCTGGCTACCGCTGTGGTTCTCGTAAAGAATCGGTCTGGGGTTTTAGTTCCTTGTCGTGCCATACTAGATTCAGGATCTCAGCTTCATCTCATCACATCCAGGTTCGCCCATCAGCTTCAGCTTAGGAGAACTCAATCGTCTGCACTTGTCTCTGGGCTCGGCGATACCAACGTGGCTACTGAGGGATCCACCGTGAACATTTGTATGCATTCTCGCACAACTGACTATACAACTACGCTTACTGCTCTGATAGCTCCTACGATCACCGATTGTCAACCAAGTCTGGCAGTCAATGTAGCCGATTGGAATATTACGTCAAATATTCAGCTTGCCGATCCTGCATTTTTCAACCCTCAGCGAGTGGATGTTCTCATTGGTGCCAGCATTTTCTATGATCTCCTCTGCGTAGGACAAATCAAACTCATCGATGGTCTGCCTCTTCTGCAGAAGACCCGGCTTGGGTGGATCGTATCCGGTGGTGGACAAAAGGTAGCACGCTCGGCGCTCTTGGCAACGCACAATTCTCCAGATTCGGAAGCTAGCATGGATGCAAGGTTGGACAAAACTCTTCGTATGTTTTGGGAGGTCGAGACTTGTGCGGACGCCGTTCTGAATACGAAGGAAGAATTAGATTGTGAAGCGCATTTCATAGACCACTTCTCACGTTTGCCATCAGGAGAGTATTCAGTTCGTCTCCCGTTAAAGGATAATGGCGATCGCTTAGGGGAATCTTACACTCAGGCGCATCGTCGATTCATCAATTTGGAGCGCAAGTTGGATCGTGATACTACACTCAAGGAGCGGTACTCTGCCTTTATGAGGGAGTATATTGAGTTGAAGCATATGTCCCCAGTCAACCCTGATTCTCGTAGTCTCTGCAGATATTTCTTGCCTCATCACTGTGTTTTAAAGGAGGATAGTACGACGACAAAGCTTCGTGTCGTTTTCGATGGTTCGGCAGCTACATCAACTGGATGTTCCCTAAATGATGCTATGATGGCAGGCCCTGTTATTCAGCCTGCATTGTTCAGCATACTAATTCGGTTTCGCACATATCCAGTCGCTCTCACTGGGGACATTTCTAAAATGTACCGCTGCGTACGAGTGTCCTCACCGGACAATTACTTTCAGTGCATTCTATGGCGAGATTCTGTCCAGTCCGAAGTTCAGGTCTACACATTAGACACCGTCACATATGGCACTAGAGCTGCATCGTTTTTAGCAGTTCGCGCAATGCACCAGCTGGCTATTGACGAGGGCGAGTCCTACCCTCTTGGCTCAGCTGCTCTGCAGCAGGATTTTTACGTGGATGATCTCATCTCGGGCGGCAGCTCTGTCGCTGAGGTAATGGAAAAGATGCATCAAACCTCCGCCATACTGTCTTGCGGTAATTTTAAGCTTAGGAAATGGTGCTCTAGCCATCAGGAAGTACTTGAAGGAACGCCTGAAGAGGACAGAGAGAAATACTTAAGGTTTCATGATGGAAGTGACATAACGAAAGCTCTTGGCTTGGCATGGGACCCGGCATCAGATCAGCTGCTTTTTGCCTTGTCCGCGCTGGACACAAATTCGAAGCCCTCCAAGCGATCGGTTTTGTCTACGATTGCTCGTTTCTACGACCCTCTTGGATTGATAAATCCCGTTATTGTCAGGTGCAAAATCTTCCTTCAGCAGCTTTGGAGAGAAAATTTGGATTGGGATGAAAGCATACCCTCAGCGTTGCATTCATCTTGGATGGACTTGAGAAACAGTTTGTCAAGTATCACGCGGATATCATTTCCTCGCGTTGTTCATCCTTCTAATACGGTAATCGAACATCACGGATTTTGTGACGCCAGCACAGAAGCATATGGCGCTTGCATATATGTGGTGTCCAGGGAAGGGCAGTTGTCGAGCAATATCTTGTGCTCCAAGTCTCGAGTGGCGCCACCTTATCGATCCCCAAGCTTGAATTAAGTGGAGCCCATTTGCTTGCAAAACTAATGAATAATTTGAAGGATATTGGAAGTTTTACAGGTCGATTTTATTGCTGGTCGGATTCATCGACAGCATTATCTTGGATACGGGAAGAGCCAGCCAAATTTCAAGTCTTCGTGGCAAATCGAGTGGCAGCAATTCAGGAATTGACGGCAGGCATGGAATGGCGCTATGTCCCCACATCATTAAATCCAGCTGACGTTCTCTCTAGAGGCTCGATTCCCCACCAACTTATCCACTTAGAGCTGTGGTTTCATGGTCCATCATTTTTGGTAGGCTCCAGGGAAGAGTGGCCTGTACCTCCTGTTCCTGAAGCAGCAACGGCAGAGCTTCGCAGGCGTGTATTGTTGATCGCGTCTCCACATGCCGATCTCACGTCAGAATGCAAATTTGCAAATTCATTCTTCGGCATGCAGCGCACATTCGCCTACATGCATAAATTTGTACATCGGCTTCGGCATTCTGGACTCACCGTTTCGGATATTCGGCAAGGAACGCTTCTTCTGATCCGGCATATTCAACTGTCTGTTTTGTATTTGGATATAAGGGAGATTCAACGCAATGGTCAAGTCAGGAAATCCAGTTCAATCAGCTCACTCTCTCCGTTCATCGATCAGCATGGATTACTAAGAGTTGGAGGTCGTCTTGGAAACTCATCTCTGGGATTTGATGCTCAGCACCCTATTATTCTGCCAAAGGGACATCCCATAACTTGTGCGCTGATAAGGTATTATCACGAAAGGAACCTTCATGCTGGACCTCGCGCACTACTTGCCAAAATTCGACTGGAATATTGGCCCATTGGCGGAATTAAGGCAGTATCAAAGGTAGTCAGCAAGTGTGTGAGATGCTTCAGGACTAGGCCGCGCATGGTTCAGCACATCATGGGAGATCTGCCTAAGGAGCGTTTGGAGGGATCTCGACCCTTTGAAGTCACTGGAGTGGATTACTGCGGGCCCTTTTTCTACAAATCAGAAATCCGCACGAGGCCACCCATCAAGTGCTACATCAGTGGATTCATTTGTTTTACTTCTAGGGCTATACACATGGAGCTCGTAAAGGACCTGACTACCGCTTCATTTCTAGGCGCCCTGAAGCGTTTCACTTCCACGCGAGGAAGGCCAAGTCAAATTTGGTCCGACAATGCGACAAACTTCGTTGGCGCCAAGAACGAGCTTTTGGAGCTCAAGAAACTTGTTATGAGCGGCTCGCATATGAAGGAGGTCCATGAATCCTGCTTGGCGGACTCGATCGACTGGCGCTTCATCCCACCACGCTGTCCGCACTTTGGCGGTTTGTGGGAAGCGGCCGTGAAGACAGCAAAGCATCACCTGTACCGCTCAGTTGGGCCCTCTGTGCTTGACTTCGACGAGCTGCGCACTCTGATCTGCCAGATCACGGCAATTGTTAATTCTCGCCCTTTGCTCTCGCTTTCAGAAAATCCTGCTGACTTAGATGTCCTGACTCCTGCTCATCTGCTTTTAGACGGTCCACATGAGGCAATCCTCGAGCCCGATCTGACGAAGCTGAACTACAATCGTCTGGATGGCTGGCAACGGGTCACTCAACTGCAGCAGATATTCTGGAGCCGCTGGCGCGAAGAGTATCTAACTCTGTTGCAAGAGCGGTCGAAATGGCGGACTCCCACGCAAAATCTTTGCGTAAACGATCTCGTTCTGATTAAGGACGAAAATCTTCCTCCAATGCGTTGGCCACTAGCTAGAGTGGTCGAGGTCGTCAAGGGCAAGGATGGAGTGTGCCGCGTAGCTGATTTGAAGACTGCCACAGGAACCATCAGAAGGGCCGTTACCCGGCTATGTGTGCTGCCCCTCAAGGATTCTGTTGAAAGACTGGCTTCCAACGGGGGGAGTATGTTCGGGCCAGCCGCTAATCAACAGGCCTAACTTAAAACTACAATACAATTCAATGCACTGTAAACGCCCACGTTCGGCAGCGCTGCTGCGCTCTCCCTCTGTTAAGGGCGCTCTGCAGCCGCCGCCTCGGCTCTAGCTTTGATTAGCCGACGGTGCTAATTTCAGTAATCTGCTAACCTCTCTGCGCATTGGTTGCATTTGGATCTCGTTTACACATATATGTACATTTATCTGGTTGTGCTAAGAGCAAGCAATCGGCTTCCGCTAGCAGCCGCCGGTATAAATAAACAGTTATTACATTTGAACAATTCGCTATATTATTTTGGATCGAAATAGGTGCCAAAAAAGCTTGGCATCTCAAACAGCCTCTGTAGACTCTTCATTATTGTCGAATAAGCAGTTTTCGTCATCTGTGGGATTGCGATCGGCGCGATCGATCGCCCGGATGCCGGCCGTCAGCAAACACCACTCAAGAGGCGCTGGGTCAGCACCTTGGCTTGATAGCAACCAGCGTCGTGGGCGGCAGCGAAGGGCTTGTCTTTAGGAGTTTAGGATACTTAAGATCAGTCTTTAGCGGTCAGCCGAGTGGCAGCAACATATTCGTTCTCGACTTGCAGGCCCTTATTACTCACATTATAATATCATAGTACTTGATTCAATCTTTTCCAGTTTAATATCATTACACATTGTAAAACAAATCTATACTTGTGTCCAATTAATAATTACTTGTATAAGCGCACAACTGAAATTTGTGTTCTTTTAACTTTGTTTTGATTTCTGCGCTTGTAACGGGGGCCTGAAGCGACACAAAAATGTTGTGTAATTGTATAAATATTTCGAACCTTAACAGACGAATTCAGAGTCGCAAGGTTTATTTCGCGTGGGTAGGGCCATGCAGGGTTGCTGCGACCGAAGTTGACAGGTCAAGGTAAATCTAAAAAGGGAGATCGTGACAGGTGACAGGAGTGATGAGAAACTTCCTTTTCCTGCTGATATCTGGACCACGATGGTTGGCTTCTCTCAACACGAGAATCATAAGGAAAAAATCGATAAAAAAAAAGTGCCATCGGCGTTCGGAAGAAAGTGAAACTGATTCCCCCAAGACCGCACAGTTCCCCAGGCAAGGATTCGCCACTGCGATCCACGCCAAGTCTACCACTAGGCCGGAGGGCCTCTACACTGCGATCCGCGCCAAGGCACCGCCCAGCCAGAGCGCCTCGCCATTGCGATCCGCACCAAAGGCTACCGCTAGGCCGGAGCGCCTCTACACTACGATCCGCGCCAAGTCCACCGACCGGCCAGAGCGTCTCGCCACTGCGATCCGCACCAAAGCCACTGCTCGTCCCAAGTGTCTCGTCACTGCGCCAGACGCTCGTTCCACGTACCTTAAGGTCGCCCACTCAGCCAACTGCGTTGTCGGCAGCCCACCTCGGTATTGTCCCGCTACGGCCGTCTGGACTTAGTGTCGGCACGGCCAACCACTGGCGCTAGTGGAACTGACCGCAAAAGGCTCTAGTCCGGAAAGAAGCATAGGAAGCAACAACGTTTATACAGACAGCAACGCATCCCGAGAAGTCAGACGCAGAACTCAACAGGCGATAGAAATCACTCTCTTCGACATTTAGAGTATAAAATTTATAAGACACCCTTAGTGTGGAGGATAAGTAAGGAATCTGTGCGGGTTATGGACCCAAAGCGATAAGTGTTCAAATATGGTTCAAGTCAAGCAGGCTTCTACAAATAATCTCTAAATTACAGCATTCACCGTAGGGAGATCGATCTTTCGCCGTTGGAACCTAATAAGAGTGAGTCAAAATATAAAGTGAACTTCTTTGTGTGTGTAGTTATGACTTTCGTAGAATGGAGCCTGACCCGAATAGAGTCCTTACAGATTCCAATGGAAAAACAAAATTAAGAATAGATAAGAAACTGAAAATAGAGAGTGTCGAGCCGGTCACGGTTATAAGGTTTACTTTGATGAAGAAAGCATTCCCCGATTTATGATTCCTAAGATTTAAAGAATCACTAGGATTACTACGATTACTCCGATTATTAGGTTTACTTTGATGAAGAAAGCAGTCTTCGATTTATGATTCCGAGGATTTAAAGAATCCCTAGGATTACTACGGCTACTACGATTATTGGGCTTACTATGGTTCAAAAGGAATTCTGCGATTAAAGAAAAAAGGATTATTATGATTACTCGATATTGCTAACCCCCAAACGTTATCTTTAAATTGATCACGATACTCGAATTATTAGGTTAATAACACATTACTTATTGAATATTCCTACTGTTAAATGTCTCATTATTATAAGCCTAATCCCGTATATATATGCAAGTATATTTTCTTCGACAACATTTAGAATTAGTCATGATTTAACCGTTTAGTTTCGGCAGCTTTGGCTAGAAGTGAATAATGAAATGTAGGGATCGTTAACTGGAATTGAACTGAAATACATTATAATGAAATTTATATCTATTGTTATATTGTGGGTTTTTATGAAAATGAACTTGGTCGTCGAGTAGACTAAAATCGGATTCAGTGCCACCGTTCCCGTAACTGCAGGGAGCACGTAACCAAAGGGAGCACTTGAACATTCTCGGTTCAAAGAGGTGCTCATTGGTAGGGTAGGGTAAATACAAGAGCCACACAACATCTGTGGATATCGATCTCCCTTCCTCCCCTCACTCTTCATTTCATTTCTTCCTTTCTCCGTTTCTTTTCTCTCTTCCTCTTTCATTTACTTTTTCCTTTCGATCCTCTATATACCGGATTAAGTTCTTGTCGCAGCACGCTTACTTCTTGAAGTATTATTGGTAATCGGGAGCAACGGAGAGGAAACCGATCTGTGTGGGCAAGAACACCACCCCCAAAGCCGACGAGCCTGAGCTGGAAAATTAATAGCGTGCCCGCCAGCACAGATCGAACCATCACTGAGGTGTTAAAGGCATAAAAATAAATTTTCCAGTAAATGGCGACGAGCAAGGAGATTTTCAATAGCATATGCTTTATTTTCCTTCGGGAAAATATGGCGATTAAATAAAAAGAATCATATGTAGTTCAAGAAATATTTTATTTATATTTATGTAAGCAATGTTTTGCAATGGCAGATCTGAATATATCTGCAAATAAATGCAGATCGCGCTGTTCAGATTGTTTACTTCAATTAAGCAGAACCCAATTCTTATTGATGGAGCTTTTTCGTTTTTTCTCCAATATTGCCGAAGTAAATAGAAATGGAATAAATTTGGAAATTTATGACGAAGAAAAGTTCCCAACCGCTTCTAAAACAGATAAAACATAGTCTTGCACATAATATTTTACTTTGATTGCAATTTACTTACAACCATCCATAACCTTCTTGGCATACTTTCACTAAAATAATTTACCATTGCACAAAAATTCTTCCTCATCGAATTCATTTATTTGTAGAACGCGACCATCAATATTGCAACAACATTTGTTGCTGTTGATACACAGTCAAAAAAATAATTACATAAATCATTCATTTTGTTTAATTTTGACATAATTTAGAGCACCAATTTTTTGTTTATTGTTGTAAGCTGTGTTTTTCGTGGATATTGGATGACGGATGGTGACCTGGGGAATCAAGGTTTCACATTAGTGAAAAAATTCCACCGTTCCCCGTAAATATGCAGTGTGGGAAGAGGCTATAAATCGCCATATCGCCAATCGCTATATCTATATATTATCGCTAGACCCACGGATCGTGTTCATCGTTAAACAGTAGTGCAAGCAAAAGTATTTTTGAAGTATATTAGATACATAAGTGCTTAGTCGACTTGACCTTTGGTTTGTCTTATGTGTTAAGGGGTTGACGGATTTTTTCACCGCTCACACCTATCAGTCCTAAATTATCTATTTTATGTACCTTCCTCACCTAAATTTAGAGATCAGTTTTGTGTTTGACTTTTGTGTAAAGACTGGACCTTCCATCAAAAGCTTCTTTTGCCTATACATTTTCTTTGGCACCAAGGCCATGCTCTTGAACCTTGCAGGAATTGTGGACCCTAGCGTTCACTCGTGCTCAAGCGATTAATTCTTAATTAATTCAGGGAGAGGCCCAACTTTGTGGGATCTAAGAACGAGTTCGAAAATTTGAAGCTCAGAACTTTTGCGTCGTGGATCAAATCAATTGGTGTTTTATAGACCCTAGCTCTCCCCACTTTGGTGGGCTTTGTGAGGCTGCGGTGCTCACAGCCAAACACCAGTTGCTTCCAGGTCCTTGCTATGCATCGATGATCTTAGAACACTCGTGTGCCGTCTATCTGCTATAATGAACTCTTGACCATTGCATAGCAGCAATTTTTGTATTTTTGTGCCTATCAGCGGAACTATCACCACTCATAACAACAAAATAACAACTCATAAATACTCATAACATAAAAACTCATAACAATATAATAAATAAATAACAACAAATTTAAAATTTGCCGCGTAAAATTTTTTAAGTGAGTAAAAAGGGGCAAAAATACATGTAATGCTTAGAACAAATTGTTTAAACTTATTTTATTATTAAATCAAGCATTTTAACAATATGGTTCATTTCAAGTTTTTTGCTGGAAATCCTATGCTTTGAATCCTTTTACTGTTATCGTGATTTTCTCAGGGTAAAAAATTCCACGAGCATATACTTATCAGCGAGTTCATTAATCATTTATTGACAAATTCCATCAAAATCCTACACACAATGGCTTTGGACATACCGAATAGATTCCCTATTGTGGGATATTCCTCTCCATCCCATGCAATATAGCGCTATGGCTAACCGAAAGGATTGCTTGTCGAAAATTAGAGTGCTGTTTTCGGAGATAAGGCAGATAAAGCACGAGAATGTTGAACTTACGCCTCCTTCATGCGAAAGTTGTCTTGGAAGAATGCGTTCGACTGGTTTACCACATCTTCCTCTCAAAATGATTCATATCGTGGATATTGCAATTTAGAATACATTATTTAAGTGAAAATATAACGTATACGCTCTTTACTTACAAGAGTCCAAACGCGAGGAGGACGTTGCAGCCTCACGACAAATTTCAAATTTTATTCAGATAACACCGTCCGCTTCCATACACTTCAAAATATTCCCTTCATTTTGCACCACCGTAATTTTAATTTTAGCGCAAGATGAGGAATACGGAAAACAAAAAGTAAAGAAGTGAATAGAGGTGGCGGTGAATGTCTGACAGATTTGAGGGGATAGAAAATTAAAGATTTGCATGGGTTGCGCAAGAACATCCACATTTAAGGCCCGTATCCAGCACTCCGGAAAATTACTGACTGGAATCTGATATTTATTTTGCTTGTGTGGAACGTATCTAAAATAGTGTGACCAAGAACCTAAAACGTGCTTGGCCACTCTCATGATTCAGCAGTGTTTTGTAAACATCGCAAAATTTTGAAAAATCAACTGATATGAATAAAAGGAAAATAAATAACTCTTACGATGAAGTGATTGTGTTGGTGGCGGCATATATTGTTGCCGAAAAATAGGAAGAAGAAGTAAAGCGCAGACGGAGGCGCCAAATTGTCAAAATGATCAAAATGCTTATTTTACGTGATCCGCCTTTTAGCCTTTTTACACTGCCGCATCATTGTCGAAGGTGCGGAAAAATGATGGGAGGCGTTTACACTTAGGCCGCATCATTTCGGTATCATTTTGTCTGCTATTATTGGCTCTACCGAAAAAAAATTACGTGCTGCTGACTTTAATTTTCAAGTTACACTTTTAAAGTTGGAATCAGCGCGACCCAAAAGACATTGCAAGACATTGTGTTACCATTTTGTTGCTTTCAATCAGACTTATTTTAATTGAGCTGGTGGACCACGATAAAAACACCCCGATACCGCGTCGAAACCCCAATACTTTCAGCATGGTGTAAAAATACTTGTCAGAATACGGTACCACTTGCGAACGATGCGCCGAATTTTGTATCTTGCGGCCGCATCATTGTCTTCTTCTATCTAGAGGGCTCTTATGGGCATCATTGTCGCATGTTCCATTTAACGGAAAAATCCAACGATGCGCCCGAATGTAAAAAAGGTATTAGGCATGCTTCCTCAACTGCTAAAATAAAAGCAATCTTCTCCTCACGTTAAAAATTTGCATATCTCGTTTTGGTTTTGCGAACAGTTTTTTTCCTCCATCTTTCACTTTTACTTCTGTAATAATAGGCACATTTGTATATATTCCTGTCCTGAAAGTCAGCTGTTCTCTCAGTTCAAAATCGTGTCGACCGGACAACTATCGCTAAGAACCTGTGGATTTCTTTTAGCTTGCTGGTCCAGCACCGCTGAAAATTACTGAGAGGAGTCTGCTCTTTATTTTGTTTGCGTGGAACTTAACTGAAATATTTTGACCAAGAAACTAAAAAGTGATTTGCCACTTTCATGAATCAGCTGTAATAGTTGTGATAGTTCAATTAAAATTTAAAAAGGAAAATATGAGCTCTGAGGTCGAAGTGATTGTGTTGGTGGCGGTCGAAATGCCTCTAACCGAAGGCAAAGTATTTTCTGAACAGCTTTTATTAACGCTATCTTTTGCTCTCTTTGAAAATCAACATCCCTTTTTTGGCTCCATCTTTTAAAGAATTAGCTTCAGTAATAAAGTTCAAATATATATTCCTCGCGGGAATATCACCTTTTCTCTCAGTCCACAATCGTGTCGATGGACCAACTATCGATAAGAATTCGTGAATTTCGTTTTTCTTGCTGAATACTGAGGCCAGGAAAACACAAACGAAAAATTCCTGGCCCAGTTTTTGTTATATGGAGTTTGACATTTGATTTTCAAAATTGGCGCTGTTTACAAAACACAGCTAATTCATGAGAGTGGCAAATCACTTTTTAGTTTCGTGGTCACACTATTTTAGTTGAGCTCCACACAACCTAAATAAAGAGCAGGGAATCTGAGAAAAGGACGGGAATCTGCTCTTTATTTCGGTTGTGTGGAACTCACCTAATGTAATGTGACCACGAACCTAAAAAGTGATTTGCCACTCTCATGAATCAGCTGTGTTTTGTAAACAGCGCCGATTTTGAAAATTAAACTTAAATTAAAAAAAGGAAGAAAAGTAATTCTGACGATGATGTGATTGTTTTGGTAGCGGCACATATTGCTGAAAGAAGAAGTACAGCACAGTTGGTGGCGCCAACATGTCTAAATGATCAAAATGCTCATTTTCCGTGATCCGCTAAAGACATGGTCTTGCCTCAACTGCTTTTATTAAAGCAATCCTCTCCTCACTTTAAACATTTGCATATCTCTTTTTGGTTTTGCGCACAAATTTGGCCCCCACCTTTAACTTTGACTCCAGTAAAAATAGGCACATATATTTTACTGGCACCCCTATCAGCTGTTCTCACAGTCCACATTCGTGTGAATATCGATACTATCGATAAAAATTCGTGGATCCCGTTTACGTTGCTGGATACTGACTCCAGGAAAACACAAACGAAAAATTATTGGCCCAGTTTTTGTTATATAGAGTTTGACAGTAATTTTTAGTTTCCGTGGTGCTGGATACAGGTCTTTACGAGGAAATGGGAGAGGAATTAAAACAGAAATACTTCGATATCTCTCCACAAAAAAAAAACCAAGTTAAAGAATTTTCGTTTTTATCATAAATATGTTACGAACCTCTTGGTGGTGGGGCAAGGTCGGCTAGCCAGTCATCCCAGGGCTGGGTGTTTCTCAAGCCCTCCGGTCGCACAATAAACCAACAAGTTGGACATCCCTGACTCAAAAAGAACAAACAAAAATAAATAGATATACAACACGGATTTTATTCGACACATGATCTACATAACTCAAATGGGCGTGGAGCTGGCGAGGTGCAGATGTTTTTCCTCCGACGTACCCTCCCTGCCTGAGATTCATATCCTGTCAGCGTCTTGAATCTCCCTGCCATGTGCAGCGTTATCTCACTCCCCCGTGGTGTTGGTTCCCCTTCCCCCCCTTTTTAACACTTAGTCTTCCATTATCAACGTTATAATTTTCATCTGAATACGGTGGGGTTATACATCATTTCTTTACTAAATAAATAATTACCTGACTCCTAGATGGTGATTTTTCGGCCTGCAAATATAACACTAAGAAGTAAATTTATAGGAATACAATTAAAGAAATATAGACAAAAAGGGTGATCCGTAGGAAGGAACCGGACACGATCCCCTATGAGTTTCCAAGACAAATACAAAAAAATAATATTTCTCCCTTCTATCCCCGTTCCTATCGAGTGGACTCACTTAACTATTTTGTTGGATCGACTCCTTTTTCTCCTTGTCAGCTTAGAATCCTCCTCTTTTCCTGATCCCAGTCTTCTGTAATGGTATTGTGGTATGGTGTAAGATTGATGGCCACTACTCTATCCTCATCCCACTCACTTTGAAAACTTTCACTTTCAATTTTAATTTTTCTTCCGCGCAACACAAGAAGCACCTCCGTCTGGGTCTACGCTGACTGATTTTTTGGTCTCTGCTCCCACTAGGCTTAGTCTCCCCTATATTTGTTCCTTGGTGATCGGCCGTTGATCTACTCTCTTCTATTGCCCTTGAACTGAGTTGAAGGGCATGACATACTCTCTGTGGGAGTATCTGCACCGGGACTACGCTTGTGGGTGAGATATTCTCTCCCGAACGGGATCAAAGAAAACGGGATCTTCTAGGATCACTCGACTAGAGGGCGCCAGTATCAATTAGGCCTACCCCTCAAATTTTGGCCCTGCCAACCGGTTCGTGACTTTTACCCCTTCGCTTCTCACCGATTTTTAGGTATCGATGACCTTCGAATGCAAGAATTTGGTAATATCCCTCAGTTTTTTTTCTTACTCACCGCATTTGTTCAAATTAGCATACCGAACAGCGGCATTGAAAAAAGCGTATAGCTTGAGCAATTTAAGTCAATGCCTATGTTAATAATCCGTACCACATTCACATATGCAGCTTTAAACTAAATCAGCGGTCAAACACCGACGGGAGTACCCTCGTTTCTCCTTTTCCCTCAAACTTTTTTAACATAAATCCTCTGCACAACTACAGTAATGAATTTAGTTACAATTTTGACTTGAGGTCTAACCTGTTTCAATGTTTTCTCACCTGTAGGTGAATTTTACTGTTCAAAGATATAGTTAATAGTGATAAATCGACGTATGAATGCATAATTAAGTAGATATGTATTTGTTTTTCACGTATTCTTTTTATACAACTTTACTATTTTCGTGGATTAATGTGCAGAAAGAATTATACAGAAACTATTCATATGCTAATAAGTTAATATTCATGGTTTACAACCGCGGTCCTGGTTAGCCAGTCCCTAAACCTGAAATTTCATTATTGAATAAGTATAAATAGAAATAGAATAGAAATATAAATATTTGGATGTAGGCATTTATTCAAGATTTGTATACATCCATAGGTCTTAATCAAAAGACTTGGGCAACAAACTTACAAACAGCATGAAGGTACCAGTGTAGATTACAAGCATACATACATATGTATGTTTATATGGTCATGGACTTTCATACATATGTATGTACATACATATGTATCTTGAAAGACGTGGCTATATCGCAAAAAAAAAGGTATGTTTCTGCATTAGGTTTTCGCTTATTTGTATGAGCGAAAAAATGTGTCGGAATCTAAGGTCTCAGGGGAGAAAAATGTTTCTTTTGGTTCAAAAAAATTAAATAGAAAGCTACATGTGTATGTATGTACATTTGTTTATCCTAATCCGACAACGTTTAGGTAGGAGTGCGCAGCAGCGTTCCATTCAAAATACGATACGATTTGGCCCGATGGATCCCATAGCACCATAACATACATATGTATGTATGTACGTAAATAGAGGAACAAAAAATAATTTTTGTCAGTACTTGATTACATGTAAAATTAACAGGTCGCTGGGCTGTATCATTACGCTTTTTAAAATTGTTAAATATTTTCGAATAATTTCGATAGTCTTTATGCCATTTTCAAAGATTTGAAGCTTAAACATACATATAAAAAAATTAGTTCATCTCGTTGTGGAAGCTTGGACATAAACATTATTATTTCCATATAGAAAGCGAAACAATTTCTGGGACACCACAATTAATAGCATCTACTTAAGTTGAAATATCAAACGCAACTTGTAACGTTGATAAAAACCTTAAAAAAAATTACGAGATTTTAAAAATTTCGTTTAAAACATCGAAACCAACTAAACTAAAAACCATTATTCTAAAACAGGGGTCGGCACGCAATACACTCACATGTTTTGTGGGTTTGTGTGCGAAGGCAAGCGACACGAAGCAATACGAAGGCAAAACGTTTCTTGCTTTGCACTGAAAGAAATGAATCCAGATAAGGAAAAATGTTTTGCGCCAAGCAAAAGAAAAAACGAGGGGGAACGATCCGACCTGATCAAGATTTGGCAATCTGGTAGATATGGCAATTTTCCATGATTCTGCGTTTTTGGTTTTCTTTTATCTTAAAAATTGTGGATTCCACAGATTTTGGTCCTTTGTGGGGGCGGAAGGGGGCGTGTCAAAATTTTGAAATACACTTGTGCTGGTTTGATATCACAGGAGTTTGGATAGAAAGTTTGGTTGCTCTAGCTCCCATAGTCTCTGAGAACTAGGCGTCAAAAAATTCGAATGGCCAGAGCAGGCCAAGCTTAGAAGTCAAATTAGTGACACACATGTTACCGATCTAATGCGTATCAAGGAATTCAGAGGAGCATTAGATTTGGATTTGGTAATAAAGACGTCACCCCACTAAGTATTTTTACTTGTTTTTAGTTTTTTTTTTACACACAACCGTTATCCCCACAAATCTAATATACCCCTATACTCTTCGAATACCGAATACAACTAAAATTGTATTTCAATAATTAAACTATATAATAATAATTAATATATAGTAAAAATATTTAGTGGGGTGACGTCTTTATTACCAAATCGAAATCTAATGCTCCTCTGAATCCTAACATGTGTGTCACTAATGTGACTTCTAAGCTTGGTCTGAATTATCTTAAGACTAGAAAAAGCCACCTCACAGTTATATGTCGTACCAAACATTGAGTAGAGCTTGTAAATTTCGGATTTCAGATTCGGATATTTTTCGTCATTTATGGCTACCCAAAAATTTTGTCCAGTTTCCAAAGGAACACTTACATCATTCCGTAATTTAACAAGCTCTTCACATAATGACGTGTCCAGATCGGTAAGCTCAACTGTAAAAGGAAAATCATGTATATCTATTGTACGCGATATTATATTGAAATCCTTAAATCTTTCTTTGAAATTGTCTCTTAAATTCTGGACTATAGCTGCAAAATCATTAATTTTATCAAAACTTTTAAGATTTAATTCAGAAAATATAAGCGAGGTTTTTTTTAAGTCTATTATATTATTTTTTTTTTTGTTCGTGATTAATATAGAAAGTGTTGTATCGAAATGGGCTATTGTTCTAGTAAGTTGGAAAATTTTTTGATCTTTACCTTGTAAGGACAGATTTAAAACATTTAATATTTCTGTTATATCACACAGAAATGCTAAATCAATTAAAAATAATGGATTTTCGATTGATTTTAGTAGATCTTCAGCGTCCCCAATGGTTTTTAAAAATCTTGCCACTTCATTTCGCAAATTGAACAGACGCGCTAAGCATTTCCCCCTACTTAGCCACCGTACTTCCGTGTACATCAAGAGATCTCCAAATTCAGCATCCAAGCTTTTGACAAACTCTTTAAATTTTCTGTGGGTTAAGGCATTATGTCCACCTATAACTTTGTGAGCATTCACTACTGTGAGCATTTTAAGGTGTTTTGCAAAGAGGGCTTCTTGATGTATTATGCAATGGAACGTAGGACAATGAATGCCATTCTTTTTTAGAATCCCCACAAGGCCGTTATTTCTGCCTGTCATGACCGCCGCTCCATCCGTACATACTGCACTTAATTTTTTTGTATCCGCAAAACACAATACCTTAGTCGAAAGTTGATCAAATAATATTTGCCCTGTGACATGCCCATGAAGAGAAATCATATCGAACAATTCTTCGAAACAAACGAGATGTTTATCAACGGTTTTGACGCAGATGATAAGCTGGCAAATATTATTAATATCCGTACTCTCGTCTAGAGAAACAGAAAAATAAGTGCAGTTAGTTAGTCTCTTTTTGGCCTCAGAATGTATAAATTTACTAATTTCCTGTGTTCTACGTGCGATCGTCCGGGCAGATAAAGCAATATCACCGCAAGTTTGAATTACACCTTTTTCTCCTATGTCTATTTGTTGTAAAACATCCAACATTAAAGTTTTAAAGAAAGCACCGTCTGTAAAAGGGCGACATTGTCTCGCTAAAGCTAGAGCTACCGTATATGAAGCTTTCAATATATGGCAATGCGATATTTCAGTTTTGGGTGCAACATATATTAGAAAATATTTCGCTTTCAGTTCTAATAATTTCGTGGCACGCTCAGCCCCTACAAGTCCCTTGAACCCAGAATGATTAATATCGTAGTGCCTCTCAATAAAAAATAGTGCGCATCGACTTGCAACATAATTGCAAATTAAACATTGAGCCCCGCCATCCATATTTTCTAAAAAGAAAAAATCAGGTTCCCACATAACATGAAACATTTTTCTCAGTGTACAAATTCAAAGTTGCGCAGTGTGGTCTTCACCAATTGACTTCTGAACGCAAACTGATTCATCCCTGTTCTCGCAACGCTGACGAACAGAATACCGAAGCAGCTTTTTCATATGCCCGAATACACACGACGCATTTTCTCTGCCGCCGCGGGACCCGAGCAGTAAGGCAGCGTCGGCCGAAGTTTTTACGCTATGCGTGTGCCGACTGAGCTGCCCAGCGGCCTTTCTGCTATGCACAAGGGATACGACGGCGCCGACCCCTGTTCTAAAACAAATGTAAATCCCCAAATGTATCACAAAAATTGATTTTGGAACACAGCAGAAATGTCGTGTTGACTATTTTTATTAGCAGATAATTGTAAATTAAATAAATAGCAGGCCTGTGGTGACAAAACCACTGGTGGGGTGGTAGTCTAAACAAAGCAGAAGTTTTTGTCTCACAGCTAACCATTTGCTTTGCAAAATGTTGTCAGAAATCAGGTTAGTTCTTTGTCACCCATCCAAAAAAAGTAATTTCCCTCTTATTAACCTATCAGAATGCTAGAGGCCTACGCAGTAAGCTCAGCACTCTTCGCGGAGAGTTTCACATGTTCATTTAGGGAGACTTTGTTAAAGCCGAAAATTCTTAGTTCCCCAAATTTTACAGATCGGTACATAATTCTTAGAAATTTCTGCCTCGATGAGAAAAATGTGTTCTGATTGCAGTGGAGTCACGTCAGAACATTTCATAGTCCAGATTCAACAAGAACTGGAATTGATGTGTGCAAAAGTGATACTTCTTCCCGCACTCTCAGTTTTCATAACTTGCTCGTATATTCCAATTTCTTCTAAAATCCCAATTTATGAGCAGCACTTATCCGTTTTAAACGCAGTTTCCTTTTCGCTATCAGATAAAAACCATTTGAGGGTCCTTGATAACTTCAACTTGCCACAAACTGTTTGATCTTTGGTAAATGATTATAATAACACTAGTCGACAAGACTTTTCCGCTGTCGCCAATAATGACTTTTTGTGATAGATTTGGATGTTTAAAAATTTTTAAAGAATGTTTTTTTTTTTTTGAGGTTTAGTTTTTTTTTAAAGAATATTTAAGAAAAATTTGGTATTTTTTGTCATTTTGGGCGACAGCGGAAAAAAAATTGAATTTTTTCGAGTCGTGTTATTAATCGATGGCATCTAAAGGCCCTAAACCAAGAGTTTTACCAGAGGTGGTAGAAGGAGGAATACCTAAAAAAAACTCGACAAACGCACGAAGTGTCAGACGTTAACGCCGAGACTTCAGTTTACCGATATGGTTGTCGTCAAGAAATACAACCTGCCGTCCAATGAATGGCGCATCGGAAGAGTACAGTCCGTATATCCTGGCACCGATGGTATGGTCCATCGTGGATATTCTTACTGTCCGCTGTGTCTGCAAATGACCTGACATAAAAGTCATTCTCCTTCCAATAGAACCCCGTAGTTCCGTGCAACAATAACGTGATTGTGCCATTGATGTGGGGTATCCCGTCAGCCGGCGGGTCGTAGGAACCGCGACTGTATACTGAAGAAAATCTATGTGCTGCATCGTGTTGTTTTGTCATTGGAACTCGTCGGCGACTTTCCGGATACGCCCCCTATATGGTTTTATGGGGTAGGGACAACCTACCATGATTGTATTGGATTTGAACTTCAGAATCTAGTCCAGTTCGACACTTAAATATTTGTGAGCTCTTATGCAATAGCGTGGAATCCAGCATCGTTATGCCAATGCAGGATTGTGTCCTTGTTGAGAAAGTAACATTTGCTGCTGATGATACCTATATTCCATTTCAGAGCGCAGTTAAGATCCCAGGCAAGAACGCAGCAGTCCTCTCGCCCAACAGACGCGCTGCAGCATAACGCGCAACGCGTTAATCCGATCGCGAACAAGCTGGAAAAATAGGTGTTATCCTAGTGTTCGTAAAAAAGTAGAGTATCAGTAATTTACGAAGAGGAAGGTAATTTGTAGTAGATTTTATATGGTAGAGGGAATTAAAATCCGAGCATAAGACCCTCTCGCCAAACCAGACCGGCATGAGATCTTATATAGTGCTAGCTGCCAGGGCCATCGACTACAGAGTTAATTAGATATGTATAAGTTGTAAAGCTATGATGTGTGCAGATATAGATATTATGTTTAAAAGTTTTGTGTGACCCAGTTGGAGTCTGGTAAATTTTATTTGGTCGAGTCGCTTTGTTTTTTGCTGTATTAAATTTGAGTAATGGGATGTGTGTGTGTTTTGTTGGTGTTAATATTTCTGTGCCAAGTGTTGCATTTGGAGATAAGGTTTTTTGTGTTTTGGGCCAGTTGTTCTTTTAAAAATCTTTTAATGTCTGTAGTATTAAGGTTGTTTGTGTAAATTAGTGGCATTTTTAAGGCTGATTTTGCTGTTTTGTCTGCCAGTTCATTTCCTTTGATGTTACTGTGTCCTGGTGTCCACAGAATTGTTATTTTTGGATTGTGTGCTATGAGGATTGATCGGATGGTGGCTGGGTATGTGTTGTTGTTGCTTGTGTTAGCTATTGCCTCGATTGCACCAAGGGAGTCTGAGCAGATTACAAACTTGCCCTTTTTTTTTGTTGTTAATTTTGCAGCTTCAAGTATGCTTATAATTTCGGCTGTTTGTATTGAAGAGTATGTTGGTAGACTTCCGTATTTTATTATGTCTGTTTCTGAGGTGACTGCGATCGTTGTAATAGAGTTTTGTTGGGATCCGTTGGTGAAAGTAAATATGTGGTTATTTAGTTTGTGTTTTAGTTTTTTGGGGATGGTAGGGTATGTTATAATATTGGCATTCCTTTATGGCACGCTCTATTGTTTAGATCCATTTTTGTTTTAAGTTTTCGCTTTTTTGAATTTATGTATTGGGGTATCTTTTGAATGTATTAGAGACTTAAAAAGTTTTGCTGTTAAGTAATCTCGTTCTTATTCTATTGTTGGTGTGTTGGTTTTGTACAATAGGTTGTAGATCGGTGTGGTGTGAAACGCTCCTAGCGTTGTCCGGATTGCTGAGTTAAAGATGGTTTTTGGTTCGTTTAGGTTGTTTTTTGGTGTGTGGCCTAAATGTGTAGTCCGTAGTCGATTTTTGAGATTAATATTGCTCTTGTTACATTAAGGAGAGTGTGCGTGTTGCAGTTGAAACTAGGGCTGGCTAGACATTTTATTATGTTTAGTTTGTTGGAGAGTGCTGGGATGAGGGCGTTAATGTGTGAGTTTCAATTATATTTGTTGTTGATCCAGAGTCCGAGTATTTTGAGTGATGTTGTATTGGTTATGTTGGTGCTATTGTTGCAGGTAACTATACAGTTGCAGTTCCGCTTTCTGCATATGTGTAAATGTTGACATTTTGTTGGTGAGAGGGATGCTCCTGAGTAGGTGCATCCATTTTCTATGTCTGTGAAGAGTGGTTGTAGGTTGATTTTTGTATTTTTATACCCGGTACTCGAAGAGTATAAGGGTATATTAGATTTGTGGGGATAACGGTTGTGTGTAACGCCCAGAAGGAAGCGTTTCCGACCCCATAAAGTATATATATTCTTGATCAGCATCAATAGCCGAGTCGATATAGCCATGTCTGTCTGTCCGTCCGTCCGTCCGTCTTCATTTGAGCCTATATCTCAGAGAATATTAAAGCTAGAGCAACCTAGTTTTGTATCCAGTCTCCTGTATGATCACACTACTCCGAATGTATTTCAAAATTTCGCCCCGCCCCTTTCCGCCCACACAAAGGACGAAAGTCTGTGGCGTATACAATGTTGAAGATACGAGAAAACTAAAAACGCAGAATTATAGCGAATGATCATTTTTATCAGAGTGTTGAATCTGGATTAGATTGGATCATTATTATAGCTACAATGAAGAAAACCATTTCGAAAGTCATCGTTCCCTCTCGCTCTCTCTCACACGCGACCCCATCTGCTTTGCTTATTCGTTTAAATGAGCGCCTAGATCTCAGATACTATAAGAGCTAGAGCAACCAAACTTTCTATCCAAGCTCCCGTGATATCAAACCAGCACAAGTGTATTTCAAAATTGTGCCACGCCCCTTTCCGCCCCCACAAAGAACGAAAATCTGTGGAATCCACAATTTCAATTTTTCATGGAAAATTACCATATCTACCAGATTGCCGAATATGAATAAGGTCGAATCAATATTATGGCCAGAAGAAACAAATTAAATTTCAGTGGCTACGCAAATCCTGCCAAGCGCTGACTCATGCCCTCTCTCTTTCTGTCGTAAACTCTTGTACGTCTCAAATATGTATTTATACATGTCATGAAGAAATTTAGAAGCAGATGTAAAAAGCATATGCAAACAAAATTGGAAACATGTATAATATTAATATTCCAAAAATGATTTGACTTCATTTGAAAAATCTAGTAATTTCTAGATTTTAAAACAATTTTCAAACGACTAAAGAAAGACGCGGTTTTTCTGTATTAATTGGGTTTTATTGTACAAACGAATGCAGGGGCTTTGGGCGTACTTCGACAAGTGAAGTGCCGTCCCATTCCACTCTTTGCGCGACCCACCGTCGGCCGCACGCAACCCAATTCGCCGTCGGCGATCGTGAAGATCGGCTTGCGGGTCACCCGAAGATGGAGCGACTCTTTTGGCGTACGATCCTCTCTTAACTTCTATTTTCTTCTCCAACACTCCGGCCCCGCTGAAGAGCTCCGGTCTTCAGCACGTTGGCAGTGGTGCCAGCTTGTGGATTGGCCGTTTAATGACGCCGGCTGGCGTTCTGATTTCGGCCACCCGCACCTTGCCGTCCTCTCCAGTGATGATGCGTATCACGCGCCCTGTTGTCTATCGTTCCCTCCCCGTCGTTTGGATCGCTGGTGTCCGCCACGAGGGGCCTGGAATTGAACAACGCTTCTACCTCCACCAGGTGCGTGCTCAACTCGTCCGGCGTGAGGTTGGCTTCGCCTGCCCCTCGCATCAGCCTGTGTTTGGCAGCTTTTACTGCTGCTTCCCACAGTCCGCCGAAGTGTGGTGCCCTCGGAGGGATAAAGCACCAGGTCACCGCTCTCTCCGCTGCGTAGTCCTGAAGTTTCTCCTTGCTCCGGAGAAACGCCGCTTGGAGCTCCCTCAGCACGTTGCTCGCTCCCACGAAGTTCGTCGCGTTGTCGCTGACCATCTTCTCCGGCAGCCCTCGTCTCCCAACGAACCTTTTAAATACATTTAAAAAAGCATCAGTTGAAAGGTCTGAGACAAATTCTAAATGGACTGCCTTTGAGGCGAAACAAACAAAAACGGCAACGTACATTTTAACGGGTTGTCTACCTCTGATTCTATAGCTTACGTAGAATGGCCGTGTACGCATCTTCTAACATGCGCTGTACACACGCTTCGGGCATTGATCACCCAAATTTGCTGCCTCAGCAATCCCACAAGAAGCTTTGCACCAGCATGGTAGTACCTAAGGTGCAAATGCCTGACCAAAAGGCTGACCAATTTAGATCCCTTTGGTAGCAACAGAGGGAACTTGGCGTCGTATGCGATAGGGCCGTGTAGCAAGCGCCCTACTACTCGAATTAACTTAAATTTGATGCCATTTTCATCAAACTCGTGGACAAATGGATTTAACGACTGCAGCATCGGAGCTAATGCTGCCGATTTTTCCAATAATCTATACTCAGTGCTGTATGTTGTGCTTTGTACGACTGCGATCAGCTTTAAAAACGGAATGTTCAAGATACAAGATGCGAATCACCTCTAAGCTGCCTGAAACAGAATCGAAGCACGTAGGCCATTATGCGGACCAACTTAGAAAACCTCGATTGCCGGTTGATTAATTGCACAATGCAATTAGATTCAGCTACCCCAAGCGCACATACCACTGCACTTTCCTTATCTTCAGAAGTTTTCACTTCTGACGCTATCTCGAACTGATGAAGTTGATGCCATCGATCGTTTTCTGCCATTAAAAAGCTTGGCCCATTGAACCACAAGGAGCTCACAATGTCGTCAACATCTGTTCCCCTTGAAACCAAGTCTGCTGGATTAGCATCCGTTGGAACGTGACGCCATACGACTCCAGTTGAAAATTCTTGACATTCTGCGACCCGATTCGCGACGAATGTACCCAACGTACCCGAATCACGCTGCAACCAATATAGCGTGACCTGCGAATCTGACCAGAAATTTACGCTTTCTATCGTGAATTTGGTCATTGTGGTCGACACTTGTTGCCAGAGTTTGGCCAGTAATACTGCTGCACAAAGCTCTAACCGGGGTATTGTTTTTACGCTCAGCGGAGCTACCCTCGACTTTGCCGTGAGCAATGACACGCGAACGTCTTCGTCGTTGCACGTTCGTACGTACATATATACAGCAACCGTAGGCGTGACTGGATGCGTCAGCAAAGCCATGAATTTGAACCCCTTGGTACAGCGTCAAACATACGTAACGATTGATTGAAATTTTGTGCAAATCCCGCAAGGTAGTGGTGAACTTATTCCACGCAGTGTGTAGACTCATAGGAATAGCCTCATCCCAATCTACCTTTAGCCTCCATAAGTCCTGCAACAGCATTTTTGCCTTAGTGACAATTGGACACAACAAACCAAGAGGGTCAAACAAACGAGAGGCTATCGACAATATATTGCGTTTTGTTGGTTTCAGGGAGGCAAAACTGTCCACGTCCAGATGGTATTTAAATACATCATCTTGAGGTGCCCAGCGCATTCCAAGCGTTTTGACTGAGCTTTGCTCATCAATCTTAATGATGATTTCCTCATTCTTTCCAAATTGAGTCGGGCAATTGGAAGCCCACTTGGCCAATGGAAATCCTCCTGAATTCAAAATATCCCGAACCTGGCTGCAAATTGTGTCCAGTTCTTTTAAACTGTCTGCACCTGCCAGCATATCGTCGACATAAAAACAATTGCGAATCACTTCCGCACCAATGGGATGTGATTGTGCGAAACTATTTGCCAATTCGTACAAACAACGTACAGCCAAAAAGGGTGCTGACGCTGTACCGTATGTAACAGTATTCAACCTGTATGCCTGTATGTTTTGTGAATAGTTTTCTCTCCACAAGACAAGTTGGAAGTCTCTGTCTTCCTCAGAAACATTTATCTGCCTGTACATTTTCGAAATGTCAGCAGTTACGGCATATTTGTTCAACCGAAAGTTGACCAATGTTGAATACAACTCCCTCTGAATAGTTGGCCCCACCATTAGTGTTTCGTTCAGTGAAACTGCTGTTGATGTTTTGCTGGAAGCGTCGAACACAACACGAAGTTTGGTTGGATACTCTCAGGTCTGAGAACGCATTGATGTGGAATATAATGCTGTTCTAGAGGAGCAGACTTCAGAATGGACATATGTCCCAAGTCCAAATACTCTTTCATGAAGTCATGGTACATAGTTTTGAGAGTGTCATCCTTTGACAGTTTGCGCTCAAGTTGCAAAAAACGCCTTTCAGCAGTTTGAAAGGACAGGCCAAGAACTTTATGGTCGGTCTTAAAGGGAAGTTTGACTTGAAAGCGACCGGAAGACAATCGTTGTACCGTTTTTGCGAAGTACAACTCACAGGCCTGTTGTTCAGCTGTTTGGCGGACAGCCTTCGACTCAATTGGACATTGATCTAATTCCCAAAAACGGTTTACTAATGAGTCGAGAGAACAACTATACACTTGAGCTACCGAACTATCATTACACTGTTGCCGAGGCGCCTGTCCAGTACATTTGCCTGCAACAATCCAACCGAGCAATGTTTTTTGCATAATGGGCAGCTCGGAATGTAATTTAATTTGCCCAACGCACAATAGCCCATAAAACATTTCAGCTCCCAAGAGAACATCCACCTTAGCTGGCTTATGGAATTCGGGATCTGCCAATTGAATATTTTTTGGGATTTTCCAGCTCGATGTGGAAAGTGATTGCCCAGGCTGAGATGTGGAAATTGACTTTAGTACCCAACACAGCGGAAAACGTGTGGGAATTCAAACGAGAATGTATCGATGCACAAACCTTAGTTTTACTATCGGTGGTTGCACCACCCACCATAGCGATAGCACGGGAAGTTGGCTCACGTTTAAGCCGAAGCCTCTGTGCTAGGCTCTCAGACATCAAATTTATTTGAGAGCCACTATCGAGCAAAGCTCTGGCTGGATGCAACTGTCCGAATCTATCTTTGATGTTTACGATCGCGGTAGCCAGAACGACTTGATCCGCATTGAGCACGTGACCTACGTATGCCTCCGACGTTGCCTTGCACTGATGCAGTGTACCGATGAAGGAGCGAATGGTGAGGCTTTGAGCACACTCGACACTTCGACGCCTTGCAACTCGATACTGTATGTCCCGTGAACAAACAATTGAGACACAGTTTTTGAGTTTTAGCATACTCAAAACGTTGCAAGACGGAAATGGCACTAAACGACGGACAAGAATATATATTGTGGTCTGCAGACCTGCAATAGGTGCATGCAGACGACGACTTTTGACCTGCATTAGCACAGACAAAGGTCGATTTCCGTTGAGGCGTCCTCGCCTCGTTACGCACCCTTGACTTGTCACGAGTTGTCACGAGTCTTCTACTGCCAGGTACTGATACCTTCTATTCAGCTGTTTGGCACAGTCTTCCCAAGAAGGCAGCTTATCATAGTCAAGCTGCTCCTCAAAACGAGATTTGGTCACATGGTCGACCTTTGCCATGACCATGTGAATTATCATTGCATTCGCAATATCTTTGTCGTCACCTACAGACGACAGCGATGAATATATCGCAGACACCGTGTCTATCATCGATCTTAAACTCGATGCAGATGGCTTGGTCATAGTTGGCAAATCGAATAATTGAGCAACAGTATCGAAGAATATCAGACATTTATTGTCGTACACTGACTTCAGACTGGCAAGGACCTTAGTATAATTACAGTCTGTCATTTGAAATGGTTTTATTACACCTAATGCTTCATCTGACAAACATGATACGAGATGATTAAACTTTTCTACGTTTGTCAAAGAAGCATCGTCGTCAATGAGGCTTTGGAACAGGCACATTAAGTTTTTATATTCGGAATGTTTGCCACTAAACTTCGGCAAACGCATTTTCGGCAGCTGCGATCGCTGGCTCGAATTCAGTGAGCAGTCATGCTGCATATGTGTGTCGGATCTTGGTTTGATTGCATTCATAAACAATGCTTTAGTGACGACACACAGATCCTCCAACGGTCCTCTACTTTCATTGGTTGGACTCAAAATGTCCAACTCTGCCTGTAGGTTCATAGCCTTATCGATATAACCCTCTAAAAGCTCTAGGCGACAAGCTAATTCGGTTTTGACCGATGAAATTTGCTTCAATCTAAAGGCTGTTTGCACGCGCGCAATATCAGCACTGACTTTGTCAAACCTTTGTTGACACAATGCCAACTTCGTATTGGTTTTAGGTACTGTTGGCCGTTTAGCTGTTGGCCGTTCCACAGCTGGCCTATCGGACTCAGACATACACCCAGCGACAAAAAAAAAGCACTCCGAAATTTCATGCATTTTTGACTTCTCTAGCGTGGGGTTTCCCCAAATGTTATTCGATACTAAAAGTTTTCATTTTTTTGAGTCAATAAATCAATTTTTAACAAAAGTGCATACTACGTTTTTTGATATCATATTCATATAGTTAAAAATAAATATTTTTTCAATCACACTTATCTGAACGGTCATTTAGTATTTTCACCAAACACAGGAAAAAAAATTTAGTAAAATTATAAAATCGATTTTTTCAGCAAAAACTAAATTTTTTCCAATAGTTTATTTCATTTTCTATAGTCTAATAATAAACAAACATATTTCTGATTTTTATACCCGGTACTCGAAGAGTATAGGGGTATATTAGATTTGTGGGGATAACGGTTGTGTGTAACGCACAGAAGGAAGCGTTTCCGACCCCATAAAGTATATATATTCTTGATCAGCATCAATAGCCGAGTCGATATAGCCATGTCTATCTGTCCGTCCGTCTGTCCGTCTTCATTTGTGTCTATATCTCAGAGACTATAAAAGCTAGAGCAACCAAATTTTGTATCCAGTCTGCTTTGTGATCACACTACTCCAAATGTAATTCAAAATTTCCCCTTTCCGCCCACACAAAGGACGAAAGTCTGTGGCGTACACAATGTTGAAGATACGAGAAAACTAAAAACGCAGAATTATAGCGAATGATCATTTTTATCAGAGTGTTGAATCTGGATTAGATCGGATTATTATTATAGCTACAATGAAGAAAACCATTTCGAAATTCATCATTCCCTCTCGCTCTCTCTCACACGCGACCCCATCTGCTTTGCTTATTCGTATAAATGAGCGCCTAGTTCTTAGAGACTATAAGAGCTAGAGCAACCAAACTTTCTATCCAAGCTCCTGTGATACCGAACCAGCACGAGTTTGTTTTAAAATTTCGCCACGCCCCCTTCCGCCCCCACAAAAGACGAAAATCTGTGGATTCCACAATTTTTAAGATAAATGAAAACCAAAAACGCAGAATCATGAAAAATTACCATATCTACCAGATTACCGAATCTGGATCAGATCGGATCAATATTATGGCCAGAAGAAACAAATTAAATTTCAGTGGCTTCGCAACGCCTGCCAAGCGCTGACTCATTCCCTCTCTCTGTGTGGTAAACACTTGACGTCTCAAATATGTAGTTATACATGTCATGTAGAAATGTAGACGCAGATATACAAAGCATATGTAAACAAAAATGGAAACATGTATAAAAATTGCAAAAAATTCATTTTTTTAATTTAAATATTATTTTTGTTCCTTTTGAGAACATATAATAAATTTCATAAATCGTAGGCTCATATATGTACATATGTATGTATATACTGACTGAGTACCGAGTATAAGGTAGAGCCGCGGCCTTTGCCGCGGCTCACAACGTTCCCTCTCGTTTGTTTTCAAATTATATATTAATTAATAATTGGTAGTACCCCCCTTGGCTTTTATTACACCTTTAACCCTATTGGGCATCGAATCGCATAAAGTCCTCAAAAATTCCACCGTTATCTCCTCAAACCAAACCTTTTCTATAACCTCCCTTAACTCAACCATAGTTTTGGGCTTCCGCTTTCTTATTTTGGCATTCATAAGGGCCTAGACGTTCTCTATCGGATTGAGGTCGGGGCTGTTACCTGGCCAATCTAGGGACTTTATGCCCAATTCCGCCTTCAAAATGTTAACCGGTCTGTGAAAAATAGTTGAAACTAGTTGACTACATTTTTAAAAATACTAAAACGTCAGAGAATCTCTTACAGAGCGCGCTCGATGGCGAGGTACAGAATCGTCCTGAAATATGAGATCTTCTCTCTCACTAAATGATTCCATACTGGACACAACTCCATTGCAAATAACTCCACTTCATACTTTTTTGAAGTCATCATACCCTTAATAATTATTAGGGATTCTGTTTTATATTTAGATATGCATCCCCATATAATAATATAAGGATAATGCTTCACTCTGTCAATGCAGCCATTTTCGGAATAGCGTTACCTTTTTCTGCGGCGAACTGTGCGGGAACCATCGGGTCTAATGAGATTAAATTTTGACTCATCCGAGAATATGATTCGTGACCACTCAGATTCACCCTAATTTGCTTTTTATGTAGCTGAATTTAGACATGATTTCTTCATTCGACTATTAAGAAGTGGCTTTTTGGTAGGTGTCCTTGCCATTAATCTCATATCCTTTAAACGACGTTGTATAGTTCGAGCTAAAATTTCTTTCGCAAATCGTTTCTGAACTTCAAAAGCGATCTTTACAGCATTTTTGAATCGATCATGTCGGTTCGTTTTCCTAATAATCCGATTTTCCCTTGCACTTGTACACTTTTTTCGTCCCGATCCTTTCGTCCCCTTGACTTGTCCAGTCTCACGAAATTTTTTCAAAAATCGTCGTACTGAGCTTTCATTGAACTTAGTTCGATCCGCTATTTTTCGCATAAAGACATTTTGTTCAGCCGAGGCAATAATTTTTTACTTTTCAGTCACCGTCATCTGTTCTACTTTAGGCATACTTCTTAAAGACTCCTAAGTAATATGTTTTGCAAAAAATGTTTCCAGAATCTGAGACGATAGGAAACACATGCAAAAAGAAAAAAACATTCACAGGGACTCACAAAAAAAAAATTAGACGAATCGAACAACATTTCGGGATATCCCATGCTAGAGAAGTCAAAAATTCATGAAATTTCGCAGTGCGGCTTTTTTTTTTGTCGCTGGGTGTAATTGAAATGAGAAAAAGGAACTACCTTCAATACCGTACCCAAAGTTCGCCAAACTTTTCAAGCTACCCTCGCACACGCACTGCAGCTATGTACCGAGAAACTCCAAGCTTGCTTACCCAAACACACACACGCCCTGGCGCAATATGTGAACAAACAAACGAAAGTGGTCCAAGCGACCGAAAGTAAGCAAGCCCTATGCTCTCTGCTGCCACTTTGTGGGCAACAGAGATAGAATGCGGGGTGCGGGGGATCAAAGAGTAAGTGAGAGAATTTGGCGCGATTTTTTTTTGCGTTTGCACAAACACACGACCAGTATTATTAGAATGCGATAAATAGACCACCGTTTACGTGTACATATATTATATTTGGATATGTTTATATAAATTCTTGTTAAATATGTACATATGTGTTGCCGTTTATGTTATGCACATTAAGTGGTAGTCAGCATGAGTATACGTATGTATGGCGTAGGTATGTTCGAACAATTCTACCGAACTTATGTATGTTTGTACACAGGTATAACTGCGACACTTTCACTTTATGTACATTGATTTGGCCAAATAAGGTATAAAAGGGAAGGTGCCAGAAATTGAGCTGTGTTCTCTGTGTATGACTGTGTTAGCACATACACACGCACATATGCGTATCACTGCAGTTGATCGTTTTGGTCGGACGAGCGAACAATATACAGCGGCACAACGAAAATCAACCGGTGATGCTCAATTTTTGGCACAGAATACCTGTAGACTTTCTAGCGAATCTAGAGAAAGTGATCGCGCTTTTTTCTGGTCCATCAGCACGTCGAGTTCGGCAGCGTCCAAGATGGCGAGGGTCCAAAAGGGCACGTCTGTGGCAAGGTCCGAATCGGCAACTTCTCAAATTTTTTCACACGCGAAATCGAATATTTTTTAGAATTTCAAACAAGTCAAACTACTAAAGAAAGACGCGGGTTTTCTGTAATTAATGGGTTTTATTGATCAAACGAATGCAGTGGCTTTGGGCGTACTTCGACAAGTGAAGTGCCGTCCCATTCCACTCTTTGCGCGACCCACCGTCGGCCGCACGCAACCCAATTCGCCGTCGGCGATCGTGAAGATCGGCTTGCGGGTCACCCGAAGATGGAGCGACTCTTTTGGCGTACGATCCTCTCTTAACTTCTATTTTTTTCTCCAACATCATTTTTATACCCGGTACTCGAAGAGTATAGGGGTATATTAGATTTGTGGGGATAACGGTTGTGTGTAACGCACAGAAGGAAGCGTTTCCGACCCTATAAAGTATATATATTCTTGATCAGCATCAATAGCCGAGTCGATATAGCCATGTTTGTCTGTCCGTCCGTCCGTCCGTCTGTCCGTCCGTCTTCATTTGCGCCTATATTTCAGAGACTATTAAAGCTAGAGCAACCAAGTTTTGTATCCAGTCTCCTGTGTGATCACACTACTCCAAATGTAATTCAAAATTTCGCCCCGCCCCTTTCCGCCCACACAAAGGACGAAAGTCTGTGGCGTACACAATGTTGAAGATACAAGAAAACTAAAAACGCAGAGTCATAGAGAATGCCCATTTCTATCAGAGTGTTGAATCTGGATCAGATCGGATCATTATTATAGCTACAATGAAGAAAACCATTTCGAAAGTCATCATTCCCTCTCGCTCTCTCTCACACGCGGCCCCATCTGCTTTGCCCATTCGTATTTTGTGTCGCCTAGTTCTCAGAGACTATAAGAGCTAGAGCAACCAAACTTTCTATCCAAACTCCTGTGATATCAAACCAGCACAAGTGTATTTCAAAATTTTGCCACGCCCCTTTCCGCCCCCACAAAGGACGAAAATCTGTGGAATCCACAATTTTTAAGATAAATGATAACCAAAAACGCAGAATCATGGAAAATTACCAAATCTACCAGATTACCGAATCTGGATCAGATCGGATCAATATTATGGCCAGAAGAAACAAATTAAATTTCAGTGGCTACACAACGCCTGCCAAGCGCTGCTCATTCCCTCTCTCTCTCTCTCTGTCCTAAACAGTTGTACGTCTCAAATATGTAGTTATACATCTCATGTAGAAATGTAGGCGCAGATATACAAGGCATATGCAAACAAAAATGGAAACATGTATAAAAATTCCAAAAAATTCATTTTTTTAATTTAAATATTATTTTCGTCCCTTTTGAGAACATATAATAAATTTCATAAATCGTAGGCTCATAAGTGTATGTATGTATATACTGACTGAGTACCGGGTATAAGGTAGAGCCGCGGCCTTTGCCGCGGCTCACAACGTTCCCTCTCGTTTGAAATATTTTTTGCCCAAAATTTAATTTGTACCTTTTGCGAACATAAATTGCATAAATAGCAAGCTCATATATGTATGTACATATGTATGTGTACACTGACTGAGTACCGGGTATAAAGTAGAGCCGCGGCTTTTGTTTAGGTTTAGGATTAAAAAGAAATCATCTGCGTATGCGCTGAAGTTAATTTCCTTGTGTAGCGCGATGGTATTGGTCAACTTATTGAATGCTATAAGAAATAGGACTACAGATATAGGAGAGCCCTGCGGTATTCCGTTCTCAAGAGGATGTATATCCGATGTGTTTTTCCTGTTGTCTCTGTAATTTTTCTGTTTTTCATAAAGTTTTGGATGTATTTAATTATTTTTTTTTCCGCACTTCCATTCCAAAAGTTGATCTGTTATTGTGTCAAATGCTCTAGCGAAGTCAAAAGAGATGAGTGAGATATTTTTTTTAGAGTTGAGTGACTTCGTGATAATATGGTCTACGTAAAGTAGACTATCTGAAGTCGATTTTCCGTTCTTGAATCCAAATTGGTTTGGGTGTAGAAGTCTATTATGTGTTAGAAACCACCACAATATTTAAGTAATGATTTTATCCAGCACTTTTCCAATGCAACAGTTTAGCGAGATGGGTCTGTAGGAACAGATATCCGTTTTATCCTATTTAGGTTTCAGTATGGGTATAACGAGGCTTGTTTTGTATTGTTTATTGTTTATTTTTCTTTCGGACGTTGATATGCAATGACTGCACCATCAAGTGGCCCAAGCGACACGCTGTTACGCGCGGATCCCAGGCAAGAACGCAGCCCACCTCCCGCCCAACCGACCGAGGGGCGCTGCCGCATAACGCGCGACTCGTAAACCGAACCGATCGCGAACATGCAGGACAGATAGGTGTTAGACTAGTGTTCGAGGAAAAGTAGAATTAATCTAACTAAAGAAGAAAAGTAATTACTAATTACGGGAAAGATGTAAGAGTATCAGTAATTTAAGACTAGGAAGGGAGTTAGTGTTAGATATAATATGGTAGAGGGAATTATAATCCGAGCATAGGACCCTAAATGGTTCATGCAAGGAGTAATTCGATCTACAAAGCGGAAGAAACGACGGTGTATAGTTCCTAGTGCTTCTAATAGGAATCGTGAAGTTTATGCGGCTCAACAGGTCAGGGCTATCTACGTCACCCTTGATCAAGTTGTGCACAAAAATCACGCCAAGCATTTTCCTACGATTAGCTAAGGTTGGAAGGTTTATTAAGAGCAATCTATTAGAGTAAGATGGCAGTCTCACACCTGCATCCCAGCTGAGGCCGCGAAGAGCAAAAAGTTAAAAGTTTTTCTGAACTGATTCTATACGGTCTTGGTGTACGTTGTACTGAGGGCACCATACACAAGAGCCGTATTCTAAAATCAGACGAACCAGAGAGGTATAGAGAGTCTTTGTTATATAGGGGTCGTCAAATTCCTTTGACCACCTCTTTATAAACCCAAGCACGCCCATGGCCTTATTCACCATGATGGAAATGTGTTCTGAAAACCTTAACTTGGGATCTAATAGAACACCAAGATCATCAACCCGTGTAATTCTCTCAAGAGAACCACCACAAAGGGTTTAAGGAACCAGAAAGGCGCTGGAGCGATGAAAAGTCATTACTTTACATTTTGAAGCATTAAGGTTTAATAAAGTTTTTTGTTTAAAGTTTAACAATGTTAAGTTAAACTGTAAGGATAAAATTACATATCAACTAATTAAGCAAAAGGGCTAATGCCAACACTCAGACACGGTGGGGCTGATTATCGGCTCAGTAGCCGATAAGATCCCACCAACAGCCAAATTTAGGTTAGAGAAAAGCCGGTAGCCGAACAATTTCCAATTAGAGCTATTTAAATTAAATTAAGTTATTGATTAAGATCATTTTGACCATATTAGAACTAGTATCAAAGAAAAACAGGTGGAAAAATTGGCTATAGTTACGGCAAAGGCTACGGAAAGATTCAAAGAGGGGGAACTGTTTTTGTACTGATTCGAGCATATCCTGAACCATATTCCAAGATAGGCCGGACCAGAGAAACATACAGAAGTTTTGTAGTATACGGGTCTGTAAAGTCCTTAGACCATCTTTTGACAAATACAAGGACTCCTTTGGCTTTGTTAGAGATAGTAGAGATATGAGAGTTGAAAAATAGATTAGGAACAAATTCAATGCTCAAGTCGTTAACTTTGAAGAGGCGTTGAAGGATAATGTTATTGATAGAGTAGTCGAAAAGGTATGGCTTATTGCGGTGAAAAGTCATTATATTGCGTTTAGAAATGTTAAGAGGTAGAATGTTGATTAGGCACCAGTTGTTAAGGGCATCAAGATCTGATTGCAAAGATAGTGGAGACAAGGGATCACTGTAGGAAAAACATAGCTTAACGTCATCAGCATACATTAGGACACGGGAATGAGATAACATTTGTGGAAGATCGTTAATAAATAGGTTAAATATCAAGAGACCCAGATGGCTACCTTGAGGAACCCCCGATAAGACAATAACAGGTTTAGAGAGAGAGGAGTTAAAGCAGACACGTTGAGAACGGTTACAAAGGTAAGAATTAGTCCAGTATAGAAGCTTAGTCGGAAAGAAGAGACAGTTTATGAATATATAGATTATGATTGGCGGAGTCGAAGGCTTTACTAAAGTCAGTATAAACGACATCAGTTTGACACTGTTTAGCAAATTCCACAAAGGTGGAAAATTCAAGGGGATTAGAGAATACTGATTCAGAGAATACAGAACTACAAAAATGTTGTAGCTGAGAAGTGATGATTTTTTTGAAGAGTTTAGGAATGGCTGATAAATTGGAAATACAGCGGTAGTTAGAGACATAAGATTTAGATCCCTTTTTATGAAAGGGAACTATATAGGATTCTTTCCAGACGGTGGGAAAGTCACCAGTCTTGAGAGACGAGTTGAAAAGTTTTAGGAGAGGCACACAAAGAGATTCTGCACAAAGTTTAAGAACAGCACTCGGAACCGAGTTTAACCCAGTGGAGAACGACAACTTGCACGATTTTAAATTTGTTAGGAGACCATCATAGTCGATGAAGGGGGGAAGGATACAGTTAGAACTATTTATAGGGATAAGAGTAACTACTACTAAAGTCGTTCGATGAGGCTAGGATAGAGGGAAGGTTAATAGACGGGACAGAGTAGCAACGTTGGAAAAAGGAAGCGAACAGATCAGCAATATCACAATGCTCATAAGCATAACTACCATTTAAGTGTAGAGAAGAAGGAAATCGGGAAGATTTACGTTTAGAATTAACAAACCTGAAGAATTGTTTAAGGTCGCGTTTAAAGTTAAGCTTGCATTTGGTCAAGTATCTATTGTAGCACAATGTATTAAATAAGGAAAATTTCGATTTTGCAATTGAGTACTTCGAGAAACTCAACAGCTACAATAGATACTTGACAATAGTCTGATTGCAAACTAGATTTTTTTAACTTCTTGTACATACGAGATTTTAAATTCTTCAGATTTATTAAACTCGGGGTGAACCGGATAGGACCAGAAAGATTTCTGGAGGGGGTGACTAAAGGAACATGCATGGGAAAGATGGAAAAAAAAGGGCTATAGAATGCATTCGTGGCAGACTCAATTTCCTAGAAACTGTCAAGGAATGACCAATCCATCTGAGATAGGGCAGTATTCCAGAGAGAAAATCAGCCCTCTTGAAGCAATAGATATTCGAAAGCTTAATAAACGACTTTATAGTGCATGAAGATGGTAATAGGAAATCAATTGAAAGTGTGGGATGGTATGGGTTTTCAGGGAATGATACAGGTGATCCTCGACATACCAAAGTGCTCGAAGCATCGGTAGTGAAGACGAGATCAAGGGTCCTACACATGCTATTTCGTATGCCATTTACCTGGCCTAACGATGTATCGGACAGAGAATCAACGGAGTCATGCTGCATAGATGGGAACATTAAGTTTGAGTCATTGGATAGAGACCAATGATAAGTGATCTTTAGAGGTGGGGAAGAATTCAGTTTTTTAAAGTAGATGGCAAATCAGTCGACTATTGAAAATGTGACAGATAATGTGTTCGGGCCAGAAAGAGGGTTCCAACACAGTCTTGACAAACTTCACCGGGACAAGAATTTTGAAGGAGGAAATACTACGTTTTTCTTTAAAAGAAAAATTTGTTACTACTATGCCAGAGGAGCTATTGATGTTTAGTTTAGAGAAAATATACTCTCGAACCATTGCATCCGTAGCCGATTCCATAAGACGTGAGACAAAAATAGATTTTAGAGGAGCGACAGCGAATAGAGTAGATCGGTCAAGGGGAGTCACATGGTTTATGGGGGAGTCACATGGTTTATGGGTGAGGCAGAGGCGGGTTGTACCCGAGGACCAGGTCCGGATGAGATAGCGCTGGCTGAGGAGCCTGTGCGAGCCGGTGTTGAAGGAATTACTTCAACTTCCATGCTGACGGCAGTATCGACTTCCGTAGGGGGCACAGTGATGCCGACAACTGGATGATCATTACTGTCCGGTTGGACAACCTGGGCAATCACAGGCATGGGATGATCATTACTGTCCTGTTGGACATCCTTGGCAGACACGGACACAGGTGAACATACAACATGTGAAGAGCCAGCCGTCTTTTTCGATGTAGTTGCATGTACATCGCCATGCATGTTCCTTGGCGCCAAAGTCGATCAAGGCTGGCGAACTGATTGGAGGAGCGTGTGAGTCTTTAGCTGCAAGAAAATTGGAATTGTGAACACTGGGCAGACTAGGTGTAACCTTTCCTCTCTTTGGAGACTCATTTACAATTTTAAGATTTTTAAAATGAGCTTCTATTGAGGAAAACTTATCCTGCAATTTCCGGAACTCAGAGTGGACAGCAGCGAATTTGTTATGAGTCTGTCTCATAAATGTTATCATATCGGCTTCAACTGCCCTGCAATCGCAACAAGTCCAGTTGAGACCGCAGCGGGTCTTAATCAGATCGACAACGCGACCACCGATATGACCAAAACCCGCGCAGCTAGAGTGAGCCGTGTTGTCACACAACTAGCAGAAAATAAATGATTGAGCGTTGACCGTCACAGCGTTTAGCACAACAGGTGCTCATTTTTTGATATTAAAAACAATATGTATGAAAATAAAAGAAAGGTAAAATATAAGTGGGTGTGGGGCAGAGATATTATATATATATACTTTAGCTTGTGTTACACAATTGCGCGCGCAAGAACGAACAAAACAGTCACAATAACAGCAAGTGAACGGAGAGACACAAAGAGACGATAGAAACACAAAAAGTCAAGCACAGAGCGGCGGCTAACGCAGTGCGTGTGTGTTGGAAATGAAGACAGATAAGCAAAGGGTGGATAAATACAGCGAGCGGTACAGAGAGAGCAAGCGCACCGCACTAGAAAAGGCAACAACAAAACTGCTGCGATTAAGAAAGTGCAGAGAAGCTAAGAATGCACAATAGGAATTGAAAATGGGAATAAAATACACAAAAGTAACCAAATTTGAGAAAAGAATACAAATAACACCGAGAAACACAGAATTCGGCAGGCCCGGTATATGTATGTATGTTATGAATGAAATATGAATGAATTATATGAATGAAAATAAGCAGATGATAGACAAAATAGACGTATAAAATTAGACAGAGGATCAGGGAGTGTGCAGCATACAATGCATATAGCAACAACAAATCAGCTGAGCATAAGAACGAGTGGGGCTAGAAAGAATCCACAAAAATTGCAAAATTGCAATTGCAATTGGAATTAACTGTACAGAAGCACGATAAAAGAATAAACACGGATAGTAATTTAGCTGCACGATCAGTTTAAAACACAGTGCGCAATAATATAACACAATTACTTTCCTTTGGGCACAAAAATAAAATATTTAGGCGGAGCGAAGTGAAGACCGCAGCAACGATAGTTGATATAGATATTGTATGACTGTGGTATGTAGTTAGTGAATATTTGGTTGAAATGATTGATAATTCGAGCTTGGATTATTGGAGCGCTGTTTTTTAGCATGGGGTATAAGATTCTGTTGAGTCCTGGTGTTGAGCCTTTTAGGGATTGTAAAGCTATGTGGAATTCAGTTTTTGTTATTAATTTTTCAATTTCTTCTGCTGATTTGGTATTGGTGTAGTTTATGACTGTGTCTTTGTATTTGTGAGTTTGGAAGTTTGTGCTAAAGTTGTTGTCTTTGGAGAGATCGGACCAGTGTTTTGCAAGATTGTTGGTTATTTCCTTTGGGTTAGTTATGTTGTTGGATGGGTTTGTTAGGCAATGAATTTGTTTTATTGGATTAAGACCACCGAGTCTTCGTATGTTGGATTGTATTTGTTGGTGTGTGGGTTTGAATGGTGGATGTAAAAATGTTTGTAGCTTCATTTTTGCTTATTTGCATTTCTCTTTTTAAAATGACATTAGCTTTCTGTAGTTGATGATGTTTGTTTGTGTTATGTCTCTGTTTAGAGTTCTCCATGCCTTTCTTTTGTATTGATGAAGGATTTGTAGCGTTTTGTTCGCTACTGTTACTGTCCCGAACAGGCCTGAAGAGATCGCAAATCCATGGAATGGTAACCCAGTTGACAGGCAGCTCCCGAACATCGTTGAGTGGAGTGAGCTTTGCATCCGCCTCGGGGTGCTGCTGCGGCTGCAGGGGCTGCTGTTGTTGCTGCTGTTTTCTTACCTTATCCAGCACGTAACCAGCGATCAATCATTGTCTTTGACAATCGTGTGTATATTTTTTTGGTGTTGTTAGTAGGATGCTATGGTGGGCACTTTGTATTAAAATTTTGTTGATTGTAGCGGCTTCCTTGTTGATGTTTGTGCTTGGGGGTGTGCGATGTTGATTAGGGTGTTTAGATTTTGGAATTTTTCCCAGTTTGCTTCTTTTATTTTGAAGTGAGGTCTGTCGTTGTTGTTGTGGGGATCAGTAGGGAAAAGGCAGGTGAGGATTAGGAAGTGGTCGCTTCCGCAAAGGTCGTCAAAGACGTTCCAGCTTGCGAAGGGTATCAAGGAGGGGGAGCAGAAGGTTAGGTCGATGTGTGTGAAAGTGTTGTGTGTGGTGAAGTGTGTGGGGGATTGTTTTCTTCATTGTGGCCATGTTAATGATCCGATCTGATCCAAATTCAACACTCTGATAGAAATGATCATTCTCTATGATTCTGCGATTTTATCCAAATTTTACATGCCACAGATTTTTGTCCTTTGTGTGGGACAAAACTTGGTTGCTCTAGCTTTTATAGTCTCTGAGATCTAGGCGCCAATGAAGACGGATAGACATGGTTACATCGACTCGGCTATTGATGCTGATCAAAAATATATATACTTTTTGGGGTCGGAAACGCTTCGTTCTGGGTGTATCACACATCCACTATCGCCACAATACTCTTCGAGTACCGGGTATAAAAACCATATTCTTTAAACATTTCTAAATCCAAATCTATCAGAAAAAGTAATTTTGGCCCACAGAAGAAATAGAAAGTTTAATTTCGTTGAGTAGTGTATTCTTCCTTCTGACGATTGGTTTTCTAACATTACGATGGCGGTCCGAAAAGTTTCCAGCCTGACAATGAAAACGACCCACGTTAACCAAACTTTGGTATTGTGATTAGGCATCTTTTAATGTGTGTCGCCACATCGATATTTTAGTTATCGATGAACAAACGATTAACTAATACCCTCTGCACACTGAGTCCGTCAAGGGGGAACGTTTGGATTTTTGACAGACGGTGAAACTCCGATTCACACTGGCACCGTCTACCGTTTACCGTCTAACAGCTGATGACAATAACAAAAACTGAGTATTTTTGCTTGGAAAAAAATAGATATGGAAGATTTTGCAATTGTTTTAACTATGGTTCAACAGCAAAATATTTTTTTGCAACAACTAATCATGTTGCTGGACGAAAGAATAAAGATAGCGATTACAGCGGAATAATAATGTGCTGTTGCATACTGCACAATATGTTTAATAAGCACAATAGTGCAATAAACTATAGTTTATTGAGCTTCTACCAGCAAAGTCTTTCAAATTTATTCCATTTCAATTTACTTCAGGTATAGATTTGCGTATGTGAACATCGGATCTCCAGAAAATTACAACGATTCGAGCAACATGAGCAGCGGGATCTGAAATTATGTGCAGATATAATCTGCCATTGCAAAACAAATATAAAATTTTAAAACTACATTTAATTCATTTTATTTATTTGCATTCTTCTCGCAAAGGAATCATAGCATCTCTAACTGACAATTTTACAAATGCTATTGAAAAACCACCTGGCTCCTTGCCATTTTCTGTAGAATATAAGTTATTTCTGTCAGTCATTGCTTACATATTCGCAGTGAATTTCATTTTTTCGTTGTGAATGACAATTTTTCAGAGTCGCCTTTGAAAACCATCGGCTAAATATCGCATAGAAACGTGCGGTTTAGGAACATTCAAAATAGACGGTGGAACTAACTGGGAAATTTTCGGAACGGCAAAACCTTACGCACCGTCTAGGAAATAGACGGTAAACGGTGCTCAGTGTGAATAGGCTATAAGTCAGCATCCAGTGCTCTTGTAAAAAACGGAAAAGTTGAAAATCGTGCGGTCATAAAATATTGGTTTTTAAAGGACAATATACCTACGTAAGTCAAAACTGAGATGGGGACTCTTTCCCATAATTTCCAACGGTAAAGTTCTGGGCTGCTGAATTCAAGCGTGGACGTACGAGCGTAAAAGATGATACACGTCCGGCCGCACAAAAACTGCGACCACTGACGAAAACATCATCAAAATTCACCAAATTTGTCTGGACGATCGTCGAGTCAAAGTAAGACAGATAGCTAATATCACCAAGATGTCTAAAGACCGCGTTTGCCATATTTTGAACAACGAATTGGACATAAAAAAGCTCTAGTCCCGTTGCCTGCCTCGTTTGCTCACGTTAGATTAAAAGCGAGTTCGAATGAACTGTTAAGTCTCTCTTGGCGATGGTTAAGAGTAATAAATCAGAGTTTTGACGCCGACTCATAACTGTAAATGAAACATGGATACACGCCAGAAACAAAATCCCAGTCAAAACAGTGGATTGCAAAGGGGAATCCGCCACCAAAAAAAGAGAAAATTGTTTTTTCAGCTGGAAAAGTGATGGCAACAGCTTATCTTATATAATTTTTATTTTGCACCGACTTCCGTTAAGGGCATTTAATAGCTGGTGGTTCGTAGCGCACCACACCCACACACGTTACATGACTCTCCCGCCCTAATGAGCTTTCGGCAGTCCTTGCCCTTTTATGTTACAGTTGTGGCACCATAAACGTCAGAATGTCCGTTGCCTTCTCAATTTGTTTGGACGTTGGTTTTCCGACACCAAGTCCTGCTTTTGTATAAACCCGCAATAATAGAGAGTTATTTTTAAATTTGGAATTTCGTACAGCGTCCTGCATGCGGCAGTAAATTTGAATGAATGCAAGGGACAAACACGATCATCGTTCAAGTTGACGGATACTCCTTTTTAATACTACTGGGTTTGTGTGCATTATGTAGTGGAGAAAATTTGTAAAGATTTTCGAAGTGATCCTTTTCAGAAGGATTTTCATAATCTGAACACCATGCATGTCCAATGGTAAATTTATAACACTGCAACATATCCATTAGAACGTATCTTATATATGTATATGTAAATATACTTTGTACATTAGAAGGGGGAATTTTTTTTTCCCTACCAAGCGGTTGTCAAAATCATAATCTACGACAAATTCAAAGAAGTTTTGCCGAAGAAACCATGAGTCTAAAACCAATTTGGAGCTTCCGGTTTTTAAAAATAAGTTTGTCGTATTTTACACAGTATTTTATACAGTGAAACACCAAAAACTCGAACGCCTGTAACTTAAATTGTCAATATTTCGAACTAAAACTGGTGGGAACAGCGTGTGGGGAAAAAATTAGTTCAATTCTGATAAGAAGGACGGCTTTGCATTAGAATTTTGGTTCATGGTCATAGTGGGACGAAAACAGCTAATTCCTCTAGTCAACGCGACATTTCCGATGTCGCTTTTTCTGATAGATGTGGAGATTACAATTTTTTTTAAAGAATTATGGGTTTATGGTTTATTTTTTACATAGCTTAAGTTTTTTTATAACTGTTTGTATTGAACTTTGCAGTTATGAATAGCTGACAAATGGAGCTATAAATCCAACCCTGGCACTTTGTAGCTACAGCTTAACGTTTGGAAGATATAAAGATTTTAAATTCAAATTTTTGAGGTAATTTTGCTCAAAATTTTGTCTTTGAAAACTCAGGAAAAGTCAGAATAAAAAAGAAAAACGGAATAAAAAGGAAAAAAAAATTTTTTATGGCTAAAATTTTTGGTTTTAGATAGACACATTAATATGCGTCGTTTAAGGTATACATTGAGATAATATTAGAATCCGTCAAGCACGTACATACATACAAAGTCCGGATTTTGAAAAAAAGTATATTATTTTTATTCTATTTTCTATTAATTGCTTTTTAAAATTTTTATATCGCTTTATTAGTTTAGGTTTAGGTTTAGGTTAACCCGGACGACCCTCCGGGGGTCTCTCATAGGCCAGTGTGGCCCTTAGTAATCCGGTTAATTATGGACCTTGTTACGCGGGTGCTAGTGATGGTTTGAGGTGTACTTTGCGAAGGCCAGCAGTTCCCTTGGCAACCTCCTTGAGGCTTCTTCTAGCGATGTCAGCGTCGGTGCGCCCAGGTACCTTATCCTGGCCCGTGAGAGAGCCGGGCAGCTGCAGATTAGATGTTCCAGGGTTTCGATAGCCCCAAGGTCCTCGCATTTCCTGCAGCTGCTCCTGTCGGTGATGTTTAGTTTGGCTGCGTGTGATGCGGCCAGGCAGTGACCTGTCAGTATTCCCACCAGCAGTCTGCAATCTTTCCGTGGAAGGTGCAGCAGATAGTGGCTGAGTTTCTCGCTGCGTTTTTTGCACATGATTTTCGAGACTCTGCAGTTGGTCGTGCTCCTCCACCTGCTCTCGTTTTCTAGTCTAGCCAGCTTTTCTAGATCGCTCTGTAGCGTTTTGAGTGAGACAGGCACGTTTTCTACTCTTTCTCTCGCCAGCCCGACGCCTTCCTTAGCCAGAACGTCCGCCGCTTCATTTCCTTCAATGCCCTGATGGCTGGGAACCCAGTAGATCCGCACTGACTTGGTCGTGCTTAGTGAGTCCAATGCTTCCCTGCTCGCCAGGACACTTCTAGAACTGACCGTGGACGACTGCATGGATTTTATCGCCGCTTGGCTGTCTACAAACAGATTGACCACGTTATGTGATCGCCCTGCTTGTTGTGCAACCTCCGCTGCTTTCCTGATGGCAAAGACTTCCGCCTGGAATATGCTGCAGTGGTCTGGTAGCTTGTATGACAGCCCTATTTCGGGGTCTGTGCAGTATACGCCAGCTCCTACTCCTCCTACCATCTTGGAGCCGTCTGTATATATATTGAGATGTTCACTCTGGCATTTTTTCCATTCTTTTCCATTCATGTAGTCAGTATTACTGATCATGTCCCTGCCGATTGAACTGTGCCCGTATGCTTGTGGCTGCATGTTTCCTGAGGCAATGAGGCGCTGAGCGGCTTTTCCAGCCGTCAGATGCGCGTGGATATCTAGGGGGTCAATTCCGAGAATGGTTTCGAGTGCTTTTGTTGGGGTTGATCTCAGTGCCCCCGTGATGCAGAGCAGTGCCTGTCGCTGAGTCCTTTCCATAAGATTGTGGTACGTTTTCTTTTTAGTAGCTTGCCACCACACTAAGACTCCATACAGCAGAGTTGGTCGCACCACCGATATGTAGATCCAATGCATTAGAGCAGGTGACAGGCCCCATGTGCTGCTGAGCATCTTTGTTGATGCATATAGCGCAATGGTGGCCTTCTTCACCCTTTCCACTACATTGGGTCTCCATGCCAGCTTGCTGTCCAATACTGTGCCAAGGTATTTGACTTGTGTTTTTGGGGTTAGCCTAGTTTGATCGATTTTTGGGGGGATCCATGACGGTACCTTGTACCTCTTGGTGAAGAGGATGAGGTCCGTCTTGTCCGCGTTGATACTGAGTCCAACTTCGTTCGCCCACTCACATATCTCCCTGAGTGTGTTTTCCATTATGGAGCTGAGTGTCGATGGACATACACCCGTAATAAGTATGCTTATGTCGTCTGCATAGGCTGTTATTTTTGGGGCTCTCCTTTCGAATCTCTTAATTAGGTCGTCGACCACCAGGTTCCACAGGAGGGGCGACAGTACTCCACCCTGTGGTGTGCCTCTGTGTGCCCCTCTTACTATGGAGGCGGTACCCCATTCGGATTGAACCCGTCTACAACTGAGGAGATTCTTTATCCAGTGCACTATAGGTCAAAACGACAATTTTCTGATATAAATTAATAACTCGAAGGTTTTTAAAGTTTTTCCTGAAAAGTTTTTTGGATACCATTAAAGATCTCATTTGGAAATGGGTTTTGAAAAAAATGGGCGTGGCACTGCCCATCAACGCCCCTAAAAAAATATATAAAAAAAAATTTGTTTTTCAAAAATTTTGTTTCTTAAATAAATATTAAAAAAATGTTTTAATATTCATTCTAGGTATATTTTATATATCATATATGTATTAATGCAACATTAGGAATACATCATGCACTGTGGAGTACCTGTTGTGGCGAAGAGACATGAATCGGAACCACTCGATATTTCATCCGCATTTCCCTGGTTATAATTTTCCTGACCAGTACTTCAATCGAAACCGTAGTTAAGAATAAGATCGGCTAACAGAAAATCAGTATTCTGACAAGTCATCACGTGCAATATAACTTCTTTTTGCAAAACAACAAGTTTTCCTGCGGTATGGTTCAGAAGATTTTGTAGACTGACTTTAGCTATTGTTTCTGAAACATCATCGGGGGGTCTGCATTCCTTCTTTCTTTCAACCACTTCGTTATAGTGAGGATCAATATCAAACAGAATGCTTTTTTTTAAATTATTTAGATGGTATCTACATTTTTTCCATCTCACGGATAAATTCAGACAAAATACGGCTTTTTTCATGTAAATACTGATCAATATATGATCAAAATACGACGGACACATTTACATCGATATACAATCTAAAGTAACGGAGACCAGCATCCACTCTATCAGTTCTTTCTTAAGTTTTCCCCCTTTTTTAAGCAGACAGGCATTGCTTAAATATAGGTTATGTTCTACAAAATATGACATTTCGGGAGAAGTGGACAAAAGGGGGAAACAGGCTTAACTGTTCTGAATTAACAAAAGATTACTCTACAATATGTATATAGTCACTTGGCTAACATGTGCTAACATTTTTTTAAAAGCCTTCCCAAAGATAACGTTTCGTGTTAAAAAAAGTTTTCTTTGGGACGTCTCTTTACTAACACATACTACAGACAACACGAACAATACGAACAACACAGATGTACCAACATAAAGTAAAAACCCCACTGCTCACTATTCATCATAATTTGTATTAACAAATTGGAATTAAAAAAAAATGAAGCCACTTGAATTTCGCCAAACATTTTTGCACAATTTATGATTACATGCTGTTAGATTGAATCTGCTGTTTTAACAGCTGTTAACTTAGCATCAGAACATAATGTTAACATTTCTGGTATGCAACATTACGGTTTGATTTATTCCTAATAGGTACATAACAAAAGATAGATATTTTGAATACTTTTGAAAAATTAATTTATATCAGAAAATCGGCCATTTGACCTATAGTGCAGTGGTTGATTGCCGGGTGTGCGTTGGTTGCTTCTAAGCTACCCATTATTGCGCTTGTGGCCACGTTGTTGAATGCTCCGGATATATCGACAAATACTCCTAGTGCATATTTCTTGGTATTGAGGGCTTTCTCGACATTAGCTACTAGCGAGTGTAGTGCTGTTTCTACCGATTTCCCTTTCGTGTAAGCATGCTGGTTGCTTGACATCAGTCCCCCTACTTCCTCTCTGATGTGTAGCTCCAGCAGCTTTTCTAGCGTTTTCAGTAGAAAGGAGGTGAGGCTTATCGGTCTATAATCCTTGGGATTAACATGGCTGCACAGACAACTCTTGAAGTTCTCCAATGTATAGGTATATAGCCTGTCCTCAAGCATGCCGTATAGATAGCGAAAAGCCATGGGGTGATCACCTCTTTGGCCACCTGCAACATGGCTGGAAATATTCCATCCAGTCCAGGTGCTTTAATGCCTGTAAAGGAGTCTATGGCCCATTGGATTTTCTTGTGAGTTACTAGTCCTGTGGGGATGGTTTGTTCCTCTGTCGCTGGGTCATGTTGCGTTGTGGCATCAGTGACCTCGGTGCATCCAGGGAAGTGTGCCTCCATTAGTGCTGTCAGGGCTTCTTCGCTGGTCTCTGACCATTGTCCATTGTTGAGCTTGAGCTGACTCTGTATGGTGGGCTGCTTGGAGAGCAGCTTCCTGAGTCTTGCCGTTTCGGGCACCTTCTCGATGTTGGAACAGAAGTTCCTCCACGAGCTGCGTTGTGCCTTGCGTATCTCTTTCTTGTAGTTTCTGAGTAGGTTCCTATATTCCTCGTTTATAAACTCTTCATTCGCTTGTTTGGCGAGCTTGAAGAATTCCCGGAGGTTGTTTCTAAGGAGGGAGAGCTCTCTGTTCCACCAGAGTGGCTTGTTCTTCTTTTTTGTACTCGAGGGTGGGCATGCTGCACGGTACCCGCCCAGTAGCTCCTTGGATAGAGTCCCAAGAGACTTCTCTATTTCGTCAGACGATTTTACCGACCCCGGACCGACCGCGAGCTTCGAGGTAACCGTCTTTTTGAACTTTTCCCAGTTTGTCTTCCGGGGGTTCCTATAGACGGCTACCTTCGAGGTGTGTTTAAATTCGTACTTAAACTGGATATACCTGTGATCTGAGAAGGATGGTCTTTCGAGGACCCTCCACCCAGTCACCGCGGCGCTCCTTCCCGTTACGAGTGTAAGGTCTAGCACATTTGATGAGGTTGGACCCACGTATGTGTAGTCCGCCCCCACGTTTGCTACTTCTATGTTAGTGGAAAGTATAAATTCTAGAAGAGACTCACCTCGGTCATTGGTGTCGGGGCTTCCCCATACATTGTGGTGGGCATTAGCGTCCGTACCAATGAGTATTTGGTAATCTTTGGATCCGGTTTCGTCTACCAGACTCCTTAGCTCTTCGGGTGGTGCGGGTCTGTCGTGTGCCATGTAGCAGGAGGCTACCAAGAGGCGCTTCTCCTCGCTTTCTAGCATCACTACTGTTAGGTCGTCTGTGCTGTAATTAGACATAAGGTGAGCGTGAATCCCCTTTCGTACAAGTACGATGGTTCTGTTCCTGCTTACCGGTGTTGTGTAGAACAAGTTATATTTAGAGGACTTTAGTCCGGCCACAGAGTTGCCTGATGCAATCCATGGCTCTTGGACTAGAGCTATGTCGACGGGCCCTTGCTCCATGGCTATGAGGAGCTCCGTCGACGCCACCTTGCTTTTATGCAAGTTGAGCTGCAGCACACTCAGTGGCATGGGTGGCTGGCTCAACTCCGCTCGACGGGTTGACTACAATCGTCACATCACCGTCCTCTTCCTCCTCCGACTCGTCCAGCGGAAGCCCCTGGGCGGCCTCCACGATGGTGTCCAGACCTAGGTCCTGCTCCACCTCGCCTGCCTGAAGGGTGTGCGCGTCCTTGTCCCCGGGGTGGCGCTTTTTTAGGCGCAGGTATACACTGCCCATACCGCACGCCATCTTCCCAAATCTGGGGTATAAGAGGTCCTCTGCCTCTTTATTTATTTGAAGGATTGCACACTGGCCCCCCTCATTGGGTAGCGGACTCCCAGTGTGCAGCACCTTCCAATCACCCGTTGGGATCTCGGGATTTTGTCGCTGTAGGAGCTTCAGCGCCCTGTCTCCTTGGATCGCGATGGGGAAGACTACCTTCGCCTTCGGTATAGACGGGATCAGCTCCCTGTCTACCACCTCCAGCTTGGCGCCCTCCCACATCGCTTCCAGTTGGCCGACAGTTTGCGTTAGCCACCTACGCGTTGGGTCATCTTTGCATTTGAGGATCTTAACCTCATTCAGCCACCCAGCGCCATCAAAGGTGGGCATGGGGGCTGCGGGATCCTCCTCCATTCGTGCAAACAATGAGTCGACGAGCCGCGCGTGCACCAACTTCCACTGCGCCGCTGTCATTCTCCCGTTCTCATCGCTACGGTCGATCAGCGCCACGATCAGATGTCGTCTGGCCGCATCACTCGCCGTCCGCGACTTCGGGTGTTGTGTCGGTGGGATCGCCCCTTTCTGTGGTGGGGCTGCGCCCTTTGGCCCGCGTTGCCGCTTGCTCGCCGGAGTGTCCTTGCTGGCACTCTCAACGGAGCGTTGCCTCTTGCACGCCAGCATCTCCTCCACCTTGTTGGCGTACTTCCCGATAGATGCCCTCATCTGGGGCATCTGCGAAAAGTGTCATCTGCCCTCTTCCACCCGCTGTTCGGCCCAGGTTAGCCTGGCTTTCTCCTCTTGGGAGATGTCGGCTTAACCCTGGAGCCGGCTCAGGATTTTTAGGGCCGCTTTGTACTGCGAGAGAGCCTTCATCCCCTCCCTGGAGCGCTTTGGCCCTTCCCTACGCGGGGAGCTGGTGCCTGGCTCCGGTGAGCGGAGAAGGCTCTCTTCCTCCGTATTGCTGATCGAGATCACGCTCTCCAGATCCGTGTCTGTTTCGACAGCGGCATCCGAGCGGTTCAGCTTGGAGTTAGGGGGTTTTTTGGCAGTCGTTGTACAACTGACGTGGCCTGCTCCCGCCACGTCCGAGGTGTGACCGCTGGCGACACGCAGAGAGGAATTCTCCTCCCCGTGCCCGCCGGTGGTAGCAGTCACGCATTCCACCGACGTTTGGACTGACATCCCAGTCCGTGCTTCGTCCTTCACGACTTCCATTGTTGGCCTGTAGGTCCATAAGGTTGATATTTTTCGGGGGGACCACCCCCTAGCGTTTTATGCCTGGCCGCCAGGCACCTCTAGCCATGGCCCTAACCCAGCTCTCCCGACTCGAGGTCGAGAAGACGCTAGGTCATTGCCTTAGCTAGACACTGCATTGCCCCGGACGGGGCAAGCGACAATGCATTACCCTCGTCCGGAATAATGCAGTGTCCATTGCCCAGCCGGCACCCTCGTGGAGGGTTCAGCTAGAGGATTTTTGCCAGCCGCTTTATTAGTTTAGAAATTATGATTTTTTCAATGTAAAATGAGCAAAGGCCCCCTGTGCGACGCGTGAACCGCGTCGGCGGGGCTACTTACTTTGCTTTGAATTATGATAATCGCTTTATAGTGGCGTGAACTTCCCATATATATTTATCATACGTATGTTTCCGCACCCTCAACAATAGCACGCAATACATTTGTTGCCGTTTTCGAGGAACCACCACACCCATGGAATCTCATTTCCCAACGGCATATGTGTATGCATATGGCATATGTGTATGGTATGTGTGTATGCACAATGCCGATGGCAGGAATATGAAAGGAAATGGAATAAAACCGAAAATTATGCTTAATCGATCAGTTGTAATACTAAATTATAGTTTGTGATTTGCACTACCGAATTGTTAATGGAAAAAATCACGCCGGGGTCACCAAATATTAAGCTAATGAGCTTTTTCAGTTGTTGCAATTAATCCATTAACCAGTCCTTTCTACAGCTCCTCTTCTTCCATTATGATTTCCCGAAGTATACGGAGAACCTCTGGCTGAATCCGGCGTAATTCCGACAAGAACATTGTTTTTCCAAATTCCATACGGCTACATGATCCGTTATGGGTTTGCATGCAACCAAAGAGTCGCTTTGTCTTTCAATTTATTGATGCAGCTAAAATTTGCATGCGCCACGGACAACGCATGGTTTTGCTTACTGTGTTTGTTGGTATATTTTCTCTCACCGATTAGACCTTCAAAGAAAAGTCTAGACACTTGCGAGTAGAGATTTGAATTCTTACTAATCTTTATTCAGAAAATCAGGGCCTTATATGTAATTTAAAAATTTTGGGATGTTGTGTGTGTTACTGAGTTGAAAGCTCACAGCCCCGCTCGTACCCTAGCAGTCATAAATTATATACTTTATGTATGTTTTTTACTAAGAATAGATTGGTTTTGTGTTAATCTCAGTGAATGTGTAAAGACTCATGTTTGAACATACTGTAAAGGCGCAGAAGTGGCATGATTTGGTTTTTATTTTTATTTGTACATTTTTTTTTACCAATGATCATATTAAGTGCTATTGTTTGCAGTCTTCGCGCTACCTTGATTTTTCTAATGGTATATACTTTTAATATAAACATTATTATTCGGATCAAGACTGCATGTCCGGGTACATAATGGAACTTAAGCCCTTTTCATTCATGATGAACTTCTTTTAACAATTCTAATTTGTTTTTTAACTTATAAATTTCATCCGTATGGTTCATTAATGGTACAGATATTGGATTCCAACTACCATCTTTTTATAGGCACAAGTTAAATGAACGGAGATATCTCACAAGCATTTTCATTTGCGCTGCTCAAAGGCCAATTACCTTCACACACTCTTTTATTCGCTTGCCATTTTTGGCATTGGTTCAAAGGAGCTTTAGTCATCTAATGATAGGAATCAATTTCAAAATTGTATTCTAAGTACCTGGAGCTCAAATCTACCTTGATCAATTTCCTTTCATGTCAGTGGAGCATTGGAATAATCTTAAACAATGGGATGGGTATCGATTAAACAGTGTAATCTTCACATTCAAAATTAATATGTTATCAACCAAAAATTACCTTTTCATAGGCTGTAAATTTCCTTCAATTCTGTTCCAGTTCTTTTTCCTGGAAGAACCAATGTTTCTAATAAACTATCCTTTATTTTTTTTTGTTATATCTGCTTTTAACTGCATAGGTTTTAAAATATTTGGATTTAGTCTGCCATGATTAATATCTATCAGCGGACTTATTACTCCTGCTTGGCTTTTTTCGCACTGATCCATCAATCAGCTTAGCTGCTTAGTTACCGTAAAGAACTGATCCTCAGCCATACAAAATTTATTATTTTCCTCTAGATGTGCAATTTGTCTGTCAGTGTTATCTAAAACATTATTTTATTGATCTTCAAAAGTGTAAAGTTTACCAACTAATTCTTTTCCCTTTCTTATTATATGAAAATACGGGTTCATATATTATAACAGTTGGATCCCACTATTTCAACGTCTCCCATCGGGTTCAAATATATTGTATTTTTCCTAATTGACTCTTTTCCTCTGGAAGCCATGTGTTCATTTGATACTTGGCAATATATAATAATAACATAAGCATTAACATTGCTGCCTTGAGTCCTAACTTGGGTGTTCGAGGTCTACCGCGAGTACTTCTGGTTTCTATTGGAGACTTTTCTAAGTCCTTTTCTTCAGACGTAACTCCACCTAATGGACAAATTTGATTGATAGGTCGTTTAATTAACCCGTATTGATGTTTAATGGTGACTACTTTGACTATCAGCTTTTCAGAACTGCCAAATTCAATACAATTGGATACCACAGAACTATTTAAACTGAATTGGTATACCCGGTACCCAAAGAGCCTAGGGGTCTTTTTAATTTGTGGTGAGATGGGATGTGTGTAACACCAAGAAGGAAGCGTTTCCGATCGATATAGCCATGCTTGTCTCTCTGCCATGTCTTCATGAGCGTCTAGATTTCAGAGACCATAAAAGATAGTGCAAACAAATGTTGTATCCAGACTCCCTCTCTCTCTTGCACACACTTCCCTGAACCGTCTATATGTAAAGACGGAGATGTAAACATGCAGAGAAGGCAGACATAAAAAACATATGTTTAACGCTCTTCGGAAGGGCTCGACTTAGTTTTTTTTAATTTAATTTTTTGGTTAAAATTCAATTTGTCCCTTTTGCTAAGGTATAATAAATTGCATAAATCCTTAGCTCACATACTATATACTGACTGAGTACCAGGTATAAAGTGGAGCCGCTAACTTTTTTTCATGGTTCGATTTGTATAATTTGTGAATATGTATGTATGTAGTATGTATGATCTCATGGTCATGGAAGGTTCACTGTGTAGACAAAATCGTATTATCAATTTATGTTGTAATAATCTATTTAATAAAAATTTATTTATTCTTTTCTCAATATAATAGTAATACTTAAGTATCTTCATAATGGTATACCCTGAGGAACCCTTTTGGGTTTTACCCACGGTAACTGGATTTTACGAAGATAGAGATTATAGAGGTACGCTTGAAAATAAAATTTTGTATGAAAATGTAATTTTTTTTATAAGAATTTCATGTGATTTAGTAAATGTGGTGGAAGCACTTCAAGAATTTTGGCAAATGAAACAATCACGAGGAGCGGACCTTAAAAACGGCGCACTTGTAATATACGAATCGATTCCGTCCAATAGCCAGCCTTATGTATGTTTCGTAACACTACCGGGGGGTAGTTGCTTTGGTAGCTTTCAGGTACATAGAATTTTTTGTATAAGAAAAAAACTTTATACTGTGGTTTAATATTTTAGAACTGTCCAACAAAGGCGGAAGCAAGACGTAGTTCGGCTAAAATTGCTTTAATGAACTCTGTTTTCAATGAGCATACCTCGCGCCGTATTAGCGACGAATTTATTTTGAAGGCAGTGCAGGATGCACGTGCTTCTTTTAAACCAACACTAAAAGGCAATGAAGGGACAGAGTCTGGAATTGAAGCTTTCAGGTAAAATGAATTCCAAAGAACTCCTGCATGAGTATTATTATTTATTAAGCTTTTTACTTAAGCAATTAAATATTATATTTAACTAATTAATAAAAAAGGGAAATTAGAAAATTTTGTAAATGCCATGTTATTACAGATTGTGCCTTAGCTAACACCTCATCGCCACAAACAATGCTAATTGAAAAAATTAGGTTTCGGTACGCAGTTATTATATATGATATCTTATGATTTATTTGATTAACCTATTATGTCTAGTACTCGACGAGATTAGGGAAAAACTTAATATTAGTTCTGTATGCAGACTTCTTTGATATCACACAAGTGTAGGGAGTTTCCAAGTCCGCAAAGTACGAATATTTGGGGTATTCACTCTTTTGAAGATTCAAGAAAACAAAAACCCAGAATCATAGGGTGTGACAAAATATACCAGAATGCCAAATCTGGATCACATCTAATTACATTAGTCGACACGACTTTTCCTGTCGCCCAAAATGACTTTTTCTGATAGATTGGGATGCTTACAAATTTTTAAAGAATTTTTTTTCCAGGTTTAGTTAGGTAGTGCTTCTATTTTTCACATAACTTAAGTTTCCTACAACTGGTTGTATCGAACTTTGCAGCTTTTATAAGCTGACAAATGCAGCCATAAATCCGACCCAGACACTTTTTAGCTGCAACTTAACGTCTGGAAGATATTAAGCTTTCAAATTCGAATTTCATAATTTTTTTCGGTATTTTTTCCCGAAATTTTAACTTTGAAAACTTGGAAAAAGTCGAATAAAAGCTTTTATTCCACTAATATTAAACTGGTTTGTGGCTGCATCTTTCAAGCTAGGACTTGTATTTAAGATATATTTTAAGTTTTTATTTTATTTTTAAAACGGAGCAATATTTAAACAGCAAATTAAGTTCCTTTTTTAAATTTGATAAAGCATATAACAAATTAACGTTTAAATATTTTTTGTTTTTCCTATAGTTTAAAATCTGTAGCACCTTAAACTTTTTATTTGACACTGCATTAACGAGGGTGTGAGTCACTGTAGATGCCACAGCAATACATAAACATAGTTGCGTGATGAGGGTGTTGATCGTAACCTAAAAGCCCCTTTATAGATACATACATAGATTTGTTGGACTTCTAACTGCAAGGGTATATAACCAGTGCTCGGCACGCATACACTAATGTTGTTCAGCAGTGCTCTAGTGTGTGTAGTAAAAACCCGAACATGCCTGCGGGCGAAAACGGTTTATTGCTTTACACCTGAAAAACGAGATAGCAAGAGCCGAAGTCGCATTGCCGAAGCCCCACGAAGGCTTGCTGCTTTTTTAAAATGTCCGTGAGCGATAGCGCAGCAGCAGAGACTTCCTATATCCATTAGATACACACATGCCGACCACTGGTACATACATATAAACGTCAAAGCTCTAAAGCTACTTGTTTTTGCAGAAAAATACATCTGCAATGGTAATTTGTCCTCTGTCCATTAACTTAACAATTCCTTTTTTAATTTAGGTTTATGCTGGAAGCAAATAAAGGAAGAACGATGTTGGAATTCCAAGAACTGATGACTGTATTTCAACTCCTACATTGGAATGGATCTTTAAAGGCAATGCGAGAACGTCAGTGTTCAAGGCAAGAAGTAGTGGCGCACTATTCAAACCGCAGTCTAGATGACGAAATGCGTGCACAGATGTCTTTAGATTGGATTGCTCGTGAACATGATAACCCTGGCGTTATCCGAAGGGAGTTGCTTTTGGCCGAACGCGAGCTAGAGTCTTCTCGCATGGCTGGTCGGGAATTACGTTTTCCAAAAGAAAAAAAGGACATATTAATGATAGCTCATAATCAGCTGGGCGGAAGTAACTTGAACTCGGCATCCATTGATCATTTATAATAATAAAAGAAAACTCAACCATTGCAAAGTCAAATTGAACCGGTATTTAAAAAATATCTCATTGGGAGAAAAATGATAATCCGACGTGTTTCCAATTTCACTTTTTCAAGATGATCAAATTCGGCTTAAAATCGGGAAAAATTGAAAAAAATGCGCATCTAAATATTATAAAGAAATTATTTTTATTTGATGAAAACTAATTGTAATAGTACATTTTAGTTCTAGTGGGTAATCTTAATATTAATGTTTAACGGAGCCTTATATTTTGAGGTTTTGTTGAGGTTTGCACCAGAAAGTAAATAAAAATTTTAAATTTGTAATCGAAAAGTTTCGAGTCTCCTGAAAATAAGTTAAAATTATTTGGCTCAAACCGCAACACGTTAAATAAAGTGAAAATTGAAGTACAGGTATATATTTATAAAATTGGCATACCATATGATCTCCAATAAAAAGGAAAAGTCGATTTAAGATAGAGAAAATATTATAATTCCCATGAACCCTTTCCAAAATAAATTTGTTCTTCAGTATATTAAAAAACATGTCGCATAACAATTTTAAATCGCTATATGCCATGGTGGGGTAGAATACCAAAGAGATTTGACTAGCCAGTACCATTCAACATAGTGGCCTACCCTTCGCGGGATTACCGCAAAGCATAACTTCGAGAGGATAAGTGGATAACTTTGGGAATACTATGCTACGCGTTGCTCTCTATTGCATCTTCTCAGATCGCTCTGGATAGCTTTTATGGTCTTGCAAACGGGCTTCGAGTTTTTCTCCGAATTATTCAAATAGGCCATCAGCTCCTCTGGGGGTGGAACAAACAAAGGTTGAAGGAAGAAGGAAGTATTTTCCACGCCAAAAAGTATATATATTCTTGATATATAACCATGTCTGTCTGTCCATCCGAAGTCTGTCCGTCTTCATTAGCGCTTAGATCTCAGAGACTATAAAATCTAGAGCTACCCTTTCCGCCCACACAAAGGACGAAAATCTGTGGCATGTACAATTTGGATAAAATCGCAGAATCATAGAGAATGACCATTTCTAACAGAGTGTTGAATTTGGATCAGATCAGATCATTATCATGGCCACAATGCAAAAAAAATGTCGAAAGTCATCGTTCCCTTTCGCTCTTTCTCCCGCGCTACCCTGTGTACTTTGCCTATTGATGCAGATGAGCGCCTAGTTCTCAGAGACTATAAGAGCTAGATCAACCAAACTTTCTCTTCCTTGATCCCTATCTATCACTTCAGTACAAGTGTATTATGTGTATTCAAAATCTTGCCACGACCCCTCCGCCCCCACAAAGGATGAAAATCTGTGGAATCCACAATTTGTAAGATAGAAGAAACCCACATTTCAAATTCCAATTCAGTATCATGGGAAATAACTGTATCTACCAGATTGCCGACCTGGATCAGGTCGGGTCATTATTATAGCTAGACGGAACCAATGAAATTTCAGTCGGTACGCAACGTCTGCCTGTTATACATGTACAGGTAGAAATGTATAAACAGATGTAAAAAGCATACATGTGTAAGCAAAAATGGAAACAGATATCGATATTTATTAAACTGTATGCTTTCAAAGTACACAAAAGTTTTTGCTAGCGCAGCTACGAATTAAGGTGACAATTGAACCTTGTGCAAAATAGCTTATAATTTTCACAAATAAACAGAAACCGTTGAAATACATAAATTGCTTTCGTTAAAGAATAAGGTAGGCAAATAACAAATTTCCGAAATAACAATATAGAACATAATCCTAAGATATATATGGGCATTTCTCTGATGTCGCACGGGACGTTCGTACCCATTTCACGTTGCAAAAATGTAAAAAAAAACCAAATTTCAAAATTGTTTTACCGTTATGATTCGCCACTTGACTAGCTCCATAGCTGGTGCTAAGGGCGATTTTGAGCTACTGTTCGCATCGAGATATTTGCAAAAAAGCATGGTATTCGCACGGGACAAATATAGAAGTATAGTTTTGGCTGCGACCAATTCAAACTCAGATTTCAGCGAAAGTTTTGACGATATATTTATGCGAATTTCTGATTAATGTTCTGCATTGATAACTCTTTAAAATGGTTATAATTTTAAGCATGTATGGTTTGTAGTTTTTTTTAAATTCAATTTAAGCCTCTGTCGCACGGGACATATCGCACGGGACAAAAATGTCTTGGCTTTATAAATGTTGCAAAAATTCCGTTAACCGATATTGAGAAAATTTTCTGGGGATTTTTTAAATAGTTTAATATGTAAGGGAGACTTTAAGGAAAAACTTTTATAAAGAATCATCTTTCTTATAGGCGAAAAAAATAATGGCAAACATGACAGAAAAATACCAAAAAAAATACTAAAAAAGTGAACTTTTGCTAATTTGAATAGGTTTTCAGATCAAAGTTAATGAAATTATATGTCAAATAATTAAATTGGCGGATTTTCAATGCTCAATTCTCAATTAAGATAATGCGATTTTAATCTTCATGAGAAATATTTGACTGGCTGCGTTTTGTGCTACTCGGGTACTTCACAGTTGCAATCCAAAGCTCAATGAGCGTCTGTAACTACTACAGCGCTTAACAAACACCCACAGCAGCAAACGCTTATCAGCAACCCGCAATTCGGTGACAAACAAACAAGTGCACAAAGAAGACACGAATTTACACAAACAAAACCCCCGTGAGTTAAAATGATCCCAACCGACAAAAAAAAACAATTTAAAAAAAACCCTAACTCCCTTAATGATCGAAAACGTATGATAAATAATTAATAGAACTGACAAACAATCATTTGAAAACGTTAACCCATTTATAATAATAAAATCTATCTACTACATCTGCGGAGGTGCAGTTGAAACGTGCAAAAAAACAAGAGCCGGTACATTATTAATACAAACAAAAAAATTCCCTTCAAGCTAAAAAACTATTACAAATAACCAAAAGATCTAATCAAATCAAGAGAACTTTTTATTTATTTATTTAATTAACAATTATCTGCTAATAATGCCATATAAATTAGGAAGAGAACTAAAGATAAAGTATAATAAAATTGAAACAAAAATTAAAATTAAAATTACAGGTTAGCAGAGTTTAGGTGATTGTAAATGCTAAATGCTATATGTTTAAGGGTTAGTTCAGGGGATATAATATGGTAAAGGGTATTATAATTATAGCATAAAACCCTGAAAGGTTCATGCTGGGCATAGTTTGACCTAAATAAGGGTAATCTGATAGGTCTAAAAGAACGAGTAGAACGAGAGGGAACCGTAAAGTCAATCTGACTCAAGAGAGTTTGGGAGTCCACCGTCCCGAGAAGAAGCTTGTGCACGAACATTACCCCATTGCATATTCTGCGATGGTGTAACGAAGGTAGGTCAATAAGTTTTAGCCTGGATCGGTAAGGTGACAGGTTCTTACCAGAGTCCCAGTGTAAATTACGAAGAGCGAAAATTAAAAATTGTTTGTGAACTGATTTGAGAATAGCTTGCTGCTCCTTATACTGTGGTCTCCACACACAGGAACAATACTCCAATATCGGGCGCACTAACGAAATGTACAATTGTTTGGTCACATACGGGTCGTCAAACTCCTTGGACCAACGCTTGATGAATGCTAGAACACCCTTAGCTTTATTAGCTGTAGGAGCTATATGACTATTAAAACACAGTTTATGATTAAATAATACTCCAAGATCATTTGAACTCGAAATTCGATCCAATACATGATTACCAAGAGAAAACGATACAAAATGTGGAGCACGACGGTAGAATGTCATAAGCTTGCATTTCGAGAGGTTCAAAAATAGAAGATTACTTGAGCACCACAATAGCAATTCATTTAGGTCCAGCTGAAGGTGTGAGCAAGTACCAGTCGGAGTAGGGCAAACAGATTTTAACGCCATCCGCATGCATTAATGTATGAGAGAATTTTATAACTTTTGGTAGGTCGTTCACAAATAATATGAAGAGGAGTGGACCCAAATGACTACCTAGTTGCACACCAGATGTAACGTTAACGATATCTGATAAAACATTAGCAAATAAGACCCGTTGTGTACGATTAGAAAGATACCACGAAATCCAACTTAGAAGATTACTAGGGAAACCTAATAAGGACAGCTTCTGAATTAATAGAGTATGGTTAACCGAATCAAATGCCTTGCTACAATCCGTAAAAATAACGTCAGTTTACAGACCGCTCTGAAATCCACGGTTGATTATAGAGGAAAACTCGAGGAGATTGGTAGTTGTTGACCGATGTTTAAAAAAACCATGTTGTAAAGGAGATATCAAGCTAGAACAAAGATGTTGCAATTGCCGGGTAACCAGGAACTCAAGGAGCTTAGGAATGGCAGAGAGCTTTGCAATGCCTCGGTAATTTTCTATGTTGGATCTGGAGCCCTTCTTGTGAAGCGGAATTATGTACGACTCATTCCAAATTACGGGGAGACAAGACTATCCAAAGATAGATTGAAAAGAAAGGTTAAGGGTTGGCATAGGGACTGGGCACATTGTTTTAAAATGCAAATAGGCACTTTATCAGGACCCGCAGAAAATAAAATTTTCAAAGACTTCAAGCCATCAAGCACAACGCTTTTCTCAAAATATAGTTAAAAATTCTTATTAGAGTGAGGCAAATGGTAGGGATACGGAGTGGATGCGTTATAAGTATGAGAGAAGTAAGACGACTGGAAAAAGGTTGCAATGCAGAAGATTTAAAATTGTTTAGATAATGAAGGGACGGAGGAAATGCCAAGGAAAATAATTTTTTAGGATCATTGCGGAAGTTTCTACTACAAGAAGAGAGGTAAAGATTGTAGAACATAGTCTGTGTTGTTAGGAATTGAGAGCGGGCAGAAGAATATTGTACAAAGACAAGCAAGGAGCCAGTTTTCTGGTACTTTTTGAAAAGTCTGGATTTCCTATTCTTTAAGTATGACAAATTCCTGGAGAACCAGGGAGGCTTGGACGACAATGGTACAATAATCTCCGGAACATAAGTATTAAGGGCAGAGTTTAAAATTTTATAGAATGAGTTGACTGTTACATCAATATTCGGTAAGGAAAAAAGAGTGGACCAATCAACATTCGAGAGGTGAATGTTTAAATTGTCGAAATCAGTTTTGCGAAAACACTTGATCCGGTGAGGAGTCGAGGTAATGTTAACAGAACTAGAGCTGGTACACTTTAAAGTTATAGATAGCGTAGGATGGTATAGGTCTTCAGGAAGTGATAGTGGGGAGACTCTGGCAACTGTACTTAGAGAAGCATCCATAACGAAAATAAGGTCGAGAAGTCTGTTCCTATTATTTTTAATAGAATTCATTTGGGCAAGGGACACATCCGTTAGATCATTGATAAATTCGTTATGAGTACTAGGAAGCAATTGGCTAGCGTCGTCGCAGGGCAGCCAAGAAAGAAGAGGTAAATTGAAGTCACCCATGACCACAATCTGATCAGCACAACCTAGCGAAGACACAACAGAACGCATAGCAGAAAGGTGCTTTGAGTAGACCTCAGCATCAGAATTAGGAGGAATATATGAGCAGGTTAGATAGATAAAAGCCATGCCAACACGGACTTTGACTGCAATGAACTCAATCCCATGGATATTGTGGAAAGGGAATAACTCCGATGAGAAGTCAGTTTTAACTGCAATCAGAACTCCACCAGCATAAGATTCACGATCCATTCGATAAATGATGAAATTGTGACCAAAAATTTCATGATCATGAACAGTGGAGTTGAGCCATGTTTCGGAAAAACCGATAGCATCGAAATCGTAAGATGCACTATCCGTATGTAGTTGGCGCAATTTGCCTAAAAGACTACGTACATTCTAATAGTGAACGGAAAAATAGCTAATTAGTTTTTTGAAATGACAGGGCAGGTAACATTAGGACTCTGATTAGAATTAGAATTGGCAGGGCCGGTAACATTAAGACTTTTGATTAACATTAAGACTTTGAGCCAAAAGGTGTAGCCATACCCCGAATAGGTCTCGGTGTGGGGGCTGTAGCGGTGCTAGTAAGGTTAGGCGGCACGATTGGCATAGTGCTGGTTGAGGCGATAGCGGTGGATGCCAAGTTTGAAGGGGCATCAACAGCCATCATGATAGCCGCGTCAGCATCAACAGGTGGGGGCCTAGTGGCGACAGGCATGGGTGCAGGAGTGGCAGATGCAACGGTACCATTGGCTACTGGCACCATAGCACCAGTTACAGGTTCCATACCAGGAACAGGCGGTGACCGAGCACGAGGTGCGGGTGGTACGACCGGCCTGGGCGCAGTGGCAGATGCAATGGCACCATTGGCTCCAGGTTTCATACCAGGAACAGGCGGTGACCGAGCACGAGGTGCGGGTGGTACGACCGGCCTGGGAGCAGTGGCAGATGCAATGGCACCATTGGCTCCAGGTTCCATACCAGCAACAGGCGGTGACCGAGCAAGAGGTAAAGGTGGTTCAGGGGCTGCAAGAGAAAAATCTTTATTAGTATTGGGTAAATAATTATTACCCTTCTTCCTCTTCGGAGACTCAGTCAAAATTTTAAGAGTTTTGAAGTGAGACTCCGTCAAACGAAACTTATCTTGCAGCATTCGGAATCCAGCGTCTAGGGCAGCGAATTCTAGATGCGTCTGTTTCATAAAGACACGCATGTCGCTTTCGATAGCGCTGCAGTCCCAGCAGGTCCAGTTGAGGCCGCAGCGAGTCTTAATCAGATCGACAACGCGACCACCGATATGACTAAAACCCGCGCAGATAAAGTGAGCCGTGTTGTCACACAACCAGCAGTAGACATAAGTTTGCCGTGTAGAGACCGAACGGCCACAGTTCTTAGCACAGCAAGAACTCATACTTTTTTTGAGTTGAAAAGAAAAAGGAAAGGTAAAATATAAAGTCGGTGTGGGGCAGAGAATAGTGACTTTAGCTTGTGTTAACAAGCGCGCAAGCACGAATAAAAACAAAAACAGTCACAACAACGGCAAGTGAACGGAGAGACACAGAGAGACGATAGAAACACAGAGAAACAAGCACAAAGCGGCGGCTAACGCAGTGCGTGTGTGTTGGAAATGAAAACAGATAAGCTGAGAGTAGATAAAAAAAAGAGAGCAGTACAGAGAGAGCAAGCGCACCACACTAGAATAGGCAACAACAAAACTGCTGCGATTAAGAAAGTGCAGAGAAGTTAAGAATGCACAGTAGGAATTGAAAATTGAAAAAAAATACACAAAAGTAACAAAATTTGAGAAAAGTATACAAATAACACCGAGAAACACAGAATTCGGCAGGCCCGGTATATGTATGTATGTTAATATGTATGAAAATAAGCTGAAGATAGACGAAATAGACGTATAAAATTAGACAGCGGCTCAGAGAGAGTGTACAATGCATATAGCAACAACAAATCAGCTGAGCATAAGAACGAGTGGGGCTAGAAGGAATGCACAAAAGTTGGACCCACTGCAACTGCAATTGCAATTGGAAAATAACCGCACAAAAACACGATAAATGAATGAACACAGATAGTAATTTAGTTGCACGATCAGTTTAAAACACATTAGGCAAGAATACAACACATTTACTTTCCTTAGAGCAAAAAATAAAATTTTTTAGGCGGAGCGAAGTGAAGAAACGACTGTCTGCTACGATAGTTGATATCGATGTGACTTATCAGCATTTCAGAAAGCGAAATACTAAACGAGCTAAAATCGCAAAAAGTTGTAGTAGTTTACAAATGGAGAAAGTTTGTAAACAATGTAGAAACTATAACCGAGCAAATAACCTTGACGTTCGGTCCCCTAATCTCCCCGATAAAATAATAATCGGCTATGAAGTAGTACGTGTAAAACCTTACATAACAAAACCTCTACGCTGCAAAAAATGTCTTTGTTTCGGACACCCAGCACCCGCTTGCAAACAAGAAGAACCTACATGTAACAAGTTCTCAAAATCACACACATATTCCGAAGAATCATGCCACGTAGAACCCAACTGCATCAACTGCAATAACAGCCACAAAACCACAACCCCAGCACAACACTTACAAAACAATTTAAACAAAAATGAAATAACATAAATCTATAACACTAGTCGACACGACTTTTATAGCTGCATTTGTCAGCTTTTTTAACTGAAAAGTTCAATACAACCAGTTGTAGGAAACTTAAGTTATGTGAAAAATAGAAGCACTACCTATGACAAAAAATACATGTTTTAAAAATTCTTAAAAAAAAACTACTCCATGAAAAAAAAAACATTCTTTACAAATTTTTAAACATCCAAATCTATCAGAAAAAGTCATTATTGGCCACAGCGGAAAAAAAAGTTGAATTTTGTCGAGTAGTGTAATCTATTAAAACACCCCCAACCACAACCTCCAACATAAATTACATATGACATTTACATTTACATACAGTGGGGAGCAAAAGTGATTCCACGCTCAACATTTTCATGTTCAAGCGTTCATAAAACATAAACGAATGAAGTAAATGAAGAAAACTTTTTTTTTGCGGAATATGTATTCAACATGTAACAAATAATCGTAAATAGTATAACAATATAAGAAGCAATGAAATAGTTGAGAGTTAAAAACAAAAAAAACAGGCATGTACTCAGTTTTGCACCTTTTTTGAACAAATTTAGCGAAATTTATTTTAATACTTTGTCCAAAGACCCTTATTATCTATAACATTTCTTATGCGGTTTGGCATGCTCTCAACCAATTTCTCAAGGATTTCTTTCGGAATTCGATTCCACTCCAGTTCGACACGTCTCCAAAGATCGTCTAGGTTGGATGGGGCTGATTGATAGTGCCCGAGCCGTCGCTTCACGATTAACCACAGGTTCTCAATCGGATTGAGGTCGGGACTTTGAGCTGGCCACTCCATCAACTTAAAATTTTGGTCTTGCAGCCATCCTTTAACAATTTTCGAAGTGTGCTTAGGATCCCCATCTTGTTGAAATGTCATGTCTCCTTCAGGGTACGCACACTTTTCCAGAAAATTGGGAAGATGGGTTTGCAAAATATTCAAATAATCTTCTTTTCGCATAATTCCGTCAATGTTGTGCAACGGTCCAACGTGCCACCATGTAAAGCACCCCCAAGCCATTACATTTCCTCCTCCATGCTTTACGGATTGCTTCACATGGTTTCGTTGAAGCTTGTCGCCAGGCCTACGCCAGCAATACTGCTTCCCATCCGACTGCTAACGGTTAAACTTGGATTCGTCCGACCAGATAATACGTTTCCAGTCTTCTATGGTCCAGTTTTTGTGTGCCTTTGCAAATTTTAGCCGAGCCTTAACATTTTTGTCGGATAACGCTGGTTTCGTTTTTTTCACCGATGCGACATATCCTATTCTTCCCATATCTATTTTCAGTGTCAGGAGATAGCTTCTTCATTTTATGGAGATAAGTTGGAGACTAATTTCTAAGCTCAATAAATCTGATTCGAACTATAAGAAATTTGCGATTCTCTGAGTAATGACAACGAAAAATGGATAAAGAAGACAGATAACGGTAAAACTGCAATTCTTTTGATGATAAGAAAAGAGGGAGAGCGTAAACAAGTGCGAATAAGCAAAGGTGCAAAATTGAGTACATGCCTGTTGTTTTTGTTTTTAATTCTCAACTATTTCATTGCTTCTTATATTGCTATACTATTTACGGTTATTTGTTACAAATTGAATACATATTCCGCAAAAAAAAAGTTTTCTTCATTTACTTCATTCGTTTAGGTTTTATGAACGCTTGAACATGAAAATGTTGAGCGTGGAATCACTTTTGCTCCCCACTGTATATATTACAAAAGTAATACAATAGAACATAAAAGGTTATGTAAACAACTACAACCAACTACTTATCATAATTAAAAAACATTCCCCACACATCATATCCCTCCAAGAAACACACATACAATACACAAACCACCTACCCATACCAATTAATTACAAATGAATCTCAAACACATCAATACAACATACACAGAGGATGCGGATGCAAAGCTCACTCCACTCAACGATTTTCGGGAGCTGCCTGTCAACTGGGTTGCCATTCCATCGATTTGCGATCTCTTCGGACCCGTTCGGGATAGTAACAGTAGCCAACGAAACGCTATAAATCATCCATCAAAACAAAAGAAAGGAATGGAAAACTCTAAACAGAGACAGAAAACTCTCTACTATATCTGTAGTCCTATTTCTTATAGCATTCAATAAGTTGACCAATACCATCGCACTACACAAGGAAATTAACTTCAGCGCATACGCAGATGATTTCTTTTTAATCCTAAACTTAAGCAAAATCAAAAATACAAAATTCAACCTACAACCACTCTTCACAAACAAAAAAAATTGGTGCACCTACTCAGGAGCATCCCTCTCACCAACAAAATGTCAACATTTACACATATGCAGAAAGCGGAACTGCAACTGTATAGTTACCTGCAACAATAGCACCAACATAACCAATACAACATCACTCAAAATACTCGGACTCTGGATCAACAACAAATATAATTGGAACTCACACATTAACGCCCTTGTTATGTATTAAAGAAATAAGAAATAACCCTGCAGTACGGGCTATCGCTTACAAATGTGCTCACACACCGATTTCAGCGTGAGCACCCCAGCTGACATAAGGGATAACGCGCGGAACGATGAACTGCTCACTTTAACATTGCGATGTCCTAGGAGCATAGGGGATAACATGGTCATCGAGAAGTCCGAAAAAATAAGGCTTACTATAAGTGAAGATTTTCTCGAAAAAATAAGGCTTACTATAAGTGATGATTTTCTCGAAAAAATAAGGCTTACTATAAGCGATGATTTTAGCCGAAAAATAAGGCTTACTATAAGCGATGATTTTAGCCGAAAAATAAGGTATACTATAAGTGATGATTTTAGCCGAAAAATAAGGCATACAATAGGTGTGGATTTTCTCGAAAAAATAAGGCACATAATTAGTGAAGATTTTAGCCGAAAAAAAGACATACAGCAAGGGATGATTTTCTCGAAAAAATAAGCGATATAATAAGTGAAGATTTTAGATGAAAAAGTAAGGCGTATATAAGTAAGCAGTATATTCATTTATTTTTTTTTGCTTTTATTTAAAACTACAATTATGTACATATGAATGTCAGTTTTGGGGATCCCTGAGTTTCTTTCGGTAACTTCAATTGCATCGCCACTGAAATAACATGAATTAATTTAATATGGTTTTGTTTAGTTTTTTGACTTGTAAAGACTTACTTTCCATGTCCTTCCAGGATGCGCCCGTCCCCATTGTGATCCGTATTTTGTTGATCTATCAATAAAATGATTATTCTATAAAATACTATTAATTTGGTTGCAATTACATAAGAAAGTAAAGATCAAAATTCCAAAAATATGTTCGATTTGTAAAAGAGTTGTTTAAACAAAAAGCAATGCTCACTGTAGATCAGCGGTGTTCTGTGCATTTACTACTACAACAAAAACAAATCACGTGCCAAAATATGTAAATACCTGCTTGACTCAGGCCTCGCATATAAGGGTTTCTTTTCTGTTTTTTGTTGTTGGACTGCTTAAAATTGACTTTTCGGGCCCACCGCAGGTTATGCATTCACATTATATTTCTTTATTCTTCTTTTAATCCATACTATACATATTAGTAAGAGTATAAGGGCACAACAATTAAAGAGCATAAAAGAAGAATAAATAAATACAATGTGAATGCAGCGATACATTGAACTCTTTTTTTGTTCACAATTTCACAAATTTAACATTATATGCAATTGATATTTTCATAATTTACCACGAGTACATCACATTTATGTTTATTTAAACAATGCACTTACCTGGTAGTAATAAATAATATAGATATTTTTCACTAAATCACTGCATTTTCGCTTCCAAATCTTTCCGCACAATTGTAACAATGTAACGTAATAGGTAAATGCAAGGCGAAGAAAGCAAGAATGCTCTGCCGACGCAGGCGCAAAAGAGACGAAAAGAAAAAACACCAAATTCGCTTCTACTGCGCACGATCGGCAGAGCCGATCTATTACAGCACGCGCGGAAAAGAGAAAAACTGAGAGAAAATAAAGAGTTCGGCTTAGCGGGCGTCAACGCCTAGATGACATTGTCGTTGACATTCGTCATCGCTCACAGCTGGTACTGCAGGGAATAAGCAAAATCAGCCATTTGTCGTTTATACACACACACACACACTAACACTATTACACCCGAATTTATGTATGCCTTCTCTCTCTTTAATAAAGTCAGTTCTAGGCTAGTTCTCATCATGAACACAACGTGTTCTCCGTACTCCGACACAACATATTGGCGACGAGTAAAAAAGTGCCTCAGAATCATAATTTTGAGTATTTCGTGTCGGTAGTCTAATCAAATAGAGATCGAACGATTAAAAACAAAGAAAATAGCAATAGATACAACAAATATTAAAGATTTGTTGGCTCGACAGCAACAATTCGCAGAGGAATTGCTGAAAAAATAACAAACATGGATGGAGACTTTTCTGGCAGGAAACACTGCAGTTAATAGACCTGCAGAGTCAGCAGTTTGTCCGCCGTTCCCAAGTTTTAATAAGGGTCAACAAAATTGGGAAACGTATTTACAACAATTGGCGCAGCATTTCGCCGCGTACTCCTCCGCGTACTATCTCCGTCGAGAAGAAAATAGCATATTTTCTGTCGTGGGTAGGCACACATGTTATCGAACTTGTTAAGAATCTGTTCGGTAGAAAAAATTTGGACCAGCAGTCGTACGTGCAAATCACAGACAAATAAACGGTGCACTTCAAACAGAAGCGTCACATTGTTGCTGCTCGCTATGAATTTTTTAAGCGTCAGATGCGGGACTCACAATCTCATAAGGAGTGGGTAGCCGATCTACGTGGCATTGCTCGTGAGTGTCAGTTTTCTTGAAACGCAAATTGGTGTACATACAATTATGTTGACGAAATGATACGCGATCAAATAAGTGTACACACGCCATTCGAAGCCATTCGAACAGCCGCATTGCAAAAGCTTCAACCGTCCCTCGCAGACGTGCTCTCAATTGCCGAAACATACGAAGCAACATCAAAAACAGTAGCAGTCATAAAGGAGAGCGAGAAGAGAGCACTGGACATGAACGCTGTACACACACATAAGAAACATCAACAGAAACGCAGTGGTATGAAGGCAAAAGGAGGCAAGAACTCTCTTAAATCTTCCTCCGGTTGTGGAAATACACATGCTCGTGAAAACTGTAAATTTGGTGATGCTATTTGCCATAAATGTGGTCGAAAGGGACACATAGCTATCGTTTGCATGTCAAAGCAGTGCAAAGATATGAAAGAGAGCGATAATAACAAATACCAGCATAAAGAGAAACACGCAGAATCAATTCAAACACTTCACACCGTCTCAAGCCTAGTGAAGTTCGAGGGAAATAAAAATTTAATCAACCTGGAAATCTTCAACGAAATTATTTCTTTCCAAATGGATTCTGGCGCAACGGTATCTATTATCAATAGTAAAACATACAAGGAACTCAAAAGTCCAAAGCTGCAGAAGTGTGATCGTATATTGCAAGCGTTTGGCCAACAACAAATCCCCGTGCTGGGTGAACTGCACACTGTGGCAAAGTGTGGCAATAAATCGGCAAATGTTGTCATAATCGTGGCAAATGTAGAAAACTCAAATAATCTGTTTGGAATGGATTTGTTCAAGACGTTCATTTGAAATTTGTTGAATTTCGAAATTGAATAAAGATCGGCTTGCGGGTCACCCGAAGATGGAGCGACTCTTTTAGCGTACGATCCTCTCTTAACTTATATTTTCTCCTCCAACATTCCGGTCCCGCTGAAGAGCTCCGGTCTTCAGCACGTTGGCAGTGGTGCCAGCTTATGGATTGGCCGTTTAATGACGCCGGCTGGCGTTGTTATTTCGGCCACCCGCACCTTGCCGTCCGTGATGACGCGTGTAACGCGCCCTGTTGTCCATCGTTGCGGGGGGGTGTTGTCGTCGTGCACCAGGACGACCGCCTCTTCGGCCAGATTGGCCTCGCCTTTGCTCCACTGGGCTCGCTGCTGCAGGCTGAGCAGGTAGTCTCTCGACCACTTGCGCCAAAAGCGCAGTCTGAGCTCCAACAACATTTGCCACCGCTTCAAGTATCCGGGTGCGGGCTTGTTGTTGGGCTCTCCGGGCGTGGATCCATGCGGCAGGCCCAGCAGAGGTTGGCCCAGCAAGTGCCCTGGTGAGATGGCCTCTCCGTCGTTCGGATCGCTGGTGTCCGCCACGAGGGGCCTGGAATTGAACAACGCTTCTACCTCCACCAGGTGCGTGCTCAACTCGTCCGGCGTGAGGTTGGCTTCGCCTGCCCCTCGCATCAGCCTGTGTTTGGCAGCTTTTACTGCTGCTTCCCACAGTCCGCCGAAGTGTGGTGCCCTCGGAGGGATAAAGCACCAGGTCACCGCTCTCTCCGCTGCGTAGTCCTGAAGTTTCTCCTTGCTCCGGAGAAACGCCGCTTGGAGCTCCCTCAGCACGTTGCTCGCTCCCACGAAGTTCGTCGCGTTGTCGCTGACCATCTTCTCCGGCAGCCCTCGTCTCCCAACGAACCTTTTAAATACATTTAAAAAAGCATCAGTTGAAAGGTCTGAGACAAATTCTAAATGGACTGCCTTTGAGGCGAAACAAACAAAAACGGCAACGTACATTTTAACGGGTTGTCTACCTCTGATTCTATAGCTTACGTAGAATGGCCGTGTACGCATCTTCTAACATGCGCTGTACACACGCTTCGGGCATTGATCACCCAAATTTGCTGCCTCAGCAATCCCACAAGAAGCTTTGCACCAGCATGGTAGTACCTAAGGTGCAAATGCCTGACCAAAAGGCTGACCAATTTAGATCCCTTTGGTAGCAACAGAGGGAACTTGGCGTCGTATGCGATAGGGCCGTGTAGCAAGCGCCCTCCTACTCGAATTAACTTAAATTTGATGCCATTTTCATCAAACTCGTGGACAAATGGATTTAACGACTGCAGCATCGGAGCTAATGCTGCCGATTTTTCCAATAATCTATACTCAGCGCTGTATGTTGTGCTTTGTACGACTGCGATCAGCTTTAAAAATGCAATGTTTCTTTCTGCCACGGATACAAGATGCGAATCACCTCTAAGCTGCTTGAAACAGAATCGAAGCACGTAGGCCATTATGCGGACCAACTTAGAAAACCTCGATTGCCGGTTGATTAATTGCACAATGCAATTAGATTCAGCATCAGCTACCCCAAGCGCACATACCACTGCACTTTTCTTATCTTCAGAAGTTTTCACTTCTGACGCTATCTCGAGCTGATGAAGTTGAGGCCATCGATCTTTTTCTGCCATTAAAAAGCTTGGCCCATTGAACCACAAGAAGCTCACAATGTCGTCAACATCTGTTCCCCTTGAAACCAAGTCTGCTGGATTAGCATCCGTTGGAACGTGACGCCATACGACTCCAGTTGAAAATTCTTGACATTCTGCGACCCGATTCGCGACGAATGTACCCAACGTACCCGAATCACGCTGCAACCAATATAGCGTGACCTGCGAATCTGACCAGAAATTAACGCTTTCTATCGTGAATTTGGTTATTGTGGTCGACACTTGTTGCCAGAGTTTGGCCAGTAATACTGCTGCACAAAGCTCTAACCGGGGTATTGTTTTTACGCTCAGCGGAGCTACCCTCGACTTTGCCGTGAGCAATGACACGCGAACGTTTTCGTCGTTGCACGTTCGTACGTACATATATACAGCAACCGTAGGCGTGACTGGATGCGTCAGCAAAGCCATGAATTTGAACCCCTTGGTACAGCGTCAAACATACGTAACGATTGATTGAAATTTTGTGCAAATCCCGCAAGGTAGTGGTGAACGTATTCCACGCAGTGTGTAGACTCATAGCAATAGCCTCATCCCAATCTACCTTTAGCCTCCATAAGTCCTGCAACAGCATTTTTGCCTTAGTGACAATTGGACACAACAAACCAAGAGGGTCAAACAAACGAGAGGCTATCGACAATATATTGCGTTTTGTTGGTTTCAGGGAGGCAAAACTGTCCACGTCCAGATGGTATTTAAATACATCATCTTGAGGTGCCCAGCGCATTCCAAGCGTTTTGACTGAGCTTTGCTCATCAATCTTAATGATGATTTCCTCATTCTTTCCAAATTGAGTCGGGCAATTGGAAGCCCACTTTGCCAATGGAAATCCTCCTGAATTCAAAATATCCCGAACCTGGCTGCAAATTGTGTCCAGTTCTTTTAAACTGTCTGCACCTGCCAGCATATCGTCGACATAAAAACAATTGCGAATCACTTCCGCACCAATGGGATGTGATTGTGCGAAACTATTTGCCAATTCGTACAAACAACGTACAGCCAAAAAGGGTGCTGACGCTGTACCGTATGTAACAGTATTCAACCTGTATGCCTGTATGTTTTGTGAATAGTTTTCTCTCCACAAGACAAGTTGGAAGTCTCTGTCTTCCTCAGAAACATTTATCTGCCTGTACATTTTCGAAATGTCAGCAGTTACGGCATATTTGTTCAACCGAAAGTTGACCAATGTTGAATACAACTCCCTCTGAATAGTTGGCCCCACCATTAGTGTTTCGTTCAGTGAAACTGCTGTTGATGTTTTGCTGGAAGCGTCGAACACAACACGAAGTTTGGTTGGATACTCTCAGGTCTGAGAACGCATTAATGAGGAATATAATGCTGTTCTAGAGGAGCAGACTTCAGAATGGACATATGTCCCAAATCCAAATACTCTTTCATGAAGTCATGGTACATAGTTTTGAGAGTGTCATCCTTTGATAGTTTGCGCTAACTTACAAAAAACCGCGTCTTTATTTAGTTTGAAAATTGTTTGAAATCTAGAAATTACTAGATTTTACATTGGTCTACTTAAAGCAAAATTTTGTGCCAAAATTCTACAAAAGCAGACAAATATTCCTTTTGCTCAAATGGAACAGTTTAAGGAGGAAGTAAAGTGTCTCACAGATGCCGGTATTTTGAAAGCAGTCAAATTCAGCAACTGGGCATCGCCCATAGTACTAGCACCCAAGCCAGGTGGAGCACTACGTATCTGTGGCGACTTTAAACAAGGTGTCAATTCCAAATAGGACATCGAACAATATCCGCTGCCAACATGTGAGTCTTTATTGCATACAATCCGTCACGGCACTCAATTCTCCAAAATCGATCTGAAAGACCCATATCTACAAATGGAGCTAGAACATGCAGCAAAAGAAATTATGGTCGTCAACACGCCGTTGGGCCTTTTCCATTACCAACGTTTACCATATGGAATAGCGAGCGCCCCAGCTTTATTCCAACGTCATTTTGAACAACTTCTGAGTGGCATAGAAGGTTATGGAAATTATCTAGACGACATCATTATTTCAACAACAGTTGAAATAACAACAGTTGAACAGCACCTTGCTCGCCTCGAACAAGTTCTATGCATTCTAAAAGAAAATGGCATCAAATGTAAGAGGCAGAAGTATTTTTTCTTGAGAAACGATATTGAATATCTCGGCAGAAGAGTAAGCATCAAGGGCATCCTCCCAGATAACACGGGTCTAGAGGCTGTCAAACAAATGACGCCCCCCACTAATCTACAGCAGCTGGATGCTTTCATGGGAAAAGTCAACTACTACTGCAATTTCATCCCTAACTTTTCTCAGCTAGCGTCTCCGCTTAATCAGCTTCGGAGGAAAAACGTAGTCTTCAAATTCGGCCCCGATCAGCAGCAGGCTTTCACAGCATTAAAAACGCACACTCTGAATGCTACAGAGCTAGCACATTTCAACGAGCATCTACCGCTGGTTTTAGCCACCGATGCATCTTCGTATGGGATTGGTGTAGTCTTGTCACACATTTAAGCAGATGGGAAGGAAAAGCCAATAGCATTCGCATCAAAAACATTAGATGTCTATCAAGTTTAATACAGCTAAATAGAAAAAGAAGTACTTTCGATTATATTTGGGGTAAAGAAATTTCATCAGTACCTTTACGGCAGGAAGTTCATTCTCATTACTGATCATAAGCCATTGGTGACCATATTCAGTCCAAGCAAGGATCTGCCAACAATGACTTCTAACAGACTTCAGCGTTGGGCTATAATTTTGATGGCCTACAACTTTGAAATTAAATATCGCAACACTTCAGCTCATGGAAATGCAAACACACTCTCACGTCTTCCTATCAGCACAGATGAAAAGTTTGACACAGAAGAGGCATGCTACAATGTCGTTGAGATGTCATGTCCCATAAATGCCGACATAATCAGGCAAAAGCTAAACAGCGACCGGATTCTGCACAAGGTCTATCAATTTGTATCTACTGGTTGGCCAGAACAACAGCATGATCTCTAGATATTGCCATATTTTAATCATAGATTTCTCCTGACGATTAACAACAACCTACTATGTATCCATTCTGATGTGAATAGAATCATTATTCCTCGAGCACTACGGAATATAATTCTCAATCTCCTCCACGAGGGTCATTGGGGAATAGTACGAATAAAACAACTGGCACGACAACATGTGTGGTGGCCAGGTATCGACGAGGAGATCGCCACAATTGCATAGAATAGTAAAGCAGTAAAGCAATTCGAGAGCTGGCCAAAAGCGACATCCGCCTGGGAAAAGATACACATCGACTTCGCCGGTCCTATATTTGACTCCATGTGGTTAATCTGTGTCGATGCACATTCTCAGTTCCCGTTCGTAGTACAAATGACATCGACAACAACTGGAAACACTATAGCCGCACTTTCAGCCATATTTGCTTTTGAGGGTTATCCGAAGACTTTAGTCAGCAATAATGGGCCTCAACTCACTTCAGACTCTTTCAACCAATTTTGTCAGCAACATGGAATAAACCACATTACAACAGCACCATTTCATCCAACGGACTAGCTGAGCGTTTCGTCCAAACATTCAAAACATCCATCAGCAGAAGGCAAACACCAGCAGAACTTCTTCATGGTCGTCCGGTTCGCACGATCTTAAGTCAACTCTTCGAGAAGCAAACTGAAAGCAAGCAGAAACAGCCCGCAAAATATTCTCCGAACCAGACGGTTTTTGCCAAAAACTATGCAAGGGGAGAAAAATGGATAAAAGCTATTATTGATCGGCCCATCGGTCGTATTTTATTTATCCTTCGTACATCCACAGGTTTCATCAAGCGCCACATAAGCCAGATAAAGCCAAGATCTGAGCCTGATGACTGCAGTTCCAGCTCCAACGACGACAACAATCAAATTTGGTGGACACCTGAATTCTCAAGTCCGCCTACAACTCCAACAACACAAGCCCAAGAAGAAGAACCGTCATCGAATCCGATCCAGAATTCTCAATCTATTTCTAGGTTCAGCGAAGACCCGGCAGTATCTCAGCAAGAGGTTCTTCAGCCACCCCATCAACGCCGTTCGGGTATCCCCATCCGTAGCAGCACTCGCGAACGCCGAGAAACCAGCCGCTACTCACCTCAGGATCACAGGAAGAAGAAAATTACTAACAAACCGTAATTTAAGGGGAGAGATGTGTTATGTATTAAAGAAATAAGAAATAAGCAATAAGAAAATCATCCATTTGTTGTGTACACACACACACACACACACACACAATAACACTATTACACCCGAATGTATGTATGCCTTCTCTCTCTTTAATAAAGTCAGTTCTAAGCTAGTTCTCATCATGAACACAACGTTTTCTCCGTACTCCAACACAACAGCCCTCATCCCAGCACTCTCCAACAAACTAAACATAATAAAATGTCTAGCCAGCCCACGTTTCAACTGCAACACGCACACTCTCCTTAATGTAACAAGAGCAATATTAATCTCAAAAATCGACTACGGACTACACATTTAGGCCACACACCAAAAAACAACCTAAACGAACCAAAAACCATCTTTAACTCAGCAATCCGGACAACGCTAGAAGCGTTTCACACCACACCGATCTACAACCTATTGTACAAAACCAACACACCAACAATAGAACAAGAACGAGATTACTTAACAGCAAAACTTTTTAAATCTTTAATACATTCAAAAGACACCCCAATACATAAATTCAAAAAAGCGAAAACTTAAAACAAAAATGGATCTAAGCAATAGAGCGTGCCATAAAGGAATGCCAATATTATAACATACCCTACCATCCCCAAAAAACTAAAACACAAACTAAATAACCACATATTTACTTTCACCAACGGATCCCAACAAAACTCTATTACAACGATCGCAGTCACCTCAGAAACAGACATAATAAAATACGGAAGTCTACCAACATACTCTTCAATACAAACAGCCGAAATTATAAGCATACTTGAAGCTGCAAAATTAACAACAGAAAAAAAAGGGCATGTTTGTAATCTGCTCAGAATCCCTTGGTGCAATCGAGGCAATAGCTAACACAAGAAACAACAACACATACCCAGCCACCATCCGATCAATCCTCATGGCACACAATCCAAAAATAACAATTCTGTGGACACCAGGACACAGTAACATCAAAGGAAATGAGCTGGCAGACAAAACAGTTTTAAAAATGCCACTAATTTACACCGACAACCTAAATAATACAGACTTTAACAGATTTTTAAGAGAACAGCTAGCCCAAACCACAAAAAACCTTATCTCCAAATGTAACACTTGGTACAGAAATATTAACACCAACAAAACACACACACATCCCATTACTCAAATTTAATACAGCAAAAAACAAAGCGACTAGAACAAAAAAGTTTAACAGACTCTGACTGGGTCAAACAAAACTTGTTTTGTTCATGCACAAACGCACAAACACTACCTGGATGCCCGATCTGCCAGTCACATACTTCAGCAACCATGGAGCACATCCTCAACTTATACCCTGCAATTAACCAAATTAAACAAAAAATATTTAAAAACCTTAATATCACCCAATATCTAAGTAATCCATCGACAGAAAACATCAAACTAATAATAGAATACCTAAAAAAAACAAATATATACCACGAAATCTAAACTTAATTAAATTTAAAACATAATATATATATCTGTACATATCATAGCTTTACAACTGACACATACATATTTAATTAATTTTGTTCGGATTGGACATGGTACAACACCTTAGTCTCGGTTGCTTAAACTATAGTCGTCCCTTTGTTGGCTATGAAGGTAGCGTTGGCTACGCGGGCTTCCTCAGCCAGGCGAGGACTATGGTGGAATCGGTCCAATAGTGACAGTTTGTGCTTGCCGTCGGCATATTCGGCAGCATGGCTGTCACCATTTCGGTCGAGAGCACGGCAGCGCAGAGGTCTAAACGGGAGAGCGATACGATCTTCACAGAAGCGACTCGTGTTTTCGCGGTGAGAAATTGCACCTCAACCAGATGACCAACCTCCACACGCAACCTCCGTGGACGTCGAGAGACGGGATTCAAGGACTACGTAATCTCTGGTGAGGATTGGTTGCGCGTTGTCGCGACAGTCACTAGGTGCTGGTATCCCTGGCTGCACCACTAGAAAAGCTTTACTTACTTACATATATAGATCGACGCTGCTTTCGGGAAATGTGGGCTCTGCTGGCTACCGACAGCGGTGACAGTATAGCCATAGATATATATATCTTAAATCCCGTAGAATCTGCCAAGGAGTTCTCTTCCTGCATAAGCTTCTCTCTGGTGAGGTCGAATCGACTGCCCTCATTTGCCTTATTATTATTGCTGTCCCTTTCCGCCCGACTAGGCATTACTTTCCTCTTCATCTCCAACTCTGTCTTTCTACCTACTCGGATTATGAATCTTTCCGTAGCCTTTGCCGAAACTATAAACTATTTCTCCACCTGTTTTCCTTTGATACTAGTTCTAATATGGTCAAAATTGTCTTAACCAATAACTTCATTTAAATAGCTCTAATTGGAAATTGTTCGGCTACCGGCTTTTCTCTAACCTAAATTTGGCTGTTGGTGGGACCTTATCGGCGGTGGGACCTCCAGCGGAAAAGTCGTGTCGATTAGTGTAATCAGCCCCACCGGGACTGAGTATTTGCATTAGGCCTTTCGTTTAATTAGTTGACATGTAATTTTAGCTCTACAGTTTAACTGTACATTGTTTAACTTTAAACAACAATGAACAATATTGGGCGGCGCGATAGACTCAACCCGTATATAAGACACTCGTATAACTCGTAGACCGTGGTAGACGATGGCGCGATGTCTGAGTTAAGCAGAGCCTTTTCAAAGCACGTGCGAAGTTGCCGAAGCCTGAGTGCAGCGTTACGAAAGCATCCTACTCTGATAGACTTACTTACTGTGAATTACATTAGAATACAATAGATAGGGTGGTGAATTAGTAAATACGTTAGAGACTAAGTTATTCTATTGGGTTCAGGGTGCTGTCAGTCTGGCTAGTCCCTCCTCGTGTCGCGTGGGTGCTTTCTAACCCCCGCTTTCGATAATTTTCTTCCAATCGATAGTGATTAGGGTTAGCGTCCCTCGTCTATTATGCATCGATATTCTCATTTTTGCGTTTTAGTGCCTTCCTTGGCGGGTGTATGTATTTGAAATATAACTTATTACTACCTTAAAACTACATTGATAATCAAGAATTGAGATAGGGGCCTTCAGTGGCGAATAGTATAGCGGAAAGAAATAATAAAAATGTAACATAATAATAATACGCGGGTCAGCCTCCAGTGACGGTGTGCATATATTGTATACTAACTACGTGATGTAGATCTCGTCGATGAGAGAGCCCCGTTGAGCCTTCACACCTATATTTTTATTTATCTACCTATCAAAGGAATTTGACAACTCCTATATAAAAAAGACTCTCTACATCTCTCTAGTTCATCCAATTTTAGAATACGGCCTTGTACACGTCGCCTCACAGCGCGGGAGCGAAAATTTGTGCCGATGTGACAAATTTGAACAAATGTCGTGGAGGTACGGCATGGTTGCCGGAGGCGAAGAATTTTTGAACGCTCGATTGAGTTTCGGAAGAACTGGAGTGTCCCGGTGCAGCAGCGTGTGGTGTTCAGCGTGTGTTCCCAACACGATCACACGTTTTCCTCTTTGGGTTTACTGTTTGTCTCTAACGAGTGAACCCTCCTAGGAACTGCCCTCCCTTGGGAACGGATTATTCCTCGAAGATGGTGGATTTGGATCGCCTTTTGAACTATGTGGAGTGGAAGGGTCAGATACCACTGACTCAATAAGGAATCCATTTCGTTCCATGAAGGCATTTCTTTCTTGGTGGTGATGGACTATTCAGTTGGACCCCTTGGATCATTCCTTGGAGTCCCTTCAGAGTACGACTTGACTTGCACACGACTGGGCACAGAGAGAGGAGAATGTTTATATGGTTGGTCACCAGGAGCCGGTTTTTCTCTTTCGGGTCACAGAGCCCATTTCAAATGTATCTATGAACCGACTCTTCTAATTGTAAGGCACCCACAATTATTGATTTAATTTTTAATTTATTTATTTATTTATAATAGTTAGCAAAGTCTGCCTTCGGCTTGTTAAAGCTATTTACGAACTCGGATTAGGATATATATATATATATTTGTATATTTACATATAAATTACGTTAAATGGAATTATGATTAAAGGAGGTGATATGTATGTGTTCGTTTTTTTTGGAATTCGGTATCTTTGGAGATATTTTCTATGGTGGGGTTTTCGAGGATGGATATAGGGCATGTTTTTTAGAAGATTTGGTTTTTAAGCTAGGAAGTTGCGGTGCAGTTATGTTTAATATGTTTAATAGTAAAGTCATCTGTTGTATAGCAGTTAGGGCAGGGTAGGATGTTGTTGTCTAAATCGTGTGTGTCCCAGTCTGTGCCTAATTATTTTACCTTGGTCACTGCATGAGATCCTTTTTTGGTTTATATTTTTTAGGTACAGGTTTGTGAATGTTAGGTTTAGGTTTAGTTGTTGATACCATCTGTTGCAGAGATCTATGTTTCGTTTGATTTTTTCTGCTAGTTCATTAGCAAGGAATTTGTTTATGTCTGTTGTGTTAAGGTTGAGAGTGTAATGTAGGGGCATCTGAAACGTAGATTTGACTTTAGTGGCGGCTAGCTCGTTACTTTCAATACCACAGTGGCTAGGTATCCAAAAGGGTTTTATTTTAGGGGCGGTTTTGGTGAGGAGGGTTCTAATGGTAAAAAGATAAACTAATGTTGTTGATGTTGGAGATGGATTTAATCGATGAGAGGGAGTCGGAGCAAATTATGTATTTTCCTTTTCTTTTTTGAACTAGTTTTATTTCATCGAAAATTGCTATGGTTTTGGCTGATAGGATGGATGAGTAGTGGGGTAGAATACATCTTTTAAGGATTTCATTTTCGGTGGCAATGGCAAAAGTGGCTGTGCTGTTGTGTAAGGATCCGTCGGTGTGTATGAATTTGTGATTCTTGTCTGTATGTGCTTGGTGGTGTGTTGGACTTGCTAAAATTTTGTAGTGTAGTGTTGATAAGGGATGGGGAAAATTGCCATTGGGGGTGATTATTTTGTTTGGAAATGGGAAGTAGGGAATGTTGTGTTCTTTGCATGAGATAATGACTTTTGACGTTAATTTGTTTATTTTTTTTCCGTTTTTTAATGTATTTGTGAAGTGGTGAGTTTGAACTGTTTAGTACTGTTTTGTAGGTTTTGGTTGTGATGGGGTCTCTTTTTATACCCGGTACTCGAAGAGTATAGGGGTATATTAGATTTGTGGGGATAACGGTTGTGTGTAACGCACAGAAGGAAGCGTTTCCGACCCCATAAAGTATATATATTCTTGATCAGCATCAATAGCCGAGTCGATATAGCCATGTCTGTCTGTCCGTCTGTCCGTCCGTCCGTCTGTCCGTCCGTCTTCATTTGCGCCTATATCTCAGAGACTATTAAAGCTAGAGCAACCAAGTTTTGTATCCAGTCTCCTGTGTGATCACACTACTCCAAATGTATTTTAAAATTTCGCCCCGACCCCTTCCGCCCCCACAAAGGACGAAAGTCTGTGTCATACACAATTTTTGAGATACAAGAAAACTAAATACGCAGAATCATAGAAAATGACCATTTCTATCAGAGTGTTGAATCTGGATCAGATCGGATCATTATTATAGCTACAATGAAGAAAACCATTTCGAAAGTCATCGTTCCCTCTCGCTCTTTCTCACACGCGGCCCCATCTGCTCTGCCCATTCGTATTTTGTGACGCCTAGTTCTCAGAGACTGTAAGAGCTAGAGCCACCAAACTTTCTATCCAAACTCCTGTGATATCAAACCAGCACGAGTTTGTTTCAAAATTTTGCCTCGCCTCCTTCCACCCCCACAAAGGACGAAAATCTGTGGCCTCCACAATTTGTAAGATACGAGAAAACCAAAAACGCAGAATCATGGAATATGACCATATCTACCAGATTGCCAAATCTGGATCATATCGGATCATTATTATAGCCACAATAAGGAAAATCATTTAGATTGGTTACGTAGATATGCGTTCGCTCTCTCTCTCTCTTAACTCTTCCTCGTCTGCCTTGCCACGCAATGAGTAATAGCGATCCACGGCAATCTAAGTGTGAGCCCTATACTAGCTGCTGGCAGGTGTTCTCCCTTTCTCTTTCCCGCTTTGACCTTGTAACCCCCCTCTCCAACAAACAAGCGTGAAGCGCTGTCTGCTTGTCCATGCCCTACCGCAATCACCGCCCACCCCAATTAACAACTCAATCCGTCGTTATCCCCTAAAGAAAGAGAGAGAGAGAAGCCTAACAATATCAAATGTCCAAAACAATAAGCCCCCGCCCAGGCAATGATTTATTTACATAAATATAGGTAGGGGAGGGGTACCTGCGATTGCATGTGGTCACTCTGTGAAAAGAAATATAATTGTCCATCAAAGAACCTGCGAAATCAAAACAAAACTGGCAAGCACGTGCGCTCTCTTTCTCTCTGTTTCCCCTTTCATCTTCTGAATATGACCCTCTCTCATAAAACAAAAGGCATGCGCGATGCGCTGTTTACAAGTCTTAGCAAGATCCCCCCCTCCACTCTCATCATCATAGTAAACCGTTTTTTAACCGTTACAGAAAGGGGAGGGGGAAACGCAAATGACTTCGCTGCATGTGGAAGGAATGAGAAAAATAGCCGTTACATTCGTTTGAGATTTTCTCTCTATCCCTCTCATTCCACTTGAGAACTCTCTGCTTCACTATCTGAACAAGTGCTCTCCCAATAGAGCAACTCTCTATTTACACTCATCCGTATGACTTCAAGATGAATTTAGTAATAAGGTGACAAAATTTACGTCACAAAATCTACTCTTATTATCTTAGATCTCTTATCTACTCTTAGATGGACCACCCCACAGACAACGTCACCTCATCACTAAATTCACCTTGTATGTCTCTTTTGTGAACAGTAGCAATTAGAGAGAGAGAGATAGAGAAAGGCTGAGAGAGCTCCCTCCCAAAATCATATGTTTGAATCCAAGACATTAACCTGCTACTACCCCACGCAATGGGAATAGAATTAGAAGGAGTAATTAGTAGGAAAGGAATTAGAAGTATACAAATTATGATTTCCGTCGTAACCCCGCTGTCCGGCGACGATGTGCGGCTGATCTGACGGTGGTGACCTCCTCTCTTGGTGAGGCGGTGAAATCCAACAGGTGGCTGCTGGAACAATGTGTTTAGGTTGTGGGAACTTTCCCAGTTGCCCGTCTTGGACGTGGTCAACTATAATTGATAACACAAGTAATATTTTGACGGCAATGCCGGAGTTTAATCGTTCACTCGTCTTATGTTGCGATCTAGATTGAGACTGAAGGCTACAGAAATGTTCAAGCTTAAGTTAGCCCTGTGAGGCCAATGCATCACGCCATACGCTAGAGTCGGCATGCCGACTCAGTATTCTTGCGCAAGCAGCACGGGTGTCCGTTTTCAGTTGCTGTGCGCAGAACTCTTGGCAGCGGATCAGCATTGTTTACAAGAATACTACTTCGTTGCTGAGGGCAACCAAAATGCTTAAGGCTGTGTGTTTTTGTATTTGTTGCTGAGGGCACCCAAATACTTCTGATCGTGTGTTGCGTACTTAGAAATAACAATGTATGAGTGTGAGGGTGTATCTTATATGTTTAGTTGTTAACTACCCCCCCCCTCAGTATGATGGCCGTCCTCGGTCATATTAAAGTTGTCCAAAGCCTTCTGTATCCTTAATGTAGCTCGCTTTCTCCTTAGTGCCATAAAAAGGACGAACGAGCCAATTAGTCCGACGTTCAGGACCGCACCAACCGCGAACCAGAATATAGGCGAGCCCGCCGCAATTACCTCCTCCTTGAAATCTCGAATTGATTGCAAGTTGTTGATGTTCATACGATGCAGGAGTGGTATGCTTAGAGCCGGGTCATGTCCGATGATGTTTGCTTGCTTGGTGATTTGCGCAAGTTCACAAATTCTGTGCCATTGATGACTGCAGACCGTTCGAAAGTTATCATTAAGGTTCCTGAGACGGTTACCTGTGCGCCATCATCTATTCGGACGCGCGCTGTCGCTTCGTTGATAATCACGACGCCGTCGTCTACAGGCATTATCGCTTTCAGGTGCCTAGGTTGAGTGTGGCAGTTGGCGATGTTTCTGCGAAATCAAAACAAAACTGGCAAGCACGTGCGCTCTCTTTCTCTCTGTTTCCCCTTCCATCTTCTGAATATGACCCTCTCTCATAAAACAAAAGGCATGCGCGATGCGCTGTTTACATGTCTTAGCAAGATCCCCCCCTCCACTCTCATCATCATAGTATCCTTAATGTAGCTCGCTTTCTCCTTAGTGCCATAAAAAGGACGAAAGAGCCAATTAGTCCGACGTTCAGGACCGCACCAACCGCGAACCAGAATTTAGGCGAGACCGCCGCAATTACCTCCTCCTTGAAATCTCGAATTGATTGCAAGTTGTTGATGTTCATACGATGCAGGAGTGGTATGCTTAGAGCCGGGTCATGTCCGATGATGTTTGCTTGCTTGGTGATTTGCGCAAGTTCACAAATTCTGTGCCATTGATGACTGCAGACCGTTCGAAAGTTATCAGGAAGGTTCCTGAGACGGTTACCTGTGCGCCATCATCTATTCGGACGCGCGCTGTCGCTTCGTTGATAATCACGACGCCGTCGTCTACAGGCATTATCGCTTTCAGGTGGCTAGGTTGAGTGTGGCAGTTGGCGATGTTTCCCGCGTGAAGGGAGCTAGCACAGGTTTCGCGCCGTGCTCGTTCGCAGAAGGTGTTATGCGTAGTTACGGTGCATCCAGTAACTGCAAAGGTATCCTTTTCGCATTCCGCCAACGTGTCTTCGTCGAGTCGCAGAATGGTTTGTTGGTGTGAAACGGGGTAGACGGAGACCTTTTGGCATCTAAACTCAACTTTAGGATGGGCTATTAATATGTGGATAATATTCTCGGACTGAAGAACCTTGATCTTAGAAGCTTCTATTAAGCTAACTATTGGGGTATCTTGTTCGATAAGTGATTTCAGATCGGTATGATCAAGGATTGTAGGATTTACTATATTTGCTTTTGCCAACGTTATGGTGAGTATTAAATTTTGAATTTCTGTGTTCAGTATTCTATTTCTTGCCAACAGTGTCTCGTATAAATGAGGAGTGTCAACCAAATCGCCTTTGCGGGAACTGATAATTTTATTGATGGTGTCCGTCAGTCTGTTTATTTGCTTTTGAGTTTCGGAGTTTATTAGTATCTGTTTGGAGTTAGCCTCCATCAACTGCGTCTCTGTAACGCGGACCCTTAGGAAATCTGAAGCATCAGGGGTGCCAGCAACAACCTTCAAGGCAGTGCCTAAGAAATCGAGGCTTCGTGCAAATCTGTGATGCACTTGAAGAACGGACAACAATGTTCTAAGGTGATCTGTATCTACGTCTAGTAGTTTGCGCATATGCGACTGTGGAAAGGAATTGGACAGTTTTTCCGTCTCGTCTATCATACTAACAAATTCAGAAATGTTACTTGAGTGCCTCAGGTAGCTACGTTGATCGAACACCAGTACTTCCCCGTCTAAGACCGGAATGTAGTCGGCATGCGAGAAGTCGGTGATCCGAGCATTTACCGCTGCTAGTGCCACAAGCAAAGTGAGTGCAAACCTGAAATGGACGAACAATATAAGACGGTGTTCTAACTCTAAGTTGGCTTACTAGCTAATTGTGGAGGAAAACTTATTTCAGGTTGTCCTTATGGACCACCCTCCCCTTAATGAGGACAGACGTTCCCAGGTCTGCTTCGACCTTTCGTTCTGAGCATAAGGGAGTTAACTTGTTCCCTAGCCTTTTGTTGTTCTTCTGGAACACCTTTTCTCCTAACTCGAAAACGCGGTTTTGCCTGGATGCATTGCACCTTTTGATATTGTCTTGCTGTGCCTTAATTAGCCTGTCTTTGACGTTCTCGCGACGATCATAAGCTGTTGCATGGACGATCTCAATTGGTTTCTCGCGGGTTACTGATTGCAAACTTTTGTTGTACTCTATCGTAGCCTTTAAGATTAATTCTGTAGTGTCGCTGATTTTCTTGTCTAACTTGAGGCATCTCGCAATTTCGGTCAGGGTGCTATGAAAGCGCTCCACCTGGCCGTTTGAGGTGCTGTGAAGCGAAGCCGCATTCACAATGCAAATGCCGTAGGCGTTTCGGAGCATCGAAGTGATGGTCTCGGAATTGAACGCCGCCTCGTTATCGCAATAAATTGTCTTGGTTGCGGGGAAAAGGTTAACAATTTGCAGTAGAGGGCTTGTGACATCGATTATCGTTCTGGATAATATCGGTTGGACGACTGCAAATTTGGAGAATTTGTCTATGCAGGTCAAAAACTGTTTCTTGTCTGTCGAGAAAATGTCAATATGCAACATTTCGCCAGTATAACTTGGTATAGGCGTTTCCCCGAGTTCTTGTTTCTTCGAGTGCCTATCATACTTGGCTTTAGCGCAGACCCTGCAGTTTGCAACCACTTCTTTGGCCAAACTGGCCATATTGGGAAAGTAATAGTCACGAAGTACTTGTTTAATGTTTTCCTGAGCTGCTCTGTGCGCTCGATTGTGCTCGGCAGTGATGATTTCTAACTGCTCGTTTTTGTCCGTTATATCTTGCACAAGATTTTTGCAATGCCAGAATTGGGTGGCAGGGAAATGCAAAATCAGGTCGTGTTGGAAACTTGCCAACGTGGGGAGGTCGCAATGTATTGCATTAACGACTCCAGAATTCACAACTTCTTTGAGAGTTTTGAGAATTGTGCTCTTGTCAGTGTAACTGATCAAGTGGCGTGTTTTGCTGCGAAACAGCAACAAGTTTCGCTTTAGCGGAAAACGTGATTCCTCTAGGGCGATCTGGTTCCTAAAGCAATTCAAAGGTTTGTCTGTTGTCTCGACCGTGTAGGTCAGGGAAAGTTCGCTGTGAACGGTTGCAGCGTCCGAACGGGGCCCATCTTGTAGAGCATTAATGTTTTGGCTTGAAAGGGCATCCGCCACCAGATTTTCTTTGCCCGGTTTATAAAACATTTTGGCATTGTGCTGGTCAATGTAAGATTTCCATCTTTTAATCTTGGAATTCGTGTTCTTGTCCGACACAGCGAACGTGAGCGGCTGGTGGTCCGTGAAAATGTTAATTTCCCTAGAACCGTACAGAAAGTTCTGCAGTCTGCCTAAAGCCCACACAATGGCCAGCAATTCTCTTTCGTTAGTGGCATAGTTTTGTTCGGCCTGTTTTAAGGCGCGAGAAATCATTGTTATTGGCCTATTGCCTTGGGAAAGAACCGCGCCAATTCCACTGGCCGAAGCATCAGTGGTTAAATCGAACGGTTTCTGGAAGTCTGGATACATTAACATGACATCTTCTGATGCCAAAATACTCCGCAGACGGTGAAATGCATCGCGTTGAACTTCATTAAATTCAACAGGGATTTTCTTTGATACGTGCCTACTAACCGAACCATTTTCCCCTTTAAGTATGTCCGATATCGGACGCGCTATAGCGGCAAAGTCCTTAATAAAGACCCTATAGTAGCCGGCTAGCCCCAGGAAAGACCTAACGCTGTAGACACTCTTTGGTTCAGGGAATTCCTGAATGGCCTTAACTTTTTTGGGATCGGATGTTGCTCCGTCTTTGGTTACGATGAAACCCAGGAACTCGATACTTTCCTTGAAAAATCGAGTCTTTTCAGGGCCTACACGCATGTTGGCGTCGATTAGACATTTTAACACAATGTTAATGTGTTGAAGGTGCTCCGTCTCGTGTTTAGAAAAAATTATGACGTCGTCTACATAGACAAAGCAAATCTTTCCTATATGTTCCCTCAGGTTATCGTCTATTGCCCTTTGGAATATGCTGCTTGCATTGCGCAGGCCGAATGGTAGGCGACAGAACTCGTACTTGCCGCTGCTTACTGAAAACGAAGTCTTTTCGCGGTCATGCTCCGCAAGGTAGATTTGATGGTACCCAGACTTTAAGTCGAGGGTAGTGAAGTACTTTGCCTTTCCTAGATTTGCTAAGATCATGGGAATGCTTGGCATGGGGTAAAGGTCCGGTATGGTTTTTTCGTTCAGTTTCCTGAAGTCGATTACCAACCTTTTTTTTGGGTTACCGTATGAGTCAGTGCCTTTTTTATCAACCACCCATGTTGGGCTGTTGTAAGGCGATCTGGAGGGCCTGATTATGCCATCGTCCAGTAATTGTTTGACTTCTTTGTTTATGAAGTTAGAAACACCCATGAGACTCGGGTATCTTGAATACACAGGCTCATTGTCTACTGTTCGGATTGTAGCGATGACAGCAGTATTAAAAGGGAGAGCTTCATCCGATTTGAGAAGGCTCTTTTGTTTCTGAGTATCATGTCCCTAAACTCTTTCTTTACGGAGGGGGGGACTACGATGTCGTTGACATCGGTGAAGTTCACATCAGCACATTGATAGTACTGGAGTTTTTCGGATGTACCCTGGTATTCCAGAGTGTTTTTTGCCAAGTTCAATTTGACTCCGGCTTGTGTTAGCAAGTCGAAGCCTATGATGGCGTCGAAAGAACTTAGGGTATCGAGGAGAAAAAACGGGGAAGTATGTTGGAAAATATTCATCAAGCATTTGTGCTTGATTTCGGTAGACCCGTGGATCGAGTTTACCGAGAATGGCTTGGCGACCGGCGTTATGGTCTTTAGCTCTGTTAAGGGCTTCACATAATTTTTTGCCGCGCCAGTGTCAATCAACATCTTCAGAGTTCTCCCAGCCAACCGTCGTTCAATGTACGGAAACCGGGAGTGTTCCCTAAAAAATTAATCGAGTCGTCACCAGGTGCGTACTCGTTCTCACTCTCTAGTTCTTCAACTGCCTCTTTGGCCGCCCTCTCGAATTCTGCTACGGCTTCTTTGGAATCTGATTGTACGACATTGTTGACGCGTTGCCGTCTTTGACCTGTTGAACGGTCTGACGAATTCTTGCGTTTTGGTGCGTTGGACTCATTAGCCTGACGCTTGCTGTAGTCAGTTCTTTGTCTAAATTTGGAGGAAGAGTCAACTTCCATGGGCTGTGGATCCTCGGTTTGATTGTCTTTAGGGGCCTGGGGCTGGGGACCGCCCTTTTGGCGTTTCACAAAATGGGAATTTCTCTCCTGATTTTGCTCATCTTTGTTAAATCTGGTTTGTTTGCCTTGGGCACGGTTTTTGTTACCTTCAGCAATTTGCGCTCGGTCTTGCAAGGCTTTAGCGTAAGAGTTCGCGAACATGCTTCTCTCAATGCTAGCTTCTGCCTCTCTGGCAAGGGCCAGTGCGGATGGTAGATCTTTTGGTTGTGCAGGGAACACAACCGCTCTCAACGGCTTTCTAAGACCGGAGATAAAGGCGTGCAAGGCGTCGTCTCTGACCTCCCGGTTGAGCAAATCGGCGCCTTCTTGGTCGTGAGACATTACAATTTTATTAGTTACGAGCGTGAGTTTCTTTTCGACGTCATCGTAGTATTGCATCAGGGACATTTCGCCCTGCGTAACTAACTCCAAACATTGTCTCAACAAGCGCAAGGATGTTTTATCCGAGTATGTGCAATCTAGCCTAGCTAGTATTGCATCGAAATTTAGGACAGTGTTGTGAGACACTAGTAAGGCTCCAGCTGGGCCTTTGATTTTGTTCCTAATGATCGCTACCGCTTGGTAGTGTGCAGTGCTCTTTGGATAATTCTTGAATAGTTCGTATGCGTTGATGGCTGCTTGCCTCCACGCTACATACTCATCCTGTACGCCGGAGAAATCCGGCACAGATTTAATAATGTCTAAGGGAATATCGCATTTGGCGTTAGGATCGACGGCTATTTTCTCATATGTGACGATTTGCGGCGCTTTCACCTGCAAACTCTGTACTTGTGAAGTTAAAGCGTTTATTTGTGCTTGAAACTGATTTTGTTGTTGCGCTAAAGCTTGCCTGATGGCACCCTCAATGAGAGTCTAAACTTGACCCGGCTCCATTTCTTCAGTTACAACGGTATCTGCAGGAGTAGGATCTACTGAGTAATTGATTTCCCCCTCCCAGCTATCGTCACTATTATATTCAACTTTTACCTCCCTATAACTCCAACTCATTGGCTTATGGTTGGCACTTTTCAAAACTTAGGCCGATCGAGAAAGATCGGCAGGTGTAAAACTGTTGGCCATAACGGAAACTGGTGTATCTTGGGGTATGCAATATTTATTATAAAAATTGTTAAGGGTAGGCAGCAAAAAATTTAATGCTGCCGAAAGTATTCTACAATTATTCGTTTTAGGTATGCAATGCTTTATTGACCAGGAACGCTGGTAAAAGTATGCAACAATTGTTGTAGAAGTATGCAACAATTTTATAAAAGTATGCAACAATTTTATAAAAGTATGCAATGATTTAAAGGAATGAAATGCTGGCAGACGAAAGCAGCAATATTTACTTTACTTTACACTTTTTTTATAGAATCACACGTATCGGTACGTGGCGTTCATTAATAATTTCTCCAAAACTGAAATCACTTATGAACTTACATGGTATGGGTTCCTATTTATTGGTTGGGCGCCAATTATGATTTCCGTCGTAACCCCGCTGTCCGGCGACGATGTGCGGCTGATCTGACGGTGGTGACCTCCTCTCTTGGTGAGGCGGTGAAATCCAACAGGTGGCTGCTGGAACAATGTGTTTAGGTTGTGGGAACTTTCCCAGTTGCCCGTCTTGGACGTGGTCAACTATAATCGATAACACAAGTAATATTTTGACGGCAATGCCGGAGTTTAATCGTTCACTCGTCTTATGTTGCGATCTAGATTGAGACTGAAGGCTACAGAAATGTTCAAGCTTAAGTTAGCCCTGTGAGGCCAATGCATCACGCCATACGCTAGAGTCGGCATGCCGACTCAGCATTCTTGCGCAAGCAGCACGGGTGTCCGTTTTCAGTTGCTGTGCGCAGAACTTTTGGCAGCGGATCAGCATTGTTTACAAGAATACTACTTCGTTGCTGAGGGCAACCAAAATGCTTAAGGCTGTGTGTTGTTGTATTTGTTGCTGAGGGCAACCAAATACTTCTGATCGTGTGTTGCGTACTTAGAAATAACAATGTATGAGTGTGAGGGTGTATCTTATATGTTTAGTTGTTAACTTACATACATAGAAACAGCTCAGACAGACTTTTTCCTGTAAAAATTTAATTTTCCGTTAGTCCCGCATGTTTTGACTACATTCGTTCTGCCTTGTTCGAATTCTCTATTGCTCTATTCTCTTCTCTCTTGAGTGACTCGCGGAAAAAACGGCCGAATTTCAGTAGGCATTTTTTGGGTTTAACCAGTCGATATCGAGCCAAGGAGAGCGATAGAGACTTTTCGATTGCCGATTGCGAAAAAATCCGTTTATTAATCACATTTAAACTAGTTTAGCTTTTAACTTATTAAATACAAGTAGTGCTTGCAAATTAAGACATAGGGCTTTAGTTTTTCTGTGCCGATCGTCAGTTAGAAGCTATTAATGGTTGCTAACTGTAACGGCGCATCGCGCGTTTTTTGGTGTTGCTGCTGACGTCGCTGCTTTTCTGGAGACTGAGGCCGGACGTCGCTGCTTCTATAGCGGCTGAGGAAGAACGTCGCTGCTCTCGCCAGGGGACGTCGCTGCTTCGCAAAAAGTCGTATATTTTATTTCTTTTGTAGTTTTTGTAGCATAATATTCCTATATAATTATATATAATAATTTGTTTTATTTTATATAATTATATATAATCAATAATAATTATTATTAATAATATATTTAATTAATTATTAATGGTAATTCATTAATTATTAATTATATTATTAATACTTATTAATATTTAATTTTAAAATAATTATTGATTTTATTTTATTAGGTATTTATTTCATTTTATTTTTATTCCTTTTATATTATTTCATTATATTTTATTTTATCATATTTTATTTTATTAAATTTTGTATTATGCCTTGACAGCATAGGCAATCTGCTTCGCAACAGTCTCAGAGACGTAAATTGCGACACAGATCAAATAGAGATAGAATTTTAGATACTTTAGAAGTTGTTGAAAACAGGGATATTTTAATAAATCCAGACTCCGAGTTCGTTGAACCGGTTAGGAATCAGCAGCCAGACAATGAGGAACAAAATCAGGTGACTGATAGGCAGGTTTCAGGTGTTGGTGTAGGTCAGGAAGAGCAGGCAGCCGTCGCTGACGAACAGATTTTGAATTCTGAGGGAAATAGTGCTGCGATAAACGCACAGAACAGACGACAAGTGGCCGATACTAACCGTCGGTCCAGACGAAGGCGCAACCAAAGGTATAGGGCCAGAGAGCAGACCCAGAATAGTTCCGAACATTCAGTTAGACGAGAAGACGCGCAGATTAGACGTGAGGAGCAAGTGGCAGATAATGTGCGTCGGTTCAGGCGAAGGCAGGACACAAACTATAGGTCTATAGAACAGGGACCCAATACAGCACAACATGTGCTACGACGAACAGACGCACAGGTTAGACGTCAGGAGCAAGTGGCCGATACACTGCGTCGGTCCAGACGAAGACAGGACGTGGACTATAGGGCTACAGAGCAGGCACGGAATACAGTAGGACATATACAGAGGCGAACAGACGCCCAGATTAGACGTCAGGAGCAAGTGGCCAATACTCTGCGTCGCTCCAGACGAAGACAGGACTTGGACTATAGGGCTAGAGAGCAGGAACAGAATACAGTAGGACATATACAGAGAGGAACAGACGCACAGGTTAGACGTGAGGAGCAAGTGGCCGATACTCTGCGTCGGTCCAGACGAAGACAGGACGTGGACTATAGGGCTACAGAGCAGGCACGGAATACAGTAGGACATATACAGAGACGAACAGACGCACAGGTTAGACGTGAGGAGCAAGTGGTCGATACTCTGCGTCGGTCCAGACGAAGACAGGACGTGGACTATAGGGCTACAGAGCAGGCACAGAATACAGTAGGACATATACAGAGACGAACAGACGCACAGGTTAGATGTGAGGAGAAAGTGGCCGATACTCTGCGTCGGTCCAGACGAAGACAGGACCCACAGATTAGACATGAGGAACAAACGACAAATACAGAGAAGCGACAGCGCATACGTTGAAATAATGAAAGGAGACGTATATTAGAAAGAGAGCAGGATAGAGTTCGCAGGGTCCAAGAAAGGAGTTTAGCTGATCGTAGGCGTATCTCGCGAGCGAGAGACACTCTGGCACGCCAATCTGCTCGTGTCGCAGCTCGACAGTCGGCAATTGACGCTGCCAGAGCTGCAAGTCAGAGAGTTAGCCAATATAGGAGCGATAGCAGTAATAGAGCTGAACAAAATTTAAGGAACGCCTCCCGAATGCAGCAAGAACGAGAAAATATCTCCCAGGATAGAGCACATATGGGACCCAGAATAAGGCTTAGTGGCCTAGAAGCTCTGAAAGTAGCTTATAATAGTAATGTAAAGCTGGGTCCTGATCAGGTTTGCCTTTCTGGTAAAGGCCTGTGGTTCCCCAAACAAATTTCCAAGATTCCTCGTGTCCTTTTAGAAAGTGATTGCGAGTTTAGTGCTGAAATTTTCGCTCTTGAAAGTCTTCTAGAATTCCCTTCTGACTGCCCAACATTAAAATTCTGCAGAACATGTTATACCAACATTAAGAAGCGTAAAAAGCCTAAGCTTTTCTTCACTGAATTAGATTTCCCTAAACTGCCCGACTGCTTAAAGGGGCTTACTCCATTAGAGAGAACATTAAGCCATTATTGCCTGGGGAAAGAGGCCAAAATGCCATTAAAGGAGCAGTTGTCAACGTCCCTATTTCCGTTAGTGATATCGTGAAGGAGCTTCCACAAGCATTCCATGAAGCTCAGGTTATTCAGATCCACCTGAAGCGTAGACAAGAGTATCTTCATGCCTTCATGGCTGAAACCATTAGACCTTCCAAAATTTTTGAAGCACTTCGTTATTTAGTTAGCACAGATTTGTATAAAAAGCACAATGTCATAGTTAATGAGCAATGGATCTCTGGCTTCACATCCGATATTGTTCCTTTCGTACCCTCTCAAGCAGACGCAGCCTTTTTAGAAAGTATCCAAAATAGAGATAGGAATGTAGACACAGAGCCAGCCCATCCCGACGAGGAGGTAGTGGCCGAAGAGCTCAACCCTGGCGGTCAGGAAACTCTGCTTGAAAATAACGTACCATTTGATGATAGGATTATAAAAATCGCACCAGGGCAAGGACAACGACCTCTTGATATGGTCTTAGATATTGACTCGGAAGAGTTATCTTTTCCCACTATTTATGCAGGCGTAAAGAGACAATCTTCAGAAAGTTTTACAACCATTGTTAGATCAGAGCTTCGAAATGTAGATAGGAGAGGTTGTAGAGCTGATAAACTGTTCTTCAATTACAAGAAGTTAGAACTCATTAAGATTCGCAATAATATTTCTATCTGCTTACGTAAGCGGAGCACCTCCAGTGCAGTTACAGCAGCTAACGCTCTTAATGAGAATTTCATAGGGGGACTAATTAACCACGATGAGGGATATAGGGTTCTTCGAGATATTCGCTCGTCTCCGGCTCATTGGGAGGAAGAAAAGAAGAAGGTTATGGCCATGATTCGTCAGTTCGGCCTGCCGACTTTTTTAATCACTCTGTCTGCTGCTGAAACGCGGTGGCCAGAGTTGCTTGTTTTGCTCAAAAGCAATGTAGATAGAGAGGTCATTAGCGAAGAAGAAGCAATGAATCTACAGTATAACGAAAAGGAGCGTCTCATCAAGGCAGATCCAGTTACTTGTGCTAGGTATTTTGATCATAGGTATCGTGAGCTTTTGAGAGTTATGAGGAATCAGGAGGGCATTTTCGGAGAAAACTTCGTCATCAAATTTTATTGGCGTGTTGAGTTTCAACAAAGAGGTTCCCCAACATACACGGTATGTTTTGGCTGAAAGATGCCCCAGCAGTGGATTTTACCAGTACTGAGTCAATTTCAACAGTTGTAGCCTTCATTAATACACACATTACAGTAGATGTCACAGACTCAGAAGTAGCTCCGTATGTTGAATACCAAAAGCATAGGCATACAAACATGACATGTCTTAAAAAAGTCAATAGAAGTGGAAAAAAAGTTTGTAGATTCGGTATTCCATACCCTCTAATGCCCCAAACGGAGATATTGATTCCACTGCCGGAGGAAACTCCAAACCTTGATTTTCACCAAGGAAATTTTAGGAAAATTCAAGACCTACTGAATTCTGATCAATCCTCTGATATGATTGATCACCTGAGCATATTTGAGAATTTCCTTTCACACGAACAAGTGAGCCTCAATTACGAGGACTACAAATATGCAATATGTTCTGGTTTGAAGAAACCACAAATTTTTCTAAAGAGGTCGTTTGCTGGGATTAGCGTTAATGCTTAATAAGCACATTCTTTCAATGCAAAGGGCCAATATGGATATCCAATTCATTTTGGACCCTTATGCATGCTGTAGCTATATAATAAACTATATAAATAAATCCCAAAGGGGTATTTCTAAGCTTATGCGCGAGGCGGTAAGAGAGGTGCAAGGGGGCAATTATACGATTAGGCAAAAGCTACAGCACATTGGTCACAAATTTATTTCTGGCACTGAGATATCTGCTCAGGAAGCCGTGTATTGTTGTCTAGGTATTCCTTTGTCCGGAACTAGCAACAAATGCGTTCATGTTAATAGCCTCCAGAGCAACGAGTGCGAATGCTCAAATCCAAAAGCATCCTACAAAATATGAATCAGGACTCCACTGACATATTCGTCAAAGGATTGCTGGAGCGGTATGAACAGAGACCAATCAATCTTCAGGGCCTGTGTTTGGCCGATTTTGCAGCAAATTATGAATTTAGTAAAAGCGGGAAAAGAGTTGGCCAAAATAGCGATGATGAAGAGGACGAAGAAAATGAGGTAGAAGTAGAAGTCTTTCTTCCTCTCCGCGATAATAGTAGTTTTATTAGGGAACGGACCAAGCCATCCATTTTAAAGTATATGAGGTTTAATATAAATACAGATAGGTCTAACTATTTTAGAGCATTAGTCATGCTGTTTTATCCGTGGAGAGATGAAGAAAGAGATTTAGTGAGCGTTAATTGCGAGGATGTTTATAACAATCATCAGGATTTAGTTAATTCAAATTTCCAAAAATACAATGCGTTAGCAGATTTAGAAGACGTGCTTAGGAGGGCCATGGAAGCCGAAGCCAATAGGGGGGAAAATGTAGAAGATGCAGTTGATGAGACCATTGATGAGCAGTTTAGGGCTTTAGCGATTCCCGAAATAAGCTCTCAAATAAATGTTCTGAACTTGAATGACCAGGCAACGGATGAAGATAGGAGTATTCGATTAGTTAAGCTTCCTCCGATTGTTTCCCCTACGTTGTTAGCCAGTTTAATTAGATCGCTTAATTTGAAGCAAAAAGCTTATCTCACCCATGTTCTGCATAATGTGAGAAATACGGCAGTTTTTTATGAGTTTGTAGGTGGCGGCGCAGGCGTCGGCAAGAGTAGGACAATATCTACCATTTTTCAGACCATTTCCCAGACGTTTAATCGTAGACCAGGATCTAACCCAGAAACTGTTAAGGTTCTTCTGTGTGCTCCCACAGGAAAAGCTGCATTCGGTATTGGAGGTGCCACACTTGACTCCATGTTTTCTTTACCTCTCAATCAGTCTAACCATGCCTTTAAACAGTTGGGTCCAGATTTGTTAAATACCTTGCGTTCAAGATTTATTGATCTTAAAATTCTTATAATTGACGAAATTTCTATGGTCGGTGAAAAAATGTTTTCGTATTTGGATAAGCGCCTAAAACAAATATTTTCAAGGCCCGAGAGTCCTTTTGGTGGCATTTCTGTTATCGTGTTCGGCGATCTAAGGCAGTTATGTCCAGTAGGTGATCGTTGGATATTTAAATCCTCATCAGGAGCGCATAATCCATACAGTGCGATAGTTGGCTCTAGTCTCTGGGATAGCTTCAAGTTTTTCGAACTTACAGAGATAATGCGACAGCGAGATGACCAAGCTTTTGCAACCGCACTTAATAACATGGCATAGGCCGAAATGACGTCAGAAGATAGTCAATTGCTTAGGAGCTGAATAGTTGACGGCAGTCAAGCCCCCAGAGATGCGATCCACTTATTTTATAGCAATAGAGAGACAGATAAGTACAATAGGGAGAAGCTATCATCGATAATGACTCCAGAATATACTTCAATAGCTTTAGACTGCATCAAAGCCGAACATCTTAACCCAGAAACCAAAAGCAAATATCTGGAGTCTGTTAAGAGTTTCAAAACTTCGAATACACAAGGTTTGTGTACTTCATTGGTCCTTAAAACCACGGCTAAATACATGATGACAGTCAATGTAGATACATCAGATGGTCTAGTTAACGGAGCCACTGGTGATTTAATGCAGGTAGATCTCAGCTCCTCCAATACCCCCGAACTTCTTTGGACACATTTTCTTGAGGAAAGCGTAGGAGTTAACGCTCGGTCGAAACGCAGCCATAGTAACGAATCTTCATGGACCCCAATTCAGAAAAAAACGAACAAGTTACTATCGACCGAAAACAGTTTCCGGTTGTAGCTGCAGAAGCTATAACTATTCATAAGAGTCAGGGAGCTACATACAGCAAAGTGGTCGTCCACACTTCATCCAACATGCAAAGAGAGGCGTTGTATGTAGCTTGCAGTAGGGCCACCAGTGCGAACGGACTTTACATCGTTGGACCATTCATTCCTCCGAAACCCAAGCGGGACTGTCCTGTCGCGAAGGAGATGGAGAACTTACGTTCTGCCAAATCACTTCAAACCCACTTCGATTGTTTACTCAATCCGTCCGACCTCAATATTTTCTTCCATAATACGGAAAGCTTGCATTGCCATTTTAGCGATGTCTGTTCTGATCAGTTAATGCTCAATTCTTCTTTTTTGTGCTTCGTTGAGGCTTCCACTTACTCAAATGAAGCTTATAATATTCCTGGCTATTCCACTGCAGTGCGGTTAGATTGCCCTTCCGTAGCCAGCGGAAGTAGACAGAAAATTGGCATTCTAATATTTGTTAGGAATGAACTTTTAGATCATTGTAGTAATTTTGAAAGTTGTCGATTTTACGCAAATTCCGGAAACTTAGCATCTCCAGTGTTCGAGTATGCTTTGTTTAAGTACAAGTCTGTAGGTGTTGTTGTTATTTATAGAACCCCCGCGTATCCGTTGCCAAAGTTCAAAGCAGAATTTGAGGACTTATTTCAGAGAAATCAGCTTTTAGATAGAAATTGTTTAGTGTTAGGAGATTTTAATTTATGTCTTCATAATCTTTCTGGCTGCTGTAAGGAAATTTATGAATTCCTTTCAGAAAGGAATTGTAGGTCATTGTTAGGCTTGGACTCGTCCACAACCAATTGCGATACGCATATTGACTGGGCGTTTTCAAACATTTCCGATAGCAGGGCCACCGCGCGCACCTTTGAGACTGTCTATAGTTATCATAGTGGAATTCTAGTTAATGTTAGGGAGGCAGAAGATTAGATTTGGATAGGTTTGGATAGGTCAGCGATCCGCCCCCCGCACGAACCGTAAGCCCGTACGGACCGGCAGGAACCTGCAGGGGACGCGTATTCTAAATTATATATTACTTTTAACTTTAATCTTTTATTTAGTTTAATCTCTTTTTTTCGTTTTTTTATCCGTTTTTCGTTTTATTATTTTGTTAAGTTTATATTACGTATATTTATTTGTAATAATTTTTACGTCTTTAGGTATTCATTTTAGGATAGATTATTTCTACGTATTTAGGTATTCATTTGAGTATAGATATTTTTTTTGAAGGATTGGAATCCTATTTTTAAATTTTTTGGGGAATATGGAGCTTAAAAATGCCTTTAAAAGCAGCTCAAGTCGACTCGTAGGTCCCCAAGATTATATTTTGGCTAGAGTGACCCCATTGCATCGCGATGGCCTCCCCGTGGTGTTTCCTGGGTACCAATTTAATGTATTTAATGTATTAAATTGGTAGCTAATTCGAGCGGCGTTTACGTATCAAATATGTACATATATTATATAAGTAACATACAAGTAAATTACATATACCTACATATACACATATACTAACTGAGTAACGGGTATAAAGTAGAGCCGCGGCCATAGCCGCAGCTCACAACGTTCCCTCTCGTTTGTTTTGTTGAGGGTAGGTTTGATTCAAACAGCAAATTGGGTATAGGAGTTGAGCGTAGTGCTCCAAGGGATATGCGAATTGCGGCGTTAAATAAAGGTTTAAGTTTATTAATAGTTGATTTAGGGGCGTGGCCGCAGATAAAAAGAGCATAATCTATTTTTGATATTGGGATTGCTTTAGTATATTTATATTTATATATATATTAATATTTAAAAGTGTGTGTGTGTGTTAAAATTTAGTTTATGGCTTGATATTCATTTAATGACGTTAAGTTTCTTATTTAAGGCTTGTTGAATTTGTTTTATGTGTGAGTCCCATCTGTATTTATTGTTTATTGTTAATCCTAAGATTTTTAGGCTAGTGACTGAGAGGATCGGGGTATTGTTGCACGATATGTTGCAGGCTCAGTTCTGCTTTCGGCAAATGAGGAGGTGTTGGCATTTTTGTAGGGATAGTGATGCTCCATAGTGAGCACCATTATTGAATGTTAGAGAAGAGGTTGTCTAGGTTGTATGTTTGGTTTGTTTGTCTATTAAGACGAATAATTAGGAAAAAATCGTCGGTGTAAGCGCTGAATTGTATTTCTTTTTGCAGGCTGATGATGTGTGAGAGTTTGTTGTAGGCAATCAAGAAAAGAATGACCGATATTGGTGATCCTTGGGGGATACCATTGTAGAGTGGATATGGGCAGCTTATTAAATTTTTAACTTTTGTTCTTATTTTCCTGTTAGACATAAAGTTTTTAACGAAGTTTGCTATTTTTGGTCCAACTTTCCAGGTGTTTAGCTGGTCAATCATGGTGTGCACTCCAACTCTGTCGAAAGCCTTTGAGAAGTCAAGGGCAATGACAGATGTGTGCTTTTTGGATCTCAGCGACCTGGTTATCAGGTGGTCTGCGAGGAACAGACCGTCTGCAACCGATTTGCCGTGCTTAAATCCTGATTGGTTGGGATGGATAAAGTTATTTTGTGTTACAAACCACCATAGGCGTTTGGCTATTATTTTTTCTAATGTTTTTGATAGGCAGCAGTTTAATGAGATCGGTCTATAGTTGGCTATTATAGTTTTATTTAAGCTGGGCTTTAGTATGGGGATGACTAAGTTGGTTTAGTAGGATTGCGGGATGAAGTTGTTGAAAATAATATTATATAGGTTAGTGATTTTTGTTTTAAGTACGTAGGAGGTGTTTTTTATCATAGGGTACGATATTCGGTTAAGGCCAGGAGTTGTTCCTTTAAGGGAGTGTAATGCAGATAGTAGTTATATTTGTGTAATATCTGATTCTATAGTTTGTGCTGTCGAACAGGGTATAAAGGTTGTTGAGTCTGAGTATTTGTTGGCAGTGAAGTTTTGGTTAAAGTTTTCGTCTTTGGAGTGGTCTGGACAGTGTTGAGCAAAAAGATGAGCTATGTGGATTGTTTCTGTCGTGAGTAAGTTGTTGGTTGTATCTGTGATACAATGTATGGTTTTAGTGATGTTGCCCAGATTTTGTCTGAGGGGGTATTGGGGTCGATTTTGGACGTGAAATCTGTCATGGCTTTAGTTTTTGATAATTTTAGCTCTCTTCGGAAGAGTGCGTTAGCTCATTTATATTTAAGGAGATTTTTGGTGCTGTTGAAGCGTTTGAAGTTCTGCCAGGTTTTAAATTTATTTGCCCTTAGTTTGGTCAGGGCTTTATTCTATCAGGGGGTGTTTTTGCTGAAGCGATGTGGGGTTGTCTGTGGTATACTGTGGTGTGCGGCTTGTACAATTATTTTGTTTATGATTGCGGCTTCTTTATTGATGTTCGTGCTTTTGGGTATAAGTTCACTTAAATCATTAGTTATTTATTTATTTATCTTAGAGTTACGACTAATTAAAATTAGTCTAAACTAAATTTGTATTAAAGCGCTGGCTGCTTGGGCCTTTGGCTTGGCTTGTGTGTACATATATATTGTTGGGATAATATGCGTGTATTTTATTTAATATAGAAAAATAATGTTTATACTTCGGAGTTTTCTTACAGACTTCCTAATGATACCCAACATGATCGTTATCGAAACTTAAAAAGTGTTACCAAATTGTTCAACTTAAATAATCAAAATAGCAATTATTTTTCAACACCTCTTCTCAACACAAATTTAATCTTAATACAATTTTATGTCAAGCCCATCATTTTTTTTTTTTTTTTTTTTTCTTCTTTAGGACGTTGATATGCAATGACTGCACCATCAAGTGGCCCAAGCGACACCAGCCGATGGCTGTTACGCGCGGATCCCAGGCAAGAATGCAGCCCACCTCCCGCCCAACCAACCGAGGGGCGCTGCCGCATAACGCGCGACTCGTAAACCGAACCGATCGCGGACATGCAGGAAAGATAGGTGTTAGACTAGTGTTCGAGGAAAAGTAGAACTAATCTAACTAAAGAAACGAAGTAATTACTAATTACGGGAAAGATGTAGGAGTATCAGTAATTTAAGACTAGGAAGGGAGTTAGTGGTAGATATAATATGGTAGAGGGAATTATAATCCGAGCATAGGACCCTAAATGGTTCATGCAAGGAGTAATTCGATCTACAAAGCGGAAGAAACAAGGGTGTATAGTTCCTAGTGCTTCTAATAGGAATCGTGAAGTTTATGCGGCTCAACAGGTCAGGGCTATCTACGTCACCCTTGATCAAGTTGTGCACAAAAATCACGCCAAGCATTTTCCTACGATTAGCTAAGGTTGAAAGGTTTATTAAGAGCAATCTATTAGAGTAAGACGGCAGTCTCACACTTGCATCCCAGCTGAGGCCGCGAAGAGCAAAAAGTAAAAAGTTTTTCTGAACTGATTCTATACGGTCTTGGTGTACGTTGTACTGAGGGCACCATACACAAGAGCCGTATTCTTAAATCGGACGAACCAGAGAGGTGTAGAGAGTCTTTGTTATATAGGGGTCGTCAAATTCCTTTGACCACCTCTTTATAAACCCAAGCACGCCCATGGCCTTATTCACCATGGTGGAAATGTGTTCTGAAAACTTTAACTTGTCTAACAATTTTACATGTTTGTGCTTGCACAAATTCTTTGTGCAAATATCTGCAATCATATTTGCTGTTTCTACATATTTTAAGAAAATATCATTTTTATTTTTATAAAATGATATCTTATGTCGATATGCTTGCTTCTTGCGTGGTACATGTGATTCTTAGCCAAATGCTGTACGCTTAAATTATCGCCGTAGATGCATAATCGCCGATCGCTCGGAAAACAGCCAATCTCTTTAATGAGCCTTCTTAGATAAACAGTCTCTTTTAAAGCTGCCGCCAGCGCCATGTATTCCGCCTCAGTGCTGCTAAGTGCCACAGTAGCTTGCTTATGCGACTCCCAAGAAAAAGCAAGGAAGAACATGTAACCAGTGAACGACTTTCTATCTGGTATGTTGCCTCCCCAGTCTGCATCAGTGTATCCCACTATGGAAGTTCCAGATTTGATGTATCGCAGCTTCCGATCTTTTGTTCCATCCAAATATCGCAGGATGTGCTTTGCTCCCGTGTCATGCTGGACCATGGGCCTCTTGTTCATCTGCGATAGTTTGCAAACGGAATGCAAAATATCAGGCCGTGTACAAACGGCCAAGTACATCAAACTGCCTATGAGAGCTTGATATTTCGTTGCGTCGACTAGCTTTGAGTTTTCCGAAGATGTTAACGGATACCCCGCATTCAGTGGTGTTGCAGCTGTCCTGCAATTAGTAATGTCGTACTGGTGCAGCAATGCTTCAATGTATTTTGTTTGACACACAAACAAGTCTCCAGTTTCTTCGGGACGCTATACTTCAAAGCCTAGAAAGTTTCTTACTTTCCCGTTGTCAACTGACTTGAACTGCTCTCCAATGTATTGTCTGATTGCATACATGTCGTCTTTGCTCTTGCTTGCTATTAAAATGTCATCTACGTATACTGCAACGAGATTAATACGATCATTGATATACATAACATACAAGCAGGGCTCAGTGCTGCATGGAACAAAACCAAAACTTTGAAGCGCTCCATCCAGCACAGCATTCCATTCTCTGCCGGATTTCTTCAAACCGTAAATGGCTCTCTTAAGTTGAGCTACACGATTGGGATATCTCTTGCTGACGAACATTTTAGGTTGCTTCATGTAAATTTCGTCACTCAGAGTGCCATTCAAGTAAGCTGTGCACACGTCCATTTGGTGCATATGCAACTCGAGTTGCGCTGCCAGTGCGATAACCATACGAATCGTTGCATAACGTACTACTGGCGAATATGATTCTTCATAGTTGATGCCGTACTGCTGACTGCAACCTTTTCCAACCAACCGTCCCTTGAACCGATCGATATTGCCATCAGGTGCGGTCTTGACATTGAACACACATTGAACACCCACTTACATCCGATAGCTCTCTTGCCCGGGGGAAGGTCTACCAATGACCAGGCTTTGCGAACCATCAGCGAGTTGTACTCGATCTGCATAGCTGCCCTCCATTCATCTAAAAACTTGCCACTTAGTACTGCTTCCAGGGTATTGGAAATTATAACCTCTTCTTTTGCCTGCACGACGTTAAGTCTATTTTTTTTGCTTTGATGGTCTGCCTGGCGCACCTGTGCGGAGAATACGGGGTCTTCCAGGTCTGTATATGGGGGTGACCTCATCATCACCGCTCTCGTCAGGGCAGCTTTCCTGTTGATCCACATCGCTAGTAGCGTCTTCATAATCTCTTTGTGGTGAAATGAGTGGTGCCTGCTCGGCACCCGGTGAAACATTCTCATTTATTTCAAGACCAATATCTTTGCTTTTGAACTGACTTACATTTTTCTGAGCCACACAAGAAAAATCTATGCTGCTGCCTTTCCCCATTAACACATTCTCATCGAATCTGACATCTCGTTTTATAACGACCTTGTTCAGCTCTTTGTCATATAGCCTGTAACCTTGAGTTTCTGTGCTATAGCCCACGAATATGTATTCTCTTCCCTTTGCCTCGAATTTGCACTTCTGCGTCTTATCCAGGCCTATAGCCAGACATCCAAATGTCTTGAAATATAATACTTAACCATTGGCTTTCTCTTGAACCACATCTCATACGGTGTAGTATCATTCAGCGTCCTCGTGGACATGCGATTTTTTATATATCCTGCACTTGAGCATGCTTCCGCCCAAAAACCCTCTTCCAGACCTGAATGAACCAACATCGCTCGGGCCATCTCGACTATGGTACGATTATAGCGTTCTGCGACACCATTCTGTTGTGACGTATGAGGCACCGTAAACTGCCGTGCTATACCCTGATTACGCAGATATATATCGAACTCGTTGTTTTTATATTTTCCGCCGTTGTCGCTTCTCAATGTCTTTATTTCAAGCCCCGTTTTCTATTCGACTAACGACTGATATGTTTTAAAATGTTCGAATACTTCACTCTTGCTAATCATAAACATCACCATTGCGTATCTGGAATTGTCATCGATAAATGTCACAAAATATCGCGATCCACCGATCGATTCAACATTAAATGGCCCACACACGTCTGAATGGCTTGTTTCCAAAAGTTGTTCCGCACGGTAACTTGCCTCTGTAAAAGGTTTTGAGCAATTTTTGCTTTTCATACATGACACACACGTAACGTTTACCGCCGGGCTCCATTTTTCTATACCACAAACAATTCCATTTTACATATGTGTACTTTGTATATTAATGTGACCTAAACGATTATGCCAGTTCATTATGTTTTCGACACACGAAACATAAACCGATTCACATTTATTTGTGAACATATATAATCCGTTTTCTTTAATAGCAACCGTGATAGTTTCATTTATGTCCGATATTTTGAATGTTGCACATTTCTTAACAAAATTAATTCTCAAACCATTTTCTGTGACTTTTGCAACTGAGAAAAAGTTTGTCTGCAATTCTGGTACGTACAAAACGTCTTTTAAATTGAATTTTGATGTATTTGTTTTTATGCGCACTGTACCAATACCTGTCGCCTTAAGTGATTTATTGCCCGCCACTAGCACTCTTTGTTGTGACTTACGAAAATCGGTAAATACTTCACGATTACTACACATATGCGAGGTGGCGCTACTGTCCACACACCATTCTTTACGACTTACAATGTTGTCGCTCGAAAAAAACGCGACGCTTGGCGACACACACACAAATGATCGTTCAATTTGTTTATTTTCATGCTTTTGCTTGTCTTTTTCGCATTTTTGTCCCTAGCCTTTCGCGGACGACATATTGCTTCAAAGTGGCCTCGCTTACCGGACTCGAAACATTTACCGTTGTTTCTTTTCTGTTCTTTCGCTATGTATGCTTGCTGTACAAGATTTTCTCCACTGCTTTGATTTTTACGTTCTGCCTCTTCTAGAAGCTTATTTCGCAGCACATCAAACTTGGGCAACTCATCCATGATCTCCATTGCAATTACAAAATGTTCATATAATTTTGGCAAACTGGACGACAATATTATTACGGTAATCTCGTCACCTAGAGAAATGCCCACTTCACTTAATTTGCCGATCACGCTTTCAAATTCGTTTATGTATTCTACTACACTCTTGTCCTGAAATACTCAATAGAGTTTTATATAGCGCCACTTTCCGAGCCGGCCCCTTTGGCTCGTGAATTTCCTTTAACTTTAGCCATGCTTCAGCCGCTGTGCTGCAGTTTTTAATATAATTTAACTGTGTTGGTTTCACAGACAATGTTTCATCTTTTCGTCTGTCTTTACCCAGATGGCACTGTCTGCTTCAGGCTTCACCTCTGCACCACTCACTATTTTCCATGATTCCGCATGTATTAAAATACTGCGCATTTGGACACACCAAATGTCATAGTTTTCTTCGTCTAATTTTTCAATTGAATACAAATTGTTCTCCATTTTGCGTTCTTGTATAAATCGACAGACGAATTAATATTTAGGACACACCGACTAGTCTCTCCGACCTTTTTCTATTTTAAACCGCCTGGGCCCATAACCTTTGTTGGAATAATATGCGTGTATTTTTTTAACATAGAATAATAATGTTTATACTTCTTTTTTTTTGGCTTTAACCATCCGATAGATGATTTGTGTTTTGGTCGCAACTAAGAAGTTGCATTGACCAGACACTTGTAGTAAATGAGCAGGTTTCCAGATTGCTCAAGGTGTTCACTCAAAAACTTTAAAAGCTTTTTCTCCTTTCTTTTCGTTTTGCTGTTTATTTTTTATTTATTTTTATTATTATTAATTTTATTTTATTTTATTTTTATTTTTTATATTGCTTTTATATTTTATCTTCCTTTTGATTTAGTTACTTTTTTAATATATATTTTTATTTTATTTATTTATTTTTTGTTTATTATAATTTTTTTTGGTCAATTTTAATTATTGTTATTTTTTATCTTTTTCCTTTGGGTTTTCTTTTTTTTTGTTTTTTTGTTTTGTTTATTTATTTTTTTTTTTTAAGAGTAAAGATCTGAAACAAGTAGAATAAAGAGGATAGAATATTTTCTTAGAATAGAATAGAACAGAATGGGATATAAAATAATAGAAACGGAAAGTAAGAAATAGAGAAAAACGTAGATTAGTAGAAGACTTCCGTTGGTAGAGCTTATGCGTGGGTTTGTGGCTGTCGAAAGGTGGTAAAAGGAAAAGTCAGCTGCACTTATAAATTTGGCAAGCTTCCAAAATGTAGAGGTTCTTTTTTTAAGAGAATTTGATCTAAATTTTGGTGGTATTTATATATTTTACAATTTTTCCTGATATTAGTAAGTTTTTGGCAATTAAATATGAGATGTCCAGCTGATTCTACTACATTACATGTTTCACATATATTTGTATCGCATGCTTTGATGCGATGCAGGAAAACCTTGTCATACGTGTGGTCTGTCATTAGTGTATTTATAACGTTTATGCTTTTTTCTTTCCATTTTAGATTGTGATGCCATGGTTTTTTTGGTAAATTCGGAAAATATTTAAAAAGTGTCGAGCCTCTAGCCTGGCATTTGCTTATATAATCATCGTTCCAGTCTTCCATTATTTTATTATTTATTTCTCTTAATGCTCCCTTTACGCTAAATTTTACACATACATATTCTCCTCTATTTACAGCTTTTTCCGCTAAACTGTCAGCTTTTTGATTTATATAGATTCCTTTGTGACCTGGAAACCATAAAATGTTCAAAAAATCTACTTCTGAGTGTTCAATTATGTCATGGATTTCTTTTATTGAATATGAGTCTGTATTTTTCTTACTTACTAATTTTATCTCACCTAATCCATCACACATAGTTACAGTTTTTTTTGTATTTTTCTTTTTTAACTATATCACATGCTAGTTTGATTTCAACTTGCTCTGCCCCCACCGATGATAATGGTATTTCCGTTTTGTACATGTGTGTTTTCCTACTCGGTATTTCGAAAATTCCTATAACACTGCCATTTGTGGTGACAGATGCATCTGTGGAGATTATATTCCATCTTTTTGTTTTATATTTACTTAGAATTTCATTAAACCTGGCTCTAATTTTTTCGTCAGCATATTCATTTTTATTTTGTTTTAAAAGTTTTTCTTTTATATTAATTTATTCGCTAGCTTTGTAATTGTAACTGATACTCGTGTTACTAAAAAATATCTAAATTCTCTTAAAGTTGAGGTATAGCTTGTATTAGCTTCAGTCTTTAACAATCATTCAAAGAACTCATGGTTGAAAATTTTTATTTTAAACAGTTCTTTGACTGTAAGCCATTTTGCCCTAAAAGACGGTGGCATTACTCCAGCTAACGTAAAGATTTCAAGTTTGCTCGTGTCAGGAGGTACCCCTACACATCTTCTTAGCAACCGCGCCTGTGCTATGTACATATCCTTTGTTGCACCTATTCTCATATCTGCAAAAGTGGTCATGGCATATTCTTTTTTCGTTCGTAAAAAGGATTTGAAAATATTTGTGCTTACTCTAGGTTTTAGTCCAGATTTTATTGTCGTTGCTAGCTGTATAATTCTTGCACTTTGTCTTGAGACTTTTTTTACTTCTTTTATATGAGTTATGTTTGACATATTGGCATTTATAACTCTGCCCAGAAAGGTGATACTTTTCCTGCAATGTATGTCTATGTTGTCAACTTTAATACATATAGGTTGCTTTTTTCCTTACCCATATTCAAAACCGCAGACTTACTTGGATTAAAACTAAAACCTAAATCCTTACATAGTAAATTAAAGTCGTTAATTTTACTTTGGAGATTTTCAGTGGCTGTTTTTAAATCATATCCCAGGGAAATAATTGTAAAATCGTCAGCAAATTGCAGAACATGAGTTTTGCTGTCGTTTATTTGATTTAACCTTTTTGTATACATATTGAACAGTAAAGGTGACAGTCGCATCTCCTATCTTTAGCATCCTTTTAGACATAAAATTTAGGACCCAGTCCGTAAAAACCTTTAGAAAGTTTTCGGATTCCAGAATGGCTTTTAAAAAGTTAAAATTTACACAGTTTTATGTATTATTTAAATTTAGTATCATCAGTACCACTGATTTTTTTCACCGTGTTCATCAAGTCGTTTATACACATAGCCGCAGACTTGTTTTTCTGGTAGGCAATGACTTATAGTGGAGTATTTTGTTGTCATTTATATATTGTTCTAGCCTAACCTTAATCATACTGTTTATTGTTATTGCTATCACTCATATAAGCGAAATTGGTCTGAAATTTTTAATGTTGGTCAAGTCTCTATTTTTTTTTGGTATTGGGGTCACTTTGATTACTCGCCATTCAGCAGGAATATCACAGTTTTTCACTTTGGCATTATAAAAATGTACTAACTCTTTCTTTAAACCAGGCTTTAAAGCATTTAGCATATCATGAGTGATTTGGTCTATCCCACCAGCAGTTTTTTTACCCTTACCTAAAACTACATCAAGGTCATTTAGACTAAATTTTGGATTTATGTATATTATCTTTTTTCCCACAGTTGACTTTCAACTTCCTTAGCTTCACTTGGTATCTGCTCTTCAAGATATTCTAAATATTTATTTGCTTGCTTAATGTCAAAAAATTCCTGTCTCTCTTGCTCACAATTCTTAATGTTTTTTAGAAAACGCCACCATTCTTTTGTACTCGACTTTACATTTAACTCAGTTATCCTTATGTTGAGCTTCAGTGAACTTCTTGAAAAGGGTCTTTAAACTATTATCCCACCAATGTTTTGGAGTACGACTTTCTTTTATTTTATACGTGGCAGATTTAATTCCTTTGTTTATATCTTTAGTCAAGGTTTCAATGTCCTTACATGTATCAATTTTTTTATGTTGGTCATAAGCCTGCTTTTCGAGAGAAACATACTTGGCTTGCCTAAAGTGTTTAAAATTTCAAAACTAATTGGGTGGTGATGACTTCCACTTAGGAAAAAGCTATTACACTTCCACTTCTTTATCACACATCCTTTTGCAAAGGTTAGATCTAGCTCCAATCCAGTTGTGGAATCTATGTATGTTCCTTTGGAAGGTTTTACTGCCATCATTTGCTAGTCTAAAACTAGCACTCTCCAGTTTTTCTTTCAAATAACTTCCTTTGCCATTTGTCGTTCTATCCCCAAAAGGCCTTACTTTTGGCATTAATATCACCAGCAAGAATTACCTTTTCCGAGTTGTCTAAATGCTATAGCTGAGCTCCACCATAGCCATCATCCCTATGTGTTTCTATGAGATCAAAATTTGCTTTTTTTTCCTAAAGCTAAGGTCATGAGAAAACACTTCTGAAAGTATTACTACGTCAAAACTGTTTGAATTTAAGAAAAATCCTAGGTCATTTTTATTGGCTTTCAATGATTGAATATTTAGCTGAAGTATTTTCATTCCCATTACAAAATATTCATCTCTTTAGTTATATCTTGACTTGAAGGGTCCTTATTTCCTAGATTTTCTTTTTGTTTTTGTGTTACTTTTTTTTAAATTGTTCAATTTCATTGTTCATTGGTAATCCGTTCATCTGCCTGAGTATTTAAATTACTCGTTCTATCGTTTCATTTTCAACACCCATTTTCGGTGGAAAAATAGGAGTATGGTCACTTAAGTCATTGGTATAGGGCTCAAGCCGAAAATGCGGTATTTGTTTTGGAATTCTTGGTTTTTCAATTAGTCTACTAGCATAACTGTGCTTTTTTAACACTTCGTTTAATTTGTTGTCTTTGTTTTGCCATTCATGAAAGCTTTTGTTAAGTTCTGTGAAATTTTTGTCACAATTTGTCAAATTTTTGTAGTTTTGTTGCACTGAATATGTACTTAAGACTTCCCTATGCGCAATTTTTTTGTCATTATTTTTGTTATGTCTGTTTCTTTTTTCCATACAGGACATCTTTCCCTATCTCTACCTGTATGATCCCTCCCATTACACAGGATGCATTTTGAAATGTTACACAAGCCATCGCATTCTTACACACCACACTTATTGCATCTACCAGGTCCCAATCTTTCACAGTTGAAACATTGTCTAACCTTGGGGAAGTATTGGGTAACCCTCATCGAGCAAAACCCTCCGAAAATTGAAACCTATTCGGGAATATTCGACCCCTCAAAACCAATTTTAGCTGTCTCGGTTGACACTTATTTTATTTCCATTTTGTTTTCACCATCTATGAATCTTTTTCGTCTACATAATCTTTCCACTGACCTTACCTTTAAGTCCGTAATAATGTTTTCTTTAATTTCATCCTCAGAAAAACTAATAGGGACATCCCTAATTACACCAAAAGTTTCCACAAAGTTTCTTGGTAAGAAGGCTATAAATTTCATTTTTTTTAATTCCTCATTTTTCACTAGTTTATTGGGACCACTTGCCTTTGTAAAATATATTTTATATAAGGTAGCCGCTAGAGCCACAATTTCTTTAAGACCTGTGATTTTCAGGTGCCTTAGTTTTGCTGGACAGATTTTCGCTGCCGTAGCAAGGGAAGTTTTTTGTACCGTAAAGTAAAAACGCAACCGTTCATATGTAAGGTTTATTTGTGTCTAAATACAATGCTCTGCTCGCAGGCAGATAGAGACCGAAAAGAAGGAAAGACAAAAAGGAGATAAGAGAACGTCGTCTCGTCACGTCTCTCACTCATACGATTACATTTTCCTATGTATGTCAATACATACGTGCATTGCTAGAGATGATCATTTTTCAACACCCTTCCTCAATGCGTGCATGTTTACAAATTCCATTTAATTCAATTTAAACTTAACAATTTTGTAAATTCGACATGACTTCTCTTAGGGAGATTCTTGGTCAAGATATCTGCAATCATATCTGTTGTACTAGCATACTTTAAGTTAACTTGACCTTCTTCTACAACCTGACGTACAAAGTGATATCTTATATCAATATGCTTGGTCCTTGAATGATTAACTGGGTTCCTAGCCAGCTCTTGTGCGCTCAAATTATCGCCATATAAAGTAGTCGAGGTAGCTTCGTCCCCACAACCGATTTTGATGATTAAGCGACGTAAGAATATGGACTCCTTACACGCAGCCGACAGTGCCATATATTCTGCCTCCGTGCTGCTAAGTGCCACGCTGCGTTGTTTCTCGGATCGCCAAGAAATTGGGCCTGCCAAAAAATAAACATATCCGAACATATTAGTTGGATCGCCGCCCCAATCTGCATCCACATATCCAGTAAGTGGCTGATGACAACCTTTGTAGTGTAGTTTGAAATTCATCGTCGCTTCCAAGTACCTTCAAACGTGTTTCACACCAGCCAGATGCTCTGTGTGCGGATCTTTGTTCCTCTGGGCCAACTTTGCAACAGAATGCAGAATGTCTGGTCTGGTTGTGAGTGCCAGCCACATCAGCTCACCAATCATGGATTGATAAATGACAAGATCAACCTTTTGACACTGCTCATTAGTACAATCCACCTGAAACCCCGCATCCAACGGAGTAGCCACTGGTCTACACTTGTCCATGTCGTGAGCTTGCAATAGTTCCTTGATGTATTGCGAGTGGTGATAGGCCCAAGTTCTGACAAATTCCTATAGAACCAGGGAGGCTTGGACGGTAAGGGTACAATAATCTCCGGAAAATAAGTATTAAGGGCAAAGTTTAAATGTTATAGAATGAGTTGACTATTACGTCAATATTCGGTAAGGAAAGAAGAATGGACCAAACGACGTTCGAGAGGTGAATGTTTAAATTGTCGAACTCAGTTTTGCGAAAACACTTCATCCAGTGAGGAGTCGAGGTAATGTTAACACAACTAGAACTGGTACACTCTAAAGTTATAGATAGCGTAGGATGGATCAGGAAGTGATAGTGGGGAGACTCTGGCAACTGTACATAGAGAAGCATCAATAACGAAAATAAGGTCGAGGAGTCTGTTCCTATTGTTTTTAATAAAATTAATTTGGGCGAGGGAAACATCCGTTAGCTCATTGATAAATTCGTTATGAGTACTAGGAAGCAATTGGTTAGCGTCATCGCAGGGCAGCCAAGAAAGAAGAGGTAAATTGAAATCACCCATGACCACAATCTGATCAGCACAACCTAACGAAGACACAACAGAATGGATAGTAGAAAGGTGCTTTGAGTAGACCTCAGCATCAGAATTGGGAGGAATATATGAGCAGGTGAGATAGATTCTTTCCATGCCAACACGAACTTTGACAAGAGAGAGCAAGAGAGAGCAAGAGGGAACGATGCTTTTCGAAATGGTTTTCCTCCTTTTCTAGTCATTTTCAATTAGACGTTTAGCTGCAGCTTGAAAGTGTCTGGGCCGGATTTATAGCTGCATTTGTCAGCTTTTCAGAACTGCAAATTTCTATAGAACTAAATATATAAAACTGAATGTGAAAAATAAAAGCTCTACCTTGAAAACAATATCTGATTTTTTTAAATTCTTTTTAAAAAACTGAACCATTAAAATTCGGAAACAACTGGCTACAGCGAGAGGAGAATATTAATCTGTTTGGTCACGATGGCTTTTGGATCGCCACTGGTCTTCGTGGTTAACTGGTACAGTTTTTCTACGGGTGAGAGTCTAGGATTATGAATGTAAATGGCTGTGAAGAGGTCCCAAAAAGTGGGCCAGCGAACAAAATCCCCCGCCATTGGAGTCCGGCTGTGCAGGAGGACGGAATACTGGGCTGGCCGATTGGACCGTAAGATCGTCTAGGCACCGTTCATAATCGTCATAGCACGTGTCGTACATGGTTTGGATCTCGAGTTGGGTGTCAGGATCCTCGTCAACCGACGCCATGGAACAGGCCTCGAATTCAGCATCCACTTTTGCCCACATGTTCTGCAAGCGGTCTCTACGGACCTGAGCGATAGCGGGGGATGGCGTGCTGATACCGGAAGCGGTAAAACGCTCTTTTAAACTGGTCAGCCTGCCGATAGCCGCTACCAATTTCGCACGTGCGGAGATGAATGTTGCTTGGGCCATTGGAGAATGCGTCGAGAGCTGATGGGGCTGGTAGGTGGAAGAGCTGGCACCTTGAGCGTGACTGGCGAAGGGAACAGGACCGATTTGCTCTTTGCCGCGGAACTCGTACTCGGTTTAGGCGTACCGGGTAACCTTATCGGTTTGGTCACAAAGGTAAGTGTTCCTGGAGCGGAACCACTGCGTGGTGTCCTACTACCTGGAGCGGGCATTGGAAAAATTTCTTGCTGTCCTCGTCACCAGGGGGCATGTTCTGACCTCACCCTCTGAGGACCAAGAAACGGAAGCGGAAGGGCCGGGCGGATGGACACGGAAAAAAGGACCCAACAACCCTTTGGTATTAATTTGTTGGCAAGTCGGAGGCGTTTGGGTATACTATGGCGATCAGGCACTAATATTGGCAGTCGGTGGCAAGTGACGACCAAAAATAATATACCCGCCGAAAGTAGGGTAGCGCGCCTACCACCACCGAAATCGATACACCCTCAAAATACAGGGTTGCGAGTCACTTTGGCCCTCCGTTATGCGTAAGAGCGGCGCCAATAACCTGCTCTCCCAACAAAACAACGCGCGCAACGGTGGAGAGGCGAACGCGACAAAAACGAAACGAAAAAAACGAAACGAAAGAAAGCACCGCTATTGCTGCTTGTATGTATGGATGTCGGTACGGGAGGAGTGTACTTATATAGACGCAAGAATATGCGGCTAATATGTATATATGTTTTTATGTATGCGGGTATGGATAAAGACGGGCAAGAATATGCAGTTAAATAGATGTATATACAGTGGCTCAAAGCTGAAACTATGCAGTGTCAAATAAAATGGTCGTTTTTGCTGGAAATCCTGTGATTCTGGGTGTTTTTCTCCAGCGCAGCCCACAAATTTTTAATAACATTTAAGTTTGGAGACTGGGCTGGGGGAATCATCAAGTGGGGACAGTTCCAGATAAGCCAGGACTGTCCTATTCCGGACGAATGTTTCGGGTCATTATCCTGGTAGAACCGGAAATCATGTCGGATTCCTAATTTCTCGGAGCTTTTTTTTTGTATGTATGCGGATATGCGAGCAAGAATAAGCAGTTAAATATAAAGGGATGTAGGAGCGGATTAGTACATATACATATATATATGCAGATGCAAGATTATGCAGTCAATATATAGATAAATATGTATGCGGATATGGACGAATGCGGACACGAATATGCAGTTCAATATATACGGATGTAGGTGCGCTTAAGTGCGGACTAGTACATATACATATATATATGCAGACGCAAGAATATGCAAACAATATATATGTATATATGTATGCGGATATGGACGAATGCGGACACGAATATGCAGATCAATACCGACGAATGTAGGTGCGTGTAGTTGCGGATTAGTGCATATATACATATATAGACGCAAGAATATGCAGCTAATATATATGTATATATATATATGCGGATCTGGACAGATGCGGACAAGAATATGCCGTTAAAACTGGTGTGTAGGTGTACTGAGTGGGGTACGTAGTGAGGAGGAGCGGAAATCGGAGGACGGACAGAATAAACGCTTGGCATTGGACGGAAAAAACCAAGATCGTACTTATCTTAATGGAGCGATCCGAACCGATCGCGGACATGCAGGAAAGATAGGTGTTAGACTAGTGTTCGAGGAAAAGTAGACCTAATCTAACTAAAGAAACGAAGTAATTACTAATTACGGGAAAGATGTAGGAGTATCAGTAATTTAAGACTAGGAAGGGAGTTAGTGTTAGATATAATATGGTAGAGGGAATTATAATCCGAGCATAGGACCCTAAATGGTTCATGCAAGGAGTAATTCGATCTACAAAGCGGAAGAAACAAGGGTGTATAGTTCCTAGTGCTTCTAATAGGAATCGTGAAGTTTATGCGGCTCAACAGGTCAGGGCTATCTACGTCACCCTTGATCAAGTTGTGCACAAAAATCACGCCAAGCATTTTCCTACGATTAGCTAAGGTTGGAAGGTTTATTAAGAGCAATCTATTAGAGTAAGACGGCAGTCTCACACTTGCATCCCAGCTGAGGCCGCGAAGAGCAAAAAGTAAAAAGTTTTTCTGAACTGATTCTATACGGTCTTGGTGTACGTTGTACTGAGGGCACCATACACAAGAGCCGTATTCTTAAATCGGACGAACCAGAGAGGTGTAGAGAGTCTTTGTTATATAGGGGTCGTCAAATTCCTTTGACCACCTCTTTATAAACCCAAGCACGCCCATGGCCTTATTCACCATGGTGGAAATGTGTTCTGAAAACTTTAACTTGTCTAACAATTTTACATGTTTGTGCTTGCACAAATTCTTTGTGCAAATATCTGCAATCATATTTGCTGTTTCTACATATTTTAAGAAAATATCATTTTTATTTTTATAAAATGATATCTTATGTCGATATGCTTGCTTCTTGCGTGGTACATGTGATTCTTAGCCAAATGCTGTACGCTTAAATTATCGCCATAGATGCATAATCGAAACATTCCGATCGCTCGGAAAACAGCCAATCTCTTTAATGAGCCTTCTTAGATAAACAGTCTCTTTTAAAGCTGCCGCCAGCGCCATGTATTCCGCCTCAGTGCTGCTAAGTGCCACAGTAGCTTGCTTATGCGACTCCCAAGAAAAAGCAAGGAAGAACATGTAACCAGTGAACGACTTTCTATCTGGTATGTTGCCTCCCCAGTCTGCATCAGTGTATCCCACTATGGAAGTTCCAGATTTGATGTATCGCAGCTTCCGATCTTTTGTTCCATCCAAATATCGCAGGATGTGCTTTGCTCCCGTGTCATGCTCGACCATGGGCCTCTTGTTCATCTGCGATAGTTTGCAAACGGAATGCAAAATATCAGGCCGTGTACAAACGGCCAAGTACATCAAACTGCCTATGAGAGCTTGATATTTCGTTGCGTCGACTAGCTTTGAGTTTTCCGAAGATGTTAACGGATACCCCGCATTCAGTGGTGTTGCAGCTGTCCTGCAATTAGTAATGTCGTACTGGTGCAGCAATGCTTCAATGTATTTTGTTTGACACACAAACAAGTCTCCAGTTTCTTCGGGACGCTATACTTCAAAGCTTAGAAAGTTTCTTACTTTCCCGTTGTCAACTGACTTGAACTGCTCTCCAATGTATTGTCTGATTGCATACATGTCGTCTTTGCTCTTGCTTGCTATTAAAATGTCATCTACGTATACTGCAACGAGATTAATACGATCATTGATATACATAACATACAAGCAGGGCTCAGTGCTGCATGGAACAAAACCAAAACTTTGAAGCGCTCCATCCAGCACAGCATTCCATTCTCTGCCGGATTTCTTCAAACCGTAAATGGCTCTCTTAAGTTGAGCTACACGATTGGGATATCTCTTGCTGACGAACATTTTAGGTTGCTTCATGTAAATTTCGTCACTCAGAGTGCCATTCAAGTAAGCTGTGCACACGTCCATTTGGTGCATATGCAACTCGAGTTGCGCTGCCAGTGCGATAACCATACGAATCGTTGCATAACGTACTACTGGCGAATATGATTCTTCATAGTTGATGCCGTACTGCTGACTGCAACCTTTTCCAACCAACCGTCCCTTGAACCGATCGATATTGCCATCAGGTGCGGTCTTGACATTGAACACACATTGAACACCCACTTACATCCGATAGCTCTCTTGCCCGGGGGAAGGTCTACCAATGACCAGGCTTTGCGAACCATCAGCGAGTTGTACTCGACCTGCATAGCTGCCCTCCATTCATCTGAAAACTTGCCACTTAGTACCGCTTCCAGGGTATTGGGAATTATAACCTCTTCTTTTGCCTGCACGACGTTAAGTCTATTTTTTTGCTTTGATGGTCTGCCTGGCGCACCTGTGCGGAGAATACGGGGTCTTCCAGGTCCGTATATGGGGGTGACCTCATCATCACCGCTCTCGTCAGGGCAGCTTTCCTGTTGATCCACATCGCTAGTAGCGTCTTCATAATCTCTTTGTGGTGAAATGAGTGGTGCCTGCTCGGCACCCGGTGAAACATTCTCATTTATTTCAAGACCAATATCTTTGCTTTTGAACTGACTTACATTTTTCTGAGCCACACAAGAAAAATCTATGCTGCTGCCTTTCCCCATTAACACATTCTCATCGAATCTGACATCTCGTTTTATAACGACCTTGTTCAGCTCTTTGTCATATAGCCTGTAACCTTGAGTTTCTGTGCTATAGCCCACGAATATGTATTCTCTTCCCTTTGCCTCGAATTTGCACTTCTGCGTCTTATCCAGGCCTATAGCCAGACATCCAAATGTCTTGAAATATAATACTTAACCATTGGCTTTCTCTTGAACCACATCTCATACGGTGTAGTATCATTCAGCGTCCTCGTGGACATGCGATTTTTTATATATCCTGCACTCGAGCATGCTTCCGCCCAAAAACCCTCTTCCAGACCTGAATGAACCAACATCGCTCGGGCCATCTCGACTATGGTACGATTATAGCGTTCTGCGACACCATTCTGTTGTGACGTATGAGGCACCGTAAACTGCCGTGCTATACCCTGATTACGCAGATATATATCGAACTCGTTGTTTTTATATTTTCCGCCGTTGTCGCTTCTCAATGTCTTTATTTCAAGCCCCGTTTTCTATTCGACTAACGACTGATATGTTTTAAAATGTTCGAATACTTCACTCTTGCTCATCATAAACATCACCATTGCGTATCTGGAATTGTCATCGATAAATGTCACAAAATATCGCGATCCACCGATCGATTCAACATTAAATGGCCCACACACGTCTGAATGGCTTGTTTCCAAAAGTTGTTCCGCACGGTAACTTGCCTCTGTAAAAGGTTTTGAGCAAATTTTGCTTTTCATACATGACACACACGTAACGTTTACCGCCGGGCTCCATTTTTCTATACCACAAACAATTCCATTTTACATATGTGTACTTTGTATATTAATGTGACCTAAACGATTATGCCAGTTCATTATGTTTTCGACACACGAAACATAAACCGATTCACATTTATTTGTGAACATATATAATCCGTTTTCTTTAATAGCAACCGTGATAGTTTCATTTATGTCCGATATTTTGAATGTTGCACATTTCTTAACAAAATTAATTCTCAAACCATTTTCTGTGACTTTTGCAACTGAGAAAAAGTTTGTCTGCAATTCTGGTACGTACAAAACGTCTTTTAAATTGAATTTTGATGTATTTGTTTTTATGCGCACTGTACCAATACCTGTCGCCTTAAGTGATTTATTGCCCGCCACTAGCACTCTTTGTTGTGACTTACGAAAATCGGTAAATAGTTCACGATTACTACACATATGCGAGGTGGCGCTACTGTCCACACACCATTCTTTACGACTTACAATGTTGTCGCTCGAAAAAAACGCGACGCTTGGCGACACACACACAAATGATCGTTCAATTTGTTTATTTTCATGCTTTTGCTTGTCTTTTTCGCATTTTTGTCCCTAGCCTTTCGCGGACGACATATTGCTTCAAAGTGGCCTCGCTTACCGGACTCGAAACATTTACCGTTGTTTCTTTTCTGTTCTTTCGCTATGTATGCTTGCTGTACAAGATTTTCTTCACTGCTTTGATTTTTACGTTCTGCCTCTTCTAGAAGCTTATTTCGCAGCACATCAAACTTGGGCAACTCATCCATGATCTCCATTGCAATTACAAAATGTTCATATAATTTTGGCAAACTGGACGACAATATTATTACGGTAATCTCGTCACCTAGAGAAATGCCCACTTCACTTAATTTGCCGATCACGCTTTCAAATTCGTTTATGTATTCTACTACACTCTTGTCCTGAAATACTCAATAGAGTTTTATATAGCGCCACTTTCCGAGCCGGCCCCTTTGGCTCGTGAATTTCCTTTAACTTTAGCCATGCTTCAGCCGCTGTGCTGCAGTTTTTAATATAATTTAACTGTGTTGGTTTCACAGACAATGTTTCATCTTTTCGTCTGTCTTTACCCAGATGGCACTGTCTGCTTCAGGCTTCACCTCTGCACCACTCACTATTTTCCATGATTCCGCATGTATTAAAATACTGCGCATTTGGACACACCAAATGTCATAGTTTTCTTCGTCTAATTTTTCAATAGAATACAAATTGTTCTCCATTTTGCGTTCTTGTATAAATCGACAGACGAATTAATATTTAGGACACACCGACTAGTCTCTCCGACCTTTTTCTATTTTAAACCGCCTGGGCCCATAACCTTTGTTGGAATAATATGCGTGTATTTTTTTTAACATAGAATAATAATGAATATAATAATAATAATAATAATAATAATAATAATTTATACTTCTTTTTTTTTTGGCTTTAACCATCCGATAGATGATTTGTGTTTTGGTCGCAACTAAGAAGTTGCATTGACCAGACACTTGTAGTAAATGAGCAGGTTTCCAGATTGCTCAAGGTGTTCACTCAAAAACTTTAAAAGCTTTTTCTCCTTTCTTTTCGTTTTGCTGTTTATTTTTTATTTATTTTTATTATTATTAATTTTATTTTATTTTATTTTTATTTTTTATATTGCTTTTATATTTTATCTTCCTTTTGATTTAGTTACTTTTTTAATATATATTTTTATTTTATTTATTTATTTTTTGTTTATTATAATTTTTTTTTGGTCAATTTTAATTATTGTTATTTTTTATCTTTTTCCTTTGGTGTTTTCCTTTTTTGGTTTTTTGGTTTTGTTTATTTATTTTTTTTTTTTAAGAGTAAAGATCTGCAACAAGTAGAATAAAGAGGATAGAATATTTTCTTAGAATAGAATAGAACAGAATGGGATATAAAATAATAGAAACGGAAAGTAAGAAATAGAGAAAAACGTAGATTAGTAGAAGACTTCCGTTGGTAGAGCTTATGCGTGGGTTTGTGGCTGTCGAAAGGTGGTAAAAGGAAAAGTCAGCTGCACTTATAAATTTGGCAAGCTTCCTCAAATGTAGAGGTTCTTTTTTTAAGAGAATTTGATCTAAATTTTTGGTGGTATTTATATATTTTACAATTTTTCTTGATATTAGTAAGTTTTTGGCAATTAAATATGAGATGTCCAGCTGATTCTACTACATTACATGTTTCACATATATTTGTATCGCATGCTTTGATGCGATGCAGGAAAACCTTGTCATACGTGTGGTCTGTCATTAGTGTATTTATAACGTTTATGCTTTTTTCTTTCCATTTTAGATTGTGATGCCATGGTTTTTTTGGTAAATTCGAAAAATATTTAAAAAGTGTCGAGCCTCTAGCCTGGCATTTGCTTATATAATCATCGTTCCAGTCTTCCATTATTTTATTATTTATTTCTCTTAATGCTCCCTTTACGCTAAATTTTACACATACATATTCTCCTCTATTTACAGCTTTTTCCGCTAAACTGTCAGCTTTTTGATTTATATAGATTCCTTTGTGTCCTGGAAACCATAAAATGTTCAAAAAATCTACTTCTGAGTGTTCAATTATGTCATGGATTTCTTTTATTGAATATGAGTCTGTATTTTTCTTACTTACTAATTTTATCTCACCTAACCCATCACACATAATTACAGTTTTTTTTGTATTTTTCTTTTTTAACTATATCACATGCTAGTTTGATTTCAACTTGCTCAGCCCCCACCGATGATAATGGTATTTCCGTTTTGTACATGTGTGTTTTCCTACTCGGTATTTCGAAAATTCCTATAACACTGCCATTTGTGGTGACAGATGCATCTGTGGAGATTATATTCCATCTTTTTGTTTTATATTTACTTAGAATTTCATTAAACCTGGCTCCAATTTCTTCGTCAGCATATTCATTTTTATTTTGTTTTAAAAGTTTTTCTTTTATATTAATTTATTCGCTAGCTTTGTAATTGTAACTGATACTCGTGTTACTAAAAAATATCTAAATTCTCTTAAAGTTGAGGTATAGCTTGTATTAGCTTCAGTCTTTAACAATCATTCAAAGAACTCATGGTTGAAAATTTTTATTTTAAACAGTTCTTTGACTGTAAGCCATTTTGCCCTAAAAGACGGTGGCATTACTCCAGCTAACGTAAAGATTTCAAGTTTGCTCGTGTCAGGAGGTACCCCTACACATCTTCTTAGCAACCGCGCCTGTGCTATGTACATATCCTTTGTTGCACCTATTCTCATATCTGCAAAAGTGGTCATGGCATATTCTTTTTTCGTTCGTAAAAAGGATTTGAAAATATTTGTGCTTACTCTAGGTTTTAGTCCAGATTTTATTGTCGTTGCTAGCTGTATAATTCTTGCACTTTGTCTTGAGAATTTTTTTACTTCTTTTATATGAGTTATGTTTGACATATTGGCATTTATAACTCTGCCCAGAAAGGTGATACTTTTCCTGCAATGTATGTCTATGTTGTCAACTTTAATACATATAGGTTGCTTTTTTCCTTACCCATATTCAAAACCGCAGACTTACTTGGATTAAAACTAAAACCTAAATCCTTACATAGTAAATTAAAGTCGTTAATTTTACTTTGGAGATTTTCAGTGGCTGTTTTTAAATCATATCCCAGGGAAATAATTGTAAAATCGTCAGCAAATTGCAGAACATGAGTTTTGCTGTCGTTTATTTGATGTAACCTTTTTGTATACATATTGAACAGTAAAGGTGACAGTCGCATCTCCTATCTTTAGCATCCTTTTAGACATAAAATTTAGGACCCAGTCCGTAAAAACCTTTGGAAAGTTTTCCAGAATGGCTTTTAAAAAGTTAAAATTTACACAGTTTTATGCATTATTTAAATTTAGTATCATCAGTACCACTTATTTTTTTCACCGTGTTCATCAAGTCGTTTATACACATAGCCGCAGACTTGTTTTTCTGGTAGGCATATGATTTATAGTGGAGTATTTTGTTGTCATTTATATATTGTTCTAGCCTAACCTTAATCATACTGTTTATTGTTATTGCTATCACTCATATAAGAGAAATTGGTCTGAAATTTTTAATGTTGGTCAAGTCTCTATTTTTTTTTGGTATTGGGGTCACTTTGATTACTCGCCATTCAGCAGGAATATCACAGTTTTTCACTTTGGCATTATAAAAATGTACTAACTCTTTCTTTAAACCAGGCTTTAAAGCATTTAGCATATCATGAGTGATTTGGTCTATCCCACCAGCAGTTTTTTTACCCTTACCTAAAACTACATCAAGGTCATTTAGACTAAATTTTGGATTTATGTATATTATCTTTTTTTCCCACAGTTGACTTTCAACTTCCTTAGCTTCACTTGGTATCTGCTCTTCAAGATATTCTAAATATTTATTTGCTTGCTTAATGTCAAAAAATTCCTGTCTCTCTTGCTCACAATTCTTAATGTTTTTTAGAAAACGCCACCATTCTTTTGTACTCGACTTTACATTTAACTCAGTTATCCTTATGTTGAGCTTCAGTGAACTCCTTGAAAAGGGTCTTTAAACTATTATCCCACCAATGTTTTGGAGTACGACTTTCTTTTATTTTATACGTGGCAGATTTAATTCCTTTGTTTATATCTTTAGTCAAGGTTTCAATGTCCTTACATGTATCAATTTTTTTATGTTGGTCATAAGCCTGCTTTTCGAGAGAAACATACTTGGCTTGCCTAAAGTGTTTAAAATTTCAAAACTAATTGGGTGGTGATGACTTCCACTTAGGAAAAAGCTATTACACTTCCACTTCTTTATCACACATCCTTTTGCAAAGGTTAGATCTAGCTCCAATCCAGTTGTGGAATCTATGTATGTTCCTTTGGAAGGTTTTACTGCCATCATTTGCTAGTCTAAAACTAGCACTCTCCAGTTTTTCTTTCAAATAACTTCCTTTGCCATTTGTCGTTCTATCCCCAAAAGGCCTTACTTTTGGCATTAATATCACCAGCAAGAATTACCTTTTCCGAGTTGTCTAAATGCTATAGCTGAGCTCCACCATAGCCATCATCCCTATGTGTTTCTATGAGATCAAAATTTGCTTTTTTTTCCTAAAGCTAAGGTCATGAGAAAACACTTCTGAAAGTATTACTACGTCAAAACTGTTTGAATTTAAGAAAAATCCTAGGTCATTTTTATTGGCTTTCAATGATTGAATATTTAGCTGAAGTATTTTCATTCCCATTACAAAATATTCATCTCTTTAGTTATATCTTGACTTGAAGGGTCCTTATTTCCTAGATTTTCTTTTTGTTTTTGTGTTACTTTTTTTTAAATTTTTCAATTTCATTGTTCATTGGTAATCCGTTCATCTGCCTGAATATTTGAATTACTCGTTCTATCGTTTCATTTTCAACACCCTTTTTCGGTGGAAAAATAGGAGTATGGTCACTTAAGTCATTGGTATAGGGCTCAAGCCGAAAATGCGGTATTTGTTTTGGAATTCTTGGTTTTTCAATTAGTCTACTAGCATAACTGTGCTTTTTTAACACTTCGTTTAATTTGTTGTCTTTGTTTTGCCATTCATGAAAGCTTTTGTTAAGTTCTGTGAAATTTTTGTCATAATTTGTCAAATTTTTGTAGTTTTGTTGCACTGAATATGTACTTAAGACTTCCCTATGCGCAATTTTTTTGTCATTATTTTTGTTATGTCTGTTTCTTTTTTCCATACAGGACATCTTTCCCTATCTCTACCTGTATGATCCCTCCCATTACACAGGATGCATTTTAAAATGTTACACAAGCCATCGCATTCTTACACACCACACTTATTGCATCTACCAGGTCCCAATCTTTCACAGTTGAAACATTGTCTAACCTTGGGGAAGTAGTGGGTAACCCTCATCGAGCAAAACCCTCCGAAAATTGAAACCTTTTCGGGAATATTCGACCCCTCAAAACCAATTTTAGCTGTCTCGGTTGACACATATTTTATTTCCATTTTGTTTTCACCATCTATGAATCTTTTTCGTCTACATAATCTTTCCACTGACCTTACCTTTAAGTCCGTAATAATGTTTTCTTTAATTTCATCCTCAGAAAAACTAATAGGGACATCCCTAATTACACCAAAAGTTTCCACAAAGTTTCTTGGTAAGAAGGCTATAAATTTCTTAAAAAAATTTTAAATCTCCCAATCTATTAGATAAAGTCATTTTTGGAGACAGCGGAAAAAAAAAGTTGAAATTTGTCGAGTAGTGTTATTGAAAAGACTGTTTGGGTTGACTTATTCAGTCAATCGGTCTTTTAGTGAGTATCTCTCTGCGAGCATCACTCGTATCTCTCATTGTGCGATGTTCGGTAACATCGATGTTCGATGTTCGTCTAACGAACAGTTCAACGTAAATCGTTCAACAGAAAACCGAAACGAAAAACGAGAGGGAACGTTGTCTTGACCTTTGCCGCGGCTCTACCTTATACCCGGTACTCAGTCAGTATATACATACATACATACATACATTTATGAGCTTACGATTTATGAAATTTATTATATGGGACGAAAATAATGTTTAAATTAAAAAAATGAATTTTTGGAATTTTTATACATGTTTCCATTTTTGTTTACAAAAATGTATATCTGCGCCTACATTTCTACATGACATGTATAAATACATATTTGAGACGTACAAGTGTTTACGACAGAGAGAGAGAGGGTATGAGTCAGCGCTTGGCAAGCGTTGCGTAGCCAATGAAATTTAATTTGTTTCTTCTGTCCATAATATTGATCCGACCTGATCCATATTCGGCAATCTGGTAGATATGGTAATTTTCCATGATTCTGCGTTTTTGGTTTTCATTTATCTTAAAAATTGTGGATTTCGCAGATTTTCGTCTTTTGTGGGGGCGGAAGGGGGCGTGGCAAAATTTTAAAACAAACTTGTGCTGGTTCGGTATCACAGGAGCTTGGATAGAAAGTTTGGTTGCTCTTATAGTCTCTGAGAACTAGGCGCTCATTTATACGAATAAGCAAAGCAGATGGGGCCGCGTGTGAGAGAGAGCGAGAGGGAACGATGATTTTCGAAATGGTTTTCTTCATTGTAGCTATAATAATAATCCGATCTGATCCAGATTCAACACTCTGATAGAAATGGGCACTCTCTATGACTCTGCTTTTTTAGTTTTCTTGTATCTTCAAAATTGTGTGTGCCACAGACTTTCGTCCTTTGTGGGGGCGGAAAGGGGCGGGGCGAAATTTTGAAATACACTTTGAGTAGTGTGATAACACAGGAGACTGGATACAAAACTTGGTTACTCTAGCTTTAATAGTCTCTGAGATATAGGCGCAAATGAAGACGGACGGACAGACAGACATAGCTAGATCGACTCGGCTCAGGGGCGAACGCAGAAAATTTTTTCGGGGGGGGTTCGACTATAAATTTTTATAAATGGAGTGCCCAGCCTTTGATGTCTTACGATGTTGATAAATGTTGCAGAAGCTGAAATTTGCGGCATTTTGAAATATCCACCTTTTCTCTGTAAACAGCTAGTTCTTTATTTTGAAGTTCATACCTATGAATTCGATTTTCTAATTTTCCTAAAATTTCGGGGGGGGGTTTGAACCCCCAAATGTAAGAACCCCTTAATGTAAGTATGTAATTGTTATAATTGTGCTTTAGATTGGAATATTTTGTAATTGGTTAGGTAAAATGCCTCGTGGAACTAGTTTGTCTGACCATGAACAAAGGATTATACAAGGAATGCATAAAAGCGGTGCAAAAATCACAGATATCGCAAAAACTCTTAAAGGCCATAGGAACTGCATTTCCAATTATATGAAAAGCCCAGCTAAATATGGTACAAATCGACGAAGTGGTCGGAAGACCAACATCGATACAAGGTGAGAACGGCAGATTCAGCGACTTGCTGTGGTTTATTCCATGAGTAGCGGACAAATTAAGGAGCATATGGGTCTGGAAATAACGAAGAATCGAATAGTCCAAATTATACACGAAAATAAGCTACTTAAGTATACCTCTATGGTGCCTAAACCAAAGCTTTTGCAGAGGCACATGAAGGCTCGTTTGGAGTTTGCAGATAAGTACCGTTTTTGGAGCGATGAGTGGCATAATGTAATTTTTAGTGATGAAAAGAAGTTTAATTTGGATGGTCCAGACAGTTGCAAAAAATATTGGCGAGATATGCGACAGGATAGGCGATCCTGTTTCAAGCGAGGTTTTGGAGGTGGCACTGTGATGATATGGGCTGCGTTCTGCTTCAGAGGAAAGTCACCTATATGCTTCGTCTCTACCCGAATGAATGCCGAAATGTGTGTGGATCTTCTGGAGAGTGAGTTGATAGAGTTTGGTGGGAATTTGTATGGTGATGACTGGACATTCCAACAGGACAATGCGTCAATACACGCAGCTCGGGTGACCAAAAGCTTCTTTACTGATCGAAAAATAACTGTATTGAAATGGCCAGCCTTGAGTCCGGACCTGAATCCCATAGAGGACCTCTGGGGTATCCTGTCTGCCAAAGTCTTTAAGAATGGAAGACAGTTTGAGACAGCAAGGCATCTTAAAGTGGCAATAGAGCAAGAATGGACGAAAATTGATCCATCCACCCTTATATCCCTAGTCGATTCCATGCCATCCCGTCTTAATTCTGTAATTCCAAATTAGGGTAGCAATATTGACTATTAAAGTTATCTGTACATTATCATTAATAATATTAACAAACAAAAAATTGAATATGCACATATATATATTTACTACGAAGATTACTTTTAATTTAAGTTCCTTATTACATGTAATTGAAATTTGTTACCATTTTTTAATTTTATATCGAAAAATTGTTCTGCAAATAAAGTTAAGTACCCAAAATTTCGATATCAGTTATTGTACTTTTGTAATTAAAAAAAAACGTGTTGCACATATAATTATTTGTATGACGTATACCCCTATACTCTTCGAGTACCGGGTATAAAAACGAAGTCTGCTGCTCGGTTGTCCTTTCGAGCAGAGCGTAAGCAAAACAAACGGTCAACAGTTATTTGCGAGCTATGGTTCATATGTACAGTTTAAAACCAACAGAGAATAATTCTTTTTATTTTGAATAAAGACTATTTCCAATTTTTTCAATAAAAATTAAAAATAATACTTTTGAATTTTCTTAATAAATAAAACTAAATAAAATATTAATTTCCCTCACTTTGATTTATTAAGTTAAAATTTGCATTCATTTTTCTGAAACTCTATACAACTTGTAATTGAACCGGAGAATGTATTACAGGACCCGTTGGATTTTCATAACGAATCAATCTATTCTGAAATGTTTTTTGATCTTTGTTGTAGTCCGCATCTACAACGAAGACGTCTACTACCTTTTCTATTGAGTACTGTTCATTGTTTTCGGTGTCAATCAGTAACAAATGAGCAATTTTAATAAGTCCCAACCTAGATGGGGAAACCGATAGTGGAAACTCGACATGTTCTCCAGTGTTTAGATCATCCAGCTTGAAATCTGCACACCCAGCATATTGACATCCCGGTGATAACTTAGTAACTAGTCGAACATGCAATTTCATTGTGTGTTCGGATGTATTTGTTACTCTACAGTTAAAGGTAAATATTGTTCCAATTTTAACAGTATTTAAAGCATTTAAGACTTCGAACCGTAGATCCTTACATTCATAGGGCTGTAAAAATAATTTTTAAATTTAATTACCAAAATGCTTGCGAAATCTTAGTTTATTTGAAGACCGTACCAAACGCTGTAATTGACTAGTTTGCAACCGTCCCTTTTCACCAAGATTTGAGCGCCAAACGATGTCAAGTTTTCCTACATTGCTTAACTGCCGAAGAATATGCATGTCTGTATATGTCTGTGCTTTTGGCTGTGGGCAATATACATATTTTTTTATATTTAAAGTTGTTTATAATATTCCCTGTTGCTTACCTTTATGCAATAAAGAAACTGACAACTATTGTTAGGTTGCAGCATGTTCTTAGTATTAAAAACAGACTCTCCATTGGGCAATGTATTTAAAGGAATTACTGTAAATTCTTCAGAGCTATCCAATTCCACTTTCTCGAGACAGAACGGACTGGTGGTTACATTTTGTATTTGAGCCTCCAAATATATTTCTTCAATTTCGGCATTATAAAATTTCGTTTTTACGTCAAGTGGTTTTAAGACTTGAAACTTAAAAAATTTTCTTAAGGATTGAGCGTACCCCGCTGGACTCATATAATTCACCTCGCAAATAAGTCTAAAAATATAGATTTGATATTAATGTAAAAATAATGTACTTAAAACGAATTTACACACATATGTGTTCCAATCTCTTTTACTTCATATCGTATAACATCATCAATAGTGGCTCCAGGTGCCAAAATGATTGGCGACTTGCTATTTTCACGCAAGGATAAATTTATACGTGTCGTGTTCGACTGCAGGTCCGTTTTAACGTTAATACATTCAACAGATTGGGAAGAACAATTGTGAACACATATATAACTTGAAAATGTTTCACCCAGATATATGTTGCCAAATGACTGTGGTAATAATAAAACTTGGCCTGCCGACAGTGTTTCAGCAATAATCCCAGGAAATACATCACTATGCGGTTTAAAAGAAAAGCGTTGAACCAAATCTTTGTGTTCAAAACTTACGACCGGCCCTAGTTCAACTAGTGTCGGTCGCATCAATCGCATAACTGTAATACATTTGAAATCAAAAACCACAATATTCTATAATATTTTACAATTTTACTTAAAATACATTTATTTTTTTACCTTTTAAAGCCAATAAATGTGCATCACCTTCCGCCGTGTCCATTTCGTTAGTACTTAGATACTAACTTCTGGCTTGATTATTGGGGTTGGGAAAAAATCGATAGACATCGATGGTTCAAATTTTTTCCGAGTATCGATTATTGCTGCCTAATTGACGGTATCACGCAGAAAACTTGTAAATTACCCTCTGCACACTAAGCACGTCGAGGGGAACGTTAGGAATTTTGACAGGCGGTGAATCTCAGATTCATTTTGGTACCGTTTATATTTTACCGTCTTACGCTGGGTATCCAGCACCGCGGAAACTAAAAATTACTGCCAAACTTCATATAAAAAAAACGGGGCCAGTAATTTTTCGTTTGTGTTTTCCTGGAGTCAGTATCCAGCAACGTAAACGGGATCCATGAATTTTTATCGATAGTATCGATATTCACACGAATGTGGACTGTGAGAAAACTGATAGGGGTGCCAGTAAAATATATGAGCCTATTTTTACTGGAGTCACAGTGAAAGGTGGGGGCAAAATTTGTGCGCAAAACCAAAAAGAGATATGCAAATGTTTGAAGTGAGGAGAGGATTGCTTTAATACAAGCAGTTGAGGCAGTACCATGTCCTTAGCGGATCACGGAAAATGAGCATTTTGATAATTTTGACATGTTGCCGCCTCCAACTGTGCTGTACTTCTTCTTACACAATATGTGACGCTACCAACACAATCACATCATCGTCAGAATTACTTTTCTTCCTTTTTTTAATTTTAGTTTAATTTTCAAAATTGGCGCTGTTTACAAAACACAGCTGATTCATGAGAGTGGCAAATCACTTTTTAGGTTCGTGGTCACATTACATTAGGTGAGTTCCACACAACCTAAATAAAGAGCAGTTTCCTTTCAGTAAAATTTTGCGGTGCTGGATACAGGCCTTAAAGGAATGTATCCATCACCGCGGAAACGAAAATTTACTGTAAAACTTCATAAAAAGACTGTGCCAGTAATTTTTTGTTTATGTGTTCCTGACCTTAGTATCCAGCACGCTGAAAAAAATCCACAGATACTTACCGATAGTTGTTCTTTCGACATGATTGTGGACTGAGGTGCCGTTTACACTGAGGCTGCGTCTTGATTCTTTGCGTCTTCCCAGAAACGCATTTTTTTTACATAGGTTTAGCATAGGGCCCTAGTAATGGCAAAAAGTTGTGTCGTTTTCCGACGCAACTGCGTTTTGGTATTTCTGTGCGCATAACAGCAATTTTCGTACTTCTCTGACTAATCAGCGGAACTATCACCACTAATAACAACAAAAAAGAGGAGATTCAAATTAAAATTTTGCTGCGTAATATTATGACCTGAGTAAAAATATATATACATACAATACAAAAATACATGTAATGCTTAGAAAAATTGCTTAAACTAATTTTATTATTAAAAAATTTCAACAATATAGTTGATTTCAATTTTTTTTCTGCACATCCCTTGTCCTTGAATCCTTTCACTGTTTCCGTGATCTTCTCAGGATAAGAAAGTCTGCTGGCAGATACTCGTCAGCGAGTTGAGAAACTACCTCGCAACGAAACTGCAGCAATATGCGGCAGACAAAAGCCCTTGACACACCAAATAGACTCCCGTGCGATATTCCGCAGGTGATCCTACGCAATTAAGGGCTATGGCTATTTTCTTCTCCAGAGGGATTGTCAGTCGAAAAGGAGTGTCTCTTTTTGAGATTTGCAACAGTCCAACGAGAATGTTCAAGTACTCCTTTCTATGCAGAAATTTTTCTTAAAAAAGGCATCGGAGTTTTCCACAACATCTTCCTCCCAAAATTAACCATATCGTGGCTATTACAATGACGAATACATTATTTAATTGAAAAGAGAGAACATTGTCTGATCTTTACATACAAGAGTCCAAACGCAAGGAGGACGCAAAACAAATTGCAACTTTTCTAAGGATAGCTCAGCCACTTCCATGTACTTCAAAAGGTTCTTCTCACTTTGCGCCACCACAGCTAAAAGAATTAACTCTATTTCCGATATATTGGTTTTTTTTCGAACATTATTTACTTTGTTTACAAAATTTGTCTTCCTCTTCCAAGACGCAAAGACGCTGTAGTGTAAACGGCAAACCTGCTTCTCTGCGTCTTCTTCGATATCGATAGGTAACGCACAAAGTGTAAGTAGCCTATGAGAGAACAGCTGACAATCAGGCCAGGAAACTATATGTGCCTTTTATTACTGAGGTAGAAGTGAAAGATGCAGGAAAAAAACTGGGCTCAAATCAAACAAGAGAGATGCAAATTTTCAACATGAAGAGAATATTGTATTAATAAAAGCAGTTGAAGCAAAACCATGTCTTTAGCGGATCACGCACGCAGCGTCTGCGCTGCATTTCTTCTTCATATTTTCTGGCTATTATATTTACCGCCACCAACAAAATCACTGCATCGTCAGAGCTATTATTTTTCCGGTTGATCATATCAGTAGAATTTTTAAATTGGCGGTGTTTACAAAACACAGCTGTATCATGAGAGTGACCAAGCACGTTTTAGGTTCTTCGTCACACTATTTTAGTTACGTTCCACACAAGCGAAAAAAAATAGCAAATAGAATTTTTAAATTGGCGGTGTTTACAAAACACAGCTGTATCATGAGAGTGACCAAGCACGTTTTAGGTTCTTCGTCACACTATTTTAGTTACGTTCCACACAAGCGAAAAAAAATAGCAAATAGCAGGCCTTAAAAGCTTACTCCAATAACAAAACAGAGTTCTTGAGCGGAAGATTTTTTTTAATGTTGTTTAGAAAATGCATAATAAAAGCGATTATTTTAACTGTGGATCAAAATTATTCAAGTTGTTAGATGGTGAAATTTATTTTATTTATTTCCATCTCTAAAAAATGTATAAGTTCATTCTGGAATTTTTGGTGTTTTGGTGTCATCTCTTTCGTCTCTCTCATCCTGCTTAATATGGTGCTCTTTTAGGTCTTCTAGACGTTCCTTTAATATATTCGCAAGTACAGTCAAGTCATCCCTTGTGCACATATGCGGGAGTCCATTGCAGGCAGAAAGTGTGCTTGCAGGACACGTCCAGGTCGACCACGATTATGTTGCCCCCCAAAAAAAGCATATGAAAACAAAATTGGAAATATGGATAATATTCCAAAAATGATTTAACTTCATATTTTGAAATATTAATTTTTGCCCAAAATTTAATTCGTCCCTTTTGCGAACATATAATAAATTGCATAAATCGTAAGCTCATATATGTATGTATGTGTATACTGACTGAGTACGTTGTCGTAAGTGACCCACTTTTCATCGCCAGTCGCCATCCACTTCAAAAACGGGTCGATTCTGTTGCGATTCAGAAGCGATTCGCATGCATCCATACGGTCAAAAATGTTTTTTTGCGTCAAGTCGTGTGGCACCCATACATTGACCTTCTTCTTCAATCCAAGCTTCTTCAAATGGTTTATAACGGTTTGATGACTCATGCCCAGCTCTTGGCCGATGCAACGGCTGCTACTATGCCGGTCTCTTTCGATCAATTCAGCGATTTTGTCGCAATTTTCGACAACAGGCCTTCCGGACCGTGGCGCATCTTCGATCACCTCAGCACCAGAACGAAAACGTTGAAATCATCGTTGTGCGGTGGAAATGGAAACTGTATCGGGTCCATAAACTTCACAAATTTTATTGGCAGCATGAGATGCATTTTTGCCTTTATCGAAGTAGTACTGTAAAATATGCCGTATTTTCTCTTTATTTTGCTCCATGTTTGCGACGCTATAACTCACGAACCACTAAAAGCAAACAACATTTAATCAAACACGTGTTAGCACGTGAAAAGAGCTTTCAAATAAGCTCTAGCGTGAACCGATGCGACGAATACAACTAGAACTACGCGCTTGCAAAGACAAGCTTGCGGAAATACCGCAAGACTTTTTTGACAACCTTATATATGTATGTATGTATGTTCATATGTATATACTGACTGAGTACCGGGAATAAGGTAGAGCCGCAACCATTGCATGAATTTTTTCCCCTTTTTACTCAGTTAAAAATTTTACGCGGCAAATTTTAAATTTTAATCTGCTATTTTTTGTTGTTATTAGTGGTGATAGTTTTGCTGATTAAGCTGGGTATCCAGCACCGCGGAAACTAAAAATTACTGCCAAACTTCATATAAAAAAAACGGGGCCAGTAATTTTTCGTTTGTGTTTTCCTGGAGTCAGTATCCAGCAACGTAAACGGGATCCATGAATTTTTATCGATAGTATCGATATTCACACGAATGTGGACTGTGAGAACAGCTGATAGGGGTGCCAGTAAAATATATGTGCCTATTTTTACTGGAGTCAAAGTGAAAGGTGGGGGTAAAATTTGTGCGCAAACCCAAAAAGAGATATGCAAATGTTTAAAGTGAGGAGTGGATTGCTTTAATAAAAGCAGTTGAGGCAGTACCATGTCCTTAGCGGATCACGGAAAATGAGCATTTTGACATTTTGGCGTCTCCAACTGTGCTATACTTCTTCTTACAACATTATGTGACGCTACCAACACAATCACTTCATCGTCAGAATTACTTTTCTTCCTTTTTTTAATTTTAGTTTAATTTTCAAAATTGGCTCTGTTTACAAAACACAGCTGATTAATGAGAGTGGCAAATCACTTTTTAGGCTCTTGGTCATACTATTGTATTCGAGTTCCACACATCCGAAATAATGAACAGTTTCCGTGCAGTAAAATTTCGCGGTGCTGGATACAGGCCTTTAGGCAAAAAAGTACGAAAATTGCTGTTATGCGCACAGAAATACCAAATCGCACCTGCGTCGGAAAACGACGCAACTTTTTGCAATCACTAAGGCCCTATGCTAAACCTATGTAAAAAAAACTGCGTTTCTGGGAAGACACAAAGAATCAAAACGCAGCCTCAGTGTAAACAGCACCTTACACTTCTAGCAACTCTGATGATATGATTGCATGTATTCGTCTCCTTCGGATAAACAGAGGTTATTTTAATTTTAATTTTTTATTTTAATTTTTTTTAAATTCATGGCATAAACATAGTGTGTGTTGTATGTGCTTTAGAAGTGGTAAGGCACTTTTTGAGAGATGTTTGTTCTAAAGAACAACGACGAGTTTTGCAAGAAAAATTCAGGACTGAGTAGTTCAGTTTCTGCTTATTGGTAAGCCGGCTGGATGTTCCTCGAAAGAAAGACATCAACTAGCGAGATGCGATTACATTGAAATAATGGATTGCTCTGTAAGCCTTGAGGTCTTCCCTTGAATATCATGTAGTTAGTAGGCTCTTCGGAGCAGCAGCCAAGAATGCAGCCCAGTTTTCGGACGAATATATGTCCACCGATTACAATAATCAACACGACATTTCTGCTGTGGCCTAAAATAACTTTTTCTGATAGATTTGGAGATTTACAGTTAGTTTAATAAGTATGGTGTTGAGAGCAGCCGAAAACTTCTGCAGCGCACTGTGGCTCGCTCGCTCTTTCGCGCTCTTGCACACGGCACTCGGGAGAGCCGACCGGTGCTCAGGCGGCCACTAGCTTGAGCGGGAGTTTTCAGTTCTCGCTCCCTCCCCCGTTACAATCGGTCCGAGTCATTTCGAACCACATACCCAAGGATTCTTTCTATACATACGTACATATATACGTAGATTATTTAAACTACTTACGATAATTATACATAAGCATAAGAGAACGATCGTAAAATATTAACAACTTGAAACACATCCAACTGTTCAGTGATTGTGATCCGCCCCCTACAAGCATTGGTCTTTCGAGCCGGATCTTCCTCAAAAAGGAGAAGCACATCGTTCGATTCTCTTTGTAGCAATCAGACGTGTTTTTGTTTTGCGCTCCGCTTACTTTCTATCTATTTTGCTTAAACAGCCGGTGTTTTATGAAAATACCCCCTAAAAAATTCATAAATTAACAACCTACTAATCATCTATTTCCTGATCGCGAGTGCATGCCACTCGTAAGTACACACAGTATCACACCTATCAGATTTGCTGATTTATCACTCTCCCCCTATTACCCACACCTGAATAACTGTTCTTCCTCTCTCGATATTCTCTGTGCAGTAGCGCTCTCATTTTCACTTATTCCTCTTTTGACGTATATCTGGCACACTGGTCTGATATCAGTTTTTTTGAAGGAAAAAATAATAAAAAATTTTTTAATTTTAAAATAGAAATCTCTGTGGTCTATGATAAAAAAACCTGCAAAAAGCAGATCACCCATGACCAGCCGAGTATCCCCTGCTGGCTCTGCGATAGCGTAGTGCACGCTAAATGCGCCGGGTTTTCCGGTCTCGTGGGTGATGCAATCTCAAAAAGGAATGGCCTGCATTACAGCTGTGAGGCGTTTATGAGGCAGAACCGGAAGGGCTTTATGGAGCTGACCGTGGGCTTCAAAGAGCAATACGATCGGCTCCTAGCCATGGAGTCTCAGTTTAGTGGTTTCAAACTACTGACTGAGTCTCCTAGGCGCAAAAAGGTCATTTCGCGGGATCTGCATGTGCCAACTGCCCCTCGGCCGGCCGATGCTGACAAGCTGACTCTGACCACTCCAATAGTGCAGCAGTTGATTTCGTTCTCTACTCCGCAGGCAACGACAGCTGCTGGCGATGAAAATTCGTTAGCCGAATTTATCGCGTCGGAGGGCATGCAGCCAAAATCGTCTGTAGCGTCCGTGTCCGTAATGTCCGCAAACTCATTAGCGGTCCCCTCAATTCCGACCCAACCATTGAATATACGTCCCAGACCACCGGGTATTACCATCACAGGTGATAGGCCTGTGGTGCCAAGATTTGTGGGGATCCCACCAAAGAGACAAGTTTTTGTCTCACGGCTTGCCCCTAACTCCACAATTAAAGAAGTGACGGCTTATATCCAAAACCGCATACAAGCCGTTGATTTTAAGATGGAAAAGTTTAACTTCTCTTTTGCCAGGGAGATAGCTTCTTTTAAAATAAGTGTCTCTCAAACTCACTTTAACACCATCTGTTCTGCCAAATTTTGGCCGGAGCATTTGGTGCTGAAGGAGTTTAAGGCAAAGAAGAAGACTAGGCCCCCAATAACTCTGCCAACTAATCAGACCAGTGCTCCATCGTCATCTTCCCGCTCTACCTCCACCCGTCCAAAAAACTAACAAACTCTCTTTTAGTGACCTATCAGATCAACCACTACAAATTTATTGGAGTTTACCTCCTTTATAATAAAAGGCTTTCAAGGTAATTTACAGACGGATGTTGCTTACACCAATTTTAGTAAAGCTTTCGACTAGCACAAAAGCTCGACCTTCTAGGGTTCCCGCCCAATCTCCTGAGATGGTCTCTAGCTACCTTTGTTCTAGGTCTCAAAGAGTCCTTTTCAAAAACTCCCTGTCCTCACCAGTTATGGTGACTTCGGGTGTACCTCAGGGCAGAAATCAAGGCCCCTTACTCTTTACACTCTTTATAAATGACCTACCTTCTGTATTAACATACTCTCGAGTACTAATGTATGCGGATGATGTTAAGCTCTGTGTCCAGTATAAGGACATTTCATTTCAAGCCAGGTTGCAATCCGATCTCGATAGATTTCAGTCTTGGTGCTGTGCAAATTTATAAAACCTTAATGCTTCAAAATGTAAAGTAATGACTTTTCATCGCTCCAGCGCCTTTCTGGTTCCTTACACCCTTTGTGGTGGTTCTCTTGAGAGAATTACCCGGGTTGATGATCTTGGTGTTCTATTAGATCCCAAGTTAAAGTTTTCAGAACACATTTCTACCATGGTGACTAAGGCCATGGGAGTGCTTGGGTTTATAAAGAGGTGGTCAAAGGAATTTGACGAACCCTATATAACAAAGACTCTCTACACCTCTCTGGTTCGTCCGATTTTAGAATACGGTTGGTTCTTGTGTATGGTGCCTTCAGTACAACGTACAGCAAGACCATATAGAATTAGTTCAGAAAAACATTTTACTTTTTGCTCTTCGCGGCCTCAGCTGGGATGCAGGTGTGATACTGCCGACTTACTCTAATAGATTGCTCTTAATAAACCTTCCAACCTTAGCTAATCGAAGGAAAATGCTTGACGTGATTTTTGTGCACAACTTGATCAAGGGTGACGTAGATAGCCCTGACCTGTTGAGCCGCATAAACTTCTAGGCCAACGTAGTTCGCAACAAAATGCTGTTCACACTGAACATCCTCCTCCGAAATTGATGAGGGCGAATAATCTCCGTCGACTTCCCAAAAATTTCTTACGATTTCGCACAAATTGGCCTCATCAGCGAAGATGCTAGGAGAATTTTAAGCAACTGCTAGCACCCCGCACGACTATACCCGTTGCTATTAATGCTTCCTGACCCTATCCAGCTAAGTTTCGTCTTCTGCAATGTTGGTAATTGGTCCGACAGTCGAATCTGCCCGACGCACATTAACTCGAAAAATAAACCAGCACCTATCAACAGATCGACTCTCTGGGGCTTAGAGAAGTTAGGGTCCGCCAGCTTGACATTATTCGGCATTGGCCAATCCTTTGGCACGACATGGGATAAACGATCCACAACGGCCTTTGATGTATACGATTGCGGTAGCTAGCAACACATGATGGCTAGGCAGAGAGTTGGAGCTTGGCGGGGGAGGGCTGGAAGATTTGCTTGCTACTAGGGCACTTGCAGGCTCATTCTCGTTCGATACCACGGTCGGTGACGGCAACTCAGTATCAGCGCCTGATTTCATGTGGAGCAGTGTGTGATGCTCGGCCTGACACTGCCTACATGTCCCTGACTTGCAACGCTGCAATGGATGACTTTTTTTTTAGGAAGTTTAGACATAAGTGGCTCTTTTTTGCCTCCTTGTATCCCGAAAAAACAGGCACATTTAGAAAAGCTTGACATCGGAATATGGAATGATCGGAGGATGCTGGCTCTGATGTGTTACCATAGCCGATTCCAGATTTTCCAACATCCGGCACTTCCTTTCCAAGAACATGTCTGACCAGAGAGGCAATCTTGACGTCGGAAGGCTCTCCTCCCATTTCACCTGCGTCTTGTGATCCAATTTCCTGCTTACGATGCAAACGAGCAACGCATCCGAGATCTCCTGAGGTGTTGCCAAAGTCCGAAGGGCACGCAAATGCGCGTTGATTTTGTCGCTGAGCGCACGCAGACCGATGGCCGAGCCCTTCTCTACCCCTTGCAGATCTAAAATAGCCTTGAAGTGTGCCTAAAAATGCATAAGCTTATTATCGAATCGCAACTTTAATAAATTGAATGCTTCTTCATAATTTTCGTGAGAAAGACCCAAAGATCGAATCGTGTCCAGCGCAGCTCCATCTAGGCATCCACGCAGTGGCGTAACTATAGAACTGGGGGCCCCAGTCAGATTTTCATTAACTGGCCCCCCACAAATGGACAAAAATGGCTTTTTCTTCCCTATCAAGAATTTTTCTTTGAACACCATTGTAAATTCAACTCATTGTCGCAGCTCCATCGTACCCTTGCCCTCGACATTTTGAAATTTCAATTTTCTTTTTTTCCAGTCCATCAACAATTTGCGATTCTAATCCAGGTCATCGACTTTTTCAAATCCCAAAAAAGATCCAGTGACTTTAACATCGACTGGTTTTCCGTTTTCATCCTTAATAATGCTCACATATCTAAAAATCTGACTCATCTGGTCAATTTTGGCAATGTCTTGGGTTGTATCCGTTATAATGGAAAAAAATGGCGCTTCTTGAATATTTTTGACGATTTCATCTTCTACATTCTTAGATAGAAGTCCAATTATTTCATTTTGAATTTTAGGGCTCAGGTATCGAATGGAATTATTAGGTTTCGCGATAAGTTCTTTCAAAACAGAGTCATATACCGCCAGTAATTCAATAATTGATAAGAAATTTCCATTATTTCCAGAATCGCTAAAGATTTTTCTTGGAGAGCTCGATCCTCATGATCTTTATCAATCACATATTTATTCAATCGCCACGATTCGTATATCATGCAGGCGTTGCAGTGAATCTTCGATTTTTCATGCTCGAGAATTTTGTTACTCATTTTAGGCCAGTTCCTTATTCCATCCACCCAAGCTGGCTTATAACTTGGACAGTCTCTATCAGCAAGTAACCAGCAAACCTCACAATATACGCAGTCAAGAAGTTCCGAATAGCATAACCTACAAACAGGAAAATTATTAGTAAATCTAAACATCGTGTTATTTGAAATAATAAGTAAGTAATTCGATAATAACCATGTTCGTGGAATTTTCAATCCTGCTTTATTTTTTGATTCATAAAAAAACGAAGTAAATTGATTCCCTGTTTCTTCATTTTGTGGGAAAGGCCCTTTCGGTTGGGTCCATGTTAGATTATAAATCTTTTCAATTCTGCAGTCAAACCGCTTTTGTAATGTCCTTTATCAGTAGGATGTTTCTTTTCTAGCAAATCGTTCTGCTCCAAAGTAGTGTTTACCATAGTAGGTGGTGCCATGTTTTCCTCTTTAAAATGGTCCGTATTCATGAGAATGTCAGGGTCAGTGTTTGGTGGTGCAACGATTACATCTGCTTCTGTTGCTTTCTGCTGCAAATCGCTACTAGAAAAATCGCTTCCCTCACAGCCGTCATCAGATTGTTGATCATTCTTTTCCTGATGTTGCGGCGAAAAAAATGAGGTTATTGGTTTCAATTTTTTTACAGCTGCTTCGGTCTCCACTTTTATTTTCCTTTTTTGAGCACCACTCAGATAAAGGCGTTTGTTGGAGCTCATGTTTTATGATTTTATTTGTAATGACTGTAATGTAATTGACTACGCTCTCGTTTTCTTGCTGAGCCACGAGTTCATGTGCTGCCCAAAATAACGGTGCATTACGAACCAGCGTTGAAGAAAACGATCGCAGGCCCTAGCACTGGGCACACAGAGAGAGAGAGAGAGAGAGACAGAGAGAGCGCTCTAGAACCTACCGTACGATCGTTCTATACGTGTGTCTGAGATTTAATTGTATGTGTTCACACATTTTGGGTCTTGCTTGTATTGGTTGTTTACGACGACGCTGTCGAAGAAAACACCCATTACTTTATAATTGATTAAACATTTTGACTCTAGGAAGAAGCTTGCCCACAAATGACAAATTATTAATATTTTGTATATCGTTTATATGCTAATTTTGTTTAATTTACTATAAATGAATTTTACCAAAGAATCTACATATTTAAAAATGCATAATGTGTGTCATACATGACTTCACATTAAAATAATTGTCTTTAGGTTATTCAAAGTGCGTCACGACAATAAACAACGAGCAGCGCATGAACTCGTGTCTCAACAAGAAAACGAGAGCCGTAGTCAATGAAAAAAATTCGTTTGCTCTGCTCACATATCGCTCCCATCTCGCTCACTACTCACTCGATATTCAGTGCCACAAACTCCCTGAGCTTGAGCAAAAACAGCGAGAAAAAAAATGATTGGCAAGAATGAAACATGCTCATATGAAATAGCGCGAAAATTTGAAAAATGAAAAACACGATAGAAATAAAATATTAAGCTGGCAACGAATATTTATAACGAAAGAACACCAAAATTTTTATTTTTTCATATTGAACTTTTTTCTGATATAAAGATGAAAAAAATTTTCTCTCTTGCCACTTTTGGGGGCCCCTTGGTGCTCGGGGCCCCGCTTTCTGAGACCGGTCAGACCGGTGGTAGTTACGCCACTGCATCCACGGATATACTGGAATTTCCCGATGACCGGTATACGTGAATCATTGTGCACCATTGTCGTAAACATCGAGTAGAATTTTTAAAAAATGTGGTATTTTTTGTCATAGTGTAGTGCATATATTTTTCACATAACTTAAATTTCCTACAACTGGTTGTATTGAACTTTGCAGTTAAAACGAGGGGGAACGTTGTGAGCCGCGGCAAAGGTCGCGGCTCTACTTTATACCCGGTACTCAGTCACTATATACATACATATGTACATATATGAGCTTACGATTTATACAATTTATTGCACGTTCGTAAAAGGAACGAATTAAATTTTGGGCAAAAAATAATATTTCAAAAATTGAAGTCAAACCATTTTTGGAATATTTATACATGTTTCTAATTTTGTTTGCATATGATTTTTATACTGCTTCTACATTTCTACATTACATGTATAACTACATATTTGAGACGTACAAGTGTTTTCGACAGAGAGAGAGGGAATGAGTCAGCGCTTGGCAGGCGTTGCGTAGCCACTGAAATTTAATTTGTTCCTTCTGTCCATAATAATGATCCGACCTTATCCCGATTCGGCAATCTGTTAGACACGGCCTTTTCCCATGTTTCTGCGCTTTTGGTTTTTATTTATCTTAAAAATTGTGGATTCCACAGATTTTCGTCCGTTGTGGGGGCGGAAGGAGGCGTGGCAAAATTTTGAAACAAACTCGTGCTGGTTTGATATCACAGGAGCTTGGATAGAAAGTTTGGTTGCTCTAGCTCTTATAGTCTCTGAGAACTTGGCGTTAAAAAATACGAATGGGCAAAGCAGATGGGGCCGCGTGTGAGAGAGAGCGAGAGGGAACAATGACTTTCGAAATGGTTTTCTTCATTGTAGCTATAATAATGATTCGATCTAATCCAGATTCAACACTCTGATAGAAATGGTCATTCTCTATGATTCTGCGTATTTAGTTTTCTCGTATATTCAACATTGTGTACGCCACAGACTTTCGTCCTTTGTGCGGGCGGAAAGGGGCGGGGCGAAATTTTGAAATACATTTGGAGTATTGTGATCACACAGGTGATAGTCTCTTTAATAGTCTCTGAGATATAGGCGCAAATGAAAACGGACGGACGGACGGACGGATGGACGGACGGACGGACTGACAGACATGGCTATATCGACTCGGCTATTGATGCTGATCAAGAATATATATACTTTATCGGGTCGGAAACGCCTCCTTCTGGGCGTTACACACAACCGTTATCCCCACAAATCTAATATACTCCTATACTCTTCGAGTACCGGGTATAAAAAGCTGACAGCGTAACTTAGCCGTTTATCCATCAATTCTTACAAACGATACCTTAAACGAGGTAAATCAAGGGACTCAAATATTTTTTTTTCGACTTTTCCTGAGCTTTCAAAGTCAACATTTGTTGTCATAGGTAATGCTTTGCAGTTACAAAAAACTGATAAATGCAGCTATAAGTCCGACTCAGACACTTTATAGCTGCAGCTTAACGTCTGAAAGATATTAAGCTTCCAAATTTAAATTTCATAATTTTTTTTTGTATTTTTCCCCGAAATTTTGACTTTGAAAGCTCAGGAAAAGTCGAGAAAAAATATTTGAATGCCTTGATTTTTGGTTTTAGATAGACACATTAATTAGGCGTCGTTTAAGGCTTAAACGGCTAAGTTATAACCGTTTGACCAAAACGACAGCAGTGCCAGTTACTTAGGGTTGGTACTTGTTAAGAAGCTCACTTGGAACCTAAATATCAAAGACAGAGTGAAGAAGGCCACAAGAGCTCTACACATGCAAGAAAGCTATTAGCTTAAAATGGGGCATAATTCAATGGATATATCTAGCAATAGTTACACCAATAATACTGTACGGAGTTACAGTATGATGGTTGGCCCTATTAGGAAGAACGATCACCAAACAACTGGGTAAAGTTAAGAGAACTGCAGCCATATGCATTAGTGGAGCTATTCACTCCACTCCATCCATCTTTACAGATGGATCGAATCTGGACAAAAACGTCGGAGGAGGAATACACACTGAACAACTGAACTGAACAACAACAACATACTGTAACAAGATTTTTGCTACCGGCGGGCCGAGCGGATTTCTTTTTCAGGTTGGGGTGTTGGACCAATTTGGTAAGGCAGCAACTAAGGTGAGGTAGCAGCTGTGGTGCCATCGTGACAATTAAGCTCTTTAGTACTTTGATTATTCTTTCTTCACTTTATTTCGGCATATTACCTTTTTAGGCACGTTGTTCTCACTTTTCACCAATTCAAACTGTTCTCTTCTTCTTGTTTCTCCTCTCTTTGTTTTCTTTTTCTCCTCTGTCTTCTAATCGCCCAAAGTCCAGCCGATCGAAGTGGCACCTAATTATCGATGAGAATAATTCCGGGCTCTAAGGGCGCCAACTTCGCTGTAGGCAGCGAGGCGGTTAACGTGTATCGTCTTGTTGGCTCATTTTCCGGGAAGACGTATTTCGAAGACTAGGTCGGAATGACTGCGAATCACCGCGGCCGGTCCTATCCAGTCCAATTGGAGTTTTGGGCATACGAGATTGCCTGGTTCGAATTGTACGACATGGGAGCGAAGATCATATCGGATCTTTTGCTGTTCTGCTGCGGCCTTCAGGAGTTCCCTTGCGGTTCGATGCGTATCTCGTAAGTGAGATTTTAGGCCACGAAGGCCGGGTAGGTTTACACGACGGGCGTTCGCTGTCCATACAGCAGCTCGCAAGGCAAGCATCTCCCTCCCGAGGGTCAATTTTGCAGGAGAGTATCACAATGCCAAAGGCAGTCGCTCGTCCCAATTCCATTGATCGTCGGCTACGAATTTAGCCAGGTAGCTGAGCAGTGCGTGGTTGAAACGTTCGACCATTCCGACAGATTGAGGGTGAAGCGGGGTCGACGTCCAGACTCGGAAAACATTTGACTTAAAGTTATGTCCTTGGTCGGAGTGAAGGACGAAGGGCACTCCATATCGGCAAAACACATCTTCCGTTAAGGCGCGTGCTACAGTTTCTGCCGTTTGATCCGGTAGAGCTAAGAATTCTGGGCACTTTATAAAGTAGCACATAACGACAGCTATGTAGCGGTTGCCCCGGGCGATCCGGCTGTGCAACATATTTCTGGACGTACAGATAATAGTGAAATTGTTTGGTGGTCCGAACTACTGCCAGTAGTTCTCTTGGAGTTACGCAATAATTGCGTTCTGCTGGGTTTAAAGTCTTGCTATAATATGACCACTTCTTGACCGTTCTGGATCTGACTTAGCACGGCACTCACTCCATGGTCCGAAGCGTCAGTGTCCAACACGAAAAGTTCGCTTGACTCGGGAAAGGCTAGAATCGGGGCTGTCGTTACCTTATACCCTCTGCACACTGAGTCCGTTAAGGGGGAACGTTGGGATTTTTGACAGACGGTGAAACTTTGAATCACACTGGCACCGTCTACCGTTTACCGTCTAACAGCTAATGACAATAACAAAAACTGAGTTTTTGAGCGGAAGATTTTTGTATTTTTTTTTGGAAAAAAATTAATATGGAAGATTTTGCAATTCTTTTAACTATGGTTCAACAGCAAAATATTTTCTTGCAACAACTAATAATGTTCCTGGACGAAAGGATAAAGATAGCGATTACAGCGGAATAATAATGTGCTGTTGCATACTGCACAATATGTTTAATAAGCACAATAGCGCAATAAACTATAGTTTATTGAGCTTCTACCAGCATAGTCTTCATTTTATTTATTTGCATTCTTCTCGCAAAGGAATCATAGCATCTCTGACTGAAAATTTTACAAATGCTATTGAAAAACCACCTGGCTCCTTGCCATTTACTGGAGAATATAAGTTATTTTTGGCTGTCATTGCGTACATATTCGCAGTGAATTCCATTTTTTCGTTGTGAATGCCAATTTTCCAGAGTCGCATTCGAAATCCATCGGCTAAATATCGCATAGAAACGTGCGGTTTAGGAACATTTAAAAAAGACGGTGGAACAAACTGGAAAATTTTCGGAACGGCAAAACCTTACGCACCGTCTAGGAAATAGACGGTAAACGGCGCTCAGTGTGAATAGGCTATTAGTCTTCAGTGTGTGGAAAGACTGTTCCTGCTGCTCCGTCACCGGTATGCACCTCGCTACGAGGCGGTTGCAGCAAAGGTCTCGGATGTCGGTCCGCGCAATACTGTATGACAATCGGTGGCTTGCAGTACTTCTCTTACGTCCCGCTTGTTGAGCAGGGATACGGAGGCACCCGTATCTACTGCCATCTGCACCGGTCATTTCTGAAAGAGAAGTACACAATGTAAGCTTTTGTCAAACAGTGTGTCAATGGAGTTGTTGTACCACATGATAAATGGCAACTATCAATCCAACGATCGAACCGAATATAAAGCCACAAAGCCTTTTCGATAAAAGTTTCAAATTCCAGCCAGTCAGGAATTGAGTTTAAAATGTTGTATGGCGCGGCATATCTTAGTGTTTACACACATACGGTGTATTATTAATCTAAATAAAAAACAATGGAATTACATCTTTTGAGGGAATTCATGCAATTTCTCGAGCAAAGGTTACTTATTCTGGACAATGGACAAATGGGTGAATTCAGAGTGTTGAGCTACTGAGCTTCTTCAGCAGCGTATTTTCGAGAAATTTAATTAAAACGTAACTGGGTCGATTTCAATATAATATATTCGTGTATATACTGCACCATTAACACTACTCGACAAATTTCAACTTTTTTTTTCCGCTGTCGCCAAAAATGACTTTTTCTAATAGATTTGGAGTTTTAAATTTTTTTAAAGAATTATGGTTTTTTTTCATGGAGTAGTTTTTTTTTAAAGAATTTTTTAAAAATCTGGTATTTTTTGTCATAGGTAGGGCTTCTATGTTTCACATAACTCACGTTTCATGCAACTGGTTGTATTGAACTTTGCAGTTAAAAAAAGCTGATAAATGCAGCTATAAATCCGACTGAGACACTTTGTAGCAGAAACTTAACGTCTGGCAGATATTAAGCTTCAAAATTGAAATTTCATAATTTTTTTCGGTATTTTTTCCCCGAAATTTTGACTTTGAAACCTCAGGAAAAGTCGAAAAAAAAATATATGAATGCCTTGATTTTTGGTTTTAGATAGACACATTAATTAGGCGTCGTTTAAGGTATCGCTTATAAAAATATAAAAATAAACGGCTAAGTTATAACCGTTTGACCAAAACGTCAGACCCAAATGTCATTTTATCTGAAAAAATACCGAAAAATACTTGAATTTATTAAAGTGTTATGATACTTAAATATTTTTATTGTTATTGCTTGTTACTATTTTTAAAATGGTTTGTCTGTCTTCTTTTGTCATTTAAGTCAGATTCTTTTATGAGAGTCCACACATAGTCGCCCAACATATTCTCATTCTCTAATCAATTGGATGCTTAAATCTGAACATTTTTGCAGAAAAACAGAAATTACCAACAAAGATACAATATCCAAAGAAGATATACTATCTGAAATTTGTCGGAATTTCGATCTTCTTGGACTGTTTGCACTAGTGGTTATAAAGGCTAAAATTTACATGGAGCATCTCACAAAGCAAGGATTTGACTATCAAGAGTACAAAAGGTAAAGGAAAGAGTTAAACGTTTTAAACACCATAAAATTTTAACGTCACATTTTCGAATTTTCGTCACATTTGACGAATTCCCGTGTCGTCAAAAATGCATTCCATTGTGGATGCATCGCAGAAAGAATTTGGAGCTGCTGTATACATATATCCAAGCACTATGTAAGGACAAGCGAGTATCGATTCAATTGTTATGCGCTAAATCACATTACCCTGTCTGGAATTAAAGCGGCTGTATTGGGTGCTCGATTGACTGCTAAAGTCAAAGAAGATTTATCCATAGAAAATACAAGCACATTCATGTGGTCGGGGATAGTATTGTCATGGATTTATTGTACAACATCCATCCGAGACAAATTTTTGGCTACAAGAATAGCAACAATAAAAGAAGTGATGATAAAAAGGTAGTAGAGTCATGATTCGTCGGAAAACAACGCAGCAGATGTGCTGTCTAGAGGAATAACGCAACCAAATAGCATGTGGTGTTATGGCCCACTGTTTTTACATGGACCACCATCTAAATGGCCACCACTATTATTGGCTACAAAAGATAAATTAATTAGTATAAATCGTCAAAAGACTAGTCAGACAGCAATTATGACTATCACACAGGAGGATAATTATATAATATAATTATGTCAACTGTTGAGCTACTGAGCTTCTTCAGCAGCGTATATGCGAAATTTAATTAAAAAACAAAAGTGGTTTGGATTCAATGTATGTGTGTATATTGCGTATGTGTTTTTGTTCAATTTTGTTTCTTAGCGAAAGAACAATGCGAGACGAAAAGTTGGCGGTATCACGTTTGTGCACGACGATGATCAAATTTTGAGTAAAGCTGCTAAGAAGATGTGCCTCCCACGCAGCTCTTGTTGGACGACGAACGACGAAGAAAGGGCGATGTAGCGATAAAGAGTGCAGGGCGACAGCAAGCAACAAATAATTAAGAGAGATGCTCTCTTTATGCTGCCGTGGGCCGGCGCTAAGCCGAACATACTCCCCCCGTTGAAGAGTACGGGTCTTCGACATCCTTCTTTGGCAGCATACACAACTTCGCAACGGCCCTTGTGGCTATCCCAGTAGCCGTTTTGAGCTCAGCTACCCTGGGAACACCATCCTTCCCGACGATTAACTTAGTCACCCTTCCCAATGGCCACTTGAGGGGAGGCAGGTTCTCGTTCTTTACGAGCACTACGTCGCCGATGCTGAGACTAGGCTGCCCCGTTCTCCACTTAGCTCTCTCCTGAAGAAGGGTGAGGTACTCCTCTCGCCAGCGGGACCAAAACGTCTGCTGCAGAAAGTTGACCTGCTGCCAGCGATCAAGACGATTGAAGTTTAGTCTGGTTACATCTGGCTCTGCAACCATAAGGATCGGCGCCGTGCCCAAGAAATGCGCAGGTGTAAGCACGTCCAAATCGTCGGGATGCTCTGAAATGGGAAGCAATGGTCTTGAGTTGACTATAGCAGTTATATGGCATACGAGGGCTCTCAGGTCATCGAAGCAAAGTACGGAGCTGGAGGCGGAACGGTAGAAGTGATACTTGGCTGTCTTCACCGCTGCCTCCCAGAGCCCGCCAAAGTGGGGAGACCGAGGGGGAATGAAGCGCCAGTCGATGTGATCTGCGACGCAAAACTCTTGAACTGTCCTCTGGTGCTTTTCGGAGAGGAACAGCTTCTTCAGCTCCGCCAACTCGTTCTTAGCTCCAACGAAGTTAGTTGCGTTATCAGACCAAATCTCCCTTGGCTGACCACGAGTACAAATGAACCGCTTGAGCGCGCTAATGAACGCTGGCGTTGACAAATCCTGCACAAGCTCCAAGTGCACGGCCTTGGTGGCAAAACAAATAAATACGCAAACGTAGCATTTGATGGGTGGTCTGTTCCGCACCTCACTCTTGTAAAAGAATGGACCACAAAAATCCACGCCTGTAACGGCAAAGGCGCAAGTTGCATTCACACGCTCCTTTGGCAGGTCAGCCATGATATGCTGAAGTAAACGCGGCTTGGCCTTAAAACATCTTGTGCAGCGATTTACGACATTTGCCACCGTCTTGCGTCCTCCAATTGGCCAATACTCATGACGAATTAGTGCGATTAATGCTCGTGGTCCAGCGTGCAAGTTCCGCTCATGAAACTGCACAACTACAGCTGAAGTGACGGGATGACGCCTTGGAAGAATAACTGGATGCCGCGCGTTGAAATCAAGTGATGAGTTCGCCAACCGTCCACCGACGCGTAATAGTCCATGTTCATCCAGAAATGGTGCGAGCGACGAAATAGAGCTCGACGGCTGCACCTGCTCTCCATCCCGCAAAGCCTTGTAGTCAGTCCATAACTGCACTCTCTGTATTGAACGAGTGAGTAACCGTGTGCCACCAACGATGTCATCCACTGTTACTCCCGATGACCTTTTGCGCCTCACAAATTTAAATACGTATGCAAACGTGCGCTGAAGCTTTCCGAAGGAATTGGTAAATTTCCGGCCATCAGAGAGATCTACGAATGGGCAAACTGCAATGAGGACTCTCTTGCGAAGCTCCAGTATCGGCAGGTCTTGTGTAGCTGACGATGGCCACATCGGTTTCTCATCTCGAAGAAAGAGTGGCCCCTGGGACCAAAGATGCGATTCCAAAAGTTCCGATGGCAGAGCGCCTCTGGATAAGATATCCGCAGGGTTCTGAGCGGTTGGAACGTAGCGCCATTCCATCTGAGCAGTCCGCTCCTGAATGGCCGATACCCGATTTGCAACGAAGACGTTAAAACTTGATGGGTCATTGCGAATCCAAGACAAGGCAGTTGTGGAGTCGGACCAGCAATAGAAGCTTCCAGTAAATAATTTAAGTTGTTGTATCTCACTGATCAATTGAGAAAGTAGGTCAGCGCCACATAACTCCAACTTGGGCACAGTCAATACCTTGACAGGGGCGACACGCGACTTCGCACAGAAAAGTTGCACGTATGTGCCATTCTTGGTCCTTGAGACGATATAAATACATGCGCCATACGCGTCTAGACTAGCATCACAAAAACCATGAACTTCCGCCTTTGACCTGGGACACAATGTGAGGCGAGGAAATCTAAAACGCTGAGAGGCAGACAAGTTCTCGCAAAAAGTGATCCACGCCGACGAAAGAGACTCGGGTAGACTCTCATCCCATTGGAGCCGCTCCTTCCACACCAGCTGAAGGAAAATCTTTGCCTTTGCAATGACAGGCCCAATCAATCCAAGGGGATCATAAAAACGAGCGATAGTTGACAACATAGAACGCTTTGTCGGCTTTGAAGACAACTGTGCAGGTACTACGGAAAAGAGAAATTCATCGGATGCAGGCTCCCAAACCAATCCAAGGGCCTTTGTAAAATCGGTGCCATCGTCGAAACTTAGCAGCGTTTCTTTATCGTTGTCAGGAACTCCTTCAAGCACGGCAGGAACGTTTGAGCACCATTTCCGAATTATGAAGTTTCCCCGAGCCAGCAACTGGGATGTCTGCTTCATCTTCTCACGCACTTCCTCCACAGATCCTCCACTAGTCATCAAATCATCGACATAAAAATTGGACGCCAACACTTCCGAGCCAATAGAGAATGACGATTTTTCTTCTTCGGCCAATTGGAACATCGCACGAATTGCAAGATAGGAAGCTGGCTTGGTCCCATACGTGACCGTATCGAGTTTAAACGTCTTTACATTTTCCTGCGGCGAATCTCTCCATAAGATGCACTGAAGGTAATTATCTGGCTCAGTTACCCGGACGCACCTGTACATCTTGCAGATGTCCCCAGTCAGCACAATTGGGAACGTACGGAAACGCAGTAATGTATGTAGAAGCTTTGGTTGGATAGTAGGCCCAGCCATTAGAACCTCGTTTAGAGAGAACCCCGTTGACGTTGATGCAGATCCATCGAACACAACCCGCAGTTTGGTAGTTGTGCTTTCTTCCTTAAGCGCGCAATGATATGGCAAAAAATATCGACAGCGACTGAACAGCTCTGATTCTACTAACGACATGTGATTGAGTTCTTGGTACTCGCGGACGAAAGAGGAGTACTGAGCCTTTAGCTGCGGCCGACGCCCGAGTTTCCGCTCCAAGTTGAGGAACCGGCGATATGCTTGCATATACGAATCACCCAAGATATCCAAACTTCTTTTGATGGGCAACTTCACAGCGAACTCTCCAGATGACAAGCGCGAGAAATTAGCTTTGAAGTGCTCCTCACAATCAATATCCTCCTGCTTGACCGTCACCGAAACTTCAGTGGAACTTTCTATCTCCCAAAACCGCCTCAGCAGCATTTCCACTTGATCGAGAGACTCATGACCTGTGTCGGATGAGCACCGAGACCCCAACAAGGCTGTTTTACGAGGTTGCTGGCCCCCTCCTGAAACCACCCATCCAAGGCGAGTCTTCTGAAGCGATGGCAAGCCTGTTGCCAATTTGATTTGGCCAACGCAGAGAAGGTCAAAGAAGAGACTAGCCCCAATGAGCAGGTCAATACGCTGCGGCCTGAAGAACTGCGGATCCGCCAGTGGGATGTTCTGCGGAATTTTCCAGTCGGAAACGTCTACTGAAAAACTAGGCTGCTGCTCGGTGATTGTGGGTGCTACCAATGCGACGAAACTGGTACTGTAGTCAGAGGCTTGCGACTGCAAATTGAGGCACACTGTGTAGCCCTCCGATGCGAAACTAGACTCCCCAAGACCCGATACTGCGGCCGATGACATGGTCTTCTTTAGTCTAAGCTGCTGAGCGAGACTAGATGTTATTAGGTGCATTTGTGACCCGGAATCCAAGAGTGCCCGACATGGCACGAGAGATCCAGCGCGATCCTTCAACAAAACCACTGCAGTGGCTAAGAGTACGACATCATTGCAAGAATTGTGAGCTATCAGGGCGGTGGCTGAGGCCTGTGAATGGGCTTCAGGGTGCGGTGACGACGAGACAGCAGACTCCGATTGCGAGCGTCTGTCATTGAAATGCAATAACGTGTGATGTTTGATCCCACAGTGGCGACAAGTTGAGGACCTGCAGGTGCGAATTTGATGGCCGGGCTTCAGGCATTTCATGCAAAGACTGAGTTTCTTCACCTCTAGTTGGCGCAGTGAAGGCGAAAGATTTAAAAACAAAGTGCAGGTATAAATATTATGGCCATTAGTATTGCAAAATACACAGTCAAGAGTAACCGATTCAGTCGCTACGAAAGAACTCTTACTGCTGTTAAATGTTTTTTATTCCTTCCAACCTGAATGCCGGGCGCATACATTGCCTTAGTGTGCTCCTGATTCTCCAACTTCTGACATCTTTGCTCTAGAAACTCGGTGAATTGCTCGGCTGTGGGTATACTATCCAGTGACGGAGTGTCCTCCCACTTGGCTTGTGTGGCACTGTCTACCCTCTGCAGCAGGCTGTGTATTATAATAACGTCAGCAATCTGTTCCTTTGTCCCAATACCTTTTAAGGCTCGCAGATTGCCAATTGCGGTATCTGTCAAGAACCGAAGTTGAGACACAGACGACTCCTCAACGCGCTGCACACCCAGAATTTCATTGACGTGTGCCTGAAAAATTAACCGTCTATTATTAAAACGTCTGTTCAGCAAATCCAAAGCGATGGGATAGCTGGCGTGGCAAAATTCCAAAATTTGGATAAATGTAATTGTTTTTTATTGTTTTTTAATCACGTCGGGGTCACCAAAATGTTGAGCTACTGAGCTTCTTCAGCAGCGTATATGCGAAATTTAATTAAAAAACAAAAGGGGTTTGGTTTAGCACAACAACTCATTCAACAAGTTACTGAGAATCGTAGCTTACATAATAAGCTTCCGACGAAAGAAGACATATACAAGACACACTGTCCAATTCGATGAGCTAAAAGAAGCTCAAAATTGTCAGTTGTAACGTACAACGAAATGACTTCAAAGAAAACATTAGGCACATAACAAGACATAAGGAGAAATAAATGGGAAGTTCAATAAACAAGCTAACACCATTTTTGGACCAAGATAAAATCTTGCCAGTTGGAGGTCGACAAGCCAAGCCCCCAATTCTTTTGCCATACAACGATCCAACTGTCAGATGATGCTTGGCAAGATACAGATACATAGATAACAGCATTACGGTTAGTTCTGGATACTAAAAGGAAAGAACATGGCAAGGAGCATCGTGCAGAACTGTGTGAGGTGTACTAAAGCCAGGCCAAAATTACTTAAACAGATCATGGGAAATCTGCAACCTCTTCATGTCACACAAGCAAAGTCATTCCTATATTCTGGTGTCGATTTTTGTGGACCATTTAAAATCCACTATAAAATTCGAGGAAAGAACCCAAATACAGCTTATATTGTGATATTCTGTTGTTTCACAACTAAAGCAGTACATTTGGAGCTAGTCAGCAATCTCACCACAGAAGCATTTTTAGCGTCACTTAGACCCAACTGAGCGGTACAGGTGATGCTTTGCAGTCGTCATCGATGCTTTCCACAATCCAAGAAAGGGCGGAGAGCGTGGTGTGATAAAGCGCCAGATGATTGAGTCAGCCAAGCAGAATTCATGGACCCTTTTCATATGCGAGTCGCTCATAAAAAGTTTCTTTAGCTCCAAAAGACCAAATTTGACTTGGCCTTTCTGGCGTGGAAGTGGAACGCTTTAAGGCGCCTAGAAACAAAGCGGTGGTCAGGTCTTTTACGATCTTCATGTGTACATATTACCTTAGAAGTGAAGCAAATAAAGACACTGATTTAGCACTTCATGGGAGGCCACGCACGCATTTCTGATTTGTAAAAAAAGGGGCCACAAAAATCCACTCCAGTGACTTCAAAGGGCTGAGATCCTTCCAAACGCTCCTTAGGCAGATCTCCCATAATGTGCTGAAACCTGCGCGACCTAGTCCTGAAGCATCTCACACACTTGCACACTTGATACTGCCTTGATTCCTCCAATTGGCCAATATTCCAGCCGAATTTTGTCAAGCAGTGTGCAAGGTCCAGCATAAAGATTCCTTTTGTGATAATGTCTTATCAGTGCACAAGTTAGGGGATGTCCTTTTGGCAAAACAAGCGGGTGCTGAGCATCAAATCCTAGAAATGAGTTGCCAAGACGACCTCCAACTTTTAGCAATCCATACTGATCGATGGACGGAGAGAGCGAACTTATGAATCTGGATTTCATGATTTGACTATTGCGTTGAATCTCTTTTATATCCATCCATAAATTAGCCAGCTGAACGTGTCGAATTAGAAGATGCGTTCCTTGCCAAATCAGAAACAGTGAGTCCAGTATGCCGAAGACGATTTACAATTTTATGCATTTTGGCAAATGAGCACTGCGAAATGAATTTGCAAATTTCCATCGTGACGTGAAATCGGCATGTGGAGACGCGATCAGCAATACTCACTCGCGAAGCAATATTGTTGCTGCTTCAGGAACAGGAGATGTAGGCCACCTTCCCTGGAAATTTGCCTGGCTCATCCCGTATCCAAAATAGTGCCGTTGACGAATCCGACCAGCAGTAAAACTGACCTGTAAAGATTCCACTCTCTTTTAAATTATTCATGATAGCAAGACTATACTTAATTCCAGCTTAGGAATCGATAAGGTCGTAGACAGAACCGATCGCTTAAAGGGCTTTCAATTTGTATCTAGCGACAAGGCAAAAAGCTGATGCATGGTCCCATGCTAAGCCAAGTTTTTGCTTATGTCACTTGCATCATGAAACCTTAAAAAACTCGTACGCCGCGGTACATTTTACAAATGTCTCCAGAAAGAATGACTGGATACGTGCAAAACCGAATCATTATGCTGAACAATGCAGGCGTAATAACATCCAGTTGATGTAGCTGCCAAGCCATCAAAAACGACACAAAGCTTTTTCGTCGTACTATCCTTCTTCAGGACACAGTGATGAGGCAAGAAGTATTTGCAGAGGCTACGAGAATCAGGGTTGACTGGGGACATATGCTTCAAATCAATATAATCCCTCATAAAGGCGGAGTACCGCTCCTTGAGTGTAGAACTACGGTTTAACTTTCGCTCCAAATTGATGAATAGTCGATGCGCCTGAGCATAAGATTCTGAATATTCCCCTTATTCGAAACGTGAAAAGTGAACTACGAATTACGCTTAACAATCTAATTCTTCCTTATTACTCAAAATGGCGTCCGCCCAAGTGTCGACCTCCAAAAATATACGAAGGGATTTATCCAACCGTGAATCCAGGTTAGCTCCTGACTCCGGACAATTGTGCGTTGCTAAGAGCGCTGAGCTTGCTACCCTTTGCCCACCGTCAGATACGATTCACCCAAGCCTGATCTTCTGCAGAACAGGCATGGCATCGGTGAGTTTGAATTGGCCTACGCAGAGGAGATCACAATAAATGCTCGCACCAATAAGGAGATCCACTAGCTGAGGGTTGAAAAATGCAGGATCGGCAAGCTGAATATTGGATTGATTATGTAAGGAAGTTCCTGTCTCAGGCCGGGGTACAGCCTCTCAGTCTGTCACATACAGAATTATTTGTATTAGGGGACCATAGAGAGGGATCGGACGGACGAAGTGTAGAAGAGGGACGGGTGGTGTGTGCACTCCGCGCGGTGCCGACGTTTGCCGTGGTCGGGGCCTCGACTAGGGGCGTGCTGTGGAATGGCGTAGTCGGTGTGGATCCGGAACGCACGCAGCCTGCAGGTGGTGGTACCCTCCACTCGTGGCCAGCGAATGCGGCGCAGGGTACCCCGGGCCTGGGCGTGGGCGCGTGTTGCGAATAGCGTGGCTGTTGGGGGGCCGGGGTACGCGGGGCACGTGGTCGGTGGTACCCACCACTGGTGGATCACAAGCGCGGCGCAGCATACCCCTCGGCCTGAGTACAGGCGCGGGAGGCGTGGCTGCGGGTGGCGTGGCCGAGGTGGTGTACCGGGATGGAAGGGAAGGGGGATGGAGGGGGAGCATTCAACGGGAAGAGGCGACCACCGGCTTGGCAAATTGCGTGGCGTCCGCGTACACGATATACCAGCGGTGATCCCCGAGGATGAGGAAAGGCTAGGCTACGAGGAGGTATTTCTACGGGAGGGGAATCTCAGTCCGTGGAAATCGTGGCATCCGCGTACAACTCCACTGGCTGAGTTCCCGGCATGCAGAGGGAGCATCAATTCGGCACACAATACGGTACGGGGGGGTTTAAGAATCGAGGGCTTTCGGGTTATAATATTAAATGATCGATGTATATACATATATAAAATTCTAAAATCTTCTGCTAATATTTTACTTTATTTGTCTGACTCCTATAACTATTATTTTTATTCTTAGGGGTCCCTGTCGCACCTATCTTCCCTTCCCTAGCTCGCTTACGCGAGGCCAGCTTACCCGCTGTCTACTCCTGGCATCCTGGCTGTGGTGGATCCTTGCTGCTGGCACTTTTTAATAGTTACTTTCTGACCGCGCACTTCTGGCTTTTTTGGCTGCTCAAAATCGACTCCTTTCTCCATTTTTGGCCAGCCACTCCAGGCCTCCAGGCTCGAGCCTCTGCCCGTAGCCTCTGCCGGCGTTTGTCGCTCGTCGTCGCGTAGGTGATCGGCGCTCGTTCTCTGCTGTCTCTGCTGCGGTTTCTGCTTTCTCTGCCACTCTCGGCTGCGGCTCCCGTTTACCGTTATTTACCGTTATGTCGGGGTATTGCTTTGTGCGATTTCTCGAACTTTCTGCTGCGGTTGCCGCTCTCTCTCCCTCTCTCTGTGGTTCTTACTTTGGCCATTCTTCCGTTATGCGTTGGCGGGGTATTTTGTTGCTTGTCTGTTAGTGATGCTCATTCCGGTTCTCGTCAGTGATGCTTGATACGGTTCCCGTGAACCGCATCCCCTCAGTCACGATTCCCGTGCAAATAACTCGCCTTTGTTTTTGATCCTTACCGTATTAATCTACTATCATGAAGTACATACTAGGGAAAACAAAAATCAGAAATAACACAAACAAAAGAAATTTTCATTGGTGTGTCGGTGTCTGGAAAAGAAATAATTAAAAAGATATCCATGTGTTTTGTGATGGGCTCTGCCCCTTCACTTTCCCTTCCTACTTCGGGGGCCGAATAGAAATGAAGACTTGGCCGCCCCGGTTAATCGAGACCCTAAAGTCGCGACCTTCGTGCTCCTTGATATGCCGGGTTCGGGGTCCGTCTTCCCGGTCTTGTTGGTGCTGTCTCACGCTGTTCTGCAACGCCGTTGGTATCCGTCGGTCCGGCGTCTCCACACGCCACTCTTCTGGCGCCACTGGCCACTCCTGCTCGTCCTGAGGGCTGGGACTTCTTGGAACAAGTCGAGTAGTCCACCCACGGCTTCCTCATCGAGTTCAAGAGACGTGCTGTTCTCCTCCCCGGAGGTGTTCAGCTCTGCTTCACTGCCTGGGTGGTCCGGGGGCTGTCCTAGTGGTGGGTCAAGTAGTTCGTCGGCACTTTCCTCGTTGGGTTCTGGTCTTTCCCGTGGGTCTGCTTCCTCTTCGGGTTCGGGGGACCGTCCTTCGGCAGGAGAAGGTGTCGGTGAGTCCCAGTCGAACCAGGGCAGGTCGATGCCGGACTTGATACTGGTGCCCTCTGGTGTGGTGTCATCATCGCCGAGTAATGGGCGCCAGCGGGGAATGGTTTCATTGGAGGTGGTTTCGTCTCTCCCACCACTTTGGGCGCAGCTTATCCCTGATGAGGACTCTGACCTCTCGGGGAAAGGACGGCGGCCGTTTTCATCTGGTGGGGGACTGACGTGTAGCTCCGGGGACGCTCTGGCCTCAACTAGTTCTTCTCGCGGCTCTCACGAGGGCTCCTCCTTCCATCTATTCTCGGATGTACTGATCCTGGTCCCGGGGGTCCATCCAAGGCAGGGAACCGTCTTGGCCTGGGTCTTCGCCGAAGCTGATGTCGGAGTCCGGGGGCTGATCTGGGCTACTGGTCCGGCGTTTAGTTCGAGCCAGCTCCTTCGCCTTGTTGAACCGCCCATTGCGGAGCACTCCTTCATCGCTCTCGCTGCTGTCCCATCCAGGTCCATGGCCCCAGCGCGGCTTGGCATCCACCGGGGCGTCGAAGTCATCCCTCATCCGCGCTGCTTGTCGGGGATGGAGGAGGGGATGGAGCCGACTCCAGCCCGTGGTGGGGGGTGGGGGTGACTTGAGCCGTTTTGTGTGCAGCCTGGCCCGCCGCTCGTATTTATGCCGTGAGACCTCGTGTGGTGGTGTCGACGGTGCTTCCTTCGCGGTTCGGTTCTTCGGGTGCCTCTGGAGGATCTGTGAAAGCTGCTGGCTTCTTTTCTGCAGACGTACCAACTCCTCGCTTAGGGCTTGGTTTGCGGCCTGCAGCTCGTCGAGATCATCTCGCGATGGTTCTTGTCGACGTGTCTAAGGGGAAAAACTTTTGGAGATTAGATCCTGCCTAGCTAAATGCTTCCTTGTACCTGGCCCTACCTATAGGTGCGACTTACAATTTGTGAGGGATATCGTCATATACAATGTGATGTGTACACTTAAAATTATACAATGCCATGGCTTATGTCTAGTCCCTTAAGGGAAGTATTGTTGAAGTTCCAATGCCCATCGAGCGATGCGTCCAGTGGGATTATCTATGGAGTTCAGCCATTTTAATGCGAGGTGATCCGTAATCACATCAAAATGGTAGCCCTCCAAAAAACATCGAAGCTTCCGGATGGCCCATACGATGGCCAGACACTTTTTCTCGGTGGCGGAGTAGTTTTCTTCGGCCTTGAGTAACCGTCGGCTGGCGTAGGTGATGACCCGCTCTTCTCCCGCTATCTGCTGTGTCAATACGGCTCCGAGGCCGTACGCACTGGCGTCTGTCTGCAGAACGAATCGTTCGTTGAAATCCGGGCAAGCTAGCACTGGTGCCTGAGTCAATTTCTCCTTCAGCGTTTCGAAAGCCTGCTGCTGATCCTCTGTCCAGACCCACTTTTGCTCCTTTTTCAGGAGGGTGGTCATTGGCTGCACTATGGTGGCGAAGTTGGGGACGAAACGACGATACCATGAGACATTCCGATGCAACGCCGCAGCTCCTTTAACGTGGTGGGTGGTGTCAGTCTTTGGACTGCGATGACTTTCTCGGGGTCGGTGTGAATGCCGTGTTCGCTGATTACATGTCCGAGGTAAACCAGGCTCTTCCTGAAGAAACTGCATTTGTTTCGGTTCAGCCTAAGATTAGCCTCTCGCAACCTTCGAAAAACTTCTCGCAAGTTCTTGATGTGCTCCTCTAGGCTTGACCCGATGACAATGATGTCGTCCAAATATGCAAAAAATGTTTAAACGCCAAACTAGATGCTAGATGCTTTGGTGCATTTAAACATTTTGTCTTTCCTCTAGTTTAAAATCTGTACCACAGTTAAACAGTTTATATGAAACTGCATTGTTTTGGCTTTGAGCCACTGTATATGCGGTGGCTTCTCTGCTACCCTCGGCTACCGGGATTTGCCAGTATTCGTTCTTCAGATCCAACGTTGAAATATAACTGGCGTTCCGGAGCTTCTCCAGGATGTGGGTGATGCGTGGTAGTGGGTATGCGTCTAGCACGGATCGAGCGTTTAGTTGTCGATAGTCCACGCACATACGCATCTCTTCGGTCTTCTTTCCCACCAGTACGATTGGGGCACTGTGAGGGCTCCTGGATGGCTCGATTCGACCGTCTCGAAGTAGTTCTGTCACTTGTGCATCGATGATCTTCTGCATGGCTGGATTCTTCGGAAAGTGTCGTTGTTTCACGGGCTTGTCGTCTCGCATGGTAATTGTGTGCTCGGCAATTTGCGATATCCCGTTCAGCCCTTCAAACTTCGCCAATTCCTCCTCCAGGAATTTTGCTGCTTCAGACGTGGGGGGCTGCGTGGAGACTGGATCTGGTTGCCATGGAGAGAGTTCCTCTAGTTCCATGGCGGTGACAGCTGCTAGAATGGCATTATCGTAGTAATACTGGTCGTTCGTTCGAAAGGGGTTCTTCTTTCGTGCTGTGTTTGCGCGTGGTGTACGGAAAGGGTTCCTTTCCCGTGCGGTCATTGCGTCGGCTTGGGATTCAAGGTCGTAGCTCCGACGCCCGTGTCCCTACCGGGCGGAGAGTCGATCCGTTTCCCGACTCGGTCTTCCGGCAGCAGTAGATGGTCCTGACATTTCGGCGCCCACAATCCCAACAGAACAGCTTCTGCCGATTGGTGCATGCTTGGCTGAAATGTCCTCTCTCCCCACAGTTTCGGCATGCTCGGCTCACATCGATTGGCCGTTCTTCCTCTTGAGTGATCACTCGCGAAACCCCATTCGCTGTCCCGTTTGTGATGCCTCGCGACGTTGTGGTCTTGTTGCTGGAGTACGTTGTGTGGGGCCGGTGGGTTGGTCCGGTTCCGCTGCTGCGAGGGGAATCGCGGTCTGGTGCAGTCTCGTACGCTGCGACGAGTTGGGTAAGCTCTGTGAGGTTATTGAAGTCCTGTCTTCGGGTGTACATTTGGTACTCCGGTAGGAGATTCTCGTAGATTCGGTCCAGTTCCTGCTCCCGCGTGAACTTGGCACGCTGCATCATCAGCCGTAGCTCTATCATGTAGTCCCTGAAGGATTCTCGGGGCTTCTGTTCCCAGCTCCGGATGGTGTTTTCCAAGCGTTGGAAGTATCGGGGTGGTAAGAAGTCAAAAAATTCCTTGCGGAAATCTGTCCAACTCTGGCCCTGCATCTGGAAGGTCCGGAACCATCCTTCAGCTTTACCTGTCGGGAGTCCCGAGATAGCCCGAGGCAGCTGTTCTGGGCTCCCGCCGTAGGATTCGACACGTTCCTCCAGTCGCTCCATAAATGCCAGTGGGTCCGTGTGACCATTGAAGGTGAGTCCCCACTTCCTGAGCTTGTCCGCCAGGAGGGAGTATGAAATCTCTCCACATCCTGGGCGAAATGCTTGTTGGACCGGGAGACCACGTGCTTGGTCGGGATCGCCGTTCGATGACGGATCCGTCACCACTGTCCGGGGTCCGATGCTACTGGACACGGGACGTCTGTGCGCGTGGCTTGGCTCGGGTATGACCCCAAGAGACTGCCCTGAAAGGGTACGTGATTGGTCGTAGCCCGATGACGCTGTAGCCAGGTGGTCCCTTGGTCCGGTGCTGGATCCTCGGCTCGTACTGGGCAGATTCGGTATGAGCAGTCGTTGAACTCCTTGATGCGGAAGATTATCTTCTGTGGCCGGTGTGTTGTCCTCGGAACCCTGGGTGGTGATGTTTAGTTCCGGCACTGTCAATTGAAGTTTCTGCTCATCCATGTCTTCCTCCCTTTTTGCTCGAGTCTCAGGCCCTGGTGAGGTGGCTGGGCTTCGATGCTCCCTGGGACTCGGAATGTTCCCGAAGTGCGAGTTCAATTCGTCCAGCCTCGCCTGTACTTCCTCGGAGTGTCCGCCGCGTCCAATGAAATTGGAGATCGGGCCGCGTAGCTCCTCTACGGTACCGGCTTCTCCGAATCCGAACTCCTTGGCCAAGCTCTGTAGTTCGTCCTTCCTACGGGAGTTCAACCAGCGGGTGCCCATCGTGTTGCGGGATCGCGGTGTTTGTTCTTAGCGCGCGGTATGGCACTGAAGGATCGGTGACCCTTTCTGAAGGTACGTGGCACGTGGTATAACAGGAAACGCGGCGCAGCACTGGGGTCAGGGATCCTTCGAAAGGATATGCAGTGGCTGGACACGCGGCGCGGCACTGGATTCAGGGATCCTGGGTCAGGATATGTTTAGTGTACGAGCGCGATACTGTGGTCAGGGGTATTTGTTAGTCTTTTCTTAGTCTTGGGCGTGGCTCTGCTGCCGAGCGAAGCCCTCTCTCCTCTGCTATCACCTTGTCGCTGTGTCGTCGTGTCGTCGCTGCCCGCGTTAGGGATGCTGGGCGCCCTCTCTTGACCGCCGAGACACGCGACCCGTGCTTGATCGTCGCGTACCGCGGCCGAGCGGCTGTTGTTCGCCTTGTCGCCATGTCGCAGTGGTCGCCCTCTCTCTCCGATGGTATCGCCTCGGCGCCCGCGGCTGCTGTCTGGCCGCGCAAGGCACGTGGATGGGCCATCGCTTTTTGAAACAAGGCTTGCGGTTGTTTGCTAGGGGGAGGGGGAAAAAAACAGCCTCGGCTGTATTTGAACCAGAGAATGAAGATTGGTGCTCTGCTCCTGTTTTCCTATGTCTGATGCTGCTGTCGCTGCTGCTGGCTGCCCACGCTTGGTTCGATGGCACCACCTCGTGGCCGAGCTACGTGGCCGGGTGATCCCGCTACTATTCTGCTGCTCTGCCTACTGTACTTTTTGGCTTTTTGACTTGCCTGGGGTTCCGCAGGCGCGGAGGGCGTTTTCAGCTTGGAAATTCGGGGGGTGGGGTTCCGATGCTTAGCTATGCCCGCCCCTCGTTACGTCACTTATTTCCGAATTACCTCTTCCCCGATCCGCTCTCAGGTCCCTGCTTGGGCGCCATCTGTAAGGAAGTTTCTGTTTCAGGCCGGGTCACAGCCTCTCAGTCTGTCCAAGGCCAGGGATCGGGCAGAATTTTTTATATTAGGGGACCAAAGAGAGGGATCGGACGGACGAAGTGTAGAAGAGGGACGGGTGGTGTGTGCACTCCGCGCGGTGCCGACGTTTGCCGTGGTCGGGGCCTCGACTAGGGGCGTGCTGTGGAATGGCGTAGTCGGTGTGGATCCGGAACGCACGCAGCCTGCAGGTGGTGGTACCCTCCACTCGTGGCCAGCGAATGCGGCGCAGGGTACCCCGGGCCTGGGCGTGGGCGCGTGTTGCGAATAGCGTGGCTGTTGGGGGGCCGGGGTACGCGGGGCACGTGGTCGGTGGTACCCACCACTGGTGGATCACAAGCGCGGCGCAGCATACCCCTCGGCCTGAGTACAGGCGCGGGAGGCGTGGCTGCGGGTGGCGTGGCCGAGGTGGTGTACCGGGATGGAAGGGAAGGGGGATGGAGGGGGAGCATTCAACGGGAAGAGGCGACCACCGGCTTGGCAAATTGCGTGGCGTCCGCGTACACGATATACCAGCGGTGATCCCCGAGGATGAGGAAAGGCTAGGCTACGAGGAGGTTTTTCTACGGGAGGGGAATCTCAGTCCGTGGAAATCGTGGCATCCGCGTACAACTCCACTGGCTGAGTTCCCGGCATGCAGAGGGAGCATCAATTCGGCACACAATACGGCACGGGGGGGTTTAAGAATCGAGGGCTTTCGGGTTATAATATTAAATGATCGATGTATATACATATATAAAATTCTAAAATCTTCTGCTAATATTTTACTTTATTTGTCTGACTCCTATAACTATTATTTTTATTCTTAGGGGTCCTTGTCGCACCTATCTTCCCTTCCCTAGCTCGCTTACGCGAGGCCAGCTTACCCGCTGTCTCCTCCTGGCATCCTGGCTGTGGCGGATCCTTGCTGCTGGCGCTTTTTAATAACTACTTTCTGACCGCGCACTTCTCGTTTTCTTGGCTGCTCAAATTCGACTCCCGAATTAATTTGTCGGCCGGCCACTCCAGACCTCCAGGTTCGAGCCTCTGCCCATAGCCTCTGCCGGCGTTTGTCGCTCGTCGTTGCGTAGGGGATCGGCGCTCGCTCTCTACTGTCTCGCTCACACTGCCACTCTCGGCTGCTGCTCCTGTTTACCGTTATTTGATATTGCGTTGTGGCGATCTCTCCGCTTCAGTCTCTGCTCTCTCTGCCTCTCTCGGCTGCTGCTCCCGTTTACCGTTATTTGGTGTCAGGGTATTGCGTTGAGCGATTTCTCGAACTTTCTGCTGCGGTCTCTGCTCTCTCTCTCTCTCTCTCTCTCTCTGTGGTTCTTGCTTTGGCCATTCTTCCGTTATGCTTGTCTGTTAGTGATGCTCATTCCGGTTCTCTTCAGTGATGCTCGATACGGTTCCCTTGAACAGCACCCCCCAGTCACGATTCCCGTACAAATAACGCGCATTTGTTTTGGGTCCTTACCATCTATTTCTTAACCAACTATCATGAACTACATACTCGGCAAAACACAAATCAGAAATAACAAAAACAAAATATTCATTGTGTGTCGGTGTCTGGAAAAATAAGTAATTAATATAAAAATATCCATGTGTGGATGAGGGGCTCTGCCCCTTCACAAGCTGAAGCTGTTGGGCGAACGTGGATGTGTTGGGATATAGTTTTAATCTTGAATCTAGTATGGCACAACAAGGAACTAAAACGCCAGACCGATTCTTTACGAGAACCACAGTGGTAGCCAGAAGCATAACATCGGAGTGAAGACCTTGGGCAGCAAGACAGGTAGAAGCAGGGGAAAACGAACTGCTAACAGAATTCTGAGTGGCAGAAATAGCTTCTTGTTGAAGCGTTAGATCTGCAGAAGAAATATCTGGGGAGCCTTGAGTTGTGGATCGCAGAGTCTCAAAATGAAACAAACTATGATGACACCGCATACTCGACATTTTTCAGTTTTGAATGTCCAAGTCCGATGCCCCGCTTTTAAGCAATTGAAACAGATGGAAAGCTTCTTCACTTCATTTTGGCACAGCAACGGTGACAAGTTTACGCATATCTTTCAGGAATATATACCATGTCCCTCTGAATGGCAAAAAATGCATCCAGACGAGTCGATGGATGAATTGGAGGCAACAAAAGTTTTCTTTTCATTCGTAGAATTACAGAAATCAGTTCCTAATGTCTGCAAAGCACGCATATGCAAATTGACTGCATCCTCAAACTGCCGAAACCTTTTAGGAGATGGCGAATAAACTCCCTTGAGCCCTAGAATCTTCTTGATGTGTACCCCAAAAACAAGTCGTTTGTTACTAAAACGTTTATTGAGTATATCCAGCGCCAAACCATAATTGGCAATGGAGAATTCCAAAGATCGAACCGAATCCAAAGCCACATCAGCGAGGCTAGAGCGAAGGTGTCGGAATTTCTCGACGAATTGATCGAATTGAATATGGCCATAAAGTCAGAACATTCGACGTATCCACTGGAAAACTTGGGTATCTTGAGCTCAGGAAGTCGCTGGTTGTCAGCCATGATCATGGTACTATGTCTAGAATGGTTTGTTAGGTAGTCATCTTGATTGAGCGCTTCCAGTTCATTATGGGCCGTATTAAATTCCTCTCGAATTTCCGTCAGCATGTCGTTGCCAACGTTGATTTCCGTGGTGGTCAAATTATCGATCTTATTGCGCACGAATGAGTCGCCAAGCCCTCTCATTCGCTTATATAAGACAGAACTTTATGTTTATAAAGACCCAGCCGGTTAATAGCCGTCACAATTATGATGTGAAGTGCAACGAAACAGCGGAGAATAGATAACTGTTTAAGCGAACGCGTACAGAAGCGAGAAAGAGAACGAAGACACGAAAAGTCAAAAACCGTGTCTGCAGTTGTGCAGAGAATGAGAGATTCGACGATTGTGCGACGGTGCACAGAAGCGAGAGCGAGAATTCGACACACGAAAAGTCATGAACCGTGTCAGCAGTTGTGCAGAGAATGAGAGATTTGACGATTATGTGACAGTGTACAGAAGCGAGAGCGAGAATGAGAGACACGAAAAGTCAAGAACCGTGTCTGCGGCTGATCATAGAATGAGAGATTCGACGGTTAAACTTATCTCTGACGACAAAACTGTTTATTATTCTGCACAAATGGATTTGTTTGTGGTTAAACTGCGCAGAAACAAATATATTGTTTACATTATATAATTTTTTACACGAAACGCGATTAGCAGATGTCTGGCTAGCGGAAGCCGCCTTCTTGCTCAAAGTCAATGGATGTCAAATATATTGCTCTCTGGGAATAAATTGGCAAAGCTGTAAGTGAAGGATTTGATCTATTAGCTTGCTTTGAATAAATTGTGGCGTAGTGAGTTTAATATCAACGTAATTTGCAGCCTCAGTGGATTTTACAAATATTTCATTAAAAACAACATCCGCTGAAGATCTATGCATCTCACTCAAGCTCCCAGCACTTATGTAATAATGCCAAGCAGCGTAATATTTGAAAATAAAGCTCAGGAACACAATAAAAAAGCTTTTGCAGGCAGAGCTTATTAACACTAATCGACAAAATTCATTAAAATTGTTATGTTTTTTATAAAGCAATTTTTTTTAGTTATATACTGAAGGTTGAGGCAGGACAGCTGCCCCGTGGGTACTCCCTTGTCTGCACGAATAGGCAAAGCACACAAAGCAAAGTGAGAGAGCTATATGCCTTTAGCGGCTATATTGATCTGATGATCTGATCCAGACTAAGCACTCTGATAGATATAGTCATTCTCTAAGATTCTGCGTTTTTAGTTTTCTCGTACTATCAAAATTGTGCATGTCACAGATTTTCGTTCTTTGTGCGGGCGGAAAAGGGCAGTGCGAAATTTTGAAATACTTGTGGTGTGATAACATAGGAGTCTGGATACAAAACTTGATTACTCCAGCTTTTATAGTCTTTGAGATCTAGGCGCTAAGCCCCACATTTATCAGAAAAAAAGCTTGGCTCATAGCGGTAGTATGTAGTTAATAAATATAAATTAGAACGATAACTGCTTCGATTTATTTTGTCTAGGCTAAAAGCTCTTTGGGCGAGAGATGCGTAAGAAATTTTTTTTTTCAATTTAAAGTGTTTTTTGTTTTGCATAGAATAGATTTTTGGTGCCTCAATGAATTTGTCGATGAGGATAAGAAAGCGTCTCCTAAATACCGCAATCAATATGTATTATTTTATCCATTTATTGAAATACAAAAGTGAATTCAAATAATATTGTGAATACAGTTGACTTAAGATATTTTGAATGGCTTGGAGAACGTAGAAAAATACTATTATAACAATCTATTACTTCGACGTTCAAAATTAGTTAGAAATACATACAAATATTTTCATAGTAACCATAGTAATTTCGTCTAGTAACCAAAAAAATAATTATATCTGAGTAGCTTTTTTTTTTACCTTATTATATGATCTGCATAAAAAATGGAATAATATTATAAACATTATTTATCTAATAATGTAGTATTACACAATTGCATATGCAGCATAATTCGCAATTCCACATAAGTTTATGCCTTTCTTCATTCTCATGTAGCCAGATTCACCCCAACGGTCGCCCCACCAATTCTTTAATATCCAAAAGTCCTTTCCAAATCCAATCACCAACATTGCGTGATTTACAGATTTAGACGAACATGAATCATCGTCATAAACACCGTCACTGAAAAAAATTAAGAATAATATATATATTACAATTTACTTTGGAATTTATTGTAGAAAAATATTAAACAAACTCACTTTTTTGTGAGGGTATTATAAAGTTGAATGAATGTTATAATCGTCTTTAGAAATCTACAAAGATTCACAAATCTTCAGATACATCCGACAATATGCAGTTTCGGGCAGCCGGTACTCAGTCGGTATATAAGCAAATTTACCATATGGGTAATTCATACAAAATATTTTATAATAAACATCGGTCAATCGTTTGCCAGTTCCTATACGCGGAACATACTCGAAAAAAATATGGGTATATTAGATTTGTGGTGATAGTGTGTGCAACGCCTAAAGGGAAGTATTTCCGACCCCATAAAGTATATATATTCTTGATCAGCATCAATAGCCGAGTTGATATAGCCATGTCTGTCTGTCCGTCCGTCCGTCTGTCCGTCTGTCCGTCTTCATTTGCGCCTATATCTCAGAGACTATTAAAGCTAGAGCAACCAAATTTTGTATCCAGTCTGGTTTGTGATCACACTACTCCAAATGTGTTGAAAAATTTCGCCCCGCCCCTTTCCGCCTTCACAAAGGACGAAAGTCTGTGGCGTACACAATTTTGAAAATACGAGAAAACTAAAAACGCAGAATCATAGAAAATGACCATTTCTATCAGAGTATTGAATCTGAATCAGATTGGATCATTGTTATAGCTACAATGAAGAAAACCATTTCGAAAGTCATCATTCCCTCTCGCTCTCTCTCACATGCGACCCCACCTGCTTTGCTTATTCGTTTAAATGAGCGCCTAGATCTCAAAGACTATAAGAGCTAGAGCAACCAAACTTTCTATCCAAGCTCCTGTGATATCATTTCAATACAAGTTTATTTCAAATTTTTGACACGCCTCCTTCCGCCTCCACAAAAGACGAAAATCTGTGGAATCCACAATTTTTAAGATAAATGAAAACCAAAAACGCAGAATCGTGTATAATTACCATATCTACCAGATTGCCGAATCTGGATCATATCGGATCATTATTTTGGCCAGAAGGAACAAATTAAATTTCGGTGGCTACGCAACGCCTGCCAAGCGCTTATCATTCCCTATCTCTTTCTCGCATACACTTGTTCGTCTCGAATATGTAGCAATACATGTTCTCAGTTCTCAGAGACTATAAAAGCTAGAGCAACCAAACTTTCTATCCAAGCTCCTGTGATATTAATTTAACACAAGTGTATTTAAATATTTTGCCCCACCCGCTTATGCCCCCACAAAGGACGAAAATCTGTGTAATTCTCTATTTTTAAGATGCGAGAAAATCAAAAACGCAGAATCATGGAAAATGACCATATCTACCAGATTGCCGAATCTGGATCATATCGGATAATTATTATAGCCACAATAAAGTCTTCCTCGCTGCCTTGCCACGCAATGAGTAATAACGATCCACGGCAATCCTAGCGCGAACCCTATACTAGCTGCTGGCAGGTGTTCTCCCTTTCTCTTTCCCGCTTTGACCTTGTAACCCCCCTCTCCCTCAATCAAATGCGATGCGCTGTCTGCTTTTCCATGTCTTACCACAATCACCACCCACCCCCATAAACAACTCAATCTGTCCCTTTCACCTAAAGAAAGAGAGAGAGAGAGAAGATGACTAACAATGTCACATGTCCAAAACAATAAGCGCCCGCCCAGGCAATGATTTATTTACATTAATATATAAATGTATATACATACATATGTATTTATTAATATGTATCCATGTATTTATATGTATGGATGTACATATATATTTTAAAACCAATGGACATATGAAAATATACATAATATAGTACATATTTGCATATTCTGATTGGAAGAGCCGTTATAGGTAGGGGAGGGGTACCTGCAAACATGTGTTCACTCTGTGAAAAGAAAAAGAATTGTCCATCAAAGAAACTGCGAAATCAAATCAAAACTGGCAAGCGACACGTGCGCTCTATTTCTCTCTCTGTTTCCCCTCTTTCTGACCATGACCCTCTCTCATAAAACAAAAGGGATGCGCGATGCGCTGTTTGCATGTCTTAGCAAGATCCCCCCCCCCACCACTCTCATCATCATAGTAAACCGTTTTTTAACCGTTACAGAAAGGGGCGGGGGAAACGCAAATGACTTCGCTGCATGTGGAAGGAATGAGAAAAATAGCCGTTACATTTGGTTGAGTTTTTCTCTCTATCCCTCTCATTCCACTTGAGAACTCTCTGCTTCACTATCTGAACAAGTGCTCTCTCAATAGAGCAACTCTCTCTTTACACTCATCCGTATGACTTCAAGATGAATTTAGTAATAAGGTGACAACATTTACGTCACAAAATCTACTCTTTTTCGCGAACCATCCGTTTGTCGTATGCTGTGCGCCGAAATAGAGTAGATGGACCACCCCACAGACAACGTCACCTCATCACTAAATTCACCTTGTATGTCTCTTTTGTGAATAGTAGCAATTAGAGAGAGAGAGATAGAGAAAGGCTGAGAGAGCTCCCTCGTAAAATCATATGTTTGAATCCAAGACATTAACCTGCTACTACCCCACGCAATGGTAATAGAATTAGAAGGAGTAATTAGTAGGAAAGGAATTAGAAGTATACATATATAGAAACAGCTCAGACAGACTTTTTCCTGTAAAAATTTAATTTTCCGTTAGTCCCGCATGTTTTGACTCCATTTGTTCTGTCTTGCTCCACATTGCTCTATTCTCTTCTCTCTTGAGTGACTCTCGCGAAAAAAACGGCCGAATTTCAGTAGGCATTTTTTGGGTATAACCAGTCGATATCGAGCCAAGGAGAGCGATAGAGACTTTTCGATTGCCGATTGCGAAAAAATCCGTTTATTAATCACATTTAAACTAGTTTAGCTTTTAACTTATTAAATACAAGTAGTGCTTGCAAATTAAGACATAGGGCTTTAGTTTTTCTGTGCCGATCGTCAGTTAGAAGCTATTAATAGTTGCTAACTGTAACGGTGCATCGCGCGTTTTTTGGTGTTGCTGCTGACGTCGCTGCTTTTCTGGAGACTGAGGCCGGACGTCGCTGCTTCTATAACGGCTGAGGACGAACGTCGCTGCTCTCGCCAGGGGACGTCGCTGCTTCGCTTAAAGTCGTAATATTTCATCAATTCTATTTTCTTTTGTAGTTTTTGTGTAATTATATATAATAATTCGGTTTATATTATATAATTATAAATATTCAATAATTAATATTAGTTAATTAATTATATTATAAATAATTAATGATATAATTAATTATTGATTTTTTTATAATTATTTATAATACGATTTTATTTTATTAGGTATTATTTCATTATATTTTATTTTATTTTATTATATTTCATTTTATTTTATAACACATTTTATAATGCCTCAAAGGAATAGACAATCTGCTTCTCAACAGTCTCAGAGACGTAAATTGCGAAACAGATCAAATAGAAATATAAATTTAGAAACTTTAGAAGTGGTTGAAAACAGGGATGTTGTAATAAGTACAGACGCTGAGTTCGTTGAACCGGCTAGGAATCAGCAGCAAGAGAATGAGAGACAAAGTCAGGTGACTGCTAGGCAGGCTTCAGGTGTAGGTCAGGAAGGGCAGAAAGCCGTCGCTGGCGAACAAATATTGAATGCTGTAGGAAATTCACAGAACAGACGACAAGTGGCCGATACTAACCGTCGGTCCAGACGAAGACGCAACCAAAGGTATAGGGCCCGAGAACAGACCCAGAATAGTGCCGAACATACAGTTAGACGTGAAGACGCACAGATTAGACGTGAGGAGCAAGTGGCCGATACTCTGCGTCGGTCCAGACGAAGACGGGACGTGGACTATAGGGCTATAGAGCAGGCACAGAATACAGTAGGACATATACAGAGACGAAGAGACGCACAGGTTAGACGTGAGGAGCAAGTGGCCGATACTCTGCGTCGGTCCAGACGAAGACAGGACGTGGACTATAGGGCTACAGAGCAGGTACAGAATACAGTAGGACATATACAGAGACGAAGAGACGCACAGGTTAGACGTGAGGAGCAAGTGACCGATACTCTGCGTCGGTCCAGACGAAGACAGGACGTGGACTATAGGGCTACAGAACAGGCACAGAATACAGTAGAACATATACAGAGACGAAGAGACGCACAGGTTAGACGTGAGGAGCAAGTGACCGATACTCTGCGTCGGTCCAGACGAAGACAGGACGTGGACTATAGGGCTACAGAGCAGGTACAGAATACAGTAGGACATATACAGAGACGAAGAGACGCACAGGTTAGACGTGAGGAGCAAGTGACCGATACTCTGCGTCGGTCCAGACGAAGACAGGACGTGGACTATAGGGCTACAGAACAGGCACAGAATACAGTAGAACATATACAGAGACGAAGAGACGCACAGGTTAGACGTCAGGAGCAAGTGGCCAATACTCTGCTTCGCTCCAGACGGAGACAGGACCCACAGATTAGACATGAGGAACAAACGGCAAATACAGAGAGGCGACAGCGCATACGTAGAAATAATGAAAGGAGACGAATATTAGAAAGAGAGCAGGATAGAGTTCGCAGGGTCCAAGAAAGGAGTTTAGCTGATCGTAGGCGTATCTCGCGAGCGAGAGACACTCTGGCACGCTAATCTGCTCGTGTCGCAGCTCGACAGTCGGCAATTGACGCTGCCAGAGCTGTAAGTCAGAGAGTTAGCCAATTTAGGAGTGATAGTAATAATAGACTTGAGCAAAATTTAAGAAACGCCTCCCGAATGCAGCAAGAACGAGCAACTATCTCCCAGGATATATAGGCACATATAGGACCCAGAATAAGGCTTAGTGGCCTAGAAGCTCTAAAAGTAGTTTATAATAGGAATGTAAAGCTCGGTCCTGATCAGGTTTGCCTTTCTTGTAAAGGCCTGTGGTTCCCCAAACAAATTTCCAAGATTCCTCGCGTCCTTTTAGAAAGTGATTGCGAGTTTAGTCCTGAAATATTCGCTCTTGAAAGCCTTCTAGAATTCCCTTCTGACTGCCCAACATTAAATTTCTGCAGAACATGTTATACCAACATTAAGAAGCGTTTTTTTCATTGAACTAGATTTCCCTAAACTGCCCGACTGCTTAAAGGGGCTTACTCCATTAGAGGAACGACTGATTTCTCCTCGACTTCCATTTATGATAATTAAGCCATTATTGCCTGGGGGAAGAGGCCAAAATGCCATTAAAGGAGCAGTTGTCAACGTCCGTATTTCCGTTAGTGATATCGTGAAGGAGCTTTCACGAGCATTCCATGAAGCTCAGGTTATTCAGATCCACCTGAAGCGTAGACAAGATTATCTTCATGCCTTCATGGCTGAAACCATTAGACCTTCCAAAATTTTTGAAGCACTCCGTTATTTAGTTAGCACAGATTTGTATAAAAAGCACAATGTCATAGTTAATGAGCAATGGATCTCTGGCTTCACATCCGATATTGTTCCTTTCGTAGCCTCTCAAGCAGACGCAGCCTTTTTAGAAAGTATCCAAAATAGAGATAGGAATGTAGACCAGAGCAAGCCAATCCCGACGAGGAGGTAGTGGCCGAGAGCTCAACCCTGGCCGTCAGGAAACTCTGCTTGAAAATAACGTAACATTCGATGATAGGATTATAAAAATCGCACCAGGGCAAGGACAACGACCTCTTGATATGGTCTTAGATGTTGACTCGGAAGAGTTATCTTTTCCCACTATTTATGCAGGCGTCAAGAAACAATCTTCAGAAAGTTTTACAACCATTGTTAGATCAGAGCTTCGAAATGTAGATAGGAGAGGTTGTAGAGCTGATAAACTGTTCTTCAATTACAAGAAGTTAGAATCCATTAAGATTCGCAATAATATTTCTATCTGCTTACGTAAGCGGAGCACCTCCAGTGCAGTTACGGCAGCTAACGCTCTTAATGAGAATTTCATAGGGGGACTAATTAACCACGATGAGGGATATAGGGTTCTTCGAGATATTCGCTCGTCTCCGGCTCATTGGGAGGAAGAAAAGAAGAAGGTTATGGACATGATTCGTCAGTTCGGCCTGCCGACTTTTTTCATCACTCTGTCTGCTGCTGAAACGCGGTGGCTAGAGCTGCTTGTTTTGCTCAAAAGCAATGTAGATAGAGAGGTCATTAGCGAAGAAGAAGCAATGAATCTACAGTATAACGAAAAGGAGCGTCTCATCAAGGCAGATCCAGTTACTTGTGCTAGGTATTTTGATCATAGGTATCGTGAGCTTTTGAAAGTTATGAGGAATCGGGAGTGCATTTTCGGAGAAAACTTCGTCATCAAATTTTATTGGCGTGTTGAGTTTCAACAAAGAGGTTCCCCAACATACACGGTATGTTTTGGCTGAAAGATGCCCCAGCAGTGGATTTTACCAGTACTGAGTCAATTTCAACAGTTGTAGCCTTCATTAATACACACATTACAGTAGATGTCACAGACTCAGAATTAGCTCCGTATGTTGAATACCAAAAGCATAGGCATACAAACATGACATGTCTTAAAAAAGTCAATAGAAGTGGAAAAAAAGTTTGTAGATTCGGTATTCCATACCCTCCAATGCCCCAAACGGAGATATTGAGTCCACTGCCGGAGGAAACTCCAAACCTTGATATTCACCAAGGAAATTTTAGGAAAATTCAAGACCTACTGAATTCTGATCAATCCTCTGATATGATTGATCACCTGAGCATATTTGAGAATTTCCTTTCACACGAACAAGTGAGCCTCAATTACGAGGAATACAAATATGCAATATGTTCTGGTTTGAAGAAACCACAAATTTTTCTAAATAGGTCGTTTGCTGAGATTAGCGTTAATGCTTATAACAAGCACATTCTTTCAATGCAAAGGGCCAATATGGATATCCAATTCATTTTGGACCCTTATGCATGCTGTAGTTATATAATAAATTATATAAATAAATCCCAAAGGGGTATTTCTAAGCTTATGCGCGAGGCGATAAGAGAAGTGCAAGGGGGCAAATATACGATTAGGCAAAAGCTACAGCACATTGGTCACAAATTTATTTCTGGCACTGAGATATCTGCTCAGGAAGCCGTGTATTGTTGTCTAGGTATTCCTTTGTCCGGAACTAGCAACAAATGCGTTCATGTTAATACTTTCCCTCCAGAGCAACGAGTGCGAATGCTCAAATCCAAAAGCATCCTACAAAATATGAATCAGGACTCCACTGACATATTCGTCAAAGGATTGCTGGAGCGGTATGAACAGAGACCAATCAATCTTCAGGGCCTGTGTTTGGCCGATTTTGCAGCAAATTATGAATTTAGTAAAAGCGGGAAAAGAGTTGGCCAAAATAGCGATGATGAAGAGGACGAAGAAAATGAGGTAGAAGTAGAAGTCTTTCTTCCTCTCCGCGATAATAGTAGTTTTATTAGGGAACGGACCAAGCCATCCATTTTAAAGTATATGAGGTTTAATATAAATACAGATAGGTCTAACTATTTTAGAGCATTAGTCATGCTGTTTTATCCGTGGAGAGATGAAGAAAGAGATTTAGTGAGCGTTAATTGCGAGGATGTTTATAACAATCATCAGGATTTAGTTAGTTCAAATTTCCAAAAATACAATGCGTTAGCAGATTTAGAAGACGTGCTTAGGAGGGCCATGGAAGCCGAAGCCAATAGGGAGGAAAATGTAGGTGAAGAGGCGGTTGATGAGACCATTGATGAGCAGTTTAGGGCTTTAGCGATTCCCGAAATAAGCTCTCAAATAAATGTTCTGAACTTGAATGACCAGGCAACGGATGAAGATAGGAGTATTCCATTAGTTAAGCTTCCTCCGATTGTTTCCCCTACGTTGTTAGCCAGTTTAATTAGATCGCTTAATTTGAAGCAAAAAGCTTATCTCACCCATGTTCTGCATAATGTGAGAAATACGGCAGTTTTTTATGAGTTTGTAGGTGGCGGCGCAGGCGTCGGCAAGAGTAGGACAATATCTACCATTTTTCAGACCATTTCCCAGGAGTTTAATCGTAGACCAGGATCTAACCCAGAAACTGTTAAGGTTCTTCTGTGTGCTCCCACAGGAAAAGCTGCATTCGGTATTGGAGGTGCCACACTTCACTCCATGTTTTCATTACCTCTCAATCAGTCTAACCATGCCTTTAAACAGTTGGGTCCAGATATATTAAATACCTTGCGTTGAAGATTTATTGATCTTAAAATTCTTATAATTGACGAAATTTCTATGGTCGGTGAAAAAATGTTTTCGTATTTGGATAGGCGCTTAAAACAAATCTTTTCAAGGCCCGAGAGTCCTTTTGGTGGCATTTCTGTTATCGTGTTCGGCGATCTAAGGCAGTTATGTCCAGTAGGTGATCGTTGGATATTTAAATCCTCATCAGGAGCGCATAATCCGTACAGTGCGATAGTTGGCTCTAGTCTCTGGGATAGCTTCAGGTTTTTCGAACTTACAGAGATAATGCGACAGCGAGATGACCAAGCTTTTGCAACCGCACTTAATAACATGGCATCGGCCGAAATGACGTCAGAAGATAGTCAATTGCTTAGGAGCCGAATAGTTGACGGCAGTCAAGCCCCCAGAGATGCGATCCACCTATTTTATAGCAATAGCGAGACAAATAAGTACAATAGGGAGAAGCTATCATCGATAATGACTGCAGAATATACTTCAATAGCTTTAGACTGCATCAAGGCCGAACATCTTAACCCAGAAACCAAAAGCAAATATCTGGAGTCTGTTAAGAGTTTCAAAACTTCGAATACACAAGGTTTGTGTACTTCATTGGTCCTTAAAACCACAGCTAAATATATGATGACAGTCAATGTAGATACATCAGATGGTCTAGTTAACGGAGCCACTGGTGTTTTAATGCAGGTAGATCTCAGCTCCTCCAATACCCCCGAACTTCTTTGGATACATTTTCTTGAGGAAAGCGTAGGAGTTAACGCTCGGTCGAAACGCAGCCATAGTAACGAATCTTCATGGACCCCAATTCAGAAAACTACAAAATGTTTTCAGTACCACCAAAACGAACAAGTTACTATCGACCGAAAACAGTTTCCGGTTGTAGCTGCAGAAACTATAACTATTCATAAGAGTCAGGGAGCTACATACAGCAAAGTGGTCGTCCACACTTCATCCAACATGCAAAGAGAGGCGTTCTATGTAGCTTGCAGTAGGGCCACCAGTGCGAACGGACTTTACATCGTTGGACCATTCATTCCTCCGAAACCCAAGCGGGACTGTCCTGTCGCGAAGGAGATGGAGAACTTACGTTCTGCCAAATCACTTCGAACCCACTTCGATTGTTTACTCAATCCGTCCGACCTCAATGTTTTCTTCCATAATACGGAAAGCTTGCACTGCCATTTTAGCGATGTCTGTTCTGATCAGTTAATGCTCAAGTCTTCTATTTTGTGCTTCGTTGAGGCTTCCACTTACTCAAATGAAGCTTATAATATTCCTGGCTATTCCACTGCAGTGCGCTTAGATTGCCCTTCCGTAGCCAGCGGAACTAGACAGAAAAGGGGCATTCTAATATTTGTTAGGAATGAACTTTTAGATCATTGTAGTAGTTTTGAAAGTTGTCGATTTTACGCAAATTCCGGAAACTTAGCATCTCCAGTGTTCGAGTATGCTTTGTTTAAGTACAAATCTGTAGGTGTTGTTGTTATTTATAGAACCCCCGCGTATCCGTTGCCAAATTTCAAAGCAGAATTTGAGGACTTATTTCAGAGAAATCAGCTTTTAGATAGAAATTGCTTAGTGTTAGGAGATTTTAATTTATGTCTTCCTAATCTTTCTGGCTGCTGTAGGGAAATTTATGAATTCCTTTCAGAAAGGAATTGTAGGTCGTTGTTAGGCTTGGACTCTTCCACAACCAATTGCGATACGCATATTGACTGGGCGTTTTCAAACATTTCCGATAGCAGGGCCACCGCGCGCCCCTTTGAGACTGTCTATAGTTATCATAGTGGAATTCTAGTTAATGTTAGGGAGGCAGAAGATTAGATTTGGATAGGTTTGGATAGGTCAGCTACCCGCCCCCCGCACGAACCGTAAGCCCGTACGGACTGGCAGGAACCTGCAGGGGACGCGTATTCTTAATTATATTATTATTACTTTTAACTTTAATCTTTTATTTTGTTTAATCTCTTTTTTTCGTTTTTTTATCCGTTTTCCGTTTTATTATTTTGTTAAGTTTATATTACGTATATTTATTTGTAATAATTTTTACGTCTTTAGGTATTCATTTTAGGATAGATTATTTCTACGTATTTAGGTATTCATTTAAGTATAAATTTTTTTTTTGAAGGATTGGAATCCTATTTTTAATTTTTTGGGGAATATGGAGCTTAAAAATGTCTTTAAAAGCAGCTCAAGTCGACTCGTAGGTCCCCAAGATTATATTTTGGCTAGAGTGACCCCATTGCATCGCGATGGCCTCCCCGTGGTGTTCCCTGGGTACCAATTTAATGTATTTAATGTATTAAATTGGTAGCTAATTCGAGCGGCGTTTACGTATCAAATATGTATATTATATAACTTACATACTAGTAAATTACTAGGTTATACCTATACACATATACTAACTGAGTACCGGGTATAAAGTAGAGCCGCGGCCATAGCCGCGGCTCACAACGTTCCCTCTCGTTTGTTAATACGACCCCCAGGGCTAGAGCCAATCAGTTTTTCCCCTTGTAGCACATCAGCCAAAGAAAAACTCGGAGAAAGATGGCGATCTTGTTCGCTATTATATTCGTTTCAAAAACTGGAATCAGCCCTTAGTTTGGAGTTGCAAAAAAGCATTTTGAAATTGGCCAAATCGCAACATAGCCCACAAAGTTGCAAACAGAGCTTCAAGCCCCCACAAGCTCACCAAGCAACTGATCGGCTGATCGGATGGTCGAGGAAACCCATTTAGGGTATATCCAGTGGCACCTTTCACCCGGCTATGTCCGAAGATTTTTCACCCCGTGTGGCAAAAATGCGCCACGTGCGAACCTAACCTCCTTGCGAGCCCTAGTGGTACCGGGTCTTCAGGACAGGGCATTCCTGAATGCCCTCTTCAGTGATTGAGACCCAGCGGTTGTATGGGTTGTTAAATTAAATGTGTTATAAGTTTAGATGGTAGAAATTTGTGGTCTGAGTTCCGTGTATGTGTGTGCAAGCTGCCCGTGTCAATTTTTCGACAGCCATTGACCTCCGACTTTTAAAATGTTCACAACTGATTTAACCACTGCATTCAGAGCTTGGTAAATAACGAAAACTAGGATGTCTAATTACACTACTCAAAATTCACCTTATTTTTTATTTCGACTGTGGCCTAAAATAATTTTTCTTAAAAGATGTGGAGATTTGAAATTTTTTAAAGAATTATGTTTTTTTTATGGTTGCTTAAAAAAAAAAAACCAAATCGCAAACAGTGTTGGGGTATCCCAAAATAAATTGGGAAACCAAAACCCCCCTTTAGATACACAACATTCAAGGTATAGGTCAAGGAATCATAAAATCTACAAACAGGCAACTACATAATTACTCATAATTTTCATATAATTGATCAAAATTTCGCTATACCGTGTGGCGCAAAATAGGCATAGGATTCGTTAAATGTCTTAATTGCAAAATCGACCTAGAACCGTCTGAAGATTGGTTTATAATTAGACCAAACAATATAAATGTCCAAATCTATGTTCCAATAACATACAGCTCTGGTATCAATTCAATATTTCTACCAGCAAGATCACAAGTGTTCCGAAAAGTTGAACTAAATTCAAATGAAGATAGTATATTTATATCAAATGAGGAAATTCAACCTGTTATATATGTACGTTGCAAACACATTTGTAACATTCAAAAAACATTTGTCCGATTACTAAATACTACCAATAAAGACCATTAATCATTTTAAATAATCTAACCTTTGTAGGAAAAACGAGTAGAAAAATTAATAAACGACAATATTGTTTAACCATCTTTATCAGGAGATAACCGCCCACTTCTACTTGTCCCAACGAAAGCCCTTCCGGGTTCAGAACAAAAGAAATGGCAATTAGTAGTTGACTATTGTCAAATAAACAAAAAACTCCTGTCTGACAAATGTCCACTAGCAATAATTAATGACATTTTGGTAAACAATTAAAGACAACTAGGAAGAGCAAAATACTTCTCATACCTTGACTTAATGTCAGGTTTTTATAAAATCCAACAAGAAGAAAGTTCGCGAAACGAACTTTTCAACGAGCCATGGCTCATATCACTTGACGCGACTACCATTTGGTTTAAAAATAGCCCGAATTCGTTTCAAATAATGATGACTATTGCATTCTCTGGACTTGAAGCTTCGCAATCATTCCTGTATATAGACGATCTGATAGTCTTTGGTTGTTGGTCTTTGGTTGAGATACATATGTGGAAAACATAACCTAAAATGACATCCAAAAAAATGTTTATTTTTTATGCATGAAGTGACCTTTCTCGGTCATAATTGCACAGATAAAGGAATCTTGCCAGAAGACCGGAAGTATGAAGTCATCAAAAACTATCCTATACAGCGCCAGAAGACTTATTGCATTTTGCAATTATTACAGACGTTTTATTAAGAACTTCGCCGACTATTCCCTGCACAAAGCTAGATTATGCAAAACGAGGGGGAACGTTGTGAGCCGCCGCAAAGGCCGTGGTTCTACCTTATATGCGGTACTCAGTCAGTATATACATACATAAATTTATGAGCCTACGATTTATGAAATGTATTATACGTTCTCAAAAGGGACGAAAATAATATTTAAAATAAAAAAAATGAAGTCAAACCATTTTTGGAATTTTTATACATGTTTCCATTTTTGTTTACGTATGCTTTGTATATCTGCTTCTACATTTCCACGCGACATGTATAACTACATTTTCGAAACGTTCAAGTGTTTGCGAGAGAGAGAGAGAGGGAATGAGTAAGCGCTTGGCAGGCGTTGCGTAGCCACTGAAATTTGTTCCTTCTGTCCATAATAATGATAATAATAATAATAATAATAATAATAATAATAATAATAATAATAACAACAATAATAATAATAATAATAATAATAATAATAATAATAATAATAATAATAATAATAATAATAATAATAATAATCCAACCTGATCCTGATCCGGCAATCTGTTAGACACGGTCATTTTAGATAATTCTGTGTTTTTCGTTTTCTCGTACCTTAAAAATTGTGGATTCCACAGATTTTCGTTCTTTGTGGAGGCGGAAGGGGGCGTGCCAAATTTTTGAAATAAACTCGTGCTGGTTTGATATACAGGAGCTTGTATAGAAAGTTTGGTTGCTCTAGCTCTTATAGTCTTTGAGATCTAGGCGATCATTTAAACGAATAAGCAGAGCACACAGGGTCGCGTGTGAGAGAGAGCGAGAGGGAATGATGACTTTAGAAATGGTTTTCTTCATTGTAGCTATAATAATGATCCGATCTGATCCAGATTCAACACTCTGATAGAAATGGTCATTTTCTATGACTCTGCGTTTTTAGTTTTCTCGTATCTTCAACAGGGCGGAAAGGGGCGGAGCGAAATTTTGAAATACATTTGGAGTAGTGTGATCACACAGGAGACTGGATACGAAACTTGGTTGCTCTAGCTGAAATAGTTTCTGAGATATAGGCGCAAATGAAGACGGACGGACAGACAGACGGACAGACAGACATAGCTGTATCGACTCGGCTATTGATGCTGATCAAGAATATACATACTTTATGGGGTCGAAAACGCTTCCTTCTGGGCGTTACACACAACCATTATCCCCAAAAACCTAATATACCCCTATACTCTTCGAGTACCGGGTATAAAAAATGTTCCCTTTGAGTGGTCATCTGAATGTCGAAATGCAATCCAACTAATAAATAAACCCACTCTGTTTCAGTACCCAGATTATCAGAAAGAATCTAGCATAATCACTGATGATAGTAAACAAGCATGTGGGAATTTTAACTCAAACCCGTAACGGACTCCAACTCCCAATAGCTTATGCATTAGCAATTAACAGCAATTTATTGGGCAATTACACATTTCAGATCATACATTATGACGTTCTTCGGCCGGGGTATGCTCGTCGTGGTTGGTTTCTGGATGTGGTAGATATAATAAATTCTCTCGGGTTGAAGAATAAGGCGTAGGGCTAAGCAGTATATAATTGTACACAGGAAGGTTGGATGGGTGGTACTGGGCCTCCGGTAGGCGTCTTCCTTCTGGGTCTTCCTTATAGTTTGGCTACTCGGCCGCACGTGGCTGTTTGCTGCGTGCAGGTCGTGGTTGGTTGTCGGTCCCGGCGAGACAGGCCGAGAGGTACTCCCGAGGTGTACTCGGAGTGAGCGAGGGTTGTCGCGGTAAGACGCACCCTGTGAGTAGGATCGTGGCAGAGGTAACTACACTCTGGGGCAAAGGCTTGTGGCAGAGGTGAACACTCTCTGAGGGGACGAATGGTTGCAGAGGTGAATACTCTCTGGGGAGGCGGTTTAGTGACAGAGGTAAATACTCTCTGGGGAGACGATTTGTGACAGAAGTAAATACTCTCTGGGGAGACGATTTAGTACAGAGGTATATACTCTCTGCGGAGAAGAATAGTTGCAGAGGTAAATACTCTCTGTGGAGAAGATTTATGACAGAGGTAAATACTCTTTGGGGGGAAGGATGGTTGCAGAGGAAAATACTCTTTGGGAAGAAAGGATCAGGACGGGGAAATGTATTGAAACGGCCAAGTGAAAAAGCAGAGCTTTACCTTTGGTACGAACACCGTTGTAAAATATATTGAGAAGTTAATCCCAGGCTGTTCCGAGTTGGACTGCCGAGCTGGCGAGTCCGGATGGACTGCCCCGAATCGAGATGGCGATGCTCCTTTTATTCATGAAAGTCAGCTGTTGGCCCGTGGAGTAAGGGCTAGCGCCTGCCTTGGATCGTAACGCGTTCTGGGTTCCAGCTGATAGTGTGGCCGTTGACGATCGTGCTCCGGTCACACTGGCATGATCATTGGCTAGTCTAAGTATGTAAGTAAGTAACTTAGGAATTTAGGTCAGCTATATTGTGGCGCCGGCGCTGTTGGATATGGCGCTGGGCGTCACAACATTTATGGCAAGCACTTTACAGTGAAAACGAATCACATACCTCTAACGTACCAATTTTCAATTTTTAATCCCATTCCAAACTTACATGCCTGTGTCTCGAATTGGAAGAATACGACTTTACAGTAGAGTATCTAAATGGCAAAGATAACACTACTCGACAAAATTCAACTTTTTTTTTCCGCCGTCGCCAAAAATGACTTTCTCTGATAGACTTAGAGATTTAAATTTTTTTAAAGAATTATGGTTTTTTTTCATGGTGTAGTTTTTTTTAAGAGTTTTTAAAAAATGTGCTATATTTGTCATAGGTAGTTCTTCTATTTTTCACATAACTTAAGTTTCCTACAACCTAAAAAAAAGCTGAAAAATGCATTTATAAAGCCGACTCAGACACTTCAGAGCTGCAACTTAACGTCTGGAAGATATTAAGCTTCCAAATTGAAATTTCATAATTTTTTTCGGTATTTTTCCCGTAATTTTGAATTAGAAAGCTCAGGAAAAGTCGAAAAACAAATATTTTAATGCCTTGATTTTTTATTTTAGATAGACACATTAATAGGGCGTCGTCGTATTGCTTATAAATATAAACGGCTAAGTTATAACCGTTTGACCAAAACTTCATATGCCGTTTGGGTTTATTCCAAATGTCATTTTACCGTTAAAAACTGTTACGGTTATACGTCGGCTAACGGAATTTATCGGAGAAATTCGGCATATAAAAGTTTACCTTAAGTTACCTTAAACGACGCCTAAATAACAAGTCTATCTAAAACTAAAAATTAAGGCATTCAAATATTTTTTTTTCGACTTTTCCTGAGCTTTCAAAGTGAAAATTTCGGGGAAAAACACCGAAAAAAATTATGAAATTTCAATTTGGAAGCTTAATATCTTTCAGACGTTAAGTTGCAGCTACAAAGTGTCTGAGTCGGATTTATAGCTGGACTCTCAGCTATATTTAACTGTTCAATACAACCAGTTTTAGGAAACATAAGTTATGTGAAAAATAGAAGCACTACCTATGACAAACACTAAGTTTTTAAAAACTCTTTAAAAACAAACTACACTATTAAAAAAAAAAAATCTTTAAAAATTTTTAAACATCCAAATCGATCAGAAAAAGTCTTTTGGGCCACAGCGGAAAAGTCGTGTCGACTAGTGTAATTAAAGCAAATATGCTACAAGTCACTAACAGAAGTCAAAGTAAACAGAAAAATTCTTGCGCAGGAAAAGAAAAGTTGATTTGCCTAGCAAACTCTAAATAGAGCTTCTTAGCCAATCGTATATGAAGTGATAGTAAATGATGAAGTACGAAAGGAACTTGCGAATGACCGACTCGAAATGTTTACTAAAACATGGTAAAAATGTTACAGCTACAATTGATATTAGCGATATGTACACCAATGGAATTCTCGACTTAGGTCAGTTCTTCCTCATGCTCAAAATAGAAGCCGGTATACTTAAAATCAGCCAACGACACCAAGCGATAAGATCTTTGAAACAATTTCGATAGATTCTTTTAAAACAATAGGCAACAAGAGACTAAAATCATTAGGAGTAGCGCTATTCATGCCGGTGTCCCTAATAAATAATGAGAGAGATAAAGAAGCATTACTGTTTACATTCCATGATGATCCAACACAAGGAGGTCATACGGGTATAGCTAGAAAACTAGTATGACACGTCAAAAAACAAAATAATGAAAGAATGTGTCCCAAATGCCAGAAGTCGAAAACGTTTAAACACACGAGGAGTCCACTGACGATAACGGAAGCCACACAAATGGCTTTTGATAGGGTAATAATGGATACGATCGGTCTATTTCCTAAATCAGAACAAGGAAATGAATATGCAGTCACCTTAATCTTTGCCCTGAAAAAATAGTTAGTTACCATCCCAATTGCAAATAAAAGCGCAAATACCGTCGCAAAAGCAATATTTAAATCTTTTACACTAAAGTTCGGTCCAATGAGGACGTTAGTTGCGGACATTGGAACTGAGTATAAAAACTCTATTATCAATGACTTATGCCCTAAATATTGAAAACAATACTTCTACGGAACACCATCATCAAACCATAGGAAAAGTAGAAAGAAGTCATCCTACTCTCAATGAATACATACGTTCATATACATTTCGGTGTATTGGTTGGTCTTAATTGGGCGTATGGGACGTATGGCTTCAATATTTAGTTTTCTGCTTCAATTCGTTCGATTCTCTTTGTAGAAGTCTGACGTGTTTTTGTTTTGCGCTCCGCTTATCTGCCTTTTATCTTTTAAACAGCCGGTGTTTTTATACCCGGTACTCGAAGAGTAAGGGGTATATTAGATTTGTGGGGATAACGGTTGTGTGTAACGCCCAGAAGGAAGCGTTTCCGACCCCATAAAGTATATATATTCTTGATCAGCATCAATAGCCGAGTCGATATAGCTATGTCTGTCTGTCCGTCCGTCCGTCCGTCTGTCCGTCCCGCCCCTTTCCGCCCACACAAAGGACGAAAGTTTGTGGCGTACACAATGTTGAAGATACGAGAAAACTAAACACACAGAATCATAGAAAATGACCATTTCTATCAGAGTGTTGAATCCGGATCAGAACGAATCATTATTATAGCTACAATGAAGAAAACCATTTCGAAAGTCATCGTTCCCTCTCGCCCCCTCTCACACGCGACCCCATCTGCTTTGCCCATTCGTATTTTGTGACGCCAAGTTCTCAGAGACTATAAGAGCTAGAGCAACCAAACTATCTAAACTCCTGTGATATCAAACCAGCACAAGTGTATTTCAAAATTTTGCCACGCCACTTTCCGCCCCCACAAAAAAAAAATCTGTGGAATCCACAATTTTTAAGATAAATGAAAACCAAATACGCAGAATCATGGAAAATTACCATATCAACCAGATTGCCGAAGATGGATCAGGTCGGAACAATATTATGGCCAGAAGAAACAAATTAAATTCCAGTGGCTACGCAACGCCTGCCAAGCGCTGACTCATTCCCTCTCTCTCTGTATGCAAACAAAATTGGAAACATGTATAAATATTCCAAAAATGGTTTGACTTCAATTTTTGGGCAATTTTTTGCACAAAATTTAATTCGTCTCTTTTTCGAACATATAATAAATTGTATAAATCGTAAGCTCATATATGTATGTATATACTGACTGAGTACCGGGTATAAGGTAGAGCCGCGGCCTTTGCCGCGGCTCACAACGTTCCCCCTCGTTTGAATATACCAATATAAATAAACTTGAAATTGCCTGCTTGCTTAGAGCTTTTCCTTAAACGCGAGTGCACGCCCTTTAATTGTGTTTTTAGACATAATTTAATTATTTTCCCGTGTCGGTAGTCATTGTGTTTTGTTGTTTCTTTTCGTAAGTACACACAGAATCAAAATCTGCCGCTCTCACCTAGTTGATCTGCTTTTTGCTTTATCACTCACTCCCTATTACCCAAACAAACATAACTGTTCTTCCTCTCTCGCTCTCAATACGTTCTGTGTAGTAGCGTTCTGTCTTTCTCTCTCTCTCAACTGAAGCTGCTGTAACCGCTCTCCTCTCTTTCTTATTGCGCTTTCATCGCTTATCTGACATACTGGTCTGATATATATTTGTTTTGAAATCTTATTTTTTTTATTTCTCATAATGGAATACACAGTTGTCTGTGCCAAGAAAACCTGCAAGAAGCAGATCACCCATGACCAGCCGAGTATCCCCTGCTGGCTAAGCGATAGCGTAGTGCATGCTAAATGCGCCGGGTTCTCCGGTCTCGCGGGTGATGCCATCTCTAAAAGAAATGGCTTGCATTACAGCTATGTGGCATGCCGTCCGGTTGAAGGGGAGATGGCAGCATTTATGAGGCAGACCCGGAAGGGCTTTAGGGAGCTGACCGTGGGCTTCAAAGAGCAGTACGATCGGCTCCTAGCCATGGAGTCTCAGTTCAGTGGTCTCAAACTATTGACTGTGTCTCCTAGATGCAAAAAGGTCACTCCGCGGGATCTGCATGTGCCGACTGCCCCTCGACCGGCCGATGCTGACAAGTTGACTCCGACCACCCCAATAGTGTAGCAGTTGATTTCGTTCGCCACTCCAAAGGCAACGACAGCTGCTGGTGATGAAAATTCGGTAGCCGAATTTATCGCGTCGGAGAGCATGCAGCCAAGACCGTCTGTAGCGTCCGTGTCCGTAGTGTCAAATTCATTAGCTGTCCCCGCAATTCCGACCCCACCAGTCAATATACGTCCCGGACCACCGGGTATTACCATCACAGGTGATAGGCCTGTGGTGCCAAGATTAGTCGGGATCCCACCAAAGAGACAAGTTTTTGTCTCACGACTTGCCCCTGACTCCACAATTAAAGATGTGACGGCTTATATCCAAAGCCGCATACAAGTCGTTGATTTTAAGGTGGAAAAGTTCAAATTCTCTCATGCCCGGGAGATAGCTTCTTTTAAAATAAGTGTCTCCCAAACTCACCCTAACACCATCTGTTCTGCCAAATTTTGGCCGGAGCATTTGGTGGTGAAGAAGTTTAAGACAAGGAAGAAGACTAGGCCCCCAATAACTCTGCCAACTAATCAGACCAGTGCTCCATCGTTATCTTCCCGCTCCACCTCCACCCATCCAAAAAACTAATAAACTCTCTTTTAGTGACCTATCAAAATGTTCGAGGCTTGCGTAGTAAGCTCAGCATTCTTTTCCAGGATAGTGTCGCACTTGCATCCCACGTTATTGTGTTTACCGAAACCTGGTTAAAGCCGGACATTCTTAGTTCCGAAGTTTTGGCAGATCGGTACACAACTTATAGAAAGGATCGTTTGTCTTGACGTGCTGTAGGGGTTCTAATTGCTGTGGACTCAAACTTCACGTCGGAACTTTTCACAGTTCAGATCCAGCAGGAACTGGAATTCCTGTGTGTAAAACTGATTCTTCCCGCTTTCTCAGTTTTCATAACTTATTTGTATATTCCACCTTCTTCGGATATCGCAATTTACGAGCAGCATTTGTCCGCCCTAACCGCTATCTCTTCCTCGCTATCTGACAAAGATCACATGGTAGTTCTTGGTGACTTCAACTTGCCAGGAATTGTTTGGTCTTCGGCAAATGAGTCTAATAGCCTGGTACCCATGGCACGTCATGACTTTGTTGACGGCTTGATTGACCTGTCTCTGTCTCAAGTTAACCATGCTAAAAATTCCTTGGGTCGATTTCTTGATCTGTGCTTTGTAACGGATCCGACCTTAGCGTTGTTAACTCGAGTCCCCCCGCTCACTATACCTGAAGATGCCTACCATCCTACTTTTGAAGTGTCGCTCGACCTAGGACGAACGGTACTGGATCGGTCGGGTAGACATTGGGGTATGTGTCCGCTGCTTCCGTAAAGCCGAGTTTACGAAGCTTAATAATCTCATTAGGGATTTTGATTGGTCCGCTTTATATTTGTGCAGTGATGTTACGACAGGCACAAACATTTTTTGTGATGCACTGGACTCACTTTTTGTCTCTTGTGTCCCACTTTCCTGTCCGATTAGATCAAGAAAACCCCCTTGGTTTACCAAGGAGCTATCTCATCTTAAAAACTTAAAATCAAGACTTTATAAAAAATTTTAAAGAAGTTGGCTCTCCTTCTTCTCTCTCTCATTATGTAATAGCTCGGTCAAACTTTTCAGTTCTTAACGCTCAATGCTTTCATAATTACCTATCTCGATGCAGGATACGTTTTTCTAAGCACCCCAAACAGTTCTACAGCTTCGTAAACAGTAAGCGTGGAACGTCCGCTCATCCACATCCATCCTCGCTATCCTTCCTTAATACGTCAGCAGATAATGATCAGGCAATTGCCGATCTTTTTGCACGTTTTTTCCAAACTACCTATTCGCAGGACGTTTACTCTGGTCAGCCGTATCCATACGGTTTACCGAGGTCGAACGGCATTTTTAGTCCTTTGCTAAATGAAAGCTCGTTGCTTCATGATCTACGAACAGTAAAGCCAATGCTTTCACCGGGTCCGGACGGAGTTCCCGGCTGTGTACTCAGGTACTGTGCCGAGTCTCTGTATGGGCCGTTGCTTAAACTATTCAACCTATCCATAAATTCTTCATGCTTTCCCCCGATATGGAACGAGTCCTTTATAATTCCTCTCCATAAGAAAGGTAGCAAGTCTAGTTATCCGCTAATCCTAAAGTGTTTGAGAAAATTTTAACTCCTCACCTGCAGCACCTATGCAGATCACTTATATCTCCATCACAATATGGATTTATGAGGCGGAGATCAACCACTACAAATTTATTGGAGTTTACCACCCTTATAATAAAAGGCTTTCAAGGTAATTTACAGACGGATGTTGTTTACACCGATTTTAGTAAAGCTTTCAACTAGCACAAAAGCTCGACCTTCTAGGGTTCCCGCCCAATCTCCTGAGATGGATCTCTAGCTACCTTTTTTCTAGGTCTTAAAGAGTCCTTTTCAAAAACTCCCTGTCCTCTCCAGTTATGGTGATTTCGGGTGTACCTCAGGGCAGAAATCAAGGCCCCTTACTCTTTACACTCTTTATAAATGACCTACCTTCTGTATTAACATACTCTCGAGTACTAATGTATGCGGATGATGTTAAGCTCTGTGTCCAGTATAAGGACATTTCATTTCAAGCCAGGTTGCAATCCGATCTCGATAGATTTCAGTCTTGGTGCTGTGCAAATTTATAAAACCTTAATGCTTCAAAATGTAAAGTAATGACTTTTCATCGCTCCAGCGCCTTTCTGGTTCCTTACACCCTTTGTGGTGGTTCTCTTGAGAGAATTACCCGGGTTGATGATCTTGGTGTTCTATTAGATCCCAAGTTAAAGTTTTCAGAACACATTTCTACCATGGTGAATAAGGCCATGGGTGTGCTTGGGTTTATAAAGAGGTGGTCAAAGGAATTTGACGACCCCTATATAACAAAGACTCTCTACACCTCTCTAGTTCGTCCGATTTTAGAATACGGTACTTGTGTATGGTGCCCTCAGTACAACGTACACCAGGACCGTATAGAATCAGTTCAGAAAAACTTTTTACTTTTTGCTCTTCGCGGCCTCAACTGGGATACAAGTGTGAGACTGCCGTCTTACTCTAATAGATTACTTTTAATAAACCTTCCAACCTTAGCTAATCGTAGGAAAATGCTTGGTGTGATTTTTGTGCACAACTTGATCAAGGGTGACGTAGATAGCCCTGACCTGTTGAGTCCCATAAACTTCACGATTCCTGTTAGAAGCACTAGGAATTATACACCCTTGTTTCTTCCGCTTTGTAGATCGAATTACTCCTTGCACGAACCATTTAGGGTCCTATGCTCGGATTATAATTCCCTCTACCATATTATATCTAACACTAACTCCCTTCCTAGTCTTAAATTACTGATACTCCTACATCTTTCCTGTAATTAGTAATTACTTCGTTTCTTTAGTTAGATTAGTTCTACTTTTCCTCGAACACTGTTCTTACATTCTGCTTTCTTGCCTGGGATCCGCGCGTAACAGCCATCGGCTGGTGTCGCTTGGGCCACTTGATGGTGCAGTCACTGCACATCAACGTCCTAAGGATAATACAACACCATCTATGGCACATCAGCTGTAAAATGTATAGCTATAAATAATCCTGTTAAAATTTGAATAATCAAACATAATCCTAATAATGATCCAAAATTTCATCATCTTGAAATATTAATAGGAGCTGTCCATATGAATTGGTATTTGGTCAAACATCAAACCTACCAACAAAATTGTATAGTATAGATAGCAAAGCTCCTGTATTTAATATAAAAAAAATATAGAAAAAACATAGATTAAATAAAGATTAGAAGTAGCATATAAAAGATCAAGGCATATGATTGAAGAAAATAAGAAAAATAATACAAAATTATATGATTTAAATACAACAATTTTTTATAAATAGCAGATATGGTTTTATTGAAAAATGAAACAGTTCAAAAGTTAGATTTTAAATATACAGGCCCCTATACTGTAGAAAACATAGGAGAAAGATATAACATAATCTCCGACAGTAGGAAAAAGAAACAAAAAGTACATAACGATGGGATAACGACATTTAAACCAAAGAATTACATAGTGAAGTGTAAGATATCGTGGCGTGTAAGGTATTGTAGCGGACTTGTCAAATCTGTCATGAAACGTTACATCTAAACCTTTTTATACCCGGTACTCGAAGAGTATAGGGGTATATTAGATTTGTGGGGACAACGGTTGTGTGTAACGCCCAGAAGGAAGCGTTTCCGACCCCATAAAGTATATATATTTTTGATCAGCATCAAAAGCCGAGTCGATATAGCTATGTCTGTCTGTCCGTCCGTCCGTCTGTACGTCCGTCTGTCCGTCCGTCTTCATTTGCGCCTATATCTCAGAAACTATTTCAGCTAGAGCAACCAAGTTTTGTATCCAGTCTCTTGTATGATCACACTACTCCAAATGTATTTCAAAATTTCGCCCCGCCCCCTTCCGCCCACACAAAGGACGAAAGTCTGTGGCACACACAATTTTGAAGATACAAGAAAACTAAATACGCAGAAACAGAAAAAAACCATTTCTATCAGAGTGTTGAATCTGGATTTGAGGTGAGGTTTCAAAGGTTTATCGCCGGATGAGCGCCACAAAGAAACCGCCACGAAAGGGTCATCACGTGAAAGATTGCATAACAGGTCCCGGCCGTACGTGCCGATTGAAGCACCACCCCCTTTTCGTTCGTTCATCAGAGACCGTTCAATACCGCCATGATTGCGCTGTCACCCCCTTTGCCGAGAGCCCTCACATCCCGAAGTCCGTCTGATGCTGTGCTATAAGGAACTGTCGTCGTTCTCGTCAAAAAAAGCTCTGGAACTTTTGTCCTTTGTAGTGCACATTTGGACTCGGGATCTCAATTGCATTTCGTAACAAGTCGTCTAGCTAATCAGCTTCATCTTCGAACTAAATCGTGCACCGCAGTCTCTGGCATAGATGATACTAGCTTCTCAACTGAAGGTATCTCTGTGTAAGTCGTTCTGAAATCTCGGGTTTCAGAGTTTACCACTAGCATCACAGCCGTCGTTGCCCAGAAGATTACGGATTATCAACCTCGCTCGACGATTAGCACAGCTAATTGGCATATACCGTCGCACATCCAGTTTGCTGACCCTTCGTTCTACCAGCCGCAGCGGATTGATCTGCTCATCGGAGCCGGACTATTTTTCGAGCTGCTGTGTGTGGGACAAATTCAGCTGGCGCCTGGTTTACCCTTGCTACAGAAGACCCATTTTACCTACCCTACATTAACATTCTCTCGTCGTTCATCGCAACTCGGCTCGATGACTTGGTTCGTCAATTTTGGGAAGTGAAGCACATTTTTGAGTCGATCGCTAGGGCATGCTCCGATAGCGAGGAGCATTTTGTTAGCACTCATTCGCTTACCGTCAGGGAACTACTCAGTCCGCTCGCCTTTAAAGCGAAGTGTGGAGTCCTTGGGCGATTCCTATTTGCAAGCAAAGCGGCGTCTGGAAAAGTTAGAGCGCAAATTCGTGCGTAGTCCAGCTCTCTACGCAAAATATTCGGCATTCATGAATCACTACCTGTCCCTCAATCATATGTCGCTGGTGCCAAAGGCACAAGTGCAAATATTTCTTGCCACATCACTGCGTCATCAAAGAGCATAGCTCCACCACAAAGCTGAGGGTCGTATTCGACGGCTCGGCAGCCACCACATCTGGTCTTTCGCTAAACGATCTGCTCATGTCAGGTCCCACCATTCAAGCCAAACTATTTCACACACTCATTCGGTTTCGTACATTTTCCATTGCTCTTACAGGTGATATCGATAAAATGTATAGGTGTGTGCGTGTCTCAATGCCTGACACCATGCTCCAATGCATATTATGGCGTCGTCGTAGCCATGTGGGTCGGAAACCATTCTACATAGCTTTTACGTGAATGACATGATATCTGGAGGAAATTCGGTCGAGGACGTACTGGACATTATGCGTCAAACCACGGATCTTCTTGTTCGAGGCAATTTTCAATTGCGAAAATGGTGCTCTAACTCCCTCGATGTGCTTCCTACAGTCCCAGAGGCCAAAAGGGAGCCCCATAAGGACTGCTTTCTATTTACATTTGCTCCACAAATCGGTGATGGCGAGCACACTAAGCGTTCGTTATTGTCCACCATTGCACGCTCCTAGGCTCCAATGGGATTGATCGGAGCGCATGTGGAGAGACAAGCTGCATTGGGATGAGAGCCTTCCTCAGTCTTTGGATTCAGCATGGACTGAGTTTTGTAAGGACTTCGGCACTGTGGGCCATGCCACCTTTCCTCGTTATGTACTTCAACACAAGGCAAGGTTTGAATTGCATGCCTTTTCTGATGCCAGCCTCCAGGCCTACGGAGCTTGCATCTATGCTCGACCGTTTACAGATACAGCCGCTGAGGTTCACTTGCTTTGTTCGAAGGCATGAGTTGCCCCACTAAAAACCCTCACGGTTCCCAAGCTTGAGTTATGCGCAGCGTTCCTACTAGCAAATTTACTTCGCGAAATCAGGAAAATGGATACCTTTGATTGCCCAATCCATTGTTGGTCGGATTCAACTGTGGTTCTGTCTTGGTTGCGAGAGGAGCCATCCAAATTCAACGTATTTGTATCCAATCCAAATATTTGTATCCAACAAAATCGCCGGAATTCAACAATTTACCAGGGGCATGGATTGGCGCTATGTGCCAACTGAGATGAACCCGGCTGACATTCTTTCGAAGGGAGCATCGCCGCGGGATCTCTTGCATTCTAGGTTGTGGATGAATGGACCTACCTTCTTGCAAGGCGAACGAAGTTGCTGGCCTGAACGTTGCTCGCCAGAAATCAACCTTCCGGAAATTCGACACCGGGTATTGCTGTCGTCTGAGCGTGCCGACATCTCGCTTTCATTTAAACACATCAACTCATTTGGAGTCATGCTGCGTATTTTCGGCTACTTTCAGAAGTTCATCAGTCGGACGAAGACACCGGTCCTCTCGTCTGACGACCTTCGAAAGGGATCCCATCTGTTATGTCGCATCGTTCAACGGGCCCATCTGTATCCTGAGTACCGTACTCTGCAGAATGGGAACTGCGTGCAGTCCTCCAGCAGTATCGCATCGCTTTGGCCCTTTATAGATGACGTCAAGCTAATACGTGTTGGTGGTCGCTTGCGGCACTCAACTCTCGGCTTCGATGCACGTCACCCAATCAATTTTGCCTAGGGATCATCCACTGACTTTCGCCATCATCGCACATTTTTATCGGAGGCATCACCATGCGGGTCCGCAATCGTTGCTTGGAGCAATTCGCTTCAGTTCTGGCCCATCGGCGGCCTGAAGACTGTGGTTCGTGCCTTGAGGAAATGCGTCATCTGTTGCAGATCCCGACCTCGTCTTGCTGAGCACATCATGGCTGACCTACTGAAGGATCGAGTACAGGATTCGCCTGCATTCAGTGTCACTGGTATTGATTATTGTGGCCCCCTCTACTACATGCCAGATGGGCGCAATCGAACGCCCATGAAATGCTATTTTAGCGTCTTCATCTGTTTTACCACAAAGGCAGTCTGGTTGGAATTGGTGAAAGATCTGTCCACTGCAGCTTTCTTGAGTGCCCTCAAACGCTTCGTCGCTACTCGCGGCATTCCCCGATGCATTTGGTCGGACAATGCCACCTACTTCGTGGGCGCAGGGAACAAGTTCAAGGACCTTCGTCGGCTATTTAGCAGCGAGAAGCATAGTGCTGAAATCCACAATCACTGCCTCAACAACGGTTTCGACTGGAGATTCATACCGCTTCGCTCGCCTCATTTCGGAGGCTTGTGGGAGGCAGCAGTGAAGATCGCCAAACAGCACTTCCATCGCTCCGTGGGATCGTCGCTCTTTGGCTTCGACGAGCTGCGGACATTAGTCTGCCAAATCCAGACGATAATAAATTCTCGTCCGCTCATTCCAATTTCAGAAAACCCTGAAGATCTTGGCGTCCTTACACCGGGGCATTTCCTGATTGGTCGTCCGCTGATGGAGTTTCCCGAGCCAGACGTTACGGCTCTGAACTTCAATCGACTCGATCGTTGGTAACAAGTCACCTATGCCTAGCAGATTTTTTGGAAGCGTTGGAGTGAGGAGTACTTGACTCTGCTCCAACAACGTGCCAAATGGCGCACGTCACAACCGCCAATCCAACCAAGGTCAACGACGTCGTCTGCATCAAGGACGAAAACTTGCCGCCACTGAAGTGGCCATTAGCACGAGTGATCGAGGTGCCGGAGGTCACCGGAGCTGATGGTGCCGTGCGAGTTGCCATCCTGCGGACACCATCTGAAACTAAACATCGAGCTGTCAACAAGCTGTGTGTCCTTCCCGTTAAGGATTCTGTTGAAAGCCCTGGTCTTTCAACGGGTGGGAGTATGTTCGGAGCAGCAGCTGGCAGTAGCTCTTAGGAATAAAAATAAGATAATTTAAGAGAAACATAACGGACTAAGATCATCTGTTCTCGGTGCATACGCACACACTATCACACTCAGGCTCGCCGCGCGTACTGTTTATATGGCAGTGCGTCGGTTAGCTTGGGTCACATTCGGTCAAATTCGTCGTCGAACGCAGCATCGCGTATCACTATCACCTACCGGCCGTCAAATTGTTAAATCGGTTCTGTAACGGCTTTTTTGAGTTCTTACCTATACATAAACAAAACATGAAGTTTACGGCCACGGCCGCATTGAAAATAAACACAACCCATAAACCCCAAACACAGAGTATAATTTTTGTAAATGTGGAGTCAGAGTTGCCGAAAAAGCTCGGCAGCTTCCAACAAATATAAATAAATAATAAATATAAATAAATATATAGGTTTAGGTTAACCCGGACGACCCTCCTGGGGTCTCCCATAGGCCAGTATGGCCCTTAGTTATCTGGTTGATTATGGACCTTTACGCGGGTGCTATTGAGGGTTATATATCACCCAAGATTGAGGTGTTTTTGGCGAAGGCCAGCAGTTCCTTTGGCGACCTCTTGGAGGCATCTTCTAGCGATGTCAGCGTCGGTGCGCCAGGTACCTTATCCTGGCCCGTGAGAGAGCCGGGCAGCTGCAGATTAGATGTTCCAGGGTTTCGATAGCCCCAAGGTCCTCGCATTCCCTGCAGCTGCTCCTGTCGGTGATGTTTAGTTTGGCTGCGTGTGATGCGGCCAGGCAGTGACCTGTCAGTATTCCCACCAGCAGTCTGCAATCTTTCCGTGGAAGGTGCAGCAGATAGTGGCTGAGTTTCTCGCTGCGTATTTTGCACATGATTTTCGAGACTCTGCAGTTGGTCGTGCTCCTCCACCTGCTCTCGTTTTCTAGTCTAGCCAGCTTTTCTAGATCGCTCTGTAGCGTTCTGAGTGAGACCGGCACGTTTTCTACTCTTTCTCTCGCCAGCCCGACGCCTTCCTTAGCCAGAACGTCCGCCGCTTCATTTCCTTCAATGCCCTGATGGCTGGGAACCCAGTAGATCCGCACTGACTTGGTCGTGCTTAGTGAGTCCAATGCTTCCCTGCTCGCCAGGACACTTCTAGAACTGACCGTGGACGACTGCATGGATTTTATCGCCGCTTGGCTGTCTACAAACAGATTGACCACGTTATGTGATCGCCCTGCTTGTTGTGCAACCTCCGCTGCTTTCCTGATGGCAAAGACTTCCCCCTGGAATATGCTGCAGTGGTCTGGTAGCTTGTATGACAGCCCTATTTCGGGGTCTGTGCAGTATATGCCAGCTCCTACTCCTCCTACCATCTTGGAGCCGTCTGTATATATATTGAGATGTTCACTCTGGCCTTTTTTCCATTCTTCCGGTCCCAGAAATGCGTTTGTGTTGATGTCGAGACACGTTAGAGGGGTCATGTAGTCAGTATTACTGATCATGTCCCTGCCGATTGAACTGTGCCCGTATGCTTGTGGCTGCATGTTTCCTGAGGCAATGAGGCGCTGAGCGGCCTTTCCAGCCGTCAGATGCGCGTGGATATCCAGGGGGTCAATTCCGAGAATGGTTTCGAGTGCTTTTGTTGGGGTTGATCTCAGTGCCCCCGTGATGCAGAGCAGTGCCTGTCGCTGAGTCTTTTCCATAAGCTTGTGTTACGTTTTCTTTTTAGTAGCTTGCCACCACACTAAGACTCCATACAGCAGAGTTGGTCGCACCACCGATATGTAGATCCAATGCATTAGAGCAGGTGACAGGCCCCATGTGCTGCTGAGCATCTTTGTTGATGCATATAGCGCAATGGTGGCCTTCTTCACCCTTTCCACTACATTGGGTCTCCATGCCAGCTTGCTGTCCAATACTGTGCCAAGGTATTTGACTTGTGTTTTTGGGGTTAGCCTAGTTTGATCGATTTTTGGGGGGATCCATGACGGTACCTTGTACCTCTTGGTGAAGAGGATGAGGTCCGTCTTGTCCGCGTTGATACTGAGTCCTACTTCGTTCGCCCACTCACATATCTCCCTGAGTGTGTTTTCCATTATGGAGCTGAGTGTCGATGGACATACACCCGTAATAAGTATGCTTATGTCGTCTGCATAGGCTGTTATTTTTGGGGCTCTCCTTTCGAATCTCTTAATTAGGTCGTCGACCACCAGGTTCCACAGGAGGGGCGACAGTACTCCACCCTGTGGTGTGCCTCTGTGTGCCCCTCTTACTATGGAGGCGGTACCCCATTCGGATTGAACCCGTCTACAACTGAGGAGATTCTTTATCCAGTGGTTGATTGCCGGGTGTGCGTTGGTTGCTTCTAAGCGACCCATTATTGCTCTTGTGGCCACGTTGTTGAATGCTCCGGATATATCGACAAATACTCCTAGTGCATATTTCTTGGTATTGAGGGCTTTCTCGACATTAGCTACTAGCGAGTGTAGTGCTGTTTCTACCGATTTCCCTTTCGTGTAAGCATGCTGGTTGCTTGACATCAGTCCCCCTACTTCCTCTCTGATTTATATAAATATATAAATATTTATTACTTTTTATTATTATTTATTTGTTATAAAGGGAAATTTAAGAAATTGGCCATATATGATGTTTCTGGACTGGTAATTAAAATTGTGTAAAATGGCACGACAAATGATAAGCAATACCTGAAATATCCAAATAAAAATGAAATAACTTTATTGGTAAAGTATTAAATTGCTTTCAACTATTTGTCTGCAATATGGGCAGAGCACTAGAGAGTTAGTTGAGCATTGCTCCAAAGTGTTGTAGCACTAAGAGCATAGATTAAAACGCCTACAATGCAGTAATACGTAGTACTAGTACTGTGAAACCAAATTGCCGCTTGACGATAACGCGTTTTTGCAATAATACGGCACTTCGAAGCACGTCCGGTACCATTTGTAACAGTTCACAGCTTTCTTTAGAATTGCTTCAAAACTTGCAATCTTCAAGCTATTCCGCCTCAAAGCTTGACAACAATGAAAAAAGCAGGCATATTTAGTTATATATCGCAAGAACTATATGTGTAAATATACTTAAACGGTTCCTAAATTGGTGATGAACTATTAGTAATTGATTAAATCCGCTAGAGTGACCGTCTATTAAAAAGTGGCTTTCCCCTGGTCTTTTTTCAATAAGCTCCACAATGCTTGGCGATAAAAAAAACGAAATAGGTAAGGTTTTCTTTCAATATTATGCACCAATAAAAAGGTTGCTGGTTTTGCTCCGTATTCTTTAAAAAACGCATTGTCGTCAATAGCAATTTGGTTTCACTGGGTGAATTCATCGTAATAGATATCGCGAACTTCTTTTCTTTTCAAGTTTTTTTTTTTGTCGACATTGACCTTTTACATTATTTATTAATTCTAGCTCTTTTAATGCTTCTGGAGCAGCGTGGATATGATTGTACTCAAGACTCAACTGAGTGCACACGCCAGTATTCGACAAAGCCACAGAGACATTACTGTCTTCAGTATAGCAAACATAAAGCGACGCCCAAAGGAATAGTTTCCGACCTCATAAAGTACATATAGTCTTCATCGGCATCAATAGCCGAGTCGATATAGCCATGTCTGTCTGTCCGTCCGCCCGTCTGTCCGTCCGTCCGTCTGTCCATCTGTCCGTCTTCATTAGCGCCTATATGTCAGAGACTGTTTAAGCTAGAGCAGTTAAATTGTATCGAGTCTTCTGTGTTATCAGACAACTCCAAGTGTATTTCAAAATTTCGCCGAGCCCCCTTCCGCCCCCACAAAACACGAAAGTCTGTGGCATGCACAATTTTTAAGATAAGAGAATCTGAATCAGATCGGATTATTAATATAGCCACAATAAAGAAAACCATTTCGAAAGTCATCGTTCTCTCTCGCTCTTTCTCACACGCGACCCTGTCCGTTTTGCCTATTCGTCCAAATGAGCGCCTAGATCTCAGAGACTATAAGAGCTAGAGCAACCAAACTTTCTCTCCAAGCTCCTGTGATATACATTCAGCACAAGTTTGTTCAAAAATTTTGACACGCCCTCTTTCGCCCCCACAGAGGACGGAAATCTGTGAAATCCTAAGATAAAAGAAAACCATACACGCAGAATCATGGAATAATACCGTATCTACCATATTGCCGAATCTTGATCAGGTCGAACTATTATTATAGACAGAAGGAACAAATTTAATTTCAGTGGCTACGCAACGCCTGCCAAGCACTTACTCATTTCCTCTCTCTCTCGCAAACACTTGTACGTCTCGAATATGTAGGTAGCTATACATGTACATGTAGAAATGTAGAAGCAGATGTAAAAAGCATAAGCAAACAAAAATGGAAACGTAAAAATGGAAAATTTTTTTTTGCCTAAAATTTTGCGAACTTATAATAAATTGCATAAGTTGTAAGATCATATATATATACGAGAGTCCTTTGCCGCGCTTCACAACGCTCCCCCTCGTATTTTAAAGTCGAAACAACGCACTAGTGTTTTTTGCCGGTCTGTCAGGTTCCCGTTTTCTCATAAAAACGAATTAAACGGGCTTAACGGCACAACGAATATTTAGTGCATTATTAGATTTGCACCAAACACCAGACTTTATTTATCAATGCAATTTCTTCATAAAGTTCCGTTTCCGTGGAGTTTCATTTCAGATAGGTATTTTTTGCGCCTGACAGCAGTTTTCCTCAGTTGTATTCGAACAGTTCTCTCAACAGTTTTGAGAAGAAAGGACGATAGACTGATTGGTCTGAAGTCTTTTGGTGTTTCATTCGAGGCCCTCCCCACTTTGCGCATGAAGACTATCTGCGCCTTAAGCCAAGCGTGTGGTTTTTTCCCCACTACAAGTATCCTCCTGAAGATACATTGCAGCCAGTAAATGGCCGTATCTCCCGCCTTTTGTAGTTAGACCAGGGTTACCTTGTCCGATTGGTAAAACCCCAAAACTATCAGAATTTTTAATTTTGTCGCATGGTGTTATTAACCAAATTTAGAATGTACCCACAATATTAAGTAGGTAAAACCAGAAGTGTTTTTCGCTTCTCGCTTTCCAACCTTTCAGAAGGACAATGTGCTGAATGGCGGCCAACGGTTGGATTATACCAAGATTTTTTTTGACGTCTACTTAAATCCATGGGTACGAACCAACTTTCCACCGCTTTTTCAGACTCAGCATCCCGGCCGAGTCTACTTACTGGCTAGACGAGCTCGTCAGAAAACAATTTTTAAGAGTATATAAATCATACCTGTATAATTGAAATGTTTTTGGAGTGGCATTTATTGACACAGCGATAGGACCGATATGTGCCACAGCAGCTTCAATTGCCTCTTCATCATTAACTGGTAGTATAGCCCAAGAAGTAATATTAACGACGGATAGTTCGCTTACAAACTGGCATTTTCCTTTCTGTAAATTTAAAAATAAAGCACGAAAATTAATGGGAATGGTATAAGCAAAGGCAATATAAACACTGAGATGTCCCATGCTTGTTTGTTTGTTTTCTAAAAAGAATGCTATCTCGCTCGCACGAACTCCAGTGCGCTCGCAGATCTCAAAATAAAATGAGCTTACTTGTATGAGTACACACGGAACTGTAAGTACACATGTGTGTGTACGTGTGCCGAGCTGCCGAAATTGCCAGCAAAATACTTTTGAAAAGATTTCTTGAGCCACAAATTTATTTGCTGAGTGTTGCTTATTGACGCGACGCACTAATACCCTATAGACAATTAATATAATTTGATGTTATATCTGATATACATTTTGCGTTTGTATGTATTTACATTCGTTCATTATTTACGTTTGTAGTACATTAAACAAAATTATCATATAAAGGAGATACGAAATATACAATTTTTATACCCGGTACTCGAAGAGTATAGGGGTATATTAGATTTGTGGGGATAACGGTTGTGTGTAACGCACAGAAGGAAGCGTTTCCGACCCCATAAAGTATATATATTCTTGATCAGCATCAATAGCCGAGTCGATATAGCTATGTCTATCTGTCCGTCCGTCCGTCCGTCCGTCTGTCCGTCTGTCCGTCTTCATTTGTGCCTATATCTCAGAGACTATTAAAGCTAGAACAACCATATTTTGTATCCAGTCTGCTTTGTGATCACACTACTCCAAATGTGTTGAAAAATTTCGCCCCGCCCCTTTCCGCCCCCACAAAAAACGAAAGTCTGTGGCACACACAATTTTGAAGATACAAGAAAACTAAAAACGCAGAGTCATAGAGAATGCCCATTTCTATCAGAGTGTTGAATCTGGATCAGATCGGATCATTATTATAGCTACAATAAAAGGTCTGTGTGTTCTAGCAGCCGGTCGTCTTTCCGTGTCGCTCCTGCATTTTCGGCTTTTACTTTGAATTCACTCGACATTAATTGCCAATAGTTGTGTATATCTCGGAGCTTGTCATAACTGAACAATAATTGTGTGAATATCAGTGATTCGGTAGCTGCAGGTTGAGCAAATAAATAAATACATAAATTTAAAGACGCGCAAGCTATTTGTTATTGCTTTTGCCTATTCCTCTCTGGATCTCCGCTCTCTGTGCTCACCGTTTCGTGCACGTCATCTGTTGCATTGCCTACGCACTGCTCATCGCTTCGTCGCTTTGCTGGATCGTTCGCCGTTCGCCGTGCAAATAGCTACTGCTGATCGTTGTGTTCGCTCTGAGGCCTACTCCCTCTCTCAACCTACGCTCTCTCTCTCTCTGCATCTCTTTTGAACCTTGCTCCTCTGTTAAACGGCAAAGCGGGATGTCAAAAACTGCAGCAAAGCGCGTCCGCAGTGACTCGTCGCTGGACTTAAGATCTGGTCGCATCTCAGATACGCTTTCGCCGCAGCTCATCGAGCTAATTAATAATCGATTTGATGAGCAGGGGAAACACATCAGCTGCAGCGTGAGGGAAGCTGAGGAAAAAATTCTGCGTGAGATGGCAGAGAGGTTTGAGGCTAGACTTCATAGTCTTTCGGAGGAAGTAGAGCTGCTTGGCCGGCGAGTTGAGAAGCTTGAGGATGGAAGCTGCGAAATTCGTGCGCTATGCAGCAAGGTGGAGGAACTGGAGGCGAAACTCCAAGCCAAAGAGGATGCAGAAACCGAAGCAAGCATTGCAAATGACGTCAGAGTGCATGGGGTGCCCGTACTGGAAGAGGAGAACCTAAAGACTCTCTTCAACAGCCTCTGTTACTCTTTAGGCCTCACACCACCACCAAAAGTGAAGGAGATTTTTCGGGTTAAGGTGCGGGACCATGCACAGAACGCCGTTGTTGATCCCGTAATTATCATAAAATTTGATAGCAGGCGCGAAAAAATCATGCTGCTGCAACGGGCTGGAGAACATCGACGGCAGACCAAGCAGCCACTTAGCTTGGAGTTGTTTGGGATCCAGTCCAAGCAACCCTTCTACATCAACGAACAGCTCTCTAAAAGCAACTACGACATCTTCAGAGAGGCAATGAAGATGAAGAAGCGTAATGCTCTGTCGGCTGTCTTCACCCGCCGTGCAATGGTCTACGTTCGGCAGAGTGTTCGCGGCGAATTTGTGTGCCTTAAGAGCATGGCTGAGCTCTGTGCCCTACAGAGAGTGGAAGCTGTGGCTGAGGTGGCGACTCAATCCGCATCTGGAGGACCTGGAACTGGGCGGAGTAATTTTCGATAGAATAGAACTAATCTATGTCCTCTACTTTATGTTTATAATTAGGTTTAATATTTCTACTTATCTTGTCCTCTACTTTATGTTTCTCATTAGGTTTAATATCTCTACTCATCTTGTAATAGTCTCTGTTAGGAATCTCACTCTCTTTACATCATCTCCCCGTACTCTTAAAACAGTGGTTTTGGATTGTCTTATCTAATTTGTTTATATTCCAGTGATTATGGATGATAATGCATGGTCGTCCGGCTCGAGCAGCTATACAATGCTAAGAATACTTGGCAATCAAGGGGAAGGTCTGCGTGTATGCCATATTAATGCCCAAAGCCTAACTAAGAAAATCGAGGAATTTAGGTATCTATTTGTCAAGTCCAATATTGATGTCATATGTGTGTCAGAAACGTGGTTTTCGTCTCATGTTAGTAATTTGTTAGTAGAGTGTACTGGTTATGATTTGTTTCGATCTGATCGAGATAGTCACGCTGGAGGTGTAGCTATATATGTAAGTAAACGTTTAAATGCTAAACTTGTATGTAATCACCCAAGTGAAAGTGCAGTTGAGTGGTTATTTGTTCAAGTCACAAGCACAATACATTCTTCCAAAATTTTAATAGGCTGTGTGTATAGACCACATCGATATATAGAATATCAAAACTTAACTGACGTATTGTCTACCATGTCGCTTGCCTATACAGATGTAATATTAGCTGGAGACTTCAACAGCAATGTCCTGCGAGAAAGGCAATTATCGGACGACATAGAATCTATGGGATTAAAGTTAGTAAATTCGTCTGCACCCACACATTTCTCAAATCACTGTGATACCTTACTTGACTTATTTTTGTAACCGACTGTCATAAAATTTCTACTTACAGTCAACTATCAATGCCAATGTTTTCGAAACACGACCTAATATTCTTGACCTATAATTTTCATACTGACTTAACCGAAAGCAGAATAGTTTATAGAAATTTTAGAAACATTGACTATGCCTTGTTAAGTGCTGACTTTTTTTCATGTGACTGGGACTCTATTTAAGACTATGCTAATATTAATTCACAACTGACTGTCCTACAAAATAATATAACGTATCTATATAACAGATCGATTCCGCTGGTGACAAAAACGGTCAACCCTCGTGGAAATCCCTGGTTCAATTCGAACATTAAAATATTAATTAACAAACGTGATATCGCTTTTAAAAAATGGAAGCGGTACAGAACAGCCCACCATGCTGCACAATATAAGATAATTAGGAAAAATGTGATACAGTTAATCAACTCAGAGAAAAGAAAATACTTTTGCAACAAATTTAATTTAGCGAGATCAAATCAGCAGAAATGGGCGTATATTAAAGAACTGAGTGTTGGTAAATCCACTACTCCGCGCATCTGTGATATTGATCCTGACGAACTTAATAGAATTTTTTTAGACTATAAAGTACCTGAAGTGACCAAAACTGACTATGTTGAGTGCGTGCCTCAAAATCTCTATAGTAACTGTGATGATGTACACTGCTTCTGTGATAATGGTACCTGTGATAATAGTTTTAGTTTTTCATGTGTAACTGAGTCAGATGTCCTCGAATCAATGTTAAAGATTAAGTCAAATGCCACTGGAATTGATGATATCAATCCGAAATTCATAAAAATGCTTTTGCCAAACATATTGCCGTACATAACCTACATATACAATACAGCGTTGACTCAATCCGTATTTCCTGATTCTTGGAAAGTAGCTAAAATACTTCCAATTCCAAAATCAGTCAATGAATACAGGCCAATTTCCATTCTACCATACTTGTCAAAAATTTTAGAGCGACTTATGGCTAATCAGATGACAAATTACTTGACAACTAAAAAACGTTTGACAAATAAGCAATCAGGTTTTCGAGTGGGCAGAAGTTGTACAACAGCAATAATGTACGTAGTTGAACGTATAAGAGAAAAATTGGACTCGGACAATATAACGTTTCTGACTCTTCTAGATTATAGTAAGGCTTTTGACACGGTTAACCACGAAATTCTTTGTTTTAAGCTAAGTCGTCTATGTAATTTTTCGCGTGCAGCAACAAGACTAATTGTTTCGTACTTGAGTAATCGTATGCAGTCTGTGTGTATAAATAATATGTACTCGTCATTACTTTGTGTCAAGCGTGGTGTTCCTCAAGGATCCGTTTTAGGGCCATTATTGTTCTCTATGTATGTAAATGATCTACCGAGTATATTGTCAAGTTGTGACGTTCATATGTACGCCGATGATGTTCAAATGTTTGTTAGTCGTCCCATTAGTAGAGTTAATGACTGTATTCGTGTCTGTAATAGTGAATTGAAAAGTGTAAGTCAGTGGGCTAAAATGAATGGGCTAGGATTAAATCCTAATAAGTCATAGTCATAGGTAAAAGAAAGTTCGACACTAATGCAATACAAAAATTGAATATTGAAAACATCCCCATTGAATATGTAGAACGTGCAAACAACTTAGGTTTTATGTTTAACCAAACTTTGACATGGGATGATCACATAAACAGATCAGTCGGAAAAGCTATTGGGATTCTTAGGAATTTATACTTAACTAAAGATTATCTCCCAGTGAATATAAGGCAAACAATTGCCAAAATGTACATCACACCAGTCCTTTTCTATGGTATAGAAGTATTTAGTGACAATAACTCTGCCAGCCAACGCAAGCTGCAAGTTGCTTTTAATAATATCGCGAGATATATTTATAACAGACGTAGAACTGACCATATTTCGGACGTAATGATAAAAATTTTCGATATGCCACTTAAATCCTGGATAGAGTTTAGGGTCCTATTATTACTGCACAAAGTTATATATACCAAAGAGCCATCTTACTTATATGAACGACTTAAGTTTAGCACGTCAAGACGGACGAAAAATATTGTTTGCTTTAAATACAGGTACACATGCACAATGAAACAGTTCTTTGTATATGCTGTTCGAGTTTGGAATCATCTTCCCCACGCCATCAAGGCAATCAGTGGGGGAGTGCAGTTCAAAATCGCACTGGAGAGTCATCTACGCACTACATAATTTGAATTTGTGATAGTAGAGAGGGGTTGAATGGGGAGTAAGAGTGAAATTCCCAGGAACTAAATTAAAACTAAACAAAATATTATATTATTAAAATGTTAGTATATAAGTTCGAATGTATGTAATTGTAATTGTAATCACTTCTTAATGTTAGTAATTTAAATGTCAAAAGTTAATATTACACTTGTTGTGACTAGCGCCCTAATTTATAAGTATAAAATGCTTGTCGCGCTAGGATGAAATAAATAAATAAATAAAGAAAACCATTTCGAAAGTCATCATTCCCTCTCGCTCTCTCTCACACGCGGCCCCATCTGCTTTGCCGATTCGTATTTTTTGACGCCTAGTTCTCAGAGACTATAAAAGCTAGAGCAACCAAACTTTCTATCCAAGCTCCTGTGATACCGAACCAGCACGAGTTTGTTTTAAAATTTTGCCACGCCTCTTTCCGCCCCCACAAAAGACGAAAATCTGTGGAATCCACAATTTTTAAGATAAATGTAAACCAAAAACGCAGAATCATGAAAAATTACCATATCTACCAGATTACCGAATCTGGATCAGATCGGATCAATATTATGGCCAGAAGAAACAAATTAAATTTCATTGGCTACGCAACGCCTGCCAAGCGCTGACTCATGCCCTCTCTCTCTCTGTCGTAAACACTTGTACGTCTCAAATATGTATTTATACATGTCATGTAGAATTGTAGGCGCAGATATACAAAGCATATGTAAACAAAAATGGATACGTGTAGAAAAATTCCAAAAAATTAATTTTTTTAATTTAAATATTATTTTCGTCCCTTTTGAGAACATATAATAAATTTCATAATTCGTAGGCTCATAAATGTATGTATGTATATACTGACTGAGTACCGGGTATAAGGTAGAGCCGTGGCCTTTGCCACGGCTCACAACGTTCCCTCTCGTTTATATTTTGGGCATGCGTCATCGGAAAATCATAATCTCCATTCAATTTTAAAGTAATGGGTATTTTCTTCGACAGTGGCGTCGTCAACAACCAAAACAAACAAGCAGCCATACACTATGTGCACACGATCTCTGTCTCTCCTTCTATCTGCCTCTCTCAAATTCACGCTGGAACAGTTTCAAATTCCAGCCAGTCAGGAATTGAGCTCAAAATTTTGTATGGCGCCGCATATCTTAGTGTTCATATTGTTTTTGGTATTAGAGTGCTCCTGATCTCCCATGTTAATTTGAACATATATGTATAAGGGCTTACAAATTACAAAATTTAATAATTTCACACAACGTAGTGGAGCTCGCATTAAATTTTTTTAGTATTCTTTATTTTGCATCTGCTTAGTACCGACCAACTCCATCTTAATGATGGATAATGACGCTCGATAATGACGTCATTATCGCCAAAAGCCATACACTGTTATACATTTAATGGACGGGTTTTTTATACGAATTTTTTAAAACTGGTATTTATACCCGATACTCGAAGAGTGTAGGGGTATATTAGATTTGTGGTGATAGTGTGTGTGACACCCAGAAGGAAACGTTTCCGACCCCATTACGTATACAAATTTTTGATCAGCATCAATAGCCGAGTCGATATAAACATGTCTGTCTGTCCGTCCGTCTGGCCGTTAGTCCGTCTTTATTAGTGCACAGATCTCAGATAGTCTAAAGCTAGAGCAACCAAGTTTTGTATCCAGATTGCTGTGATATTGCAATGTTTCCTGTTTTAATTCCGTTGGTCGACACACAACAGTCTTTTCCTTTCCTTTCCCTGTAACAGTTTTTAACGATGAAACTTCATTTATGCGTCATTGTAAGATTGGGTCAAACGGCTGCAACTTGACTGAATTTTTAAAGTCAAAATTTCGGGAAAAGATACTGCAAGAAATTTTCAAATTTCAATTTGTAAGCATACTAGCTTTAAGCCGATAAGTTGCACCTACTAGATGTTTGAATCGGATTTATAGTTTTATTTTTCAGCTTTTCATAAGTGCAAAGTTCAATACAACCAGCTGTAAGAAACTGTAGTTATTTGAAAAAAAAGCGAAACCTAGAAAACAAACCATAATTCTTTAAAAAATTTAAAATTCCCAAATCTATCTGAAAAAATCATGTTGGTGTCATATGGGAAATTTCGGGTTGACTAGTGTTATTTGCTACATATGTTGTTGCATTTTTCGTCATTTTCAACGCTCTGCTGGGCTCTGAGACATATCTCTACTATGCATTATCTAGAAGACTGATTTGTATTGCTATGCATGCTATAATACATAGTACCGTTCTTCATCGTATCTTTTGTTTTGCGCTGTCGATTCTTGGAAGCTATTTATAACATTTTTTGTTCACACTTAATTCCGCAAACTTTAGAGCAGGGCTACAGAGTTAAGAAACGGGGACTGCCCTAGGTCAACGTGTAACTCAACTCATGCGGAAATTATTGGCTTGCAGCAGAGGTTATCGGTTATAAAATACAGCCATGTGAAAAATAATAAGGACAATTGGCTTTATTTCAGAAAAAGGTCTATAAAATGGATATTTCCTATTACTTTGAAGTGAACTTAATTTGTATAGGTTGTTTAACACTTGAACTTCTTAATTTAAAAGGAAAAAACCCAAGAGAAGTGGTGAAAAACTTAAAAAATATTTTTTTTTGATATGCCATATACTTAAAGGTGTGAAAAATAATAGTGACACACTCATAAAACATATTATACTTCGTAAAAAAAACCGGTTTTCTAAGAGTTTTTTGGTTTTAAACTATTGCGAATAATTAGTGTTAGTTCTTTTAGATGCAAAAACATCCGTAAAATAAAGTTCAGATGCTTTGGATGGTAAAGGACATGCACTGCAGCGACCTGGTACGCATGGACATGAACAACGTCCAGAATAAAGAATTTTTGTTCCGGAAACTTGCCGAAACATTAAAATGTTCCAAGGTAATGATAGATAATATAAAATAATAAATAATACAAAAATCAAAAATATTCAAAAAGTTGAACAAAAAATATGCTGAGAATCGAGAGACAAGTCCTATTTCAATATTCTAGTTATTAAAATAAACATTTTTTATGGAGTGAACCCTTCTAAACTATGAGTAATACTAATATCTAACAATCTAAAGTACAAAAGTTCCATGTGAAAATTGTTTCGTAGCAAAGAAGGATTTACCGAAGATGATGATAGTTGCTATAGAGCATGTACATAAAATTACTGATTGCTTCTATATAAGTAAGCTTAGGAGCACAGTTGGGATGAGAGTAAGCGCGGAAAACGGGAGGGTCAGCCTTCAAAAGCAAATTATACCGGTATTCTTCTTATCCGCATACGCTAGAGCTAGGTGTAATGTTTCGTTTGGAAGAGATGCCCAGACCACCCGAAAGTAGGCACCAGCACCTTCTTGTCAAGCGTAGAACAGTTGGACGGCGAATTCGGGAGGGCTAGCTTTAAGCTTTTGGTTGCTTTATAAATTATTGGTAAAAATTGGTGTCGCCGCCTCTCGCTCAAGCGTGGGCGAGGGCAATGACCGAGTAAGGCCCAAAAGACGGGATCTGCGGTAGGGCCGAAATTAAGGGTACAACCAAGGGAAAAGGGTTGACCCCGAATATGCAGAAGGCGCCCCGAGCGGCGGTCAAGGGGTACTAACCTGCGAACAGCTGTTAGGGGGCAAATGTCAGTGGGTGAGGGAGAGAAATTTGGCACCCAGGCAATAGTTTCCGGTCAGGGTCTCTTTCTTTTCTCCTGACGACCAGCAAGCCAACAAGACGTGGGGCTCCGATACAGTCAACTCCAATCGTTAGTGACCCCCATCCACCCCGTAGTGACGGATTCCAGGCCAAAGCGGGCTTGTAAGGCTTAGAGCCAGATCGGTGCCTTCAAAGAAGGACAGATCGTTGTGCCAAGTGCCGTTTTTGTAATCCAGGTAAATAATTCGTCAGAGTGGTCGATTAGAGTCGAGATTTGCCATACACATGGCCACCAGAGGGCACTCGGTAATTTCTTTTTTTTGGTGTTCTGTCTATTTCCCTCAGGAACGGCACCTAGTTGCCAAATTGTTAAAAGGAGAAAAGAAGAAAGAGCGTGGGAAAAAGCTGCGCTCTCATCAAAGCCCCCGCACCCCGCTTCAAAGCTCGGCATTCAAAGAAAAAAAAACTGTGGCTGGCATCGGCGCAGCTGTTCCGTCGGAAAGCTAATCACTAAGCTAGTCCAGACGATCCACCAGAAAGGGCATGGTTAGACCCCAACGGTGAAGATCGGGTGCTCTTTTGGGGCTAATTCCCCCCCGAACTACCATACCAAAAACCAGTGAAAAGTGCAAGAGACAGGGGTCACGTAACCAACCTATATTGAACTGTGTGTGTGCGCGAAGTGAATAAGTATAGGGACGACCCTCCTTTTTTTTTGACATCGTGTGTGAAAAGTTGAAGGGTCCACTAATATAGGCATGAACCCCGGATGAAAATTCAAACACAAGAAAAAAAATATAACTATAAAAGAAAAGGAAAGAAAAAGAAAGAAAAATTGCTTTTTAACCTATAAGTGCAGTGGCCCCAAAAGCTCTCAAAAGAAAAAGAAAAAAAAAGCTCTCTCTCGCGATTTTGTTGTTTTCTTTTTTTTGTTAACCTTCTATTGCAGCCACAGTCCCCCAGCGAAAGATCTTTCGGCGATGGACCTTGGCGATTCATGTAAGTGAAAGAAAGAACTTATAAATTTCAACACATTTGATTTGTGCGACCGAGAGGGGGTTTCGAAGAAAAATAAATAGAAAACGGAGCCCGAGAACTTAGAGGAAAGCTCGCACTAAGCAGAGCAAATAAAAGCTCCCGAAACCCACGATCAAAAGAGAATCGCTGAAGATTCTGGTATACCTATTAAATAACACACGGCCGATACAATGGGCCCAAAGTAACTTTTCGCGGGTCATGCTTTTATAGAGATTATTCTACTTTAGTCTTATTAGTTTATTATCATTACTTTATAGTATGTTATATTATATTATCTTTATGCTTATACCAATTTGTCTACTCCCCATGGATTTCATAGCACATATCGCATACACATAATCTATAACACAACACACGTATTACTTTCACATATTTTTATAATCAATACTATACTTTTTTTTTTGTTACCAAATGAATATAAATGAAGTCACTGGAAAATTTTTTTTTATAAATAAATGTAGTTAAAATGAACTAAGATTTATATTTTTGTTGGACCCATGCCCGACCTGAAGCAGCGCCCTGACCCCTGAACGGTCTTGGGAGGGATCCCTGGGGATGAGTTGGATTGTGAGGGATCATGGTAGGGTGGGCATCTGTGCGTTTTTGCACTTGCAGCCCGAGACTGAGCATCGTCTTCTTTGTTTGTGTCCGTGTCATGATTGAGTCTTCCTTTTAGTGTCATTCGGTTGCCGTACCGAACCCTTCCCTCTCCGTTTCCCTTCCTTTAGTACGCGATTTTCCTTATTTATTTCAAACACAGTGAGAATATTAACCGGCGGCTTTTTCCCCAATAACCCACCCCAGCCGACCAGAGAAAAGCCGGAAGCAAGCGCGTACACCGCCGAGTTGTACCAACACCTCCTCACAGGTTATATGCTACAGATACATATAGATAATTAATTAAATAAATAAGAAATGGCGCCCAACGTGGGGCCCGACCAGAGTCGGCTGGTCAATGTTCGGCTTGCCCCATTAATACACATATGTAAAAATTACCTACATACAAAGTCTACAACAGCAATATGACTTTGACAGCTCTCTTCTTCGTTGCTAAAAAACTTAACGAAATATCAAGCCCGTTCCTAATCGAAGTTGACCGGTGGACCAGATCTATCGATTGCGCGTAGGACGTAGCGATTCGTGGTGATAGCAAGAGCTCTCAAGGATTCTTGGTTGGACGAATGTGCGTATCATTCCTCGGAACTGGCCTTTTTGTGGCCCCGAGCTACAGGCTGCCGGGAAGGAGAAGTACATTGTGTCCACAATGAATCGTTTATAGTTTGAACTATGCATGTTAGCCGGAATGTAGGTAGAACATCATTCATCTGGATGACCTTACCGCTTACAGTATAATTCGTATGCTATTTACGTCGGTACGGCACCAAACCTATCTTTTCTTTAAAACTGTTTCTTGGTCTTCTAACTGTCTCTTCTTTCAAATTTTCTTATTCCGTAGCAAGTGTGGTAGGGTAACGCAGATGGGAACTGCCAGTAAGGGCAACTGTGGAAGAATTTCCTGTACTTTGGATTCGAGCGGCCAGCGTCAGGTGACCTATGCAATATTAGTTTACGAATATTGAGCGGGTTATTTGGCGTATGGAGTTACGTGCCCGGTGCTGTTGAAGCCCAGAATCTTTACTGTTACCTCCACATTTTCGCGTCAATTGGAATCGTTTGGCGTTAGTGGAACTCCGATCGTGGAATAACACCGCGGTATGGGCCCCGACGCTCCTTTCCGATATTAAACGATTGACGTCTACATGTAAAACTTCTTTGTTAAGAGGTCCGGTGCTTTAGGGAAACTAGGTTGGCTGCATGAAGGTTTGGGAATAGGGTCCAACAATTTTTTTTTGATATATACATTTTTTTTTTAATTTTGTGGTCATTTAGAAAAAATATTTAAGTTTAAGACTGATCATACTTCGATAAAAAGTTTTGGCATTGGCATAGAAAAAAGTGGAAGAATTTTTAAATAGTATACTCTAAATTTTAGAGTGGATATAGTATGTCTCGCTCACAACGAGGTTCGGGATTGGAACAAAGGGTAGGAAACACCTCAACCTGTGGGATTTGCGTACGACGGAGCACTGTCGCAGGGGTTTGAAACTAGGTGCAAACACTCGTTTCATGTTGAATGCTTTAGAAAGCGAGGAGGAGAAAAAACAGTTTGTCCGATCTGCTTTGCATATTTGTCAACTCCGGCGCCTAGCTTGGCAGACGAGCTCGCGACGGCACATAGTTCGGCTGGTCAAACAGGAACGGAAAACATGCCCAGGACAAGGTCACAGGGAATGGGAAGTCCGACACAGGAAGGCATGGACGCGCAGCCGGCCGCGCAGGCGGTAGAATCCCCAAGTCTCAATGTCGGGGAGGGGCAGAACGCTACGATGGCTGAGGGGCTAGCGCAAATGACTCAATCTTTGACCCAAGCCATGTCCCAGATTGCGCATATGGCACAATCTATGGCGCAGTTGACGCAATCGATCGAGGCAGGGTTTCAGCGGCTAGCAATCCAAAGTGTGTCCCCGACAGCGCAAGTGGTAATTGGAGCACAGGCAGAAGCTTCACCGCAGACGTTTGAGCAGCTGTTTCAGATACCTCCGAGAGAGTCGGTAGGGCCGCTGAATAACGGAGTCCCTGAAGCCCGATCCCCGTGGGGATCCCAAGGTTCATCCGATCTACGACCTGACAGGATCAGCCAGATAATTTCCAATTGGAAACTGCGCTTTTCCGGATATTCGTCAATGGGAGTGGATGATTTTGTGTACAGAGTAGAGGCTCTGACTAGACAGACGTTAGATGGGAATCTGGAGTTAATTGCTCGGTACGCCAGCAACTTATTTGAAGGTAGTGCCAGCGAGTGGTTCTGGCGATACCACAAAAGTGTCGCGGTAGTCACTTGGCCACAACTGAGTTCGGCACTGAGAGCGCAGTTCAAAGATGGCAGGACCGATCTGGAGATTCGCACGGCGTTGTCGCAGCGGAAGCAGAAAGTAAATGAAACTTTCGACGCTTTCTATGAGGCCATTATCTCAATAGCGGACAAACTGGTCGTACCCCTGACAGAACCTGCACTGTTGGAAGTCCTTAGGGCCAATTTGGCTGCTGACATCCAACACGAGATTCTGCATGTCCCGGTAATGTCGGTCGCTCAGCTTCGGCATATAGTTCGCACCCGCGAGCGATTTCTGCAATCAGTGTCCAAACCAACCCTGATTGTTTCAAGCCATCGACCTCCACCTAGACCTCAGATACGCGAAATTGCGATAGCTGTAGATCGGGGGGATGAGGAAGAATTGGAGGAAGAGTCGGAAGACCCGGAAATCGCAGCGATTTCTCTCCTGTGCTGGAACTGCGGAGCTCATGGTCATAGGTATCAAGAGTGCGTAGCAGAACGAAAGGTTTTTGTTACGGCTGCGGCCGACCAGACACGTACAAGCCATCGTGCACTCGCTGTAGTGCATCAAAAAACTTGAAGGGCCGTGCACCGTTAGCCAGTGCACGCAAACAATGGTCCTCTCGAGGGACGAACACCGATTAGTAGACTCGGATAGATCTGGGATACCGAATCTGTTCAAACTATCAGAATCGCCCAAACTACCAGATTTGACCAAACCACCAGATTTGTCAGACTCACCAAACTTGTCCCAACTACCAGAAATACCCTTACACGTCCGAATCCAAATGAAGAAGGAAATGACTAACGAGGCGAAACTCAGTAGATCAACGGAGCGTTTGCGGCAATACAGGCTAAAACGTAAATCCGATAAACGTTCGGTGCTCTCTTCGGTAGTAAATGATACCAAGGATTGGCGACCATACGCGGAGGTGTCATTACTAGGAAAGACGGTTACAGGTCTGATGGACACTGGGGCTTCGATCAGCTGCATAGGCGGTGCCTTAGCGTCCGAACTATTGAAGGATAGTTCGAGATACAGGCCTATGAGAGCATCAGTCAGTACGGCTGATGGAAAGCATCAACCAATCGTTGGCCGAATCGACACCGACATTGAGTTTAAGGGGGACACGCTGACGTTTCGACTATGGATTGTTCCTTCGTTATCACAAGACTTATATTTAGGGATCGATTTTTGGACGGAGTTTAACCTCTTGCCGGCCTTTCTGTCCAACAAATCTCTGGCGTCGTCAATCTCAGGCTTATTATTAGATGATCCTAACCAGCTGCCTCTGTCAGCACTACAGAGAAAGCTGTTGGTAGAGACAGTAAAAAGGTTTCCATCATTTGCAGAGAGGGGTCTGGGAAAAACGAATTTGCTACAGCATAATATTGATGTAGGGAATGCTAAGCCCATCAAGCAACGACACTACGCCGTTTCACCGGCCGTGGAGCAGCTCATGTACACCGAGCTGGACCGGATGTTGTCTTTGGGAGTAATAGAGGAGTCCGACGGTCCTTGGTCCTCACCGGTTGTCATGGTACGGAAACCAGGCAAGGTGCGTCTATGTATCGATAGTAGGAAGGTGAATGAAGTGACGGTAAAAAACGCCTACCCTATGCCGCTCATTGACGGAATTCTCAGTCGGTTGCCGCGCGCGGAATTTATTTCAAGTATTGATTTGAAGGATGCGTATTGGCAGATTCCGCTAGAAGAGGGTTCGAGGGACATAACGGCTTTTACTGTGCCAGGACGACCCTTATATCGTTTCACCGTCATGCCGTTTGGCTTGTCTAATGCGGCACAAACAATGTGCAAACTTATGGACAAGGTAATCCCTTCACCCTTGCGGAACGAAATATTCGTATATCTCGACGATCTGCTAGTCATTTCTGACTCCTTTGAGAGACATGTGGAGGTTCTCACCGAATTAGCGGCCCGCCTGCAGCAAGCGGGATTGACAATAAATGTACAGAAATCACATTTTTGCTTAAAAGACGTCAAGTATCTGGGGCACGTCATTGGCAATGGCACCATTCGGACAGATCCGGACAAGGTGGACGCTATAAAAGAGTTTCCTATTCCGCGGTCCATTAAGCAGGTGCGTAGGTTCTTAGGTCTCACAGGCTGGTACCACAAATTTATCAAGGACTATGCAGGCCTGGCCTCACCAATAACTGACACGCTTAAGCAAAAGCAGAAGTTCAGGTGGACCGAAGACGCTCAGAAGGCTTTCGAGGTTTTGAAGACAAAGATGTGTGAAGCTCCTGTATTGCACAGTCCCGACTTTAAATTACCATTTTCGATACACTGCGACGCCAGTCATACTGGAATTGGGGGGGTGCTCATGCAAAAAGATGTTGAAGGCAATGAGGTACCTATTGCGTTCATGTCACGGAAGCTCAACCAATGCCAGCGTAACTATTCCGTAACGGAGAAAGAATGTCTGGCGGCCGTGATGTGTGTGAAGAAATTTAGGCCATACGTCGAAGGTCAGGAGTTTTCAATAATCACGGACCATGCGTCATTAAAATGGCTTATGTCACAAGCAGATTTGAGCTCAAAGTTAGCAAGATGGGCCCTAAAACTTCAAGGGTTCTCCTTTAAAATTTTCCATCGGAAGGGATCGCGCAACATTGTTCCAGATGCGCTGTCCAGGGTTTTCACGGAGGATCTGTCGGCCATACAATTCGATAGCCTGATTGATATAGGTTCCCCTCAATTCCAATCGGACGACTATCAAGACATGAAGGCTAAAGTTCGAGCGAATCAGGATCGATTGCCTGATGTGAAGGTAGTCGAGGACTTGATTTATCGGCGATCGGAGCATGCCACGGGGGAAAAGATAGCCGACGATCTATGCTGGAAGCTTTGGATCCCTAGAGGGTTAGTGCAAGAGGTGCTAAAGAAAGCGCATGAACACCCTTTAGCGGCTCATAGTGGGATAAACAAGACGTTAGAACGGATTCGACGCTTGTATTATTGGCCAAACCTAGTGACGGATGTGAAGGAGTTTATAGGCAGCTGTGAGGTGTGCAAGTGTAGCAAGCATCCGAATTACACTTTAAGACCAACAATGGGGAAATCAAGTGAAACGCAGAGGTTCTTCCAGAAGATCTATGTGGACTTTTTGGGGCCATACCCACGCAGCAAGTCCGGAAATATAGGAATCTTCGTTGTGCTGGATCACTTTTCCAAATTCCCGTTTTTGAAAAGGGTCAAGAAGTTTACCGCTGAGGCCATTATTCCATTCATGGAGGAGGAGTTATTCCATTGCTTTGGCGTTCCGGAAGTCGTAGTGTCAGATAATGGGGTGCAGTTCAAGTCGCATAAGTTTAATGAGCTGCTACAAAAGTATAGCGTAAAACATTCCTACACTGCAGTATATGCCCCGCAAGCAAACGCTTCGGAGAGGGTCAACAGGTCAGTCATTGCGGCCATAAAATCTTATGTTGATCCAGATCAAAGCAATTGGGACAAGCAGATGAGTGCCATAGCATGCGCATTGCGGTCAAGTGTACATGCCGCCATAAATAGTAGTCCGTATCGGATGGCGTTCGGCCAGAATATGATCACGAGCGGTTCCGCCTATCCATTGTTGCGAAACTTGGGCGTCCTGGATGATCGTTGGTTTGCTTTCGATAGAGGCGATTCATTTGACCTCATTCGCAAAACGGCGCAACAAACCATGAGAAAGCAACATCATCGGAATGAGAACACCTATAACCTGCGGAGCCGAGAAGTTTCTTTTCAGACAGGGCAGGAGGTGTACAGACGTAATCATCAGCAGAGTAACTTTGTTAAAGGTTTTAACGCCAAACTCGCCCCGACCTTTGTAAAGGCCAGAGTTTGCAAACGGCTGGGTAACAGTTACTATGAACTGGAGGATCTACAGGGGAACCCAGTGGGGAAGTATCATGCCAAAGACATCAAACAATGACGGGTAATGTCAACACTTCCCAAACGAGGATCACCCTTAGGAGTCCTGAACCCCTAAGTGTGATTTTGGCGGGGGGGTGTGTAATGTTTCGTTTGGAAGAGATGCCCAGACCGCCCGAAAGTAGGCACCAGCACCTTCTTGTCAAGCGTAGAACAGTTGGACGGCGAATTCGGGAGGGCTAGCTTTAAGCTTTTGGTTGCTTTATAAATTGTTGGTAAAAATTGGTGTCGCCGCCTCTCGCTCAAGCGTGGGCGAGGGCAATGACCGAGTAAGGCCCAAAAGACGGGATCTGCGGTAGGGCCGAAATTAAGGGTACAACCAAGGGAAAAGGGTTGACCCCGAATATGCAGAAGGCGCCCCGAGCGGCGGTCAAGGGGTACTAACCTGCGAACAGCTGTTAGGGGGCAAATGTCAGTGGGTGAGGGAGAGAAATTTGGCACCCAGGCAATAGTTTCCGGTCAGGGTCTCTTTCTTTTCTCCTGACGACCAGCAAGCCAACAAGACATGGGGCTCCGATACAGTCAACTCCAATCGTTAGTGACCCCCATCCACCCCGTAGTGACGGATTCCAGGCCAAAGCGGGCTTGTAAGGCTTAGAGCCAGATCGGTGCCTTCAAAGAAGGACAGATCGTTGTGCCAAGTGCCGTTTTTGTAATCCAGGTAAATAATTCGTCAGAGTGGTCGATTAGAGTCGAGATTTGCCATACACATGGCCACCAGAGGGCACTCGGTAATTTCTTTTTTTTGGTGTTCTGTCTATTTCCCTCAGGAACGGCACCTAGTTGCCAAATTGTAAAAAGGAGAAAAGAAGAAAGAGCGTGGGAAAAAGCTGCGCTCTCATCAAAGCCCCCGCACCCCGCTTCAAAGCTCGGCATTCAAAAGAAAAAAAAACTGTGGCTGGCATCGGCGCAGCTGTTCCGTCGGAAAGCTAATCACTAAGCTAGTCCAGACGATCCACCAGAAAGGGCATGGTTAGACCCCAACGGTGAAGATCGGGTGCTCTTTTGGGGCTAATTCCCCCCCGAACTACCATACCAAAAACCAGTGAAAAGTGCAAGAGACAGGGGTCACGTAACCAACCTATATTGAACTGTGTGTGTGCGCGAAGTGAATAAGTATAGGGACGACCCTCCTTTTTTTTTGACATCGTGTGTGAAAAGTTGAAGGGTCCACTAATATAGGCATGAACCCCGGATGAAAATTCAAACACAAGAAAAAAAATATAACTATAAAAGAAAAGGAAAGAAAAAGAAAGAAAAATTGCTTTTTAACCTATAAGTGCAGTGGCCCCAAAAGCTCTCAAAAGAAAAAGAAAAAAAAAAAAGCTCTCTCTCGCGATTTTGTTGTTTTCTTTTTTTTGTTAACCTTCTATTGCAGCCACAGTCCCCCAGCGAAAGATCTTTCGGCGATGGACCTTGGCGATTCATGTAAGTGAAAGAAAGAACTTATAAATTTCAACACATTTGATTTGTGCGACCGAGAGGGGGTTTCGAAGAAAAATAAATAGAAAACGGAGCCCGAGAACTTAGAGGAAAGCTCGCACTAAGCAGAGCAAATAAAAGCTCCCGAAACCCACGATCAAAAGAGAATCGCTGAAGATTCTGGTATACCTATTAAATAACACACGGCCGATACAATGGGCCCAAAGTAACTTTTCGGGGGTCATGCTTTTATAGAGATTATTCTACTTTAGTCTTATTAGTTTATTATCATTACTTTATAGTATGTTATATTATATTATCTTTATGCTTATACCAATTTGTCTACTCCCCATGGATTTCATAGCACATATCGCATACACATAATCTATAACACAACACACGTATTACTTTCACATATTTTTATAATCAATACTATACTTTTTTTTTTTGTTACCAAATGAATATAAATGAAGTCACTGGAAAATTTTTTTTTTATAAATAAATGTAGTTAAAATGAACTAAGATTTATATTTTTGTTGGACCCATGCCCGACCTGAAGCAGCGCCCTGACCCCTGAACGGTCTTGGGAGGGATCCCTGGGGATGAGTTGGATTGTGAGGGATCATGGTAGGGTGGGCATCTGTGCGTTTTTGCACTTGCAGCCCGAGACTGAGCATCGCCTTCTTTGTTTGTGTCCGTGTCATGATTGAGTCTTCCTTTTAGTGTCATTCGGTTGCCGTACCGAACCCTTCCCTCTCCGTTTCCCTTCCTTTAGTACGCGATTTTCCTTATTTATTTCAAACACAGTGAGAATATTAACCGGCGGCTTTTTCCCCAATAACCCACCCCAGCCGACTAGAGAAAAGCCGGAAGCAAGCGCGTACACCGCCGAGTTGTACCAACACCTCCTCACAGTTTATATGCTACATAGGCTACAGAGGTAAGAAATGGGGGCTGCCCTAAGTCGACGTGTAGCTCAACTCATGCGGAAATTATTGGTTTGCAGCAGAGGTAATCGGCTATAACATTCATAGAATTACTTATTGCTTCGCTATACGTTAGCTTAGGAACACAGTTGGGAAGAGAGTAAGCGCGGAAAACGGGAGAGTCAGCCTTTCAAAGCAAATTATACCGGTATTTTTCTTATCCAGTAGCCGTTACTGACTCAGGTGACGCAGGTGAGACTCAGGTGATATCGATTATCTCCCTCTTCTCTACCCTCCCAACCTATGCTATACAGGTATATTGAACCGTATAGACATTATAAAAACTCATATTGTTTTCATACCACTACCCTGATCATGCCTGTCTGAGGACGCACGCCTGAATTTAAAACATTTTAGAATTTTATTTCAGAATTAATGACTATATATATTTTAATGGGTTTGTTCGGGGCAGATCCCCACCGAATAGCGGCTGGCAGTAGCTATTTATAGGCCTTCAGCCGAATATTTGCATTACTACATATTCTTACATATATACATATTCTGTAAATTCTTGCACTTGCTTGCCCTGCGAAGCGTTCTCCCAAAGCTCGCTCTCTCTTCGTTGCCTATGCTCGGCGTTATCTATGTTTGCCGAACGAAGAAAAGCTGCGCTCAGCGAAGCAAGGGCACTCGCCGTTTAGACATCACCCATTAAAGAACATTCGTAATTTTATTTCTGCGCCGCGTTTTATTTATTGGAAATAATTATTCGGCAGTTCGGGGATAAAAAGCATTATTCCCACATCAAATTTGGTGACCCCGACGTGATTGTCTGAATACATAGTCAATTACATAGCAGTCGAAAGCCTCAACAAAATTTTCGGCGTTTTGCGCACAATTCGGTGTTCAGTTTTTCGTCACGGCAGTACAATGCAGTGCATTGGGCAGTGCAGTGAACTAATCAATACATACGAACGTAGCACAAAACGGAATCGGACAGCTCGTACAGCTAGATTGATTAGCTGTAATCCCTTTGCTTGCGGTTCTCGCGGTTTTCGTTTTAAGCGTATACAGGGTGTCTTTTCCTCTCGTGACTTTGAAAAAACCCCAACATGGCAGAACCTGGGCCAAATAACGTCGCGAACGCGGTAATGACTAATGGCATTGATTTTTATAGGTAAAAAGCGGAATCAATCGCGCGTCAGTTAAATGCCATGGACAGGTTTCTCACCAAGGAAGAGCTGGCTAATCTAGATGAAACTGAGCTTCAAGCTCGCTTAGAGCAGATCGAGAAAATGAATGCGGATTTCGATGCCGCTCAAACGAGCTTTGAAAGGCTGGATTTGCTGCAGTTGGCCAATGCCGACCGACTGGACTTCGCCAATATTTACATCAAGGTCAGGTCCAAACTGTCACGGAAGTTGGCGGTCTCTCGCACGGTAAATGCTGCGCATTCCACGGCACGGCACCCTCTCGAGAAGCATTCATCAGCGTTTGCCTATGACGTTATTGGCCGTTCTCGGCTGCCTGAGTTGCAGCTCCAGCGATTTGGTGGGGACTATATGGATTGGCCCGAATTCTACTCGATGTTTACGACAATGGTGCACAATGATTCACGTATACCAGTCATCGTATAATTCCAATATTTACGTGGATGCCTAGATGGAGCTGCGCTGGATACGATTCGTTCTTTGGGTCTTTCTCACGAAAATTATGAAGAGGCATTCAATTTATTAAAGTTGCGATTCGATAATAAGCTTATGCATTTTTAGGCACACTTCAAGGCTATTTTAGATCTGCAAGGGGTAGAGAAGGGCTCGGCCATCGGTCTGCGTGCGCTCAGCGACAAAATCAACGCGCATTTGCGTGCCCTTCGGACTTTGGCAACACCTCAGGAGATCTCGGATGCGTTGCTCGTTTGCATCGTAAGCAGGAAATTGGATCACAAGACGCAAGTGAAATGGGAGGAGAGACTTCCGACGTCAAGATTGCCTCTCTGGTCAGACATGTTCTTGGAAAGGAAGTGTCGGATGTTGGAAAATCTGGAATCGGCTATGGTAACAAATCAGAGCCAGCAGGTGGGAGAAAACAAACCTATCACCCTTATCACCTCCATTAACAACCATATTAACGCCGCATGCAATTATTGCAAATCCTCCGATCATTCTATATCCCGATGCCAGGCTTTTCTAAATCTACCTGTTTTTTCGCGATATAAGGAGGCAAAGAAGAGTCACCTATGCCTAAACTGCCTCAAGAAAGGTCATCCATTGCAGCGTTGCAGTTCAGGGACATGTAGGCAGTGTCAGGCCAAGCATCACACACTGCTCCACATGCAATCAGGCGCTGATGCTGAGTTGCCGTCACTGACCGTGGTGTCGAACGAGAATGATCCTGCAAGTGCCCTAGTAGCAAGCAAATCTTCCAGCCCTCCCCCCTCAAACTCCAACTCTCTGCCTAGCCAACATGTGTTGCTAGCTACCGCAATCGTATACATCAAAGGCCATTGTGGATCGTTTATCCCGTGTCGTGCCATTTTGGATTCCGCTTCTCAGGTTAACTTTGTAACATCGAGGCTCGCCAATCAGCTTCAGTTGGATCCTAATCCGTCGCATGTTTAAATTGTCGGCATTGGAGAATCAATTCTACCTTCGACCAAGGCTGTAAACATCGTTCTGCAATCTCAAGACGCAAAGTATCGCGGTTCTCTCTCTGCGATCATAACCTCCTCAATCACAGGTTGCCAACTAGAATCAGCTTGGAGGAGTTAGGAAAATCATATCAGCAAGCGTTGCGTAGATTTCTAAATTTGCAGAGAAGGCTAGGAAAAAATCCGGAACTTAAGACAAAATATTCGAAATTTCTTCAGGAGTATCTGGATTTGGGACACATGTCGCCAACTATACGTCAGTCAGACCTCCCTCAGTACTTTTTGCTTCACCATTGCGTGCGTAAGCTGGACAGTACAACCACCAAACTACGTCTAGTGCTCGATGGTTCTGCCGAAACAGCGTCTGGAATATCATTAAATGATGCGCTAATGGCTGGACCTATTATCCAACCCAAAATGCGTACGCGTTTCCCATCCCGATCAGCATGTGCAATGCATCCTATGGCGCAACGACCCAAAGGAAGAAGTTCAGGTGTTCAAGTTGGAGATAGTTACTTACGGGACCAAGCCTGCTATGCATCAATTGGCAAATGATGAAGAGTCATTGTTTCCGCTTGGTGCTGATACCGTTCGAAGAGATTTTTATGTCGATGATCTCATATCAGGAAGCGACAGCATTGATTCGGTCATCGAGATTCGTCATCAGGTGAAAAAGCTACTCTCGAAAGGATGTTTTCCCATACGCAAATGGTGTTCGAATGAAGTCGCTGCTTTAGAAGGCGAATTTGAGGCGGACCTCGAGAAGTGCTTTACTTTTCACGACGGGACAGAGGTAATCAAGGCTCTTGGCCTAGTTTGGAATCCCACTACGGACAATCTTCTGTTCAATTTCGATCACGTCGCGGACGCTGCGGGTCCAATATCGAAGCGTTCGGTTCTGTCCACAATAGCCAGGTTCTACGATCCTTTAGGTTTCATTTCTCCCATTATCACAAAGGCAAAAATATGTATGCAGTCGTTATGGAATGAAAACCTCAAGTTGGACTGGGATGAAAGTCTGCCCCAGGATCTTCATACATCATTGAGCGAGCCGACCTCGCAGCTGTCGATGGTTACGAATTTAAAATTTCCACGCTACGTGCTTTGTCAGAAATCCAGAGTAGAAGTGCATGCGTTTTGTGATGCGAGCCAGTCAGCATAAGGTGCGTGTGTTTACATGCGGTCTGAAGCTGGTGGTAGTGTGCAGAGCCATCTCTTATGCTCCAAGTCTAGAGTCGCACCCTTGAAAATGATGACTATCCCAAAGCTTGAGCTATCGGCTGCCCTCGTATTAGCTGAGCTGGTTTCCACCATAGTTAAAGGATTATCAGTTCCATACCAAGTGCATTGCTGGTCGGATTCTTCCATAGGCCTTGCTTGGATTCGGGAATCGCCCTTGAATTTTAATATATTTGTCTCTAATAGAGTTGAGCGGATTCAGGAGCTCACTGCTGGAATGACTTGGCGTCACGTGCCCACGAAGTTGAACCCGGCCGACATCATATCGCGTGTTTCCACGTCTACTGAACTAATGGATAACAACCTTTGGATTTCTGGTCCAACATTTTTGCTTCATGGGAGCTCTGATTGGCCTACAGGCTCGCCATTGCCGGCTGAAGTGCCAGAACGTCGTCATGTATCATTGATTATTTCAAAGGATAGGGATATATCGGACGATTGCAAATTTCAAAAATCATTCGGATCAATGCAGCGTGTCTTTGCTTATATCTATCGTTTTTACAGCCTCAAGGATAAATGTTTGCTGCGGGCGAAAGGTCAGCTTACCGTAAATGACGTCAAAAATGGCACGCACCTACTCGTAAGGGCAATACAGCAGCAGCAATTTTCGGAAGAGATAAGAGCCCTCACTAGAAAGCAGGCTTTATTACCAAAAAGCGCGATGGCCGCACTGGATCCATTTCTGGACGGTTTTGGATTGATTCGGGTTGGAGGCCGACTCCAAAATTCCGACTTGGACTACGACGCAAGGCATCCAATTTTGCTTCCCAAGGGACATCCTGTCACCGTCTCTATTATCGTTTTGTTCCACGAAAAATTTCTACACGCAGGAGCGCAAGGATTGCTCAGATTGCTTCGTCAAAAATTCTGGCCTATTGGCGGACGTAAATATGTGGCAGGCATCATCCGGAAATGTGTTCGTTGTTTTCGATTGAAGCCAGTGCTGAGGGAGCATATCATGGGAAGTTTGGCTAAGGATCGCGTAAGGGCTAATCCAGCATTTCAAACAACGGGCGTGGATTTTTGCGGACCCTTTTATCACAAGTCAGAAGTCAGAAGCAGGCCTCCAATCAAATGCTATATAGCTGTCTTCGTATGTTTCAGCACCAAGGCGACTCATTTGGAAGTTGTTCGGGATTTGTTCATAGCACCTTTTTTTTGGCGGCATTACGGCGATTCGTAAGTCTGAGTTTAAAACCTCGGATCATCTGGTCGGACAATGCGACAAATTTTGTAGGAGCAAAGAATGAGCTTTTGGAACTTCGGCAGCTGTTCCACAGCGATCCTCATACGTCGGCTGTATCAAATTTATGCGTTTCCAGTGGGATCGATTGGAAGTTCATCCCCCCTCGATCACCTCACTTTGGGGGCTTGTGGGAGGCTGCTGTTAAAGCAGCTAAATATCACTTTTATCGCATTGTTGGCACTTACATTTTCACCCTTGATGAAATTCAGACCTTGACCTGTGAAATCTCTGCTTTACTAAATTCACGGCCACCTTAAGCAATAACAGAAAGTCCGGGCGATCTGGATGTGCTCACGCCAAACCACTTTCTTAATGGGGCACCGACTGCTGCATTCGACGAGCCAGACGTGACGCATCTCCAGCTCAGCCTCCTGAGTCGATGGCAGCGTTTGTGCCAAATGAAGCAGGCATTTTAGAGAAAATGGAGCGCTGAATATCCGTCGCTTCTTCAGGAACGGAGCAAGTGGCGCTCCTCGTCTCCAAACATCAAGCCAGGAGCGTTGGTCCTGATCAAGGAAGAAACGCTTCCCAGGGAAAGATGGAACCATCAGAGTAGCCTTCATCCGCACCCAAAGGGGCCTCTTCAAACGGGCCGTTGAAAAGATAGCGGTCCTGCCCCTACAGGATGGTTCTGTTGAAAGCCGTTGCCTTCCAAAGGGGGGTGAATGTTCGGCTGGCCAAACAGCAGCTATTTATCCGTAATTTATTCGTAATCCTCTACTCCAAATCGGCTAGTTTACTTAATTTAGGTTTTCTATTCATATCGGTTCTTAATTACTTAATATATTAAAAAGAATTTAATAAGATATAGAATATGGATAAGGATATAGTAACAAGAATCATATATAGCTAATATAGCAAATGGATGAGATATACCAATATATATACAGACAATAATATAAAAGAAAATCAATAGCATATCGCAGGTTACTTTTTGTCTATGTGCATACATAGTTCTGAAGTATTGATCCGTATGACTTTGAAATCTCAAAAAGCAAGTCTATACTCTCATACCCATTTGATAACAAAACTATTATGTTTCCTTGTTTTCAAGTTATTTCTTCAGTGGCACAACATAAAACAGATTTATTCATATGTTAGTAGTACAAAAACAGACTTCGATTCAAACACTCGAAACATTCGAGAGAGACTCTTTCTGTTATTTTTTCCTGTACACACCACACACACACCAATAAGCTTATGATGTTTTTTTCGACACTGCTTTTCACTAAGAACCAAACTATTTTTATTGTTTCTCCCTGTTCCTATTTGCTGTCTAGGTGCCTAGGCCCATAACCTGTCGTGCTCGATTGAAATCGCTGCACACAAATTTTACTATTTGCTTATTTTGGCTTGCTTATACCCCTGAGACCTATTACCATCTCTTTACTAACCATTTCCTCAAAATTTACATAAATGCACAAAAATGAGTGGAAATATGAATTTTCATATTGAGAAACTGGATGAAAACAATTATAGCACATGGAAAGTTTTGATGAGAAGTGTTCTCATACAAAATGATTTGTGGCCATTAGTCAGTGATAAAATAGAGCTTTGTTAAAGTGCAATAAATGAGGAACGTGGAACTTTTGAACTGAAGGATGTGTTATGTGTTGTCGACCCAGCTGAACAATGTTAAAAATTGTGTATCGTCGTCGCAGGCATGCCAAAAGCTAAAGACTATTCAAAGGCCAAGCGGACCGGCAAGGGTAGTGCTGTTAATTAAAAAATTTTTGTGTTTTAAAATGTCGGAAGATAGGAATATTTGTACAAATTCCAAGTGGTACATGAGGCTTTAGCAGAAGTCAGCATAAATGTTGATGAAAATCAGTTGTGTTGCTAAATGGATTGCCAAAATCTTACGAAGGTTTTGTTGTTGCGATTGAGACGCGGGATGACTTGCCCAGTTTGAGCATGCTAAAAATAAAAATGTCTGAAAAAGCAAATAGACAGGAAGATAGCGTTAGCAAGGAAATCTCAAGCAGTGTAGAGCATGTTAGTTATAAAAACAAAAACTTTAAGAAAAACTTTAAGAAAGGCAAAAAGTGTTTTAATTGCGTAAAAAAAGAAGGTCATTTTAAAGCGGAATGTCGTGTCAAAAGGAAGCAAGAAGTAGCTAACAACAAGGACCCAAGCAGTAAAAAGGCAGAAAAATAAATCACATTGCTTTGTGTAACCAAGAATTTTAAAGGGGAACCTGAAAAATGTGTACCAATTTTAAATGTTGCAAAGCTAAATGACCGAATGTTAAATGTGTTGTGCAAATGTTATGTTAAATGTGCCAGTGGCGCAATGGCGGTGATAGAGCGGTTACACTAGAAAATGTTATCTTGGTACCAGATTTACAGTACAATATTATATCGGTCACAAAAGCATTAAACAATGGACAAATGCTGTATTCAAGAAAAATCAAGCGATTATTTTTTGATCATGGAAAATTTGTTATAAAGTCACTTCTTGAAAGTGGATTGTTTATGGTTCAGGCCAATCAGGAAAAGTGTATGAACATTATAAATGTTGAGTCAGAGGCATTTAAATGGCACAACACCATAACTAGATATAATTCTATATAAGGCGTAACTAAAAAAGAAGAAAAAGATTTAAACTAAATATAATATGGAGAAAGAAATGCATATCGTATATTAACGGCAAGTAATGATGACCCTCTATTAACGTTAATAAGAGCAACTACTCGTGAGACAGGTCAGTCGGAAGAATGGGCACTGCACCTTCGAAGATAATCGAAGAATCCAAAATTTGGTAAGGCAGCTAAATCGAAATCACCATCGGATTCCACTGACCAGCTATATTAGTCGACGTTGCAACTCAAATCCAAGTTGGCCTAATATTCACACTGCAGTTTCGGTAAATGGGGGGCATTGATTACGCAAGAAAAGGTTTCGAAGCGTCGGTTTTAGTCTGTACTTCCAAAAATTTTGTGGCTGCTCCCCACTATTAACGAAAGGTGACGTATATATGAGCCACTATATAAATATATATATTTATATTTATATACTCTTGTGTATATACACAACGCAGCTTAAGCCGGTACTTGCGGTACGGAACGCAGCTGGTACGACCGCAGTCCTATAACACAAAAATTCATATACATATATTACCCCGAGCACTTTCCCAAATGTCTACAGACATACCTGCGATGCTTTCCTTTACTTTGGGTTTTCACTACTTTGAGTTTATTAAACACTTCCGAACAAATTTTCTATCACCCACGAGGTATTGCGTAAGAAAAAGTACGGTCGTTGGATATATATATTTGTAATTGTAATTCCAACACAATCCCGTCGTGCGTGTGCCTTGGCTAATAGCTCTAGCAAAACCTTTGCAATAGCCCTTAAGCTGTACCAAAAAAAAAAAGCTCAAAGATCGGATGATGCTAGGAGCTTGAACTGTATAATCGGATGACATTTGGAGCTTTAACGGTTTAATCGTATGATCTTTAGCTTATTTGAGTGCAGTTTCGATCTATGTTCTCTATGTTTCTCTCGTATCAGTGCATCAGCAACGACGCTTCGCTTCAATACATGTGCATACGATAATGAAACTAGTCGACACGACTTTTCCGCTTTTTAAAATGACTTTTTCTGATAGATTTGGATGTTTAAATTTGTGTCGAGTAGTTTTAATCTTTAATCTGGCGAAAATCCTCTAGCTGAACCCTCCACGAGGGTGCTGGCTGGGCAATGGGCACTGCATTATCCCGGACAAGGGTAATGCATTGTCGCTTGCTCCGTCCGAGGCAATGCAGTGTCTAGCTAAAGCAATGGCCCAGCGTGTTCTCGACCTCGAGTCGGGGGAGCGGGGTCAGGGCCAGGCTAGAGGTGCCTGGCGGGTAGGCCTAAAACGCTAGGGGGTGGTTCCCCCGAAAAACATTAACCACGTATGGACCTTCGGGCCAAGTATGGAGCGGAAAGAGGAAGAAACACGGGTTGGGATGTCAACCCAAACGTCGGTGGGAAGCGTGGCTGCTACCACCGGCGGGCACGGGGAGGAGCAATTCTCTCTGCGTGTCGCCAGTGGCCACACCTCGGACGTGACGGGAGCAGGTCACGTCAGTTGCAACACTACTGCCACAACCCCCCGCTGTAGGATAAGCCGCGCAGGTGCCGTTGTCGAGGCAGACTCGGACCTGGAGAGCGTGCTGTCCATCAGCAAAACAGAAGAGGACAGCCTTCTTCGCTCGCCTGAACCAGGTACCAGCTCCCTGCGCAGGGAAGTGCCGAAGCGTTCGAGGGAGGGGATGAAGGCCAAAGCCCAATACAAGGCGGCCCTCAAGATAGTAGGCAGGCTCCAAGGCAAGGCGGATATTTCCCAGGAGGAGAAATCCAAGCTAGCTTGGGTCGAGCTGAAGGTAGAGGAGGGCCGTAAGTACTACGCGCAGGTGCCACAGATGAAGGCATCGACGAGCCAGCACGCTAACAAGGTGGAAGAGTTGCTGGCTACCAAAAAGCAGCGCTCGACCGACAGTGCCGTCACTCCGGCGAGCAAGCGGCAGCGTGGACCCAAGAGAGCGGAACCCCCACCTAAACCGGCAAAGCAGGGGTCAGGCGAGAAGATCAGCCATGTGTCCAAGAGACACCTGATTGTAGCACTCATCGACAGACGTGATGAGAATGGGGGGATAGCAGCGGCGCAGTGGAAAATGGTCCACGCGCGGCTGGTAGACTCCCTGTTTACAAGGATGGATGAGAACCCAACAGCTCCCATGCCCACCTTCGATGGGGCTGGGTGGCTGAATGGGGTCAAAATCCTGAAATGTAAGGACGACCCGACGCTGAAGTGGCTGACGCAAACGGTCTGCCAACTGGAAGCGATGTGGGAGGGGGCCAAGCTGGAGGTGGTGGACAGGGAGCTAATCCCGTCCATACCAAAGGCGAAGGTGCTCTTCCCCATCGCAATCCAAGGGGACCGCGCGCTGAAGCTCCTTCAGCGACAAAACCCCGAGATACCGACCGCTGACTGGAAGGTATTGCATGCTGGTAGCCCATTACCCAACGAGGGGGGCCAGCATGTGATCCTCCAGATCAACAAAGCAGCGGAGGACCAATTATACCCCAAGTACGGGAAAATGGCGTGGGGTATGGGAAGCGTGTACCTGCGCCTCAAAAAGTGTCAGCCCAGCGATAAGGACGCACACACACTGCAGGCAGGCGAAGTGGAGAAGGACCTCGGTCTGGAAATCATCGTAGAGGCCGCCCAGGGTATGGCGTTGGACGACACGCTCGAAGAAGAGGACGGTGACCTGACCGTAGTAGTCAACCCGTCGTATGCAGGGGAGCCAGCTGCTCATGAAACTGAGTGTGCTGCAGCTCAACTTGCATAAGAGCAAGACAGCATCAGCGGAGCTCCACACTGCCATGGAGCAAGGGCCCGCTGACATAGCTTTGGTCCAGGAGCCCTGGATTGCATCAGGCAATTCGGTGGCCGGGCTAAAGACAGTAGTTATGCTCGAAAGTGAGGAGAAGCGCCTTATGGTAGCCTCCTGCTACATGGCACATGACAGGTCCGCACCGCCAGAAGAATTAAGGAGTCTGGTGGAAGAAGCCGACTCCAAAGACTACCAACTGATCGTTGGCACAGATGCTAGTGCCCACCATAGTGTGTGGGGAAGCCCTGATATTAACGACCGAGGTGAGTCACTCCTAGACTTTATACTAACAAATAACATAGATGTAACAAACGTGGGGGAGGAATACACCTACGTGGGTCCCACCTCGTCAAACGTGCTAGATCTAACTCTCGCAACGGGAAAGAGTACCAACATATCTGGATGGAAGGTCCTCGAAAGACCTTCCTTCTCAGACCACAAATATATTCAATTCAAGTGCGAATTTGAATACACTCCGAAAGTGATAGTCTATAGAAACCTCCGGAACAAAAACTGGGAGAAGTTAAGAAAGACAGCCACCTCGAAACTCGCGAGCCCGGGCTAAGTGAAATCTGCGGAGGATATGGAGAAGTCCTTAGAGACCCTATGGAGAAACTTCTGCTCCAGCATTGAGAAAGTGTCTGAAACGGCTAGGCTGAGGAAGCTGCTGTCAAAGCAACCCACAGTACAAAGCCAACTCAAACTAGACAACGGACAGTGGTCGGAGGGCAGCAAAGAAGCCCTAACGGCACTAATGGAGGCCCACTTCCCAGGATGCACCGAGGTCACCGATGCCGAAATGCATCAGGACCTAGCAACTGAGGAACAAACACCCCCAACAGATCTGATAACCCCAAAGAAAATCCAATGGGCTATAAATTCCTTCAGGGCATCGAAGGAAACGAAGAGGCGGACGTTCTGGCTAAGGAAGGCGTCGGGCTGGCAAACGATATGACAGAAAGCGTGCCGGTCTCCCTAAGGACGCTACAAAGCGACCTGGAGAAGCAGGCCAAAATGAGGGCAGATAGCAGGTGGATGAACACCACCACCTGCAGAATCTCGAAAATCATATCCAAGGAACGCAATGATAATCTCTGCCACTATCTGCTGCATCTTCCACGGAAGGATTGCAGACTGCTAGTGGGCATACTAACAGGCCACTGCCTGGCTGCGTCGCATGCAACCAGGCTGAACATCACTAACAGTGACATCTGCAGGAAATGCAATGAGCCCGGGGCTGTCGAAACCCTGGAGCATCTCATCTGCCGGTGTCCGGCTCTCTTAAGGGCAAGGAGAATGTACCTGGGCGCACCGATGCTGGCATCACTGGAGGATGCCTCCAAGAGGTCGCCAGGGAAACTGCTTGCCTTTGCTAAAAACACCTCGATTCTGGGGGACTTCGGAACCTCAGAAGCACCCTCGTAAGGTCCATACAAAGATCCGGATTACTAAGGGCCTTTTTGGCCTATGAGAGGCCCCGTTGAGGGCCGTCCGGGATAACCTAACCTAACGTTTAATCTTTACCTACGCAGAACTTTGTCCATCAGTGATGATCCCTATTATTTCTGTACGTTCGGCCCGTACAGGTTGTAATCCTTTTGATCCGCCAATCCAACTTTTTGCGGTTGTGAGTGATATGTGGGGATCGAACTATTTCCGCAATATTATCGTCCCCTACGTTTGGTTGAGTTTTTAAGAAAGCTGGCACTAATTAGTCTCTCTCGTACTTGTTGTCAGTAAAAAGGCTATCGTCCAAGGACACAATGCGAATCTATCAATAAAAACCCCTTAAACTTCGTTCTTTTTTGGCTCGCTCTTTGTTCAATCAACGTGCGTTTTTATTCGTTGAACTGCAGTTAACGAAAGTTTTTGCGTTTAGAAAAAATATTCCAAAATTACATGGCGCCTCCGGAAGGACTTACAAAAAGTATTAAGGAATGGCAAATAAAAGAGAGTGACAAAGTGAACAAGACTACATACATATATAACAAAATTGACAAGTGATTGCATCTCGTGTGCGAGAATTAACCAGCTTTAACCAAAATTAACCTAGAGAGCATTACCCAAGCTGCAAATAACCGCGCCGGTCGTGCAATACCCCCTCTGTTCTACCGCCGAGAGATATCCCAGTCAGTAGAAGAAGACGAAGAAGCTAATGGAAAGTGGAATACCTGGAATTTCGATGCAGTACAAAGGTGTTCGTGCCAAAATATTGAAAGCTCGAGTAAAGATTAAAACAATTGCAACTCGGTTTCCATTCTTGTCAAATACGTATGACATAGTATAGATAGAGTTGCATGCCTAAGTTAGAATTTTGAACAAACATATATGCAAACATACATATATACATCTAACCATTTTGGACGCAACAAATATATAATTCAATCATTACTGCAATTACTGTCGCCCCCTCCCCCTATTCGTTTTCATTGTATAAATGATGTACATAGTTGGATCATTGGCCAAGCACAAGCATACCAGTACGCAGCTGCAGCGCTGAATTTTCGCTTCGCTCTTCACCGTTGCTTACCGCTATTATTTACGTTTGTCGCGCTTTATCAAAGCAGAACGCCTGTAATCTTTTCGTGCTAGTCAGACCCAACTCTTAATAGAGACAAATCGTGCTTCGCTAACCAATACCAGATTCGGTATTCATTCGTCGATCGGTGTGAACCATTGCACATATACGAACTGCCAACATACATACTTCAGGAGTACAGCGCTTTCGCTTGTCACCACTGCAATATGGGCGATTCGTTGATTTTGGCGGCATAAAGTCTAAAAAAAGAGCTTGGAGGATCATTTTTATTTGTAAGTTTTACTAATATTTTACTTTGATTTCGGATTTTTGTTTAGTCAATTGGGCCACGCCTTTATTTTCTGCCCCTTTACAAGCCCGGCACTGCTACAAAAATTTCAATTTGTATTAAAAATATAAGGGGAAAAAATTAAATAAGAACAAAGCAAAGCAAAAAAAAAAAAAAAAATAGCATTTTGGCATGTTTTTAAGATATATTTTAATAATATTCTAAACTTAATAAAACAAAAAGTTAATAATCTTCTTCATCTAAAACAAAAGAATTCTCATGTTTGTCATCAGTTTCGTTGTCCGATTTTGTGTCTTCATCATTTATAAAATTATATGAACTCAGCTCTAATGTTGGATTATCTAAAAGGTTTGTAACTTCTATTGGAAGCTGGTTTTTTTCCAAATTTTTTAGCCTCTTGTTTATATAGTAGCTTGATATTAATGGATCAGATGATTCCATAGCTCTATTAAAAACATCAGCCATATTATTTAATCTACAATTTTTTCGGGCATGAGAACGTCGGTCCATTTTATAATGCTTGTTACGAGCTTTTGATGCATTCTCACCTAAACATCCAACTGGAATTATACACAAATCTATAATGTCTGCTCCGTGAACTAATATTTTATGTACAGTTTGAGACACTGGGTACCACGGATATGTTTTCATATATAGATTAAAAGTGTATTTGCAAAATTGTCGATACTTTTTGGGGCTGATTGAGAATTCACACGATATTGCTATTAATATATAGTAAAAGTTATTTCATCAAACAATGTAATAGATGCAAACAGTTTTGTATTTGCAAAGATTCATCTCGCCGTGTTACCATCATTTCTGTTACCACTTCCGTTCTGTTTCGGAATGCTAATATGCAAACCCATTTCCTCCCATAGTGTTTGCTGAATTTCCTTCTTTCTTATTATCATTTTATTTTTATCATCGCCTTTGATGTGCCATGTCTTTACATCCATACGGTACGATATGTTCAAGACGAATTCCATAAATCGAATCCATGCATTTAATGGACTTACGTCGTATTTTAAAGAGTAAGGCTGAGGTCGAAAGGTTTCAGAATTAAAATCTGTGATTTCGATAAACCTTTTAGGATTTACAGCACAGATTGGGCAACATTGATTGGATTTTGTACCAGTTATGACATTTAATATCTTTTCATCAATTAATGACATAATGTTTTAAAAACAACAGAAATATTTTTAGGTTGCATTTGAACTTTTGCTACTTGCATATCTAAATTATCTTTTTCGCATATGATTTTTGCGGAGCTCTCTTTCGCGAATTCAATTTGTAAAAGCCTGCAAAACGTAACTGACTGTGGGCTTCTATTTAACCATATAACGCGATTTAAAGAATCGATTAGACGTATTGGTATAACAGTTGATACGAACAGCGATTGATCTAAGAAATCGGGCTCATCTTAATCAAATTTTTGTTTATACGAACTTTGACCTGTCGATCCATCAAATCCATAGCTTACATTTTCCATTTTCTCTAAAACATCATTTTGTAAGGTCAATATTCTTTCAGCTGTGTGGTTTAGCAAATCCCGCAGAGAAACCTCTGCCGTAGTTTCTGTAATACTAATTCCTAACGGTCTGTATTGCAACTTTGTAGATCTTATTAAGTCGTACCCAGGACATATATTGAAGCCGTGCGCCTTGTAGAGTTGTGTAAAGTTGATATATTGCTGCTTTGTGAAATTATTCTCCAATAAAAAAAGCTAATGCTTCAATATTAGAGATGCGATCTGGTCCCGGTTGATTTGTTATTTCGTGATTCTCAACATATTCCTCAGTCATTACATTTTGCAGTACGCCAACCACTTTATTATCATTACTTTTACGCGCAGATGCAGAGGCGGCATGCAAAAGTAAGTCAGTAGAGCAGTCATTCTGAACGGCAACTTCTGAAGCCATTTGTCTTTATAGTCTAGGCCCGGCTTCGGCATATCCAACTTTCGGAAGACCCATCTTTGATGGTGATGGCTTAGAAGTATTCCACATCAATTTTTATTTCCATACATTTTGTAAACCATTCTGTGTGAACCGACTTAAATAGCTCAAGATTTCGATTGTTTTGGCGCAAGTAACGTTTTATATAATATACAAAATTTGTCACGTTTGCCTAAATTTGCTGTATGTTTGATTTGTTCAAATTATCTCTATTTATTTCTTTCATTATGTACGCTGTAACAGCATCAGCATTGCGATTGTTGTTGTTCCAAATATCAACAAGCGTGTTGTTGTTGAACGTAAAGGAAACTTCAAGTGCATTTTTTTCAAAAGGAACAAAAACGAGCAGATAAAATTATTACTACATAAAACTAAACACATTAGTTAGTATCTTGCCATTTTTAGTTACATGTTTTGATATGCACTTTTAAAAAAATACTCCACGGAACACAATTAAAATTGTTAGATTTTTGCTAAAAATACAATCAACAATAACACTGGACATTAAAAACACCAGGAATATTTATGCACATTTATCGTAAATAATAGATTATAAATACCTTGAGCTTTGCTATCCATGTAACACTTATTAATTTAAATGAAAAAAATGATAATTTGAGCACTTACAACAGCAGAAAGGTTTACGCGCCAATTTATATAATTGAGAGCTTCAGCTGATCAGCTGGTTTTGAAGGGTTGCCACAAAAAGAGATTTGCCACCCGAAAAAAAAACGCACGCCCCAGAATTTCTCTCGCAAATTTTCGAAGTTAATTACAGCCACCGAAATTTATCACGTTTGCAAAAACGAATCAAAAATTACACTACCGTCGAATATTGTTTGAAATATTAACACCGGTTTTAACACAAATGAAAAATGTATTCTCGTCAGACTAACCTATATTGTTCATATGTTTCTGATTAGACTGTTAGAGGTAGATATCAAATATATATCACCTGTGTTCCAATATTTAAATTAATAAAGCACTAATTTTGTTTTTACTAAATTTATCGTAATGCTTTATTTTTTGTTGGTGATCGGAGCTGCACTGAAGTCTTCATCATAGCGGCACCGCTGCCGTGGCCGAAAGCTCTGATCTCAAGAAAGAGTGCAAGCAGATAAAATCGGAGCGCGAGCTTTAGCGGGGAGAGCGCTTATGGAGGCAGATAACATAGAAATCAAAATAAACAAACAATTGTGCTCGATGGCATTTACTTTAATTTAATTTACGTCGTTATGCTTGGGACATCCTCCCCCCGTTGAAAGAACATGGCTTTCAATTGATCCAATATCGACGGGCAGGACGGCTAGCCTCGCAACGGCTCTCTTCATTAGACCCGTCGCTGTTCGAACCATTGCGACTCTGATGATACCATCCTTGCCTGGTATGACCTTCTCGACACGGCCAAGAAGCCATTTGAGGGGTGGCAAGCTTTCATCCTTTAGGAGGGCGACGCTTCAAATCCTTATGTTTGACGTAGAGTCTCTCCACTTGCTCCTCTCTTGCAATAAAGACAGATACTCCATGCTCCACTTTCGCCAGAAGTTCTGTTGCATTTGAGACACCCGCTGCCAACGATTTAGACGGCTGGCGTTGAGATGTGTGATGTCCGGTACTGGAAACGTTGTGAAGCTCGAGCCTTTAAGAAAGTGAGCTGGAGTAAGCATATCTAAACTGTCAGGGTCTTCTGAAATTGGATAAAGTGGTCGAGAGTTAAGAATGGCAGAAATCTCATATACGAGAGTGCGAAGCTCTTTAAGAACATGGCTTTCAATTGATCCAATATCGACGGGCAGGACGGCTAGCCTCGCAACAGCTCTCTTCATTAGACTCGTCGCTGTTCGAACCATTGCGACTATGATGATTTCATCCTTGCCTGGTATGGCCTCCTCGACACGGTCAAGAAGTCATTTGTGGGGTGTCAAGTTTTCATCCTTTAAGAGGACGACGCTTCCAATCCTTATGTTTGACGTAGAGTCTCTCCACTTGCTCCTCTCTTGCAATAAAGACAGATACTCCATGCTCCACTTTCGCCAGAAGTTCTGTTGCATTTGAGACACCCGCTGCCAACGATTTAGACGGCTGGCGTTGAGATGTGTGATTTCCGGTTCTGGAAACGTTGTGAAGCTTGAGCCTTTAAGAAAGTGAGCTGGAGTTAGCACATCTAGACTGTCAGGGTCTTCTGAAATTGAATAAAGTGGTCGAGAGTAAAGAATGGCAGAAATCTCATATACGAGAGTGCGAAGCTCTTCAAGAGTCAGCACTGTTGCGCCAACGACTCGATAGAAGTGGTGCTTTGCCGACTTGACAGCCGCTTCCCATAGCCCGCCAAAAAAAGGAGAACGGGGAGGGATACATTTCCAGTCGATTTCATCGTTAAGGCAAGATGAAGCGATGACGGAGACGGTTGCCTTGCTGTTGAAAAGCTCATTGAGCTCCAGCAGCTCATTTGTTGCATCCACAAAATTGGTTGCGTTATCCGTCCACAAGGTCCGCGGCTTGCCCCTTAAGCTGATGAAGCGTCTTAACGCTACGATGAATGAGGCTGTAGTTAAATCCTTGACGACCTTCAAATGCGTGGCCTTTGTTGAAAAACAAACAAATATTGCAATGTAGCATTTGCGGGTTGGCCTGTTTCGAACATCAGCCTTATGATAGAAAGGCCCACAAAAATCTATTCCAGTCGTGTGAAGTGCGGGGTTCTGTCGGACGCGATCCGTTGGCAAGTCTCCCATCACGTGCTCAGCCAAGCTTGGCTTTGCCCGAAAGCACCGTACGCATTTGCTTGCTACGCTTGCAACTAGTTTTCGCCCTCCAACGGGCCAATATTTTTGACAAAGCGATGCAAGTAAAGCCTGTGGACCAGCATGCAAAAACCTTTCATGATAGAATGTTATCATTGCCTTCGTAACCGGATGACCGTTTGGCTGCAATATTGCATGCTTTGCATCGTAAACCATATTTGAATTTTGTAGTCTTCTGCCTATACGAAGCAGTCCGTCACCACCGAGCATCGGGCGCAATGAAAGCCACTTGCTCTTAGCCTGAAGTGCCCCGTTGGCTTTCAGTGCAGTGAGCTCCTGAGCGAAATTAGCTTGCTGAATACTCTTTATCAAAATACGAGTGCCACCGGCAAGGTCCTGCACAGTGAGCATGGCACCAGACCGAACGTACTCCTTGCTTCGAAGGGAGATAAAACGATAAATATATCCAAAGACACGTTGTAGCTTGCCAAACGAGATTGTGTACTTGCTGTCATATGAGAGGTCTACCATTCTCATGGATATTCGATCTTATGTAAGCGCAAGTTCCATATGCGGCCATGCATATGAAGGCGCCATGCATCAGAAGGCGTGCAATTGGATGAATGAGTTTTGCAGCATGACATAACGAGGAAATTTACAATTTTGCACGATGCGTAATTGCGACATCAAGTCTGTCCACACTGCCGACAGAGGCTCGGGCAGAGCATCATCCCATCCTAAGCCACCCTTCTACAAACTCTGCAATAATATTTTGGGCTTGGCTAGAATAGGTGCTATCAAACCGAGCGGATCATAAAATCTGGCTATAGAAGACAGGACAGTATGCTTGGTGGGTGGGCTTTCTGGCATGATTTTCGAAAAATTGAACAGTAGGTTATCCGAGTTGGGATCCCATACGAGCCCCAAGGCCTTCGCTATGTCTGTTCCATCATGGAACTTAAGCAGCTTTTCCCTGTCCTCCGCAGGCTCCTCTTCAAGTACTCTAAGCTTATTGGAGCACAATTTGCGTATAGGAAATTGTCCTCTTTGCAGGAGCCCTTTTACTTGACGACGGATCACATTAACTTCCTCAATGGTGTCCCCACCGGATATGAGATCGTCTACGTAGAAATCCCTTCTCACGACTGGGGCTCCTATAGGAAATGACGCTTCCTCATCGTACGATAGTTGGTGCATGGCACGAATTGCCAAAAAAAACAGCGGGCTTTGTACTATACGTAACGGTCTCTAGCTTGTAAATCTTGATTTCATCAGTAGGCCTCTCGCGCCAAAGAATGCATTGCAAATATTCATCCGGGTGTGAAATCCGTACACAGCGATATATCTTGCAAATGTCTCCGCAAAGTGCAATCCTGAAGAACCTAAACCGCAGCAGTATGTTAAATATTTTTGGCTGAATCGTTGGGGCAGCCAGCATTAAGTCATTGAGGGAGCGCCCAGATGTGGTCTTTGCAGATCCATTAAAAACAACACGTAGTTTTGTACTGGTCGTACTGGTTCTGGTCTAATGAGCGCGTGAGGTGGCTCAGAGGGGGCCTGGCTGAAGCCACCGGACGGGTCGCAAGTTGCGGATAGCGAAAGGCTTACTCCTAAAAGGGTAGGTCAGCTGCGAATAATCGGTCATTTTTCTTAGGGAGATTACCGAAAATTAGCAGTCCCGCACAGCCAGCGGGTGTTCGCGAAGCAGCAACACTGACGATGCGCTTGTGGTGCCGCCTCGTATAAGTAGCTCACACACTCCCACTCCTCCCACACACTACCTACCCTCATCCCATCCCCCACACTCACCTCACACCGGGCTGGGCTAAGGTGTCATTCGACCCTGGCCTGGCTGGGGGCCCGGTTCAAAAACTAGCTCAGTCTCGAACGGAGAGCTCAGGGACTTGGCTGCCCCCTGTTCTAATGATGCCTTACCTGGGCAACGTGGATCTCTGCCCGTGCTGACCGTTCCCTTTCTCTGCATCTCGTGGGATGTAATTATGAGCAATAACAAAAACAACAAAAACAAAAAAACACAAAAAAACAAATCTGAGTCTGGCACTCCCCAAATGTCAAATGGGAGCAGTCCCCTGCATGGGAAGGTATCGGCCCTAAGGCCTGGCACGACCAGCTCAACAGCAGGACAGTCCTGCAAGGCGGATAGCGCTGGGGTGAATCCGAGTGGGTCCCATCCCGAATCTGCGGTGGGGGGCGGACACCTTGGAGAGGCAGCTAAGCAACATTGCGGCTGGTAAGGTGGAGGGAGATTATCTGCCTTCGCCCAGCGCCTAGGCCAAAAAGCATACATATGCCGAATGGAGGAGTGTAGGGCATATACTCCGTCGGCAAAATGCCAGCACAGAAGCCAGTCCATCGGCGGAATGGCTTAAGAAGGTGGAGTGGGCTACATCGGTGCTCCCCATCTTCACAATGGTCTCACAACCGAAGAGACAATGGTCGCAGGAGACACCCGGTCCGGCCGCGAAAAGGTCGAGGTCGATGCCCAATATCTCCTTTGCGCAGATTGCCAAGGAGAGAACGCTAATTGGCGTCCTCGATAAAGGCAGCGCGGAGGGCAAGATACCAAGGAGCCAATGGAAGTGGGTGGAGGCCGACCGCTGAATCGAGTTGCTCGATAAAGACCCAGGGCCACCTCCAGTCTGCAAAGACATGGGGTGGTTCCAGGGCAACATTAAAATAGTAGCCTTCGAAGACGAGCGCTCCGTAAAGCTGTACAAAGCAGCGGTGGCGCAGATCGGAGAGGTCTACGCTGGGGCAAAGCTCTTCGTAGTAGACTGGAGCGAGATGCCCAGTAGACCGAGGGCCAGAATATGGGTGCCGGCTACCTTTAAGGAGCCTGAGCGCATCCTTAAGATGTTGCAGGCTACTCCTCTGACGCAGAGTTCATGCGTGATTTTGAGGCGATGTGTCGAGACGATGTATCCGACGACTCAGACGCCGACACTACAGTGGTGGAGATCTTTGAAGATGTCTCTGAGACTCCTTCAAATAAATCTTCACCACTGTAAAGCAGCATCTGCTGCACTCATACTCCGCTTGGATGCATTCTTGCAAGAAAGCACCTAAATATCTGTCTGCTCCATAACTTCAGCAATGGCGACAACACAACAGTAAGCCTAGAGCTAAAGCGGACACATCTGAGGCTGATGTCGTCCTATATGGTCCAATACAAGCCTACTAATAGGCTGCGATGCCAATGCTCACCACACTCAATGGGGGAGCACGGACACAAATGTAAGGGGTGAGTCACTTTTTAGCTTTATCCTAAACTCGAACTTAACTATATGTAACCGGGGCAACGACGCCACATTCATTATAAAAAACCGACAGGAGGTTATTGACCTCACTCTAGTGTCTCACAATCTGTCAGACAAAGTGAAAAGTTGGAGGTTCCTAGAGGACCATTCCTTCTCTGACCACAGGTATATCGAGACGACTTTATCCCTCGAGAGCCCCAAACCCATCGACTACATCAACCCCAGGAAAACCAACTGGGTTAAATATAGCTCGGTATTGGAGGAACTACTCCCCAAAAAGGCACCAACGAGCCCAGACACTCAAAACGATTTAGATCGTATAGTGTACAGGTTCACGGAAGCATGCAACAAGGCCTTCACGGCGGCTTGCCTGCCACACAAGACAAGGGGTAAAAAGAAACCCCCCTGGTGGTCGAAACAAATCGACATCCTACGTAAGAGATGTAGGACTCTCTTCAATAGAGCCAAAAGCGCTAATGTGGAGAAACATTGGGCAGACTACAAAGTCAGTCTTGACAAATACAAAAAAGAAACACGTAGAGCAAAAAGGGCCTCTTGGCAAAAATTCAGCTCGGAGATAGAGGAGACGTCAGAAGCCGCAAGGCTGCTCAAGCTCCTCTCAAAAACCACCCCCTTGGTAGGGTATCTTAAAAGGAACAACGGAACGTGGACCAACTCCAGTGAGGACTCGCTCCACGTACTGCTTGAAACCCACTTCCCAGGGTGTAAAACCATCAAGCCGGCACAAACCCACAGGGTAGGCCAAACAGCCACGATGAACCAGATTTACCAGATACCAAACGGAACATAAGCTGGGCGGTAAACAGCTTTAATCCGTTCAAATCACCAGGCCCGGACCAGGTCATTCCGGCCTAACTACAAAAGGCCGGAGACTCAGCCATCAACTGGCTACAATGCATCTTCATGAAGATACTAGTTGTGGGGACCATTCCACAAGAATGGCTCAAGGCGAAAATAGTCTTTATCCCCAAAGCAGGGAAGGCCTCGCACTCGACTCCAAAGGACTTTAGACCAATCAGCCTATCGTCCCTTCTTCTCAAAACTTTCGAGAGACTTGTCGGACTACATCTGAGGACAATTATTAGTCCTCAAATATTGTCAGGAGCACAACATGCCTACCGGAAAGGAAGATCCACGGAAACGGCACTCCACGAAGTAGTCTCAGTTATAGAGAAATCCCTACACCTCAAGGAATACTCTCTTATAGCCTTCCTCGATATCGAGGGAGCCTTTAACAACGTCGTCCCAGGTGCCATTACGGAAGCACTGACTGACCTGGGAGTGGACTGGGAGTGGTCACTTGGTGATGCTCATCGATCAATTGCTCACATGCAGGACGGTGACATCATCGATGGGATCGTCCACTCGAGTATGTCAATAGAGGCACTCCGCAAGGTGGTGTCCTGTCTCCCCTTCTATGGAACATAGCAGTCAATAAGATTCTGTGTGATCTGGAGGGGGGGGTTGTAAAGTAGTGGCATACGCGGATGACGTTGCAATTAATTTCTCGGGGAAATACCCTCAAACACTCTGTGACCTTATGAGCACAAAGCTCGCGAGACTGTCAGAATGGACAAAATCGCGAGGATTGGGAGTAAACCCTATAAAACGGAACTCGTGCTATGCACACACAAGTACAAGGTTCTGCCCCTTAACCCTCCTATACTAAATGAATGTAGGCTCTCCTTCAGCGACAGCGTAAGTTACCTAGGGTTGGTAGTTGACAAGAAGCTTAACTGGAACCTGAACGTAAAAAACAGAGTGAAGAAGGCTACGATAGCCCTATACTCTTGCAAAAAAACTATTGGCTTGAAGTGGGGCATGAACCCAAGCGTAGTCCAATGAATATACCAAGCAATAGTAAGACCAATTTTACTCTATGGAATTACAGTTTGGTGGCCACCCCTATCCAAAGGATCGACATCCAAACAACTTGGCAAGGTTCAGCGAACCGCAGCTTTATGCATTAGTGGAGCATTACGCACCACCCCGAACGACGCACTAAACGCCGTCCTAAACGCCGTCCGTCTCCAGAGCCTCGAGCTTGCGGGAAAGGAGAGGGCAGAAATTGCAGCGATACGTATGAGAGACTCCGGACAATGGACGTCACATTTCAGGGGTCACTCATCGATACTTATCAGCAGTACCGTCCCTACAAAGACGGACTACTGCGTCCCAAGGGAACACAGTTACCCCCTTCAATGTAATCATCCCTAGCAGAGACGAGTGGCTTGAGGGACCACCAGGCCAAGACATGGCCATAAGCATCTTCACAGATGGATCGAAGCTGGATAACAAAGTTGGAGGAGGGATTTACTCCGAACAGCTCGAAATCAGGCACTCCTTTAGGCTCCCAGATCACTGCAGTGTGTTCCAACCGGAAGTCATTGCGATCATGGAAGCACTGAAGCTCCTTCAAACAGCCACAACGGCTTCACTGGCAACAACAACTGTAAATATTTACAGCGACAGCCAAGCAGCGATCAAATCACTTCATGCGATTTCCTCGAACTCGGCCACAGTGGCAAATTGCCGCAAATCTCTTCACGAGATGGCCCAACAATTTGCCATCAGCCTTAATTGGGTCCCGGGACACCGGGACATCGAAGGTAACTGCAAGGCAGACGAGCTGGCCAGATCTGGTACCACAATACCCCTTCTCCAATATAAGGAGGATATTTGTCTGCCAATGGCCACCTGTAGGCTTATCATAAAAGAGCTATATAATCGACGAGCAGACAATGCGTGGCGGTCAGCACCACTATGTCGCATAGCCCGGCAAACATGGCCTACCATTGACAGGAAACGCACACTAGAGCTATGTAAGCTCGGCAGGAAATGGTGCAGCGTTGTCATCTGCTCCCTCACGGGGCACTGGCTGATAAGCTCCCACGCTAACAGGCTGGGAGCCCCATACAGTCATTTCTACCGAAGCTGTAGAGATGAGGAGGAGGAGGAAACGGTGGAACACCTGTTCTGTCCTGTCCAGCTCTCAGTAGGAGAAGGTTACAATACCTGGGCATGCCCTATGTCTCAGACATTTCGGAAATGTCCAAGATCTGTCCCAGAAAGATTGCAAACTACATAAGAGCGACAGGATGGGATAACTGCTGATATGTTCAGGTCTCATGAGATGGATAAGGGGAACACCTCCCGCGGTATCACAACGGGCCGAAACCGGCCCAAGTGTGACATGCTCCTGTGGAGCTTGACAGCCGCTTTAACCTAACCTAACCTTCGTACTGCTGCTATCGAGTTTTTACACGCAATGATGCGGCAAGAAAAACTGTGGCAACTTTGCGGTGTTGAAAGCCAATGACATGTGCCCTAAATCCAGATATTCTTGAAGGAACGCGCTATATTGAGCCTTCAGCGGGAGGTTTTTTGACAGCCTTTACTCCAGACCTTTGAAACGACGAAGAGCGAGACAGAATGAGTCGCCAAGGGCCTCAATCCCAGCAGAAGCTAAGAGTCGAACGGAAAATTTACCACTTTCCAAACGAGTGGAGTTTTCCTTGAATAAACGCTCGCACTCGATGCAGCTGCCTCTGATGAGTGACAAGCTCCCAAAAACGCTTTACAGCATCCGACAAAGAATTCTCGTCTTCCTTTGGTGCGTGGGTTCCTGTTGCCGTACTCAGAGTGACTGGGTTGTTAGTTTGGTGTTCTGGAGTGATGGCAGCGTATCAACCAAATGCAGCTGACCGCACTAAGCAAATCAAAAAATATACCAGTGCCCAACAGCATATCGATTCGCTGAGATCTAAAAAACCAAGGGTCAGCTAAATTTATATTCTTCGGTTCGTCCCATTCTGCAGCATTAATATCGTAATGCGGTTGATATTCAGTGATGACCCTAGTTACGACCGCCGTGAATGAAGAACTGTAGCTGTCATACTGAGATTGCATGACGACTTCCACAGCTTTATTCGAACTAACAGACGATTCTCCAATGCCAGATATCGAAATAGGCGAGTGCCGATGTTCTAGCTGCAAATGACCAGCCAACGAGACGTAATAAAATTGAGCTGCGATGCGGAATCCAATATTGCCCGACATGGGACGAGCGTTCCAACACGATTTTTAACCAAAACTTTACTTTGTTACTTTAGGACGTTGATGTGCAATGACTGCACCATCAAGTGGCCCAAGCGACACCAGCCAATGGCTGTTACGCGCGGATCCCAGGCAAGAACGCAGCCCACCTCCCGCCCAACCGACCGAGGGGCGCTGCCGCATAACGCACGACTCGTAAACCGAACCGATCGCGAACATGCAGGACAGATAGGTGTTAGACTAGTGTTCGAGGAAAAGTAGAACTAATCTAACTAAAGAAGAAAAGTAATTACTAATTACGGGAAAGTATCAGTATCTGTAATTTAAGACTAGGAAGGGAGTTAGTGGTAGATATAATATGGTAGAGGGAATTATAATCTGGGCATAGGACCTTAAATGGTTCATGCAAGGAATAATTCGATCTACAACGCCGAAGAAACAACGGTGTATAATGTCTAGAGCTTCTAAAAGGAATCGTGAAGTTTATGCGACTCAACAGGTCAGGGCTATCTACGTCACACTTGATCAAGTTGTGCACAAAAGTCACACCAAGCATTTTTCTACGATTGCAAAGGTTGGAAGGTTTATTAAAAGCAATCTATTGGGGTAAAACGGCAGTCTCACAATTGAATCCCAGCTGAAGCCGTGAAGAGCAAAAAGTAACAAGTTTTTCTGAACTGATTCTATACGGTCCTGGTGTACGTTGTACTGAGGGCACCATACACAAGAGCCGTATTCTAAAATCGGACGAACTAGAGAGGTGTAGAGAGTCTTTGTTATATAGGGGTCGTCAAATTCCTTTGACCACCTCTTTATAAACCCAAGCACACCCATGGCCTTATTCACCATGGTAGAAATGTGTTCTGAAAACTTTAACTTGGGATCTAATAGAACACCAAGATCATCAACCCGGGTAATTCTCTCAAGAGAACCACCACAAAGGGTGTAAGGAACCAGAAAGGCGCTGGAGCGATGAAAAGTCATTACTTTACATTTTGAAGCATTAAGGTTTTATAAATTTGCACACCACCAAGACTGAAATCTATCGAGATCGGATTGCAACCTGGCTTGAAATGAAATGTCCTTATACTGGACACAGAGCTTAACATCATCCGCATACATTAGTACTCGAGAGTATGTTAATACAGAAGGTAGGTCATTTATAAAGAGTGTAAAGAGTAAGGGGCCTAGATGGCTGCCCTGAGGTACACCCGAAGTCACCATAACTGGAGAGGATAGGGAGTTTTTGAAAAGGACTCTTTGAGACCTAGAGCAAAGGTAGCTAGAGATCCATCTCAGGAGATTGAGCGGGAACCCTAGAAGGTCGAGCTTTTGTGCTAAGAGAGAATGGTTTACAGAATCGAACGCTTTACTAAAATCGGTTTAAACAACATCCGTCTGTAAATTACCCTGAAAGCCTTTTATTATAAAGGAGGTAAACTCCAATAAATTTGTAGTGGTTGATCTCCGCCTTATAAATCCATGTTGAGTTGGAGATATAAGTGATCCGCATAGGTGCTGCAGGTGCGGAGTTAAAATTTTCTCAAACACTTTAGGAATAGCGGATAACTTAGATATACCTCTATAGTTCATTGCGTCAGACTTGCTACCTTTCTTATGGAGAGGAATTATAAAAGACTCTTTCCATATCGGGGGAAAGCATGAAGAATTTATGAATAGGTTGAATAGTTTAAGCAACGGCCCATACAGAGACTCGGCACAGTACCTGAGTACACAGCCGGGAACTCCGTCCGGACCCGGTGAAAGCATTGGCTTTACTGTTCGTAGATCATGAAGCAACGAGCTTTCATTTAGCAAAGGACAGAAAATGCCGTTTGACCCCGGTAAGCTGTATGGATACGGCTGACCCGAGTAAACGTCCTGCGAAAAAACGGGCAAAAAGATCGGCAATATCCTGATCATTATCTGCCGACGTATTACGGAAGGATAGCGAGGATGGGTGTGCGGACGTTCTACGCTTACTGTTTACGAAGCTGTAGAACTGTTTGGGGTCCTTAGAAAAACGTATCCTGCATCGAGATAGGTAATTCTGATAGCATTGAGCGTTAAGAACTGAAAAGTTTGACCGAGCTATTACATAATGAGAAAGAGAAGAAGGAGAGCCAACTTCTTGAAATTTTTTATAAAGTCTTGATTTTAAGTTTTTTAGATGGGATAACTCCTTGGTAAACCAAGGAGGTTTTCTTGAAATAATCGGACAGGAAAGTGGGACACAAGAGACAAAAAGTGAGTCCAGTGCATCACAAAAAATGTTTGTGCCTGTCGTAACATCACTGCACAAATATAAAGCGGACCAATCAAAATCTCTAATGAGATTATTAAGCTTCGTAAACTCGGCTTTACGGAAGCAGCGGACCCATTGGGGTAGTCTACCCGACCGATCCAGTACCGTTCGTCCTAGGTCGAGCGACACATCAAAAGTAGGATGGTAGGCATCTTCAGGTATAGTGAGCGGGGGGACTCGAGTTAACAACGCTAAGGTCGGATCCATTACAAAGCACAGATCAAGAAATCGACCCAAGGAATTTTTAACATCGTTAACTTGAGACAGAGACAGGTCAATCAAGCCGTCAACAAAGTCATGACGTGCCATGGGTACCAGGCTATTAGACTCATTTGCCGAAGACCAAACAATTCCTGGCAAGTTGAAGTCACCAAGAACTATCATGTGATCTTTGTCAGATAGCGAGGAAGAGATAGCGGTTAAGGCGGACAAATGCTGCTCGTAAATTGCGATATCCGAAGAAGGTGGAATATACGAACACGTTATGAAAACTGAGAAAGCGGGAAGAATCAGTTTTACACACAGAAATTCCAGTTCCTGCTGGATCTGGACTGTGAAAAGTTCCGACGTGAAGTTTGAGTCCACAGCAATCAGAAGCCCTCCTGCACGTCGAGACGAACGATCCTTTCTATAAGTTGTGTACCGACCTGCCAAAACTTCGGAACTAAGAATGTCCGGCTTCAACCAGGTTTCGGTAAACACAATGACGTTGGATGCAAATGCGACACTATCCAGGAAAAGAATGCTGAGCTTACTACGCAAGCCTCGAACATTCTGATAGGTCACTAAAAGAGAGCTTGTTAGTTTTTTGGACGGGTGGAGGTAGAGCGGGAAGATGACGAAGGAGCACTGGTCTGATTTGTTGGCAGAGTTATTGGGGGCCTAGTCTTCTTCTTTGCCTTAAACTCCTTCACCACCAAATGCTCCGGCCAAAATTTGGCTGAACAGATGGTGTTAAAGTGAGTTTGGGAGACACTTATTTTAAAAGAAGCTATTTCCCTGGCATAAGAAAAGTTGAACTTTTCCACCTTGAAATCAACGGCTTGTATGCGGCTTTGGATATAAGCCGTCACATCTTTAATTGTGGAGTCAGGGGCAAGTCGTGAGACAAAAACTTGTCTCTTTGGTGGGATCCCGACCAATCTTGGCACCACAGGCCTATCACCTGTGATGGTAATACCCGGTGGTCCGGGTCGTATATTGACTGGTGGGGTCGGAATTGCGGGGACAGCTAATGAATTTGACACTACGGACACGGACGCTACAGACGGTCTTGGCTGCATGCTCTCCGACGCGATAAATTCGGCTACCGAATTTTCATCACCAGCAGCTGTCGTTGCCTTTGGAGTGGCGAACGATATCAACTGCTGCACTTTTGGGGTGGTCGGAGTCAGCTTGTCAGCATCGGCCGGTCGAGGGGCAGTCGGCACATGCAGATCCCGCGGAGTGACCTTTTTGCGCCTAGGAGACTCAGTCAGTAGTTTGAGACCACTGAACTGAGACTCCATGGCTAGGAGCCGATCGTACTGCTCTTTAAAGCCCACGGTCAGAACCTTAAAGCCCTTCCGGGTCTGCCTCATAAATGCTGCCATCTCCCCTTCAACCGGACGGCATGCCACTTAGCTGTAATGCAAGCCATTTCTTTTAGAGATGGCATCACCCACGAGACCGGAGAACCCGGCGCATTTAGCATGCACTACGTTATCGCTTAGCCAGCAGGGGATACTCGGCTGGTCATGGGTGATCTGCTTCTTGCAGGTTTTCTTGGCACAGACAACTGTGTATTCCATTATGAGAAATAAAAAAAATAAAATTTCAAAACAAATATATATCAGACCAGTGTGCCCGATAAGCGATGAAAGTGCAATAAGAAAGAGAGAAGAGCGGTTTCTGCAGCTTCAGTTAAGAGAGAGAGAGAGAGAGAGAGCGCTACTACACAGAACGTATTGAGAGCGAGAGAGGAAGAACAGTTATGTTAGTTTGGGTAATAGGGAGAGAGTGATAAAAGCAATAGAGCAGATCAACTAGGTGAGAGCGGCAGATTTTGATTCTGTGTGTACTTACGAAAAGAAACAACAAAACACAATGACTACCGACACAGGAATAATTATTTTTATGTCTAAAAACACAATTAAAGGGCGTGCACTCGCGTTTAAGGAGAAGCTCTAAGCAAGTAGGCAATTTATAGTTTATTTATATTGGTATGTTCAAAAAACACCGGCTGTTTATTAAAGATAATAGGCAGATAAGCGGAGCGCAAAACAAAAACACGTCAGACTTCTACAAAGAGAATCGAACGTTCAGCATGAAACTAACGCTGATGATTGCGATTGCGAGAGGTTCACGTCTGCAGCAATGACTGCGGATGAAACTGGGCTTTGAGTCTTGTGGAGCAACGTATGATGTTTCATACGACACTGCTTGCAACTTCCAGATTTACACTGCTGCAAGCCGTGACCCTTGCGCAAACAATTGAGGCAGAGATGCATTCTCTTCGCTTCCTTATAGCGCAAATTAGGGGACAACTTTAGGAACATGCCGCAATGGGTTATGATGTGGTCCCTTCCGCCGCAAAATCTACATCCAGAAATAGTTCCGTTATTATTTGGAGAGGCATTAAGGACATTCTGGCTATGCTTGTGCGTTTTTTCTCCCACCTGATGGCTTGGTGTTTCGATTACTAAGTCATTTTCCTGATTCTCCGTCATCCTGCATCGCCTTTCCAGAAAGGAAGCAAGGGATTTCCCAGTTGATGCCAAAGTCCGAATCGCTCGCAGGTGAGCATTGATCTTATCGCTGAGTTGCCGAAGACTCCTCGCAGATCCCATCTCAACACCTTGCAACCCAAATATCACCTTTACGTGTGCCTGAAAATGATGGTATTTATTGTCGAAACTATTAGTAAGCAGTTCTATAGCAATCCCATAGTTCAAATCAGATAATTCGATTGAACGTATGGTTTCCAGTGCTACGCCGTCAAGGCTAGCACGAAGATACTGGAACTTTTCCAAGTTACTTAGCTCTTGCTCGTTGTCCATCAGCGTCTTAAACATCGCGATGAAGTTTTGCCCGTCTGCGTAGTTTCCTTCAAAACGAGCCAATTCTATATGAGGCAGCCTCGACCTCCGAGTTGATGTGCTGATCGAACCTTCTCCAGCGAATTGATGAGGCATGCTGGTTGAGTTCGCGCTGATCACCTTCTGCTGTGCTGCTAGCTTGCGATTAAGTTTTGCATCGATCTGCATAAATACGTTTGCGAACTCGGACCGCGCGTCACCGTCGAGCGCCGTGAGATCGAGCCTTTTCAAGTTGCTCTGTGCAGCGTTAAGCTCGGAGTACATTGCTTCGTGGTGCTTTAATAGCGCACGCAGGTCAGCTTCGTCAAACTGAAGGATGGACTCCTCCGTTAAGCATTTGTTCATCTCGACGAGCTGCCGCTGGTTAGATCTTGTTTTGGCCCTGTAAAAGTCCACACCAAAAAAGTACACATATGTATATGAAAAGAACTTTGCACCCAAATGCCGGCAATGCACAATGTCACTGGATATCACTGCAGTATGTTTTGCATGTATTTGTTCTGTTTGTTTTATGTGTTTGGCACCGATATTTTTCACAAACAGATTGACCGAATAATAAGTTGCCTGAACGATACTGACAATTTAATAATTAAACCGCGGTACAGGCTCCAGATCACGTCGGGGTCATCAAAATGTTAGAGGTAGATATCGAATATATCACCTGTGTTCCAATATTTAAATTAATAAAGCACTAATTTTGTTATTACTAAATTTGAGCTACCCACCTTGAACCTTTGAACAGCTTGAAGAAAACAAAATAACTTTATAAGTAAAAGTTTTTGTGAAGAGCAAGACAGAAAAGTAATAAAAAATATAATTGTTCGATTGAGATAGGTTATCCTACTCGACAAAAATTCAACTTTTTTTTCCGCTGTCGCCAAAAATGACTGTTTCTGATAGATTTGGAGTTTTAAATGTTGTTTAAAAATTATGGTTTTTTTTCATGGTGTAGTAGCTATTCTATTTTTCTAAGTGCTTCTAAGGTGCCGTTTACACTGAGGCTGCGTCTTGATTCTTTGCGTCTTCCCAGAAACGCAGAAATGCAGAATATGCAATTTCAGAAATGAAATTGAATAGAAAATAGTTGAATCCTTAAAAGCCGTCCTTGAAGGACATGTGATGTATCATATGAAAGTCATTAAATCGTAGATCAAGAGTATGTAATCACATCGGCGAAAAGTGGTATATGGAAGCTGTAAGATATTGTTGAGTTTTATTTTAAGCGAAAAAAATAAAAATCATTGATAACACTACTCGACAAAATTCAACTTTTTTTTCCGCTGTGGCCAAAAATGACTTTTTCTGATAGATTTGGAGATTTAAATTTTTTTAAAGAATTATGGTTTTTTTTTTATGGAGTAGTTTTTATTTTAAAGAATTTTTAAAAAATGTGGTGTTTTTTGTCATAGGTAGTGCTTCTATTTTTTACACAACTTATGTTTCCTAAAACTGGTTGTATTGAACCGTTAAATATAGCTGAGAATCCAGCTATAAATCCCACTCAGACACTTTGTAGCTGCAACTTAACGTCTGAAAGACATCTAAATTTAAATTTCATAATTTTTTTTTGTTTTTTTCCTCGAAATTTTACTTTGAAAGCTTAGGAAAAGTCGAAAAAAAAAATATTTGAATGTCTTGATTTTTGGTTTTAGATAGACACATTAATTAGGTGTCGTTTAAGGTATCACTAATATGCCGAATTTCTCCGATAAGTTCCGTTAGCCGACGTATAACCGTTTTTTTTTTTCCTACAAAAATACCAAAAATCTGTGTTTGTAACAGTTTTTAACGGTAAAATGGCATTTGGAACAGTGCCAAAAGGCATATGAAAATTTGGTCAAGCGGTTATAACTTAGCCGTTTATTTTTATATTTTTATAAGCGATACCTTAAACGACGCCTAGTTAATGTGTCTATCTAAAACCAAAAATCAAGGCATTCAAATATTTTTTTTTACTTTTCCTGAGCTTTCAAAATCAAAATTTCGAAGAAAAATACCGAAAAAATTATGAAATTTAAATTTGGAAGCTTAATATCTTCCAGACGTTAAGTTGCAGCTACAAAGTGTCTGAGTCGGTTTTATAGCTGCAGTTGTCAGCTTTTTTTAATTGCAAAGTTCAGTACAACCAGTTGTAGGAAACATAAGTTTTGTGAAAAATAGAAGCACTACCTATGACAAAAAATACAACATTTTTTAAAAATTCTTTAAAAAAAAACTACTCTATGAAAAAAAAAAATTCCTTAAAAAATTTTATACATTCAAATCTACATATCAGAAAAAGTCATTTTTGGCGACATCGGAAAAGTCGTGTCGACTAGTGTAATCATTATTTTTGAGTTTTTTTTTGTTGATCAAAAATAATAACTATTTATGATTATTATAAAATTAATCAAAATTAATCATTATCCGTGAGGAAAATCCTAAAAATCATTAGATAATCATTATGACGTGATTTTAAAAATATAACTTATAATGATTACGGTCCCTGATATATATTCTTGATCAGCATCAATGGCTGAGTTGATATAGCCATGTCTGTCTGTCTGTCCGTTCGTCCGTCCGTCCGTCCGTCTGTCCGTCCGTTCGTTTGTCCGTCCGTCTGTCCGTCCGTCCGTTCGTCTTCATTTGCGATTATATCTCATAGACTATTAAAGCTAGATTAACCAAGTATTGTATTCAGTCTCCTGTGTTATCACACTACCTAAAGTGTATTACAAAATTTCGCCCCGCCCCTTTCGGCCCCCACAAAAAACGAAAGTCTGTGGCATACACAATTTTGAAGATACGAGAAAACTAAATACGCAGAATCATAGAAAATGACCATTTCTATAAGGGTGTTGAATCTGGATCAGATCGGATCATTATTATAGCTACAATGAAGAAAACCATTTCTAAGGTCATCGTTCCCTCCGCTCTCTCTCACAGGCGATCCTGTCTGCTTTGCCTATTCGTCCAAATGAGCTCCTAGTTCTCAGAGACTATAAAAGCTAGAGCAACCAAACTTTCTATCCAAGCTCCTGTGATACCGAACCAGCACGAGTTTGTTTTAAAATTTTGCCACGCCCCCTTCCGCCCCCACAAAAGACGAAAATCTGTGGAATTCACAATTTTTAAGATAAATGAAAACCAAAAATGCAGAATCATGAAAAATTACCATGTCTACCAGATTACCGAATATGGATCAGATCGGATCAATATTATGGCCAGAAGAAACAAATTAAATTTCAGTGGCTACGCAACACCTGCCAAGCGCTGACTCGTACCCTATCTCTTTCTGTCACAAACACTTGTACGTCTCAAATATGTAGTTATACATGTAGAAATGTAGAAGCAGATGTAAGAAGCATATGCAAACAAAATTGGAAACATGTATAATATTCCAAAAATGATTTGACTTTATTTTTTGAAATATTATTTTGTTGCCCAAAATTTAATTCGTCCCTTTTGCGAACATATAATAAATTGCCTAAATCGCAAGCTCATATATATATGTATGTATATACTGACTGAGTACCGGGTATAAGGTAGAGCCGCGGCCTTTGCCGCGGCTTACAACGTTCCCGCTCGTTTTTACATAGGTTTAGCAGTCATTTTCCGACGCAACTGCGTTTTGGTATTGCTATGCTCATAACAGCAATTTTCTGCTTTTATGCCTTATAAGAGGAACTATCACCACTAATTACAACAAAAAACAGCAGATTCAAATTTAAATTTTGCCGCAAAAAATTTGTAACTGAGTAAAAACGGGCAAAAATACATTTAATGCTTCATTATTAAACTAATTTTATTATTAAAAAAAAGCATTTCAATAATATCATTTCAAATTGTTTGCTGCATGTCTTTGAGTCCTTTCACTGTTCCGTGATCTCCTCAGGGTAAGAAAGTCTGCTTGCAGATACTTGTCATCGAGTTGAGCAACTACCTCGCGACAAAACTGCAGTAATATGAGGCAGACAAAAGACCTTGACACACCAAATAGACTCCCGTACGATATTCCGCAGACTATCCTAGGCAAAGGGCTATGGCTATTCTCGTCTCCAGAAAGATTGTCAGTCTAAAAGGAGTGTCTTTCTATTTGAGATTGGGCAACAGTCCAACGAGAAAGTTGAAGTACTCCTATCCATGTGGAAATTTTCCTTAAAAAAGGCATCGGCGTTCTCCACAACATCAACCTCCCAAAATGAACCAAATCGTGGCTATTGCAATGAAGAATACATTATTTAATTGAAAAGAGAGAACATTGTCTGCTCTTTACCTACAAGAGTCCAAACGCAAGGAGGACGTTGCAGTTGCAAGACGAATTGCAACTTTTCTGAGGATAACTCAGCCGCTTCCAATTCAAAAGGTTCTCCTCACTTTGCGCCACTGCAGTTAAAAGAATTAACTCTATTTCCGACATATTTCGTTGATTTTCGAACATTATTTACTTTGTTTACAAAATTTGTGTTCCTCTTCCCAAAACGCAAAGAAGCAAAGACGCTGTAGTGTAAACGGCAAACCTGCTTCTCTGCGTCTTTTCCGATATCGATAGGTAACGCACCAAGTGTAAGAAGCTTTTAAGTTTCCTACAACTGGTTGTATTGAACTTTGCAATTACCTTACCGCAGCGATACCTTAAACGACGCCTTAATAATGTGTCTAGATTTTTGGTTTTAGAAAAATCTAGGTATTTAAATCTTTTTTTTCGACTTTTCCTGTGCTTTCAAAGTCCAAATTTTGGGGAAAAATGGAAGCTTACTATTTTCCAGACGTTATGTTGCAGCTACAAAGTGTCTGAGTCGAACCAGTTGAAGGAAACTTAAGTTATGTGAAAATTACACCATGAACAAAAAAAAACTTTCTTTAAAAATTTTTAAAAATGTTTAATGCGAAAGCGGAAAAGTCGTGTTTTTTTAAGAATATTTTTTTATGGTATTGGTATTTTTTTGTATTAAAATTTAGTATTTATTTATGTTTTTTCAGAGGTAGTGCTTTTTCCACATAAAATAAGTTTCTTATATCTTTGCAGTTCTGAAAAATTGACAAGTGCAGCAATAAATCGTATCTAAAGACTTTGTCGCTGTAGCTTACCTTTTGGAAATTATTAAGCTTATAAATTTGATCATTTTTTGAGTTTTTTTCCCAAAAATTTTGACTCCAAATTCTTAGGAATAATAGAAAAAATATTTCCGTTCGGTAACATACCAACTACCATTTTACCGTTCAAATCCATCGATTCTTTTAAAACGATATCTTGAACGACGCCTAATTAATATTGTGGGGATAATGCTTTTTATCCCCGATTGGCCGAATAATTATTTCAAATAAATAAAACGCGGTGGGGAAATAAAATTACGAATATTCTTTAATGATGTCTAAACGTCGAGTGGCCCGTTTTTGCCCTTCTCATTTCCAGCATTGCCGCTCCGATCGCTGGGCGCAGCTTCGCTTCGCTGGGCAAACATAGTTAACGCTGAGCATAGATAACGAATAAAAGAGCGAGCTTTGAGAGAACGTTTAGCAGGGCGAGCAATTGCAAGAATTAACAAAAAATTTATGTATGTATAAATATGAAAAATATAAATATAAACGTAAATATGCGGCTGAAGGCCAATAAATAGCTGCTATTTGGCCAGCCGCTATTCGGTGAGGATCTGCCCCGAACAAATGTGCTTATATGAAACAAAAGAAACCCTCCAAGAAATATTTTTGTTTTTCTACTTTTCGTGAGTTTCTAAATCAAAATGTTGGGAGAAAATACCACAAACGATGGGGAATTTTTATACATGTTTCCATTTTTGTTAACATATGCTTTTTACATCTGCTTCTACGTTCCTACATGTATATGTATAACTACATATTCGAGACGTACGAGTGTTTTCGACAGAGAGAGAGGGAATGAGTCAGCGCTTGGCAGGCGTTGCGTAGCCACTGAAATTTAATTTGTTTCTTTTGGCCATAATATTGTTCCGACCTGATCCATATTCGGCAATCTGGTAGTTATTGTAATTTTCCATAATTCTGCGTTTTTGGTTTTCTTTTATCTTAAAAATTGTGGATCCACAGATTTGCGTCCTTTGTGCGGCCGGAAAGGGGCGGGGCGAAATTTTGCAACAAATTTGGAGTAGTATGATAACAGAAGATTAAATACAAAATATGGTTGCTCTAGCTTTTATAGTCTCTGAGATCTAGGCGCTCATGAAGACGGACAGACGGACGGACGGACAGAGGGACAGACAGACATGGCTATATCGACTCGGCTATTGATGCTGATCAAGAATATATATATACTTTATGGGGTCGGAAACGCTTCCTTCTGTGCGTTACACACAACCGTTATCACAAATCTAATATACCCCTATACTCTTCGAGTACCGGGTATAAAAACTATAAAATTTGAAAGCCTAATATTTTCTACAAGGTAAGCTGAATCTACAGCGTGATTGGATGCGATTTATATGTAGCTGCATTTATCAGTTTTTTAGAATTTCAAAGTTCAATACAACGAGATTAAAAAAACATAAATTATGTTTGTGGAAAATAGAAGCACTACCTTTGAAAAAACATAAAAAAAACCTGATTATAAAAATTTTTAAAAAAACTAAACCTAGAAAAAAACCATAGCCGTGGTCAAGCCGTGAAACAAATACTGATATAGGTTTGAATATAAAGTATATGATGTATTTTATGCACAGCGAGTTGTGTTTCAGCCGAATGTAGACCTGTGATCAACATTCTAAAGCGTTAAAAAGCTATAAAAAATTACCTTGGAAACGTATTTGTAATCATCCGATCTCATTAAACCACCTGTGCTCTGTAAGTATTTTAAAGTGTTCCGTAAAGATCCTCCAATGCATCCTTGATTTCCATGAGATACACTGCAGTCCACAATTTGTTGTTCGCTAAGGTTCAATATTTTTCCTGTGCGTTTAAAAATCTGTCCTTCAATGCTTTGAGCAATACTAAAAGCGTAGCATGAGCCACAGCTTTGTTGATTCTGGGATAAGGTTGTGAACCCTTTGCTTCGCCAATCCAAACTTTCGGGGCTGCTTGTCATATGTGGGGATCCAACTATTTTAGCAATATTATCGTCTCCTACGTTTGATGGACTTTTTAGCAAACGTAGAACATTTTTTAAATAACCCTCTGTACTCTGAGTGAAAAAGAGTGAAAAGTTATAATGAAATTTCTTAGGTGTAGCAGTACTATCCCTTTACCACTTTATAAATGCCTTAGCCAACAGTAATTAAGTCAAACCAATACCACTGTACATATTCCTCAGGTAATTGTAATTTGCTCAAACAAATGACACTGTTCATATTCTTAAGCCCACTGTACTGAACTCGCAGTACATTCACACATGTAATATACTCACCTGGTAGAGAGCAAATAGAATAAGAATAGAATAAGAAAAGAAAATGAAAATAAAAAGAAAAGAAAAAGAAAAGAAAAAGAGAAGAATAAAAGGAGGACGAGATTAATTTTAGATCGAGCGAGGAAGAAAACAGACGTGCCGTTCCGACTACATTTTCAGTAGTGGTTGAATAAACGCCAACTCTAGTAAAAACTACCACTCGTCTTAAAAACTTTAAAACCATGAATGGACTCGACAGTACTAATTATACTCTTGTCGGATTAAAATCTTGGTGTGCTCGCTTGGGACTTCCCACTGAAGGCTTCGCTAATCGCAGTTCCTAACAACATTCCGGAAAATTAACGTGGATCTGGACCGATCATTGAAAACTAAGGCGACGTTTCCATAAAAGATGATAAAATCAGCAACGCCATAAAAGAAGTTGATGATCGTTCTGGTGAGTTCGACTGCGACGCTCTACCCATCGCTTCGTACAGCAGTGTGTCAGACAAGGAAAAATATGCTGACCTGCTCGGTGATTTCGACGCACACAATGAAACGCCGCAGAATAAGGGATCGCCGATGGAGTCGGTGCAGCCGATGGAGTCGGCTGATGCAAAGCATCAGCGTTGAGATTCAAAGAAGATAAGAACGAAGAGGAAAACAAAGAAGAAATAGAAACAACAGAAAAAGCTGGCAGCTCCAGTCCTTTATCGATACATCGTTTAGAAGTGACCACTTTTGCAACACTGGAGCAAACCATCGATAAGCTGCAACGTGAGAACGAATAGCTGCGCAACAAGTCAGCTGTTCCATTCAACATAATAAATGAAAGTGTTTCTGAGTTCAACGGAGGAGATATTGAGAATTCGCTGACGTGTATAAAAAATTTTCAAGGCATCTTCAAAGTTGACGATGACACGATGGGCATACTTATTTGCCTTTCCCAGTTCCTTTCGGGCATGAGAGGCAATTCCAGTACTTGGCTCTTTATGAACTACTCCCCGCTTTCTTCCGGCATCGATGACCTTTTACTTCAGCTTCGTATATGTTTGGAAACAAAGATAGTATTTTGGAGACTCGTCGCAAGTTTGAACAACGAAAATGCACAATATCTGATCGATGGAATCCCAGATCAACTAATGTGAATCAAGCGAGTGCCTTAGCAGAGGCCATGCTTCGGGCATTCCAACATGTGAACAGACCCCGTCCGCCACCGACGAAGATACGCCCCTCTTCGCTGGACAACAAGAAGTACACGGGACCCAAGTCAGAGGTAAACCTACCGGCGGAATGCCGCTAGCCTGTACGTCCAGATGGAACTTGCTATGCTTGTGCTTAATACGGTCATATGGCCAAGGATTGTAAGTTGTATAAGAAGAACCAAACCGACCCTAACAATGATTACGTGAGATGTTATAATGTAATTTTTCTTTATAGATCTGACAACTTATATTCCATTGAATGCCTCTTAGACTCTTGGCCCAATTACATTTTTGACAGTTTATAACAGTTCCGGAAGGTCTAAAAATTGGTAACAATGAAGAAAACTGAAATTATGTTGAAATTAATGATAGTAAAAACATTTTGTATTATCAAAACGTCAAATAAAACTGTTGAAATTGAAGGAATGCTTGTGAGAAACGAGTCAAGTCAACAAGGCATAATGTGGTACAAGGTAGAGATTTCTTAGAGCTAAGCAGCTTAAGATTGGTTTCAATGGACGATGTTAAAAGTAAATTATTCGATGAAAAATAGAATAAAAACTGTGTACAGCCAGTAAGAGACGACTATATAAAAACAGCAAAAGGTATAGTATAATATAAAGAGTCAAAAGTAGAATTGATAGTAGAGTAAATAGAAGCAGATTTAAAAGAAAAAGTCTATGTAGCGAGTGCTCATAAAAGTTATACCTAATGATAAGAACAATAGAAGAAATGTAAAGAAAGTATTACTCATAAAAGACCATAAAGAAGTAGATGTAAACGTAAAAATCGTTTAAAACGATTTCGAAAAAGACATTCTTTATATGAAAGTAGTGCAAGATAACGATGTTATGTTCAATTAGGAGAAGAATTAAATTACAAAGTAAAAGAACATTGTGACGATCTTCGGCCGGGGTATGCTCGTCATACCGGGGTTCACAGAAATTTGTTTGGTTTCGGGATGTGGTAGCTAAATTAAATGCTCTCGGGTTCAAGAATAAGGCGTAGGGTTAAGCAGTATATAAAAGTTCTCTTTATGGTTCTTAATTGTACACAGGAATGTTGGATGGGTGGAACTGGGCCTCCGGTAGGGGTCTTCCTTCTAGTTTGACTACTCGGCCGCACGTGGCTGTTTGCTGAGTGCAGGTCGTGGCTGGTCATCGGTCCTTGTGAGACAGGCCTTGAGGTACTCCCGAGGTGTACTCGGAGTGAGCGAGGGTTGTCATGGTAGGACGCACGCTGTGAGAAGGATCGGGGCAGAGGTAACTACACTCTGGTATGAAGGAGACGAGTGGTGGCAGAGGTAAATACTCTCTGGGGGGACGAGTGGTGGCAGAGGTAAGTACTCTCTGTGGAGACGATTTATGACAGAGGTAAATACTCTCCGTGGAAACGAGTTGCAGAGGTGAATACTCCCTGTGGAGACGATTTAGTGACAGAGGTGAATGCTCTCTGGGGAAAAGAATAGTTGCAGAGGTAAATACTCTCTGTGGAGACGATTTATGACATAGGTAAATACTCTCTGGGGAGACGAGTGCTGGCAGAGGTAAATACTCTCTATGGAGACGTTTTATGACAGAGGTAAATACTCTCTGGGGAAAAAAATAGTTGCAGAGGTAAATACTCTCTGTGGAGACGATTTATGACAGAGGTAAGTACTCTCTGTGGAGAAGGATGGTTGCAGAGGTAAATACTCTCTGGGGAGAAATTATCAGGACGGGGAAATGTATTGAAACGGGTAAGGGAAAAAGCAGAGCTTTACCTTTGGTACGAACACCGTTGTAAAATAAATTGAGAAGTTTATCCCAGGCTGTTCCGAGTTGGACTGCCGAGCTGGCGAGTCCGGATGGACTGCCCCGAATCGAGATGGCGATGCTCCTTTTATTCATGAAAGTCAGCTGTTGGCACGTGGAGTTAGGGCTTGCACCTGCCTTGGACCGTATAGCGTTCTGGGTTCCAGCTGATAGTGTGGCCCTTGACGATTGTGCTCGGGTCACACTGGCATGATCGTTGGCTAGTGTGACCGTTTACTGACTGGTGTTGGTCGCAATGATGGTTTTGGCGTGTTTTGTTTTATAAGTAACTTAGGAATTTAGGTCAGCTGTATTGTGGCGCCGGCGCTGTTGGATATGGTGCTGGGCGTTACACTCCCCATTCCTCTCCTAGGCGGTCGTCGTCTTTTTTTGCCGTGGTTGTGAACCAGGTCCCGATGTGTACGTGGCCAGAGATGTATCCGCTATTTTACTCGTCTTCGTCTGTTTCGTTTGGTATGTGTCTGTATAGTCGCTTGTGTTTGCTGAAGTAGTCGGGTGTTTCTTTTGGAGTTGTTTGCACTTGTCTTCACTTTATTTGACACCAAGCACCTTCCCCGACCTTGAAAATTCTTATTTCTTCGCGTAGTAAGTGGGATACACCGTCCGCCACTGCGATCAACTTCCCTTTCCGATACCGAATCTCAAAGGTGAACGGCTGCAATCCCAACGCCAATCTTGCTATTCGGCGGATGGGCTTTCGATTGAATTGAGCAATCTGAGCGCATCGTGGTCTGTGACTACTACACTGCTTCGGGAATAGTGTTTTTCCTTCCTGATCTGGTCTCTCCTTAAGGTTCCTTTGTTGTGATCTGTATCTGTGCACATTTCCGTGACGATTGTTGCCTAGGCTCCTTTTGGTTTGAGACTGAGTTGCTGCTAGCTGTTCCAGTCTGTCTTTGCCGAAGGGTCTGTTCTTCTTCCTTAGGATTTTCCCTTTTTATAGTTTCTCCAAGCCGAATTCCTTGCATTAGCCTTGCAGCTCTGCCTTCGTTGCTTGGTTAATCCACTGCTTTGCCATCTTGACCACTTCTGAGACACTATTATGCAACCACAACCTGCTCGGGGGCCACTGTGACGTTCTTCGGCCGGGGTATGCTCGTCATGCCGGGGTTCACAGAAATTTGGTTGGTTTCGGGATATGGTAGCTAAATTAAATGCTCTCGGGTTCAAGAATAAGGCGTAGGGTTAAGCAGTATATAAAAGTTCTCTTTATGGTTCTTAATTGTACACAGGAATGTTGGATGGGTGGAACTGGGCCTCGGGTAGGGGTCTTCCTTCTAGTTTGACTACTCGGCCGCACGTGGCTGTTTGCTGAGTGCAGGTCGTGGCTGGTCATCGGTCCCGGTGAGACAGGCCTTGAGGTACTCCCGAGGTGTACTCGGAGTGAGCGAGGGTTGTCATGGTAGGACGCACGCTGTGAGAAGGATCGGGGCAGAGGTAACTACACTCTGGTATGAAGGAGACGAGTGGTGGCAGAGGTAAATACTCTCTGGGGGGACGAGTGGTGGCAGAGGTAAGTACTCTCTGTGGAGACGATTTATGACAGAGGTAAATACTCTCCGTGGAAACGAGTTGCAGAGGTGAATACTCCCTGTGGAGACGATTTAGTGACAGAGGTGAATGCTCTCTGGGGAAAAGAATAGTTGCAGAGGTAAATACTCTCTGTGGAGACGATTTATGACATAGGTAAATACTCTCTGGGGAGACGAGTGCTGGCAGAGGTAAATACTCTCTATGGAGACGTTTTATGACAGAGGTAAATACTCTCTGGGGAAAAAAATAGTTGCAGAGGTAAATACTCTCTGTGGAGACGATTTATGACAGAGGTAAATACTCTCTGGGGAGACGAATGGTTGCAGAGGTGAGTACTCTCTGTGGAGACGCTTAAGTGTTAGAGGTGAATACTCTCTGGGGAGACGAGTGGTTGCAGAGGTGAATGCTCTCTGTGGAGACGATTTATTGACAGAGGAGATTACTCTCTGGGGAAACGAGTAGTGGCAGAGGTAAATACTCTCTGTGGAGACGAGTGGTTGCAGAGGTGAATGCTCTCTGTGGAGACGATTTAGTGACAGAGGTAATTACTCTCTGGGGAAACGAGTAGTGGCAGAGGTAAATACTCTCTGTGGAGACTAGTGGTTGCAGAGGTGAATACCCACTGTGGAGACGAATTAGTGACAGAGGTGAGTGCTCTCTGTGGAGACGAGTGGTTGCAGAGGTGAATTCTCTCTGTGGAGACGATTAAGTGAAAGAGGTGAATACTCTCTGGGGAGACGAGTGGTGGCAGAGGTGAATACTCCCTGTGGAGACTATTTAGTGACAGAGGTGAATACTCTCTGGGGAGACGAGTGGTGGCAGAGATGAATACTCCCTGTGGAGACGATTTAGTGACAGAGGTGAATACTCTCTGGGGAGACGAGTGGTGGCAGAGGTAAATACTCTTTGGGGATACGAGTGGTGGCAGAGGTAAATACTCTCAGTGGAGACGATTTATGACAGAGGTAAATACTCTCTGTGGAGACGATTTGGTGACATAGCTGAATACTCTCTGGGGAAACGAGTAGTGGCAGAGGGAAATACTCTCTGTGGAGACGAATGGTTGCAGAGGTGAATACTCTGTGTGGAGACGAGTGGTTGCAGAGGTGAATACTCTCTGGGGAGACGAGTGGTTGCAGAGGTGAATGCTCTCTGTGGAGACGATTTAGTGACACAGCTGAATACTCTCTGGGGAAACGAGTAGTGGCAGAGGTAAATACTCTCTGTGGAGACGAATGGTTGCAGAGGTGAATACTCTCTGTGGAGACGCTTAAGTGTTAGATGTGAATACTCTTTGGGGAGACGAGTGGTGGCAGAGGTAAATACTCTCTGGGGAGACGAGTGGTGGCAGAGGTAAATACTCTCAGTGGAGACGACTGGTTGCAGAGCTGAATACTCACTGTGGAGACGATTTAGTGACAGAGGTGAATACTCTCTGGGGAGAGGAGTGGTTGCCGAGGTGAATTCTCTCTGTGGAGACGATTAAGTGAAAGAGGTGAATACTCCCTGTGGAGACGATTAAGTGACAGAGGTGAATACTCTCTGGGGAGACGAGTGGTGGCAGAGGTGAGTACTCTCTGTGGAGACGCTTAAGTATTAGAGGTGAATACTCGCTGGGGAGACGAGTGGTTGCAGAGGTGAATACTTTCTGTGGAGACGAGTGGTTGCAGAGGTGAATACTCCCTGTGGAGACGATTTAGTGACAGAGGTGAATACTCTCTGGGGAGACGAGTGGTTGCAGAGGTAAATACTCTTTGGGGATACGAGTGGTGGCAGAGGTAAATACTCTCTGGGGAGACGAGTGGTGGCAGAGGTAAATACTCTCTGTGGAGACGAGTGGTTGCAGAGGTGAATACTCACTGTGGAGACGATTTAGTGACAGAGGTGAATACTCTCTGGGGAGACGAGTGGTTGCAGAGGTGAATACTCTTTGGGGATACGAGTGGTGGCAGAGGTAAATACTCTCAGTGGAGACGATTTATGACAGAGGTAAATACTCTCTGGGGAGACGAATGGTTGCAGAGGTGAGTAGTCTCTGTGGACACGCTTAAGTATTAGAGGTGAATACTCGCTGGGGAGACGAGTGGTGCCAGAGGTAAATACTCTCAGTGGAGACGACTGGTTGCAGAGGTGAATACTCACTGTGGAGACGATTTAGTGACAGAGGTGAATACTCTCTGGGGAGAGGAGTGGTTGCCGAGGTGAATTCTCTCTGTGGAGACGATTAAGTGAAAGAGGTGAATACTCCCTGTGGAGACGATTAAGTGACAGAGGTGAATACTCTCTGGGGAGACGAGTGGTGGCAGAGGTGAGTACTCTCTGTGGAGACGCTTAAGTATTAGAGGTGAATACTCGCTGGGAGACGAGTGGTTGCAGAGGTGAATACTTTCTGTGGAGACGAGTGGTTGCAGAGGTGAATACTCCCTGTGGAGACGATTTAGTGACAGAGGTGAATACTCTCTGGGGAGACGAGTGGTTGCAGAGGTAAATACTCTTTGGGGATACGAGTGGTGGCAGAGGTAAATTCTCTCTGGGGAGACGAGTGGTGGCAGAGGTAAATACTCTCTGTGGAGACGAGTGGTGGCAGAGGTGAATACTCACTGTGGAGACGATTTAGTGACAGAGGTGAATACTCTCTGGGGAGACGAGTGGTTGCAGAGGTGAATACTCTTTGGGGATACAAGTGGTGGCAGAGGTAAATACTCTCAGTGGAGACGATTTATGACAGAGGTAAATACTCTCTGGGGAGACGAATGGTTGCAGAGGTGAGTACTCTCTGTGGAGACGCTTAAGTATTAGAGGTGAATACTCGCTGGGGAGACGAGTGGTTGCAGAGGTGAATACTCTCTGTGGAGACGAGTGGTTGCAGAGGTGAATACTCACTGTGGAGACGATTTAATGACAGAGGTGAATACTCTCTGGGGAGACGAGTGGTTGCAGAGGTGAATGCTTTCTGTGGAGACGATTTGGTGAAATAGCTGAATACTCTCTGGGGAAACGAGTAGTGGCAGAGGTAAATACTCTCTGTGGAGACTAGTGGTTGCAGAGGTGAATACCCACTGTGGAGACGATTAAGTGACAGAGGTGAGTACTCTCTGTGGAGACGAGTGGTTGCAGAGGTGAATTCTCTCTGTGGAGACGATTAAGTGAAAGAGGTGAATACTCTTTGGGGAGACGAGTGGTGGCAGAGGTGAATACTCCCTGTGGAGACGATTTAGTGACAGAGGTGAATACTCTCTGGGGAGACGAGTGGTGGCAGAGATGAATACTCCCTGTGGAGACGATTTAGTGACAGAGGTGAATACTCTCTGGGGAGACGAGTGGTGGCAGAGGTAAATACTCTTTGGGGATACGAGTGGTGGCAGAGGTAAATACTCTCAGTGGAGACGATTTATGACAGAGGTAAATACTCTCTGTGGAGACGATTTGGTGACATAGCTGAATACTCTCTGGGGAAACGAGTAGTGGCAGAGGTAAATACTCTCTGTGGAGACGAATGGTTGCAGAGGTGAATACTCTCTGTGGAGACGAGTGGTTGCAGAGGTGAATACTCTCTGGGGAGACGAGTGGTTGCAGAGGTAAATGCTCTCTGTGGAGACGATTTAGTGACATAGCTGAATAGTCTCTGGGGAAACGAGTAGTGGCAGAGGTAAATACTCTCTGTGGAGACGAATGGTTGCAGAGGTGAATACTCTCTGTGGAGACGACTGGTTGCAGAGGTGAATACTCACTGTGGAGACGATTTAGTGACAGAGGTGAATACTCTCTTGGGAGAGGAGTGGTTGCCGAGGTGAATTCTCTCTGTGGAGACGATTAAGTGAAAGAGGTGAATACTCTCTGGGGAGACGAGTGGTGGCAGAGGTGAATATTCCCTGTGGAGACGATTAAGTGACAGAGGTGAATACTCTCTGGGGAGACGAGTGGTGGCAGAGGTGAGTACTCTCTGTGGAGACGCTTAAGTATTAGAGGTGAATACTCGCTGGAGAGACGAGTGGTTGCAGAGGTGAATACTCTCTGTGGAGACGAGTGGTTGCAGAGGTGAATACTCTCTGTGGAGACGAGTGGTTGCAGAGGTGAATACTCCCTGTGGAGACGATTTAGTGACAGAGGTGAATACTCTCTGGGGAGACGAGTGGTTGCAGAGGTAAATACTCTTTGGGGATACGAGTGGTGGCAGAGGTAAATACTCTCTGGGGAGACGAGTGGTGGCAGAGGTAAATACTCTCTGTGGAGACGAGTGGTTGCAGAGGCGAATACTCACTGTGGAGACGATTAGGTTACAGAGGTGAATACTCTCTGGGGAGACGAGTGGTTGCAGAGGTGAATACTCTTTGGGAATACGAGTGGTGGCAGAGGTAAATACTCTCAGTGGAGACGATTTATGACAGAGGTAAATACTCTCTGGGGAGACGAATGGTTGCAGAGGTGAGTACTCTCTGTGGAGACGCTTAAGTATTAGAGGTGAATACTCGCTGGGGAGACGAGTGGTTGCAGAGGTGAATACTCTCTGTGGAGACGAGTGGTTGCAGAGGTGAATACTCACTGTGGAGACGATTTAATGACAGAGGTGAATACTCTCTGGGGAGACGAGTGGTTGCAGAGGTGAATGCTCTCTGTGGAGACGATTTGGTGACATAGCTGAATACTCTCTGGGGAAACGAGTAGTGGCAGAGGTAAATACTCTCTGTGGAGACGAATGGTTGCAGAGGTGAATACTCTCTGTGGAGACGCTTAAGTGTTAGATGTGAATACTCTCTGGGGAGACGAGTGGTGGCAGAGGTAAATACTCTCTGGGGAGACGAGTGGTGGCAGAGGTAAATACTCTCTGGGGAGACGAGTGGTGGCAGAGGTAAATACTCTGTGGAGACGATTTAGTGACAGAGGTGAATACTCTCTGGGGAGACGAGTGGTTGCAGAGGTGAATTCTCTCTGTGGAGACGATTAAGTGAAAGAGGTGAATACTCTCTGGGGAGACGAGTGGTGGCAGAGGTGAATACTCCCTGTGGAGACGACTGGTTGCAGAGGTGAATACTCACTGTGGAGACGATTTAGTGACAGAGCTGAATACTCTCTGGGGAGACGAGTGGTTGCCGAGGTGAATTCTCTCTGTGGAGACGATTAAGTGAAAGAGGTGAATACCCTCTGGGGAGACGAGTGGTGTCAGAGGTGAATACTCCCTGTGGAGACGATTTAGTGACAGAGGTGAATACTCTCTGGGGAGACAAGTGGTTGCAGAGGTGAATTCTCTCTGTGGAGACGCTTAAGTATTAGAGGTGATTACTCGCTGGGGAGACGAGTGGTGGCAGAGGTAAATACTCTCTGGGGAGACGAGTGGTTGCAGAGGTAAATACTCTTTGGGGATACGAGTGGTGGCAGAGGTAAATACTCTCTGGGGAGACGAGTAGTGGCAGAGGTAAATACTCTTTGGGGATACGAGTGGTGGCAGAGGTAAATACTCTTTGGGGAGACGAGTGGTGGCAGAGGTAAATACACTCTGGGGAGACGAGTGGTTGCAGAGGTAAATACTCTCTGTGGAGACGAGTGGTTGCAGAGGTGAATACTCACTGTGGAGACGATTTAGTGACAGAGGTGAATACTCTCTGGGGAGACGAGTGGTGGCAGAGGTGAATACTCCCTGTGGAGACGACTGGTTGCAGAGGTGAATACTCACTGTGGAGACGATTTAGTAACAGAGCTGAATACTCTCTGGGGAGACGAGTGGTTGCCGAGGTGAATTCTCTCTGTGGAGACGATTAAGTGAAAGAGGTGAATATCCTCTGGGGAGACGGGTGGTGGCAGAGGTGAATACTCCCTGTGGAGACGATTTAGTGACAGAGGTGAATACTCTCTGGGGAGACAAGTGGTTGCAGAGGTGAATTCTCTCTGTGGAGACGCTTAAGTATTAGAGGTGATTACTCGCTGGGGAGACGAGTGGTTGCAGAGGTGAGTACTAACTGTGGAGACGCTTAAGTATTAGAGGTGAATACTCGCTGGGGAGACGAGAGGTGGCAGAGGTAAATACTCTCTGGGGAGACGAGTGGTGGCAGAGGTAATTACACTCTGGGGAGACGAGTGGTGGCAGAGGTAAATACTCTCTGTGGAGACGAGTAGTTGCAGAGGTGAATACTCACTGTGGAGACGATTTAGTGACAGAGGTGAATACTCTCTGGGGAGACGAGTGGTTGCAGAGGTAAATACTCTTTGGGGATACGAGTGGTGGCAGAGGTAAATACTCTCAGTGGAGACGATTTATGACAGAGGTAAATACTCTTTGGGGAGACAAATGGTTGCAGAGGTGAGTACTCTCTGTGGAGACGCTTAAGTATTAGACGTGAATACTCGCTGGGGAGACGAGTGGTTGCAGAGGCGAATACTCTCTGAGGAGACGAGTGGTTGCAGAAGTGAATACTCACTGTGGAGACGATTTAGTGACAGAGGTGAATACTCTCTGGGGAGACGAGTGGTTGCAGAGGTGAACGCTCTCTGTGGAGACGATTTAGTGACATAGCTGAATACTCTCTGGGGAAACGAGTAGTGGCAGAGGTAAATACTCTCTGTGGAGACGAATGGTTGCAGAGGTGAATACTCTCTGTGGAGACGCTTAAGTGTTAGATGTGAATACTCTTTGGGGAGACGAGTGGTGGCAGAGGTAAATACTCTCTGGGGAGACGAGTGGTGGCAGAGGTAAATACTCTCTGGGGAGACGAGTGGTGGCAGAGGTAAATACTCTCTGTGGAGACGAGTGGTTGCAGAGGTGAATACTTACTGTGGAGACGATTTAGTGACAGAGGTGAATACTTTCTGGGGAGACGAGTGGTTGCAGAGGTGAATGCTCTCTGTGGAGACGATTAAGTGAAAGAGGTGAATACTCTCTGGGGAGACGAGTGGTGGCAGAGGTGAATACTCCCTGTGGAGAAGATTTAGTGACAGAGGTGAATACTCTCTGAGGAGACGAGTGGTGGCCGAGGTAAATACTCTTTGGGGATACGAGTGGTGGCAGAGGTAAATACTCTCAGTGGATACGATTTATGACAGAGGTAAATACACTCTGGGGAGACGAATGGTTGCAGATGTGAGTACTCTCTGTGGAGACGCTTAAGTATTATAGGTGAATACTCGCTGGGGAGACGAGTGGTTGCAGAGGTGAATACTCTCTGAGGAGACGAGTGGTTGCAGAAGTGAATACTCACTGTGGAGACGATTTAGAGACAGAGGTGAATACTCTCTGGGGAGACGAGTGATTGCAGAGGTGAATGCTCTCTGTGGAGACGATTTAGTGACAGAGGTGATAACTCTCTGGGGAAACGAGTAGTGGCAGAGGTAAATACTCTCTGTGGAGACTAGTGGTTGCAGAGCTGAATACCCACTGTGGAGACGATTTAGTGACAGAGGTGAGTACTCTCTGGGGAGACGAGTAGTGGCAGAGGTACATACTCTCTGTGGAGACGAATGGTTGCAGAGGTGAATACTCTCTGTGGAGACGCTTAAGTGTTAGGTGTGAATACTCTCTGGGGAAACGAGTGGTGGCATAGGTAAATACTCTCCGGGGAGACGAGTGGTGGCAGAGGTGAATACTCTCTGTGGAGACGAGTGGTTGCAGAGGTGAATACTCACTGTGGAGAGGATTTAGTGACAGAGGTGAATACTCTCTGGGGAGACGAGTGGTTGCAGAGGTGAATGCTCTCTGTGGAGACGATTTAATGACATAGCTGAATACTCTCTGGGGAAACGAGTAGTGGCAGAGGTGAGTACTCTCTGTGGAGACGCTTCAGTATTAGAGGTGAATACTCTCTGTGGAGACGCTTAAGTGTTAGATGTGAATACTCTCTGGGGAGACGAGTGGTGGCAGAGGTAAATACTCTCTGGTGAGACGAGTGGTGGCAGAGGTAAATACTTTCAGTGGAGACGACTGGTTGCAGAGGTGAATACTCACTGTGGAGACGATTTAGTGACAGAGGTGAATACTCTCTGGGGAGACGAGTGGTTGCCGAGGTGAGTACTCTCTGTGGAGACGAGTGGTTGCAGAGGTGAATACTCAATGTGGAGATGATTTAGTGAAAGAGGTGAATATTCTCTGGGGAGACGAGTGTTTGCAGAGGTGAATGCTCTCTGTGGAGACGATTTAGTGACAGAGGTGAATACTCTCTGGGGAAACGAGTAGTGGCAGAGGTACATACTCTCTGTGGAGACGAATGGTTGCAGAGGTGAATACTCTCTGTGGAGACGCTTAAGTGTTAGGTGTGAATACTCTCTGGGGAAACGAGTGGTGGCATAGGTAAATACCCTCTGGGGAGACGAGTGGTGGCAGAGGTAAATACTCTCAGTGGAGACGGTTTATGACAGAGGTAAATATTCTCTGCGGAGACGAATGGTTGCAAAGGAGTGTACTTTCTGTGGAGACACTTAAGTGTTAAATGTGAATACTCGCTGGGGAAACGAGTGGTTGCAGAGGTGAGTACTCTCTGTGGAGACGATTTAGTGACAGAGGTGAATACTCACTGTGGAAACGATTTAGTGCCAGAGGTGAATACTCTCTGGGGAGACGAGTGGTTGCAGAGGTGAATACTCTCTGTGGAGACGATTAAGTGAAAGAGGTAAATACTCTCTGTGGAGACGAATGGTTGCAGAGTTGAATACTCTCTGTTGAGACGCTGAAGTGTTAGATGTGAATACTCTCTGGGGAGACGAGTGGTGGCAGGAGTTAATACTCTCTGGGGAGACGAGTGGTGGCAGTGGAAAATACTCTCAGTGGAGACGGTTTATGACAGGGGTAAATATTCTCTGGGCAGACGAATGGTTGCAAAAGAGAGTACTCTCTGTGGAGACGCTTAAGTGTTAGAGGTGAATACTCGCTGGGGAGACGAGTGGTTGCAGAGGTGAATGCTCTCTGTGGAGACGATTTAGTGACAGAGGTAAATACTCTTTGGGGAGACGAGTGGTAGCAGAGCTAAATACTCTCTGTAGAGACGATTTATGGCAGAGGTAAATACTCTCTGGGGAGACGAATGGTTGCAGAGGTAAATACTCTCTGTGGAGACGATTTATGACAGAGGTAAATACTCTCTGGGGAGACGAATGGTTGCAGAGGTGAGTACTCTCTGTGGAGACGCTTAAGTGTTAGAGGTGAATACTCTCTGGGGAGACGAGTGGTTGCAGAGGTGAATGCTCTCTGTGGAGACGATTTAGTGAGAGAGGTGAATACTCTGTGGGGAGACGACTGGTGGCAGAGGTGAATAGTCCCTATGGAGACGATTTAGTGACAGAGGTGAATACTCTCTGGGGAGACGAGTGGTGGCAGAGGTAAATACTCTCTGGGGAGACGAGTGGTGGCAGAGGTAAATACTCTCAGTGGAGACGATTTATGACCGAGGTAAATACTCTCTGGGGAGACGAATGGTTGCAGAGGTGAGTACTCTCTGTGGAGACGCTTAAGTGTTAGAGGTGAATACTCGCTGGGGAGACGAGTGGTTGCAGATTTGATCACTCTCTGTGGAGACGATTTAGTGACAGAGGTGAATACTCTCTGGGGAAACGAGTAGTGGCAGAGGTAAATACTCTCTGTGGAGACGAGTGGTTGCAGAGGTGAATGCTCTCTGTGGAGACGATTTAGTGACAGAGGTGATTACTCTCTGGGGAAACGAGTAGTGGCAGAGGTAAATACTCTCTGTGGAGACTAGTGGTTGCAGAGGTGAATACCCACTGTGGAGACAATTTAGTGACAGAGGTGAGTACTCTCTGTGGAGACGAGTGGTTGCAGAGGTGAATTCTTTCTGTAGAGACGATTAAGTGAAAGAGGTGAATACTCTCTGGGGAGACGATTAAGTGAAAGAGGTAAATACTCTCTGTGGAGACGAATGGTTGCAGAGTTGAATACTCTCTGTTGAGACGCTGAAGTGTTAGATGTGAATACTCTCTGGGGAGACGACTGGTGGCAGAGGTGAATAGTCCCTATGGAGACGATTTAATGACAGAGGTGAATACTCTCTGGGGAGACGAGTGGTGGCAGAGGTATATACTCTCTGGGGAGACGAGTGGTGGCAGAGGTAAATACTCTCAGTGGAGACGATTTATGACCGAGGTAAATACTCTCTGGGGAGACGAATGGTTGCAGATGAGTACTCTCTGTGGAGACGCTTAAGTGTTAGAGGTGAATACTCGCTGGGGAGACGAGTGGTTGCAGATTTGATCACTCTCTGTGGAGACGATTTAGTGACAGAGGTGAATACTCTCTGGGGAAACGAGTAGTGGCAGAGGTAAATACTCTCTGTGGAGACGAGTGGTTGCAGAGGTGAATGCTCTCTGTGGAGACGATTTAGTGACAGAGGTGATTACTCTCTGGGGAAACGAGTAGTGGCAGAGGTAAATACTCTCTGTGGAGACTAGTGGTTGCAGAGGTGAATACCCACTGTGGAGACAATTTAGTGACAGAGGTGAGTACTCTCTGTGGAGACGAGTGTTTGCAGAGGTGAATTCTTTCTGTGGAGACGATTAAGTGAAAGAGGTGAATACTCTCTGGAGAGACGAGTGGTGGCAGAGGTGAATACTCCCTGTGGAGACGATTTAGTGACAGAGGTGAATACTCTCTGGGGAGACGAGTGGTGGCAGAGATGAATACTCCCTGTGGAGACGATTTAGTGACAGAGGTGAATACTCTCTGGGGAGACGAGTGGTGGCAGAGGTAAATACTCTTTGGGGATTCGAGTGGTGGCAGAGGTAAATACTCTCAGTGGAGACGATTTATGACAGAGGTAAATACTCTCTGGGGAGACGAATGGTTGCAGAGGTGAGTACTCTCTGTGGAGACGCTTAAGTACTAGAGGTGAATACTCGCTGGGGAGACGAGTGGTTGCAGAGGTGAATACTCTCTGTGGAGACGAGTGGTTGCAGAGGTGAATACTCACTGTGGAGACGATTTAATGACAGAGGTGAATACTCTCTGGGGAGACGAGTGGTGGCAGAGGTAAATACTCTCTGTGGAGACGATTTAGTGAAAGAGGTAAATACTCTCTGTGGAGACGAATGGTTGCAGAGTTGAATACTCTCTGTTGAGACGCTTAAGTACTAGAGGTGAATACTCGCTGGGGAGACGAGTGGTTGCAGAGGTGAATACTCTCTGTGGAGACGAGTGGTTGCAGAGGTGAATACTCACTGTGGAGACGATTTAATGACAGAGGTGAATACTCTCTGGGGAGACGAGTGGTTGCAGAGGTGAATACTCCCTGTGGAGACGATTTAGTGACAGAGGTGAATACTCTCTGGGGAGACGAGTGGTGGCAGAGGTAAATACTCTCAGTGGAGACGATTTATGACAGAGGTAAATACTCTCTGGGGAGACGAATGGTTGCAGAGGTGAGTACTCTCTGTGGAGACGCTTAAGTACTAGAGGTGAATACTCGCTGGGGAGACGAGTGGTTGCAGAGGTGAATACTCTCTGTGGAGACGAGTGGTTGCAGAGGTGAATACTCACTGTGGAGACGATTTAATGACAGAGGTGAATACTCTCTGGGGAGACGAGTGGTTGCAGAGGTGAATACTCCCTGTGGAGACGATTTAGTGACAGAGGTGAATACTCTCTGGGGAGACGACTGGTGGCAGAGGTGAATAGTCCCTATGGAGACGATTTAGTGACAGAGGTGAATACTCTCTGGGGAGACGAGTGGTGGCAGAGGTAAATACTCTTTGGGGATTCGAGTGGTGGCAGAGGTAAATACTCTCAGTGGAGACGATTTATGACAGAGGTAAATACTCTCTGGGGAGACGAATGGTTGCAGAGGTGAGTACTCTCTGTGGAGACGCTTAAGTACTAGAGGTGAATACTCGCTGGGGAGACGAGTGGTTGCAGAGGTGAATACTCTCTGTGGAGACGAGTGGTTGCAGAGGTGAATACTCACTGTGGAGACGATTTAATGACAGAGGTGAATACTCTCTGTGGAGACGAGTGGTTGCAGAGGTGAATACTCACTGTGGAGACGATTTAATGACAGAGGTGAATACTCTCTGTGGAGACGAGTGGTTGCAGAGGTGAATACTCACTGTGGAGACGATTTAATGACAGAGGTGAATACTCTCTGGGGAGACGAGTGGTGGCAGAGGTAAATACTCTCAGTGGAGACGATTTATGACAGAGGTAAATACTCTCTGGGGAGACGAATGGTTGCAGAGGTGAGTACTCTCTGTGGAGACGCTTAAGTACTAGAGGTGAATACTCGCTGGGGAGACGAGTGGTTGCAGAGGTGAATACTCTCTGTGGAGACGAGTGGTTGCAGAGGTGAATACTCACTGTGGAGACGATTTAATGACAGAGGTGAATACTCTCTGGGGAGACGAGTGGTTGCAGAGGTGAATACTCCCTGTGGAGACGATTTAGTGACAGAGGTGAATACTCTCTGGGGAGACGACTGGTGGCAGAGGTGAATAGTCCCTATGGAGACGATTTAGTGACAGAGGTGAATACTCTCTGGGGAGACGAGTGGTGGCAGAGGTAAATACTCTTTGGGGATTCGAGTGGTGGCAGAGGTAAATACTCTCAGTGGAGACGATTTATGACAGAGGTAAATACTCTCTGGGGAGACGAATGGTTGCAGAGGTGAGTACTCTCTGTGGAGACGCTTAAGTACTAGAGGTGAATACTCGCTGGGGAGACGAGTGGTTGCAGAGGTGAATACTCTCTGTGGAGACGAGTGGTTGCAGAGGTGAATACTCACTGTGGAGACGATTTAATGACAGAGGTGAATACTCTCTGGGGAAACGAGTAGTGGCAGAGGTAAATACTCTCTGTGGAGACGAATGGTTGCAGAGGTGAATACTCTCTGTGGAGACGCTTAAGTGTTAGATGTGAATACTCTCTGGGGAGACGAGTGGTGGCAGAGGTAAATACTCTCTGGGGAAACGAGTGGTGGCATAGGTAAATACTCTCTGGGGAGACGAGTGGTGGCAGAGGTAAATACTCTCAGTGGAGACGGTTTATGACCGAGGTAAATATTCTCTGCGGAGACGAATGGTTGCAGAGGAGTGTACTTTCTGTGGAGACACTTAAGTGTTAAATGTGAATACTCGCTGGGGAAACGAGTGGTTGCAGAGGTGAGTACTCTCTGTGGAGACGATTTAGTGACAGAGGTGAATACTCACTGTGGAAACGATTTAGTGCCAGAGGTGAATACTCTCTGGGGAGACGAGTGGTTGCAGAGGTGAATACTCTCTGTGGAGACGATTTAGTGAAAGAGGTAAATACTCTCTGTGGAGACGAATGGTTGCAGAGTTGAATACTCTCTGTTGAGACGCTGAAGTGTTAGATGTGAATACTCTCTGGGGAGACGAGTGGTGGCAGAGGTTAATACTCTCTGGGGAGACGGTTTATGACAGGGGTAAATATTCTCTGGGCAGACGAATGGTTGCAAAAGAGAGTACTCTCTGTGGGGACGCTTAAGTGTTAGAGGTGAATACTCGCTGGGGAGACGAGTGGTTGCAAAGTTGAATACCCACTGTGGAGACGATTTAGTGACAGAGGTGAGTACTCTCTGTGGAGACGAGTGGTTGCAGAGGTGAATTCTCTCTGTGGAGACGATTAAGTGAAAGAGGTGAATACTCTCTGGGGAGACGAGTGGTGGCAGAGGTGAATACTCCCTGTGGAGACTATTTAGTGACAGAGGTGAATACTCTCTGGGGAGACGAGTGGTGGCAGAGATGAATACTCCCTGTGGAGACGATTTAGTGACAGAGGTGAATACTCTCTGGGGAGACGAGTGGTTGCAGAGGTGAATGCTCTCTGTGGAGACGATTTAGTGAGAGAGGTGAATACTCTGTGGGGAGGCGACTGGTGGCAGAGGTGAATAGTCCCTGTGGAGACGATTTAGTGACAGAGGTGAATACTCTCTGGGGAGACGAGTGGTGGCAGAGGTAAAAACTCTCTGGGGAGACGAGTGGTGGCAGAGGTAAATACTCTCAGTGGAGACGATTTATGACAGAGGTAAATACTCTCTGGGGAGACGAATGGTTGCAGAGGTGAGTACTCTCTGTGGAGACGCTTAAGTGTTAGAGGTGAATACTCGCTGGGGAGACGAGTGGTTGCAGATTTGATCACTCTCTGTGGAGACGATTTAGTGACAGAGGTGAATACTCTCTGGGGAAACGAGTAGTGGCAGAGGTAAATACTCTCTGTGGAGACGAGTGGTTGCAGAGGTGAATGCTCTCTGTGGAGACGATTTAGTGACAGAGGTGATTACTCTCTGGGGAAACGAGTAGTGGCAGAGGTAAATACTCTCTGTGGAGACTAGTGGTTGCAGAGGTGAATACCCACTGTGAAGACAATTTAGTGACAGAGGTGAGTACTCTCTGTGGAGACGAGTGGTTGCAGAGGTGAATTCTCTCTGTGGAGACGATTAAGTGAAAGAGGTGAATACTCTCTGGGGAGACGAGTGGTGGCAGAGGTGAATACTCCCTGTGGAGACGATTTAGTGACAGAGGTGAATACTCTCTGGGGAGACGAGTGGTGGCAGAGATGAATACTCCCTGTGGAGACGATTTAGTGACAGAGGTGAATACTCTCTGGGGAGACGAGTGGTGGCAGAGGTAAATACTCTTTGGGGATTCGAGTGGTGGCAGAGGTAAATACTCTCAGTGGAGACGATTTATGACAGAGGTAAATACTCTCTGGGGAGACGAATGGTTGCAGAGGTGAGTACTCTCTGTGGAGACGCTTAAGTACTAGAGGTGAATACTCGCTGGGAAGACGAGTGGTTGCAGAGGTGAATACTCTCTGTGGAGACGAGTGGTTGCAGAGGTGAATACTCACTGTGGAGACGATTTAGTGACAGAGGTGAATACTCTCTGGGGAGACGAGTGGTGGCAGAGATGAATACTCCCTGTGGAGACGATTTAGTGACAGAGGTGAATACTCTCTGGGGAGACGAGTGGTGGCAGAGGTAAATACTCTTTGGGGATTCGAGTGGTGGCAGAGGTAAATACTCTCAGTGGAGACGATTTATGACAGAGGTAAATACTCTCTGGGGAGACGAATGGTTGCAGAGGTGAGTACTCTCTGTGGAGACGCTTAAGTACTAGAGGTGAATACTCGCTGGGAAGACGAGTGGTTGCAGAGGTGAATACTCTCTGTGGAGACGAGTGGTTGCAGAGGTGAATACTCACTGTGGAGACGATTTAGTGACAGAGGTGAATACTCTCTGGGGAGACGAGTGGTTGCAGAGGTGAATGCTCTCTGTGGAGACGATTTAGTGACATAGCTGAATACTCTCTGGGGAAACGAGTGGTGGCAGAGGTGAATACTCCCTGTGGAGACGATTAAGTGACAGAGGTGAATACTCGCTGGGAAGACGAGTGGTTGCAGAGGTAAATACTCTCTGTGGAGACGAATGGTTGCAGAGGTGAATACTCTCTGTGGAGACGATTAAGTGTTAGATGTGAATACTCTCTGGGGAGACGAGTGGTGGCAGAGGTAAATACTCTCTGGGGAGACGAGTGGTGGCAGAGGTAAATACTCTCAGTGGAGACGACTGGTTGCAGAGGTGAATACTCACTGTGGAGACGATTTAGTGACAGAGGTGAATACTCTCTGTGGAGAGGAGTGGTTGCCGAGGTGAATTCTCTCTGTGGAGACGATTAAGTGAAAGAGGTGAATACTCTCTGGGGAGACGAGTGGTGGCAGAGGTGAATACTCCCTGTGGAGACGATTAAGTGACAGAGGTAAATACTCTCTGGGGAGACAAGTGGTGGCAGAGGTAAATACTCTTTGGGGATACGAGTGGTGGCAGAGGTAAATACTCTCAGTGGAGACGATTTATGACAGAGGTAAATACTCTCTGGGGAGACGAATGGTTGCAGAGGTGAGTACTCTCTGTGGAGACGAGTGGTTGCAGAGGTGAATACTCACTGTGGAGACGATTTAGTGACAGAGGTGAATACTCTCTGGGGAGACGAGTGGTTGCAGAGGTAAATACTCTTTGGGGATACGAGTGGTGGCAGAGGTAAATACTCTCTGGGGAGACGAGTGGTGGCAGAGGTAAATACTCTCTGTGGAGACGAGTGGTTGCAGAGGTGAATACTCACTGTGGAGACGATTTAGTGACAGAGGTGAATACTCTCTGGGGAGACGAGTGGTTGCAGAGGTGAATACTCTTTGGGGATACGAGTGGTGGCAGAGGTAAATACTCTCAGTGGAGACGATTTATGACAGAGGTAAATACTCTCTGGGGAGACGAATGGTTGCAGAGGTGAGTACTCTCTGTGGAGACGCTTAAGTATTAGAGGTGAATACTCGCTGGGGAGACGAGTGGTTGCAGAGGTGAATACTCTCTGTGGAGACGAGTGGTTGCAGAGGTGAATACTCACTGTGGAGACGATTTAATGACAGAGGTGAATACTCTCTGGGGAGACGAGTGGTTGCAGAGGTGAATGCTCTCTGTGGAGACGATTTAGTGACATAGCTGAATACTCTCTGGGGAAACGAGTAGTGGCAGAGGTAAATACTCTCTGTGGAGACGAATGGTTGCAGAGGTGAATACTCTCTGTGGAGACGCTTAAGTGTTAGATGTGAATACTCTCTGGGGAGACGAGTGGTGGCAGAGGTGAATACTCTCTGGGGAGACGAGTGGTGGCAGAGGTAAATACTCTCTGGTGAGACGAGTGGTGGCAGAGGTGAATACTCTCTGTGGAGACGAGTGGTTGCAGAGGTGAATACTCACTGTGGAGACGATTTAGTGACAGAGGTGAATACTCTCTGGGGAGACGAGTGGTTGCAGAGGTGAATTCTCTCTGTGGAGACGATTAAGTGAAAGAGGTGAATACTCTCTGGGGAAACGAGTAGTGGCAGAGGTGAATACTCCCTGTGGAGACGATTTAGTGACAGAGGTGAATACTCTCTGGGGAGACGAGTGGTGGCAGAGGTAAATACTCTTTGGGGATACGAGTGGTGGCAGAGGTAAATACTCTCTGGGGAAACGAGTAGTGGCAGAGGTGAATACTCCCTGTGGAGACGATTTAGTGACAGAGGTGAATACTCTCTGGGGAGACGAGTGGTGGCAGAGGTAAATACTCTTTGGGGATACGAGTGGTGGCAGAGGTAAATACTCTCAGTGGAGACGATTTATGACAGAGGTAAATACTCTCTGGGGAGACGAATGGTTGCAGAGGTGAGTACTCTCTGTGGAGACGCTTAAGTATTAGAGGTGAATACTCGCTGGGGAGACGAGTGGTTGCAGAGGTGAATACTCTCTGTGGAGACGAGTGGTTGCAGAAGTGAATACTCACTGTGGAGACGATTTAGTGACAGAGGTGAATACTCTCTGGGGAGACGAATGGTTGCAGAGGTGAATGCTCTCTGTGGAGACGATTTAGTGACATAGCTGAATACTCTCTGGGGAAACGAGTAGTGGCAGAGGTAAATACTCTCTTTGGAGACGAATGGTTGCAGAGGTGAATACTCACTGTGGAGACGCTTAAGTGTTAGATGTGAATACTCTCTGGGGAGACGAGTGGTGGCAGAGGTAAATACTCTCTGGGGAGACGAGTGGTGGCAGAGGTAAATACTCTCTGGGGAGACGAGTGGTGGCAGAGGTTAATACTCTCTGTGGAGACGAGTGGTTGCAGAGGTGAATACTTACTGTGGAGACGATTTAGTGACAGAGGTGAATACTCTCTGGGGAGACGAGTGGTTGCAGAGGTGAATTCTCTCTGTGGAGACGATTAAGTGAAAGAGGTGAATACTCTCTAAGGAGACGAGCGGTGGCAGAGGTGAATACTCCCTGTGGAGACGATTTAGTGACAGAGGTGAATACTCTCTGGGGAGACGAGTGGTTGCAGAGGTAAATACTCTTTGGCGATACGAGTGGTGGCAGAGGTAAATACTCTCAGTGGAGACGATTTATGGCAGAGGTAAATACTCTCTGGGGAGACGAATGGTTGCAGAGGTGAGTACTCTCTGTGGAGACGCTTAAGTATTAGAGGTGAATACTCGGTGGGGAGACGAGTGGTTGCAGAGGTGAATACTCTCTGTGGAGACGAGTGGTTGCAGAGGTGAATACTCACTGTGGAGACGATTTAGTGACAGAGGTGAATACTCTCTGGGGAGACGAGTGGTTGCAGAGGTGAATGCTCTCTGTGGAGACGATTTAGTGACAGAGGTGATAACTCTCTGGGGAAACGAGTAGTGGCAGAGGTAAATACTCTCTATGGCGACTAGTGCTTGCAGAGCTGAATACCCACTGTGGAGACGATTTAGTGACAGAGGTGAGTACTCTCTGGGGAGACGAGTGGTTGCAGAGGTGAATACTCTCTGTGGAGACGAGTGGTTGCAGAGGTGAATACTCACTGTGGAGAGGATTTAGTGACAGAGGTGAGTACTCTCTGGGGAGACGAGTGGTTGCAGAGGTGAATGCTCTCTGGGGAGACGAGTAGTGGCAGAGGTAAATACTCTCTGTGGAGACGAATGGTTGCAGAGGTGAATACTCTCTGTGGAGACGCTTAAGTGTTAGGTGTGAATACTCTCTGGGGAAACGAGTGGTGGCATAGGTAAATACTCTATGGGGAGACGAGTGGTGGCAGAGGTAAATACTCTCAGTGGAGACGGTTTATGACAGAGGTAAATTTCCTCTGCGGAGACGAATGGTTGCAAAGGAGTGTACTTTCTGTGGAGACACTTAAGTGTTAAATGTGAAAACTCGCTGGGGAAACGAGTGGTTGCAGAGGTGAGTACTCTCTGTGGAGACGATTTCGTGACAGAGGTGAATACTCACTGTGGAAACGATTTAGTGCCAGAGGTGAATACTCTCTGGGGAGACGAGTGGTTGCAGAGGTGAATACTCTCTGTGGAGACGATTAAGTGAAAGAGGTAAATACTCTCTGTGGAGACGAATGGTTGCAGAGTTGAATACTCTCTGTGGAGACGCTGAAGTGTTAGATGTGAATACTCTCTGGGGAGACGAGTGGTGGCAGAGGTTAATACTCTCAGTGGAGACGGTTTATGACAGGGGTAAATATTCTCTGGGCAGACGAATGGTTGCAAAACAGAGTACTCTCTGTGGAGACGCTTAAGTGTTAGAGGTGAATACTCGCTGGGGAGACGAGTTGTTGCAGAGGTGAATGCTCTCTGTGGAGACGATTTAGTGACAGAGGTGAATACTCTTTGGGGAGACGAGTGGTAGCAGAGCTAAATACTCTCTGTAGAGACGATTTATGGCAGAGGTAAATACTCTCTGGGTAGACGAATGGTTGCAGAGGTAAATACTCTCTGTGGAGACGATTAAGTGACAGAGGTTAATACTCTCTGGGGAGACGATTTATGACAGAGGTAAATACTCTCTTTGGAGACGAGTGGTTGCAGTGGTGAATGCTCTCTGTGGAGACGATTTAGTGAGAGAGGTGAATACTCTGTGGGGAAACGAGTAGTGGCAGAGGTAAATACTCTCTATGGCGACTAGTGCTTGCAGAGCTGAATACCCACTGTGGAGACGATTTAGTGACAGAGGTGAGTACTCTCTGGGGAGACGAGTGGTTGCAGAGGTGAATACTCTCTGTGGAGACGAGTGGTTGCAGAGGTGAATACTCACTGTGGAGAGGATTTAGTGACAGAGGTGAGTACTCTCTGGGGAGACGAGTGGTGGCAGAGGTAAATACTCTCTAGGGAGACGAGTGGTGGCAGAGGTTAATACTCTCAGTGGAGACGTTTTATGACAGCGGTAAATACTCTCTGGGGAAACAAATGGTTGCAGAGGTGAGTACTCTCTGCGGAGACGAGTGGTTGCAGAGGTGAATACTCTCTGCGGAGACGAGTGGTGGCAGAGGTAAATACTCTCTGGGGAGACGAGTGGTGGCAGTGGTAAATACTCTCAGTGGAGACGATTTATGACAGAGGTAAATACTCTCTGGGGAGACGAGTGGTGGCAGAGGTAAATACTCTCTGCCTAGACGGGTGGTTGCAGAGGTGAATACTCTCTGGGGAGACGAGTGGTGGCAGTGGTAAATACTCTCAGTGGAGACGATTTAGTGACAGAGGTGAATACTCTCTGGGGAGACGAGTGGTGGCAGAGGTAAATTTTGTCTGGGGAGACGAGTGGTGGCAGAGGTAAATACTCTCAGTGGAGACGATTTATGACAGAGGTAAATACTCACTGGGGAGACGAGTGGTGGCAGAGGTGAATACTCTCTGTGGAGACGATTAAGTGAAAGAGGTGAATACTCTCTGGGGAAAAGAGTGGTGGCAGAGGTGAATACTCCCTGGGGAGACGATTTAGTGACAGAGGTGAATACTCTCTGGGGAGACGAGTGGTGGCAGAGGTAAATATTCTCAGGGGAGACGAGTGGTGGCAGACGTGAATACTCTCTAGGGAGACGAGTGGTGGCAGAGGTAAATACTCTCTGGGGAGACGAGTGGTGGCAGTGGTAAATACTCTCAGTGGATAATATTTATGACAGAGGAAAATACTCACTGGGGAGACGAGTGGTGGCAGAGGTGAATACTCTCTGTGGAGACGATTAAGTGAAAGAGGTGAATACTCTCTGGGGAAAAGAGTGGTGGCAGAGGTGAATACTCCCTGTGGAGACGATTTAGTGACAGAGGTGAATACTCTCTGGGGAGACGAGTGGTGGCAGAGGTAAATATTCTCTGGGGAGACGAGGGGTGGCAGAGGTAAATACTCTCAGTGGAAAGGATTTATGACAGAGGTAAATACTCTCTGGGGAGACGAATGGTTGCAGAGGTGAGTACTCTCTGTGGAGACGCTTAAGTGTTAGAGGTCAATACTCGCTGTGGAGACGAGTGGTTGCAGAGGTGAATACTCACTGTGGAGACGATTTAGTGACAGAGGTGAATACTCTCTGGGGAGACGAGTGGTTGCAGGGGTGAATGCTCTCTGTGGAGACGATTTAGTGACAGAGGTGAATACTCTCTGGGGAAACGAGTAGTGGCAGAGGTAAATACTCTCTATGGAGACGAATGGTTGCAAAGGTGAATACTCTCTGTGGAGACGCTTAAGTGTTAGATGTGAATACTCTCTGGGGAGACGAGTGGTGGCAGAGGTAAATACTCTCTGGGGAGACGATTTAGTGACAGAGGTGAATACTCTCTGGGGAAACGAGTAGTGGCAGAGGTAAATACTCTCTGTGGAGACGAATGGTTGCAAAGGTGAATACTCTCTGTGGAGACGCTTAAGTGTTAGATGTGAATACTCTCTGGGGAGACGAGTGGTGGCAGAGGTAAATACTCTCTGGGGAGACGAGTGGTTGCAGAGGTGAATACTCACTGTGGAGACGATTTAGTGACAGAGGTGAATACTCTCTGGGGAGACGAATGGTTGCAGAGGTAAATACTCTCTGTGGAGACGATTAAGTGACAGAGGTGAATACTCTCAGTAGGGACGAGTGGTGGCAGACGTAAATACTCTCTGGGGAGACGATTTATGACAGAAGTAAATATTCTCTGTGGAGACGAGTGGTTGCAGAGGTGAATATTTTCTGGGGAGACGAGTGGTTGCAGAGGTGAATGCTCTCTGTGGAGACGATTTAGTGACAGAGGTGAATACTCTTTGGGGAGACGAGTGGTAGCAGAGCTAAATACTCTCTGTAGAGACGATTTATGGCAGAGGTAAATACTCTCTAGAGAGACGAATGGTTGCAGAGGTAAATACTCTCTGTGGAGACGATTAAGTGACAGAGGTTAATACTCTCTGGGGAGACGATTTATGACAGAGGTAAATACTCTCTTTGGAGACGAGTGGTTGCAGTGGTGAATACTCTCTGGGGAGACGAGTGGTTGCAGAGGTGAATGCTCTCTGTGGAGACGATTTAGTGAGAGAGGTGAATACTCCGTGGGGAGACGAGTGGTGGCAGAGGTAAATACTCTCTAGGGAGACGAGTGGTGGCAGAGGTTAATACTCTCAGTGGAGACGTTTTATGACAGCGGTAAATACTCTCTGGGGAAACAAATGGTTGCAGAGGTGAGTACTCTCTGTGGAGACGATTTCGTGACAGAGGTGAATACTCACTGTGGAAACGATTTAGTGCCAGAGGTGAATACTCTCTGGGGAGACGAGTGGTTGCAGAGGTGAATACTCTCTGTGGAGACGATTAAGTGAAAGAGGTAAATACTCTCTGTGGAGACGAATGGTTGCAGAGTTGAATACTCTCTGTTGAGACGCTGAAGTGTTAGATGTGAATACTCTCTGGGGAGACGAGTGGTGGCAGAGGTTAATACTCTCTGGGGAGACGAGTGGTGGCAGAGGAAAATACTCTCAGTGGAGACGGTTTATGATAGGGGTAAATATTCTCTGGGCAGACGAATGGTTGCAAAACAGAGTACTCTCTGTGGAGACGCTTAAGTGTTAGAGGTGAATACTCGCTGGGGAGACGAGTTGTTGCAGAGGTGAATGCTCTCTGTGGAGACGATTTAGTGACAGAGGTGAATACTCTTTGGGGAGACGAGTGGTAGCAGAGCTAAATACTCTCTGTAGAGACGATTTATGGCAGAGGTAAATACTCTCTGGGTAGACGAATGGTTGCAGAGGTAAATACTCTCTGTGGAGACGATTAAGTGACAGAGGTTAATACTCTCTGGGGAGACGATTTATGACAGAGGTAAATACTCTCTTTGGAGACGAGTGGTTGCAGTGGTGAATGCTCTCTGTGGAGACGATTTAGTGAGAGAGGTGAATACTCTGTGGGGAGACGAGTGGTGGCAGAGGTAAATACTCTCTAGGGAGACGAGTGGTGGCAGAGGTTAATACTCTCAGTGGAGACGTTTTATGACAGCGGTAAATACTCTCTGGGGAAACAAATGGTTGCAGAGGTGAGTACTCTCTGGGGAGATACTCTCAGTGGAGACGATTTAAAGACAGAGGTGAATACTCTCTGGGGAGACGAGTGGTGGCAGAGGTAAATTTTGTCTGGGGAGACGAGTGGTGGCAGAGGTAAATACTCTCAGTGGAGACGATTTATGACAGAGGTAAATACTCACTGGGGAGACGAGTGGTGGCAGAGGTAAATACTCTCTGGGGAGACGAGTGGTGGCAGTGGTAAATACTCTCAGTGGAGACGATTTATGACAGAGGTAAATACTCTCTGGGGAGACGAGTGGTGGCAGAGGTAAATACTCTCTGCCTAGACGGGTGGTTGCAGAGGTGAATACTCTCTGGGGAGACGAGTGGTGGCAGTGGTAAATACTCTCAGTGGAGACGATTTAAAGACAGAGGTGAATACTCTCTGGGGAGACGAGTGGTGGCAGAGGTAAATTTTGTCTGGGGAGACGAGTGGTGGCAGAGGTAAATACTCTCAGTGGAGACGATTTATGACAGAGGTAAATACTCACTGGGGAGACGAGTGGTGGCAGAGGTGAATACTCTCTGTGGAGACGATTAAGTGAAAGAGGTGAATACTCTCTGGGGAAAAGAGTGGTGGCAGAGGTGAATACTCCCTGTGGAGACGATTTAGTGACAGAGGTGAATACTCTCTGGGGAGACGAGTGGTGGCAGAGGTAAATATTCTCAGGGGAGACGAGTGGTGGCAGAGGTGAATACTCTCTAGGGAGACGAGTGGTGGCAGAGGTAAATACTCTCTGGGGAGACGAGTGGTGGCAGTGGTAAATACTCTCAGTGGATAATATTTATGACAGAGGAAAATACTCACTGGGGAGACGAGTGGTGCAGAGGTGAATACTCTCTGTGGAGACGATTAAGTGAAAGAGGTGAATACTCTCTGGGGAAAAGAGTGGTGGCAGAGGTGAATACTCCCTGTGGAGACGATTTAGTGACAGAGGTGAATACTCTCTGGGGAGACGAGTGGTGGCAGAGGTAAATATTCTCTGGGGAGACGAGGGGTGGCAGAGGTAAATACTCTCAGTGGAAAGGATTTATGACAGAGGTAAATACTCTCTGGGGAGACGAATGGTTGCAGAGGTGAGTACTCTCTGTGGAGACGCTTAAGTGTTAGAGGTCAATACTCGCTGTGGAGACGAGTGGTTGCAGAGGTGAATACTCACTGTGGAGACGATTTAGTGACAGAGGTGAATACTCTCTGGGGAGACGAGTGGTTGCAGGGGTGAATGCTCTCTGTGGAGACGATTTAGTGACAGAGGTGAATACTCTCTGGGGAAACGAGTAGTGGCAGAGGTAAATACTCTCTATGGAGACGAATGGTTGCAAAGGTGAATACTCTCTGTGGAGACGCTTAAGTGTTAGATGTGAATACTCTCTGGGGAGACGAGTGGTGGCAGAGGTAAATACTCTCTGGGGAGACGATTTAGTGACAGAGGTGAATACTCTCTGGGGAAACGAGTAGTGGCAGAGGTAAATACTCTCTGTGGAGACGAATGGTTGCAAAGGTGAATACTCTCTGTGGAGACGCTTAAGTGTTAGATGTGAATACTCTCTGGGGAGACGAGTGGTGGCAGAGGTAAATACTCTCTGGGGAGACGAGTGGTTGCAGAGGTGAATACTCACTGTGGAGACGATTTAGTGGCAGAGGTGAATACTCTCTGGGGAGACGAATGGTTGCAGAGGTAAATACTCTCTGTAGAGGTGAATACTCTCAGTAGGGACGAGTGGTGGCAGACGTAAATACTCTCTGGGGAGACGATTTATGACAAAAGTAAATATTCTCTGTGGAGACGAGTGGTTGCAGAGGTGAATATTTTCTGGGGAGACGAGTGGATGCAGAGGTGAATGCTCTCTGTGGAGACGATTTAGTGACAGAGGTGAATACTCTTTGGGGAGACGAGTGGTAGCAGAGCTAAATACTCTCTGTAGAGACGATTTATGGCAGAGGTAAATACTCTCTAGAGAGACGAATGGTTGCAGAGGTAAATACTCTCTGTGGAGACGATTAAGTGACAGAGGTTAATACTCTCTGGGGAGACGATTTATGACAGAGGTAAATACTCTCTTTGGAGACGAGTGGTTGCAGTGGTGAATACTCTCTGGGGAGACGAGTGGTTGCAGAGGTGAATGCTCTCTGTGGAGACGATTTAGTGAGAGAGGTGAATACTCCGTGGGGAGACGAGTGGTGGCAGAGGTAAATACTCTCTAGGGAGACGAGTGGTGGCAGAGGTTAATACTCTCAGTGGAGATGTTTTATGACAGCGGTAAATACTCTCTGGGGAAACAAATTGTTGCAGAGGTGAGTAGTCTCTGCGGAGACTAGTGGTTGCAGAGGTGAATACTCTCTGCGGAGACGAGTGGTGGCAGAGGTAAATACTCTCTGGGGAGACGAGTGGTGGCAGAGGTAAATACTCTCTGTGGAGACGATTTATGACAGAGGAAAATACTCTCTGTGGAGACAAATGGTTGCAGAGGTGAATACTCTCTGCGTAGACGAGTAGTTGCAGAGGTGAATACTCTCTGGGGAAAAGAGTGGTGGCAGAGGTGAATACTCCCTGTGGAGACGATTTAGTGACAGAGGTGAATACTCTCTGGGGAGACGAGTGGTGGCAGAGGTAAATATTCTCTGGGGAGACGAGTGGTTGCAGAGGTGAATACTCACTGTGGAGACGATTTAGTGACAGAGGTGAATACTCTCTGGGGAGACGAATGGTTGCAGAGGTAAATACTCTCTGTGGAGACGATTAAGTGACAGAGGTGAATACTCTCAGTAGGGACGAGTGGTGGCAGACGTAAATACTCTCTGGGGAGACGATTTATGACAGAAGTAAATATTCTCTGTGGAGACGAGTGGTTGCAGAGGTGAATATTTTCTGGGGAGACGAGTGGTTGCAGAGGTGAATGCTCTCTGTGGAGACGATTTAGTGACAGAGGTGAATAGTCTTTGGGGAGACGAGTGGTAGCAGAGCTAAATACTCTCTGTAGAGACGATTTATGGCAGAGGTAAATACTCTCTAGAGAGACGAATGGTTGCAGAGGTAAATACTCTCTGTGGAGACGATTAAGTGACAGAGGTTAATACTCTCTGGGGAGACGATTTATGACAGAGGTAAATACTCTCTTTGGAGACGAGTGGTTGCAGTGGTGAATACTCTCTGGGGAGACGAGTGGTTGCAGAGGTGAATGCTCTCTGTGGAGACGATTTAGTGAGAGAGGTGAATACTCCGTGGGGAGACGAGTGGTGGCAGACGTAAATACTCTCTAGGGAGACGAGTGGTGGCAGAGGTTAATACTCTCAGTGGAGACGTTTTATGACAGCGGTAAATACTCTCTGGGGAAACAAATGGTTGCAGAGGTGAGTACTCTCTGTGGAGACGATTTCGTGACAGAGGTGAATACTCACTGTGGAAACGATTTAGTGCCAGAGGTGAATACTCTCTGGGGAGACGAGTGGTTGCAGAGGTGAATACTCTCTGTGGAGACGATTAAGTGAAAGAGGTAAATACTCTCTGTGGAGACGAATGGTTGCAGAGTTGAATACTCTCTGTTGAGACGCTGAAGTGTTAGATGTGAATACTCTCTGGGGAGACGAGTGGTGGCAGAGGTTAATACTCTCTGGGGAGACGAGTGGTGGCAGAGGAAAATACTCTCAGTGGAGACGGTTTATGACAGGGGTAAATATTCTCTGGGCAGACGAATGGTTGCAAAACAGAGTACTCTCTGTGGAGACGCTTAAGTGTTAGAGGTGAATACTCGCTGGGGAGACGAGTTGTTGCAGAGGTGAATGCTCTCTGTGGAGACGATTTAGTGACAGAGGTGAATACTCTTTGGGGAGACGAGTGGTAGCAGAGCTAAATACTCTCTGTAGAGACGATTTATGGCAGAGGTAAATACTCTCTGGGTAGACGAATGGTTGCAGAGGTAAATACTCTCTGTGGAGACGATTAAGTGACAGAGGTTAATACTCTCTGGGGAGACGATTTATGACAGAGGTAAATACTCTCTTTGGAGACGAGTGGTTGCAGTGGTGAATGCTCTCTGTGGAGACGATTTAGTGAGAGAGGTGAATACTCTGTGGGGAGACGAGTGGTGGCAGAGGTAAATACTCTCTAGGGAGACGAGTGGTGGCAGAGGTTAATACTCTCAGTGGAGACGTTTTATGACAGCGGTAAATACTCTCTGGGGAAACAAATGGTTGCAGAGGTGAGTACTCTCTGGGGAGACGAGTGGTGGCAGTGGTAAATACTCTCAGTGGAGACGATTTAAAGACAGAGGTGAATACTCTCTGGGGAGACGAGTGGTGGCAGAGGTAAATTTTGTCTGGGGAGACGAGTGGTGGCAGAGGTAAATACTCTCAGTGGAGACGATTTATGACAGAGGTAAATACTCACTGGGGAGACGAGTGGTGGCAGAGGTAAATACTCTCTGGGGAGACGAGTGGTGGCAGTGGTAAATACTCTCAGTGGAGACGATTTATGACAGAGGTAAATACTCTCTGGGGAGACGAGTGGTGGCAGAGGTGAATACTCTCTGCCTAGACGGGTGGTTGCAGAGGTGAATACTCTCTGGGGAGACGAGTGGTGGCAGTGGTAAATACTCTCAGTGGAGACGATTTAAAGACAGAGGTGAATACTCTCTGGGGAGACGAGTGGTGGCAGAGGTAAATTTTGTCTGGGGAGACGAGTGGTGGCAGAGGTAAATACTCTCAGTGGAGACGATTTATGACAGAGGTAAATACTCACTGGGGAGACGAGTGGTGGCAGAGGTGAATACTCTCTGTGGAGACGATTAAGTGAAAGAGGTGAATACTCTCTGGGGAAAAGAGTGGTGGCAGAGGTGAATACTCCCTGTGGAGACGATTTAGTGACAGAGGTGAATACTCTCTGGGGAGACGAGTGGTGGCAGAGGTAAATATTCTCAGGGGAGACGAGTGGTGGCAGAGGTGAATACTCTCTAGGGAGACGAGTGGTGGTAGAGGTAAATACTCTCTGGGGAGACGAGTGGTGGCAGTGGTAAATACTCTCAGTGGATAATATTTATGACAGAGGAAAATACTCACTGGGGAGACGAGTGGTGGCAGAGGTGAATACTCTCTGTGGAGACGATTAAGTGAAAGAGGTGAATACTCTCTGGGGAAAAGAGTGGTGGCAGAGGTGAATACTCCCTGTGGAGACGATTTAGTGACAGAGGTGAATACTCTCTGGGGAGACGAGTGGTGGCAGAGGTAAATATTCTCTGGGGAGACGAGGGGTGGCAGAGGTAAATACTCTCAGTGGAAAGGATTTATGACAGAGGTAAATACTCTCTGGGGAGACGAATGGTTGCAGAGGTGAGTACTCTCTGTGGAGACGCTTAAGTGTTAGAGGTCAATACTCGCTGTGGAGACGAGTGGTTGCAGAGGTGAATACTCACTGTGGAGACGATTTAGTGACAGAGGTGAATACTCTCTGGGGAGACGAGTGGTTGCAGGGGTGAATGCTCTCTGTGGAGACGATTTAGTGACAGAGGTGAATACTCTCTGGGGAAACGAGTAGTGGCAGAGGTAAATACTCTCTATGGAGACGAATGGTTGCAAAGGTGAATACTCTCTGTGGAGACGCTTAAGTGTTAGATGTGAATACTCTCTGGGGAGACGAGTGGTGGCAGAGGTAAATACTCTCTGGGGAGACGATTTAGTGACAGAGGTGAATACTCTCTGGGGAAACGAGTAGTGGCAGAGGTAAATACTCTCTGTGGAGACGAATGGTTGCAAAGGTGAATACTCTCTGTGGAGACGCTTAAGTGTTAGATGTGAATACTCTCTGGGGAGACGAGTGGTGGCAGAGGTAAATACTCTCTGGGGAGACGAGTGGTTGCAGAGGTGAATACTCACTGTGGAGACGATTTAGTGGCAGAGGTGAATACTCTCTGGGGAGACGAATGGTTGCAGAGGTAAATACTCTCTGTGGAGACGATTAAGTGACAGAGGTGAATACTCTCAGTAGGGACGAGTGGTGGCAGACGTAAATACTCTCTGGGGAGACGATTTATGACAAAAGTAAATATTCTCTGTGGAGACGAGTGGTTGCAGAGGTGAATATTTTCTGGGGAGACGAGTGGATGCAGAGGTGAATGCTCTCTGTGGAGACGATTTAGTGACAGAGGTGAATACTCTTTGGGGAGACGAGTGGTAGCAGAGCTAAATACTCTCTGTAGAGACGATTTATGGCAGAGGTAAATACTCTCTAGAGAGACGAATGGTTGCAGAGGTAAATACTCTCTGTGGAGACGATTAAGTGACAGAGGTTAATACTCTCTGGGGAGACGATTTATGACAGAGGTAAATACTCTCTGGGGAGACGAGTGGTTGCAGTGGTGAATACTCTCTGGGGAGACGAGTGGTTGCAGAGGTGAATGCTCTCTGTGGAGACGATTTAGTGAGAGAGGTGAATACTCCGTGGGGAGACGAGTGGTGGCAGAGGTAAATACTCTCTAGGGAGACGAGTGGTGGCAGAGGTTAATACTCTCAGTGGAGATGTTTTATGACAGCGGTAAATACTCTCTGGGGAAACAAATTGTTGCAGAGGTGAGTAGTCTCTGCGGAGACTAGTGGTTGCAGAGGTGAATACTCTCTGCGGAGACGAGTGGTGGCAGAGGTAAATACTCTCTGGGGAGACGAGTGGTGGCAGAGGTAAATACTCTCTGTGGAGACGATTTATGACAGAGGAAAATACTCTCTGTGGAGACAAATGGTTGCAGAGGTGAATACTCTCTGCGTAGACGAGTAGTTGCAGAGGTGAATACTCTCTGGGGAAAAGAGTGGTGGCAGAGGTGAATACTCCCTGTGGAGACGATTTAGTGACAGAGGTGAATACTCTCTGGGGAGACGAGTGGTGGCAGAGGTAAATATTCTCTGGGGAGACGAGTGGTGGCAGAGGTAAATACTCTCAGTGGAGACGATTTATGACAGAGGTAAATACTCTCTGGGGAGACGAATGGTTGCAGAGGTGAGTACTCTCTGTGGAGACGCTTAAGTGTTAGAGGGGAATACTCGCTGGGGAGACGAGTGGTTGCAGAGGTGAATACTCACTGTGGAGACGATTTAGTGACAGAGGTGAATACTCTCTGGGGAGACGAGTGGTTGCAGGGGTGAATGCTCTCTGTGGAGACGATTTAGTGACAGAGGTGAATACTCTCTGGGGAAACGAGTGGTGGCAGAGGTAAATACTCTCTATGGAGACGAATGGTTGCAAAGGTGAATACTCTCTGTGGAGACGCTTAAGTGTTAGATGTGAATACTCTCTGTGGAGACGAGTGGTGGCAGAGGTAAATACTCTCTGGGGAGACGATTTAGTGACAGAGGTGAATACTCTCTGGGGAAACGAGTAGTGGCAGAGGTAAATACTCTCTGTGGAGACGAATGGTTGCACAGGTGAATACTCTCTGTGGAGACGCTTAAGTGTTAGATGTAAATACTCTCTGGGGAGACGAGTGGTGGCAGAGGTAAATACTCTCTGGGGAGACGAGTGGTTGCAGAGGTGAATAATCACTGTGGAGACGATTAAGTGACAGAGGTGAATACTCTCTGGGGAGACGAATGGTTGCAGAGGTAAATACTCTCTGTGGAGACGATTAAGTGACAGAGGTGAATACTCTCAGTGGGGACAAGTGGTGGCAGAGGTAAATACTCTCTGGGGAGACGATTAATGACAGAAGTAAATATTTTCTGTGGAGACGAGTGGTTGCAAAGGTGAATATTTTCTGGGGAGACGAGTGGTTGCAGAGGTGAATGCTCTCTGTGGAGACGATTTAGAGAGAGAGGTGAATACTCTGTGGGGAGACGAGTGGTGGCAGAGGTAAATACTCTTTAGGGAGACGAGTGGTGGCAGAGGTTAATACTCTCAGTGGAGACGATTTATGACAGGGGTAAATACTATCTCGGGAGACAAATGGTTGTAGAGGTGAGTACTCTCTGCGGAGACGAGTGGTTGCAGAGGTGAATACTCTCTGCGGAGACGAGTGGTGGCAGAGGTAAATACTCTCTGGGGAGACGAGTGGTGGCAGAGGTAAATACTCTCAGTGGAGACGATTTATGACAGAGGTAAATACTCTCTGGGGAGACGAGTGGTGGCAGAGGTACATACTCTCTGTGTAGACGATTTATGACAGAGGAAAATACTCTCTGGGGAGACGAGTGGTGGCAGAGGTGAATACTCTCTGTGGAGACGATTAAGTGAAAGAGGTGAATACTCTCTGGGGAGACGAGTGGTGGCAGAGGTGAATACTCCCTGTGGAGACGATTTAGTGACAGAGGTGAATACTCTCTGGGGAGACGAGTGGTGGCAGAGGTAAATACTCTCTGGGGAGACGATTGGTGCAGAGGTAAATACTCTCAGTGGCGACGATTTATGACAGAGGTAAATACTCTCTGGGGAGACGAATGGTTGCAGAGGTGAGTACTCTCTGTGGAGATGCTTAAGTGTTAGAGGTAAATACTCTCTGTGGAGACGAGTGGTTGCAGAGATGAATACCCACTGTGGAGACGTTTAAGTGACAGAGTTGAATACTCTCTGGGGAGACGAGTGGATGCAGAGGTGAATACTCTCTGTGGAGACGAGTGGTTGCAGACGTGAGTACTCACTGTGGAGACGATTTAGTGACAGAGGTAAATGCTCTCTGGGGAGACGAGTGGTTGCAGAGGTGAATGCTCTCTGTGGAGACGATTTAGTGACAGAGCTGAATACTCTCTGGGGAAACGAGTAGTGGCAGAGGTAAATACTTTCTGTGGAGACGAATGGTTGCAAAGGTGAATACTCTCTGTGGAGACGCTTAAGTGTTAGATGTGAATACTCTCTGGGGAGACGAGTGGTGGCAGAGGTAAATACTCTCTGGGGAGACGAGTGGTGGCAGAGGTGAATACTCTCAGTGGAGACGGTTTATTAGAGATTAATATTCTCTGGGGAGACGAATGGTTGCAAAGGAGAGTACTCTCTGTGGAGACGATTAAGTGAAAGAGGTAAATACTCTCTGTGGAGACGAATGGTTGCAGAGGTGAATACTCTCTGTTGAGACGCTGAAGTGTTAGATGTGAATACTCTCTGGGGAGACGAGTGGTGGCAGAGGTTAACACTCTCTGGAGAGACGTGTGGTGGCAGAGGAAAATACTCTCAGTGGAGACGGTTTATGACAGGGGTAAATATTCTCTGGGCAGACGAATGGTTGCAAAAGGGAGTACTCTCTGTGGAGACGCTTAAGTGTTAGAGGTGAATACTCGCTGGGGAGACGAGTGGTTGCAGAGGTGAATGCTCTCTGTGGAGACGATTTAGTGACAGAGGTGAATACTCTTTGGGGAGACGAGTGGTAGCAGAGCTAAATACTCTCTGTAGAGACGATTTATGACAGAGGTAAATACTCTCTGGGGAGACGAATGGTTGCAGAGGTAAATACTCTCTGTGGATACGATTAAGTGACAGAGGTGAATACTCTCAGGGGGGACGAGTGGTGGCAGAGTTAAATATTCTCTGGGGAGACGATTTATGACAGAGGTAAATACTCTCTTTGGAGACGAGTGGTTGCAGTGGTGAATACTCTCTGGGGAGACGAGTGGTTGCAGAGGTGAATGCTCTTTGTGGAGACGATTTAGTGAGAGAGGTGAATACTCCGTGGGGAGACGAGTGGTGGCAGAGGTAAATACTCTCTAGGGAGACGAGTGGTGGCAGAGGTTAATACTCTCAGTGGAGACGATTTATGACAGCGGTAAATACTCTCTGGGGAAACAAATGGTTGCAGAGGTGAGTACTCTCTGCGGACACAAGTGGTTGCGGAGGTGAATACTCTCTGGGGAGACGAGTGGTGGCAGAGGTAAATACTCTCTGGGGAGACGAGTGGTGGCAGTGGTAAATACTCTCAGTGGAGACGATTTATGACAGAGGTAAATACTCTCTGTGGAGACAAATGGTTGCAGAGGTGAGTACTCTCTGCGGAGACGAGTGGTTGCAGAGGTGAATACTCTCTGGGGAGACGAGTGGTGGCAGAGGTAAATACTCTCTGGGGAGACGAGTGGTGGCAGTGGTAAATACTCTCAGTGGATAATATTTATGACAGAGGTAAATACTCACTGGGGAGACGAGTGGTGGCAGAGGTGAATACTCTCTGTGGAGACGATTAAGTGAAAGAGGTGAATACTCTCTGGGGAAAAGAGTGGTGGCAGAGGTGAATACTCTCTGTGGAGACGATTTAGTGACAGAGGTGAATACTCTCTGGGGAGACGAGTGGTGGCAGAGGTAAATACTCTCTGGGGAGACGAGTGGTGGCAGAGGTAAATACTCTCAGTGGAGACGAGTGGTTGCAGAGGTGAATACTCTCAGTGGAGACGATTTATGACAGAGGTAAATACTCTCTGGGGAGACGAATGGTTGCAGAGGTGAGTACTCTCTGGAGACGCTTAAGTGTTAGAGGTGAATACTCGCTGGGGAGACGAGTGGTTGCAGAGGTGAGTACTCTCTGTGGAGACGATTTAGTGACAGAGGTGAATACTCTCTGGGGAGACGTGTGGTGGCAGAGGTGAATACCCACTGTGGAGACATTTAAGTGACAGAGGTGAATACTCTCTGGGGAGACGAATGGTAACAACGGAGACTACTCTCTGTGGAGACGATTAAGTGTTAGATGTGAATACTCTCTGGGGAGACGAGTGCTGGCAGAGGTTAATACTCTCTGGAGAGACGAGTGGTGGCAGAGGAAAATACTCTCAGTGGAGACGGTTTATGACAGGGGTAAATATTCTCTAGGCAGACGAATGGTTGCAAAAGAGAGTACTTCCTGTGGAGACGCTTAAGTGTTAGAGGTGAATACTCGCTGGGGAGACGAGTGGTTGCAGAGGTGAATGCTCTCAGTGGAGACGATTTAGTGACAGAGGTGAATACTCTCTGGGGAGACGAGTGGTTGCAGAGGTAAATACTCTCTGTGGAGACGATTTAGTGACAGAGGTGAATACTCTCAGGGGGGACGAGTGGTGGCAGAGTTAAATATTCTCTGGGGAGACGATTTATGACAGAGGTAAATACTCTCTTTGGAGACGAGTGGTTGCAGTGGTGAATACTCTCTGGGGAGACGAGTGGTTGCAGAGGTGAATGCTCTTTGTGGAGACGATTTAGTGAGAGAGGTGAATACTCCGTGGGGAGACGAGTGGTGGCAGAGGTAAATACTCTCTAGGGAGACGAGTGGTGGCAGAGGTTAATACTCTCAGTGGAGACGATTTATGACAGCGGTAAATACTCTCTGGGGAAACAAATGGTTGCAGAGGTGAGTACTCTCTGCGGACACAAGTGGTTGCGGAGGTGAATACTCTCTGGGGAGACGAGTGGTGGCAGAGGTAAATACTCTCTGGGGAGACGAGTGGTGGCAGTGGTAAATACTCTCAGTGGATAATATTTATGACAGAGGTAAATACTCACTGGGGAGACGAGTGGTGGCAGAGGTGAATACTCTCTGTGGAGACGATTAAGTGAAAGAGGTGAATACTCTCTGGGGAAAAGAGTGGTGGCAGAGGTGAATACTCCCTGTGGAGACGATTTAGTGACAGAGGTGAATACTCTCTGGGGAGACGAGTGGTGGCAGAGGTAAATACTCTCTGGGGAGACGAGTGGTGGCAGAGGTAAATACTCTCAGTGGAGACGAGTGGTTGCAGAGGTGAATACTCTCAGTGGAGACGATTTATGACAGAGGTAAATACTCTCTGGGGAGACGAATGGTTGCAGAGGTGAGTACTCTCTGTGGAGACGCTTAAGTGTTAGAGGTGAATACTCGCTGGGGAGACGAGTGGTTGCAGAGGTGAGTACTCTCTGTGGAGACGATTTAGTGACAGAGGTGAATACTCTCTGGGGAGACGAGTGGTGGCAGAGGTAAATACTCTCAGTGGAGACGATTTATGACAGAGGTAAATACTCTCTGGGGAGACGAATGGTTGCAGAGGTGAGTACTCTCTGTGGAGACGCTTAAGTGTTAGAGGTGAATACTCGCTGGGGAGACGAGTGGTTGCAGAGGTGAGTACTCTCTGTGGAGACGATTTAGTGACAGAGGTGAATACTCTCTGTGGAGACGAATGGTTGCAGAGGTGAATACTCTCTGTTGAGACGCTGAAGTGTTAGATGTGAATACTCTCTGGGGAGACGAGTGGTGGCAGAGGTTAATACTCTCTGGAGAGACGAGTGGTGGCAGAGGAAAATACTCTCTAGGGAGACGAGTGGTGGCAGAGGTTAATACTCTCAGTGGAGACGATTTATGATAGCGGTAAATACTCTCTGGGGAAACAAATGGTTGCAGAGGTGAGTACTCTCTGCGGAGACAAGTGGTTGCGGAAGTGAATACTCTCTGGGGAGACGAGTGGTGGCAGAGGTAAATACTCTCTGTGGCGACGAGTGGTTGCAGAGGTGAATACCCACTGTGGAGACATTTAAGTGACAGAGGTGAATACTCTCCGGGGAGACGAATGGTAACAAAGGAGAGTACTCTCTGTGGAGACGATTAAGTGAAAGAGGTAAATACTCTCTGTGGAGACGAATGGTTGCAGAGGTGAATACTCTCTGTTGAGACGCTGAAGTGTTAGATGTGAATACTCTCTGGGGAGACGAGTGGTGGCAGAGGTTAATACTCTCTGGAGAGACGAGTGGTGGCAGAGGAAAATACTCTCTAGGGAGACGAGTGGTGGCAGAGGTTAATACTCTCAGTGGAGACGATTTATGATAGCGGTAAATACTCTCTGGGGAAACAAATGGTTGCAGAGGTGAGTACTCTCTGCGGAGACAAGTGGTTGCGGAAGTGAATACTCTCTGGGGAGACGAGTTGTGGCAGAGGTAAATACTCTCTGGGGAGACGAGTGGTGGCAGTGGTAAATACTCTCAGTGGAGACGATTTATGACAGAGGTAAATACTCTCTGTGGAGACAAATGGTTGCAGAGGTGAGTACTCTCTGCGGAGACGAGTGGTTGCAGAGGTAAATACTCTCTAGGGAGACGAGTGGTGGCAGAGGTAAATACTCTCTGGGGAGACGAGTGGTGGCAGTGGTAAATACTCTCAGTGGATAATATTTATGACAGAGGTAAATACTCACTGGGGAGACGAGTGGTGGCAGAGGTGAATACTCTCTGTGGAGACGATTAAGTGAAAGAGGTGAATACTCTCTGGGGAAAAGAGTGGTGGCAGAGGTGAATACTCCCTGTGGAGACGATTTAGTGACAGAGGTGAATACTCTCTGGGGAGACGAGTGGTGGCAGAGGTAAATACTCTCTGGGGAGACGAGTGGTGGCAGAGGTAAATACTCTCAGTGGAGACGAGTGGTTGCAGAGGTGAATACTCTCAGTGGAGACGATTTATGTCAGAGGTAAATACTCTCTGGGGAGACGAATGGTTGCAGAGGTGAGTACTTTCTGTGGAGACGCTTAAGTGTTAGAGGTGCATACTCGCTGGGGAGACGAGTGGTTGCAGAGGTGAGTACTCTCTGTGGAGACGATTTAGTGACAGAGGTGAATACTCTCTGGGGAGACGAGTGGTGGCAGAGGTAAATAATCTCTGTGGCGACGAGTGGTTGCAGAGGTGAATACCCACTGTTTAGACATTTAAGTGACAGAGGTGAATACTCTCTGGGGAGACGAATGGTAACAACGGAGACTACTCTCTGTGGAGACGATTAAGTGTTAGATGTGAATACTCTCTGGGGAGACGAGTGGTGGCAGAGGTTAATACTCTCTGGAGAGACGAGTGGTGGCAGAGGAAAATACTCTCAGTGGAGACGGTTTATGACAGGGGTAAATATTCTCTAGGCAGACGAATGGTTGCAAAAGAGAGTACTTCCTGTGGAGACGCTTAAGTGTTAGAGGTGAATACTCGCTGGGGAGACGAGTGGTTGCAGAGGTGAATGCTCTCTGTGGAGACGATTTAGTGACAGAGGTGAATACTCTCTGGGGAGACGAGTGGTTGCAGAGGTAAATACTCTATGTGGAGACGATTTAGTGACAGAGGTGAATACTCTCAGGGGGGACGAGTGGTGGCAGAGTTAAATATTCTCTGGGGAGACGATTTATGACAGAGGTAAATACTCTCTTTGGAGACGAGTGGTTGCAGTGGTGAATACTCTCTGGGGAGACGAGTGGTTGCAGAGGTGAATGCTCTTTGTGGAGACGATTTAGTGAGAGAGGTGAATACTCCGTGGGGAGACGAGTGGTGGCAGAGGTAAATACTCTCTAGGGAGACGAGTGGTGGCAGAGGTTAATACTCTCAGTGGAGACGATTTATGACAGCGGTAAATACTCTCTGGGGAAACAAATGGTTGCAGAGGTGAGTACTCTCTGCGGAGACAAGTGGTTGCGGAGGTGAATACTCTCTGGGGAGACGAGTGGTGGCAGAGGTAAATACTCTCTGGGGAGACGAGTGGTGGCAGTGGTAAATACTCTCAGTGGAGACGATTTATGACAGAGGTAAATACTCTCTGTGGAGACAAATGGTTGCAGAGGTGAGTACTCTCTGCGGAGACGAGTGGTTGCAGAGGTGAATACTCTCTGGGGAGACGAGTGGTGGCAGAGGTAAATACTCTCTGGGGAGACGAGTGGTGGCAGTGGTAAATACTCTCAGTGGATAATATTTATGACAGAGGTAAATACTCACTGGGGAGACGAGTGGTGGCAGAGGTGAATACTCTCTGTGGAGACGATTAAGTGAAAGAGGTGAATACTCTCTGGGGAAAAGAGTGGTGGCAGAGGTGAATACTCCCTGTGGAGACGATTTAGTGACAGAGGTGAATACTCTCTGGGGTAAATACTCTCTGGGGAGACGAGTGGTGGCAGAGGTAAATACTCTCAGTGGAGACGATTTATGACAGAGGTAAATACTCTCTGGGGAGACGAATGGTTGCAGAGGTAAATACTCTCTGTGGAGACGATTAAGTGACAGAGGTGAATACTCTCAGGGGGGACGAGTGGTGGCAGAGTTAAATACTCTCTGGGGAGACAATTTATGACAGAGGTAAATACTCTCTTTGGAGACGAGTGGTTGCAGTGGTGAATACTCTCTGGGGAGACGAGTAGTTGCAGAGGTGAATGCTCTCTGTGGAGACAATTTAGTGAGAGAGGAGAATACTCTGTGGGGAGACGAATGGTGGCAGAGGTTAATACTCTAAGTGGAGACGATTTATGACAGCGGTAAACACTCTCTGGGGAGACAAATGGTTGCAGATGTGAGTACTCTCTGCGGAGACGAGTGGTTGCAGAGGTAAATACTCTCTGGGGAGACGAGTAGTGGCAGAGGTAAATACTCTCTGGGGAGACGAGTGGTGGCAGTGGTAAATACTCTCAGACGAGTGGTGGCAGAGGTAAATACTCTCTGGGGAGACGAGTGGTGGCAGAGGTAAATACTCTCAGTGGAGACGATTTATGACAGAGGTAAATACTCTCTGGGGAGACGAATGGTTGCAGAGGTGAGTACTCTCTGTGGAGACGCTTAAGTGTTAGAGGTGAATACTCGCTGGGGAGACGAGTGGTTGCAGAGGTGAGTACTCTCTGTGGAGACGATTTAGTGACAGAGGTGAATACTCTCTGTGGAGACGAATGGTTGCAGAGGTGAATACTCTCTGTTGAGACGCTGAAGTGTTAGATGTGAATACTCTCTGGGGAGACGAGTGGTGGCAGAGGTTAATACTCTCTGGAGAGACGAGTGGTGGCAGAGGAAAATACTCTCTAGGGAGACGAGTGGTGGCAGAGGTTAATACTCTCAGTGGAGACGATTTATGATAGCGGTAAATACTCTCTGGGGAAACAAATGGTTGCAGAGGTGAGTACTCTCTGCGGAGACAAGTGGTTGCGGAAGTGAATACTCTCTGGGGAGACGAGTGGTGGCAGAGGTAAATACTCTCTGTGGCGACGAGTGGTTGCAGAGGTGAATACCCACTGTAGAGACATTTAAGTGACAGAGGTGAATACTCTCCGGGGAGACGAATGGTAACAAAGGAGAGTACTCTCTGTGGAGACGATTAAGTGAAAGAGGTAAATACTCTCTGTGGAGACGAATGGTTGCAGAGGTGAATACTCTCTGTTGAGACGCTGAAGTGTTAGATGTGAATACTCTCTGGGGAGACGAGTGGTGGCAGAGGTTAATACTCTCTGGAGAGACGAGTGGTGGCAGAGGAAAATACTCTCTAGGGAGACGAGTGGTGGCAGAGGTTAATACTCTCAGTGGAGACGATTTATGATAGCGGTAAATACTCTCTGGGGAAACAAATGGTTGCAGAGGTGAGTACTCTCTGCGGAGACAAGTGGTTGCGGAAGTGAATACTCTCTGGGGAGACGAGTGGTGGCAGAGGTAAATACTCTCTGGGGAGACGAGTGGTGGCAGTGGTAAATACTCTCAGTGGAGACGATTTATGACAGAGGTAAATACTCTCTGTGGAGACAAATGGTTGCAGAGGTGAGTACTCTCTGCGGAGACGAGTGGTTGCAGAGGTAAATACTCTCTAGGGAGACGAGTGGTGGCAGAGGTAAATACTCTCTGGGGAGACGAGTGGTGGCAGTGGTAAATACTCTCAGTGGATAATATTTATGACAGAGGTAAATACTCACTGGGGAGACGAGTGGTGGCAGAGGTGAATACTCTCTGTGGAGACGATTAAGTGAAAGAGGTGAATACTCTCTGGGGAAAAGAGTGGTGGCAGAGGTGAATACTCCCTGTGGAGACGATTTAGTGACAGAGGTGAATACTCTCTGGGGAGACGAGTGGTGGCAGAGGTAAATACTCTCTGGGGAGACGAGTGGTGGCAGAGGTAAATACTCTCAGTGGAGACGAGTGGTTGCAGAGGTGAATACTCTCAGTGGAGACGATTTATGTCAGAGGTAAATACTCTCTGGGGAGACGAATGGTTGCAGAGGTGAGTACTTTCTGTGGAGACGCTTAAGTGTTAGAGGTGCATACTCGCTGGGGAGACGAGTGGTTGCAGAGGTGAGTACTCTCTGTGGAGACGATTTAGTGACAGAGGTGAATACTCTCTGGGGAGACGAGTGGTGGCAGAGGTAAATAATCTCTGTGGCGACGAGTGGTTGCAGAGGTGAATACCCACTGTGGAGACATTTAAGTGACAGAGGTGAATACTCTCTGGGGAGACGAATGGTTACAACGGAGAGTACTCTCTGTGGAGACGATTAAGTGTTAGATGTGAATACTCTCTGGGGAGACGAGTGGTGGCAGAGGTTAATACTCTCTGGAGAGACGAGTGGTGGCAGAGGAAAATACTCTCAGTGGAGACGGTTTATGACAGGGGTAAATATTCTCTGGGCAGACGAATGGTTGCAAAAGAGAGTACTCTCTGTGGAGACGCTTAAGTGTTAGAGGTGAATACTCGCTGGGGAGACGAGTGGTTGCAGAGGTGAATGCTCTCTGTGGAGACGATTTAGTGACAGAGGTGAATACTCTTTGGGAGACGAGTGGTAGCAGAGCTAAATACTCTCTGTAGAGACTATTTATGACAGAGGTAGATACTTTCTGGGGAGACGAATGGTTGCAGAGGTAAATACTCTCTGTGGAGACGATTAAGTGACAGAGGTGAATACTCTCAGGGGGGACGAATGGTGGCAGAGTTAAATACTCTCTGGGGAGACAATTTATGACAGAGGTAAATACTCTCTTTGGAGACGAGTGGTTGCAGTGGTGAATACTCTCTGGGGAGACGAGTAGTTGCAGAGGTGAATGCTCTCTGTGGAGACAATTTAGTGAGAGAGGTGAATACTCTGTGGGGAGACGAGTGGTGGCAGAGGTAAATACTCTCTAGGGAGACGAATGGTGGCAGAGGTTAACACTCTAAGTGGAGACGATTTATGACAGCGGTAAACACTCTCTGGGGAGACAAATGGTTGCAGAGGTGAGTACTCTCTGCGGAGACGAGTGGTTGCAGAGGTAAATACTCTCTGGGGAGACGAGTAGTGGCAGAGGTAAATACTCTCTGGGGAGACGAGTGGTGGCAGTGGTAAATACTCTCAGTGGAGACGATTTATGACAGAGGTAAATACTCTCTGGGGAGACGAGTGGTGGCAGAGGTAAATACTCTCTGTGGAGACGATTTATGACAGAGGAAAATACTCTCTGTGGAGACAAATGGTTGCAGAGGTGAGTACTCTCTGCGGAGACGAGTGGTTGCAGAGGTGAATACTCTCTGGGGAGACGAGTGGTGGCAGAGGTAAATACTCTCTGGGGAGACGAGTGGTGGCAGTGGTAAATACTCTCAGTAGATAATATTTATGACAGAGGTAAATACTCTCTGGGGAGACGAGTGGTGGCAGAGGTAAATACTCTCTGTGGAGACGATTTATGACAGAGGAAAATACTCTCTGTGGAGACAAATGGTTGCAGAGGTGAGTACTCTCTGCGGAGACGAGTGGTTGCAGAGGTGAATACTCTCTGGGGAGACGAGTGGTGGCAGAGGTAAATACTCTCTGGGGAGACGAGTGGTGGCAGAGGTAAATACTCTCTGTGGAGACGATTTATGACAGAGGAAAATACTCTCTGTGGAGACAAATGGTTGCAGAGGTGAGTACTCTCTGCGGAGACGAGTGGTTGCAGAGGTGAATACTCTCTGGGGAGACGAGTGGTGGCAGAGGTGAATACTCTCTGTGGAGACGATTAAGTGAAAGAGGTGAATACGCTCTGGGTAAAAGAGTGGTGGCAGAGGTGAATACTCCCTGTGGAGACGATTAAGTGAAAGAGGTGAATACGCTCTGGGTAAAAGAGTGGTGGCAGAGGTGAATACTCCCTGTGGAGACGATTTAGTGACAGAGGTGAATACTCTCTGGGGAGACGAGTGGTGGCAGAGGTAAATACTCTCTGGGGAGACGAATGGTTGCAGAGGTGAATACTCTCTGTGGAGACGAATGGTTGCAGAGGTGAATACTCTCTGTTGAGACGCTGAAGTGTTAGATGTGAATACTCTCTGGGGAGACGAGTGGTGGCAGAGGTTAATACTCTCTGGAGAGACGAGTGGTGGCAGAGGAAAATACTCTCTAGGGAGACGAGTGGTGGCAGAGGTTAATACTCTCAGTGGAGACGATTTATGATAGCGGTAAATACTCTCTGGGGAAACAAATGGTTGCAGAGGTGAGTACTCTCTGCGGAGACAAGTGGTTGCGGAAGTGAATACTCTCTGGGGAGACGAGTGGTGGCAGAGGTAAATACTCTCTGTGGCGACGAGTGGTTGCAGAGGTGAATACCCACTGTAGAGACATTTAAGTGACAGAGGTGAATACTCTCCGGGGAGACGAATGGTAACAAAGGAGAGTACTCTCTGTGGAGACGATTAAGTGAAAGAGGTAAATACTCTCTGTGGAGACGAATGGTTGCAGAGGTGAATACTCTCTGTTGAGACGCTGAAGTGTTAGATGTGAATACTCTCTGGGGAGACGAGTGGTGGCAGAGGTTAATACTCTCTGGAGAGACGAGTGGTGGCAGAGGAAAATACTCTCTAGGGAGACGAGTGGTGGCAGAGGTTAATACTCTCAGTGGAGACGATTTATGATAGCGGTAAATACTCTCTGGGGAAACAAATGGTTGCAGAGGTGAGTACTCTCTGCGGAGACAAGTGGTTGCGGAAGTGAATACTCTCTGGGGAGACGAGTGGTGGCAGAGGTAAATACTCTCTGGGGAGACGAGTGGTGGCAGTGGTAAATACTCTCAGTGGAGACGATTTATGACAGAGGTAAATACTCTCTGTGGAGACAAATGGTTGCAGAGGTGAGTACTCTCTGCGGAGACGAGTGGTTGCAGAGGTAAATACTCTCTAGGGAGACGAGTGGTGGCAGAGGTAAATACTCTCTGGGGAGACGAGTGGTGGCAGTGGTAAATACTCTCAGTGGATAATATTTATGACAGAGGTAAATACTCACTGGGGAGACGAGTGGTGGCAGAGGTGAATACTCTCTGTGGAGACGATTAAGTGAAAGAGGTGAATACTCTCTGGGGAAAAGAGTGGTGGCAGAGGTGAATACTCCCTGTGGAGACGATTTAGTGACAGAGGTGAATACTCTCTGGGGAGACGAGTGGTGGCAGAGGTAAATACTCTCTGGGGAGACGAGTGGTGGCAGAGGTAAATACTCTCAGTGGAGACGAGTGGTTGCAGAGGTGAATACTCTCAGTGGAGACGATTTATGTCAGAGGTAAATACTCTCTGGGGAGACGAATGGTTGCAGAGGTGAGTACTTTCTGTGGAGACGCTTAAGTGTTAGAGGTGCATACTCGCTGGGGAGACGAGTGGTTGCAGAGGTGAGTACTCTCTGTGGAGACGATTTAGTGACAGAGGTGAATACTCTCTGGGGAGACGAGTGGTGGCAGAGGTAAATAATCTCTGTGGCGACGAGTGGTTGCAGAGGTGAATACCCACTGTGGAGACATTTAAGTGACAGAGGTGAATACTCTCTGGGGAGACGAATGGTTACAACGGAGAGTACTCTCTGTGGAGACGATTAAGTGTTAGATGTGAATACTCTCTGGGGAGACGAGTGGTGGCAGAGGTTAATACTCTCTGGAGAGACGAGTGGTGGCAGAGGAAAATACTCTCAGTGGAGACGGTTTATGACAGGGGTAAATATTCTCTGGGCAGACGAATGGTTGCAAAAGAGAGTACTCTCTGTGGAGACGCTTAAGTGTTAGAGGTGAATACTCGCTGGGGAGACGAGTGGTTGCAGAGGTGAATGCTCTCTGTGGAGACGATTTAGTGACAGAGGTGAATACTCTTTGGGGAGACGAGTGGTAGCAGAGCTAAATACTCTCTGTAGAGACTATTTATGACAGAGGTAGATACTTTCTGGGGAGACGAATGGTTGCAGAGGTAAATACTCTCTGTGGAGACGATTAAGTGACAGAGGTGAATACTCTCAGGGGGGACGAATGGTGGCAGAGTTAAATACTCTCTGGGGAGACAATTTATGACAGAGGTAAATACTCTCTTTGGAGACGAGTGGTTGCAGTGGTGAATACTCTCTGGGGAGACGAGTAGTTGCAGAGGTGAATGCTCTCTGTGGAGACAATTTAGTGAGAGAGGTGAATACTCTGTGGGGAGACGAGTGGTGGCAGAGGTAAATACTCTCTAGGGAGACGAATGGTGGCAGAGGTTAACACTCTAAGTGGAGACGATTTATGACAGCGGTAAACACTCTCTGGGGAGACAAATGGTTGCAGAGGTGAGTACTCTCTGCGGAGACGAGTGGTTGCAGAGGTAAATACTCTCTGGGGAGACGAGTAGTGGCAGAGGTAAATACTCTCTGGGGAGACGAGTGGTGGCAGTGGTAAATACTCTCAGTGGAGACGATTTATGACAGAGGTAAATACTCTCTGGGGAGACGAGTGGTGGCAGAGGTAAATACTCTCTGTGGAGACGATTTATGACAGAGGAAAATACTCTCTGTGGAGACAAATGGTTGCAGAGGTGAGTACTCTCTGCGGAGACGAGTGGTTGCAGAGGTGAATACTCTCTGGGGAGACGAGTGGTGGCAGAGGTAAATACTCTCTGGGGAGACGAGTGGTGGCAGTGGTAAATACTCTCAGTAGATAATATTTATGACAGAGGTAAATACTCTCTGGGGAGACGAGTGGTGGCAGAGGTAAATACTCTCTGTGGAGACGATTTATGACAGAGGAAAATACTCTCTGTGGAGACAAATGGTTGCAGAGGTGAGTACTCTCTGCGGAGACGAGTGGTTGCAGAGGTGAATACTCTCTGGGGAGACGAGTGGTGGCAGAGGTAAATACTCTCTGGGGAGACGAGTGGTGGCAGAGGTAAATACTCTCTGTGGAGACGATTTATGACAGAGGAAAATACTCTCTGTGGAGACAAATGGTTGCAGAGGTGAGTACTCTCTGCGGAGACGAGTGGTTGCAGAGGTGAATACTCTCTGGGGAGACGAGTGGTGGCAGAGGTGAATACTCTCTGTGGAGACGATTAAGTGAAAGAGGTGAATACGCTCTGGGTAAAAGAGTGGTGGCAGAGGTGAATACTCCCTGTGGAGACGATTTAGTGACAGAGGTGAATACTCTCTGGGGAGACGAGTGGTGGCAGAGGTAAATACTCTCTGGGGAGACGAATGGTTGCAGAGGTGAGTACTCTCTGTGGAGACGCTTAAGTGTTAGAGGTGAATACTCGCTGGGGAGACGAGTGGTTGCAGAGGTGAGTACTCTCTGTGGAGACGATTTAGTGACAGAGGTGAATACTCTCTGGGGAGACGAGTGGTGGCAGAGGTAAATACTCTCTGTGGCGACGAGTGGTTGCAGAGGTGAATACCCACTGTGGAGACATTTAAGTGACAGAGGTGAATACTCTCTGGGGAGACGAATGGTAACAAAGGAGAGTACTCTCTGTGGAGACGATTAAGTGAAAGAGGTAAATACTCTCTGTGGAGACGAATGGTTGCAGAGGTGAATACTCTCTGTTGAGACGCTGAAGTGTTAGATGTGAATACTCTCTGGGGAGACGAGTGGTGGCAGAGGCTAATACTCTCTGGAGAGACGAGTGGTAGCAGAGCTAAATACTCTCTGTAGAGACTATTTATGACAGAGGTAGATACTTTCTGGGGAGACGAATGGTTGCAGAGGTAAATACTCTCTGTGGAGACGATTAAGTGACAGAGGTGAATACTCTCAGGGGGGACGAGTGGTGGCAGAGTTAAATACTCTCTGGGGAGACGATTTATGACAGAGGTAAATACTCTCTTTGGAGACGAGTGGTTGCAGTGGTGAATACTCTCCGGGGAGACGAGTAGTTGCAGAGGTGAATGCTCTCTGTGGAGACGATTTAGTGAGAGAGGTGAATACTCTGTGGGGAGACGAGTGGTGGCAGAGGTAAATACTCTCTAGGGAGACGAATGGTGGCAGAGGTTAATACTCTAAGTGGAGACGATTTATGACAGCGGTAAACACTCTCTGGGGAAACAAATGGGTGCAGAGGTGAGTACTCTCTGCGGAGACGAGTGGTTGCAGAGGTGAATACTCTCTGGGGAGACGAGTAGTGGCAGAGGTAAATACTCTCTGGGGAGACGAGTGGTGGCAGTGGTAAATACTCTCAGTGGAGACGATTTATGACAGAGGTAAATACTCTCTGGGGAGACGAGTGGTGGCAGAGGAAAATACTCTCTGTGGAGACGATTTATGACAGAGGAAAATACTCTCTGTGGAGACAAATGGTTGCAGAGGTGAGTACTCTCTGCGGAGACGAGTGGTTGCAGAGGTGAATACTCTCTGAGGAGACGAGTGGTGGCAGAGGTAAATACTCTCTGGGGAGACGAGTGGTGGCAGTGGTAAATACTCTCAGTGGAGACGATTTATGACAGAGGTAAATACTCTCTGGGGAGACGAGTGGTGGCAGAGGTGAATGCTCTCTGTGGAGACGATTAAGTGAAAGAGGTGAATACTCTCTGGGGAAAAGAGTGGTGGCAGAGGTGAATACTTCCTATGGAGACGATTTAGTGACAGAGGTGAATACTCTCTGGGGAGACGAGTGGTGGCAGAGGTAAATACTCTCTGGGGAGACAAGTGGTGGCAAAGGTAAATACTCTGAGTGGAGACGATTAATGACAGAGGTAAATACTCTCTGGGGAGACGAATGGTTGCAGAGGTGAGTACTCTCTGTGGAGACGCTTAAGTGTTAGAGGTGAATACTCGCTGGGTAGACGAGTGGTTGCAGAGGTGAGTACTCTCTGTGGAGACGATTTAGTGACAGAGGTGAATACTCTCTGGGGAGACGAGTGGTGGCAGAGGTAAATACTCTCAGTGGAGATGGTTTATTAGAGATTAATATTATCTGGGGAGACGAATGTTTGCAAAGGAGAGTACCCACTGTGGAGACGATTTAGTAACAGAGGTGAATACTCTCTGGGGAGACGAGTGGTTGCAGAGGTGAATACTCTCTGTGGAGACGAGTGGTGGCAGAGGTAAATACTCTCAGTGGAGACGGTTTATTAGAGATTAATATTCGCTGGGGAGACGAATGGTTTCAAAGGAGAGTACTCTCTGTGGAGACGCTTAAGTGTTAGATGTGAATACTCTCTGGGGAGACGAGTGGTGGCAGAGGTAAATACTCTCTGGGGAGACGAGTGGTGGCAGAGGTGAATACTCTCTGTGGAGACGATTTAGTGACCGAGGTGAATACTCTCTGGGGAGACGAGTCGTTGCAGAGGTGAAGGCTCTCTGTGGAGACGATTTAGTGACCGAGGTGAATACTCACTGTGGAAACGATTTAGTGACAGAGGTGAATACTCTCTGAGGAGACGAGTGGTTGCAGAGCTGAATGCTCTCTGTGGAGACGATTAAGTGACGGAGGTGAATACTCTCTGGGGAAACGAGTAGTGGCAGAGGTAAATACTTTCTGTGGAGACGAGTGTTTGCAGAGGTGAATACTTTCTGTGGAGACGTTTAAGTGTTAGATGTGAATACTCTCTGGGGAGACGAGTGGTAGCAGAGGTAAATATTCTCTGGGCAGACGAATGGTTGCAAAGAGAGTACTCTCTGTGGAGACGCTTAAGTGTTAGAGGTGAATACTCTCTGTGGAGACGATTAAGTGACAGAGCTGAATACTGTCTGGGGAGACGAGTGGTTGCCGAGGTGAATACTCTCTGTGGAGACGACTAGTTGCAGAGGTGAATACTCACTGTGGAGACGATTTAGTGACAGAGGTGAATACTCTCTGGTTAGACGAGTGGTTGCAGAGGTGAATGCTCTCTGTGGAGACGATTTAGTGACAGAGGTGAATACTCTCTGGGGAAACGAGTAGTGGCAGAGGTAAATACTCTCTGTGGAGACGAGTGGTTGCAGAGGTGAATACTCACTGTGGAGACGAGTAGTGGCAGAGGTAAATACTCTCTGTGGAGACGAGTGGTTGCAGAGGTGAATACTCACTGTGGAGACGATTTAGTGACAGAGGTGAATACTCTCTGGGGAGACGAGTGGTTGCAGAGGTGAATGCTCTCTGTGGAGACGATTTAGTGACAGAGGTGAATACTCTCTGGGGAAACGAGTAGTGGCAGAGGTAAATACTCTCTGTGGAGACGAGTGGTTGCAGAGGTGAATACTCACTGTGGAGACGAGTAGTTGCAGAGGTGAATACTCACTGTGGAGACGATTTAGTGACAGAGGTGAATACTCTCTGGTTAGACGAGTGTTTGCAGAGGTGAATGCTCTCTGTGGAGACGATTTAGTGACAGAGGTGAATACTCTCTGGGGAAAAGAGTAGTGGCAGAGGTAAATACTCTCTGTGGAGACGAATGGTTGCAGAGGTGAATACTCTCTGTGGAGACGCTTAAGTGTTAGAGGTGAATACTCTCTGTGGAGACGATTTAGTGACAGAGGTGAATACTCTCTGGGGAGACGAGTGGTTGCAGAGGTAACTACTCTCTGTGGAGACGAATGGTTGCAGAGGTGAATACTCTCTGTGGAGACGATTTAGTGACAGAGGTGAATACTCTCTGGGGAGACGAGTGGTGGCATAGGTGAGTACTCTCGGTGGAGACGATTTAGTGACAGAGGTGAATACTCTCTGGGGAGACGAGTAGTGGCAGAGGTAACTACTCTCTGTGGAGACGAATGGTTGCAGAGGTGAATACTCTCTGTGGAGACGCTTAAGTGTTAGATGTGAATATTCTCTGAGGAGACAAGTGGTGGCAGAGGTAAATACTCTCTGGGGAGACGAGTGGTGGCAGAGGTAAATACTCTCAGTGGAGACGGTTTATTAGAGATTAATATTCTCTGGGGAGACGAATGGTTGCAAAGGAGAGTACTCTCTGTGGAGACGCTTAAGTGTTAGATGTGAATACTAGCTGGCGAGACGAGTGGTTGCAGAGGTGAATGCTCTCTGTGAAGACGATTTAGTGACAGAGGTGAATACTCTCTGGGGAGACGAGTCGTTGCAGAGGTGAATGCTCTCTGTGGAGACGATTTAGTGACAGAGGTGAATACTCTCTGGGGAAACGAGTAGTGGCAGAGGTAAATACTCTCTGTGGAGACGAATGGTTGCAGAGGTGAATACTCTCAGTGGAGACGGTTTATTAGAGATTAATATTCTCTGGGGAGACGAATGGTTGCAAAGGAGAGTACTCTCTGTGGAGACGCTTAAGTGTTAGATGTGAATACTAGCTGGGGAGACGAGTGGTTGCAGAGGTGAATGCTCTCTGTGAGGACGATTTAGTGACAAAGGTGAATACTCTCTGGGGAGACGAGTCGTTGCAGACGTGAATGCTCTCTGTGGAGACGATTTAGTGACAGAGGTGAATACTCTCTGGGGAGACGAGTGGTGGCAGAGGTAAATACTCTCAGTGGAGACGGATCATTAGAGATTAATATTCTCTGGGGAGACGAATGGTTGCAAAGGAGAGTACTCTCTGTGGAGACGCTTAAGTGTTAGATGTGAATACTAGCTGGGGAGACGAGTGGTTGCAGAGGTGAATACTCTCTGTGAAGACGATTTAGTGACAGAGGTGAATACTCTTTGGGGAGACGAGTCGTTGCAGACGTGAATGCTCTCTGTGGAGACGATTTAGTGACAGAGGTGAATACTCTCTGGGGAGACGAGTCGTTGCAGACGTGAATGATCTCTGTGGAGACGATTTAGTGACAGAGGTGAATACTCGCTGGGCAGACGAGTGGTTGCGGAGGGGAATGCTCTCTGTGAAGACGATTTAGTGACAGAGGTGAATACTCTCTGGGGAGACGAGACGTTGCAGACGTGAATGCTCTCTGTGGAGACGAGTAGTTGCAGAGGTGAATACTCACTGTGGAGACGATTTAATGACAGAGGTGAATACTCTCTGGGGAAACGAGTAGTGGCAGAGGTGAATACTCACTGTGGAGACGATTTAGTGACAGAGGTGAATACTCTCTGGGGAGACGAGTGGTTGCCGAGGTGAATACTCTCTGTGGAGACGAGTAGTTGCAGAGGTGAATACTCACTGTGGAGACGATTTAATGACAGAGGTGAATACTCTCTAGGGAGACGAGTGGTTGCCGAGGTGAATACTCTCTGTGGAGACTAGTAGTTGCAGAGCTGAGAACTCACTGTGGAGACGATTTAGTGACAGAGGTGAATACTCACTGTGGAGACGATTTAGTGACAGAGGTGAATACTCTCTGGGGAAACGAGTAGTGGCAGAGGTAAATACTCTCTGTGGAGACGGGTGGTGGCAGAGGTGAATACTCACAGTGGAGACGATTTAGTGACAGAGGTGAATACTCTCAGGGGAGACAAGTGTTTGCAGAGGTGAATGCTCTCTGTGGAGACGAGTGGTTGCAGGGGTGAATACTCAATATGGAGACGATTTAGTGCCAGAGTTGAATACTCTCTGGGGAGACAAGTGTTTGCAGAGGTGAATGCTCTCTGTGGAGACGATTTAGTGACCGAGGTGACTACTCTCTGGGGAAACGAGTAGTGGCAGAGGTAAATACTCTCTGTGGAGACGAGTGGTTGCAGACGTGAATGCTCTCTGGGGAGACGATTTAGTGACAGAGGTGAATACTCTCTGGGGAGACAAGTGTTTGCAGAGGTGAATGCTCTCTGTGGAGACGAGTGGTTGCAGAGGTGAATACTCACTGTGGAGACGATTTAGTGACAGAGGTGAATACTCTCTGGGAAGACAAGTGTTTGCAGAGGTGAATGCTCTCTGCGGAGACGATTTAGTGACTGAGGTGACTATTCTCTGGGGAAACGAGTAGTGGCAGAGGTAAATACTCTCTGTGGAGACGAGTGGTTGCAGAGGTGAATGCTCTCTGTGGAGACGCTTAAGTGTTAGATGTGAATACTCGCTGGGAAGACGAGTGGTTGCAGAGGGGAATGCTCTCTGTGAAGACGATTTAGTGACAGAGGTGAATACTCTCTGGGGAGACGAGACGTTGCAGACGTGAATGCTCTCTGTGGAGACGAGTAGTTGCAGAGGTGAATACTCACTGTGGAGACGATTTAGTGACAGAGGTGAATACTCTCTGGGAAGACAAGTGTTTGCAGAGGTGAATGCTCTCTGCGGAGACGATTTAGTGACTGAGGTGACTATTCTCTGGGGAAACGAGTAGTGGCAGAGGTAAATACTCTCTGTGGCGACGAGTGGTTGCAGAGGTGAATACTCACTGTGGAGACGATTTAGTGACAGAGGTGAATACTCTCTGGGGAGACGAGTGGTGGCAGAGGTAAATACTCTCTGGGGAGACGAGTGGTGGCAGAGGTAAATACTCTCAGTGGAGACGGTTTATGACAGAGGTAAATATTCTCTAGGGAGATGAATGGTTGCAAAGGAGAGTACTCTCTGTGGAGACGCTTAAGTGTTAGAGGTGAGTACTCTCTGTGGAGACGATTTAGTGACAGAGGTGAATACTCTCTGGGGAGACGAGTGGTAGCAGAGGTGAATACTCTCTGTGGCGACGAGTGGTTGCAGAGGTGAATACTCACTGTGGAGACGATTTAGTGACAGAGGTGAATACTCTCTGGGAAGACGAGTGGTGGCAGAGGTAAATACTCTCTGGGGAGACGAGTGGTGGCAAAGGTAAATACTCTCAGTGGAGACGGTTTATGACAGAGGTAAATATTCTCTGGGGAGATGAATGGTTGCAAAGGAGAGTACTCTCTGTGGAGACGCTTAATAATAAGAGGTGAATACTCGCTGAGGAGACGAGCGGTTGCAGAGATGAGTACTCTCTGTGGAGACGATTTAGTGACAGAGGTGAATACTCTCTCGGGAGACGAGTGGTGGCAGAGGTAGATACTCTCAGTGGTGACGAGTGGTTGCAATGGTGAATACTCACTGTGGAGACGATTTAGTGACAGAGGTGAATACTATCTGGGGAGACGAGTGGTTGCAGAGGTGAATGCTCTCTGTGGAGACGATTTAGTGACAGAGGTGAATACCCTCTGGGGAGACGAGTAGTGGCAGAGGTGAATACTCTCTGTGGAGACGAGTGGTTGCAGAGGTGAATACTCTCTGTTGATACGCTGAAGTGTTAGATGTGAATACTCTCTGGGGAGACGAGTGGTGGCAGAGGAAAATACTCTCAGTGGAGACGGTTTATGACAGAGGTAAATATTTTCTGGGCAGACGAATGGTTGCAAAGGAGAGTACTCTCTGTGGAGACGCTTAAGTGTTAGAGGTGAGTACTCTCTGTGGAGACGATTTAGTGACAGAGGTGAATACTATCTGGGGAGACGAGTGGTTGCAGAGGTGAATGCTCTCTGTGGAGACGATTTAGTGACAGAGGTGAATACCCTCTGGGGAGACGAGTAGTGGCAGAGGTGAATACTCTCTGTGGAGACGAGTGGTTGCAGAGGCGAATACTCTCTGTTGATACGCTGAAGTGTTAGATGTGAATACTCTCTGGGGAGACGAGTGGTGGCAGAGGAAAATACTCTCAGTGGAGACGGTTTATGACAGAGGTAAATATTTTCTGGGCAGACGAATGGTTGCAAAGGAGAGTACTCTCTGTGGAGACGCTTAAGTGTTAGAGGTGAGTACTCTCTGTGGAGACGATTTAGTAACAGAGGTGAATACTCTCTGGGGAGACGAGTGGTAGCAGAAGTGAATACTCTCTGTGGCGACGAGTGGTTGCAGAGGTGAATACTCACTGTGGAGACGATTTAGTGACAGAGGTGAATACTCTCTGGGGAGACGAGTGTTTGCAGAGGTGAATGCTCTCTGTAGAGACGATTTAGTGACTGAGGTGAATACTCTCTGGGGAAACGAGTAGTCGCAGAGGTAAATACTCTCTGTGGAGACGAGCGGTTGCAGAGGTGAATACTCACTGTGGAGACGATTTAGTGACAGAGGTGAATACTCTCTGGGGAGACGAGTGTTTGCAGAGGTGAATGCTCTCTGTGGAGACGATTTAGTGACAGAGGTGAATACTCTCTGGGGAAACGAGTAGTGGCAGATGTAAATACTCTCTGTGGAGACGAATGGTTGCAGAGGTGAATACTCTCTGTGGAGACGCTTAAGTGTTAGATGTGAATACTCTCTGGGGAGACGAGTGGTGGCAGAGGTAAATACTCTCTGGGGAGACGAGTGGTAGCTGAGGTAAATACTCGCTGTGGAGACGATTAATGACAGAGGTAAATACTATCTGGGGAGACGAGTGGTGGCAGAGGTGAATACTCTCTGTGGCGACGAGTGGTTGCAGAGGTAAATACTCACTGTGGAGACGATTTAGTGACAGAGGTGAATACTCTCTGGGGAGACGAGTGGTGGCAGAGGTAAATACTCTCTGGGGAGACGAGTGGTGGCAGAGGTAAATACTCTCAGTGGAGACGGTTTATGACAGAGGTAAATATTCTCTGGGGAGATGAATGGTTGCAAAGCAGAGTACTCTCTGTCGAGACGCTTAAGTGTTAGAGGTGAGAACTCTCTGTGGAGACGATTTAGTGACAGTGGTGAATACTCTCTGGGGAGACGAGTGGTAGCAGAGGTGAATACTCTCTGTGGCGACGAGTGGTTGCAGAGGTGAGTACTCACTGTGGAGACGATTTAGTGACAGAGGTGAATACTCTCTGGTGAGACGAGTGGTTGCAGAGGTGAATGCTCTCTGTGGAGACGATTTAGTGACAGAGGTGAATACTCTCTGGGGAAACGAGTAGTGGCAGAGGTAAATACTCTCTGTGGAGACGAGTGGTTGCAGAGGTGAATACTCACTGTGGAGACGATTTAGTGACGGAGGTGAATACTCTCTGGGGAGACGAGTGGTGGCAGAGGTAAATACTCTCAGTGGAGACGAGTGGTTGCAATGGTGAATACTCACTGTGGAGACGATTTAGTGACAGAGGTGAATACTCTCTGGGGAGACGAGTGGTTGCAGAGGTGAATGCTCTCTGTGGAGACGATTTAGTGACAGAGGTGAATACTCTCTGGGGAGACGAGTAGTGGCAGAGGTAAATACTCTCTGTGGAGACGAGTGGTTGCAGAGGTGAATACTCACTGTGGAGACGCTTAAGTTTTAGATGTGAATACTCTCTGGGGAGACGAGTGGTGGCAGAGGTAAATACTCTCTGGGGAGACGAGTGGTGGCAGAGGTAAATACTCTCAGTGGAGACGGTTTATGACAGAGGTAAATATTCTCTGGGGAGATGAATGGTTGCAAAGGAGAGTACTCTCTGTGGAGACGCTTAATTGTTAGAGGTGAATACTCGCTGAGGAGACGAGCGGTTGCAGAGGTGAGTACTCTCTGTGGAGACGATTTAGTGACAGAGGTGAATACTCTCTGGGGAGACGAGTGGTGGCAGAGGTAAATACTCTCAGTGGAGACGAGTGGTTGCAGAGGTGAATACTCACTGTGGAGACGATCTAGTGACAGAGGTGAATTTTCTCTGGGGAGACGAGTGGTTGCAGAGGTGAATGCTCTCTGTGGAGACGATTTAGTGACAGAGGTCAATTCTCTCTGGGGAGACGAGTAGTGGCAGAGGTAACTACTCTCTGTGGAGACGAATGGTTGCAGAGGTGAATACTCTCTGTGGAGACGCTTAAGTGTTAGATGTGAATACTCTCTGGGGAGACGAGTGGTGGCAGAGGTAAATACTCTCTGGGGAGACGAGTGCTGGCAGAGGTAAATACGCTCAGTGGAGACGGTTTATTAGAGATTAATATTCTCTGGGAAGACGAATGGTTGCAAAGGAGAGTACTTTCTGTGGAGACGCTTAATTGTTAGAAGTGAATACTCGCTGAGGAGACGAGCGGTTGCAGAGGTGAGTACTCTCTTTGGAGACGATTTAGTGACAGAGGTGAATACTCTCTGGGGAGACAAGTGTTTGCAGAGGTGAATACTCTCTGTGGAGACGATTGAGTGACGGAGGTGAATACTCTCTGGGGAAACGAGTAGTGGCAGAGGTAAATACTCTCTGTGGAGACGAGTGGTTGCAGAGGTGAATACTCTCTGTTGAGATGCTGAAGTGTTAGATGTGAATACTTTCTGGGGAGACGAGTGGTGGCAGAGAAAAATACTCTCAGTGGAGACGGTTTATGACAGAGGTAAATATTCTCTGGGCAGACGAACGGTTGCAAAGGGAGTACTCTCTGTGGAGACGCTCAAGTGTTAGAGGTGAGTACTCTCTGGGGAGACGATTTAGTGACAGAGGTGAATACTCTCTGGGGAGACGAGTGGTAGCAGAGGTGAATACTCTCTGTGGCGACGAGTGGTTGCAGAGGTAAATACTCTCTGTGGAGACGAGTGGTTGCAGAGGTGAATACTCACTGTGGAGGCGATTTAGTGACAGAGGTGAATACTCTCTGGGGAGACGAGTGGTTGCAGAGGTGAATACTCTCTGTGGAGACGATTTAGTGACAGAGGTGAATACTCTCTGGGGAGACGAGTAGTGGCAGAGGTAACTTCTCTCTGTGGAGACGAATGGTTGCAGAGGTGAATACTCTCTGTGGAGACGCTTAAGTGTTAGATGTGAATACTCTCTGGGGAGACGAGTGGTGGCAGAGGTAAATACTCTCAGTGGAGACGAGTGGTTGCAGAGGTGAATACTCACTGTGGAGACGATTTAGTGACAGAGGTGAATACTCTCTGGGGAGACGAGTAGTGGCAGAGGTAACTGCTCTCTGTGGAGACGAATGGTTGCAGAGGTGAATACTCTCTGTGGAGACGCTTAAGTGTTAGATGTGAATACTCTCTGGGGAGGCGAGTGGTGGCAGAGGTAAATGCTCTCAGTGGAGACGGTTTATTAGAGATTAATATTCTCTGGGGAGACGAATGGTTGCAAAGGAGAGTACTCTCTGTGGAGACGCTTAAGTGTTAGATGTGAATACTCGCTGGGGAGACGAGTGGTTGCAGAGGTGAATGCTCTCTGTGAAGACGATTTAGTGACAGAGGTGAATACTCTCTGGGGAAACGAGTAGTGGCAGAGGTAAATACTCTCAGTGGAGACGAGTGGTTGCAGAGGTGAATACTCACTGTGGAGACGATTTAGTGACAGAGGTGAATACTCTCTGGTGAGACGAGTAGTGGCAGAGGCAACTACTCTCTGTGGAGACGAATGGTTGCAGAGGTGAATACTCTCTGTGGAGACGCTTAAGTGTTAGATGTGAATACTCTCTGGGGAGACGAGTGGTGGCAGAGGTAAATACTCTCTGGGGAGACGAGTGGTGGCAGAGGTAAATACGCTCAGTGGAGACGGTTTATTAGAGATTAATATTCTCTGGGAAGACTAATGGTTGCAAAGGAGAGTACTCTCTGTGGAGACGCCTAAGTGTTAGATGTGAATACTCTCTGGGGAGACGAGTGGTGGCATAGGCGAGTACTCTCGGTGGAGACGATTTAGTGACAGAGGTGAATACTCTCTGGGGAGACGAGTAGTGGCAGAGGTAACTACTCTCTGTGGAGACGCTTAAGTGTTAGATGTGAATACTCTCTGGGGAGACGAGTGGTGGCAGAGGTAAATACTCTCTGGGGAGACGAGTGGTGGCAGAGGTAAATACGCTCAGTGGAGACGGTTTATTAGAGATAAATATTCTCTGGGGAGACGAATGGTTGCAAAGGAGAGTACTCTCTGTGGAGACGCTTAATTGTTAGAGGTGAATACTCGCTGAGGAGACGAGCGGTTGCAGAGGTGAGTACTCTCTGTGGAGACGATTTAGTGACAGAGGTGAATACTCTCTGGGGAGACAAGTGTTTGCAGAGGTGAATACTCTCTCTGGAGACGATTAAGTGACGGAGGTGAATACTCTCTGGGGAAACGAGTAGTGGCAGAGGTAAATACTCTCTGAGGAGACGAGTGGTTGCAGAGGTGAATGCTCTCTGTGGAAACGATTAAGTGACGGAGGTGAATACTCTCTGGGGAAACGAGTAGTGGCAGAGGTAAATACTCTCAGTGGAGACGAGTGGTTGCAGAGGTGAATACTCACTGTGGAGACGATTTAGTGACAGAGGTGAATACTCTCTGGGGAGACGAGTGGTTGCAGAGGTGAATGCTCTCTGTGGAGACGATTTAGTGACAGAGGTGAATACTCTCTGGGGAGACGAGTAGTGGCAGAGGTAATTACTCTCTGTGGAGACGAATGGTTGCAGAGGTGAATACTCTTTGTGGAGACGCTTAAGTGTTAGATGTGAATACTCTCTGGGGAGACGAGTGGTGGCAGAGGTAAATACTCTCTGGGGAGGCGAGTGGTGGCAGAGGTAAATACTCTCAGTGGAGACGGTTTATTAGAGATTAATATTCTCTGGGAAGACGAATGGTTGCAAAGGAGAGTACTCTCTGTGGAGACGCTTAATTGTTAGAGGTGAATACTCGCTGAGGAGACGAGCGGTTGCAGAGGTGAGTACTCTCTGTGGAGACGATTTAGTGACAGAGGTGAATACTCTCTGGGGAGACAAGTGTTTGCAGAGGTGAATACTCTCTCTGGAGACGATTAAGTGACGGAGGTGAATACTCTCTGGGGAAACGAGTAGTGGCAGAGGTAAATACTCTCTGTGGAGACGAGTGGTTGCAGAGGTGAATACTCTCTGTTGAGACGCTGAAGTGTTAGATGTGAATACTCTCTGGGGAGACGAGTGGTGGCAGAGGAAAATACTCTCAGTGGAGACGGTTTATGACAGAGGTAAATATTCTCTGGGCAGACGAATGGTTGCAAAGGAGAGTACTCTCTGTGGAGACGCTTAAGTGTTAGAGGTGAGTACTCTCTGTATAGACGATTTAGTGACAGAGGTGAATACTCTCTGGGGAGACGAGTGGTAGCAGAGGTGAATACTCTCTGTGGCGACGATTAAGTGACGGAGGTGAATACTCTCTGGGGAAACGAGTAGTGGCAGAGGTAAATACTCTCTGTGGAGACGAGTGGTTGCAGAGGTGAATACTCTCTGTTGAGACGCGTGGTTGCAGAGGTGAATGCTCTCTGTGGAGACGATTTAGTGACAGAGGTGAATACTCTCTGGGGAAATGAGTGGTGGCAGAGGTAAATACTCTCTGTGGAGACGAGTGGTTGCAGAGGTGAATACTCACTGTGGAGGCGATTTAGTGACAGAGGTGAATACTCTCTGGGGAGACGAGTGGTTGCAGAGGTGAATACTCTCTGTGGAGACGATTTAGTGACAGAGGTGAATACTCTCTGGGGAGACGAGTAGTGGCAGAGGTAACTGCTCTCTGTGGAGACGAATGGTTGCAGAGGTGAATACTCTCTGTGGAGACGCTTAAGTGTTAGATGTGAATACTCTCTGGGGAGACGAGTGGTGGCAGAGGTAAATACTCTCGGTGGAGACGATTTGGTGACAGAGGTGAATACTCTCTGAGGAGACGAGTAGTGGCAGAGGTAACTACTCTCTGTGGAGACGAATGGTTGCAGAGGTGAATACTCTCTGTGGAGACGCTTAAGTGTTAGATGTGAATACTCTCTGGGGAGGCGAGTGGTGGCAGAGGTAAATGCTCTCAGTGGAGACGGTTTATTAGAGATTAATATTCTCTGGGGAGACGAATGGTTGCAAAGGAGAGTACTCTCTGTGGAGACGCTTAAGTGTTAGATGTGAATACTCGCTGGGGAGACGAGTGGTTGCAGAGGTGAATGCTCTCTGTGAAGACGATTTAGTGACAGAGGTGAATACTCTCTGGGGAGACGAGTCGTTGCAGAGGTGAATGCTCTCTGTGGAGACGGTTTAGTGACAGAGGTGAATACTCTCTGAAGAGACGAGTAGTGGCAGAGGTAACTACTCTCTGTGGAGACGAGTGGTTGCAGAGGTGAATACTCTCTGTGGAGACGCTCAAGTGTTAGATGTGAATACTCTCTGGGGAGACGAGTGGTGGCAGAGGTAAATACCCTCTGGGGAGACGAGTGGTGGCAGAGGTAAATACGCTCAGTGGAGACGGTTTATTAGAGATTAATATTCTCTGGGGAGACGAATGGTTGCAAAGGAGAGTACTCTCTGTGGAGACGCTTAAGTGTTAGATGTGAATACTCTCTGGGGAGACGAGTGGTGGCATAGGCGAGTACTCTCGGTGGAGACGATTTAGTGACAGAGGTGAATACTCTCTGGGGAGACGAGTAGTGGCAGAGGTAACTACTCTCTGTGGAGACGAATGGTTGCAGAGGTGAATACTCTCTGTGGAGACTCTTAAGTGTTAGATGTGAATACTCTCTGGGGAGACGAGTGGTGGCAGAGGTAAATACTCTCTGGGGAGAAGAGCGGTGGCAGAGGTAAATACGCTCAGTGGAGACGGTTTATTAGAGATTAATATTCTCTGGGGAGACGAATGGTTGCAAAGGAGAGTACTCTCTGTGGAGACGCTTAAGTGTTAGATGTGAATACTCGCTGGGGAGACGAGTGGTTGCAGAGGTGAATGCTCTCTGTGAAGACGATTTAGTGACAGAGGTGAATACTCTCTGGGAAGACGAGTCGTTGCAGAGGTGAATGCTCTCTGTGGAGACGGTTAAGTGACAGAGGTGAATACTCTGTGGGGAAACGAGTAGTGGCAGAGGTAAATACTCTCTGTGGAGACGAGTGGTTGCAATGGTGAATACTCACTGTGGAGACGATTTAGTGACAGAGGTGAATACTCTCTGAGGAGGCGAGTGGTTGCAGAGGTGAATGCGCTCTTTGGAGACGATTAAGTGACGGAGGTGAATACTTTCTGGGGAAACGAGAAGTGGCAGAGGTAAATACTCTCTGTGGAGACGAGTAGTTGCAGAGGTGAATACTCTCTGTTGAGACGCTGAAGTGTTAGATGTGAATACTCTCTGGGGAGACGAGTGGTGGCAGAGGAAAATATTCTTAGTGGAGACGGTTTATGACGGAGGTAAATATTCCCTGGGCAGACGAATGGTTGCAAAGGAGAGTACTCTCTCTGGAGACGCTTAAGTGTTAGAGGTCAGTACTCTCTGTGGAGACGATTTAGTGACAGAGGTGAATACTCTCTGGGGAGACGAGTGGTGGCAGAGGTGAATACTCTCTGTGGCGGCGAGTGGTTGCAGAGGTGAATACTCACTGTGGAGACGATTAAGTGACAGAGGTGAACACTCTCTGTGGAGACGATTTAGTGACAGAGGTGAATACTCTCTGGGGAAACGAGTAGTGGCAGAGGTAAATACTCTCTGTGGAGACGAGTGGTTGCAGAGGTGAATACTCACTGTGGAGAATATTTAGTGACAGAGGTGAATACTCTCTGGGGAGACGAGTGGTTGCCGAGGTGAATACTCTCTGAGGAGACGAGTAGTTGCAGAGGTGAATACTCACTGTGCAGACGATTTAGTGACAGAGGTGAATACTCTCTGGGGAGACGAGTGTTTGCAGAGGTGAATGCTCTCTGTGGAGACGATTTAGTGACAGAGGTGAATACTCTCTGGGGAAACGAGTAGTGGCAGAGGTAAATACTCTCTGTGGAGACGAATGGTTGCAGAGGTGAATACTCTCTGTGGAGACGCTTAAGTGTTAGATGTGAATAGTCTCTGGGGAGACGAGTGGTGGCAGAGGTAAATACTCTCTGGGGAGAAGAGTGGTGGCAGAGGTAAATACTCTCAGTGGAGACGGTTTATGACAGAGGTAAATATTCTCTGGGGAGATGAATGGTTGCAAAGGAGAGTACTCTCTGTGGAGACGCTTAATTGTTAGAGGTGAATACTCGCTGAGGAGACGAGCGGTTGCAGGGGTGAGTACTCTGTGGAGACGATTTAGTGACAGAGGTGAATACTCTCTGGGGAGACGAGTGGTGGCAGAGGTAAATACTTTCAGTGGAGACGAGTGGTTGCAGAGGTGAATACTCACTGTGGAGACGATTTAGTGACAGAGGTGTATACTCTCTGGGGAGACGTGTGGTTGCAGAGGTGAATGCTCTCTGTGGAGACGATTTAGTGACAGAGGTGAATACTCTCTGGGGAGACGAGTGGTGGCATAGGTGAGTACTCTCTGTGGAGACGATTTAGTGACAGAGGTGAATACTCTCTGGGGGGACGATTTAGTGACAGAGGTGAATACTCTCTGGGGAGACGAGTGGTGGCCGAGGTAAATACTCTCTGTGGAGACGAATGGTTGCAGAGGTGAATACTCTCTGTGGAGACGCTTAAGTGTTAGATGTGAATACTCTCTGGGGAGACGAGTGGTGGCAGAGGTAAATACCCTCTGGGGAGACGAGTGGTGGCAGAGGTAAATACGCTCAGTTTAGACGGTTTATTAGAGATTAATATTCTCTGGGGAGACGAATGGTTGCAAAGGAGAGTACTCTCTGTGGAGACGCTTAAGTGTTAGATGTGAATACTCTCTGGGAAGACGAGTGGTGGCATAGGCGAGTACTCTCGGTGGAGACGATTTAGTGACAGAGGTGAATACTCTCTGGGGAGACGAGTAGTGGCAGAGGTAACTACTCTCTGTGGAGACGAGTGGTTGCAGAGGTGAATACTCTCTGTGGAGACGCTTAAGTGTTAGATGTGAATACTCACTGGGGAGACGAGTGGTGGCAGAGGTAAATACGCTCAGTGGTGGCGGTTTATTAGAGATTAATATTCTCTGGGGAGACGAATGGTTGCAAAGGAGAGTACTCTCTGTGGAGACGCTTAAGTGTTAGATGTGAATACTCTCTGGGGAGACGAGTGGTGGCATAGGCGAGTACTCTCGGTGGAGACGATTTAGTGACAGAGGTGAATACTATCTGGGGAGACGAGTAGTGGCAGAGGTAACTACTCTCTGTGGAGACGAATGGTTGCAGAGGTGAATACTCTCTGTGGAGACGCTTAAGTGTTAGATGTGAATACTCTCTGGGGAGAAGAGTGGTGGCAGAGGTAAATACTCTCTGGGGAGAAGAGCGGTGGCAGAGGTAAATACGCTCAGTGGAGACGGTTTATTAGAGATTAATATTCTCTGGGGAGACGAATGGTTGCAAAGGAGAGTACTCTCTGTGGAGACGCTTAAGTGTTAGATGTGAATACTCGCTGGGGAGACGAGTGGTTGCAGAGGTGAATGCTCTCTGTGAAGACGATTTAGTGACAGAGGTGAATACTCTCTGGGAAGACGAGTCGTTGCAGCGGTGAATGCTCTCTGTGGAGACGGTTAAGTGACAGAGGTGAATACTCTCTGGGGAAACGAGTAGTGGCAGAGGTAAATACTCTCTGTGGAGACGAGTGGTTGCAATGGTGAATACTCACTGTGGAGACGATTTAGTGACAGAGGTGAATACTCTCTGAGGAGGCGAGTGGTTGCAGAGGTGAATGCTCTCTTTGGAGACGATTAAGTGACGGAGGTGAATACTTTCTGGGGAAACGAGTAGTGGCAGAGGTAAATACTCTCTGTGGAGACGAGTAGTTGCAGAGGTGAATACTCTCTGTTGAGACGCTGAAGTGTTAGATGTGAATACTCTCTGGGGAGACGAGTGGTGGCAGAGGAAAATATTCTTAGTGGAGACGGTTTATGACAGAGGTAAATATTCCCTGGGCAGACGAATGGTTGCAAAGGAGAGTACTCTCTCTGGAGACGCTTAAGTGTTAGAGGTCAGTACTCTCTGTGGAGACGATTTAGTGACAGAGGTGAATACTCTCTGGGGAGACGAGTGGTGGCAGAGGTGAATACTCTCTGTGGCGACGAGTGGTTGCAGAGGTGAATACTCACTGTGGAGACGATTTAGTGACAGAGGTGAACACTCTCTGTGGAGACGATTTAGTGACAGAGGTGAATACTCTCTGGGGAAACGAGTAGTGGCAGAGGTAAATACTCTCTGTGGAGACGAGTGGTTGCAGAGGTGAATACTCACTGTGGAGACGATTTAGTGACAGAGGTGAATACTCTCTGGGGAGACGAGTGGTTGCCGAGGTGAATACTCTCTGAGGAGACGAGTAGTTGCAGAGGTGAATACTCACTGTGCAGACGATTTAGTGACAGAGGTGAATACTTTCTGGGGAGACGAGTGTTTGCAGAGGTGAATGCTCTCTGTGGAGACGATTTAGTGACAGAGGTGAATACTCTCTGGGGAAACGAGTAGTGGCAGAGGTAAATACTCTCTGTGGAGACGAATGGTTGCAGAGGTGAATACTCTCTGTGGAGACGCTTAAGTGTTAGATGTGAATAGTCTCTGGGGAGACGAGTGGTGGCAGACGTAAATACTCTCTGGGGAGAAGAGTGGTGGCAGAGGTAAATACTCTCAGTGGAGACGGTTTATGACAGAGGTAAATATTCTCTGGGGAGATGAATGGTTGCAAAGGAGAGTACTCTCTGTGGAGACGCTTAATTGTTCGAGGTGAATACTCGCTGAGGAGACGAGCGGTTGCAGGGGTGAGTACTCTCTGTGGAGACGATTTAGTGACAGAGGTGAATACTCTCTGGGGAGACGAGTGGTGGCAGAGGTAAATACTTTCAGTGGAGACGAGTGGTTGCAGAGGTGAATACTCACTGTGGAGACGATTTAGTGACAGAGGTGTATACTCTCTAGGGAGACGTGTGGTTGCAGAGGTGAATGCTCTCTGTGGAGACGATTTAGTGACAGAGGTGAATACTCTCTGGGGAGACGAGTGGTGGCAGAGGTAAATACGCTCAGTGGAGACGGTTTTTTAGAGATTAATATTCTCTGGGGAGACGAATGGTTGCAAAGGAGAGTACTCTCTGTGGAGACGCTTAAGTGTTAGATGTGAATACTCTCTGGGGAGACGAGTGGTGGCATAGGCGAGTACTCTCGGTGGAGACGATTTAGTGACAGAGGTGAATACTCTCTGGGGAGACGAGTGGTGGCAGAGGTAAATACTTTCAGTGGAGACGAGTGGTTGCAGAGGTGAATACTCACTGTGGAGACGATTTAGTGACAGAGGTGTATACTCTCTGGGGAGACGAGTGGTTGCAGAGGTGAATGCTCTCTGTGGAGACGATTTAGTGACAGAGGTGAATACTCTCTGGGGAGACGAGTGGTGGCCGAGGTAAATACTCTCTGTGGAGACGCTTAAGTGTTAGATGTGAATGCTCTCTGTGGAGACGAGTGGTGGCAGAGTGGTTGCAGAGGTGAATACTCTCTGTGGAGACGATTAAGTGAAAGAGGTGAATACTCTCTGGGGAGACGAGTCGTGGCAGAGCTGAATACTCTCTGTGGAGACGATTTAGTGACAGAGGTGAATACACTCTGGGGAGACGAGTGGTGGCATAGGTGAGTACTCTCGGTGGAGACGATTTAGTGACAGAGGTGAATACTCTCTGGGGTGACGAGTGGTGGCAGAGTGGTTGCAGAGGTGAATACTCTCTGTGGAGACGATTAAGTGAAAGAGGTGAATACTCTCTGGGGAGACGAGTGGTGGCAGAGCTGAATACTCTCTGTGGAGACGATTTAGTGACAGAGGTGAATACACTCTGGGGAGACGAGTGGTGGCATAGGTGAGTACTCTCGGTGGAGACGATTTAGTGACAGAGGTGAATACTCTCTGGGGAGACGAGTGGTGGCAGAGTGGTTGCAGAGGTGAATACTCTCTGTGGAGACGATTAAGTGAAAGAGGTGAATACTCTCTGGGGAGACGAGTGGTGGCAGAGCTGAATACTCTCTGTGGAGACGATTTAGTGACAGAGGTGAATACACTCTGGGGAGACGAGTGGTGGCAGAGTGGTTGCAGAGGTGAATACTCTCTGTGGAGACGATTAAATGAAAGAGGTGAATACTCTCTGGGGAGACGAGTGGTGGCAGAGCTGAATACTCTCTGTGGAGATGATTTAGTGACAGAGGTGAATACACTCTGGGGAGACGAGTGGTGGCATAGGTGAGTACTCTCGGTGGAGACGATTTAGTGACAGAGGTGAATACTCTCTGGGGAGACGAGTGGTGGCAAAGTGGTTGCAGAGGTGAATACTCTCTGTGGAGACGATAAAGTGAAAGAGGTGAATACTCTCTGTGGAGACGAGTGGTGGCAGAGCTGAATACTCTCTGTGGAGACGATTTAGTGACAGAGGTGAATACACTCTGGGGAGACGAGTGGTGGCCGAGGTAAATACTCTCTGTGGAGACGCTTTAGTGTTAGATGTGAATACTCTCTGTGGAGACGAGTGGTGGCAGAGACGTTGCAGAGGTGAATACTCTCTGTGGAGACGATTAAGTGAAAGAGGTGAATACTCTCTGGGGAGACGAGTGGTGGCAGAGCTGAATACTCTCTGTGGAGACGATTTAGTGACAGAGGTGAATACACTCTGGGGAGACGAGTGGTGGCATAGGTGAGTACTCTCGGTGGAGACGATTTAGTGACAGAGGTGAATACTCTCTGGGGAGACGAGTGGTGGCAGAGTGGTTGCAGAGGTGAATACTCTCTGTGGAGACGATTAAGTGAAAGAGGTGAATACTCTCTGGGGAGACGAGTGGTGGCAGAGCTGAATACTCTCTGTGGAGACGATTTTGTGACAGAGGTGAATACACTCTGGGGAGACGAGTGGGGGCAGAGTGGTTGCAGAGGTGAATACTCTCTGTGGAGACGATTAAATGAAAGAGGTGAATACTCTCTGGGGAGACGAGTGGTGGCAGAGCTGAATACTCTCTGTGGAGATGATTTAGTGACAGAGGTGAATACACTCTGGGGAGACGAGTGGTGGCATAGGTGAGTACTCTCGGTGGAGACGATTTAGTGACAGAGGTGAATACTCTCTGGGGAGACGAGTGGTTCCAGAGTGGTTGCAGAGGTGAATACTCTCTGTGGAGACGATTAAGTGAAAGAGGTGAATACTCTCTGTGGAGACGAGTGGTGGCAGAGCTGAATACTCTCTGTGGAGACGATTTAGTGACAGAGGTGAATACACTCTGGGGAGACGAGTGGTGGCCGAGGTAAATACTCTCGGTGGAGACGATTTAGTGACAGAGGTGAATACTCTCTGGGGAGACGAGTGGTGGCAGAGTGGTTGCAGAGGTGAATACTCTCTGTGGAGACGATTAAGTGAAAGAGGTGAATACTCTCTGGGGAGACGAGTGGTGGCAGAGCTGAATACTCTCTGTGGAGACGATTTAGTGACAGAGGTGAATACACTCTGGGGAGACGAGTGGTGGCAGAGGTAAATACTCTCTGGGGAGACGAGTGGTGGCAGAGGTAAATACTCTCAGTCGAGACGATTTATGACAGAGGTAAATACTCTCTGAGGAGACGAATGGTTGCAGACGTAAGTACTCTCTGTGGAGACGCTTAAGTGTTAGATGTGAATACTCTCTGTGGAGACGAGTCGTGGCAGAAGTAAATACTCTCTGGGGAGACGAGTGGTTGCAAAGGTAAATACTCTCAGTGGAGACGGTTTATGACAGAGGTAAATATTCTCTGGGGAGTCGAATGGTTGCAGAGGAGAATACTCTCTGTGGAGACGCTTAGGTGTTAGAGGTGAATACTCGCTGGGGAGACGAGTGGTGGCAGAGGTAAATACTCTCTGTGGAGACGAGTGGTTGCAGAGGTGAATACTCATAGTGGAGACAATTTAGTGACTGAGGTGAATACTCTCTGGGGAGACGAGTGGTTGCAGAGGTGAATGCTCTCTGTGGAGACGATTTAGTGACAGAGGTGAATACTCTCTGGGGAAACGAGTAGGGGCAGAGGTAAATACTCTCTGTGGAGACGAGTGGTTGCAGAGGTGAATACTCATAGTGGAGACAATTTAGTGACAGAGGTAAATATTCTCTGGGGAGTCGAATGGTTGCAGAGGAGAATACTCTCTGTGGAGACGCTTTAGTGTTAGAGGTGAATACTCGCTGGGGAGACGAGTGGTGGCAGAGGTAAATACTTTCAGTGGAGACGAGTGGTTGCAGAGGTGAATACTCACTGTGGAGACGATTTAGTGACAGAGGTGTATACTCTCTGGGGAGACGAGTGGTTGCAGAGGTGAATGCTCTCTGTGGAGACGATTTAGTGACAGAGGTGAATACTCTCTTGGGAGACGAGTGGTGGCATAGGTGAGTACTCTCTGTGGAGACGATTTATTGACAGAGGTGAATACTCTCTGGAGGGACGAGTGGTGGCCGAGGTAAATACTCTCTGTGGAGACGCTTAAGTGTTAGATGTAAATGCTCTCTGTGGAGACGAGTGGTGGCAGAGTGGTTGCAGAGGTGAATACTCTCTGTGGAGACGATTAAGTGAAAGAGGTGAATACTCTCTGGGGAGACGAGTGGTGGCAGAGCTGAATACTCTCTGTGGAGACGATTTAGTGACAGAGGTGAATACACTCTGGGGAGACGAGTGGTGGCATAGGTGAGTACTCTCGGTGGAGACGATTTAGTGACAGAGGTGAATACTCTCTGGGGAGACGAGTGGTGGCAGAGTGGTTGCAGAGGTGAATACTCTCTGTGGAGACGATTAAGTGAAAGAGGTGAATACTCTCTGGGGAGACGAGTGGTGGCAGAGCTGAATACTCTCTGTGGAGACGATTTAGTGACAGAGGTGAATACACTCTGGGGAGACGAGTGGTGGCATAGGTGAGTACTCTCGGTGGAGACGATTTAGTGACAGAGGTGAATACTCTCTGGGGAGACGAGTGGTGGCAGAGTGGTTGCAGAGGTGAATACTCTCTGTGGAGACGATTAAGTGAAAGAGGTGAATACTCTCTGGGGAGACGAGTGGTGGCAGAGCTGAATACTCTCTGTGGAGACGATTTAGTGACAGAGGTGAATACACTCTGGGGAGACGAGTGGTGGCAGAGTGGTTGCAGAGGTGAATACTCTCTGTGGAGACGATTAAATGAAAGAGGTGAATACTCTCTGGGGAGACGAGTGGTGGCAGAGCTGAATACTCTCTGTGGAGATGATTTAGTGACAGAGGTGAATACACACTGGGGAGACGAGTGGTGGCCGAGGTAAATACTCTCTGGGGAGACGAGTGGTGGCAGAGGTAAATACTCTCAGTCGAGACGATTTATGACAGAGGTAAATACTCTCTGAGGAGACGAATGGTTGCAGACGTAAGTACTCTCTGTGGAGACGCTTAAGTGTTAGATGTGAATACTCTCTGTGGAGACGAGTCGTGGCAGAGGTAAATACTCTCTGTGGAGACGAGTGGTTGCAGATGTGAATACTCATAGTGGAGACAATTTAGTGACAGAGGTGAATACTCTCTGGGGAGACGAGTGGTTGCAGAGGTGAATGCTCTCTGTGGAGACGATTTAGTGACAGAGGTGAATACTCTCTGGGGAGACGAGTGGTTGCAGAGGTGAATGCTCTCTGTGGAGACGATTTAGTGACAGAGGTGAATACTCTCTGGGGAGACGAGTGGTTGCAGAAGTGAATACTCTCAGTGGAGACGATTTATGACAGAGGTAAATACTCTCTGGGGAGACGAATGGTTGCAGACGTAAGTACTCTCTGTGGAGACGCTTAAGTGTTAGATGTGAATGCTCTCTGTGAAGACGATTTAGTGACAGAGGTGAATACTCTCTGGGGAAACCATTAGGGGCAGAGGTAAATACTCTCTGTGGAGACGAGTGGTTGCAAAGGTAAATTCTCTCAGTGGAGACGGTTTATGACAGAGGTAAATATTCTCTGGGGAGTCGAATGGTTGGAGAGGAGAATACTCTCTGTGGAGACGCTTAAGTGTTAGAGGTGAATACTCGCTGGGGAGACGAGTGGTGGCAGAGGTAAATACTCTCTGTGGAGACGAGTGGTTGCAGATGTGAATACTCATAGTGGAGACAATTTAGTGACAGAGGTGAATACTCTCTGGGGAGACGAGTGGTTGCAGAGGTGAATGCTCTCTGTGGAGACGATTTAGTGACAGAGGTGAATACTCTCTGGGGAGACGAGTGGTTGCAGAGGTGAATGCTCTCTGTGGACACGATTTAGTGACAGAGGTGAATACACTCTGGGGAGACGAGTGGTGGCATAAGTGAGTACTCTCGGTGGAGACGATTTAGTGACAGAGGTGAATACTCTCTGGGGAGACGAGTGGTGGCAGAGCTGAATACTCTCTGTGGAGACGATTTAGTGACAGAGGTGAATACACTCTGGGGAGACGAGTGGTGGCAGAGGTAAATACTCTCTGGGGAGACGAGTGGTGGCAGAGGTAAATACTCTCAGTCGAGACGATTTATGACAGAGGTAAATACTCTCTGAGGAGTCGAATGGTTGCAGACGTAAGTACTCTCTGTGGAGACGCTTAAGTGTTAGATGTGAATACTCTCTGTGGAGACGAGTCGTGGCAGAGGTAAATACTCTCTGGGGAGACGAGTGGTTGCAAAGGTAAATACTCTCAGTGGAGACGGTTTATGACAGAGGTAAATATTCTCTGGGGAGTCGAATGGTTGCAGAGGAGAATACTCTCTGTGGAGACGCTTAAGTGTAAGAGGTGAATACTCGCTGGGGAGACGAGTGGTGGCAGAGGTAAATACTCTCTGTAGAGACGAGTGGTTGCAGAAGTGAATACTCATAGTGGAGACAATTTAGTGACAGAGGTGAATACTCTCTGGGGAGACGAGTGGTTGCAGAGGTGAATGCTCTCTGTGGAGACGATTTAGTGACAGAGGTGAATACTCTCTGGGGAAACGAGTAGGGGCAGAGGTAAATACTCTCTGTGAAGACGAGTGGTTGCAGAAGTGAATACTCTCAGTGGAGACGATTTATGACAGAGGTAAATACTCTCTGGGGAGACGAATGGTTGCAGACGTAAGTACTCTCTGTGGAGACGCTTAAGTGTTAGATGTGAATGCTCTCTGTGAAGACGATTTAGTGACAGAGGTGAATACTCTCTGGGGAAACCATTAGGGGCAGAGGTAAATACTCTCTGTGGAGACGAGTGGTTGCAGAGGTGAATACTCACTGTGGAGACGATTTAGTGAGAGAGGTGAATACTCTCTGGGGAGACGAGTGGTTGCAGAGGTGAATACTCACTGTGGAGACGATTTAGTGACAGAGGTGAATACTCTCTGGGGAGACGAGTGGTGGCAGAGGTAAATACTCTCTGGGGAGACGAGTGGTGGCAGAGGTAAATACTCTCAGTGTTGACGGTTTATGACAGAGGTAAATATTCTCTGGGGAGACGAATGGTTGCAGAGGAGAGTACTCTCTGTGGAGACGATTTAGTGACAGAGGTGAATACTCTCTGGGGAAACGAGTAGTGGAAGAGGTAAATACTCTCTGTGGAGACGATTTATGACAGAGGTAAATACTCTCTGGGGAGACGAGTGGTGGCAGAGGTAAATACTCTCAGTGTTGACGGTTTATGACAGAGGTAAATACACTCTGTGGAGACGAGTGGTTGCAGAGGTGAGTACTCTCTGTGGAGACGATTTAGTGACAGAGGTGAATACTCTCTGGGGAGACGAGTGGTGGCAGAGGTAAATACTCTCAGTGGAGACGAGTGGATGCAGAGGTGAATACTCACTGTGGAGACGATTTAGTGACAGAGGTGTATACTCTCTGGGGAGACGAGTGGTTGCAGAGGTGAATGCTCTCTGTGGAGACGATTTAGTGACAGAGGTGAATACTCTCTGGGGAGACGAGTTGTGGCATAGGTGAGGACTCTCGGTGGAGACGATTTAGTGATAGAGGTGACTACTCTCTGGGTAGTCGAGTCGTGGCAGAGGTAAATACTCTCAGTGGAGACGAGTGGTTGCAGAGGTGAATACTCACTGTGGAGACGATTTAGTGACAGAGGTGTATACTCTCTGGGGAGACGAGTGGTTGCAGGGGTGAATGCTCTCTGTGGACACGATTTAGTGACAGAGGTGAATACTCTCTGGGGAAACGAGTAGTGGCAAAGGTAAATACTCTCTGTGGAGACGAGTGATTCCAGAGGTGAATACTCTCTGTGGAGACGAGTGGTGGCAAAGGTGAGTACTCTCGGTGGAGACGTTTTAGTGACAGAGGTGAATACTCTCTGGGGAGACGAGTGGTGGCAGAGGGGTTGCAGAGGTAAATACTTTCTGTGGAGACGATTTAGTGACAGAGATGAATACTCACTGGGGAGACGAGTGGTGGCCGAGGTAAATACTCTAAGTGGAGACGTTTGATGACAGAGGTGAATACTCTCTGGGGAGACGAATGGTTGCAGAGGTGAATGCTCTCTGTGGAGACGATTTAGTGACAGAGGTGAATACTCACAGTGGAGACAATTTAGTGACAGAGGTGAATACTCTCTGGGGAGACGAGTGGTTGCAGAGGTGAATGCTCTCTGTGGAGACGATTTAGTGACAGAGGTGAATACTCTCTGGGGAAACGAGTAGGGGCAGAGGTAAATACTCTCTGTGGAGACGAGTGGTTGCAGAAGTGAATACTCTCAGTGGAGACGATTTATGACAGAGGTAAATACTCTCTGGGGAGATGAATGGTTGCAGACGTAAGTACTCTCTGTGGAGACGCTTAAGTGTTAGATGTGAATGCTCTCTGTGAAGACGATTTAGTGACAGAGGTGAATATTCTCTGGGGAAACGATTAGGGGCAGAGGTAAATACTCTCTGTGGAGACGAGTGGTTGCAGAGGTGAATACTCTCAGTAGAGACGATTTATGACAGCGGTAATTCTCTTTGGGGAGACGAATGGTTGCAGAGGTGAATACTCACTGTGGAGACGATTTAGTGAGAGAGGTGAATACTCTCTGGGGAGACGAGTGGTTGCAGAGGTGAATACTCACTGTGGAGACGATTTAGTGACAGAGGTGAATACTCTCTGGGGAGACGAGTGGTGGCAGAGGTAAATACTCTCTGGGGAGACGAGTGGTGGCAGAGGTAAATACTCTCAGTGTTGACGGTTTATGACAGAGGTAAATATTCTCTGGGGAGACGAATGGTTGCAGAGGAGAGTACTCTCTGTGGAGACGATTTAGTGACAGAGGTGAATACTCTCTGGGGAAACGAGTAGTGGAAGAGGTAAATACTCTCTGTGGAGACGATTTATGACAGAGGTAAATACTCTCTGGGGAGACGAGTGGTGGCAGAGGTAAATACTAACAGTGTTGACGGTTTAGGACAGAGGTAAATATTATCTGGGGAAACGAATGGTTGCAGAGGAGAGTACTCTCTGTGGAGACGATTTAGTGACAGAGGTGAATACTCTGGGGAAACGAGTGGTGGCAGAGGTAAATACACTCTGTGGAGACGAGTGGTTGCAGAGATGAATACTCACTGTGAAGACGATTTAGTGACAGAGGTAAATACTCTCTGGGGAAACGAGTGGTGGCAGAGGTAAATACTCTCAGTGTTGACGGTTTATGACAGAGGTAAATACACTCTGTGGAGACGAGTGGTTGCAGAGGTGAGTACTCTCTGTGGAGACGATTTAGTGACAGAGGTGAATACTCTCTGGGGAGACGAGTGGTGGCAGAGGTAAATACTCTCAGTGGAGACGAGTGGTTGCAGAGGTGAATACTCACTGCGGAGACGATTTAGTGACAGAGGTGTATACTCTCTGGGGAGACGAGTGGTTGCAGAGGTGAATGCTCTCTGTGGAGACGATTTAGTGACAGAGGTGAAAACTCACTGGGGAAACGAGTGGTTGCAGAGGTGAATACTCTCTGGGGAGACGAGTGGTGGCATACGTGAGGACTCTCGGTGGAGACGATTTAGTGACAGAGGTGAATACTCTCTGGGGAGACGAGTGGTGGCAGAGTGGTGGCAGAGGTAAATACTTTCTGTGGAGACGATTTAGTGACAGAGGTGAAAACTCACTGGGGAAACGAGTAGTGGCAGAGGCAAATACTCTCTGTGGAGACGATTTATGACAGAGGTAAATGCTCTCTGGGGAGACGAGTGGTGGCTGAGGTAAATACTCTCAGTGGAGACGGTTTATGACAGAGATGAATACTCTCTGGGGAAACGAATGGTTGCAGAGGAGAGTACTCTCTGTGGAGACGCTTTAGAGTTAAAGGTGAATACTCACTGGGGAGACGAGTGGTTGGTGAGGAGTACTCTCTGTGGAGACGATTTATGACAGAGGTGAATACTCTCTGGGGAGACGAGTGGTGGCAAAGGTGAATACTCACAGTGGAGACGATTTAGTGACAGAGGTGAATACTCTCTGGGGAGACGAGTGGTTGCAGAGGTGAATGCTCTCTGTGGAGACGATTTATGACAGAGGTAAAAACTTTTGGGGGAGACGAGCGGTTGCAGAGGTGAATACTCTCTGTGGAGACGATTTAGTGACAGAGGTGAATACTCTCTGGGGAGACGAGTGGTTGCAAAGGTGAGTACTCTCTGTGAAGACGATATAGTGACAGAGGTGAATACTCACTGGGGAGACGAGTGGTGGCCGAGGTAAATACTCTAAGTGGAGACGGTTTATGACAGAGGTGAATACTCTCTGGGGAGACGAATGGTTGCAGAGGAGAGTACTCTCTGTGGAGACGCATAAGTGTAAAGGTGAATACTCACTGGGGAGACGAGTGGTTGGTGAAGAGTACTCTCTGTGGAGACGATTTAGTGACAGAGGTGAATACTCTCTGGGGAGACGAGTGGTGGCAGAGGTAAATATTCTCTGTGGAGATGATCTATGACAGAGGAAAATACTCTCTGGGGAGACGAGTGGTGGCAGAGGTAAATACTCTCAGTGGAGACGATTTATGACAGAGGTAAATACTCTCTGGGGAGACGAGTGGTAGCTGAGGTAAATACTCGCTGAGGAGACGATTAATGACAGAGCTAAATACTCTCTGGGGAGACGAGTGGTGGCAGAGGTGAATACTCTCTGTGGCGACGAGTGGTTGCAGAGGTGAATACTCACTGTGGAGACGATTTAGTGACAGAGGTGAATACTCTCTGGGGAGACGAGTGTGTGCATAGGTGAGTACTCTCGGTGGAGACGATTTAGTGACAGAGGTGAATATTCACTGTGGTGGCAGAGTGGTTGCAGAGGTAAATACTTTCTGTGGAGACGATTTAGTGACAGAGGTGAATACTCACTGTGGAGACGAGTGGTTGCAGAGGTGAATACTCTCTGTGGAGACGATTAAGTGAAAGAGGTGAATACTCTCTGAGGAGACGAGTGGTGGCAGAGCTGAATACTCTCTGTGGAGACGATTTAGTGACAGAGGTGAATACACTCTGGGGAGACGAGTGGTGGCAGAGGTAAACACTCTCTGGGGAGACGAGTGGTGGCAGAGGTAAATACTCTCAGTCGAGACGATTTATGACAGAGGTAAATACTCTCTGGGGAGACGAGTAGTAGCTGAGATAAATACTCGCTGTGAAGACGATTTATGACAGAGGTAAATACTCTCTGGGGAGACGAGTAGTAGCTGAGATAAATACTCGCTGTGAAGACGATTTATGACAGAGGTAAATACTCTCTGGGGTGACGAGTGGTTGCAGAGGTGAATACTCTCTGTGGAGACGATTAAGTGAAAGAGGTGAATACACTCTGGGGAGACGAGTGGTGGCATAGGTGAGTACTCTCGGTGGAGACGATTTAGTGACAGAGGTGAATACTCTCTGGGGAGACGAGTGGTGGCAGAGGTAAATACTCTCAGTGGAGACGATTTATGACAGAGGTAAATACTCTCTGGGGAGACGAGTGGTAGCTGAGGTAAATACTCGCTGAGGAGACGATTAATGACAGAGCTAAATACTCTCTGGGGAGACGAGTGGTGGCAGAGGTGAATACTCTCTGTGGCGACGAGTGGTTGCAGAGGTGAATACTCACTGTGGAGACGATTTAGTGACAGAGGTGAATACTCTCTGGGGAGACGAGTGTGTGCATAGGTGAGTACTCTCGGTGGAGACGATTTAGTGACAGAGGTGAATACTCACTGTGGTGGCAGAGTGGTTGCAGAGGTAAATACTTTCTGTGGAGACGATTTAGTGACAGAGGTGAATACTCACTGTGGAGACGAGTGGTTGCAGAGGTGAATACTCTCTGTGGAGACGTTTAAGTGAAAGAGGTGAATACTCTCTGAGGAGACGAGTGGTGGCAGAGCTGAATACTCTCTGTGGAGACGATTTAGTGACAGAGGTGAATACACTCTGGGGAGACGAGTGGTGGCAGAGGTAAACACTCTCTGGGGAGACGAGTGGTGGCAGAGGTAAATACTCTCAGTCGAGACGATTTATGACAGAGGTAAATACTCTCTGGGGAGACGAGTAGTAGCTGAGATAAATACTCGCTGTGAAGATGATTTATGACAGAGGTAAATACTCTCTGGGGAGACGAGTAGTAGCTGAGATAAATACTCGCTGTGAAGACGATTTATGACAGAGGTAAATACTCTCTGGGGTGACGAGTGGTTGCAGAGGTGAATACTCTCTGTGGAGACGATTAAGTGAAAGAGGTGAATACACTCTGGGGAGACGAGTGGTGGCATAGGTGAGTACTCTCGGTGGAGACGATTTAGTGACAGAGGTGAATACTCTCTGGGGAGACGAGTGATGGCAGAGGTAAATACTCTCAGTGGAGACGATTTATGACAGAGGTAAATACTCTCTGGGGAGACGAGTGGTAGCTGAGGTAAATACTCGCTGAGGAGACGATTAATGACAGAGCTAAATACTCTCTGGGGAGACGAGTGGTGGCAGAGGTGAATACTCTCTGTGGCGACGAGTGGTTGCAGAGGTGAATACTCACTGTGGAGACGATTTAGTGACAGAGGTGAATACTCTCTGGGGAGACGAGTGTGTGCATAGGTGAGTACTCTCGGTGGAGACGATTTAGTGACAGAGGTGAATACTCACTGTGGTGGCAGAGTGGTTGCAGAGGTAAATACTTTCTGTGGAGACGATTTAGTGACAGAGGTGAATACTCACTGTGGAGACGAGTGGTTGCAGAGGTGAATACTCTCTGTGGAGACGATTAAGTGAAAGAGGTGAATACTCTCTGAGGAGACGAGTGGTGGCAGAGCTGAATACTCTCTGTGGAGACGATTTAGTGACAGAGGTGAATACACTCTGGGGAGACGAGTGGTGGCAGAGGTAAACACTCTCTGGGGAGACGAGTGGTGGCAGAGGTAAATACTCTCAGTCGAGACGATTTCTGACAGAGGTAAATACTCTCTGGGGAGACGAGTAGTAGCTGAGATAAATACTCGCTGTGAAGACGATTTATGACAGAGGTGAATACTCTCTGTGGCGACGAGTGGTTGCAGAGGTGAATACTCACTGTGGAGACGATTTAGTGACAGAGGTGAATACTCTCTGGGGAGACGAGTGTGTGCATAGGTGAGTACTCTCGGTGGAGACGATTTAGTGACAGAGGTGAATACTCACTGTGGTGGCAGAGTGGTTGCAGAGGTAAATACTTTCTGTGGAGACGATTTAGTGACAGAGGTGAATACTCACTGTGGAGACGAGTGGTTGCAAAGGTGAGTACTCTCTGTGAAGACGATATAGTGACAGAGGTGAATACTCACTGGGGAGACGAGTGGTGGCCGAGGTAAATACTCTAAGTGGAGACGGTTTATGACAGAGGTGAATACTCTCTGGGGAGACGAGTGGTGGCAGAGGTAAATACTCTCTGGGGAGACGAGTGGTGGCAGAGGTAAATACTCTCAGTGGAGACGATTTATGACAGAGGTAAATACTCTCTGGGGAGACGAGTAGTAGCTGAGATAAATACTCGCTGTGAAGACGATTTATGACAGAGGTAAATACTCTCTGGGGAGACGAGTAGTAGCTGAGATAAATACTCGCTGTGAAGACGATTTATGACAGAGCTAAATACTCTCTGGGGTGACGAGTGGTTGCAGAGGTGAATACTCTCTGTGGAGACGATTAAGTGAAAGAGGTGAATACACTCTGGGGAGACGAGTGGTGGCATAGGTGAGTACTCTCGGTGGAGACGATTTAGTGACAGAGGTGAATACTCTCTGGGGAGACGAGTGGTGGCAGAGTGGTTGCAGAGGTGAATACTCTCTGTGAAGACGATTAAGTGAAAGAGGTGAATACTCTCTGGGGAGACGAGTGGTGGCAGAGCTGAATACTCTCTGTGGAGACGATTTAGTGACAGAGGTGAATACACTCTGGGGAGACGAGTGGTGGCAGAGGTAAACACTCTCTGGGGAGACGAGTGGTGGCAGAGGTAAATACTCTCAGTCGAGACGATTTATGACAGAGGTAAATACTCTCTGAGGAGACGAATGGTTGCAGACGTAAGTACTCTCTGTGGAGACGCTTAAGTGTTAGATGTGAATACTCTCTGTGGAGACGAGTCGTGGCAGAGGTAAATACTCTCTGGGGAGACGAGTGGTGGCAAAGGTAAATACTCTCAGTGGAGACGGTTTATGACAGAGGTAAATATTCTCTGGGGAGTCGAATGGTTGCAGAGGAGAATACTTTCTGTGGAGACGCTTAAGTGTTAGAGGTGAATACTCGCTGGGGAGACGAGTGGTGGCAGAGGTAAATACTCTCTGTGGAGACGAGTGGTTGCAGAGGTGAATACTCACAGTGGAGACAATTTAGTGACAGAGGTGAATACTCTCTGGGGAGACGAGTGGTTGCAGAGGTGAATGCTCTCTGTGGAGACGATTTAGTGACAGAGGTGAATACTCTCTGGGGAAACGAGTAGGGGCAGAGGTAAATACTCTCTGTGGAGACGAGTGGTTGCAGAAGTGAATACTCTCAGTGGAGACGATTTATGAAAGAGGTAAAAACTTTTGGGGGAGACGAGTGGTTGCAGAGGTGAATACTCTCTGTGGAGACGATTTAGTGACAGAGGTGAATACTCTCTGGGGAGACGAGTGGTTGCAGAGGAGAGTACTCTCTGTGGAGACGCTTAAGAGTTAAAGGTGAATACTCACTGGGGAGACGAGTGGTTGGTGAGGAGTACTCTCTGTGGAGACGATTTATGACAGAGGTAAAAACTTTTGGGGGAGACGAGTGGTTGCAGAGGTGAATACTCTCTGTGGAGACGATTTATTACAGAGGTAAAAACTTTTGGGGGAGACGAGTGGTTGCAGAGGTGAATACTCTCTGTGGAGACGATTTAGTGACAGAGGTGAATACTCTCTGGGGAGACGAGTGGTTGCAGAGGTGAATGCTCTCTGTGGACACGATTTAGTGACAGAGGTGAATACTCTCTGGGGAGACGAGTGGTGGCAGAGGTGAATACTCACGGTGGAGACGATTTAGTGACAGAGGTGAATACTCTCTGGGGAGACGAGTGGTTGCAGAGGTGAATGCTCTCTGTGGAGACGATTTATGACAGAGGTAAAAACTTTTGGGGGAGACGAGTGGTTGCAGAGGTGAATACTCTCTGTGGAGACGATTTAGTGACAGAGGTGAATACTCTCTGGGGAGACGAGTGGTTGCAGAGGTGAATGCTCTCTGTGGACACGATTTAGTGACAGAGGTGAATACTCTCTGGGGAAACGAGTAGGGGCAGAGGTAAATACTCTCTGTGGAGACGAGTGATTGCAGAGGTGAATACTCACTGGGGAGACGAGTGGTTGGTGAGGAGTACTCTCTGTGGAGACGATTTAGTGACTGAGGTGAATACTCTTTGGGGAGACGAGTGGTGGCAGAGGGGTTGCAGAGGTAAATACTTTCTGTGGAGACGATTTATGACAGAGGTAAATACTCTCTGGGGAGACGAGTGGTAGCTGAGGTAAATACTCGCTGAGGAGACGATTAATGACAGAGCTAAATACTCTCTGGGGAGACGAGTGGTGGCAGAGGTGTATACTCTCTAACAGAGACGATTTAGTGACAGAGGTGAATACACTCTGGGGAGACGAGTGGTGGCATAGGTGAGTACTCTCGGTGGAGACGATTTAGTGACAGAGGTGAATACTCTCTGGGGAGACGAGTGGTGGCAGAGTGGTTGCAGAGGTGAATACTCTCTGTGGAGACGATTAAGTGAAAGAGGTGAATACTCTCTGGGGAGACGAGTGGTGGCAGAGCTGAGTACTCTCTGTGGAGACGATTTAGTGACAGAGGTGAATACACTCTGGGGAGACGAGTGGTGGCAGAGGTAAACACTCTCTGGGGAGGGCAGAGGTAAATACTCTCAGTCGAGACGATTTATGACAGAGGTAAATACTCTCTGAGGAGACGAATGGTTGCAGACGTAAGTACTCTCTGTGGAGACGCTTAAGTGTTAGATGTGAATACTCTCTGTGGAGACGAGTCGTGGCAGAGGTAAATACTCTCTGGGGAGACGAGTGGTGGCAAAGGTAAATACTCTCAGTGGAGACGGTTTATGACAGAGGTAAATATTCTCTGGGGAGTCGAATGGTTGCAGAGGAGAATACTCTCTGTGGAGACGCTTAAGTGTTAGAGGTGAATACTCGCTGGGGAGACGAGTGGTGGCAGAGGTAAATACTCTCTGTGGAGACGAGTGGTTGCAGAGGTGAATACTCACAGTGGAGACAATTAAGTTACAGAGGTGAATACTCTCTGGGGAGACGAGTGGTTGCAGAGGTGAATGCTCTCTGTGGAGACGATTTATTGACAGAGGTGAATACTCTCTGGGGAAACGAGTAGGGGCAGAGGTAAATACTCTCTGTGGAGACGAGTGGTTGCAGAAGTGAATACTCTCAGTGGAGACGATTTATGACAGAGGTAAATACTCTCTGGGGAGACGAATGGTTGCAGACGTAAGTACTCTCTGTGGAGACGCTTAAGTGTTAGATGTGAATACTCTCTGTAGAGACGAGTGGTGGCAGAGGTAAATACTCACTGTGGAGACTATTTAGTGACAGAGGTGAATACTCTCTGGGGAAACGAGTAGGGGCAGAGGTAAATACTCTCTGTGGAGACGAGTGGTTGCAGAGGTGAATACTCTCAGTGGAGACGATTTATGACAGAGGTAAATACTCTCTGGGGAGACGAATGGTTGCAGACGTAAGTACTCTCTGTGGAGACGCTTAAGTGTTAGATGTGAATACTCTCTTTAGAGAAGAGTGGTGGCAGAGGTGAATACTCACTGTGGGGTGAATACTCTCTGGGGAGACGAGTGGTTGCAGAGGTGAATACTCACTGTGGAGACGATTTAGTGACAGAGGTGAATACTCTCTGGGGAAACGAGTAGTGGAAGAGGTAAATACTCTCTGTGGAGACGATTTATGACAGAGGTAAATACTCTCTGGGGAGACGAGTGGTGGCAGAGGTAAATACTAACAGTGTTGACAATTTAGGACAGAGGTAAATATTATCTGGCGAAACGAATGGTTGCAGAGGAGAGTACTCTCTGTGGAGACGATTTAGTGACAGAGGTGAATACTCTGGGGAAACGAGTGATGGCAGAGGTAAATACACTCTCTGGAGACGAGTGGTTGCAGAGGTGAATACTCACTGTGAAGACGATTTAGTGACAGAGGTAAATACTCTCTGGGGAGACGAGTGGTGGCAGAGGTAAATACTCTCAGTGGAGACGAGTGGTTGCAGAGGTGAATACTCACTGTGGAGACGATTAAGTGACAGAGGTGTATACTCTCTGGGGAGACGAGTGGTGGCATAGGTGAGGACTCTCGGTGGAGACGATTTAGTGACAGAGGTGAATACTCTCTGGGGAGACGAGTGGTGGCAGAGTGGTTGCAGAGGTAAATACTTTCTGTGGAGACGATTTAGTGACAGAGGTGAATACTCACTGGGGAAACGAGTAGTGGCAGAGGCAAATACTCTCTGTGGAGACGATTTATGACAGAGGTAAATGCTCTCTGGGGAGACGAGTGGTGGCCGAGGTAAATACTCTAAGTGGAGACGGTTTATGACAGAGGTGAATACTCTCTGGGGAGACGAATGGTTGCAGAGGAGAGTACCCTCTGTGGAGACGCATAAGTGTTAAAGGTGAATACTCACTGGGGAGACGAGTGGTTGGTGAGGAGTACTCTCTGTGGAGACGATTTAGTGACAGAGGTGAATACTCTCTGGGGTGACGAGTGGTGGCAGAGGTAAATATTCTCTGTGAAGACGATCTATGACAGAGGAAAATACTCTCTGGGGAGACGAGTGGTGGCAGAGGTGAATACTCACTGTGGAGACGATTTAGTGAGAGAGGTGAATACTCTCTGGGGAGACGAGTGGTTGCAGAGATGAATACTCACTGTGGAGACGATTTAGTGACAGAGGTGAATACTCTCTGGGGAAACAAGTAGTGGAAGAGGTAAATACTCTCTGTGGAGACGATTTATGACAGAGGTAAATACTCTCTGGGGAGACGAGTGGTGGCAGAGGTAAATACTAACAGTGTTGACAATTTAGGACAGAGGTAAATATTATCTGGCGAAACGAATGGTTGCAGAGGAGAGTACTCTCTGTGGAGACGATTTAGTGACAGAGGTGAATACTCTGGGGAAACGAGTGGTGGCAGAGGTAAATACACTCTCTGGAGACGAGTGGTTGCAGAGGTGAATACTCACTGTGAAGACGATTTAGTGACAGAGGTAAATACTCTCTGGGGAGACGAGTGGTGGCAGAGGTAAATACTCTCAGTGGAGACGAGTGGTTGCAGAGGTGAATACTCACTGTGGAGACGATTTAGTGACAGAGGTGTATACTCTCTGGGGAGACGAGTGGTTGCAGAGGTGAATGCTCTCTGTGGAGACGATTTAGTGACAGAGGTGAATACTCTCTGGGGAGACGGGTGGTGGCATAGGTGAGGACTCTCGGTGGAGACGATTTAGTGACAGAGGTGAATACTCTCTGGGGAGACGAGTGGTGGCAGAGTGGTTGCAGAGGTAAATACTTTCTGTGGAGACGATTTAGTGACAGAGGTGAATACTCACTGGGGAAACGAGCAGTGGCAGAGGCAAATACTCTCTGTGGAGACGATTTATGACAGAGGTAAATGCTCTCTGGGGAGACGAGTGGTGGCCGAGGTAAATACTCTCAGTGGAGACGGTTTATGACAGAGGTGAATACTCTCTGGGGAGACGAATGGTTGCAGATTAGAGTACTCTCTGTGGAGACGCTTAAGAGTTAAAGGTGAATACTCACTGGGGAGACGAGTGGTTGGTGAGGAGAACTCTCTGTGGAGACGATTTAGTGACAGAGGTGAATACTCTCTGGGGAGACGAGTGGTGGCAGAGGTGAATACTCACAGTGGAGACGATTTAGTGACAGAGGTGAATACTCTCTGGGGAGACGAGTGGTTGCAGAGGTGAATGCTCTCTGTGGAGACGATTTATGACAGAGGTAAAAACTCTCTGGGGAGACGAGTGGTTGCAGAGGTGAATACTCTCTGTGGAGACGATTTAGTGACAGAGGTGAATACTCTCTGGGGAGACGAGTGGTTGCAGAGGTGAATGCTCTCTGTGGACACGATTTAGTGACAGAGGTGAATACTCTCTGGGGAAACGAGTAGGGGCAGAGGTAGATACTCTCTGTGGAGACGAGTGATTGCAGAGGTGAATACTCTCTGTGGAGACGAGTGGTGGCAAAGGTGAGTACTCTCGGTGGAGACGATTTAGTGACAGAGGTGAATTCTCTCTGGGGAGACGAGTGGTGGCAGAGGGGTTGCAGAGGAAAATACTTTCTGTGGAGACGATTTAGTGACAGAGGTGAATACTCACTGGGGAGAGGAGTGGTGGCAGAGGTAAATACTCTAAGTGGAGACGGTTTATGACAGAGGTGAATACTCTCTGGGGAGACGAATGGTTGCAGAGGAGAGTACTCTCTGTGGAGACGCATAAGTGTTAAAGGTGAATACTCACTGGGGAGACGAGTGGTTGGTGAGGAGTACTCTCTGTGGAGACGATTTAGTGACAGAGGTGAATACTCTCTGGGGTGACGAGTGGTGGCAGAGGTAAATATTCTCTGTGGAGACGATCTATGACAGAGGAAAATACTCTCTGGGGAGACGAGTGGTGGCAGAGGTAAATACTCTCAGTGGAGACGATTTATGACAGAGGTAAATACTCTCTGGGGAGACGAGTGGTAGCTGAGGTAAACACTCGCTGTGGAGACGATTAATGACAGACCTAAATACTCTCTGGTGAGACGAGTGGTGGCAGAGGTGAATACTCTCTGTGGCGACGAGTGGTTGCAGAGGTGAATACTCACTGTGGAGACGATTTAGTGACAGAGGTGAATACTCTCTGGGGAGACGAGTGGGTGCATAGGTGAGTACTCTCGGTGGAGACGATTTAGTTGCAGAGGTGAATACTCTCTGGGGAGACGAGTGGTGGCAGAGTGGTTGCAGAGGTGAATACTCACTGTGGAGACGATTTAGTGACAGAGGTGAATACTCACTGTGGAGACGAGTGGTTGCAGAGGTGAATTCTCTCTGTCGAGACGATTAAGTGAAAGAGGTGAATACTCTCTGAGGAGACGAGTGGTGGCAGAGCTGAATACTCTCTGTGGAGACGATTTAGTGACAGAGGTGAATACTCTCTGGGGAGACGAGTGGTGGCAGAGGTAAATACTCTCTGGGGAGACGAGTGGTGGCAGAGGTAAATACTTTCAGTGGAGACGATTTATGACAGAGGTAAATACTCTCTGGGGAGACGAGTAATAGCTGAGATAAATACTCGCTGTGGAGACGATTTATGACAGAGGTAAATCCTCTCTGGGGTGACGAGTGGTTGCAGAGGTGAATACTCTCTGTGGAGACGATTAAGTGAAAGAGGTGAATACTCTCTGGGGAGACGAGTGGTGGCAGAGCTGAATACTCTCTGTGGAGACGATTTAGTGACAGAGGTGAATACACTCTGGGGAGACGAGTGGTGGCAGAGGTAAATACTCTCTGGGGAGCCGAGTGGTGGCAGAGGTAAATACTCTCAGTGGAGACGGTTTATGACAGAGGTAAATATTCTCTGGGGAGTCGAATGGTTGCAGAGGAGAGTACTCTCTGTGGAAACGCTTAAGTGTTAGAGGTGAATACTCGCTCGGGAGACGAAGTGGTGGCAGAGGTAAATACTCTCAGTGGAGACGATTTATGACAGAGGTAAATACTCTCTGGGGAGACGAGTAGTAGCTGAGATAAATACTCGCTGTAGAGACGATTTATGACAGAGGTAAATACTCTCTGGGGTGACGAGTGGTTGCAGAGGTGAATACTCTCTGTGGAGACGATTTAGTGACAGAGGTGAATACTCCCTGTGGAGACGAGTGGTTGCAGAGGTGAATACTCACAGTGGAGACGATTTAGTGACAGAGGTGAATACTCTCTGGGGAAACGAAAAGGGGCAGAGGTAAATACTCTCTGTGGAGACGAGTGGTTGCAGAGGCGAATACTCTCTGGGGAGACGAGTGGTGGCAGAGGTAAATACTCTCAGTGGAGACGATTTATGACAGAGGTAAATACTCTCTGGGGAGACGAGTAGTAGCTGAGATAAATACTCGCTGTGGAGACGATTTATGACAGAGGTAAATACTCTCTGGGGTGACGAGTGGTTGCAGAGGTGAATACTCTCTGTGGAGACGATTTAGTGACAGAGGTAAATACTCTCTGTGGAGACGAGTGGTTGCAGAGGTGAATACTCACAGTGGAGACGATTTAGTGACAGATGTGAATACTCTCTGGGGAAACGAGTAGGGGCAGAGGTATATACTCTCTGTGGAGACGAGTGGTTGCAGAGGTGAATACTCTCTGTGGAGACGATTAAGTGAAAGAGGTGAATACTCTCTGGGGAGACGAGTGGTGGCAGAGCTGAATACTCTCTGTGGAGACGATTTAGTGACAGAGGTGAATACACTCTGGGGAGACGAGTGGTGGCAGAGGTAAATACTCTCTGGGGAGCCGAGTGGTGGCAGAGGTAAATACTCTCAGTGGAGACGATTTATGACAGAGGTAAATACTCTCTGGGGAGACGAGTAGTAGCTGAGATAAATACTCGCTGTGGAGACGATTTATGACAGAGGTAAATACTCTCTGGGGTGACGAGTGGTTGCAGAGGTGAATACTCTCTGTGGAGACGATTTAGTGACAGAGGTAAATACTCTCTGTGGAGACGAGTGGTTGCAGAGGTGAATACTCACAGTGGAGACGATTTAGTGACAGATGTGAATACTCTCTGGGGAAACGAGTAGGGGCAGAGGTATATACTCTCTGTGGAGACGAGTGGTTGCAGAGGTGAATACTCTCTGTGGAGACGATTAAGTGAAAGAGGTGAATACTCTCTGGGGAGACGAGTGGTGGCAGAGTATTCAGCTACTCTCTGTGGAGACGATTTAGTGACAGAGGTGAATACACTCTGGGGAGACGAGTGGTGGCAGAGGTAAATACTCTCTGGGGAGCCGAGTGGTGGCAGAGGTAAATACTCTCAGTGGAGACGGTTTATGACAGAGGTAAATATTCTCTGGGGAGTCGAATGGTTGCAGAGGAGAGTACTCTCTGTGGAAACGCTTAAGTGTTAGAGGTGAATACTCGCTCGGGAGACGAAGTGGTGGCAGAGGTAAATACTCTCAGTGGAGACGATTTATGACAGAGGTAAATACTCTCTGGGGAGACGAGTAGTAGCTGAGATAAATACTCGCTGTAGAGACGATTTATGACAGAGGTAAATACTCTCTGGGGTGACGAGTGGTTGCAGAGGTGAATACTCTCTGTGGAGACGATTTAGTGACAGAGGTGAATACTCCCTGTGGAGACGAGTGGTTGCAGAGGTGAATACTCACAGTGGAGACGATTTAGTGACAGAGGTGAATACTCTCTGGGGAAACGAAAAGGGGCAGAGGTAAATACTCTCTGTGGAGACGAGTGGTTGCAGAGGCGAATACTCTCTGGGGAGACGAGTGGTGGCAGAGGTAAATACTCTCAGTGGAGACGATTTATGACAGAGGTAAATACTCTCTGGGGAGACGAGTAGTAGCTGAGATAAATACTCGCTGTGGAGACGATTTATGACAGAGGTAAATACTCTCTGGGGTGACGAGTGGTTGCAGAGGTGAATACTCTCTGTGGAGACGATTTAGTGACAGAGGTAAATACTCTCTGTGGAGACGAGTGGTTGCAGAGGTGAATACTCACAGTGGAGACGATTTAGTGACAGATGTGAATACTCTCTGGGGAAACGAGTAGGGGCAGAGGTATATACTCTCTGTGGAGACGAGTGGTTGCAGAGGTGAATACTCTCAGTGGAGACGATTTATGACAGAGGTAAATACTCTCTGGGGAGACGAATGGTTGCAGACGTAAGTACTCTCTGTGGAGACGCTTATGTGTTAGATGTGAACACTCTCTGTAGAGACGAGTGGTGGCAGAGGTAAATACTCACTGTGGAGACGATTAAGTGACAGAGGTGAATACTCTCTGGGGAGACGAGTGTTGACAGAGGTAAATACTCTCAGTGTTGACGGTTTATGACAGAGGTAAATATTCTCTGGGGAGACGAATGGCTGCAGAGGAGAGTACTCTCTGTGGAGACGATTTAGTGACAGAGGTGAATACTCTCTGGGGAAACGAGTAGTGGCAGAGGTAAATACTCTCTGGGGAGACGAATGGTTGCAGACGTAAGTACTCTCTGTGGAGACGCTGAAGTGTTAGATGTGAATGCTCTCTGTGGAGACAATTTAGTGACAGAGGTGAATACTCTCTGGGGAAACGAGTAGGGGCAGAGGTAAATACTCTCTGTGGAGACGAGTGGTTGCAGAGGTGAATACTCTCTGTGGAGACGATTTATGACAGCGGTAATTCTCTTTGGGGAGACGAATGGTTGCAGAGGTGAATACTCACTGTGGAGACGATTTAGTGACAGAGGTTAATACTCTCTGGGGAGACGAGTGGTGGCAGAGGTAAATACTCTCTGGGGAGACGAGTAGTGGAAGAGGTAAATACTCTCTGTGGAGAGGATTTATGACAGATGTAAATACTCTCTGGGGAGACGAGTGGTGGCAGAAGTAAATACTAACAGTGTTGACGGTTTAGGACAGAGGTAAATATTATCTGGCGAAACGAATGGTTGCAGAGGAGAGTACTCTCTGTGGAGACGATTTAGTGACAGAGGTGAATACTCTGGGGAAACGAGTGGTGGCAGAGGTAAATACACTCTGTGAAGACGAGTGGTTGCAGAGGTGAATACTCACTGTGGAGACGATTTAGTGAAAGAGGTGAATACTCTCTGGGGAAACGAGTAGTGGCAGAGGTAAATACTCTCTGTGGAGACGATTTATGACAGAGGTAAATACTCTCTAGGGAGACGAGTGGTTGCAGATGTAAATACTTTCTGTGGAGACGACTTAGTGACAGAGGTGAATACTCTCTGCTCGGACGAGTGGTGGCAGAGGTTAATACTCTCAGTGGAGACGAGTTGTGGCAGAGGTGAGTACTCTCTGTGATGACGATTTGGTGACAGAGGTGAATACTCTCTGGGGAAACGAGTAGTGGCAGAGGTAAATACTCTCTGTGGAGACGATTTATGACAGAGGTAAATACTCTCTGGGGAGACGAGTGGTGGCAGAGGTTAATACTCTCAGTGGAGACGATTTATGACAGCGGTAAATACTCTTTGGGGAGACGAATGGTTGCAGAGGTGAGTACTCTCTGCGGAGACGCTTAAGTGTTAGAGGTAAATAATTTCTGGGGAGACGATTGGTGGCAGAGGTAAATACTCTCTGGGGAGACGAGTGGTGGCAGAGGTAAATACTCTCAGTGGAGACGATTAATGACAGCGGTAAATACTCTTTGGGGAGACGAATGGTTGCAGAGGTGAATACTCTCTGGGGAAACGAGTAGTGGCAGAGGTAAATACGCTCTGTGGAGACGATTTATGAAGAAGGTAAACACTCTGGGGAGACGAGTGGTGGCGGAGGTTAATACTCTCACTGGAGACGATTTTGTGACAGCGGTAAATACTCTTTGGGGAGACGAATGGTTGCAGAGGTGAGTACTCTCTGCGGAGACGCTTAAGTGTTAGAGGTGAATAATTTCTGGGGAGACGAGTGGTGGCAGAGGTAAATACTGTCTTGGGAGACGAGTGGTGGCAGAGGTAAATACTCTCAGTGGAGACGATTTATGACAGAGGTAAATACTCTCTGGAGAGACGAGTGGTAGTTGAGGTAAATACACCCTGTGGAGACGAATTATGACAGAGGTAACTACTCTCTGTGGAGACGATTAAGTGAAAGAGGTGAATACTCTCTGGGGAGACGAGTGGTGGCAGAGGTGAATACTCTCTGTGGAGACGATTTAGTGACAGAGGTGAATACTCTCTGGGGAGACGAATGGCTGCAGAGGTAAGTACTCTCTGTGGAGACGCTTAAGTGTTAGATGTGAATACTGTCTAGGGAGACGAGTGGTGGCAGAGGTAAACACTCTCTGTGGAGACGATTGGTGGCAGACGTAAATACTCTCTGTGGAGACGATTTATGACAGAGGTAAACGCTCTCTTGGGTGACGAGTGGTTGCAGAGGTGAGTACTCTCTGTGGAGACGATTTAGTGTTAGAGGTGAAAATTCTCTTGGCAGACGAGTGGTGGCAGAGGTAAATACTCTCTGTGGAGACGATTTATGACAGAGGTAAATACTCTCTGGGGAAAAGAATAGTTGCAGAGGCGATTTATAACAGAGGTGAATACTCTCTGGGGAGACGAGTGGTTGCAGAGGTGAGTACTCTCTGTGGAGACGATTAAGTGACAGAGGTAAATAGTCTCTGTGGAGACGATTTATGACAGAAGTAAATGCTCTCTGGGGAGACGAGTTGTTGCAGAGGTAAATACTTTCTGTGGAGACGATTTAGTGACAGAGGTGAATACTCTCTGGGGGACTAGTGGTGGCAGAGGTTAATACTCTCAGTGGAGACGATTTATGACAGCGGTAAATACTCTCTGGGGAGACGAATGGTTGCAGAAGTGAGTACTCTCTGCGAAGACGCTTAAGTGTTAGAGGTAAATAATTCCTGGGAAGACGAGTGGTGGCAGAGGTAAATACTTTCTGGGGAGACGAGTGGTGGCAGAGGTAAATACACTCAGTGGAGACGATTATTGACAGCGGTAAATACTCTTTGGGGAGACGAATGGTTGCAGAGGAGAGTACTCTCTGCGGAGACGCTTAAGTGTTAGAGGTGAATAATTACTGGGGAGACGATTGGTGGCAGAGGTTAATACTCTCTGGGGAGACGAGTGGTGGCAGAGGTAAATACTCTCAGTGGAGACGATTAATGACAGCGGTAAATACTCTTTGGGGAGACGAGTGGTAGCAGAGGTAAATACTCTCTGTAGAGATGAATTATGACAGAGGTAAATACTCTCTGGGGAGATGAGTGGTTGCAGAGGTAAATACTTTCTGTGGATACGATTTACTGATGGAGGTGAAAACTCTCTGGGGTGACGAGTGGTTGCAGAGGTGAGTACTCTCTGTGGAGACGATTTAGTGTTAGAGGTGAATACTCTCTTGGCAGACGAGTGGTGGCAGAGGTAAATACTCTCAGTGGAGACGATTAATGACAGCGGTAAATACTCTTTGGGGAGACGAGTGGTAGCAGAGGTAAATACTCTCTGTAGAGATGAATTATGACAGAGGTAAATACTCTCTGGGGAGACGAGTGGTTGCAGAGGTAAATACTTTCTGTGGAGACGGTTTACTGATGGAGGTGAATACTCTCTGGGGAGACGAGTGGTTACAGAGGTGAGTACTCTCTGTGGAGACGATTATGTGACAGAGGTGAATACTCTCTGTGGAGACGATTTAGTGACAGAGGTGAATACTCTCTGGGGAGACGAGCGGTTGCAGAGGCGAGTTCTCTCTAGGGAGACGATTTAGTGACAGAAGTGAATACTCTCTGGGGAGACGAGTGGTGGCAGAGGTAATTACTCTCTGGGGAGACGAGTGGTGGCAGAGGTAAATACTGTCTGTGGAGACGATTTGGGACAGAGGTAAATACTCTGTAAGGAACCTTTTTCTGTGTCCGCTTGCGGTAGCTGGGCTCGCTCAGCGGTCACTGGGCTCAGTGCAACGAATTTGTAAATGTTGCCTCTACGACAAGTAATAAGACGGGGTTTTCTGTGTGACACTTGTTTATTCTTAGGTTTTTAAGCGTTCTTAGGGCTACTTTACGGACTATGGCTTATGGCTAGGGTAATTGTATTGTTCTTATCTCGTACTGGGGAATCTGTCAGTCGCGTAGCTGCCTCCAGGCGTAGCGGCGTCATGCCAGTGCTCAGGGGCCAATGATCTCGGCCACTGCTTCGATCCGCCACTCTGAACTCGCACTCAACGGTTCGCCCTTCACTTGTATCACCACTGACTGCCCTTGAATCCCGTTCTCAGTACTCGACTCACTCGGTGCTCCTGTGTAGGACTTGTTCCTGTCCTGGTTTTCCTTGGTTGTTCTCTGCGATCACTCTCCTCGGTCACTTTTCACTCGCGGATTCGACACTGTGTCACTACTGCCCGACGTCGATCACTCCCGTACAGTCGCGCGTGCGTAAAAGAGACCCGCTGTAGGCGCCGGCCTCCTTATATAGGCCGAACCTAACGGGACCTCCGCCGCCAGTGATTTTCCATCGGGCTTCTGAGGGCCCCCACGCTCTTCGTAACGGGATCTGAGCGGTAACCCGTCGACATGTCCATATTTGGGCCTGCGTCGGGCCGCTGTTGGTCCGATCCCGTGGTTCCCGGTGAGAGCCGCTCCCTCTCACCGTTATGTTCTCTCCCCCGCTTGTGGCTTATCCGCCCCTCTCCGATATCCGGATATCCGTGGCGACCGACCCGTCATCCTTATCAGGTCCATCAGCCTTATCCGGTCCGTCAGCATTATCCAGTCCGTCAGCCTTCTTAGTACTGTGAGGCACACGGTTCCTCACACTCCCCTCCTTCTTTCGGAAGCGGAAAACTTCCTTCTCCGCGGAACTCCAGTTGGCCCTCCTGCGCCCGAATTTGAATTCGAACCTGGTGGGCGCGCGCGCCCTCGCTCCCTGGCGCCCTCTAGCGCACCTTCAGGCCCGAGGTTGCCAGATGATGCCGGTCTGCGACCCAGAGGTGCTCTCTGACCCTTACGATCCCGCGGGTCGTTTCGTGTACAGGCCCCCTTGCCTCGTGTCTGCCCAACTCGGATCGGCCTCAGCGTGTAATACTTTTCTTCCGGGTTCCTCTTGCCGGATAGCGCTGCTTCTTTGGCCTTGCGTCGCCTTCCTCCCTCTCCAGGTAAACACTCGGCCTTTCAAGTTTTGGGATTTTGTTTTTTTTATTTTTCATTCTTTTCCCCCCTTTCCGCAGCCATGGTGTTCTTCTCCTCCCTGCGTTCCCTACCGTCTCTCACGGAACACCTCCGTGCGAGCGGCCGACATAGTGATCCGGTACCGGACGCCCCGCTCACTCAACAGCTTCTTGACCCTCCTTCCGTGGAGTCAGATCCGTGCCTGGGCGCGCGCCACCGAGGCGGGCCACTCCTGTCGGGGGATGGGCACACAGTCCACTCGGGCGGGCGCCGAGCCCTGCCGCTGCAATAGTGGCCGCTTCACCTCCCTGTGCGGCTCGGGGCACGACCGCTGACGCTTCAGTGCCGGTGGTCGGTCGGACGCCACGACCGGAGCTGGCCACTGCCATGGCCCGCGCTCCCATGGCTCCTTCGTCGCGTGGACTGGCTCCGCCTCCGGGCTCGTCGGTGTCCTGGTCGTCGTCGCCGCCGTATCCGCTGCCGTCGCTGCCGCTCTCGAGGCCGCCGTCGAAGCTTCTGTTGCCGTCGCTGCCGCCGTCGAAGCCGCCGTCTCCGCTGCCATCGCTGCCGCCGTCGAGGCCGCCGTCTCCACTGCCGTCGCTGCCGCCGTCGAGGCCGCCGTCTCCGCTGCCGTCGCTGCAGTTGGTGCCACCGCCGAGGCCGTCGTCTCCGCTGCTGCTTCCATTGGTGCCGCCGTCTCCGCTGCTGTTTCCGTTGCTGCCGCCGCCTGGCCCATATGGTCGGCAGCTGCGGACCGCCCCCTCAGATCTCGAGGGTTACTGGCTCGAGGCGCTGGCTCCTCCCACACCCGGGCCTCCTCCTCTGGTGTGGCCGTCGCTGGGGCCGCGCCCGACGCCCACGTTATGTGGAGCACCTGGTGATGCCACAGCAGTCCATTCCGGACCGCTGTCCGCACCTCCTGGGCGACGTATGGGCCGACCACCGCCCGCTCCGGGCCTGCCCACTGGTGTTGCTGCTGCTGATGGTGATGCTGCTGCTGATGGTGATGCTGCTGCTGATGGTGATGCTGCTGCTGATGGTGATGCTGCTGCTGCTGGTGCTGGTGTTGCTGCCACTGCTGAGCCCGAGGTTGGGGTTGTTGGGGCTGCGCTTGCTGCACCGGCTGCTGCTGCTGGTGCATGGCTGGGCGCCCCTCCCGTCGCGTGAAGAGCTCCTGCGGCGGCTCCTCGACCTCCTCGGCTCCCACAGCTCGTCCTCCTCGGCCTCAGCCTGCCGAAGCCTCCGCTGCCACTCCTCCTCCGCGGCCGGCTCGACCGGTCGGGGCTGTGCTTCTTCCGGCCGTTGGGGCTGCGCTTCTTCCCGCAGTTGGGGCTGCGCTTCTTCCGGCGGTTGGGGCTCCTCATCCTCCCGCTCCACGCTGTCGCTGCTGCTGCTCCCCGCCTCTCGGAGCCGCCTCGCCTCGTGGATCTCCCGGATCCGTTGCTGCAGTTTTCGTGTGGCCTCCCGCACACGTTCCTTCTCCGCGTGCAGCCGCTCGGCCTCCCGGCCCGCCTGCTTCACCGCCGCTCCCGTCTGCCAGTCGACGATGACGATGTCGTCGTCCTCTCTCGCGCTAGGCGAGACCACCGGCGTTACCGCGGCTCTCTCGGACGGTTCTGGTGACACCAGGGGCGACGCCATCACCTGCAGCTCCGGTGATACTCCCCGCCGCTCCTCTGGGGAGACGAGCGGTTGCAGAGGTGAATACTCTCTGTGGAGACGAGTTAGTGACAAAGGTGAATACTCTCTGGTGAAACGAGTGGTGGTAAATACTCTCTGTGGAGACGATTTATGACAGAGGTAAATACTCTCTGGGGAGACGGGTGGTCGCAGAGGTGAATACTCTCTGTGGAGACGATTTAGTGACAGAGGTGAATACTTTCTGGGGAGACGAGTGGTGACAGAGGTAAATACTCCCTGTGGAGACGATTTATGACAGAGGTAAATACTCTCTGGGGAGACAGGTGGTCGCAGAGGTGAATACTCTCTGTGGAGACGATTTAGTGACAGAGGTGAATACTCTCTGGGGAGACGAGTGGTGGCAGAGCTAAATACTCTCTGTGGAGACAATTTATGACAGAGGTTAATACTCTCTGGGGAGACGAGTTGTGGCAGAGGTAAATACTCCCTGTGGAGACGATTTATGACAGAGGTAAGTACTCTCTGGGGAGACGGGTGGTCGCAGAGGTGAATACTCTCTGTGGAGACGATTTAGTGACAGAGGTGAATACTCTCTGGGGAGACGAGTGGTGGCAGAGGTAAATACTCTCTGTGGAGACAATTTATGACAGAGGTAAATACTCTCTGGGGAGACGAGTTGTGGCAGAGGTAAATACTCCCTGTGGAGACGATTTATGACAGAGGTAAGTACTCTCTGGGGAGACGGGTGGTCGCAGAGGTGAATACTCTCTGTGGAGACGATTTAGTGACAGAGGTGAATACTTTCTGGGGAGACGAGTGGTGACAGAGGTAAATACTCCCTGTGGAGACGATTTATGACAGAGGTAAATACTCTCTGCGGAGACGGGTGGTCGCAGAGGTGAATACTCTCTGTGGAGGCGATTCAGTGTTAGAGGTGAATACTCTCTGTGGAGGCGATTTAGTGTTAGGGGTGAATACTCTCTGTGGAGACAATTTATGACAGAGGTAAATACTCTCTGGGGAGACGAATGGGGTGGCAGAGGTAAATACTCTCAGTGGAGACGATTTATGACAGAGGTAAATACTCTCTGGGGAGACGAGTGCTGGCAGAGGTGAATACTCTCTGTTGAGACGATTAAGTGAAAGAGGTGAATACTCTCTGGGGAGACGAGTGGTGGCAGAGGTAAATACTCTCTGTGGAGACAATTTATGACAGAGGTAAATACTCTCTGGGGAGACGAGTGTTTGCAAAGGTGAAACCTCTCTGTGGAGACGATTAAGTGACAGATATGAATACTCTCTGGGGAGACGAGTGGTGGCAGAGGTAAATACTCTCAGTGGAGACGATTTAGTGACAGAGCTGAATACTCTCTGGGGAAACGAGTAGTGGCAGAGGAAAATACTCTCTGTGGAGACGATTTATGACAGAGGTAAACACTCTCTGGGGTGACGAGTGGTTGCAGAGGTGAGTACTCTCTATGGAGGCGATTCAGTGTTAGAGGTGAATACTCTCTGTGGAGGCGATTTAGTGTTAGAGGTGAATACTCTCTGTGGAGACGTTTTAAGACAGAGGTAAATACTCTCTGGGGAAAAGAATAGTTGCAGAGGTAAATACTCTCTGTGGAGACGATTTATGACAGAGGTAAATACTCTCTGGGGAGACGAGTGGTGGCAGAGGTAAATACTCTCTGGGGAGAAAGGAGCAGGATGGGGAAATGTATTGAAACGGACAAGGGGAAAGGCAGAGCTTTACCTTTTGTACGAACACCGTTGTAAAATAAATTGAGAAGTTAATCCCAGGCTGTTCCAAGTTGGACTGCCGAGCTGGCGAGTCCGGATGGACTGCCCCGAATCGAGCTAGGGATGCTCCTTTTATTCATGAAAGTCAGCTGTTGGCACGTGGAGTTAGGGCTTGCACATGCCTTGGACCGTAACGCGTTCTGGGTTCCAGCTGATAGTGTGGCCCTTGGCGATTGTGCTCGGGTTACACTGGCATGATCGTTGGCTAGTGTGACTGTTTACTGACTGGTGTTGGTCGCAATGATGGTTTTGGCGTGTTTTGTTTTATAAGTAACTTAGGAATTTAGGTCAGCTGTATTGTGGCGCCGGCGCTGTTGGATATGGTGCTGGGCGTTACACTCCCCATTCCTCTCCTAGGCGGTCGTCGTCTTTTTTTGCCGTGGTTGTGAACCAGGTCCCGATGTGTACGTGGCCAGAGATGTATCCGCTATTTTACTCGTCTTCGTCTGTTTCGTTTGGTATGTGTCTGTATAGTCGCTTGTGTTTGCTGAAGTAGTCGGGTGTTTCTTTTGGAGTTGTTTGCACTTGTCTTCACTTTATTTGACACCAAGCACCTTCCCCGACCTTGAAAATTCTTATTTCTTCGCGTAGTAAGTAAGATACACCGTCCGCCACTGCGATCAACTTCCCTTTCCGATACCGAATCTCAAAGGTGAACGGCTGCAATCCCAACGCCAATCTTGCTATTCGGCGGATGGGCTTTCGATTGAATTGAGCAATCTGAGCGCATGGTGGTCTGTGACTACTACACTGCTTCGGGAATAGTGTTTTTCCTTCCTGATCTGGTCTCTCCTTAAGGTTCCTTTGTTGTGATCTGTATCTGTGCACATTTCCGTGACGATTGTTGCCTAGGCTCCTTTTGGTTTGAGACTGAGTTGCTGCTAGCTGTTCCAGTCTGTCTTTGCCGGAGGGTCTGTTCTTCTTCCTTAGGATTTTCCCTTTTTATAGTTTCTCCAAGCCGAATTCCTTGCATTAGCCTTGCAGCTCTGCCTTCGTTGCTTGGTTAATCCACTGCTTTGCCATCTTGACCACTTCTGAGACACTATTATGCAACCACAACCTGCTCGGGGGCCACTGTGACGTTCTTCGGCCGGGGTATGCTCGTCATGCCGGGGTTCACAGAAATTTGGTTGGTTTCGGGATGTGGTAGCTAAATTAAATGCTCTCGGGTTCAAGAATAAGGCGTAGGGTTAAGCAGTATATAAAAGTTCTCTTTATGGTTCTTAATTGTACACAGGAATGTTGGATGGGTGGAACTGGGCCTCCGGTAGGGGTCTTCCTTCTAGTTTGACTACTCGGCCGCACGTGGCTGTTTGCTGAGTGCAGGTCGTGGCTGGTCATCGGTCCCGGTGAGACAGGCCTTGAGGTACTCCCGAGGTGTACTCGGAGTGAGCGAGGGTTGTCATGGTAGGATGCACGCTGTGAGAAGGATCGGGGCAGAGGTAGCTACACTCTGGTGTGAAGGAGACGAGTAGTGGCAGAGGTAAATACTCTCTGGGGAGACGAGTGGTGGCAGAGGTAAGTACTATCTGTGGAGACGATTTATGACAGAGGTAAATACTCTCCGTGGAAACGAGTGGTTGCAGAGGTGAATACTCCCTGTGGAGACGATTTAGTGACAGAGGTGAATGCTCACTGGGGAGACGAGTGGTTGCAGAGATGAATGCTCTCTGTGGAGACGATTTAGTGACAGAGGTGAATACTTTCTGGGGAGACGAGTGGTGACAGAGGTAAATACTCCCTGTGGAGACGATTTATGACAGAGGTAAATACTCTCTGGGGAGACGGGTGGTCGCAGAGGTGAATACTCTCTGTGGAGACGATTTAGTGACAGAGGTGAATACTCTCTGGGGAGACGAGTGGTGGCAGAGGTAAATACTCTCTGTGGAGACAATTTATGACAGAGGTAAATACTCTCTGGGGAGACGAATGGGGTGGCAGAGGTAAATACTCTCAGTGGAGACGATTTATGACAGAGGTAAATACTCTCTGGGGAGACGAGTGCTGGCAGAGGTGAATACTCTCTGTTGAGACGATTAAGTGAAAGAGGTGAATACTCTCTGGGAAGACGAGTGGTGGCAGAGGTAAATACTCTCAGTGGAGATGATTTATGACAGAGGAAAATACTCTCTGTGGAGACGAGTGGTTGCAGAGGTGAATACTCTCTGTTGAGACGATTAAGTGAAAGAGGTGAATACTCTCTGGGAAGACGAGTGGTGGCAGAGGTAAATACTCTCAGTGGAGACGATTTAGTGACAGAGCTGAATACTCTCTGGGGAAACGAGTGGTGGCAGAGGTAAATACTCTCTGTGGAGACGATTTATGACAGAGGTAAGCACTATCTGGGGTGACGAGTGGTTGCAGAGGTGAGTACTCTCTGTTGAGACGATTAAGTGAAAGAGGTAAATACTCTCTGGGAAGACGAGTGGTGGCAGAGGTAAATACTCTCAGTGGAGACGATTTAGTAACAGAGCTGAATACTCTCTGGGGAAACGAGTAGCGGCAGAGGTAAATACTCTCTGTGGAGACGATTTATGACAGAGGTAAGCACTCTCTGGGGTGACGAGTGGTTGCAGAGGTGAGTACTCTCTATGGAGGCGATTCAGTGTTAGAGGTGAATACTCTCTGTTGAGGCGATTAAGTGTTAGGGGTTAATACTCTCTGTGGAGACAATTTATGACAGAGGTAAATACTCTCTGGGGAGACGAATGGGGTGGCAGAGGTAAATACTCTCAGTGGAGACGATTTATGACAGAGGTAAATACTCTCTGGGGAGACGAGTGCTGGCAGAGGTGAATACTCTCTGTTGAGACGATTAAGTGAAAGAGGTGAATACTCTCTGGGAAGACGAGTGGTGCGGTAAATACTCTCAGTGGAGACGATTTAGTGACAGAGCTGAATACTCTCTGGGGAAACGAGTAGTGGCAGAGGTAAATACTCTCTGTGGAGACGATTTATGACAGAGGAAAATACTCTCTGTGGAGACGAGTGGTTGTAGAGGTGAATACTCTCTGTTGAGACGATTAAGTGAAAGAGGTGAATACTCTCTGGGAAGACGAGTGGTGGCAGAGGTAAATACTCTCAGTGGAGACGATTTAGTGACAGAGCTGAATACTCTCTGGGGAAACGAGTAGTGGCAGAGGTAAATACTCTCTGTGGAGACGATTTATGACAGAGGTAAGCACTCTCTGGGGTGACGAGTGGTTGCAGAGGTGAGTACTCTCTATGGAGGCGATTCAGTGTTAGAGGTGAATACTCTCTGTGGAGGCGATTTAGTGTTAGAGGTGAATACTCTCTGTGGAGACGTTTTATGACAGAGGTAAATACTCTCTGGGGAAAAGAATAGTTGCAGAGGTAAATACTCTCTGTGGAGACGATTTATGACAGAGGTAAATACTCTCTGGGGAGACGAGTGGTGGCAGAGGTAAATACTCTCTGGGGGGAAAGGATCAGGACGGGGAAATGTATTGAAACGGGTAAGGGAAAAAGCAGAGCTTTACCTTTGGTACGAACACCGTTGTAAAATAAATTGAGAAGTTTATCCCAGGCTGTTCCGAGTTGGACTGCCGAGCTGGCGAGTCCGGATGGACTGCCTCGAATCGAGCTAGCGATGCTCCTTTTATTCATGAAAGTCAGCTGGTGGCACGTGGAGTTAGGGCTTGCACCTGCCTTGGACCGTATAGCGTTCTGGGTTCCAGCTGATAGTGTGGCCCTTGGCGATTGTGCTCGGGTCACACTGGCATGATCGTTGGCAAGTGTGACCGTTTACCGACTGGTGTTGGTCGCAATGGTAGTTTTGGCGTGTTTTGTTTTATAAGTTTGTTAGGAATGTAGGTCAGCTATATTGTGGCGCCGGCGCTGTTGGATATGGCGCTGGGCGTCACAACATTTTGAAGACATGTTCAAAGAACAATATTTGCTAGCCAACAGATCCATAGAACCTAAAATAAAATATGAAATAAAGATAACTGTGGAGAATGAGATACCATTCCATTGCCCACCGAAAAGAATATCATTCAAAGAGAAAGAAGTGCAAAGAATGTAAGTCGAAAAATTAGAATTAGGTTATATACGTCTCAGTGAATCAGAATTTGTCTCACCAATGGTATTGATTAAATAATAGACTGGTGAAATTAGATTATACGTAGATTACACTAGTCGACAGGACTTTTCCGCTGTCGCTAAAAATTACTTTTTCTGATAGATTTGGATGCTTAAACATTTTTAAAGAATGTTTTTTTTTTGTTCATGGTGTAGTTTGTTTTTGTTTTCTACTTTCCTTGGACCTCTAACGTATGATCGAGATCCTTTTCCACCAAACATATCCACTTTGGACTCACCTGACCATAGAATATTCGTCCATTGTTGGGATGTCCGATTTGCTTGAACACTGCCTAACCTCATGTGCTTAGTAATATGTGTCACGTTTAAAAGTGGTATCTTTCTTGGGCTGCAGACTTTTATATTATATTGGCTAAGATATGTACTAACTTTTTGATCCATCGCATTTATTTTAAGCTCTTCTTTAAGCTCGGTAGCTGACCTAAAGGGAACCTTCTTTCTCTGACGAATCCGTCTATTGCCATGAAGAGGGGTCATACATCGTTTTCGTCCGCGTGTTTTAGCCTTTTCTTCATAGTTTAAGACGTTTTTAATAATTTTATTGGAATATCGTACCAATCGACCAAGTTTTCTGTACGTTTTTCCGTTTAATATCAGTTTTTGGGTCAGATCTCTCATCTCCGCAGTGCAGTGCTTTCCACGTCCCATTGTAATGATTATTATTAACTTTTATGACAGAAACAATGAAATCTTAGTCAAAACTAATGAATACGTGCCTTTTACAAAGACAATTTTGAGAAATATAGAAGCTTCGCTAAGAAAATGGCTAGTGGTGCTATTTTTTTTTCGCCATTTTTTGGGTATTTTTTCTTAAAATCCCAAAAAAAAATATATAGACAGAAATTTAAAGAACGGTTACGCAGTTTTTGTTTATGGGGAATACTAAGCAATATAAAAAAATCAAACGTTGAAGAAATTGTGACATGATTCGCATTTTTTTCTATCACGAACAAAATGTATAGTAGTGGTCGTATTATTTTTTTCGCAACTGTATATTCTTGATCAGCATCAACATCAGCATCACCCAAAGGACGAAAGTCTGCGGCATACACAATTTTCAAAATACAAGAAAACTGAAACGCACAATCATAGGGGATGACCATTTCTATCAGAGTGGTGAATGTTGATCAGATCGGATCATTAATATAGCCACAATGAAGAAAATCATTTCGAAAGGTATCGTTCCCTGTCGCTCTCTCCCACACGCGACCGACCGTGTTTGCTTTGACTATTCGTCCAAATCAGCATAGGTGCTCAGAGATTATAAGAGCTAGATGAACCAAGCTTTGTATCCAAGCTCCTGTGACATGACTTAAATTCCGCCACCAAAAAGGACAAAAATCTGTGGAATCCACAATTTGTAAGACAAGTAAAACAACGCAGAATAATGGTAAATGACCGTATCTATCAGATTGACGAATCTGAATCCGGTCGGATCATTATTAGAGTCAAATGGAACCATTGAAATTGCCGTCGCTACACAGCGCTTGCCAAGCGCTTATTCATTTCTTCTGTCTCTCGCATACACTTCCACGTCTCATATATGTAATTATACATGCACAATGTAGACGTGGAAATGAAGCTGAAGTAAAAGTTATATGTAACCGAAATGGAAACAGATTAATTTAATATTTAAATTTTTTGGCAAAAATTTAATTTTTCTCTTTTCCGAACATATAATAAATTATATAAATCATAAGCTCATACATAAACTGACTGAGTGAGTACCGGATATAAAGTAGGCCCTTGCTGCGACTCACAGCGTTCCCCCTCGTTATGAACTTGCAGTTGTTATCTCTTATTGTTGTGCTCAGCTACTGCATTGTTTCAATAAAAGTGATTTCGTACGTAGACACTCATTATTGCATAAAACCAACGAAAATATTAAAAAAAAATTTATTATACCCGGTGCTCGAAGAGTATAGGTGTATATTAGATTTGTGGTGATAACGGTTGTGTGTAACGCGTAGAAGGAGGCGTTTCCGACCCCATAATGTATATATATTCTTGATCAGCATCAATAGCCGAGTCGATATAGCCATGTCGCAGAATCATAGAGAATGACCATTTCTATCATAGTGTTGAATCTGGATCAGATCGGATCATTATTATAGCTACAATGAAGAAAACCGTTTCGAAAGTAATCGTTCCCTCTCGCCCTCTATCACACGCAGCCCCATCTGCTCTGCCCGTTCAAATTTTTTGACGCCTAGTTCTCAGAGACTATAAAAGCTAGAGCAATCAAACTTTTCATCCAAACTCCTGTGATATCAAACCAGCACAAGTGTATTTCAAAATGTTGCCACTCCACTTTCCGCCCCCACAAAGAACGAAAATCTGTGGAATCCACAATTTTTAAGATAAATGAAAACCAAAAACGCAGAATCATGGAAAATTACCATATCTACCAGATTGCCGAATCTGGATCAGGTCGGATCAATATTATGGCCAGAAGAAACAAATTAAATTTCAGTGGCTAAGCTACGCCTGCCAAGCGCTTACTCATTACCTCACTCTCTCACAAACACTTGTACGTCTCAAATATGTAGTTATACATGTACATAAGAAATGTAGAAACAGATGTCAAACGCATATGTAAACAAAAATGGAAACATGTATAAAAATTCAAAAAATGGTTTGACTTAATTTTTTTTATTTTAAATATTGTTTTTTGCTTAAAATTCAATTTGTCCCTTTTGCGAACATATAATAAATTTCATAAATCGTAACCTCAGTAATGAATGTACAGTGCCGCTTAACTGAATAGGTTTGAAAAATATTTCTTCTATTTTTTCTTTTTCTTTGTTCCTATGGCATTTTTCACTTCTTTCTTTTTTGTTTTGAACACTCATTTGTTTACTCATAATATGACAAAAATTTGTCACGGGTTATATGCAACGGTAAATCAGAATTTCCTAAATGTGTGGTCTATTTTTGGCTCATCTGATTAGGTTTTACAACTTTGCCTTCACTTTTTGATTGACTGCGTGATTGAAAACATATAATTTCTTTGGTCTACTTAAATTTAAAGTAATTGCTACCATTTTTTTTTAATATGGGTCGGGGAAAATCTTTAACCGATTTTGAAAAAGGTCAAATTAAAGGCTATATTGAATCTGGCCTAAAACAATGAAATAGCAAAGAAGATTGGTCGAAGCCAAAACGTGGTAAGCAATTTTCTTCGTAATGAAGCCGAATACGGGAAAAAAATGGAAGGAGGAAAAAAATATGCTACAACGGCATCAGAGAGTCGACTAATCCTTCGAACTGCTTCGAATTCCCACCTCTCTGCCAGTAAAATCAGGGATGTATGCGGTGTAAGTGCTAGTTTGGCAACGGTAAAACAAGTTATTCGGAGTGCTAAACACTTAAAGAGATTAAAAATAAAAAAAAACTCCTCTCAATGATGCACGGAAGGAACCGCGACTTCGATTTGCGCGGGATCACATGACATGGAACAAGGAGTGGAAGGCTGTAGTCTTCTCCGACGAAAAAAGTTCAATCTCGACGGACCGGATGGCTACAACTATTATTTTCAGGATATGCGAAAAGAGGAATGCTTTTTGAGTCGTCATCACTCTTGTACAGGAGGTGTAATGGTTTGGTGAGCCATATCGTTTTATGGAACTTGCGAGCTGCAGTTTGTTTCATCAAAGATGAATGCAAATGTCTACAAGACTGTGCTCCAAAAGGCTTTTCCCCAGTTTTCCGAAATTTTTAGACCTATTCAATGGACGTACCAACAAGACAACGCCCCCATCCATACAGCCCGGATTACAAAACAGTGGATTAAGGACCAGAATGTCAACTTGCTCGAGTGGCCGCCATACTCCCCAGACATAAATATTATCGAGAACATTTGTGGACTTTTATCCAGGAGAGCGTATGAAGGGGGAAGACAATTTCAAGACTCGGCGACCCTGGTTGAAGCGATAAAAAAAGCCTGGTCAACTATTTCACTTAGTGAAATTGAAAAATATTACGATTCCTTATCAACTCGAATGTCTGAAATAATTAAGAATAAGGGTGGTCATACCAAATATTAAATAATGCAGAAATAGTGTCTTTTATTATTTAAGTTTCCAAGTGCCATGAAATATTGCTGTGAATAATTTTTATACCCGGTACTAGAAGAGTAAGGGGTATATTAGATTTGTGGGGATAACGGTTGTGTGTAACGCCCAGAAGGAAGCGTTTCCGACCCCATAAAGTATATATATTCTTAATCAGCATCAATAGCCGAGTCGATATAGCCATGTCTGTCTGTCCGTCCGTCCGTCCGTCCGTCTTCATTTGCGCCTATATCTCAGAGACTATCAAAGCTAGAGCAACCAAGTTTTGTTTTCAGTCTCCTGTGTGATCACACTACTCCGAATGTATTTCAAAATTTCGCCCCGCCCCCTTCCGGCCCCACAAAGAGCGAAAGTCTGCGGCGTACATAATTTTGAAGATACAAGAATACTAAAAACGCAGAATCATAGGTAATGACCATTTCTATCAGAGTGTTGAATCTGGATCAGATCGGATCATTATTATAGCTACAATGAAGAAAACCATTTCGAAAGTCATCATTCCCTCTCGCTCTCTCTCACACGCGACCCCATCTGCTTTGCCTATTCGTTTAAATGAGCGCCTAGTTCTCAGAGACTATAAAAGCTAGAGCAACCAAACTTTCTATCCAAGCTCCTGTGATACCGAACCAGCACGAGTTTGTTTTAAAATTTTGCCACGCCACTTTCCGCCCCCACAAAAGACGAAAATCTGTGGAATCCACAATTTTTAAGATAAATGAAAACCAAAAACGCAGAATCATGGAAAATTACTATATCTACCAGAATGCCGAAATCATATGCAAACAAAATCGGAAACGTGTATAATATTCCAAAAATTTACTTTATTTTTTTAAATATTATTTTTTTCCCATATTTGTTTAATTTGTCCCTTTTGCGAACATATAATAAATTGCATAAATCGCAAGCTCATATATGTATGTACTTATGTGTATACTGACTGAGTACCGGGTGTAAGGTTGAGCCGCGGCCTTTGCCGCGGCTCACAACGTTTCCTCTCGTTTTTTGTAGTTTTGTTGGTCAAACCTATTCACTTGAGCCAAAAGTTATGTAGATTTTCAGCTATGTTTTCGAAAATATAATAAAAAAAATATAAAAACCAAACCAAAAAAAAAAAAACTTTTGCATTTTATAAATAATTGATCGTTTTACTTAACATAATTTAGTTGGTTTAAATCCGAGTGCTCCTTTTGAAGATATTATGTTCTAAGTCTAAAAAAGAAGTCAAACCTATTCAGTTGAGCGGCACTGTATATACTGACTGAGTACCGGGTATAAATTAGAGCCGCGGCCTGTACCGCGGATCACAACGTTCACCCTCGTTTTTTAATTGAAAATTAAGTTCGTTGTGGTACTGAATTGCCTGAGGAAGAGCAGGAAAGGATCAAGAGAATGAAATTAGACGGCATGAATACTGTTCGAATCGCTTCACTACTGAATCGACATCGAAATACTATTTCCAAATTTTTGAAATATCCAGATGGTTACTCCATAAATCGTCGCAGTGGCTCAGTATCAAACATTAGCAAAATTGGACAAACCGACATATGCGACAGTTAGCAAATGAAAATATGATGGAGTTTATGATATGAATTGCATTTATTTCTAAAGACATGTGTCCAATATGTGACAATGGACATTTCAGCAGAATAGTGCGCTGATTCATGTTTTCCCGGGTACAATGGGTTTTTTAGACACCTACAATATACCGTCAATGAAGTGGCCGACAAAGAAATCAATTGGGGATATTCAGAGCAGCAGCAGCCAGAAGATCCCAAGACAATTAAATAATCTAAGATGAATACCCTCCCTTTCTTTATCAATTGAACGCTCATCTTCTCTCACTCTCTCGGTGCATACACACACACTCCTGTTAGCCGTTCGTACTTCTTATATGGCAATGCGTCGGTTAACTTTAGTCAAAGTCATCGAACGCAGCATCGCGTATCATTCGTATACACCGGGCGTCAAATTTTCAATAAGGTTTTTGATTTAATACATATAAATTTTGTACAAACACTAAAAAACACGAAGTTTACGGCCACGGCCTTTAGTATTGAAATTAAAACATTAAAAAAGAGGGGGAACATTGTGAGCCGCGGCAAAGGCCGTGGCTCTACATTATACCCGGTACTCAGAGAGTATATATGTACATACATATGTATATGAACTTACGATTTATGCAGTTTATTATATGTTCGCAAAAGGGGCGAATTACATTTTGGGCACAAAAGAAAATTTCAAATAATTAAGTCGAACCAAATTTGTATATGTACATACGCCCAGCAACAAAAACAAAGCCGCACTCCGAAATTTCATGAATTTTTTACTTCTCTAGCGTGTGATATCCCGAAATGTTATTCGATTCGTCTAATTTTTTTTTGTGAGTCCCTGTGACTGTTTTTTTGCGTGCGCTTCCTGTCATCTCAGTTTCTGGAAAAATATTACTTAGGAGACTTTAAGAAGTATGCCTAAACGAAAACAGATGACGATTACTGAAAAGTCAAAAACTATAACCAGCACAAGTGTATTTCAAAATTTTGCCACTCCCCTTTCCGCCCCCACAAAGAACGAAAATCTGTGGAATCCACAATTTTTAAGATAAAAGAAAACCAGAAACGCAGAATCATTGAAAATTACCGTATCTACCAAATTGCCGAATCTTGATCAGGTCGAACTACCATTATAGACAGAAGGAAAAAATTCAATTCCAGTGGCTATGCAACGCCTGCCAAGCGCTGACTCATTCCATCTCTCTCTCTGTCGGAAACACTTGTACATCATATGTAGTTATACATGTAGAAATGTAGAAGCAGATGTAAAAAGCATATGCAAACAAAATTGGAAACATGTATAATATTCCAAAAATGATTTGACTTCATTTTCTTAAATATTATTTTTTGCCCAAAATTTAATTCGTCCCTTTTGCGAATAAATAATAAATTGCATAAATCGCAAGTTCATATATATATGTATGTATATACTGACTGGGTACCGCTGCAAATGCTGCGGCTCACAACGATCCCCCTCGTTTTAGCTGCAAAGTTCAATACAACCAACCAGTTGTAGGAAACTTAAGTTATGTGAAAAATAGAAGCACTACCTGTTTGAGATGCCAGGGTTTTTTATTATTTCTATCCAAAATAATAACGCGAGTTGTTCAAATGCTAGCGGAAGCCGATTGCTTGCTCTTAGCACAACCAGATAAATGTACATATGTGTAAACGAGATCCAAATGCAACCAATGCGCAGAGAGGTTAGCAGATTACTGAAATTAGCACCGTCGGCTAAGCAAAGCTAGAGCCGAGGCGGCGGAGTGAGAGCGCAGCAGCGCTGCCGAACGTGGGCGTTTACAGTGCATTGAATATTGTATTGTATTAAGTTAGGCCTGTTGATTAGCGGCTGGCCCGAACATACTCTCCCCGTTGGAAGCCAGTCTTTCAACAGACTCCTTGAGGGGCAGTACACATAGCCGTGTAACGGCCCTTCTGATGGTTCCTGTGGCAGTCTTCAAATCAGTTACGCGGCACACTCCATCCTTGCTCTTGACGACCTTGACCACTCTAGCTAGTGGCCAACGCATTGAAGGAAGATTCTCGTCCTTAATCAGAACGAGATCGTTAACGCAAAGATTTTTCGTGGGAGTCCGCCATTTCGACCGCTCTTGCAACAGAGTTAGATACTCTTCGCGCCAGCGGCTCCAGAATATCTGCTGCAGTTGAGTGACCCGTTGCCAGCCATCCAGACGATTATAGTTCAGCTTCGTCAGATCGGGCTCGAGGATTGCTTCGTGTGGACCGCCTAAAAGCAGATGAGCAGGAGTTAGGACATCTAAATCAGCAGGATTTTCTGAAAGCGAGAGCAAAGGGCGAGAATTAACAATTGCCGTGATCTGGCAGATCAGAGTGCGCAGCTCGTCGAAGTCAAGCACAGAGGGCTCAACTGAGCGGTACAGGTGATAATTTGCTGTCTTCACGGCCGCTTCCCACAATCCGCCAAAGTGCGGAGAGTGTGGTGGGATGAAGCGCCAGTCGATCGAGTCCGCAAACAGGATTCATGGACCTCCTTCATATGCGAGTCGCTCATAAAGAGTTTCTTGAGCTCCAAAAGCTCGTTCTTCGCGCCAACGAAGTTTGTCGCATTGTCAGACCAAATTTGACTTGGCCTTCCTCGCGTGGAATGAATTTGAAAATTTGCATTCTGACGTAAGATCGGCATGTGGGGACGCGATCAGCAATACATTCTTGCGAAGCTCTGCCGTTGCTGCTTCAGGAACAGGAGGCACAGGCCACTCTTCCTTGGAGCCTACCAAAAATGATGGACCGTGAAACCACAGCTCTGACTGGATAAGTTGGTGGGGAAGCGAGCCCCTAGAAAGAACGTCAGCAGCATTCAATGATGTGGGAACATAGCGCCATTCCATGCCCGCCGTCAACTCCCGAATTGCTGCCACTCGATTTGCCACGAAGATTTTAAATTTGGCTGGCTCATCCTGTATCCAAGATAATGCTGTCGATGAATCGGACCAGCAATAAAACCGACCTGTAAAACTTCCAATATCCTTCAAATTATTCATTAGTTTTGCAAGCAAATGGGCTCCACTTAATTCCAACTTGGGAATCGATTGGTGCCACTTGAGACTTTGAGCACAAAATATTGCTCGACAACTGCCTTTCCCTGGACACCACATATATGCAAGCGCCATATGCTTCTGTGCTGGCGTCACAAAATCCGTGAAGTTCGATTACCGTATTAGAAGGATGAACAACGCGAGGAAATGATATCCGCGTGATACTTGACAAACTGTTTCTCAAGTCCATCCAAGATGAATGCAACGCTGAGGGTAGGCTTTCATCCCAATCCAAATTTTCTCTCCAAAGCTGCTGAAGGAAGATTTTGCACCTGACAATAACGGGATTTATCAATCCAAGAGGGTCGTAGAAACGAGCAATCGTAGACAAAACCGATCGCTTGGAGGGCTTCGAATTTGTGTCCAGCGCGGACAAGGCAAAAAGCAGCTGATCTGATGCAGGGTCCCATGATAAGCCAAGAGTTTTTGTTATGTCACTTCCATCATGAAACCTTAAGTATTTCTCTCTGTCCTCTTCAGGCGTTCCCTCAAGTACTTCCTGATGGCTAGAGCACCATTTCCTAAGCTTAAAATTTCCACAAGACAGTATGGCGGAGGTTTGATGCATCTTTTCCATGACCTCAGCGACAGAGCTGCCGCCCGAGATGAGATCATCCACGTACAAATCCTGCTGCAACGCAGCTGAGCCAAGAGGGTAGGACTCACCCTCGTCAATGGCCAGCTGGTGCATTGCGCAAACTGCTAAAAACGATGCAGCTCTAGTGCCATATGTGACGGTGTCTAATGTGTAGACCTGAACCTTGGACTAGACAGAATCTCGCCATAGAATGCACTGAAAGTAATTGTCAGGTGATGACACTCGTACGCAGCGGTACATTTTACAAATATCCCCAGTGAGAGCGACTGGATAAGTGCGAAACCGAATTATTATGCTGAACAATGCAGGCTGAATAACAGGGCCTGCCATCATCGCATCATTTAGGGAACATCCAGTTGATGTAGCTGCCGAACCATCGAAAACGACACGAAGCTTTGTCGTCGTACTATCCTCCTTTAAAACACAGTGATGAGGCAAGAAATATCTGCAGAGACTACGAGAATCAGGGTTGACTGGGGACATATGCTTCAACTCAATATACTCCCTCATAAAGGCAGAGTACCGCTCTTTGAGTGTAGTATCACGATCCAACTTGCGCTCCAAATTGATGAATCGATGATGCGCCTGAGTGTAAGATTCCCCTAGGCGATCACCATTATCCTTTAACGGGAGACGAACTGCATACTCTCCTGATGGCAAACGTGAGAAGTGGTCTACGAAATGTGCTTCATAATCTAATTCTTCCTTGGTATTCAAAACGGCGTCCGCACAAGTCTCGACCTCCCAAAACATACGAAGAGTTTTGTCCAACCTTGCATCCATGCTAGCTTCCGAAACTGGAGAATTGTGCGTTGCCAAGAGCGCCGAGCGTGCTACCCTTTGTCCACCACCAGATGCGATCCACCCAAGCCGGGTCTTCTGCAGAAGAGGCAGGCCATCGATGAGTTTGATTTGCCCTACGCAGAGGAGATCATAGAAAATGCTGGCACCAATGAGAAGATCCACTCGCTGAGGGTTGAAAAATGCAGGATCAGCAAGCTGAATATTTGACGGAATATTCCAATCGGCTACATTGACTGCCAGACTTGGTTGACAATCGGTGATAGTTGGAGCTATCAGAGCAGTAAGCGTAGTTGTATAGTCAGTTGTGCGAGAATGCATAAAAATGTTCACGGTGGATCCCTCAGTACCCACGTTGGTATCGCCGAGCCCAGAGACAAGTGCAGACGATTGAGTTCTCCTAAGCTGAAGCTGATGGGCGAGCCTGGATGTGATAAGATGAAGCTGAGATCCTGAATGTAGTATGGCACGACAAGGAACTAAAACCCCAGACCGATTCTTTACGAGAACCACAGCGGTAGCCAGAAGCACAACATCGGATTGAAGACCTTGGGCAGCAAGAGAGGTAGAAGCAGGGGAAGGTGAACTGCTAACGGAATCCTGAGTGGCTGAAATAGCGCCAGGTTGGAGCATTAGATCTGGAGGAGAAAGATCTGGGGAGCCTTGAGTTGTGGACTGGAGATTCTCGAAATGCAACAAACTATGATGCCTCCCACCGCATACTCGACATTTTCCACTGTTGCATGCACGAGTCCGATGCCCCGATTTCAGGCAATTGAAACAGATGGAAAGCTTCTTCACTTCTTTGTGGCGCAGCAACGGAGACAAATTCCCGAATATCTTGCAGGAATATATACCATGTCCCGCTGAATGGCAAAAACTGCATCCAGACGAGTCGGTGGAAGAATTGGAGGCAACAAAAGCTTTCTTAAAATGAGAATTATGGGTTTTTCCCACCTGAGCGCTACTAGCGGGTGCCGCTGTAGCGTATTCCAAGGTCTTCATTTTCTGGCACCGCTTCTCCAAGTATTCATAAAAATCCTTTGCTGTAGGTATGGCATCCGACGACAGGTGTTCTTCCCATTTCATTTGCGTCTTAGCGTCCAACTTCTGCAGCAGCAGGTTAATTAGCATGCAGTGGGATATCTCCAAATCAGTTCCTAATGTTTGCAAAGCACGCATATGCAAATTGACTGCATCCCAAAACTCCCGAAGCCTTTTGGGAGATGGCGAATCCACTCTATTGAGCCCAAGAATCTTCTTGATGTGTGCCTGAAAAACAAGTCGTTTGTTACTAAAACGTTTATCCAGCGCCACACGATAATTGGCACTGGAGAGTTCCAAAGATCGAACCGAATCCGAAGCCACATCAGCAAGGCTAGAGCGAAGGTGCTGGAACTTCTCGATGTCGCTGAGATCCGCAACCGCGTCGATTATCGAATTGAACATAGCCATAAAGTCCGAATATTCGACGTATCCACCGGAAAACTTGGGTATTTTCAGCTCAGGAAGTCGCTGCTTGTGAGCCATGATGATGGTACTGTGTCCCGAATGGTTTGGTAGGATAGTTGAATTGGCAGTAGCGCGCGAGTGGCCTAGTTCGAGAGCAGCCAGTAGCTCAGCCTTCAACGATATGAAGAGCATATCAAAACTGTTGCGCATCTCACTCCCAATCTCATCTTGATTGAGCGCTTCCAGTTCATTATGGGCGTTATTAAATTCCTCTCGAATTTCTGACAGCATGTCGATACGAACGTCGATATCCGTGGCGTTAAAATTATCGATCTTATTGCCAGCGAATGATTCGCCGAGCCCGCTCATTCGATCGTACAAAGACTGAACTTTACGTTTATAAAGACTGAGCCTGATATTAGCCGTCACAATATTTTCGCCCGCGCCTGTATTGGGATCGCTTTCCATGTTTAACGGTGCGAAATGCAAGAAAACAACACAGAATAGATAACCGTTTAAGCGACGGCGTACAGAATCGAGAAAGAGAGAGTGAAGACACGAAAAGTCGAAACCGTGGCTGCAGTTGTGCAGAGAATGAGAGACTTGACGATTATGCGACGGTGCACAGAAGCTGGAGCGAGAATGAGAGACACGAAAAGTCAAGAACCGTGTCTGCGGCTGAGCATAGAATGAGAGATTCGACGATTAAACTAACGGAATCTCAGACGACCGCACTCTCAACTGAATTTGCACATAAACCGTTTTATATGCTGCACAAATGTATTTGTTTGTGGTTAAACTGCACAGAACCGAATATATTGTTAAATTTAAATGTTTTTACACGAAACGCGATTAGCCAATGTCTTTAATCACGTCGGGGTCACCAATGTTTGAGATGCCAAGCTTTTTTGGCACCTATTTCTATCCAAAATAATAACGCGAATTGTTCAAATGTAATAACTGTTTATTTATACCGGCTGCTGCTAGCGGAAGCCGATTGCTTGCTCTTAGCACAACCAGATAAATGTACGTATGTGTAAACCAGATCCAAATGCAACCAATGCGCAGAGAGGTTAGCAGATTACTGAAATTAGCACCGTCGGCTTAGCAAAGCTAGAGCCGAGGCGGCGGCTGCAGAGCGCCCTTTACAGAGGGAGAGCGCAGCAGCGCTGCCGAACGTGGGCGTTTACAGTGCGTCGAATATTGTATTGTATTAAGTTAGGCCTGTTGATTAGCGGACTACCTATTATGACACTACCTATGACGAAAAATACCAAATTTTTAAAAAATTCTTTTAAAAAAAACTACACCACGAAAAGAAAACCATAATTTAAAAAAAAATGTATAACTCCAAATCTATCAGAAAAAGTCATTCTTGGCGACAGCGGGGGAAAAAAAGTTGAATTTTGTCGAGTAGTGTTATCGACGCCTGAACAAATTTACTATGAAAGACAATTATCCAATCTCTTTGATAGATGATCTTCTAGAAAAATTGAGAAAACAAGAATTTATTTTCCAAACTAGACCTATGGAATGGTTTTCATCATGCATTCATGCATGAGGATTCCATCAAATATACCTCGTTTACAACGCCTCTAGCACAATTTGAATACACAAGAATGCCATTCGGTCTGAAAAGTGCATCTTATATAAATAAGATTTTTACTGATATGGTAAAAGATGGTAGAGTAATCATTTATTTAGACGAAATTATGATCGCTACAGAAGATACTGATACACACCTGGAAATATTAAAGGAAATTTTGCTATCTTCCGTTAAATACTTTGACTATACAAGCACTAACAAAGGCATCTGTGCGAATGAAACAGGTATTGAAGCCGTAACTAAATTCCCAATACCAAAAAAAAATCACGAAATTTAAAGCTTCATTAGTCTATGTTCCTATTTTATAAGGGTTCATCAAAGATTTTGCAATGATAGCAAAGCCATTATACGAGGCCACAAGAAAAGATAAAAAGTTTAAATTTGGCGAAGTAGAGTCAGATGCATTTCATACTTTAAAGAGTAAAATGGTAGAAACTCCAAGTTTACCTATTTACCGTCCGCAAGATTAAACCGAACTGCACTGTGATGCAAGCTCTTTAGGTTATGGAGCCATACTTCTACAAAGAAAGAAACGTGGTAAATTTCACCTTATATTTTACTTTTCCAAAAGAACTTCAGATGTGGACTCAAGGTTCCATAGCTTCCAGCTAAAAACACTAGAGATTATAAAAGCACTTAAACGATTTCGTGTTTACCTACAAGGTATTAAATTCAACATAATTACCGACTGTAATTCATTAGCTTTAACAATAAATGAAAAAGAGCTGAACCCTCGCATAGCGACATGGGCACTTGAATTACAAAATTTTGATTTCGATCTCGAGCACAGATCTGGCAAAAGTATGCAACATTTAGATGCACTCAGCCGTAATAAAAATATTTTATTTTAAATGAAAGTTCGATTGGTTAAATTAATAGTAGCTATGATTTATTGGTATATACGTAAGTATATATATATCATCTCTCGATGATCCGAGAGAGCGATAATGAAAGATCGACAGAGCGACGAAGAAGGCGATGATCCGAGAGAGCGATGTATAGGCTGCTGCCGTGCGGAAACTTAAGTCAAGGTACAATGGTACAAAGATGCAGTGGGCAGTACAAAATAGCAAACAATAATAGGCATTTAATTTACTGCTTCACCACTGACTTTGACTTAATTTATGTCGACTAAATATCGGGCTGGGAAACCCAACATACTATGAGATGCGCAATGGTGTAATTTATAAAAAACACAATGAAGGACTATTATTTTGTGCACCATACGCAATGATTGAGAGTTATTTATACAAGTATCACGACGAAATGGGCCAGGTAGGAGTAGATAAAGTAACAGATTTAATAAACAAAAGCTATTGGTTTCAACAAATAAGAAAAAAGGTTAATGCACATATCAAAAACTGTGTGAAATGCATAGCCTTCTCGTCTAAAACCGTTAAGAAAGAAGGATTTTTACATTCCATTCCCAAAGGCACAACCCCATTCAAAGTCGTCCACATTGACCACTATGGTCCCATTGAGAGCGATGATTCTAAGAAAAAACGAGGGGGAACGTTGTGAGAATATTTCAAATAATTAAGTCGAACCAATTTTGAAATTTTTATTTGTAAATCTATTTCCATTCTGCTTACATATGATTTTTACAACCAAATGAAATAAATAAAGAAATGAAATAAATGAAACGTGGAAGCGTGTGCGAGAGAGAGAGCGAATGAGTAAGCGCTTGGCAAGGGTTGCGTAGCGACTGAAATTTAATTTGTTCCTTCTGGCTACAGTGGTAATTCGACCTGATCCAGATTCGGCAGTCTGGTAGACACGGTTTTTTTCCATGACTCTGCGTTTTTGGTTTTCTTGTACCTTAAAAATTTTGGATTCCACAGATTTTCGTTCTTTGTGGGGCGGAAGGGGGCGGGGCGAAAATTTGAATTACACTTTGAGTAGTGTGATAACACAGAAGACTGAATACAAAATGTGGTTCCTCTAGCTTTTATAGTCTCTGAGATCTAGGCGTTAATGAAGACGGACGGACGTCCGTGGCTATATCGACTCGACTATTAATGCTGATCAAGAATATTTATACTTTGCGGGGCGGAAACACTTCTTTCTGGGCGTTACACACATCCGTTATCACCACAAATCTAATAGACCACTATACTCTTCGAGTGATAGATGCCTGCACAAAATTTATCAGGCTTTATCCTATCAAAACAACCAGTTCCAAAGAAGCAATAGATGCGTTAATTTTTGTTAGTATTTGATAGAGGCTCTTCTTTTAAATGAGTGTAGGACTGCCATCAGCGAAGTCCAGCGAAGGTCCAGATACAAGTTTACAGGCGGAGATAGGGCACTCGTTCGGTCCACTCGGGAGAGCCAATCGCGTTGTTTGGTAGGCGGAACGCTGATCGTCTGACATAACTGAGTTATCAGCACAACAAGCCTCGATGCCGTCGCAGCAAAATCCATGATCTTCCCAATCAGTTTCGGGAACGAGTGCTAGTAAGGAATACATGAGCAACGAAGCGTAAGCGAGATTCCGTGCAGAGTCCAGCGCCGCAGTGAGGCTGTCATCCCAATGCAAGTTCACCTTGCATATACGCTGAAGATCGAATTTCGACTTGGCCAATGCATCGACGCCTAAACCAAAGTGAGAAGTACCCTTGAGAGCAGCAGCAGCGATGAAATGTTGTCTTCCTTCCATCGCGACCAGAAGATCTGCTGCAACTAGGTAACGCATTGCCTGTGACCTGACCGATTGGTACTCAGCTTGATAACGTTCGGCTCTGCACACTGCGAGAGGGGGTTGACATTCAATCGAGCTCGAATGGGCACATCCAGATAGGCAGGGCTCTCTGTAATTGCAACTAAAAGTATATAATTAGTCAGGGCCAAGATGTGGCCTCAACGTTTCCTCAGCTCATTCAATTGACGAACTGAGTGGTCAGTTGTACTGTAGAGGTTGTTCGTCTTGATTGCAGCTCCACTCCCCCCAATAGACCAATATTGGGATGGAATAAGAATGGAATAAGAAAAGCCTTATTTCCACCGTGAAGGTTCAGTTTATTACGGTTGACCAAAGTAGATTTGGTTATGAGCTGAATTGGATGCTTCTTGGGTGGGATGATTTGATGACGGCCAGCAAAGTTTGACGAAGATTGAAGTCCATGATCCAAGCGGGTCGGTTTGTTCAGATCAGCCGGAGGAGTCCCATGTGAAGAACTATCAGCTGGATGCAGAGCGCTAACCTTGACGTAAGGCTGCTCTTTGGTTGATAAGTCAGAAACTGAGCGTCTGCAGAGACGCGACGATGATGGATGGCTCGAAAATTCGAACATATGTCGATCAGTAGCCGGTTCTGGAGATGGTTCGAATGGTGAGGAGACGTCAGTGCTAATGTCTAACTTCCAATGAGATTCAGTAGCTGGTTCTGGAAGTGGTTCGAATGGCGAGGAGACATCACTGCTAATGTCTACCTTCTAATGAGATTCCTGGAAGTCTGGCTGAGCTCCATCAAGCACAGCAGGGACCTCAGAATCACCCAATTGGAAGCAATCTCTTGGTGAAGGTCCAGATTGTTTCCCCAAAATCGTATTAGACTCCTCCTAAGAGAAACACCGAGTTTCCGAGACATCTATGCATTCCGAGACATCCATGCATCAACAGGCTGCGCTGCCTTCTCATCTTTTGCCAACTGCCGAATTGGCCTCTCAGATAAGCATGAGGCAGGCTCGGTTGAATCCGACGAACTATTCTTCTTGCGTATGCACATGACTTCTTGAGTTGAGTTCCTCCATCGATTGAATTGAAGATTGCTGTCCACTGCCGATACCCTTGGTAGTTGCATATGGCTTAGACTGGGGACCGGCATACGCTGAGGTGGATGGTGCCAGTCGACAATGCTAGCGATGACAACTTTGGCAGAAGGAATAAGCTGTAGAGGGAAACGAGTGGCGATGACATCCCGAATCGAAGCATTCAGAGTCATGAACTGATAATAAAAGCTGTCCAACATTCCACTGCGCGTCCTGTCATAGTCCAATTCCTGGAGCTCATTATGCAGGGTTTCAAAAAAGCGCTGAAGCCTCTCGATCACTTCTAACTTTACAACGAGCATAAAGTAATCACTAATCTCCCAAGCAGCATTCAAACGTTTTAAGCGTTCAAATATATGAGCTACTTTCAATTTCAGGAAAGTAACCCTGTTTTTAGCAGCGGTCACTACAATGTCATTTCCAGCATTCACTTCCATGGCAGCGACAAGATTAGCAAAACGTTTGTAGCGGGAAGAAGAATGCAAAGAGTACCTCGCGAAATAAACTTCTGTAGCGGGAAGACGACCGAAAAGAGTAGCCCGCGTAATAAACGGCTCTAGCGGAAAGACGAACGCAAGGAGTGGCGAACGCTATAGAACGCAACGTCCAAGAACCGCAAGCAAAGCTATGTGCAATAACAATATGCACAGGCAGCCGGTATAGGAACCGTTTCTTGCGGGAAGATGAACTCAAAGAGTACCACGCGTAATAGACGATAAGAAATGAGAACCGTACGCCAACAGCTATATGCAAGGGCGGCCGGTGCTTATATGCATGTATGAATTCACTTATGTAGCCGATGAATCGGGTGGAATTAGCTATTAGTTTATAATTTTAAATGTTTTATTGTAGTTTGTGATTGCACTGATATTAATTACTGCACAAATCACGTCGGGGTCACCAAATGTTGAGCTAATGAGCTTTTTCACTAGCTGTTGCGATGTGTTATTTAAATGAAAGTTCGATTGGTTAAATTAATAGTAGCTATGATTTATTGGTATATACGTAAGTAGACCGGCGAATGCGTATGTGAGACCGATTTATGAGAGACCGATTAAAGATCGATGCAGCGAATATGGTATGATACGATACGATCAGCTCCAGACTATATGTAGACCGACGTATTGCGTATGTATATTTGTATATGTATGTGAGTGAACGATCGATGCGATTAAATAACGACGAAAGACTGTCTGATGGCCACGAAGATCAGCTCAAGACAGCATGAGTGTTAGGTGCACACTGTGTAAGTGATAGATGTCTTCTATATGAGTGATAGATTCAGACTAATTATGGGCAGGCGGGCCGAATTGCCCGTGTCCTAATGTAAGCAAGCGAACGATGATCCGAGAGAGCGATAATGAAAGATCGACAGAGCGACGAAGAAGGCGATGATCCGAGAGAGCGATGTATAGGCTGCTGCCGTGCGGAAACTTAAGTCAAGGTACAATGGTACAAAGATGGAGTGGGCAGTACAAAATAGCAAACAATAATAGGCATTTAATTTACTGCTTCACCACTGACTATGACTTAATTTATGTCGACTAAATATCGGGCCGGGAAACCCAACATACTATGAGATGCGCAATGGTGTAATTTATAAAAAACACAATGAAGGACTATTATTTTGTGCACCATACGCAATGATTGAGAGTAATTTATACAAGTATCACGACGAAATGGGCCAGGTAGGAGTAGATAAAGTAACAGATTTAATAAACAAAAGCTATTGGTTTCAACAAATAAGAAAAAAGGTTAATGCACATATCAAAAACTGTGTGAAATGCATAGCCTTCTCGTCTAAAACCGTTAAGAAAGAAGGATTTTTACATTCCATTCCCAAAGGCACAACCCCATTCAAAGTCGTCCACATTGACCACTATGGTCCCATTGAGAGCGATGATTCTAAGAAAAAACGAGGGGGAACGTTGTGAGAATATTTCAAATAATTAAGTCGAACCAATTTTGAAATTTTTATTTGTAAATCTATTTCCATTCTGCTTACATATGATTTTTACAACCAAATGAAATAAATAATGAAATGAAATAAATGAAACGTGGAAGCGTGTGCGAGAGAGAGAGCGAATGAGTAAGCGCTTGGCAAGGGTTGCGTAGCGACTGAAATTTAATTTGTTCCTTCTGGCTACAATGGTAATTCGACCTGATCCAGATTCGGCAGTCTGGTAGACACGGTTTTTTTCCATGACTCTGCGTTTTTGGTTTTCTTGTACCTTAAAAATTTTGGATTCCACAGATTTTCGTTCTTTGTGGGGCGGAAGGGGGCGGGGCGAAAATTTGAATTACACTTTGAGTAGTGTGATAACACAGAAGACTGAATACAAAATGTGGTTCCTCTAGCTTTTATAGTCTCTGAGATCTAGGCGTTAATGAAGACGGACGGACGTCCGTGGCTATATCGACTCGACTATTGATGCTGATCAAGAATATTTATACTTTTCGGGGCGGAAACACTTCTTTCTGGGCGTTACACACATCCGTTATCACCACAAATCTAATAGACCACTATACTCTTCGAGTGATAGATGCCTGCACAAAATTTATCAGGCTTTATCCCATCAAAACAACCAGTTCCAAAGAAGCAATAGATGCGTTAAAAGATTATTTCAAAGCTTACAGTCGACCTAAGCACCTAGTATCTGATAGAGGCTCTTCTTTTAAATCCGACGAGTTCCAATTATTTACAGAATCACAAAACATTAATCACATAAAAATAGCAACAGGCTCACCACAAGCTAATGAACAAGTAGAAAGAATCAATAGAGATTTATGATCAATGATTGCCAAAATACGAGACATGGAAAAAAATTAACAATGGGATAAAGTATTGGACAAAGTAGAGTTTGCAATGAATAGTACATAAAATGGAAGTTTAGATGAGTACCCGAGCGTAATGCTCTTTGGTGTTTTACAAAAATGCAACAAATTATACAGTTTAAAAGAAAACATACTCGAAGAAATCCAAAATAGCGATCAAAGGGATCTGGACCATACAAGATTCAAAGCAGCAATAGTCCAAGAGAAAGTTCAAGCGTACAATAAGAATTATGTTGGCTCAAAGAGACAAAAACCTAAAGTGTATTCAATTGATGACTACTTTATGATCAGAAATTTCAACTCACAGCCAGGAACGTCCAGTAAACTGCTTCCAAAGTATCATATAAAATTTCAAAAGATTAAGAGAATGATAGGTACGTAGTACGAGATATAGAAGGTTTTCTACAAACACAAATTCCCTATTCAGGAATTTGGGCTGTTCATAAGAAACCATAATAAACCATGGATCTGTAATAGTAATTTAAACAATGAATTAGATAACGAAAATAAAAGCGATGAACAAGAAAGCGATGAAAATAATAATGATGAAGAAATACTTGGTCCTAAAAACGAGATGATATTAAGCGAAACACCATATTTCCGCTGTGAGTCAAACCGACGTTTTCTGAAAGATTTGGGGCTTTACAAATTATGCAATTATTTTTTCAACAAGCTGATTGCTGATACTTGCCATGAATATTATTATTTTAGCCATGTTATTACAGAAATTGGAACATTCGGGCTGACTATTTAAAAAATCAGAAACATACATATATACATATATTTAGATAGATGTCTAAGCCGCCCCCAGCAAGAATTTTGTATCACAAGCGAGCCTTTTGCGAGTCGATTAAATCTGATTAAATTAAACATATATGTATGAGCTCATTTTCTGATCGAAAATGATACTCTCTTGGGGAGAAAACGGTTCCCGAACGCGACTCTTCTTGGGGGGTCGCTTGTGAGCGCAGTTTCGACTCATATTTGGACTCTCATTTCCAATCAAAATCGAGTCGTTTTCGAGTCAGAAAATAGTCATATTTCATATCAATTTCGACTCGCATTTTTAATCAAAAGCGAGTCTTTTTCGAGTCGTATTTTTTGATAGCTAGTTAAGAAAAAAAAATACAATTTTTGGTTTTTTTACTATTATTATTTTTTTACTATCAGAATAACATTTTTATTTTATTTAAAATATAATTTTAAATTAATTGATATTTATTGTAGTTGTGTTTAACAGTATCCTTTATGTATTATAATTGTGTTATGTTAATTTTATTAAAAAATAACGCAATTAAAAAAAAAAACATTGTTATAAACAGTGTTTTTTGCATATACTAACTAAATAAACTCCCTAATTTACCTTCTTGCTTAGAGCTTTTCCGTAAGCGCAAGTGCATGCCCTTTTAAACATAATTTAATTATTATCCTGTGTCGGTAGTCAATGTGTTTTTGATGTTATACACAAAATCAAAACTTGCCGCTCTTACCTAGTTGATTTATTGTTTTGTCACTATCTCCCTATTACCCAAACTAACATAACTGTTCTTCCTCTCTCGCTCTCGATACTTTCTGTGTAGTATCGCTCTATCTCTCTCAAGCGAATCTGCAGTAACCATTCTCCTCTTATTCTTATTGCTCTTTTATCGTTTATCTGGCACACTGGTCTGATATCTATTTGTTTTCAAATTTTAATTTTTTGATTTCATATATTTTATATTTTTTTCCTCATAATGGAATACTCCCTTGTCTGTGTTAAAAAAAACCTGCAAGAAGCAGACCCCCCTGACCAGGCGAGTATCCCCTGCTGGCTCTGCGAATGCGTAGTGCACGCTAAATGCGTTGGGTTTTCCGGTCTCGAGGCTGATGCCATCTCTAAAATGAATGGCCTGTATTACAGCTGTGAGGCATATCGTCTGGTTGAGAAAGAAATGGCATCATTTATGAAGCCGGAAGGGCTTTAGGGAGCTGGCCGTGTGCTTCAAACATCAATACCATGGGCTCCTAACCATGGAGTCTCAGTTAAGTGGTTTACAACTACTGATTGATTCTCCCAGGCGCAAAGAGGTCACTCCGCGGGATTTACATGTGCCAACTGCCCGTCGGCCGGCCGACGCTGCCAAGCTGACTCCGACCACTCCAATGGTGCAGCAGTTGATTTCGTTCTCTACTCCGAAGGCAACGACAGCTGCTGGCGATGAAAATTCGTTATCCGAATTTATCGCGTTGGAGGGCATGCAGCCAAAATCGTCTGTAGCTTCCGTGTCCGTAATGTCCGCTAACTCATTAGCTGTCCCCTCAATTCCGACCCCACCAGTCAATATCCGTCCCGGACCACCGGGTATTACCATCACAGGTGATAGGCCTGTGGTGCCAAGATTGGTCGGGATCCCACCAAAGAGACAAGTTTTTGTCTCACGGCTTGCCCCGGACTCCACAATTAAAGAAGTGACGGCTTATATCCAAAGCCGCATACAAGCCGTTGATTTCAAGGTGGAAAATTTTAACTTCTCTTATGACAGGTTAAACTTAAGCTTAAAAGAAGCTATTTTTACAATAAGTGTCTCCCAAACTCACTTTAACACCATCTTTTCGGCCAAATTTTGGCCGGAGCATTTGGTGGTGAAGGAATTTAAAACCAAGAAGAAGGGGTAGGCTCCCACTAACTCTGCCAACTAATCAGACCAATGCGCCATCTTCGTCTTCCCGCTCTACCTCTACCCGTCCAAAAAACTATTAAATTCTCTCTTAGTGACCTATCAGAATGTTCGAGGCTTACGTAGTAAGTTCAGCATTCTTTTCCAGGTTAGTGTCGCACTTTCATCCCACTTTATTGTGTTTACCGAGACCTGGTTAAGGCCGGACGTTCTTAGTTCTGAAGTTTTGCCAGGTTGGTACACAACTTTTAGAAAGGATCGTTCATCTCGACGTGCAGGAAGAGTTCTAATTGCTGTGGACTCAAACTTCACGTCGGAACTTTTCACAGTCCAGATCCAGCAGGAACTGGAATTTCTGTGTATAAAACTGATTCTTCCCGCTTTCTCAGTTTTTATAACTTGCTCGTACATTCCACCTTCTTCGGATATCGGAATTTACGAGCAGCATTTGTCAGCATTAACCGCTATTACTTCCTCGCTATCAGACAAAGATCCCATGATAGTTCTTGGTGACTTCAACTTGCCAGGAATTGTTTGATCTTCGGCAAATGAGTCTAATAGCCTGGTACCCATGGCACGTCATGACTTTGTTGACGGCTTGATTGACCTGTCTCTGTCTCAAGTTAACCATGTTAAAAATTCCCTGGGTCGATTTCTTGATCTGTGCTTTGTAACGGATCCGACCTTAGCGTTGTTAACTCGAGTCCCCCCGCTCACTATACCTGAAGATGCCTACCATCCTACTTTTGAAGTGTCGCTCGACCTAGGACGAACGGTACTGGATCGGTCGGGTAGACATTGGGGTATGTGTCCGCTGCTTCCGTAAAGCCGAGTTTACGAAGCTTAATAACCTCATTAGGGATTTTGATTGGTCCGCTTTATATTTGTGCAGTGATGTTACGACAGGCACAAACATTTTTTGTGATGCACTGGACTCACTTTTTGTCTCTTGTGTCCCACTTTCCTGTCCGATTAGATCAAGAAAACCCCCTTGGTTAACCAAGGAGTTATCCCATCTAAAAAACTTAAAATAAAAAATTTAAAAAAGTTGGCTCTCCTTCTTCTCTTTCTCATTATGTAATAGCTCGGTCAACTTTTTAAGTTCTTTACGCTCAATGCTATCAGAATTACCTATCTCGATGCAGGATACGTTTTTCTAAGGACCCCAAACAGTTCTACAGCTTCGTAAACAGTAAGCGTAGAACGTCCGCACACCCATCCTCGCTATCCTTCCTTAATACGTCAGCAGATAATGATCAGGCAATTGCCGATCTTTTTGCACGTTTTTTCCAAACTATCTATTCGCAGGACATTTACTCTGGTGAGCCGTACGGTTTACCGAGGTCGAACGGCATTTTCTGTCCTTTGCTAAATGAAAGCTCGTTTCTTCATGATCTACGAACAGTAGAGCCGGTGTTCTCACCGTGTCCGGACGGAGTTCCCGGCTGTGTACTCAGGTACTGTACCGAGTCTCTGTATGGGCCGTTGCTTAAACTATTCACCTTGTCTATAAATTCTTCATGCTTCCCCCCGACATGAAAGGAGTCCTTTATAATTCTTCTCCATAAGAAAGGTAGTAAGTCTGACACAAATAACTATAGAGGTATATCTAAATTATCCGTTATTCCTAAAGTGTTTGAGAAAATATTAACTCCGCACATATAAAACATGGATTTATAAGGCGGAGATCAACCACTACACATGTATTAGAGTTTACATTCTTCATAATTAAAGGATTTCAAGGTAATTTACAGACGGATGTTGTTTACACCGATTTTACTGAAGCGTTCGACTCTGTAGACCATTCCCTCCTAACACAAAAGCTTGACCTTCTGAGGGTCCCGCCCAATCTACTGAGATGGATCTCTAGCTATCTTTGTTCTAGGTCTCAAAGAGTCCTTTTCAGGGGTCCTCTCCAGTTATGGTGACTTCGGGTGTACCTCAGGGCAGAAATATAGGCCCCTTACTCTTTACACTCTTTATAAATGGCCTGCCATCTTTATTAACATACTCTCGAGGACTTATTTATGCGGATGATGTTAAGCTCTGTATCCAATATAAGGACATAGCTTTTCAATCCAGGTTGCAATCCGATCTCGATAGATTTCAGTCTTGGTGCTGTGCAAATTTATTAAATCTTAATGCTTCAAAATGTAAAGTAATGACTTTTCATCGCTCTAGCGCCTTTCTGGTTCCTTACACTCTTTGTGGTTATTGTCTTGCGAGAATTACATGGGTTGATGATCTTGGTGTTCTATTAGATCCCAAGTTAAAGTTTTCAGAACACATTTCTACCCATGGTAAAATGGCCATGGGCGTGCTTGGCTTTGTAAAGAGATGGTCAAAGGAATTTGACGACCCCTATATAACAAAGACTCTCTACACCTCTCTGGTTCGTCTGATTTTAGAATACGGCTCTTGTGTATGGTGCCCTCAGAACAACGTACCCCAGGACCGTATAGAATAAGTTCAGAAAAACTTTTTACTTATTGCTCTACGCGGCTTCAGCTGGGATTCAGGTGTGAGACTGCCGTCTTACCCTAATACCTTGCTTTTAATAACCCTTCCAACCTTAATGTCATGGTCATGGGTAATGTCATGTCATGTGGTCATTGAAATTGAAGTCCCCCTCAATTTACCTCTTCTTTTTGGCTGCCCTGCGACGACGCTAACCAATTGCTTCCTAGTACTCTTTACGGATTTATCAATGAGCTAACGGATGTTTCCCAAATTACTTCTATTAAAAATAATAGGAACAGACTTCTCGACCTTATTTTTGTTATGGATACTTCTCTTGATACAGTTGCCAGAGTCTCCCCACTATCACTTCCTGAAGACCTATACCATCCTACGCTATCTATAACTTTAGAGTGTACCAGTTCTAGTTGTGTTAACATTACCTCGACTCCTCACCGGATCAAGTGTTTTCGCAAAACTGATTTCGACAATTTAAACATTCACCTCTCGAATGTGGATTGGTCCACTCTTCTTTCCTTACCGAATATTGATGTAACAGTCAACTCATTCTATAAAAGTTTAAACTCTGCCCTTAATACTTATGTTCCGGAGATTATTGTACCATTATCGTCCAAGCCTCCCTGGTTCTCCAGGAATTTGTCATACTTAAAGAATAGGAAATCCAGACTTTTCAAAAAGTACCAGAAAATTGGCTCCTTGCTTGTCTTTGTACAATATTCTTCCGCCCGCGCTCAATTCCTAACAACTAATAGTCTGTGCTACAATCTTTACCTCTCTTCTTGTAGTAGAAACTTCCGCAATGATCCTAAAAAATTCTTTTCTTTTGTCAATTCTAAACGTAAGTCCAATGCATTTCCTCCGTCCCTTCATTATCTAAGCAATTCTGAATCTTCTGCTGCTGGCATCGCAAACTTATTTGCAAACCTTTTTCCAGTCGTTTTACTCCTCTCATACTTATAACGCATCCACTCCGTATCCCTACTATTTGCCTCACTCTAATAGGATTTTTCAACTATACTTTGAGAAAAGCGTTGTGCTTGATGGCTTGAAGTCTTTGAAAATTGCATTTTCTGCGAGTTCTGCTAAAGTGCCTAGTTGCATTTTAAAACATTGAGCCCAGTCCTTATGCCAACCCTTAACCTTTCTTTTCAATCTATCCTTGGAACAGTCTTGTCTCCCCGTAATTTGGAATGAGTCGTACATAATTCCGCTTCACAAGAAGGGCTCCAGATCCAACATAGAAAATTACCGAGGCATTGCAAAGCTCTCTACCATTCCTAAGCTCCTTGAGTTCCAGGTTACCCGGCAATTGCAACATCTTTGTTCTAGCTTGATATCTCCTTCACAACATGGTTCTTTTAAACATTGTCAACAACTACCAATCTGCTCGAGTTTTCCTCCATAATCAACCGTGGATTTCAGAACGGTTTGCAAACTGATGTTATTTTTACGGATTTTAGCAAGGCATTTGATTCGGTTAACCATACTCTATTAATTCAGAAGCTGTCCTTATTAGGTTTCCCTAGTAATCTTCTAAGTTGGATTTCGTCGTATCTTTCTAATCGTACACAACGGGTCTTATTTACTAATGTTTTATCAGAGATCGTTAATGTTACATCTGGTGTGCCACAAGGTAGTCATTTGGGTCCTCTCCTCTTCATTTTATTTGTGAACGACCTACCCCAAGTTATAACATTCTCACATACATTAATGTATGCGGATGACGTTAAAATCTGTCTGCCCTACTCCGACTGGTACTTGCACACACACCTTCAGCTGCACTTAAATGAATTGATATTGTGGTGCTCAAGTAATCTTCTATTTTTGAACCTCTCGAAATGCAAGCTTATGACATTCTACCGTCGTGCTCCACATTTTGTATCGTTTTCTCTTGGTAATCATGTATTGGATCGAATTTCGAGTTCAAATGATCTTGGAGTATTATTTAATCATAAACTGTGTTTTAATAGTCATATAGCTCCTACAGCTAATAAAGCTAAGGGTGTTCTAGCATTCATCAACCGTTGGTCCAAGGAGTTTGACGACCCGTATGTGACCAAACAATTGTACATTTCGTTAGTGCGCCCGATATTGGAGTATACTTCCTGTGTGTGGAGCCCGCAGTATAAAGAGCAGCAAGCTATTCTCGAATCAGTTCAGAAACAATTTTTAATTTTCGCTCTTCGTAATTTACACGGGTACTCTGGTAGAATCCTGCCACCTTACCAATCTAGGCTAAAACTTATTGACCTACCTACGCAGAATATGCAATGGGGTAATGTTCGTGCACAAGCTCCTTCTCGGGATAGTGGACTCCCAAACTCTCTTGAGTCAGATTGACTTTACGATTCCCTCTCGTTGTACTTGTTCTTTTAGACCTATCAGATCACCCTTATTCAGGTCAAACTATGCCCAGCATGAAGCTTTCAGGGTTTTATGCTATAATTAAAATACCCTTTACCATATCATATCCCCTGAACTAACCCTTAAACATATAGCATTTAGCATTTACTACCACCTGAACTCTGCTAACCTGTAATTTTAATTTTTTTTGGTTTTTTTTAAATTTTATTATACTTTATCTTTAGTTTTCTCCCTAATTTATATAGCATTATTAGCAGATATGCAAGCAGGTAAATTAGGGAGTTTATTTAGTTATTATATGCAAAAAACACTGTTTATAACAATGTTATATAAGGTAAATTGCGTAATTTATAATAACATTAACATAACACAATTATAATACATAAAGGATACTGTTAAACACAACTACAATAAATATCAATTAATTTAAAATTATATTTTAAATAAAATAAAAATGTTATTCTGATAGTAAAAAAATAATAATAGTAAAAAAACCAAAAATTGTATTTTTTTTTCTTAACTAGCTATCAAAAAATACGACTCGAAAAAGACTCGCTTTTGATTAAAAATGCGAGTCGAAATTGATATGAAATATGACTATTTTCTGACTCGAAAACGACTCGATTTTGATTGGAAATGAGAGTCCGAATATGAGTCGAAACTGCGCTCACAAGCGACCCCCCAAGAAGAGTCGCGTTCGGGAACCGTTTTCTCCCCAAGAGAGTATCATTTTCGATCAGAAAATGAGCTCATACATATATGTTTAATTTAATCAGATTTAATCGACTCGCAAAAGGCTCGCTTGTGATACAAAATTCTTGCTGGGGCGGCTTAGACATCTATCTAAATATATGTATATATGTATGTTTCTGATTTTTTAAATAGTCAGCCCGAATGTTCCAATTTCTGTAATAACATGGCTAAAATAATAATATTCATGGCAAGTATCAGCAATCAGCTTGTTGAAAAAATAATTGCATAATTTGTAAAGCCCCAAATCTTTCAGAAAACGTCGGTTTGACTCACAGCGGAAATATGGTGTTTCGCTTAATATCATCTCGTTTTTAGGACCAAGTATTTCTTCATCATTATTATTTTCATCGCTTTCTTGTTCATCGCTTTTATTTTCGTTATCTAATTCATTGTTTAAATTACTATTACAGATCCATGGTTTATTATGGTTTCTTATGAACAGCCCAAATTCCTGAATAGGGAATTTGTGTTTGTAGAAAACCTTCTATATCTCGTACTACGTACCTATCATTCTCTTAATCTTTTGAAATTTTATATGATACTTTGGAAGCAGTTTACTGGACGTTCCTGGTTGTGAGTTGAAATTTCTGATCATAAAGTAGTCATCAATTGAATACACTTTAGGTTTTTGTCTCTTTGAGCCAACATAATTCTTATTGTACGCTTGAACTTTCTCTTGGACTATTGCTGCTTTGAATCTTGTATGGTCCAGAACCCTTTGATCGCTATTTTGGATTTCTTCGAGTATGTTTTCTTTTAAACTGTATAATTTGTTGCATTTTTGTAAAACACCAAAGAGCATTACGCTCGGGTACTCATCTAAACTTCCATTTTATGTACTATTCATTGCAAACTCTACTTTGTCCAATACTTTATCCCATTGTTAATTTTTTTCCATGTCTCGTATTTTGGCAATCATTGATTATAAATCTCTATAGATTCTTTCTACTTGTCCATTAGCTTGTGGTGAGCCTGTTGCTATTTTTATGTGATTAATGTTTTGTGATTCTGTAAATAATTGAAACTCGTCGGATTTAAAAGAAGTGCCTCTATCAAATACTAGGTGCTTAGGTCGACTGTAAGCTTTGAAATAATCTTTTAACGCATCTATTGCTTCTTTGGAACTGGTTGTTTTGATGGGATAAAGCCTGATAAATTTTGTGCAGGCATCTATCACTCGAAGAGTATAGTGGTCTATTAGATTTGTGGTGATAACGGATGTGTGTAACGCCCAGAAAGAAGTGTTTCCGCCCCGCAAAGTATAAATATTCTTGATCAGCATTAATAGTCGAGTCGATATAGCCACGGACGTCCGTCCGTCTTCATTAACGCCTAGATCTCAGAGACTATAAAAGCTAGAGGAACCACATTTTGAATTCAGTCTTCTGTGTTATCACACTACTCAAAGTGTAATTCAAATTTTCGCCCCGCCCCCTTCCACCCCACAAAGAACGAAAGTCTGTAGCGTACACAATTTTGAAGATACAAGAAAATGTTGAACCATAGAGAAATACCATTTCTTTCAGAGTGTTGAATCTGGATCAGATCGGATCATTATTACTACAATGAAAGTCATCATTCCCTCTCGCTTTCTTATACTCGCGACCCCATCTGCTTTGCCCATTCATATTTTTTGACGCCTAGTTCTCAGAGACTATAAGAGCTAGAGCAACCAAACTTTCTATCCGAACTTCTGTGGTATCAAACCAGCAAAAGTGTATTTCAAAATTTTTCCACGCCCCCACAAAGCACGAAAATCTGTGGAATCCACAATTTTTAAGATAAAAGAAAACCAAAAACGCAGAATCATGGAAAATTACAATAACTACCAGATTGCCGAATATGGATCAGGTCGGAACAATATTATGGCCAGAAGAAACAAATTTCAGTGGCTATGCAACGCCTGCCAAGCGCTGACTCATTCCCTCTCTCTTTGTCGCAAACACTTTTACGTCTTAAATATATAGTTATACGTACATTTAGAAATGTAGAAGAAGATACAAATCATATGCAAACAAAATTGGAAACATGGATAAAAATTACAAAAATGGTCTAACTTCATTTTTTTTAAATATTATTTTTTGCCCAAAATTTAATTCGTACCTTTTGCAAACATATAATTAATTACATAAATCATAAAATCACATATATTCAGCTTGAGTTCCGGGTATAAAGTAGATCCGCGACCTTTGTCACTACGTTTCCTCTCGTTGTAATATAGTTATGTTAATATTTATTGTATATTACCATTATTCCATTAAACCATTATTCTCAAATAATAGGTACATTCAGTTCAAGTGCGAATTTTAATACACTCCGAAGGTAATAGTCCCCGGAACACAAACTGGGAAAAGTTCTACAAGACGGTTAATTCGAAACTCGCGAGTGCAGGATTAATGAAATCAGCGGAATTCAAAGAAACAACCTCAGAGAATTCTTCAAGCTCGCCAATCAAGCGACCGAAGAGATCATCAAAGATGAATACAAGACTTTACTCAGGATCTCTAAAAATAGGGGAACTTCTGCCCCAACACCGACAAGGTGCCCGAAACGGCAAGACTAAAGAAGCTGCTTTCAAAGCAATCTATCATACAAAATCTGATCAAGCTAAACAAAGGACAGTGGTCAGAGATCAGTGAAGAAGCCCTGACAGCACTAATGGAAGCCCACTTCCTAAGATGCACCAAAGTCACTGATGCCGAACCTTGCAACAGAGGCACAAAGCATCCCCACCGAGCTTATAACCCACAAGAAAATCTAATGAGATATAGATTCCTTTACCGGCATAAAAGCACCTGGACTGGACGGAATATTCCCAGCCATGTTGCAGGTGACCAAAGAGGTGATCACCCCATAGCTTTCCGCAAAATACACGGCATGTTTAATAACAGGGTATTCCCTTTCCAATCTTTTACTTCTAGAGTTGTCTTCCTTCCTTCGCAGGAAAATAATGCCATGTTAGCCACAATGATTATAGACCGATAAGCTTTACATCTTTTCTACTAAAGGCAATGGCAAAGCTGCTGGACTGATGTGAAATACCCACAATGCTTACACAAAGAAAATCGGTGGAGTCAACTCTACATTCGTAAGTAGCTACCGTCGAGAACGCCCTTAGCCCTTATACCTATATATCTTTCGACCCACAGCTACATAATAGAACGTACACTCAGCTAGATATGTGAGTGGGTGGACGAAGTAGGACTCAGTAACAACGTGGACATGCTCTCGCTGCTAAATAGCCGACGAAGGTCCTTGAACTTGTTCCCTGCGCCCACGAAGTAGGTGGCATTGTCCGACCAAATGCATCGGGGAATGCCGCGAGTAGCGACGAAGCGTTTGAGGGCACTCAAGAAAGCTGCAGTGGACAGATCTTTCACCAATTCCAACCAGACTGCCTTTGTGGTAAAACAGATGAAGACGCTAATATAGCATTTCATGGGCGTTCGATTGCACCCATCTGGCATGTAGTAGAAGGGGCCACAATAATCAATACCAGTGACACTGAATGCAGGCGAATCCTGTATTCGATCCTTCAGTAGGTCAGCCATGATGTGCTCAGCAAGACGAGGTCGGGATCTGCAACAGATGACGCATTTCCTCAAGGCACGAACCACAGTCTTCAGGCCGCCGATGGGCCAGAACTGAAGCGAATTGCTCCAAGCAACGATTGCGGACCCGCATGGTGATGGCTCCGATAAAAATGTGAGATGATGGCGAAAGTCAGTGGATGATCCCTAGGCAAAATGATTGGGTGACGTGCATCGAAGCCGAGAGTTGAGTGCCGCAAGCGACCACCAACACGTATTAGCTTGACGTCATCTATAAAGGGCCAAAGCGATGCGATACTGCTGGAGGACTGCACGCAGTTCCCATTCTGCAGAGTACGGTACTCAGGATACAGATGGGCCCGTTGAACGATGCGACATAACAGATGGGATCCCTTTCGAAGGTCGTCAGACGAGAGGACCGGTGTCTTCGTCCGACTGATGAACTTCTGAAAGTAGCCGAAGATACGCAGCATGACTCCAAATGAGTTGATGTGTTTAAATGAAAGCGAGATGTCGGCACGCTCAGACGACAGCAATACCCGGTGTCGAATTTCCGGAAGGTTGATTTCTGGCGGGCAACGTTCAGGCCAGCAACTTCGTTCGCCTTGCAAGAAGGTAGGTCCATTCATCCACAACCTAGAATGCAAGAGATTCCGCGGCAATGCTCCCTTAGAAAGAATGTCAGCCGGGTTCATCTCAGTTGGCACATAGCACCAATCCATGCGCTTCGTTAGTTGTTGAATTCCCGCGATTTTGTTGGATAAAAACACGTTGAACTTGGATGGCTCCTCTCGAAACCAATACAGGACCACAGTTGAATGGATTGGGCAATCAAAGGTATCCATTTTCATGATTTCGCGAAGTAAATTTGCCAATAGGAACGCTGCGCATAGTTAAAGCTTGGGAACCATGAGGGTTTTTAGTGGGAAAACCCTTGCTTTCGAACAAAGCAAGTGAACTCCAGCGACTATATCTGTAAACGATCGAGCATAGATGCAAGCCCCATAGGCCTGGAGGCTGGCATCACAAAAGGCATGAAATTCAAACCTTGCCTTGGGTTGAAGTATATAGCGAGGAAAGGTAGCATGACCCTCAGTGGCGAAGTCGTTACAAAACTCAGTCAAAGCCGAATACAATGACTGAGACATGGAGACACGCACGCACCTATACATTTTACCGATATCACCTATAAGACCAATGGATGTAGCGCGCTGGATTACGCCAGAATTTGCGCTCCAGACGCCGCTTTGCCTGCAAATAGGAATCGCCCAAGGACTCCTCACTTCGCTTTAAAGGCAAGCGGATTGACTATTCCCTAGAGGATAAACGAGTCTGAGTGCTAACGAAATGCTCCTCGCAATGGAGCTCCTCCTTTGTTACCCTAGCGATCGGCTCAAAAATGTGCTCCATTTCCCAAAATTGTCGAACCAAGTCATCGAGCCAAGTGCTGTGATTGATGTCATCCGAAGATTGGGTTGCCATGAACGACGAGAGGATAGAGTCCGAATGCCCGCCACCAGATAGAATCCATCCAAAATAGGTCTCCTGTAGCAAGGGTAATCCAGGCGCCAATTGAATTTGTCCCACACACAGCAGCTCGAAGAAGAGTCCGGCTCCGATGAGCAGATCAATCCGCTGCGGCTCGTAGAACGAAGGGTCAGCAAGCTGGATATGCGAAGGGATATGCCAATTAGCTGTGCTAATCGTCGTGCTAGGTTGATGAGCCGTAATCTTCTGCGCAACGACGGCTGTGATGCTAGTAGTAAGCTCCGAAATCCGAGATTTAAGAACGAGGTCCACCGAGATACCTTCAGTTGAGAAGCTAGCATCGTCTATGCCAGAGACTGTGGTGTGCGGTGAACGGTCTCTGATAAACGAACGAAATGCAAAGGGATATGCCTTCGCAAAAGTGAGTGATGCTGCAATCGGCAAGTTCGGCAGGGACCTGATCTACAATCCTTCACTTGATGGTCCTTTTTTAGGCAATTCACGTATAAGCCTAGTCTCCTTGATTCGTTGTGGCGCTCCTCCGGCGATAGACCCTTAAAGCGCTCGCAATTTGCAATTGTATGGCTCGAGCCATCACACAACATGGACAGATCCATCTCACGATCCCCGCGTACCCACGAACTCAAACTCCGAGCGCCATAAAACAGTACTGCGCCGCGCAAAACCTCTACGAAAACCCCACAACTCAAACGGTGCGGGTTGCGTTAACGACATAAATACACACGGAGTGTCGGTTCGCACAAGGGCCAATCCCTTTCATAATACGCAAGTGACGCCAAATACAGAAATACTCAACAAGGGAGTGAAAGAAAAGTAGAGGAAAAAAAAAAACACAAAACCATACACTACCATGGATCCCAACACTGAGAAAACTTCAGGTGAGTACTACTCCGGGGAGTTTGTCTCTAATCCAGGGGTAGGCACCAGCTGGGTCCACAAGCGCCGACGAGAAGAGTTAGAAAGGTTCGCGGTCGAATTCGGGTTCAGCAGTGAGGGCACTGTAGAAGACATGCGGAGAAGCTTCGCCGCATTGTTTGAGGGGACCCTCGAACAAGAAGCCTGGGTTCGACTCGCCGAGCTCGAACGACAATATGCCAAGTCCCCAGCGCGATCCAAGTCACCTCAACCGAGTACTTCCACACAGGCGGAAGGGCGTACGGAGGAACCCAAGCTTTGGTTAAAAGTCCCCGAAAACCCAGAAAATCAAACCGGCGCTCCCTCCAGCGTCGGGATAGTGGGATAGAACAACGTACTCCGAACAATCGACCTTCTCGAAGAGTGCGCGCTTTCATACGGGGAAGACATGAACCATTTACCTCGCGCCATGGCAGAAATTCTCACAGACAGAGCCAGTCGCTGGTTCCGGACCAGCCGACTACAAAGCGTCCCATGGACCGATTTCCGCAGCGAATTCTTGGCGTTTTTCTTGCCACCGCGGTATTTTGAACAATTGGAGGATCAAATCCGGGATCGCAAGCAAGCGGTAGGCGAACCCTTTAAAGACTTCGTTATCGAGCTCCGGTTACTCATGCACCATGCCGGATACGACACCACCAAGGAACTCTACAGGATCTACGACAACATTTTGCCGGCGTACTAACTGTACGTGCGGAGACACGAACTACGAAGCCTGACGCAGCTCACGACACTAGCCACGGAGTTCGAGAGCATCCAGGAACGGAATGCACCGGTAATTCCCCTCCCCCCGCGGAACATGCCGCGGTACACTAGGCCGAAGGCGAATCAGGCCCCCAAGGAAGGTGAATCCAACCGGACACCATTCCGGAGACCCCCGTGGGACTCAACCGAATTAGCAAGGAGACAACCTATGAACCGAAGCAACGCTCCGGCGCAGGAAGTCGCGCATCGCATGGTAACCACCCCCATCGTGAATCCGCGCATGGCATGCCGCCGCTGTGGCGAAACTGGCCACGCTTCTCCGAACTGCACCAACCCTTCGATTCTGTTCTGCTGGGAATGCGGTAAGCGCGGTGTACGGACGATCGAGTGTTGTCGCCGGGACACGTCGGGAAACGACACGCGTCCTCGACTGACACGGGAACAGTCGGGAACGACGCCCCCCCAAACCCGGAACTAACTAAACCCCTACACCTACACGATGGCCGGATAGTGGCGAGAGTGACCATAGGAGGACAAGATGCGGAGGCCACTATTGACACCGGGGCGTCCCGGATCTTCGGGAGGCATGCGTGCAGATCCGACTGGCCGACGGCTCAGTGCGCGAGATCACGCAAATCCTCCTGGTTTACATCCGGTTAGACAGACTGGAAGTCCAGATACCTCTCCTAGTCTTACCCAACATGTTGGAACAAGTCATTGTGGGTCTGGATTTCTTAAGCGCGATCGAAACAACGATCAAATGCAGCACCACCCTCCTACAACTCCGAAGCCGTCGCCTCATGGCAAACCCTCCCGTGGTCACTGCCAGTCAAGTTCCCACCACAGGAACGGAAAAACCGAGATCCAGGGCAGCCCCGGAAAACTCGCGTGCGAGGAAAACTACGACGGACACCATGTCCAAGCCACGAGCGCCCAGCACAAATTCTAAGGGTGCAATGGAACGTATGATTCCCAGGCCAAATACAAAAAGCACAAACCTTAGGCCCACCACGGAACACACGATTCCCAGGCCAACGATAGGTGACACGAGCTCCCACGCAGCGGCGCAGAATGTAAGGAGATCAACCGAAGCCCACGGCGCGGTGATCCCCATTAAGACTAAGGAAACCAGAGCAGCCTCCCCACAGGCAATCGTTCCTTCACAACCGAGGTCTTCGCCTAACGACCAAGCGCCCAGACGGGTGATCGACGTAGACACCGGGGTCAGCAATAGCAGCCCCGCTATCTCCCCAACACAAATGACTCCTCAACTAGCATCCCAACCCCTGGCCCAGGTATCCAACCAAACCCCCGCCAGCACCCCTTCTCTAAACGATACCACCCTAGTCGTCGCCAACATGAGGGAACACCCTCGAGGGGCGGAACCACCGAGTGCGTTCGACACGACCATCCTCCCGGAAGACCCGAGTCGTTTCAGCTTAGAGCCAGAACGAACCAACGATCCCTGACCACCCGTACTTGCGTCACAGATCCAGGAATTCCTGGATGACGAACTGCCGAAGTTCGAAAAGCTTCGAGGTACCACAGACCTAACGGACCATCGTCATGCGGGACAACCGGCAATAAAACAGAGGTATTACCCCAAGAACCCCGCCATGAGGCGAATTATCGACGAGCAAGCTGACCAACTAATAGCCGAAGGACTCATCGAACCTTCTCGAAGCCCTCACAGCGCACCAATTATTCTCGTGCGCAAAAAGAACGACAAATGGCGTATGTGCGTAGACTATCGCCAGCTCAACGAACGCCTATCCCGGACGCCTATCCATTATCGAGGATCAATTACATCCTAGAACGCCAGAAGAATGCACGTTTTATCACCACGCTAGATCTGAAGAACGGGTATTGGCAAATACCTATGGCCCTCGACAGTAAGGAAGCCACCGCTTTCACGGTGCCGGGAAGAGGTCTTTACCAATAGAAGGTGATGCCCTTCGGATTACACTCCGCATCGGCAACGTTCCAACGAACGTTAGACACGGTCATCAGCGCAGATATGGAACCTTACGCATTCGCGTACTTAGATGACATTGTCATCATCGGAAAGGATTACACGGAACACCTCCGCAACGTAAAAAAGGTCTTCTCTCGACTTCTCAAGGCAAACCTGCGAATCAACGCAGAAAAGTGTACTTTCTTCCAGCGACGCATAAAATATTTGGGACACATGATCAGTGAGGAAGGTATCCATACCGACCCCGACAAGGTAGTCACCGTAAGAGACTTGAGACCGCCCACCAACTTGAAAGAACTCCTACAATGCATAGGGATGCCGTCATGGTACCGCAGGTTTGTTCCCAATTTCGCCACTGTGGTCCAACCAATGTCACAACTGTTAAAGAAGGGACAAACATGGACATGGGAACAGGAACAACAAGACGCCTTTGGAAAGCTAAAAGAGTTACTCACTACCGCCCCCGTACTCGCCTGCCCCGATTTCAACGTCAAATTCTCTTTACAAACGGAGGCCAGTAACGTAGGGGTGGGTGCAGTCCTCACCCAGGAGATTGAAGCTTGAAGAGCGCGTCATCGCGTACGTCAGCCGATGACTCAACAAGGCGGCAGAAAACTACTCTGCCACCGACAAAGAATACCTAGTCGTCATATGGGCAATACGAAAACTACGATGCTACCTAGAGGGCTACCGCTTTGAAGTGGTAACTGACCATCTCGCGTTGAAATGGTTAAACACCCTGGAAAGTCCATACGGTGGAGTGGCACGTTGGGCACTCGAGCTACAACAATATCAATACGACGTGCATTATCGCGCCGGGAAACAAAACGTAGTGGCGGACGCACTGTCCAGGCAGTCCTTGGAAACACACTCGCACGCGTCGAAGAGGAACCCGACAGTTGTCCCTGGCTTAAACGAAGGATACAACAAGTCCACGACGAGCCACAGAAATATCCTGACTTCACCTACGAGAACAGTCAACTTTACCGAAATCTCGGCCACGGACCTGTCGGAACGGAGTCTTGGAAGCTCTGCATCCCAAAATATCGGCGGACGAGGGTACTCCACGAATGCCACGATCAACCAACAGCTGGTCACCTCGGCATACGGAAGACCATCGTCAGGGTTTCCCAACGGTATTATTGGCCTGGGTTCTATCGAGACGTAAGACGTTACATTCGCAACTGCGTAAGTTGTCAGAAGTTCAAGGCTATGCAACGCAAACCAGTGGGCAAGATGCTCACTCGCAAGGCGGAGGAGCCGTTCGTTACCTTGTGCGCAGATTTCGTCGGACCACTGCCACGGTCCAAACGAGAGAATACGATGCTGCTAGTATTTTTCGACACCTTCTCCAAGTGGGTCGAACTAATACCTCTCAAAAAGGCAACCACGGCTAACCTCGAACGAGCGTTCCGCGAACGAATCCTCAGCAGTTTTGGGGTACCGAAATTATTCGTCTGCGATAACGGCACCCAGTTCACCAGTCGCTCGTTCCGAACGTTCCTCCAAATCGCAGGCGTCAAACTGCAGCACACCGGTCCATATTGTCCCCAGGAAATCCCACAGAAAGGGCGAACAGAACTGTAAAAACAATGATCGGCCCCAAAGTTTGACGGACCATACCGGGTAAAAGGTTTCCAGTCGCCAAACATTGTGAAATTACAACACACAAGCAGATGGAAGCACAAGGTCGCCAATGTCAACCATCTGAAAGAGTTCAACGACCCCGAACTCGATAATCCAGCCGACGACACGGACGCCACGGCGGCATAATACCGAATTTGACCGGGGATCGACACCTATATTAATCGATGCCCTGACCTTCGTCGATCAGTACGCCACTTCCCACGGAACAGACCAGCCCAAACTAACCAACTCAAAAGGAAAAAAAAATCGAATTAATAAAAATAAAACAAACAAAACCACGATCGTGGACGGAGACGCAGTAATCTGGGAGAAGCCAGGATATCTCCACCACACCACCAACGTCACTTCTTATGAGGTCCACGTCGCCCAGACCGAGCGCGCTGCTGAGATGTTCACGGACACCCGCCTGGCCCAGGTATTAGCAACCGACTTGGACCACATCCGAAATTTAATAGCCATGCTAAAAGTCCACCGTAGGGAAGCCAGGAGCATAAACCTGCTCGGTACAGCTTTGAAAGTAGTAGCGGGAACGCCCGACTTCAATGACTGGGAGCAAATTAGGTTCAAACAAGCACAGCTGATAGAATCCGAACACCGACAGGGGGAGATTAACTCCAAAATGCAAACCCGACTTAACGAACTGACGCACTTTTTCGACACGATCCAGAAGTCGGACGAGGCCGAGAAGGCCCAGATAGTAGACAGTCCTCGCCAAAAATAGAATAATCATAACGGACCTAGAAAGTCTTATCCTTGGGCTAACTTCAGCCAAAATAAACATGATCAGTCCGGCCCTCTTAGATGGCGCAGATATAAACGAATTCAATGAGCAACAGTTAGTCAACATAACCTTGGTGGAGCTATTAGAGGTCTCGAACATCAGCGTTTTTCAAACTCCCGACCTACTCCACTTTCTTATAAAGTTCCCTCAACCCAAATTAAATTGTAGGAAGTTGCTCATATTCCCGGTTCAACGCCACCACAGGATATTGGATTTCACTCAGGGAGACATAGTAGCGAACTGCGGTACACAGACCCTCAACATCGGGGCCTGCGAAACAACCGTCGGGGCTATATTCTGCAGGGAACGAGGGGGAAGTACCTGCGCCCAACAAATGGTAGCCGGGTCTATCGCACATTGTGCTACCCTACCGGGACACCTCGACCCTGTAACTATCGTCGACCACGGCACTCTCGTCATCAACGGCGCGAACATGACCGTTGTTGATGATGCCGGGACCAGCCAAAAGATTTCAGGCTCGTACTTAGTGACGTACTCCCACCGGGTCTCTCTTAACGGGACCTGGTACTTTAACCACCTCGACGACTCTAAGAGAAAGGCAGTGGTGTCCGCAATGACGCAAGTCAACATAACAGCCCACAAAGAAAAACTTAGTCTACCGTTTCTACGGGAACTAAGCATGAATAATCTCAATCAAATCGTCAACTTAAACGAAATGCTGACGGTAAAAAGTACAGCTTCCTACCTCCTCACGCTCGCCGTTGCATTACCTCTCTGCTCCATTATATGGATATTATACCGCCGCCTCAAAATCCAAATGAACAAAATGCGTCCCTAGACGTAGAGGCCATGTCGCCCCACCTTCCTACTGACGCCCGCCCAGCCGAGGTATCGACCCATGTATGCGACCGTCGCCCCCCCTAAAATTCGGCGAACTCAAGCTATACGTACCCACCCCATACCTCGTCCACGCGATTACGGATCAGGTGACGAGTGAAGAAAACAAACTGGACTCAGAAAAAAAAAAAATAGATATATATATATATGTATATATATATATATATATATATATATATATATATATGTATATATGAAGCTATATATATATAATATATATATATAGGGGAGTGTAAGGTATCGTGGCGTGTATGGTGGCGGACTTGTCATATCTGGCATCTAAAGTCACATCTAAAACTTTTTATCACTGTGGTCGATACCTTTTATCGTGCTAACGTTTTATATGCAGTTGTATTAATGAAGGGACGTGTGCTTTGAACTCTAAGTGATTTTTGATAAAAAAGTAGTGCAAAAAAATACATAAATTTTTTTTGGATATGTGTTTTGAAAGTGACAGAGTGAAGATTTTTTGAAACTTGAGTCAGGGAAGTATTCGGAACGTATATTTAGGCCTTTGCCAACAGTTTTTGATATTAAAAATTTTTTTTATTTGCGAAGAATGACAGGGACAACGTTATATTTCAAACAATAGCTTGTAAGGTATGATGGCGGTCTTTTTGTAAGGTATAGTGGTGGATCATTTTTTAGCACGAGTTTCAATTGTCTTTGCCTTTTTGTGTACAAAAGTGTATAAATTAACACTCAGTAGCTGATATTTGCATTTTGGGCTCCGGGTTTTTCTCTTTAGACAAGAAAGGAAAAAAGAGCGTCTAAAAGAAGAACAACATCGGAGCAATCCACAGGCAAAAGAGTGAAGCTCGAAAAAAAAGACGAAGATGCTGATCGAGATTTTCAAAATAAGTTCTTTCTTGTTCTGTTATTATACCCGGTACTCGAAGAGTATAGGGGTATATTAGATTTGTGGGGATAACGGTTGTGTGTAACGCCCAGAAGGAGGCGTTTCCGACCCCATAAAGTATATATATTCTTGATCAGCATCAATAGCCGAGTCGATATAGCCATGTCTGTCTGTCCGTCCGTCCGTCTGTCCGTCTGTCCGTCTTCATTTGTGCCTATATCTCAGAGACTATTAAAGCTAGAACAACCATATTTTGTATCCAGTCTGCTTTGTGATCACACTACTCCAAATGTGTTGAAAAATTTCGCCCCGCCCCTTTCCGCCCCCACAAAGAACGAAAGTCTGTGGCACACACAATTTTGAAGATACAAGAAAACTAAAAACGCAGAGTCATAGAGAATGCCCATTTCTATCAGAGTGTTGAATGTGGATCAGATCGGATCATTATTATAGCTACAATAAAGAAAACCATTTCGAAAGTCATCATTCCCTCTCGCTCTCTCTCACACGCGGCCCCATCTGCTTTGCCGATTCGTATTTTTTGAAGTGGAAGTTTGTTTTAAAATTTTGCCACGCCCCCTTCCGCCCCCACAAAAGACGAAAATCTGTGGAATCCACAATTTTTAAGATAAGAGAAAACCAAGAACGCAGAATCATGGAAAATTACCATATCTACCAGACTACCGAATCTGGATCAGATCGGATCAATATTATGGCCAGAAGAAACAAATTAAATTTCAGTGGCTACGCAACGCCTGCCAAGCGCTGACTCATGCCCTCTCTCTCTCTGTCGTAAACACTTGTACGTCTCAAATATGTAGTTATACATGTCATGTAGAAATGTAGGCGCAGATATACAAAGCATATGTAAACAAAAATGGAAACATGTATAAAAATTGAAAAAAATTCATTTTTTTAATTATACCCGGTACTCGAAGAGTATAGGGGTATATTAGATTTGTGGGGATAACGGTTGTGTGTAACGCACAGAAGGAAGCGTTTCCGACCCCATAAAGTATATATATTCTTGATCAGCATCAATAGCCGAGTCGATATAGCCATGTCTGTCTGTCCGTCCGTCCGTCCGTCCGTCTGTCCGTCTGTCCGTCTTCATTTGCGCCTATATCTCAGAGACTATTAAAGCTAGAGCAACCAAATTTTGTATCCAGTCTGCTTTGTGATCACACTACTCCAAATGTGTTGAAAAATTTCGCCCCGCCCCTTTCCGCCCCCACAAAGAACGAAAGTCTGTGGCGTACACAATTTTGAAGATATAAGAAAACTAAAAACGCAGGGTCATAGAGAATGCCCATTTCTATCAGAGTGTTGAATCTGAATCAGATTGGATCATTTTTATAGCTACAATGAAGAAAACCATTTCGAAAGTCATCATTCCCTCTCGCTCTCTCTCACACGCGACCCCACCTGCGTTGCTTATTCGTTTAAATGAGCGCCTAGATCTCAGAGACTATAAGAGCTAGAGCAACCAAACTTTCTATCCAAGCTCCTGTGATATCACTTCAGTACAAGTGTATTTCAAAATTTTGCCACGCCCCCTTCCGCCCCCACAAAGGACCAAAATCTGTGGAATCCACAATTTTTAAGATAAATGAAAACCAAAAACGCAGAATCATGAAAAATTACCATATCTACCAGATTACAGAATCTGGATCAGATCGGATCAATATTATGGCCATAAGAAACAAATTAAATTTCAGTGGCTACGCAACGCCTGCCAAGCGCTGACTCATGCCCTCTCTCTTCTCTGTCCTAAACACTTGTACGTCTCAAATATGTAGTTATACATGTCATGTAGAAATGTAGGCGCAGATATACAAAGCATATGTAAACAAAAATGGAAACATGTATAAAAATTCCAAAAAATTCATTTATTTAATTTAAATATTATTTTTGTCCCTTTGAGAACATATAATAAATTTCATAAAGCGTAGGCTCATATATGTACATATGTATGTATGTATATACTGACTGAGTACCGGGTATAAGGTAGAGCCGCGGCCTTTGCCGCGGCTCACAACGTTCCCTCTCGTTTAAATATTATTTTCGTCCCTTTTGAGAACATATAATAAATTTCATAAATCGTAGGCTCATAAGTGTATGTATGTATATACTGACTGAGTACCGGGTATAAGGTAGAGCCGCGGCCTTTGCCGCGGCTCACAACGTTCCCTCTCGTTTTTCATTATTTCCAATAGCTTAATTAAATGATTTTTAGATTTACATAATGTTTTAGTTGATCCGCCACCATACCTTACAATTTTAAAAAATGTAAAAATTAATAGTTTGCGCAAAGAGCTGTAAAATTGCATTCCATTCAAATTTAAGCAACCGCTTCGGATAGAAATATGTTCAATAGATGTCAGCCACTGCCTTCTTTTGAAATTTTACAAAATATTGATTTTTAAGAGAGGGAGATGCAAAAATCGAAGTGTCCGCCACTATACCTTACCCCTATATAAATAAAATAAATATATTGCAAAACACAAAAAAAAATACATATTTTTCTTATTTAATTCTTTTCCGCTTACACTTATGCATAAGTTTACGTAACCCACACTTGCCGACACTATATTTTTTTAACTGTGCCGACCTAAGGCATCGAACCCTTTAAAAGCTTAAGTAATATCCGTATTGTAACTTAAACGAGAACTAGCACCACTACCCTCAACATCCAAAACTTCACTAAGCCAACCCACCATGGATCAGCAAGAAGCCGCAACACCCGCAGAGGCACCCAAGATCATCTATATCGATGACTCTACGGACTCTGAAGGCTCAGAGTCTGGGGCACCCACGTTCGGGAGAAAAAAAGCCCTGCCGCAGTCCAAGAACGGAGACCATCGTCCGCCCCACGACATCCCAGAACCCAACTATGAACCGTCGTGGTCAACCGCCAGCACCCCTATCCGCGACGAAGAGCAAGACGACGTCCCAATCTCCAACGGAGGCGCATACGCCGACATAAGGCGGGACGCCCACCAAGAGCGGCCAAACTGCAACGATGCGGCCGAGTCAAGCGGCGAATCGGACGACGAACTCTCGAACATAGAGAACTCCGAAGGCCCTCGGGATAGCCCTCCAATGTTTTCGCGACGACCATCCAGATTTCGACGCGAAAATCTGTGGTCGCCACCACTATTCCGCCGCCGAGACCCCCGGACCTACTACTCGCCGAGCCCCGAACCTCCATCGTTCGAACCGATGTTCGAACAACACGCGTATCGTCATTACGACCCCCTAGGCTGGGACCAGCAGCACGATACCCTGAAACGCTACTGCCTGGAGTACCCACCCACGTACTCTGACGACGAGGAGAACGAGGCGGAGGAGCCCTACGCCCGCCGGCTCGTGGCCGATGAGGAGACGTTCCACTATACGGTCACACCTTATAGCCTGCGCGTCACACGGGTCCATCTCATGACGGTGGATCTGCTCGTCCCGCCAGGCCGGAACGTCCATGCGTCCTTCCGAACGTTCCGGGAGCCCGCGGAAGGCCTCGACAACCGGGCCGCCTCCTCCGTCCTAAACCCGGTTGAACCTCCCCCCGAGGAGGTAGAGACGCCGATGCCCACGTCAACTACATCAGCAACGTCAGCAACATCGCCACTGACGTCGACGACCCCGAAAACGAGCGAAAGGGCAACGGAACGACGAAAACACCCTGACCCCCAGCAACGGCGCACACCCAGCGCGAACCGGCGGTGACTACGGCAAAACACGCCAAAGCATTCCGTACTGACCCGAGCCCGGCTCGGGGGTCGGTAAAAGAAGACCCTTCCATCGGTACCCCCGACTCCACGTCAGGAATCGAAAACGTCCCTCCAGTTCAACAAGCGGAACTGACCGAACATATGGAGAGGTGGGAAATGGGGCAGAAGAGTGACTACGCTACCCCAACCCTACTGGGGCTAGAGCCGCCACCCCTACTAGACACACCGGAAGGCCTCTCGCCCCCGGTAGCGACCAGAGGGTTCGACGATATATCCATCGAGGAGCTACTGACGGTAGCTGCCGGAGACCAACCCAAAGTGGACGACGAAGACCTCGAGGAGCTACTAAGCTTCTTACAGGAAGACTTCCAGCTGGTCGACCAAAGGCCAGAAGATGACGGCCTGGTCGAAGAAATCGGAAGGGACGCCGGCTGGGTAGTCGCTCCGCCAGATTGGCAGGTCAACACCCCAGTACCGCATGAAACGGGCGGACAGGATCCGCTGCAGCGGTTGGTTCTGGAACCGGAAATACCAGGTCCACAAGCGATCACTCGCCGGACCGTTCTGCGTCCGCCTCCTCCTGGATGAAAGGGGGGGTGTAACGAACCCCAAGGCGCCGTTACAGTTCACCACGCCACACCGGCAATGGAGGAGTAATAAGCTTAAGTTTAAGAATTACCTTTGTATAAAAATAAGCCATCTTCTACAATACACGAAAACTCTCCGAACCACCCACTTTTCTCCCATGACACGCGCACCGTTCGGCCACGTGACTACCCCTCCTACACCCATCCATAACTCTCCTACCACTACCTCAACTGTGACCCAAAAACTTTCCCCTCCCACTGAGGTTCGATGCGACGGTTTTCTTTTCAACAAAAGAAATTGCCCATCGGCGCACCGTCAGCACATATCCCCCCACCCATAAGTTTAAGTTGGCTAGTTCGATCCGCGGATGCTAGGTTCCGAGCGTTCTAGAGAAAGAAGTGCAAGACACTTACTCGGTTAGACGTTGCTCCGCGCAGCAACTTACGATACGCCGTACGTTAAGCCAAACAAAGTAAAAAGAGATATCCAATAAACGAACATTTAATCAAAATAAACCCACCGAGTAAGTCTATTTTCCGGGTGGGAGCTACGACATCAACTACGGGCCAATCCAATTCTCAAATTACTCTTGATCTTCTGATAGGTCCCACGAGTGTGACAACGCCTCGTATTCCTTATCCTTCTCGACCCCACGAGTGTGACAACGCCTCGTATTCCTTATCCTTCTCGACCCCACGAGTGTGACAACGCCTCGTATTCCTTATCCTTCTAGACCCCACGAGTGTGACAACGACTCGTGCCCTTCACTATCTTCTCGATCCAACTCATACGGGCACGGTTACGCCTCATTCTCCTCCACTCTTACTTCTAGCCTAGCTAGGGCCGATCCCGTTTCCTGTAGAGGTTCCTGCAAACTAGAAATTTCTTGTAGTAGGATCCTGGAGAAGACTGAGCTTACCTCAGCCTGAAATAGGAGCATTACAGTTGCCAGCCCAAATACCTTTCTGATGTTTGCCTGTAAAATGAAGAACCGTCCTCAATGATAATAGAAACGAATTGAATTTCACAGGTATTTCCCTAGACATTGATTCAAAATCCACTTCCTCCAAACTGGTGTGTGCCACAATAAAGTTACCTTCCAGTTTCGTCAGTGATTCCAACATTCCTTTCAAGTCGTACTCATCCATTGGGCGCAGCTTTTCGAAATCCAATTGGGTGACGAGTCCCTGCAGTCTGTTGAGAATAGCCGTTGCTTGGAGCTTCTAAAAAGCAATCCGGCTAGTAGCACTGGCCAAAAATTCACCAGACGGAGCGCCAGTTGAATACTTATATTGTCGTCACTCACTTTAACTATGTGAGGTTTTTATGCTTTTTAAAGCATAAAAAAAGCTAACGTTGCGAACTGTATTGTTCTCAAAGGGGGTCACCAAAATGTTGGAAGCTTTTTTCGGCAACTCTGACTCCACATTTACAAATTTATACTCCGTTCTTGGGTTTTAGGGTTTGCTTTTATTTTCAATATCTTATTTTCAATGTTGAAGGCCGTGGCCGTAAACTTCGTGTTTGTCAGTCTACAAATATTCAGTAAGCGAAGGAAAATACCGTTGTAGCGGTTTTGCGAACAATTCAGTTAAGCGCGATTACAATGATGCGCAATGCTGCGTTCGACGACGAATGTGTACCCAAGTTAACCAACGCAATGCAATATAAGCAGTACGCACGGCGAACATGAGTGTGTGTGTGCGTATGCACACCGAGAGCGTGAGAAAAGATGAGCGTACAAAAGATAACTTAAGAGATAACTGAACTAATAAGAATTCTTAAGAGCTACTGACGGTTGCTGGTCCGATCAGTTTCAAATTTATCTTAGTTGATCAATAAGTCATATATTTTGAACTCTTTGCAATTAAGTTTCGTCTTGTTGTAAAAAAAACGTTGCAATATTACACGAGTGTCGCGTGACGACAAAACAGAGATAAAGAAAAATGGTTTCCGCCAAACAAAAGACAAAATAATCAGAGGAAAAAACAAAAGCGTAGTAACAAAAACGAAGGGAACGTTGTCAGCTGCGGTAACGCAGCGGCGATCTAGGTGCTAATCTGGAATCGGGGTCGCATATGACAGAGAGCCAGAGGGAACGATGTCTTTCGAAATGGTTTCCTTTATTGTGGCCATTCTAATGTTCCGATCTAATCCAGATTCAACACTCTAATAGATATATTCTTCTCCTCTATTATTCCACGTTTTTTGTTTTCTCGTATCCTTAAAATTGTGTCTGCCACAGATTTTCGTCCTTTATGTGGACGCAAAGGGACGAGGTGAAATTTTGAAATTCAATTGTAGTAGTTAGATATCACAGGATTCTGGATACAACTATATATAGTCTCTGGATATAGTCTCTATGTTTAAGCCGCTCATGAAGACTGCCAGACGTACAGACAACGGACAGCCGGATGGACGGACAAATATGGCTATACGTATATCGACTTGGCTCTTGATACTGATCAAGAATATAAACACTTTGTGCGGTCGGGAACTCTTCCTTCTGGGTGTTACACACATCCGAACAATAAATCTAATATTAGTGGTGGGTACTCTTCGAGTACCGGATTTAAAAAGAAAACGCAGTTTAATTCACAGAGAGAAAACATTTCAATTTTTTTGATTATCATTTAACTTTTATTATATAACTTACAATGATTATGGTCCCTAATCTTTCGAAATAAGCGAATCGTACACTAGCGATGGGCGCGGGCCCTTTTTTATATACCCGGCCCGACCCAAAAATGAAAAAGCCATTTTTCGTGCCAAAACATGTAAATCGGTAGAAATCAGAGTGGCCAAATATCGATCTATTCCAACATCTCTATTCCAACATTACTCTAGTCAACACGACATTTCCGCTGTCGCCTAAAATGACTTTTTCTGATATGTAGATATGAAGATTTAAAAACTTTGTAAGAATCTTTTTTTTGTTTTCTAGGTTTAATTTTTTTTAAAAATGTAGTATTTTTTTCAGAGATAGTGCTTCTATTTTTCATAATTTCATAATTCTTTAAAGATTTTTAAACCTCCAAATCTATCAGAAAAATTCATTTTCGGCGACAGTGGAAAAAAAAAGTTGAGTTTTGTTGAGTAGTGTTATCGGTAATAACTTGCAGCTCTTAAGGGCCTGTATCCAGCACCGCGGAATTTTACTGAAAGGAATCTGCTCATTATTTCGGATGTGTGGAACTCAACTAATGTAATGTGACCAAGAACCTAAAAACTGATTTGCCACTCTCATGAATCAGCTGTGTTTTGTAAACAGCGCCAATTTTGAAAATTAAACTAAAATTTAAAAAAGGAAGAAAAGTAATTCTGACGATGAAATGATTGTGTTGGTAGCGGCACATATTGTGTAAGAAGAAGTACAGCACAGTTGGAGGTTCTCATTTTCCGTGATCCGCTAAAGATATGGTATTGCCTCAACTGCTTTTATTAAAGCAATCTTCTTCTCACTTTAAACATTTGCATATCTCTTTTTGGTTTTGCGCACAAATTTTGCCCCACCTTTCACTTCGACTTCAGTAATAATATGCACTTATATTTTACTGGCACCCCTATCAGCTGTTCTTACAGTCCACATTCGTTTGGATATCGACACTATCGATAAGAATTCATGGATCCCGTTTACGTTGCTGGATACTGACTCCAGGGAAACACAAACGAAAAATTACTGGCCCCGTTTTTTTATATGAAGTTTGGCAGTAATTTTTAGTTCCCGCGGTGCTAGTAAGAAATTTTTGTCGACTAATCATTCCGAAACCAAATATGTGGTCAAAAATTACAAGCAAAATCTTACAGTTTGTATTTACATTATTGGCTGTTGTGTATTTAAATACCTAAGCAAATCTCAGGTGTGAGCGCAGGTAAAATTTTTGATGTTTTCGATGAACTTCTTATTTCTTCCAGGCAAACAGTTAACATTTTAATCAAAATCGAACGATCTATGGCCACCAAATGGGTTAAACATGCCGTGTATATAGCGAAAAGCCATGGGGTGATCACCTCTTTGGTCACCTGCAACATGGCTGGGAATATTCCATTCAGTCCAGGTGCTTTAATGTCTGTACAGGAATCTATGGCCCATTGGATTTTCTTGTGGCCTTCTTCTTATAAGGCCTGTTAGACGGTTTTTTTTTCTTTTGTTGCTGGGTCCTGTTGCGTTGCGGCATCAGTGTCTTAGGAGCATTCAGACCATTTTCCGTTATTTAGTTTGAGCTCAATTCAATACAAGTGAATTTCAAAATTTTGCTACGCCCCACAAAGAACGAAAATCTGTGGAATTCATAAATTTTAAGATACGAGAAAACCAAAAACGCGGAATCATGGAAAGGACAACCGTATCTACCAGATTGCTGAATCTAGATTAAGTCGGATCATTATTATAGCCAAAGGAGACCAATGAAGTTTCAGCCACCACGAAACGCCTGCCAAGCGTTTTCTCATTCCCTCTCTCTCTCTCTCTCTCTCTCTCGCACACATTTCCACGTCTCGTACATGTAATTATGTATGTACATGTAGAATTTCAGAATCAGATGAGAAAAGCATATGTAAACAAAAATGGAAACAGATAGGTACATATATAAAAATCTGTCATAGGGTTCGACTTATTTTTAAACATTTTTTTTTCTGGCCAAAATGTAATTTGTACCTCCTACGAACATGTTATAAATTACATAAATCGTTAGCTCATATATATACTGATTAAGTACTGGGTATAAAGTTGAGCCGCGGCGTTTACCGTCATACAGGGCCCCTATTAGGTGTTTAAAACAATTTAAGGAACGCTCAGATCAATTGGCTTCAGAAAAAGAATCCACTAAGCATGTTTTTCCATTGTGGTCCGAAGAGCTTTAGCAACTTTGTTCAATTGGCTGTGAGTTATTGCAAGATCTAAAAGCTAGAACTATGCATTCATTGATGAAACGATTCGTCCCCATAACGGCTCACCTAGTGGTCCTATTTTTGAATCTACCGTTTAAAGAAATGCATTTTTTTGCCATGAATGTATGTCTGTATTATCCACTGTGAAAGCAATGATCTCCGAATTCAATGGTGAGAAAATTTTTTCAGAATCTCTTAATTCCCCTAATGTATAATTCATTTTCGGAACTTTTGGATGTAAAGTATGCGAAGAAGAGAAATCTTGAAACAAATATAATACTACTCAGCACGATTCAACTTTTTTTTTCCGCTGTCAAAGAAAAAAATTTCCGCTTTTTAAAGAATTATGAAATTATGAAAATTATGAAAAGCACACATCTGAAAAAAATACCACATTTTTAAAAAAAAATCTAAACCTAGAAAAAAAAAGATTCTGTAAGCATTTTTAAATCTCCATATCTATCAGAAAAAGTAATTTTAGGCGACAGCGAAAATGTCGTGTTGACTAGTGTAGTTAACCTAGCGACACGTTTGTGGACTGAGAGATCAGCTGATATTCCGGTCAGATTTAGATGGTTGAAAATTTATTCTGAAGAAAAAGTGAAAGATGGTGGAATAAACTAATCGCAAAACAAACAATAAAGATGCGCTTTATCAACGCAAGGAGAATATTGCTTTTTTTAAAGCAAGAACATGTGTTTGACTGGTCATGAAAAATAAGCATTTTGATCATTTTGACTTTTGTGGCAACTGCGTCTGCGCTGTACTTCTTTTTTTTTTTTTGGAGCGCTAAATTTTTTGGCAGCCACTAACACAATCACTTCATCGTAATTTTCATTACTTTTTTTTCTTTTTTAATTTCATTTGAATTTGTAATATTGGCGCATATTCAATAATGCTTTAAAAAACTATATATAGAAATAATTCATTAAATTTATATTAAATTTATCAGAATTACAATTTTATCATAATCAATTTTATAATAATCATAATCAATACGTGTAATGAATATGATTATTTACTTGATACTTGAGATTTCTTTCTTAATAATTGGAGAAAATGACAGCGAAAAATTATGCCAGAAGGGTTTCTATAGAAAATGTGTATTGTATTCACGAGCAAACTATATGTACATATTTTGATTAAATTTACTTATTTTAATGTTTTTTAGTTACATATCATGTGAAGAAGTCTATACCTACCATGTCAGCCATAATATTTGTTGCTAACCTGAAGGTAGTCTGACCTTCGTGATAATTTTTATTATGATCTTTTATTATTTTGTAGTTGTCCTCAAATGCCTTGAAACTACGCTTTTCCTCAAAACTACGAACGTACTTCTTATTATTTATCTTCTATAAAAAATATTTATACATAAATTTCGGTTTTTACATTCAGTCAATGCCGTACCTACCTTATATTGTTCAAATTCAATATTTATGTCTAAAATAGATACATTTTCAAAGTAATTAGCATTAAGATTCGATAAAACACAAAAACTATATAGTATTAAAATTTTCCACATGTTTGTAACTTGAACTTTATCATACAAATATTAAATTATTTTTGAAAAAAAAAACAAAACTGCGCAAGTTTAATTATTTGTTATTCTGATATGCTGATAAATACAATGTCAGCATTGCATATTCACAAACTACTAGAATCGTAAATACTCAAATTTCTGTTACATTAAGTAAGGACTTAATATGATTACGTCGACTTCTTTATACCTTATACTAATATTAACTACATCAAACCAAAAAAAAATCATTTCAAATAATAAAACTAATCTTGAAGTTAGACGACCAATTAATCTACAAGCACACATTTAAGCTGTGACCATGATCAAAAGTATTACTTCATAGTTATAATTAGATGAATTTTATATAGAAAATTGGAATATTTAGGGTAAAAACAAGTTTATTTTAAAGCTGGGTATCTAGCACTGCGGAAACTAAAAACTACTGCCAAACTTCATATAAAAAAACGGGGCCAGTAATTTTTCGTTTGTGTTTTCCTGGAGTCAGTATCCAGCAACGTAAACGGGATCCACGTATTTTTATCGATAGTATCGATATCCACACGAATGTGGACTGTGAGAACAGCTGATAGGGGTGCCAGTAAAATATAAGTGCATATTATTACTGAAGTCAAAGTGAAAGGTGGGGGCAAAATTTGTGCGCAAAACCATAAGGAGATATGCAAATGTTTAAAGTGAGAAGAACGAAAAATGAGCATGCTCTTGACCATTCCCACCCAGCATTTTTGAGTTTAACAGAGCATAAGTCAGTCTTAAAAGATTCGCGCGACGATTGAAAATAGTCATATTTGCGCTCATTTTCTGATCGTAAAAGACTGTTTTGTCGGGAGAAAATGGTACCCTAGCCGCGACTCTTCTTGGGGGGGGACTAATATTCGATTCGCATTTCCAATCAAAAGCGAGTCGTTTTCGAGTAAGAAAATAGTCATATTACATATCAATTTCGACTCGCATTTCCAATCAAAAGTGATTTTTTTTCGAGTCATATTTTTTGGATAGCTTTTCAAAATATAAAAATAACAATTTCATTTTTTTTACTATTTTTATTATCGGAAGAACATTTTTATTTTATTTTATTTTATTTATTGATATTTATAGCAGTTGTGTATAACAGTATCCTTCTTTATGTATTATAATTGTGTTATGTTATAGGCTTTTTACACTTGGTGCGTTACCTATCGATATCGGAGAAGACGCAAAGAAGCAGGTTTGCCGTTTACACCACAGCGTCTTGCTTCTTTGCGTCTTGGAAGAGGAAGACAAATTTTGTAAACAAAGTAAATAATGTTCGAAAATCAACGAAATATGTCGGAAATAGAGTTAATTCTTTTAACTGCGGTGGCGCAAAGTGAGGGGAACCTTTTGAAGTGCATGGAAGCGGCTGAGTTATCCTTAGAAAAGTTTCAATTCGTCTTGCAACTTCAACGTCCTCCTTGCGTTTGGACTCTTGTAGGTAAAGAGCAGAAAATGTTCTCTCTTTTCAATTAAATAATATATTCTTCATTGCAATAGCCACGATATGGTTCATTTTGGCAGGAAGATGTTGTGGAGAACTCCGATGCCTTCTTTCAGGAAAATTTCCGCATGGAAAGGAGTACTTCAACATTCTCGTTGGACTGTTGCCCAATCTCAAATAGAAAGACACTCCTTTTAGACTGACAATCCCTCTGGAGAAGAGAATAACCATAGCCCTTTGTTGCCTAGGATCGTCCGCGGAATATCGCACGGGAGTCTATTTGATGTGTCAAGGGCTTTTGTCTGCCTCATATTACTGCAGTTTTGACAAGTATCTGCAAGCAGACTTTCTTACTCTGAGGAGATCACGGAAACAGTGAAAGGATTCAAAGACATGGGATTTGCAGCAAACAATTTGAAATCAACTATATTATTGTAATGGTTTTTTTTTATAATAAAATTAGTTTAAACAATTTGTTCTAAGCATTACATGTCTTTTTGACCCTTTTTACTCAGTTCAAAATTTTACGCGGCAAAATTTAAATTTGAATCTGCTGTTTTTTGTTGTTATTAGGGGTGATAGTTCCGCTGATTAGGCACAACAGCACGAAAATTGCTGTTATGCGCACAGAAACATAGTATTTAACTACCGAAATACCAAAACGCAGTTGCGTCGGAAAACGACGCAACTTTTTGCCACCACTAGGGCCCTATGCCAAACCTATGTAAAAAAAACTGCGTTTCTGGGAAGACGCAAAGAATCAAGACGCAGCCTCAGTGTAAACGGCACCTTAAAGTTATTATAAAATTACGCAATTTACCTTTCACTTACCTTTTTTTGACCCAACTAGGGTTTGAACCGGGGACTTTCGTTTTGTGCTGCGTCTTAGACAGCACGACCATCAGGCGTCTTTGACCAGCATGATATTATTGCCCATAAATTATATTTATGATATAAAGCATATTTCACTCACCTCCATGCTCAAATTCTGAATGCTTTACGTTTGAAGCATGGAATCATATTTTGAGCATGGAAGCGAGACGTTTTTGAGTCGCCAAGCTGTTCAAAGTAATCGTGCATGCCGAAATTCCGATAAAGTAAGCATATTTCAATCGCTAGCATGATAAATTTTTGATTGCTTAAAATTTTGCGCGATTCATCATATTTAAGGCATACATGCGAGTCGTTTTCGAGTTGCGCTTTAATCGCACAAGCTATTAATCGTTTTTAAATCATCAAAATTACTCGAATTAGACTCGTAATGGGGTTTCTGATCAAAAGAATCTTCCAATTTCTTGCTGGGAATTTCTCCTTTAACAGAAAATGTATGTATGTATAAATATATAGGAATGTAAATATGCGGCTTAAGGCCAACAAATAGCTGCTTTTTGGCCAGCCGCTATTCGGTGAGGATCTGTCCCGAACAAATGCTATTCTTAATTTTTCTGGTTTGTTGTGATTAATTACTCCGAAATGGAAAAAAAAAGTAGGTAAAAGTTCATATGACTCTATCTTATATTGCTATTTTGGTCCTATTTTTTTTACATGCATTATTCTATTAAATTCACATTCAAAATTATCTCCTTTTCTTTTTAAAGTGGTCTTGATAATTTTATTACATTTTCTGTAGTCTATAAAAGTTGGAATGTCTTTTGAATTGGTTAGAGTGTTCTCTAAATTCCAAAACGATTTGACAAAAACCTGTCGTCTTTGTAATTAGTGCTGTTTTTATAATCCCTGATACTCTAAAGATGGCCTGTGCGACTAAAGTCAAATAAACTTCATGGGTTTTCAATGCTTCCACAGCAGTTTCGCTTAATAAAACAGTAAGGGTGGGGCCAATTATTCAGGGAAAGTTGTATTTGACATTGGTCAACTTTTGGTTGAACAAATATACCATAACTGCCGACATTTCGAAAATGTATAGGAAGATAAATGTTTCTGAAGTAGACAGAGACTTGCAACTTATCTTGTGGAGAGAAAACACATCTACAGCGTCAGCACACTTTCTAGCTGTACGTTGCTGAATTGCACGCAGGTGAATTTTCATTAGACAAGTGATCTCCCAATTACCAGACTCGGTCTGGCAAAAGTGAAGAAATAAGCATCAGAATTAATGATCAGAGCACAGTTAATACGCTCAGAATGCGCTGGGCACCTCAAGAAAATGTATTTATTTAGCTTTGTCACCCTGAAACCCACAAAACGGAATATCTTGTCAATAGCCACTCGTTTGTTTGACCCTCTTGGTTTGTTGTGTCCAATTGTCACTAAGGCAGAAACATTTTTGGAGCACTACTTATGGAGGGTAAAGGTAGATTGGGATGAGGCTATTTCCTATGCGGGATTTGCACAAAATTTCAATCCCTCGGCACATGTGTTTAACTTTGCTGACGCGTACAGTCACGTCTGTGGTTGTTGCATATACGTATAAACATGTAACAACGAAGACGTTAGCGTTTCGTTGCTCACGACAAAGTCAAGGGTAGCTCCGCTGAATGTAAAAACTATACTCCGTTTAGAGCTTTGTGCAACACTATTGCTCGCCAAGCTCTGGCAACAAGTATTGAGTACAATAACCAAATTCAGTATTTCTGAACAGATTCGCAGGTCACGTTATATTGGCTGGAGCGTTGGGTACATTCGTCGCGAATCGAGTCGCAGAAGTTCAAGAATTGTCAACTGGAGTCGTGTAACGTCACGCTCCAACGGATGCCAATCCAGCAGACTTGATTTCAAGTTGAACCGATATTAACGAAATTATGAGTTGACTATGGTCAATGGACCAACCTTACTCTGGACGAGTTAAGCACAAGCGTTGCTCAACTCCACTCCCCTCATGGCGGCCACTAGCGATCTGAACGACGGGAGGCCTGAAGGACGGGAGCGACGGGAACGCCAGGCCAGCCTTTGCTGGGGCTGCAGCAAGGATCCACGACCGAAGAGCCCAAACAACCCGCATATTTGACGCGGTGGCAACAATTGTTGGTGCTCAAGCTGCACTCCTGGCGTAAGTGGTCCAAGGACTACCTGCTCAGCCTGCAGCAGCCAGCCCAGTAGAGCAGAGGCGAGGCTAATCTGGCCGAAGGGACGGTAGTCCTGGTGAATGACGACGTTGAAGTTGAAAACTAGCATAGGAGAATTTAATAAAATTGAAGTACTCTCGCCAGATCTTCGGGTAACCCGTAAGCCTATCGGCAATCTGCCGACGGCCGATTGGAGTTCACGCTCATATTCTTAGGCTTAAGCGGTTGTTTTACGGTTGTCTAGCTTTGTTTGATTAAGCTGGATAAACTTGAAAAACCGCGTCGCTTTTGTTTTTATTTGGAATATTCGGAATCTAAAAAATATTAAATTTTCCAAGCTGACCAGTTATCTTGGCCAATTAGTAGTTTTGGTTGTGCGGTATTGTATGAACAGTCGGTGAATGGTTTTAAAAATGTACATGTCGTTTTGTACATAACGTTTTGACTAGATCGCTAACATTTATAGACTGAATTGTCAAATTTAGATCAGGAAGTGTCTTCTCCTTTCTTAGAGTGAACGATTTTGAAGGGTAACCTTTTCTCTTAGCACAGAATCTTAATACTTTTGAATCGTTGTGTCCATATATTTCTTTATTCGTCTACTGCATTCTCAGTGGTTGAGTAGGACTGTCTAAGTTCGTCTGCCAGATCTTGATATAAAAGTGATATCGTGGAGGCTTCGTCTAATAAGGCGATATATCAATTCACTTGTTTGGACCAATAATAGTAGTGGGTACAACTTTAATAGCCTATTTACACTACGGTTGAGTTATTGAGTCATTGAGTTTCAGGCAAAACTCGAGTTTCGTTTACATGGGAAAGCATAGGGGGCCTAGAGGTGGCAAAAAAAGTTGAGTTTTGGTTGCGTTCAGTTGAGTTTGTCCGATTTTTCGAATATTTTAACCCTGATCTGCCTATTGTGTAATTAGAAAAACAACAAAAAACATATGATGAAAAAGGTAAACAAACAAATATTACTAGAAATACTAGAAACTAGATGCGTTTGGTCGCCTAAGGCCTTGGAGGTGCTATTAGAGTTATGGCACGAGAATAACGACGGGTTCCGTGGCGTATGCAAAAATTCTCATATTTATGAGGAACTAGCTGAAAAAATTAAAGATTTCAGTCCCTCGCATGCCGAAATTAAAAATAAAATAATATAAACTGCAGCGTCGTTATTGTCTCTTGCTCTGCCACATAGAGCATCATTAGTTCTTGGGTATTCATATTAAAAAAAATAAATAAAACAAATTTTCGTAGACAAGCACATGCCAGCAGCCGAAACTCAATAACTCAACTTTGGCATAGTGTAAATCCAAATTCTGAGTTATTGAGTTTCCTATCGATAAATATGGTAGATCACTGTAGTGTAAAAAGGCTATAAGAAGTACTTTGATATTATTTAAGCTGATGTTGTAGGTATTTCCTACTTGTACCTCCGATTTTTTACTAATTTCAGTGTTTTCTTTGGGGGCATTTCCAAATTTCCTATCTTTATGCAAAAGTTGATTGTGCAAAAGAGAACAACTTTTTACATTAAATGGTTTTTTCCATTTCATCATATGATTTGTGCAAAAACAAGTAATACAAAGTCAATTTTTGGTAACGTGTTGCCAAAGTTTATCTATATCTATCTACATTCCTTAAATATTTGACATGTCGATATGTCATGATTATTTTGCTTGCAATAATTAAAAAATTTAGATCAAAAAAAATTTAAAAAATTAAGTTTGACCAAATCCTACTGTTTGAGCAGCTTTTGCTCTTTTACCTATCCATTTCTGTAGTACAATTATATAAACTTTAAGCCATTTTATTCTCTCTCTTGAAAAAAACGTGCATAAAATCTAGTCGTTGTCCCAATTGCAATTTTTCCAATACTACGTCAAACAGAATAGGATTACAAATATGATCTTGTTTTTCAAAACTTTTAAGTATACCAATTAAATTAGTAAGTACATATGTTGTAAAAACTAATAGGTGGATGATTTTTGATATTGTATTGATAAATGTCTAATAACACTAGTTGTTCGGAGCAGCAACCGTCAGTAGCTCTTAAGAAGTCTAATCAGCTCAGTTATCTCTTAAGTTATCTATTGTACGCTCATCTATTCTCACGCTCTCGGTGCATACGCACACACACTCATGTTCAATGTGCGTACTGCTTATATTACAGTGCGTCGGTTAACTTGGGTACACATTCGGTTAAAATTCGTCGTCGAACGCAGCATTGCGCATCATTGTAATCGCGCTTAACTGAATTGTTCGCAAAACCGCTACAACGGTATTTTCCTTCGCTTACTGAACATTTGTACACTGACAAACACGAAGTTTACGGCCACGGCCTTTGTTCGGAGCAGCAGCCGTCAGTAGCTCTTAAGAATGCCAATTATCTTAGTTATCTCTTAAGTTATTGTACGCTCATCTATTCTTCCGCTCTCGGTGCATACGCACACACACTCATGTTCGCCGTGCGTAGTGCTTATATTGCAGTGCGTCGGTCAACTTGGGGACATTTCGGTCAAATTCGTCGTCGAACGCAGCAGCGCGCATCATTACCTACCGGCCGTCAAAATTGTCTAACCGCGCTATAGCGGGTTCTTTGATTTGCTACATACACTATTGTACACTGAAAACCACGAAGTTTACGGCCACGGCCTTTAATATTGAAAATAAACATAGAAAATAAACACAAACCCTAAACCCCAACAACGGAGTATAATTTTTGTAAATGTGGAGTCAGAGTTGCCGAAAAAGCTCGGCAGCTTCCAACATTTTGGTGACCCCGACGTGATCCCGTGAGCTTATCGTGTGGAAAAAGTGTTTAAACATATAGTTAAACTTGTGTCGAAGGTTTAACTAAACATTTGTCGAAAAAGTAGTGAACCAAAAGTCGTTGTGGCCGACCGTGACAATTCTAACGGCCCGCTATTCGTTTTCGCATTCTCTTTCACCGTCTGCTTCAGCCTGCCCAGCGCACTGTCTAGACCGGCTGCATACAGTTTAAGCCGTTATATTTTCGTCTCTTCTTTCGTCGGTTGCTTCAGCCAGCGCTCGCGAGCGGATGCATTGACCTCTCTCTGGAATTTCGAATTCGAAATCAGAGTAAATTCTCGATCGCTCGCTTGTTCATAACTGTTGGTTTCAGTCGCCTCCTCGTCGCATTATCGGTCTGCGCTTCAACCTCTCTGTGCCGGTGCAGTGCATACATATACATATATGTACATATACATTTTTTCGCCTTCGCTTTTGTATATCGTTGCATCCCTCTACTGGCATTCGTTGCCGTTAAGAACAATAAAGTACGCAACGTTAGATCTGCGCAGCCGGCGTGAAAAGTTTAGCGGCAAATAAAACATTAAAACTCTACACAGCTAAAATGAGTGAAGATAGTATAAGTATGGGGTCCGCCTCGGGTGGCACACCGTCGACTGGCGCCTCGCCTGGTGAATTGTTGGCCAGTGCTGATCCAGCTACTAGCCGGATCGCTTTTTTGAAGCTGAAAACAACGGCTATTTTCAACAGACTGCAGGGACTCGTCACCCAATTGGATTTCGAAAAGCTGCGCCAAATGGATGAGTACGACCTGAAAGGAATGTTGGAATCACTGACGGAGCTGAAAGCTAACTTTATTGTGTCACACACCAGTTTGGAGGAAGTGGATTTCGAATCAATGTCCAGTGAGATACCTATACAATTCGATTCGTCTCTATTATCATTGAGGACGGCTCTTCAGCGGGAGTTGGGCAAGCGTTCTCAGCCAGCGCATTGTTCGACGTTTCGCATGAATCCAAACGAATCCCAATGCCTGGTTTATATGGCAAATCGATCGCGGCTGCCACAACTGCAGCTGCCCAAGTTTAGCGGAGAGTATACGGAGTGGACCAGTTTTTACTCTATGTTCACAGCGGTCATCGATAGTGAAGCGGAGCTTACTTCTATCGAGAAGCTACAGCACTTGCGGTCCTGTTTGAGCGGAGTGGCCCTGGACACCATGAGTTCGTTGGAGATGACCGAGGATAATTATAGCACAGCGTTAGACATTTTAAAGGCTAGATTTTCTAACAAACGTCTCATCCTACAAGCGCACATCAGAGCGGTATTTGGGCTGACTCGTGGCGACTCATCAGTGGGCAAATTGCGGGCGTTTGTGGATTCCGCCACCTCACATCTTCGCGCCTTGCAAGCGCTGGGATCCAAGGAGGAAATTGCAGACGCTATAAACGTCTATGCAATTTGGCGGAACTTGGACAGAGCAACGCAAGCCAAATGGGAAGAAGTCTCGTCGACTCAAGGCCTTCCATCCTGGGAGAAATTGTTCACATTTCTGGATAACAGATGTCGCACTCTTGAGGGCATTCAACACGCCATGCAAGGACAAGATGGTCAGGTTGGCAAGGCTGAGAAAACCGTGAGTACAAAGCAAAGAAAGGCTTTCGTGGCTTCGAGCGCTCCCGCTCCGGTTTCTTGTGCGTTTTGTGATGGCTCGAGCCATACAATGTCGAATTGCGAGCGCTTTAAGGGGCTATCGCCGGATGAGCGCCACAAAGAAGCAAGGAGGCTAGGCTTATGCGTGAATTGCCTACGAAGGGGCCATCACGTGAAGGATTGCCGATCAGGTCCTTGCCGTACCTGCCGATTGAAGCACCACTCCCTCTTGCATTTCGGTCGTTCATCAGAGACCGTTCAATTCGGTTCCCCGAACGGAGCCTCGCAAGCACAACCAAGTCATACCGCCATGGTTGTGTTGTCACCCCCATTGCCGCAAGCCCTCATATCCCAAAGTCCGTCTGATGCTGTGTTATTAGCCACTGTCGTCGTTCTCGTCAAAAACAGCTCTGATACTTTCGTCCCTTGTTGTGCACTTTTGGACTCGGGATCTCAATTGCATTTCGTGACCAGTCGACTAGCCAATCAACTTCAACTTCGAAAACTAAATCGCACACCGCAGTCTCTGTCATAGACGATGCTACCTTCTCAACAGAAGGTATCTCGGTGGATCTCGTTCTGAAATCTCGGATTTCAGAGTTCACCACTAGCATCACAGCCGTCGTTGCGCAGAAGATTACGGATCATCAACCTCGCTCGTCGATTAGCACAGCTAATTTGCGTATACCATCACATATCCAGCTTGCTGACCCTTCGTTCTACCAGCCGCAGCGGATTGATCTGCTCATCGGAGCCGGACTTTTTTTCGAGCTGCTTTGCGTGGGACAAATTCAGCTGGCGCCTGGATTACCCTTGCTACAGAAGACCCATTTTGGATGGATTCTATCTGGTGGCGGGCACTCGGCCCCCATTCTCTCGTCGTTCATCGCAACCCAATCTTCGGATGACATCAATCACAGCACTCGGCTCGATGACTTGGTTCGTCAATTTTGGGAAGTGGAGCACATCTTTGAGCCGATCGCTAGGGCAACAAAGGAGGAGCTTCATTGCGAGGAGCATTTCGTTAGCACTCACACTCGTTTACCCTCTGGGGAATACTCAGTCCGCTTGCCTTTAAAGCGAAGTGAGAAGTCCTTGGGCGATTCCTATTTGCAGGCAAAGCGGCGTCTGGAAAACATGGAGCACAAATTCGTCCGTAATCCAGTTCTTTATGCAAAATATTCGGCTTTCATGAAGGAGTACTTGTCCCTCAATCATATGTCGCTGGTGCCAAACGAAGATAGGCACAAGTGCAAATATTTCCTGCCACATCACTGCGTCATCAAAGAAGACAGCTCCACCACAAAGCTGAGGGTCGTATTCGACGGCTCGGCAGCCACCACATCTGGTCTTTCGCTAAACGATCTGCTCATGTCAGGTCCCACCATTCAGACCAAACTATTTCACACACTCATTCGTTTTCGTACACTTCCCATTGCACTTACAGGTGATATCGGTAAAATGTATAGGTGCGTGCGTGTCTCAATGCCTGACACCATGCTCCAATGCATATTATGGCGGGACTCTCTTTACGATGACATACAGATCTTCAAGCTAAACACAGTCACCTATGGGACGAAGCCGGCATCGTTTTTAGCTATTCGAGCTATGCACCAGCTGGCCATAGATGAGTCATCATCATATCCATTGGGGTCGGAAACCATTCTACAGAACTTCTACGTGGATGATATGATATCTGGAGGGAATTCGGTCGAGGACGTACTGGATATTATGCGTCAAACCACGGATCTTCTTGCTCGAGGCAATTTTCAATTGCGGAAATGGTGCTCCAACTCTCTAGATGTGCTTCGTACCGTCCCAGAGGCCGAAAGGGAAAGCTTTCTGAAGCTGGATGATGGCAGTGATGTAACAAAGGCGCTTGGGCTCATTTGGGAGCCCCATAAGGACTGCTTTCTGTTCACATTTGCTCCACAAATCGGTGTTGGCAAGCACACTAAGCGTTCGGTATTGTCGACCATTGCGCGCTGCTATGACCCTATGGGATTGATCGGACCTACTCTGACCAGAGCGAAAATCATCATGCAGCGCATGTGGAGAGACAAGCTGCATTGGGATGAGAGCCTTTCTCAGTCGTTGGACTCAGCTTTGACTGAGTTTTGCAAGGACTTCGCCACTGTGGGTCACGCCACATTTCCTCGCTATGTGCTTCAACCCAAGGCAAGGTTTGAATTGCATGCCTTTTTTGATGCCAGCCTTCAGGCCTATGGGGCTTGCATCTATGCTCGATCGTTTACAGATACAGCCGCTGAGGTTCACTTGCTTTGTTCGAAGGCAAGAGTTGCCCCACTAAAAAACCTCACGGCTCCCAAGCTTGAGCTATACGCAGCGTTCCTATTGGCAAACTTACTTCGCGAAATCAGGAAAATGGATACCCTTGATTGCCCAATTCATTGTTGGTCGGATTCAACTGTGGTCCTGTCTTGGTTGCGAGAGGAGCCATCCAAGTTCAACGTATTTGTCTCCAACAAAATCGCCGGAATTCAACAACTTACGAGGGGCATGGATTGGCGCTATGTGCCAACTGAGATGAACCCGGCTGACATTCTTTCGAAGGGAGCAGCGCCGCAGGATCTCTTGCACTCTAGGTTGTGGATGAATGGACCTACCTTTTTGCAAGGCGAACGAAGTTGCTGGCCTGAACGGTGCTTGCCAGAAGTCAACCTTCCGGAAATTCGACACCGGGTATTGCTGTCATCTAAGCGTGCCGACATCTCGCTGTCGTTTAAGTACATCAACTCATTTGGAGTCACGCTGCGCATCTTCGGCTACGTTCAGAAGTTCATCAGTCGGACGAAGACACCGGACCTCTCGTCAGACGACCTTCGAAGAGGATCCCATTTGTTATGTCGCATCGTTCAACGGGCCCATCTGTATCCTGAGTACCGTACTCTGCAGAAAGGGAACTGCGTGCAGTCATCCAGCAGTATCGCATCGCTTTCGCCTTTCATAGATGACTTTGGTCTAATAAGTGTTGGTGGTCGCTTGCGACACTCAACTCTCGGCTTCGATGCACGCCACCCAATCATTTTGCCCAGGGATCATCCACTGACGTTCGCTATCATCACACATTTTCATCGGAAGCATCACCATGCGGGTCCGCAGTCGTTGCTTGGAGCAATTCGGTTGCAGTTCTGGCCCATCGGCGGCCTGAAGACTGTGGCTCGAGCCTTGAGGAAATGCGTCATCTGTTGCAGATCCCGACCTCGTCTTGCTGAACACATCATGGCTGACCTACCGAAGGACCGAATACAGGATTCGCCTGCATTCAGTGTCACCGGAATTGACTATTGTGGTCCCTTCTACTACAAGCCAGATGGCCGCAATCGAACTCCCATGAAATGCTATATTAGCGTCTTCATCTGTTTTACCACAAAGGCAGTCTGGTTGGAATTGATAAAGGATCTATCAACTGCAGCCTTCTTAAGTGCCCTCAAACGCTTTGTCGCGACTCGCGGCATTCCCCGATGCATTTGGTCGGACAATGCCACTAATTTTGTGGGCGCTAGGAACGAGTTGGATGACCTTCATCGGCTATTCATGAGCGAGAAGCATCGCGCTGAAGTCCATAATCACTGCCTCAACAACGGCTTCGATTGGAAGTTCATACCACCCCGCTCGCCTCACTTCGGGGGCTTGTGGGAGGCGGCAGTGAAGATGGCCAAACAGCACTTCTATCGCTCCGTGGGATCGTCACTCTTTGGCTTCGACGAGCTGCGGACATTGGTCTGCCAAATCCAGGCGATAATCAATTCTCGTCCTCTTATTCCAATTTCAGAAAACCCTGAAGATCTTGGCGTCCTTACACCGGGACATTTCTTAATTGGTCGTCCGCTGATGGAGTTTCCCGAGCCAGACGTTACGGCTCTCAACTTCAATCGACTCGATCGTTGGCAACGAGTCACCTGTGCCCAGCAGATCTTTTGGAAGCGTTGGAGTGAGGAGTACTTGACTCTGCTTCAACAACGTGCCAAATGGCGCACGCCACAACCTAAGATCCAAATCAATGACGTCGTCTGTATGAAGGACGAAAACTTGCCGCCACTGAAGTGGCCATTAGCACGAGTGATCGAGGTCATCACTGGAGCCGATGGGACCGTGCGAATTGCCATCCTGCGGACACCATCTGGAACCACTCGTCGAGCTGTCAACAAGCTGTGCGTCCTTCCCGGTAAGGATTCTGTTAAAAGCCCTGGTCTTTTAACGGGTGGGAGTATGTTCGGAGCAGCAGCCGTCAGTAGCTCTTAAGAATGCCAATTATCTTAGTTATCTCTTAAGTTATTGTACGCTCATCTATTCTTCCGCTCTCGGTGCATACGCACACACACTCATGTTCGCCGTGCGTAGTGCTTATATTGCAGTGCGTCGGTCAACTTGGGGACATTTCGGTCAAATTCGTCGTCGAACGCAGCAGCGCGCATCATTACCTACCGGCCGTCAAAATTGTCTAACCGCGCTATAGCGGGTTCTTTGATTTGCTACATACACTATTGTACACTGAAAGCCACGAAGTTTACGGCCACGGCCTTTAATATTGAAAATAAACATAGAAAATAAACACAAACCCTAAACCCCAACAACGGAGTATAATTTTTGTAAATGTGGAGTCAGAGTTGCCGAAAAAGCTCGGCAGCTTCCAACAGCCTTCAACATTGAAAATAAGACATTGAAAATAAAAGCAAACCCTAAAACCGAAGAACGGAGTATAAATTTGTAAATGTGGAGTCAGAGTTGCCGAAAAAAGCTTCCAACATTTTGGTGACCCCCTTTGAGAACAATACAGTTCGCAACGTTAGCTCTGCGCAGCCGGCGTAAAAAAGTTAGCGGGAAATAAAAAGCATTAAAACCTCACATAGTTAAAATGAGTGACAATATAAGTATTAGACTGGCGGTCCGTCTGGTGAATTTTTGGCCAGTGCTACTAGCCGGATTGCTTTTTTGAAACTCAAAACAACGGCTATTCTCAACAGACTGCAGGGACTGTCACCCAATTGGATTTCGAAAAGCTGCGCCCAATGGATGAGTACGACTTGAAAGGAATGTTGGAATCATGTTGACGAAACTGGAAGCTAACTTTATTGTGGCACACACCAGTTTGGAGGAAGTGGATTTTGAATCAATGTCTAGTGAAATACCTGTGAATTTCAATTCGTTTCTATTATCATTGAGGACTGTTCTTCATTTTACAGGCAAACATCAGAAAGGTATTTGGGCTGACTTGTGGCGACTCATCAGTGGGCAAGTTTGTGGATGCCGCCACCTCACATCTTCACGCGTTGCAATTGCTGAGATCGAAGGAAGAAATTGCAGACGCTATAATCGTCTATGCAATTTGGCGGAATTTGGACAAAGCAACGCAAACCAAATTTGAAGAAGTCTCGTTTAAGAAAGGTCTTCCATCCCGGGAAAATATGTCAGCTTTTCTGGAAAACAGATGTAGTACCCTTGAGGGCATTCAGCACACCATGCAAGGGCAAGATGGTCAGGTTGGCAAGGCTGATTGTACGAATCACAGAAAAAAGTTCGTAGCATCGAGCGCTCCCACTCCAGTTTGTTGTGTGTTGTGTGATGGTTCGAGCCATACAATTGCAAATTGCGAGCGCTTTAAGGGTCTATCGCCGGATGAGCACCACAAAGAATCAAGGAGACTAGGCTTATGCGTGAATCGTCTAAGAAAGGACCATCAAGTGAAGGATTGTAGATCAGGTCCCTGCCGTACTTGCCGATTGAAGCACCACTCCCTCTTGCATTTCGGTCGTTCATCAGAGACCGTTCAATTCGGTTCCCCGAACGGAGCCTCGCAAGCACAACCAAGTCATACCGCCATGGTTGTGTTGTCACCCCCATTGCCGCAAGCCCTCATATCCCAAAGTCCGTCTGATGCTGTGTTATTAGCCACTGTCGTCGTTCTCGTCAAAAACAGCTCTGATACTTTCGTCCCTTGTCGTGCACTTTTGGACTCGGGATCTCAATTGCATTTCGTGACCAGTCGACTAGCCAATCAACTTCAACTTCGAAAACTAAATCGCACACCGCAGTCTCTGTCATAGACGATGCTACCTTCTCAACAGAAGGTATCTTGGTGGATCTCGTTATGAAGTCTCAGATTTCTGAGTTCACCACTAGCATCACAGCCGTCGTTGACCAGAAGATTACGGATTATCAGCCTCGTTCGTACATAAGAACAGCTAATTAGCATATCCCTTCGCATATCCAGCTTGCTGACCCTTCGTTCTACCAGCCGCAGCGGATTGATCTGCTCATCGAAGCCGGACTCTTCTTCGAGCCGCTGTGTGTGGGACAAATTCAGCTGGCGCCTGGATTACCCTTGATGCAGAAGACCCATTTTGGATGGATTCTATCTGGTGGCGGGCACTCGGCCCCCATTCTCTCGTCGTTCATCGCAACCCAATCTTCGGATGACATCAATCACAGCACTCGGCTCGATGACTTGGTTCGTCAAATTTGGAAAGTGGAGCACATTTTTGAGCCGATCGCTAGGGCGATAAACAAAGGAGGAGCTTCATTGCGAGGAGCATTTCGTTAGCACTCACACTCGTTTACCCTCTGGGGAATACTCAGTCCGCTTGCCTTTAAAGCGAAGTGAGGAGTCCTTGGGCGATTCCTATTTGCAGGCAAAGCGGCGTCTGGAAAACATGGAGCACAAATTCGTCCGTAATCCAGTTCTTTATGCAAAATATTCGGCTTTCATGAAGGAGTACTTGTCCCTCAATCATATGTCGCTGGTGCCAAACGAAGATAGGCACAAGTGCAAATATTTCCTGCCACATCACTGCGTCATCAAAGAAGACAGCTCCACCACAAAGCTGAGGGTTGTATTCGACGGCTACCACATCTGGTCTTTCGCTAAACAATCTGCTCAAGTCAGGTCCCACCAGTCAAGCAAAACTATTTCACACACTCATTCGTTTTCGTACATTTTCCATTGCTCTTACACGTGATATCTCTGGTCTGACGAGCATGTGAGATGGCTCGGAGGGGGCCTAGCTGAGGCCACCGGACGGGTCGCAGGTTGCGGATAGCGAATGACCTACCTTTGGAGGTAGGCCAGCTATGAATAAACGATCATCCCTAGGGAAAGCACCGAAATAAGCAGTCCCGGACAGCCAGTGGGTGTTCGCGAAGTAGCAACACTGACGATGCGCTTGTGGTGCCGCCTCGTTTAAGTAGCTCACATAACCCCCACCCCTACACATTACCTACCCACATCCCAACCCCACAATCATCTCACACCGGGCCGGACTAAGTGTGTTATTCGACCCGTGCCGAGAGTCAGCCTGGCTGGGGGCCCGGTACAAAAACTAGCCCAGTCGTTAGCGGAGAGCTCAGGGACTTGGCAGCCCCCTGTTCTAATGATGACTTATCCGGGCAACGTGAATCTCTGCCCGGACGGACCGCCCCTTTCTTTGAAAATCGTGGGATTTATTATGGAAAACAAATTAAATAAAACAAAAAACATAATTGAGTCTAGCGCTCCCTAACTGCCAACTGGGAGCAATCCCATACAGGGAAAGGCCTCGGCCCAAAGGCCTGTCGTTCGCGCAGATCGCCAAGGAGAGGACGCTGATTTACGTCCTGGATAAAGGCAGCGTGGACTCCAAGATCCCCAGGAACCAGTGGAAGTGGGTGGAAGCGGCACTGGCCGACCGCTGCTTTGAGTTGCTGGACAAGCGCGATCTAAATCATCTAGTGGACAGGTTCACTAAAGCATGCAACACGGCCTTCACGGCAGCATGCCCATTAAACCAACGTAAGGGGAAAAAGAAATCCCCCTGGTGGTCAAAACATATAGATATCCTACGGAAAAGCTGCAGGTCCCTCTTCAACAAGGCCAAAAGCGCTAACGAGGAAGAACACTGGGAAGATTACAAAAATAGTCTGGCCCTATACAAAAAAGAAATCAGAAAGGCAAAAAGGGCCTCGTTGCAAAAATTTTGTTCTGAAATCGAGGTAACGTCAGAAGCCGCAAAGTCGTGGCATACGCGGATGACGTGGCAATTATCTTCTCGGGAAAATACACTCAAACACTCTGCGTCTTAATGACCGCAAAGCTCGCGAGACTGTCAAGATGGACAGAATCGCGAGGTCTTGGAGTTAATCCCTCAGAGACGGAACTTGTGCTATTCACAAATAAATACAAGATTCCGTCTCTGAAAAATAGATGCAGGCTCTCCTTTAGCGACAGTGCCAGTTACTTAGGGTTGGTAATTGACAGGAAGCTAAATTGGAACCTGAACATCAAAGACAGAGTGAAGAAGGCCACAATAGCCCTCTACACTTGCAAAAAAGCTATTGGCTTGAAATGGGGCATGAACCCAAGTATAGTCCAATGGTTATATCTAGCGGTAGTTAGACCAATAATACTTTATGGAGTTACAGTGTGGTGGCCGGCCTTATCAAAAAGGACGATCACCGGACAACTTGACAAAGTTCAACGAACAGCCGCCCTTTGCATCAGCGGAGCTCTTCGCACCACTCCAAATGATGCGCTTGATGCCATTCTGTGCCTCCAAAGCCTAGCCCTTGCTAGAAAGGAAAGGGCAGAGATGGCAGCAATACGTCTGAGAGACTCCGACCAATGGGCTCCACAGCACACAGGTCACTCCTTGATATTAAACAGCAGTTCCGTCCCCACTAAAACGGACTACTGTGTCCCAAGGGAATACAAATACAAATACACCCCTTTCGACGCAATTATTCCCCACAGAGACGAGTGGAGTGAGGGACCCCCAGGCCCAGGAGGGGCCCTAAACATCTTCACAGATGGGTCAAAGCTGGACAACAGGGTCGGAGGAGGAATATACTCCGAACAGCTAAACATTAGGCACTCCTTTAGGCTCTCTGACCACTGCAGCGTCTTCCAAGCGGAGGTCATTGCAATCAAGGAAGCCCTAAACTGCCTTCAGGCCACCGTTGCAGATTGCCACAAATCTCTTCACGAGATGGCTCAGCAATTTTCTATCAGCCTCATATGGGTCCTGGGCCACCGGGACATCGAGGGCAACTTTATTGCAGACGAGCTGGCCAGACTTGGCACTAAAATCCTTATCCAAGACAAGGAGGCTACTCATATGCCGATGGCCGCATGTAGGCTCATAATAAAGGAGAAATATAAGTGGCAATCAGAACCAAGTTGTCGAATAACTCGGCAAACACGGCCAACCATAGATAGGAAGCGCACCTCTGAGCTATGCAAGCTCGGCAGACGAAGGTGCAGCGCAGTCATACGCTCCCTAACGGGACACTGGCTAATAGGTACCCACGTTAATAAACTGGGCGCCTCATACAATGATTTTTGCCGTAGCTGCAGAGACGAACAAGAGGGGGAAACGGTGGAATACTTGCTCTGCTCATGCCCAGCTCTTAGCAGAAGAAGGCTACAGCACTTGGGGCTCGCCCTTCATAGCAGACATTTCGGAAATCTCCACCATATGTCCCAGAAAGATAACTAACTGCATAAGAGCTGCAGGCTGGGATAACTGTTGACTTTAGGTCTCACATTGCGAGAAGGGGGAGATTCCCTGCGGTATCACAACGAGCCGGAAACGCCCTAAGTGTGCTGGGCTCCCAGTGAGTCTGGCAGTCGCTATCACCTAACCTAACCTAACCTACTCGTGATATTGGTAAAATATATAGGTGTGTGCGAGTCTCCATGCCCGACACCATGCTCCAATGCATATTATGGCGAGACTTTCTTGACGATGACATACAGGTCTTCAACTTAAACACAGTCACCTATTGGACTAAGCCTGCATCGTTTTTAGCTATTCGAGCTATGCAACAGCTGGCCGTGGATGAGTCATCATCATATCCATTGGGGTGGGAAACCATTCTACTGAACTTCTACGTGGATGACATGACATCTGGAGGAAACTAGGGCACTTGGGCTCATTTGGGAGCTCCATAAGGACTGCTTTTTGTTCACATTTTGGCAAGTGCAGTAAGCGTTCGGTATTGTCGACCATTGCACGCTGCTATGACCCAATGGGATAGATCGGACCTACTCTGACCAGAGCGAAAATCATCATGCAGCGCATGTGGAGAGATAAACTGCATTGGGATGAGAGCCTTCCTCAGTCGTTGGACTCAGCTTTGACTGAGTTTTGCAAGGACTTCGCCACTGTGGGTCACGCCACATTTCCTCGCTATGTGCTTCAACCCAAGGCAAGGTTTGAATTGCATGCCTTTTGTGATGCCAGCCTACAGGCGTTTTAGGGCTTGCATCTCTGCTCGATCGTTTACAGATACAGTCGCTGGAGTTCACTTGCTTTGTTCGAAGGCAAGGGTTTCCCCACTAAGGGCTATGCGCAGCGTTTCTATTAGCAAATTTACTTCGCGAAATCATGAATATACCTTTGATTGCCCAATCCATTGTTGCTGACCTGAACGGTGCTCGCTAGAAATCAACCTTCCGGAAATTCGACACCGGGAATTTTTGTCGTGTTAACGTGCCGACATCTTGCTTTCGTTTAAGCACATAAACTCATTTAGAGTCATGCTGCGCATCTTCGGCTACGTTCAGAAGTTCATCAGTCGGACGAAGACACCGGACATTTCGTCTGACGACCTTCGAAAAGGATCCCATTTGTTATGTCGCTTCGTTCAACGAGACCATCTGTATCCTGAGTACCGTTCTCTGCAGAAAGGGAACTGCGTGCAGTCTTCCAGCAGTATCGCATCGCTTTCGCTAATACGTGTTGGTGGTCGCTTGCGGCACTCAACTCTCGGCTTCGATGCACGCCACCCAAATATTTTGCACAGGGATCATCCATTGACGTTCGCTATCATCACACATTTGGTGGATCTTTTGGTGAAAGATCTATCACTTGCAAATTTTTTGAGTGCGCTCAAGCATTCGCATTTGGTCGGACAATGCCACCAACTTCGTGGGCGCAAGGAACGAGTTGGATCACCTTCGTCGGTTATTTAGCAGCGAGAAACATCGTGCCAAAGTCCACAACCACTGCCTCAACCACGGCTTCGACTGAAAATTCATACCGCCCCGCTTGCCTCATTTCGGGGGCTTGTGGGAGGCAGCAGTGAAGATGGCCAAACAGCACTTCTATCGCTCCGTGGGATCGTCACTCTTTGGTATCGACGAGCTGCGGACATTGGACTGCCAAATCCAGGCGATAATCAATTCACGTCCACTTATTTCAATTTCAGAAAACCCTGAAGATCTTGGCGTCCTTACACCGGGACATTTCTTGATTGGTCGTCCGCTGATGGAGTTTCCCGAGCCAGACGTTACGGCTCTCAACTTCAATCGACTCGATTGTTGGCAACGAGTCACCTGTACCGAGCAGATCTTTGGGAAGCGTTTGAGTGAGGCGTTGGAATGGCGTACGTCGCAACCCCCGATCCAGTCCAACGACGTCGTCTGTATCAAGGGCGAAAACTTGCCGCCAGTTAAGTGGCCATTAGCACGAGTGATCTAGGACATCAATGGAGCCGATGGGGCCGTGCGAGTTGCCATCCTGCGGACACCATCTGGAACCCCACGTCGAGCTGTCAACAAGCTGTGCATTTTTCCCGTTAAGGATTCTGTTAAAGAGCCTGGTCTTTTAACGGGTAGGAGTATGTTCGGAGCAGCAGCCGTTAGTAGCTCTTAAGAAGTCTATTTAGCTCAGTTATCTGTTAAGTTATCTATTGTACGCTCATCTGTTCTCACGCTCTCGATGCATACGCACACACACTCATGTTCGACGTACGTACTGCTTATATTGCAGTGCGTTCGGCGTCTCAACTCTTCGACAGTTCCAGAACTGTCTAAGACGACCTCGAAAGTAATCATCTGCAACTCGTTCTTGCGTCTGACTGAGATCTACCTGACTCCCATGTTGAGCTAGTATCGATGCTGTCACCGTACACGGTATATAAATCAATCGGTTAAACCGGAACGCCAGGGGTTCCAGTATCCAGGAACGTGGTACACCGAAAGGTTGTGACCAGAATCTTGGAAGGGCGGAGACACGACGGGCTTCTTCACAGGCGCTGTACCGAAGAACTGTCTTAGTCGAGAGGCCGGAATGCACGCTGGCTTGTGAAAACAGATTACACGTGGGCTTGTACCTGACTTCCCTGGCAGACACAAGATGGAACTCAGACGCGGGCGGAGCACGTGTGCAGATCGTTGTCTTCGTATTCACTGTAATCACATTTGTTCGCAAGGAGAATCGGGAAGCACTAACTGAAAGTTGCATACATACCGAAGGCTGGGAAGGACTGACTCCCAGTCCCCAGCTTATATTAGGTTTGAACGGGCAATCAGGCCTCTGCCGATGTTAACGTATCGGAATCTGCCAACAACACCACGCGGGCAAGCTAGGGACTAATGGGCAGATTGGTAGACGAAGAACGTAGGGTACGGGTAATGTTAGGATGGAAAAGCGGCAAGAAAACCGCGCCTAAATAGCTTCTAATATACCCCTTGAGTCTGGAGCTACTCTCCGTCCTTCACGATGTAACGCAGATTATGCCTCGTACTTGTTTTACTGTACGTACCTTGTCTTCTGCCCTCTACGCTGTGACTTCACGTTGTTCGTTCTACGTACATATAACGGTAATCGCATTCTGCTTTGCTTGTCTGCTGGGCTCCGTCTCGACATGTGGATTTTTTCTTTATCTCTCATCTACTCTTTCCGTCGGAAAATAACGGGGATTGCACAGAGTTTAGGCCCGATTAACTGGCCCCAAGGCTGTACTTCTGTACCACGTTTTGCTACTATTCTCCTACAAGGTTCTTCTCAAGTTTATGCGATGCTATCTATACGATTTGCTTGTGGATCTTTAGGCCACGAAGGGTGAAATCCTCCAGAAATCGATCATTTAAATTGTCTAAACGGTCACTGCTCGGGCACCATCTGTAAGGTAGTGTTCTAGGACTGGGGTATAGTTCTAAGTCTATCCAGGTTCACTTACAGTTTATTTGTAAGTTGCTGACACTGCTCAGACCGGGAGGCGTACCGAGTCACCGCCAACGGAGGGACCTTCGAGAGATATATGTAACTTAGGCCAAAGGGACAGGCGCTGTAACCGCGAAACTCACCGATCCCAGCAACAGCAACGGTAATAAATTCGCAAGTGCAATAAGCGCTAGACATACTTGGAAAACATTAAATATCTTAAACATAGGTAAAACTAAATCTGTGATAAATGAAGACCTTGATGTTAATGCTTATAATCAGCAATTTTTAAACTTAAATATTCCTGTTATCTCGTGCAGTCTGTATATTAGTTCTGTCCCGTCTATGAATGCCATGTCTCTCCAAAACCTTTGAAAATATAATGGAGAATCAAATAAAATACTTTCTAGAAAACTTTCTTTCTTTCTAAACTTTTAAATAATAAGCATTTCAGGTTCAGAAGAGGTACAAATTGCACGATAACAATAATTAAAATAGTAAAGGACATTAGAATAAAAATGGACAATAGTGGAGTAACCTAACAAAACAATATAATTTTTCCACTACTGCAATTAAATTGATTTCCTTTTACTTAACTAATAGAAAGCAAGACTTAATTACAAATAAATCGAGATCTGATATTCTAGTAAATTTATGAGGTGTTCCGCAGGGATCCATACTAGGCCCGCTTTTGTGTATAATGTATGTTGATTATCTGCCTAAAATCCTATCTATGTGTGACGTCCATATGTACGCTAGCGATGTGCAAATGTATGTGAGTCGAATAACTGAATGTATTAAATTAAGCAATTATGAACTGTCCTGGATGTCCAAGTAGTCAAGAAATAATTTTTTATGTTTAAATCCGTCTAAGTCAATTAAAAAAACACTCTCCTGGAAAGACCATACAAAGAAAGCCGTAGGAAAGACGAACCGTGTCCTACGTTATCCATTTTTGCTAATCAACATTAGAATGACAGTTACAAAAGCATTAATTATTCCAGTCCGAAATTGGTATAGACATTTTTTGTAATTGTGTACCCGCCAACCAGTAAAAAATTAAAGTAGCTGTTTGGTGCAAATCCAATATTGCGCTTAATACAGTTTGTGCCGTTAAGCATAGTTGATTCGGTTTTAGATGGACACGGGAACCGGACAGACTGACAGAAAACACTTGTGCGCTATTTTGACTTCAAATAACCGCCGCTGCCAGCATGAGCTGCGTTCTCTAATAAGAGACATTTCAATTCTCCCTTGATTATAACATAAATTTATCATATTACTACAGGCAACGTATTTGCCTTAAAAGTAGCCTTTAACAGCATAGCTAAATTCGTGTTTTTACTACGTCGTACATATCACGTTACTAGTTTTAAATATTTGACTTGGACATAAATAACTGGACGAATTTTAAATTGACTTCACAAAATTATCTTCACTAAGACTCCAGATTACCTATTTGAGAAGTTGCGTTTCAATCCGACTTCGCAATCAGTTACCACATTTTTTGAAAACAATTGGTAGCGCACCACTGTTTAACAATAAATTAAAAAGTTATCTACAAAATCAAAATATCACTTTCTAAACTTCAATAGGCATATATGTATTACCAAAATTTTACTTTTATTTATAAAAATAAATATTATAATTGCTTTTCAATGTGACTTGTTTAGTACTTTACATTTTAAATTATAATTTTATAGATTCTTAAAGTTAAGTTTAACCATTTAGCATGTAAAATCAGTTTGTTACTAGTGCATTAATTTAGAAGTGTATAACTTGTATCACTAGGAATTTTTAAATAAAAATTGTACGGGCATAAAAGCACCTGGACTGGACGGAATATTCCCAGCCACGTTGCAGGTGACCAAAGAGGTGATCACCCCATGGTTTTTTGCTATATACACGACACGCGTAAGGACAGGCTATACCCCTATACAATGGAGGACTTCTAGTGTTGTCTTTCTCCCGGAGGCAGGAAAGTGCAGTCATGTTAGTCGCAAGTGTTATAGACCGATAAGCCTAACCTCTTTTCTACTAAAAACAATGGTAAAGCTGCTGGAGTTACACATCAGAAATGAAGTAGAGGGACTGATGTCAATCAACCAGCATGCTTACAGGAAAATCGGTGGAAATAGCATCACACTCGCTAGTAACTTTCGTCGCGAAATTTCTCAACACCAAGATATGCACTAGGAGTATTTGTTGATATATCCGGAGCATTTAATAACGTGGCTACATGCGCAATAATATATCACCTAGAAACAAACATCACACACCCAGCAACCAACCTCTGAATAAAGAACCTCCCAAGTTGTAGACAGGTTCAATCAAAATGGGACACCGTGGCCATGGCCTCCAGCCTCGAGCAGACAAGGCACACCTCAAGGTTTTTTAGCTTCTTTATCGAAATATTTGTGTAGTAATAGTCAAATATCAATTATAGAATATTATCTTATACCTTTATTATACATATACTAGTTTCTACCTAACTTGGGTTTAAAGGAACTAGCTACGTGACGAAGTGCAACGCATCCACTCCGTATCCCTACCATTTGCCTCACTCTAATAGGAATTTTTTAATATATTTTGAGAAAAGCGTTGTGCTTGATGGCTTGAAGTCTTTGAAATTTTCATTTTCTGCGGGTCCTGATAAAGTGCCTATTTGCATTTTAAAACAATGTGCCCAGTCCCTATGCCAACCCTTAACCTTTCTTTTCAATCTATCTTTGAATAGTCTTGTCTCCCCGTAATTTGGAATGAGTCGTACATAATTCCGCTTCACAAGAAGGGCTCCAGATCCAACATAGAAAATTACCGAGGCATTGAAAAGCTCTCCACCATTCCTAAGCTCCTTGAGTTCCTGGTTACCCGACAATTCCAACATCTTTATTCTAGCTTGATATCTCCTTCACAACATGGTTTTTTTAAACATTGTCAACAACTACCAATCAGCTCGAGTTTTCCTCTATAATCAACCGTGGATTTCAGAGTGGTTTGCAAACTGACGTTATTTTTACAGATTTTAGCAAGGCATTTGATTCGGTTAACCATACTCTATTAATTCAGAAGCTATCCTTATTAAGTTTCCCTAGTAATCTTCTAAGTTGGATTTCGTCGTATCTTTCTAATCGTACACAACGGGTCTTATTTACTAATGTTTTATCGGAGATCGTTAACGTTACATCTGGTGTGCCACAAGGTAGTCATTTGGGTCCTCTCCTCTTCATTTTATTTGTGAACGACCTACCCCAAGTTATAAGATTCTCTCATACATTTATGTATGCAGATGACGTTAAAATCTGTCTGCCCTACTCCGACTGGTACTTGCACACACACCTTCAGCTGCACTTAAATGAATTGCTATTGTGGTGCTCAAGTAATCTTCTATTTTTGAACCTCTCGAAATGCAAGCTTATGACATTCTACCGTCGTGCTCCACATTTTGTATCGTTTTCTCTTGGTAATCATGTATTGGATCAAATTTCGAGTTCAAATGATCTTGGAGTATTATTTAATCATAAACTGTGTTTTAATATTCATATAGCTCCTACAGCTAATAAAGCTAAGGGTGTTCTAGCATTCATCAAGCGTTGGTCCAAGGAGTTTGACGACCCGTATGTGATCAAACAATTGTACATTTCGTTAGTGCGCCCGATATTGGAGTATTGTTCCTGTGTGTGGAGCCCACAGTATAAAGAGCAGCATGCTATTCTCAAATCAGTTCACAAACAATTTTTAATTTTCGGTCTTCGTAATTTACACTGGGACTCTGGTAAGAACCTGTCACCTTACCGATCCAGGCTAAAACTTATTGACCTACCTTCGTTAAACCATTGCAATGGGGTAATGTTCGTGCACAAACTCCTTCTCGGGATGGTGGACTTCCAAACTCTCTTGAGTCAGATTGAGTTTACGGTTCCCTCTTGTTCTACTCGTTCTACTTTAGGTCAAACAATGCTCAACATGAACCTTTCAGGGTTTTATGCTATAATTATAATACCCTTTACCATATCATATCCCCTGAACTAACCCTTAAACATATAGCATTTAGTATTTACAACCACCTGAACTCTGCTAGCCTGTAATTTTATTATACCCGGTACTCGAAGAGTATAGGGGTATATTAGATTTGTGGGGATAACGGTTGTGTGTAACGCACAGAAGGAAGCGTTTCCGACCCCATAAAGTATATATATTCTTGATCAGCATCAATAGCCGAGTCGATATAGCCATGTCTGTCTGTCCGTCCGTCTGTCCGTCTGTCCGTCCGTCTTCATTTGCGCCTATATCTCAGAGACTATTAAAGCTAGAGTAACCAAGTTTTGTATCCAGTCTCCTGTGTTATCACACTACTCAAAGTGTATTTCAAAATTTCGCCCCGCCCCTTTCCGCCCACACAAAGAACGAAAGTCTGTGGCATACACAATTTTGAAGATACCGAAAAACTAAAAACGCAGAATCATAGAGAATGACTATTTCTATCAGAGTGTTGAATCTGGATCAGATCGGATAATTATTATAGCTACAATGAAGAAAACCATTTCGAAAGTCATCATTCCCTCTCGCTCTCTCTCACACGCGACCCCATCCGATTTGCCCATTCGTATTTTGTGTCGCCTAGTTCTCAGTGACTATAAGAGCTAGAGCCACCAAACTTTCTATCCAAACTCCTGTGATATCAAACCAGCACGAGTTTGTTTCAAAATTTTGCCTCGCCTCCTTCCGCCCCCACAAAGGACGAAAATCTGTGGCATCCACAATTTGTAAGATACGAGAAAACTAAAAACGCAGAATCATGGAATATGACCATATTTACCAGATTGCCAAATCTGGATCATATCGGATCATTATTATAGCGACAATAAACAAAATCATTTAGAGTGGCTACGTAGATAAAATATACATACGTTCTCGCTCTCTCTCTCTCTCTCTCTCTCTTAAGTCTTCCTGGTCTGCCTTGTCAAGCATTGAGTAATAGCGATCCACGGCAATCTAAGTGTGAGCCCTATACTAGCTGCTGGCAGGTGTTCTCCCTTTCTCTTTCCCGCTTTGACCTTGTAACCCCCTCTGCCACAAACAAGCGTGATGCGCTGTCTGCTTGTCCATGCCCTACCGCAATCACCGCCCACCCCCATTAACAACTCAATCCGTCCTTATCCCCTAAAGAAAGAGAGAGAGAGAGAGAGAGAGAGAGAGAAGCCTAACAATATCAAATGTCCAAAACAATAAGCCCCCGCCCAGGCAATGATTTATTTACATAAATATATAAATGTATATATGTACATACATATATAAGTATTGATATGTAGGCATGTACTTATATATATGTATGGATGTAAATATTTTAAAACCAATGGACATACATATGTAAATTCATATGTAAATATACATACATAACATAATACATATTTGCATATTCTGATTGAATGAGCCGGTATAGGTAGGGGAGGGGTACCTGCGATTGCATGTGGTCACTCTGTGAAAAGAAATAGAATTGTCCACCAAAGAAACTGCGAAATCAAAACAAAACTGGCAAGCACGTGCGCTCTCTTTCTCTCTGTTTCCCCTTCCATCTTCTGACCATGACCTACTCTCTCATAAAACAAAAGGGATGCGCGATGCGCTGTTTACTTGCCTTAGCAAGATCCCCCCCGCAAACGCAAATGATTTCGCTCTAAAATGCATGTGGAAGGAATGAGAAAAATAACCGTTACATTTGTTTGAGTTTTTCTCTCTATCCCTCTCACTCCACTTGACAACTCTCTGCTTCTGAACAAGTGCTCTCTCAATAGAGCAACTCTCTATTTACACTCATCCGTATGACTTCAAGATGAATTTAGTAATAAGGTGACAACATTTACGTCACAAAATCTACTCTTTTTCGCGAACCATCCGTTTGTCGTATGCTGTGCGCCGAAATAGAGTAGATGGACAACCCCACAGACAACGTCACCTCATCACTAAATTCACCTTGTATGTCTCTTTGTGAACAGTAGCAATTAGAGAGAGAGAGATAGAGAAAGGCTGAGAGAGCTCCCTCGCAAAATCATATGTTTGAATCCAAAACATTAACCTGCTACTACCCCACGCAATGGGAATAGAATTAGAAGGAGTAATTAGTAGGAATAGAATTAGTACATACATATACATAGAAACAGCTCAGACGGACTTTTTCCTGTAAAAATATAATTTTTCATTAATCCCGCATGTTTTGACTCCATTCGTTCTGCCTTGCTCCAATTCTCTATTGCTCTATTCTCTTCTCTCTTGAGTGACTCTCGCGGAAAAAACGGCCGAATTTCAGTAGGCATTTTTTGGGTATAACCAGTCGATATCGAGCCAAGGAGAGCGATAGAGACTTTTCGATTGCCGATTGCGAAAAAATCCGTTTATTGATCAAATTTAAACTAGTTTAGCTTTTAACTTATTAAATACAAGTAGTGCTTGCAAATTAAGACATAGGGCTTTAGTTTTTCTGTGCCGATCATCAGTTAGAAGCTATTAATAGTTGCTAACTGTAACGGCACATCGCGCGTTTTTTGGTGTTGCTGCTGACGTCGCTGCTTTTGCTGGAGACTGAGGCCGGACGTCGCTGCTTCTACAGCTGCTGAGGACGAACGTCGCTGCTCTCGCCAGGGGACGTCGCTGCTTCGCTTAAAGTCGTAATATTTCATCAATTCTATTTTCTTTTGTAGTTTTTGTGTAATTATATATAATAATTCGGTTTATATTATATAATTATAAATATTCAATAATAATTATTATTAATAATATAATTAATTAATTATTAATTATATTATTAATACTTATTCATATTTAATTTTAAAATAATTATTGAATTTATTTTATTAGGTATTTATTTCATTTTATTTTTATTCCTTTTATATTATTTCATTATATTTTATTTTATTAAATTTTGTATTATGCCTCGACAGCATAGGCAATCTGCTTCGCAACAGTCTCAGAGACGTAAATTGCGACACAGATCAAATAGAGATAGAAATTTAGATACTTTAGAACTTGTTGAAAACAGGGATATTTTAATAAATCCAGACTCCGAGTTCGTTGAACCGGTTAGGAATCAGCAGCCAGATAGTGAGGGACAAAATCAGGTGACTGCTAGGCAGGTTTCAGGTGTAGGTGTAGGTCAGGAAGAGCAGACAGCCGTCGCTGACGGACAGATTTTAAATGCTGAGGGAAATAGTGCTGCGCTTAACGCACAGAACAGACGACAAGTGGCCGATACTAACCGTCGGTCCAGACGCAGACGCAACCAAAGGTATAGGGCCAGAGAGCAGAGTCAGAATAGTGCCGAACATACAGTTAGACGAGAAGACGCGCAGATTAGAATTGAGGAGCAAGCGACCAATACCATGCGTCGATCCAGACAAAGACAGGACTTGGACTATAGGACTACGGAGCAAGTGGCCGATACACTGCGTCGCTCCACACGAAGACAGGACGTAGACTATAGGGCTACAGAGCAGGCACAAAATACAGTAGGACATATAGTTAGACGAATGGACCCACAGGTTAGACGTGAGGAGCAAGTTGCCGATACTGTGCGTCGCTCCACACGAAGACAGGACTTGGAATATAGGGCTACAGAGCAGGCACAAAATACAGTAGGACATATAGTTAGACGAATGGACCCACAGGTTAGACGTGAGGAGCAAGTTGCCGATACTGTGCGTCGCTCCACACGAAGACAGGACTTGAAATATAGGGCTACAGAGCAGGCACAAAATACAGTAGGACATATAGTTAGACGAATGGACACACAGGTTAGACGTGAGGAGCAAGTTGCCGATACTGTGCGTCGCTCCACACGAAGACAGGACTTGGAATATAGGGCTAGAGAACAGGAACAAAATACAGTAGGACATATACAAAGACGAACAGACCCACAGATTAGACGTGAGGAGCAAAGGACACATTCAGAGAGGCGACAGCGCATACGTAGAAATAATGAAAGGAGACGTATGTTAGAAAGAGAGCAGGATAGAGTTCGTAGGGTCCAAGAAAGGAGTTTAGCTGATCGTAGGCGTATCTCGCGAGCGAGAGACACTCTGGCACGCCAATCTGCTCGTGTCGCAGCTCGACAGTCGGCAATTGACGCTGCCAGAGCTGTAAGTCAGAGAGTTAGCCAATATAGGAGCGATAGCAGTAATAGAGCTGAGCAAAATTTAAGGAACGCCTCCCGAATGCAGCAAGAACGAGCAAATAACTCCCAGGAGGATAGGGCACATGTCGGACCCAGAATAAGGCTTAGTGGCCTAGAAGCTCTAAAAGTAGTTTATAATAGTAATGTAAAGCTGGGTCCTGATCAGGTTTGCCTTTCTGGTAAAGGCCTGTGGTTCCCCAAACAAATTTCCAAGATTCCTCGTGTCCTTTTAGAAAGTGATTGCGAGTTTAGTGCTGAAATTTTCGCTCTTGAAAGTCTTCTAGAATTCCCTTCTGACTGCCCAACATTAAAATTCTGCAGAACATGTTATACCAACATTAAGAAGCGTAAAAAGCCTAAGCTTTTCTTCATTGAATTAGATTTCCCTAAACTGCCCGACTGCTTAAAGGGGCTTACTCCATTAGAGGAACGACTGATTTCTCCTCGACTTCCATTTATGATAATTAAGCCATTATTGCCTGGGGGAAGAGGTCAAAATGCCATTAAAGGAGCAGTTGTAAACGTCCCTATTTCCGTTAGTGATATCGTGAAGGAGCTTCCACGAGCATTCCATGAAGCTCAGGTTATTCAGCTCCACCTGAAGCGTAGACAAGAGTATCTTCATGCCTTCATGGCTGAAACCATTAGACCTTCCAAAATTTTTGAAGCACTTCGTTATTTAGTTAGCACAGATTTGTATAAAAAGCACAATGTCATAGTTAATGAGCAATGGATCTCTGGCTTCACATCCGATATTGTTCCTTTCGTAGCCTCTCAAGCAGACGCAGCCTTTTTAGAAAGTATCCAAAATAGAGATAGGAATGTAGACACAGAGCCAGCCCATCCCGACGAGGAGGTAGTGGCCGAAGAGCTCAACCCTGGTGGTCAGGAAACTCTGCTTGAAAATAACGTAACATTCGATGATAGGATTATAAAAATCGCACCAGGGCAAGGACAACGTCCTCTTGATATGGTCTTAGATGTTGACTCGGAAGAGTTATCTTTTCCCACTATTTATGCAGGCGTCAAGAGACAATCTTCAGAAAGTCTTACAACCATTGTTAGATCAGAGCTTCGAAATGTAGATAGGAGAGGTTGTAGATCTGATAAACTGTTCTTCAATTACAAGAAGTTAGAACTCATTAAGATTCGCAATAATATTTCTATCTGCTTACGTAAGCGGAGCACCTCCAGTGCAGTTACGGCAGCTAACGCTCTTAATGAGAATTTCATAGGGGGACTAATTAACCATGATGAGGGATATAGGGTTCTTCGAGATATTCGCTCGTCTCCGGCTCATTGGGAGGAAGAAAAGAAGAAGGTTATGGCCATGATTCGTCAGTTCGGCCTGCCGACTTTTTTCATCACTTTGTCTGCTGCTGAAACGCGGTGGCCAGAGCTGCTTGTTTTGCTCAAAAGCAATGTAGATAAAGAGATCATTAGCGAAGAAGATGCAATGAATCTACAGTACAACGAAAAGGAGCGTCTCATCAAGGCAGATCCAGTTACTTGTGCTAGGTATTTTGATCATAGGTATCGTGAGCTTTTGAAAGTTATGAGGAATCAGGAGGGCATTTTCGGAGAAAACTTCGTCATCAAATTTTATTGGCGTGTTGAGTTTCAACAAAGAGGTTCCCCCCACATTCACGGTATGTTTTGGCTGAAAGATGCCCCAGCAGTGGATTTTACCAGTACTGAGTCAATTTCAACAGTTGTAGCCTTCATTAATACACACATTACAGTAGATGTCACAGACTCAGAAGTAGCTCCGTATGTTGAATACCAAAAGCATAGGCATACAAACATGACATGTCTTAAAAAAGTCAATAGAAGTGGAAAGAAAGTTTGTAGATTCGGTATTCCATACCCTCCAATGCCCCAAACAGAGATATTGAGTCCACTGCCGGAGGAAACTCCAAACCTTGATTTTCACCAAGGAAATTTTAGGAAAATTCAAGACCTACTGAATTCTGATCAATCCTCTGATATGATTGATCACCTGAGCATATTTGAGAATTTCCTTTCACACGAACAAGTGAGCCTCACTTACGAGGAATACAAGTATGCAGTATGTTCTGGTTTGAAGAAACCACAAATTTTTCTAAAGAGGTCGTTTGCTGAGATTAGCGTTAATGCTTATAACAAGCACATTCTTTCAATGCAAAGGGCCAATATGGATATCCAATTCATTTGGACCCTTATGCATGCTGTAGCTACATAATAAATTATATAAATAAATCCCAAAGGGGTATTTCTAAGCTTATGCGCGAGGCGGTAAGAGAGGTGCAAGGGGGCAATTATACGATTAGGCAAAAGCTACAGCACATTGGTCACAAATTTATTTCTGGCACTGAGATATCTGCTCAGGAAGCCGTGTATTGTTGTCTAGGTATTCCTTTGTCCGGAACTAACAACAAATGCGTTCATGTTAATACTTTCCCTCCAGAGCAACGAGTGCGAATGCTCAAATCCAAAAGCATCCTACAAAATATGAATCAGGACTCCACTGACATATTCGTCAAAGGATTGCTGGAGCGGTATGAACAGAGACCAATCAATCTTCAGGGCCTGTGTTTGGCCGATTTTGCAGCAAATTATGAATTTAGTAAAAGCGGGAAAAGAGTTGGCCAAAATAGCGATGATGAAGAGGACGAAGAAAATGAGGTAGAAGTAGAAGTCTTTCTTCCTCTCCGCGATAATAGTGGTTTTATTAGGGAACGGACCAAGCCATCCATTTTAAAGTATATGAGGTTTAATATAAATACAGATAGGTCTAACTATTTTAGAGCATTAGTCATGCTGTTTTATCCGTGGAGAGATGAGGAAAGAGATTTAGTGAGCGCTAATTGCGAGGATGTTTATAACAATCATCAGGATTTAGTTAGTTCAAATTTCCTAAAATACAATGCGTTAGCAGATTTAGAAGACGTGCTTAGGAGGGCCATGGAAGCCGAAGCCAATAGGGAGGAAAATGTGGAAGAGGCAGTTGATGAGACCATTGATGAGCAGTTTAGGGCTTTAGCAATTCCCGAAATAAGCTCTCAAATAAATGTTCTGAACTTGAATGACCAGGTAACGGATGAAGATAGGAGTATTCGATTAGTTAAGCTTCCTCCGATTGTTTCCCCTACGTTGTTAGCCAGTTTAATTAGATCGCTTAATTTGAAGCAAAAAGCTTATCTCACTCATGTTCTGCATAATGTGAGAAATACGGCAGTTTTTTATGAGTTTGTAGGTGGCGGCGCAGGCGTCGGCAAGAGTAGGATAATATCTACCATTTTTCAGACCATTTCCCAGGAGTTTAATCGTAGACCAGGATCTAACCCAGAAACTGTTAAGGTTCTTCTGTGTGCTCCCACAGGAAAAGCTGCATTCGGTATTGGAGGTGCCACACTTCACTCCATGTTTTCTTTACCTCTTAATCAGTCCAACCATGCCTTTAAACAGTTGGGTCCAGATATATTAAATACCTTGCGTTCAAGATTTATTGATCTTAAAATTCTTATAATTGACGAAATTTCTATGGTCGGTGAAAAAATGTTTTCGTATTTGGATAAGCGCCTAAAACAAATCTTTTCAAGGCCCGAGAGTCCTTTTGGTGGCATTTCTGTTATCGTGTTCGGCGATCTAAGGCAGTTATGTCCAGTAGGTGATCGTTGGATATTTAAATCCTCATCAGGAGCGCATAATCCGTACAGTGCGATAGTTGGCTCTAGTCTCTGGGATAGCTTCAGGTTTTTCGAACTTACAGAGATAATGCGACAGCGAGATGACCAAGCTTTTGCAACCGCACTTAATAACATGGCATCGGCCGAAATGACGCCAGAAGATAGTCAATTGCTTAGGAGCCGAATAGTTGACGGCAGTCAAGCCCCCAGAGATGCGATCCACTTATTTTATAGCAATAGCGAGACAGATAGGTATAATAGGGAGAAGCTATCATCGATAATGACTCCAGAATATACTTCAATAGCTTTAGACTGCATCAAAGCCGAACATCTTAACCCAGAAACCAAAAGCAAATATCTGGAGTCTGTTAAGAGTTTTAAAACTTCGAATACACAAGGTTTGTGTACTTCATTGGTCCTTAAAACCACGGCTAAATACATGATGACAGTCAATGTAGATACATCAGATGGTCTAGTTAACGGAGCCACTGGTGTTTTAATGCAGGTAGATCTCAGCTCCTCCAATACCCCCGAACTTCTTTGGATACATTTTCTTGAGGAAAGCGTAGGTGTTAACGCTCGGTCGAAACGCAGCCATAGTAACGAATCTTCATGGACCCCAATTCAGAAAACTACAAAAAGTTTTCAGTACCACCAAAACGAACAAGTTACTATCGACCGAAAACAGTTTCCGGTTGTAGCTGCAGAAGCTATAACTATTCATAAGAGTCAGGGAGCTACATACAGCAAAGTGGTCGTCCACACTTCATCCAACATGCAAAGAGAGGCGTTGTATGTAGCTTGCAGTAGGGCCACCAGTGCGAACGGACTTTACATCGTTGGACCGTTCATTCCTCCGAAACCCAAGCGGGACTGTCCTGTCGCGAAGGAGATGGAGAACTTACGTTCTGCCAAATCACTTCGAACCCACTTCGATTGTTTACTCAATCCGTCCGACCTTAATATTTTCTTCCATAATACGGAAAGCTTGCACTGCCATTTTAGCGATGTCTGTTCTGATCAGTTAATGCTCAAGTCTTCTATTTTGTGCTTCGTTGAGGCTTCCACTTACTCAAATGAAGCTTATAATATTCCTGGCTATTCCACTGCAGTGCGCTTAGATTGCCCTTCCGTAGCCAGCGGAACTAGACAGAAAAGGGGCATTCTAATATATGTTAGGAATGAACTTTTAGATCATTGTAGTAATTTTGAAAGTTGTCGATTTTACGCAAATTCCGGAAACTTAGCATCTCCAGTGTTTGAGTATGCTTTGTTTAAGTACAAATCTGTAGGTGTTGTTGTTATTTATAGAACCCCCGCGTATCCGTTGCCAAAGTTCAAAGCAGAATTTGAGGACTTATTTCAGAGAAATCAGCTTTTAGATAGAAATTTCTTATTGTTAGGAGATTTTAATTTATGTCTTCATAATCTTTCTGGCTGCTGTAGGGAAATTTATGAATTCCTTTCAGAAAGGAATTGTAGGTCATTGTTAGGCTTGGACTCGTCCACAACCAATTGCGATACGCATATTGACTGGGCGTTTTCAAACATTTCCGATAGCAGGGCCACCGCGCGCACCTTTGAGACTGTCTATAGTTATCATAGTGGAATTCTAGTTAATGTTAGAGAGGCAGAAGATTAGATTTGGATAGGTTTGGATAGGTCAGCGAACCGCCCCCCGCACGAACCGTAAGCCCGTACGGACCGGCAGGAACCTGCAGGGGACGCGTATTCTTAATTATATTATTACTTTTAACTTTAATCTTTTATTTTGTTTAATCTCTTTTTTTCGTTTTTTTATCCGTTTTCCGTTTTATTATTTTGTTAAGTTTATATTACGTATATTTATTTGTAATAATTTTTACGTCTTTAGGTATTCATTTTAGGATAGATTATTTCTACGTATTTAGGTATTCATTTAAGTATAGATATTTTTTTTGAAGGATTGGAATCCTATTTTTAATTTTTTGGGGAATATGGAGCTTAAAAATGCCTTTAAAAGCAGCTCAAGTCGACTCGTAGGTCCCCAAGATTATATTTTGGCTAGAGTGACCCCATTGCATCGCGATGGCCTCCCCGTGGTGTTCCCTGGGTACCAATTTAATGTATTTAATGTATTAAATTGGTAGCTAATTCGAGCGGCGTTTACGTATCAAATATGTATATTATATAAGTTACATACTAGTAAATTACAAGGTTATACCTATACACATATACTAACTGAGTACCGGGTATAAAGTAGAGCCGCGGCCATAGCCGCGGCTCACAACGTTCCCTCTCGTTTTTTTTTTAATTTTATTATAGTTTATCTTTAGTTCTCTCCCTAATTTACATAAATAGCATTATTAGCAGATAACTGTTAATTAATTAATTAAATAAATAAGCACTTGCTCTACTTATCATACTCAGTGCATCGCCAATAAGTCTTTTCAACCCGTTCAGTTACCATCAAGAACGTGATCGGGATTGGGGTCAACGAGAGAGGAATTGGTTCAACCCATAGATCAGCCATTCACAAAGTCGAGTAGCGTCACCGCTCAAATTAACGCAGCAGTAATGAAAATGCAACACGAACTGTTGACACAGTTAACAAGTAAGATGGTAAACCTCTTCACCGCAAGCCTCGAATCTCACTCACTGATAACGAATCACTCGATCGACTTCCAGGACTCTCAGGGGCGAATAGGGGCACAGAAAAATGTAACCACCTTGTTCGAAGGGAAGACCTTCGACTTTTACTGGCGGTACCACAAGACTGTTGGTGTGGTGCGAAAGAAGGATATAAGACAAATGATAAAAGATAGAAAACAAAAAGATAAAGAGTCGTTTGAGGTATTTTTTGATTCTATCCAGAATAGATCAACAACTATCGGACAAGACCTTGATAGAAATTGTTCGACAAAATGTGCGGCCTGAGATTCAACACGAGATTTTTAATATCCAGTTAAATTAAAACTTTGCGGGAAATCTGCAGAAAGAGGGAAAGTTTCTTGGAAGAGGTGTGACGCACGCACGGTTAGCACAAGACCTTTCAGAAAGCAAGTCTCAGAGCTCGTGGAGGAATCGTTTAGTGACGAAACAACGGAATTTTTAGAGGGTGAAGCGAGTCAGGAAATCGGTGCGTTGGGGTTGGAATGTTGGAATTGTCGTAAGGAGGGACACAGATACTAAGAGTGTGCAGCGAAGCGAAAGATATTTTGCTACGGGTGTGGTGTCCCGAATACTTATAAACCGTCCTGCCAAAGGTGTCAAAAAAGAGTGAACTCATCAGGTACTCGTCAGCTGACAGGTGTTCCACACCGACATCAGACGAAAAAGAATTAGAAGCAGAAAGTGGCGCAGAGAGACCCGAAAAGTTGCCCGAATTGTCACAAGTAGCGTAACCTTTGTACTGGCGTAGAAAGATAGATAGTTTTAAGAAGTTAGTTTTACCTGATAAGTCGAATAAAAAAAAATTGTCTCACGAGGCATGAAGCGTCCGAAAGCATTTAGGGAAGCCTCAAAGAATATAAACGCTGTTAAGAAGAGAAATGGGGACAAACGTCAGTACGCAAAATTTATAGTTTTTGAAGAAGCTAAAACGGGCTTGTTAGGTATGGGTGCTGGAATGAGTTGTGTTGAAGGTCTAATTCTTGTTGATAGATTTTTAGAAACTGTCGCCGTTACAGATAGCTGAAAAAAATGCATCTCAGAATAAGCACATATTGTCACCTGCCCAAGAATTCGTTTTAAAAGCCATAGTGGAGCAATTTGAGTCCTTTGCAGTTTCCAGTCTCGGCAAGACCTCTATTCTGACGCTTCTGAAAGAAACGGGAAACGCCAAGCCAAATAAACAGCAGCATTTTTCGCTCTCACCTGCCATAGAGAAGCTTATCTACGCAGAGGTGAACAGGATGATCAAGCTTGGGGTAATTAAGGAGGAGAAAGCGCATGGTCCTCGCCGGTGGCCATAGTTCAAAAACCAGGGGAAGTGAGAGTCAGCTTGGATAGTAAAAAGGTGAATACAGTGACTGAGAAAGATGTCTATCCCCTTCCTCCGATTGATGGCACTCTAAGCAAACTGCCACGAGCTAACTTTATATCAAGCCTGAATTTGAAGGATGCTTTCTGGCAAATTCCACTCCAAATTTCACTATACCAGTTAGACCTTTGTACCAATACAAAGTTATGTCGAGACTAATGTAAAAATTAATTCAATTTTTTTTTCGAAACGAAGTCTTTGTGTACTTGGATGATTTACTCATAATTTCTGATAGCTTTGATTCGAGTGCATGTCATAACGCTGTGGCTGTGCGGGCTGTGACACCAAAAAAAAGTGTTATAGCGCCCATAGGCATTATGACACTTCTGAAAGTTACATAGCGCCCATTCTCAAAGTCTAATATAGTAAAAACACGACCTTTCTAAAGCTTGAGTAAGACATCATCAATTAACGCCACTGGGAAATTGTCTTAAATTATCTTCTCATTAAGTTTTCTATAATCACAGCAAAGTCCCTTTGAGCCATCTTTCTTAGCGACAAGCACGGGGAACAGTATTCGGAAACATTATGACGAATTATTTCCTCCTTTAACCAATATCTGCCTATCCCTTTTCTCATTGTCCACGTAAGGTAGGTCTTTGACGGACTGGTACTTCATACGTCAATATTATCTTCATTTGAACAGGCTTGTTTTCTGGTTTTACGGCCTTTTAATTTTCAACCGATCTCCCTATTATTGAGCTCAACTCACGGTTCAGACGCGACAGAATGAACTCTAAGTCGCGACTTCCTTTAGAAAAAGCAGGGCGAACACAGTCCTTTTTTGATGGAGCGACTCCATCCACCACTTGGCGGACTTCATTCATTGAATGAAAGAACACTCCCTTTTTCCCTATGCTTGCACTGACAAAATCAAGAACATCACTTCCAATACACCTTCGTACAGGCTATTATCATCACGGACTTCATGGACACACATTTCCAAGAGAACGTCATCTAACTTAGTGACAACCTTAAATGAACCCATCATATACATATTCTTGCCTCCTATTCCGACGAATTCTTTTATATCATTCCTCAACGCAACTGGGAAAATCTTCCTGTAAACTTTCTCGCTCACGGTACAAATATCAATGCCAGAATCAATGCTGATCAATGATCAATGTGATCTCTTCATTACAAATTTCGACATTCTTAAAAGTCCGATTAAAACTGGTCCGAGAACGTTGCAGGACACATGACATTTTGTTCTCCGTTTCCATTCGTGGACCTTTTGCCCCGCAATGATTTGCCTTGGGACCTATTTAATTGCAATTCAAACATTTGACGGCATAATCTAATATACCCCTTACTCTTCGAGTACCGGGTATAAAAACATCGGCTATTTATAAAAGATAAAAGCAGATAAGCGGAGCGCAAAATAAAAACACGTCAGACTTCTACAAAGAGAATCGACCGAATTGAAGCAGAAAACTAAATATTGAAGCCATACGTCCCATACGCCCAATTAAGACCAACAAATACACCGAAATGTATATGAACGTATGTATTCATTGAGAGTAGGATGACTTCTTTCTACTTTTCCTATGGTTTGATGATGGTGTTCCGTAGAAGTATTGTTTTCAATATTTAGGGCATAAGTCATTGATAATAGAGTTTTTATACTCAGTTCCAATGTCCGTAACTAACGTCTTCATTGGACCGAACTTTAGTGTAAAAGATTTAAATATTGCTTTTGCGACGGTATTTGCGCTTTTATTTGCAATTGGGATGGTAACTAACTATTTTTTCAGGGCAAAGATTAAGGTGACTGCATATTCATTTCCTTGTTCTGATTTAGGAAATAGACCGATCGTATCCATTATTACCCTATCAGCCATTTGTGTGGCTTCCGTTATCGTCAGTGGACTCCTCGTGTTTTTAAACGTTTTCGACTTCTGGCATTTGGGACACATTCTTTCATTATTTTGTTTTTGACGTGTCATACTAGTTTTCTAGCTACACCCGTATGACCTCCTTGTGTTGGATCATCATGGAATGTAAACAGTAATTTCTTTTTTTTTTTTTTTTCTTTTTAGGACGTTGATGTGCAATGACTGCACCATCAAGTGGCCCAAGCGACACCAGCCGATGGCTGTTACGCGCGGATCCCAGGCAAGATCGCAGCCCACCTCCCGCCCAACCGACCGAGGGGCGCTGCCGCATAACGCGCGACTCGTTTACCGAACCGATCGCGCACATGCAGGAAGGATAGGTGTTAGACTAGTGTTCGAGGAAAAGTAGAACAAATCTAACTAAAGAAGCGAAGTAATTACTAGTTACGGGAAAGATATAAGAGTATCTGTAATTTAAGACTAGGAAGGGAGTTAGTGGTAGATACAATATGATAGAGGGAATTATAATCCGAGCATAGGACCCTAAATGGTTCGTGCAAGGAGTAATTCGACCTACAAAGCGGAAGAAACAAGGGTGTATAGTTCCTAGTGCTTCTAATAGGAATCGTGAAGTTTATGCGGCTCAACAGGTCAGGGCTATCTATGTCACCCTTGATCAAGTTGTGCACAAAAATCACTCCAAGCATTTTCCTACGATTAGCTAAGGTTGGAAGGTTTATTAGGAGCAATCTATTAGAGTAGGACGGTAGTCTCACACCTGCATCCCAGCCGAGGCCTCGAAGAGCAAAAAGTAAAAAGTTTTTCTGAACTGATTCTATACGGTTCTGGTGTACGTTGTACTGAGGGCACCATACACAAGAGCCGTATTCTAAAATCGGACGAACCAGAGAGGTGTAGAGAGTCTTTGTTATATAGGGGTCGTCAAATTCCTTTGACCACCTCTTTATAAACCCAAGCACGCCCATGGCCTTGTTCACCATGGTAGAAATGTGTTCTGAAAACTTTAACTTGGGATCTAATAGAACACCAAGATCATCAACCCGGGTAATTCTCTCAAGAGAACCACCACAAAGGGTGTAAGGAACCAGAAAGGCGCTGGAGCGATGGAAAGTCATTACTTTACATTTTGAAGCATTAAGGTTTAATAAATTTGCACAACACCAAGACTGAAATCTATCGAGATCGGATTGCAACCTGGATTGAAAAGAAATGTCCTTATACTGGACACAGAGCTTAACATCATCCGCATACATAAGTACTCGAGAGTATGTTAATACAGAAGGCAGGTCATTTATAAAGAGTGTAAAGAGTAAGGGGCCTAGATGGCTGCCCTGTGGTACACCCGAAGTCACCATAACTGGTGAGAACAGGGAGTTTTTGAAAAGGACTCTTTGAGACCTAGAACAAAGGTAGCTAGAGATCCATCTCAGGAGATTGGGCGGGAACCCTACAAGGTCGAGCTTTTGTGCTAGGAGGGAATGGTTTACAGAGTCGAACGCTTTACTAAAATCGGTGTAAACAACATCCGTCTGCAGATTACCTTGAAAGCCTTTTATTATAAAGGAGGTAAACTCCAATAAATTTGTTGTGGTTGATCTCCGCCTTATAAATCCATGTTGAGATGGAGATATAAGTGATCTGCATAGATGCTGCAGGTGCGGAGTTAAAATTTTCTCAAACACTTTAGGAATAGCGGATAACTTAGATATACCTCTATAGTTCATAGCGTCAGACTTTCTACCTTTCTTATGGAGAGGAATTATATAGGACTTCTTTCATATCGGGGGAAAGCATGAAGAATTTATGGATAGGTTGAACAGTTTAAGCAACGGCCCACACAGAGACTCGGCACAGTACCTGAGTACACAGCCGGGAACTCCGTCCGGACCCGGTGAGAACACAGGCTTTACTGTTCGTAGATCATGAAGCAACGAGCTTTCATTTAGCAAAGGACTGAAAATGCCGTTCGACCTCGTTAAACCGTATGGATACGGCTGACCAGAGTAAACGTCTTGCGAATAGGTAGTTTGGAAAAAACGGGCAAAAAGATCGGCAATTGCCTGATCATTATCTGCCGACGTATTACGGAAGGACAGCGAGGATGGGTGTACGGACGTTCTACGCTTACTGTTTACGAAGCTGTAGAACTGTTTGGGGTCCTTAGAAAAACGTATCCTGCATCGAAATAGGTAATTCTGATAGCATTGAGCGTTAAGAACTGAGAAGTTTGACCGAGCTATTACATAATGAGCAAGAGAAGAAGGAGAGCCAATTTCTTGAAATTTTTTATACAGTCTTGATTTTAAGTTTTTTAGATGGGATAGTAAGTAATGCTTCTTTATCTCTCTCATTATTTATTAGGGACACCGGCATGAATAGCGCTACTCTTAATGATTTTAGTCTCTTGTTGCCTATTGTTTTAAAAGAATCTATCGAAATTGTTTCAAAGATCTTATCGCTTGGTGTCGTTGGCTGATTTTAAGTATACCGGCTTCTATTTTGAGCATGAGGAAGAACTGACCTAAGTCGAGAATTCCATTGGTGTACATATCGCTAATATCAATTGTAGCTGTAACATTTTTACCATGTTTTAGTAAACATTTCGAGTCGGTCATTCGCAAGTTCCTTTCGTACTTCATCATTTACTATCACTTCATATACGTTTGGCTAAGAAGCTCTATTTAGAGTTTGCTAGGCAAATCAACTTTTCTTTTCCTGCGCAAGAATTTTTCTGTTTACTTTGACTTCTGTTAGTGACTTGTAGCATATTTGCTTTAATTACACTAGTCGACACGACTTTTCCGCTGTCGCCAAAAGACTTTTTCTGATAGATTTGGATGTTTAAAAATTTTTAAAGAATGTTTTTTTTTCATGATGTAGTTTGTTTTTAAAGAATTTTTAAAAACTTAGTGTTTGTCATAGGTAATGCTTCTATTTTTCACAATTTTTGGCGACAGCGGAAAAAAAAGTTGAATTTTGTCGAGTAGTGTTAACTTTGCCATTTAGATACTCTACTGTAAAGTAGTATTCTTCCAATTCGAGACACAGGCATGTAAGTTTGGAATAGGATTAAGCATTGAAAATTGGTACGTTAGAGGTCTGTGATCCGTTTTCACTGTAAAGTGCTTGCCATAAATGTTGTGACGCCCAGCGCCATATCCAACAGCGCCGGCGCCACAACTACTATAGCTGACCTAAATTCCTAAGTTACCTATAAAACAACTTCAGGTATTCGATTCCAAAATACGCACCAAAACCACCAGTGAGACCAACACCAGACAGTAAACGGTCACACTATCCAACGAGCATGCCAGTGTGACCGGAGCACGATCGTCAACGGCCACACTATCAGCTGGAACCCAGAAAGAGTTACGATCTAAGGCAGGCGATAGCCCTTAATCCACAGTCCAACAGCTGACTTTCATGAATAAAAGGAGCATCGCCATCTCGATTCGGGGAAGTCCATCCGGACTCGCCAGCTCGGCAGTCCAACTCGGAACAGCCTGGGATTAACTTCTCAATATATTTTATAACGGTATTCGTACCAAAGGTAAAGCTCAGCTTTTTCACTTGCCCGTTTTAATACATTTCCCTGTCCTAATCCTTTCTCCCCAAAGAGTATTTTCCTCTCCAACCATCCTTCCCCCCAAAGAGTATTTACCTCTGTCATAAATCTTCTCCACAGAGAGTATTTACCTCTGCAACTATTCTTCTCCCCAGAGAGTATATACCTCTGCACTAAATCGACTCCCCAGAGAGTATTTACCTCTGTCACAAATCGTCTCCCCAGAGAGTATTCACCGCTGTCACTAAACCGTCTCCCCAGAGAGTATTCACCTCTGCAACAATTCGTCCCCTCAGAGAGTATTCACCTCTGCCACAAGCCTTTGCCCTAGAGTGTAGTTACCTCTGCCACGATCCTACTCACCGGGTGCGTCTTACCTCGACAACCCTCGCTCACTCCGAGTACACCTCGGGAGTACCTCTCGGCCTGTCTCGCCGAACCGACAACTAACAACGACCTGCACACAGCAAACAGCCACGTGCGGCCGAGTAGCCAAACTATAAGGAAGACCCAGAAGGAAGACCCCTACCGGAGGCCCAGTACCACCCATCCAACCTTCCTGTGTACAATTATATACTGCTTAGCCCTACGCCTTATTCTTCAATCCGAGAGAATTTATTATATCTACCACATCCTGAAACCAACCAAACTTCTGTGAACCCTGGCACGACGAGCATACCTGTTAATTGCTAATGCATAAGCTATTGGGAGTTGGAGTCCGTTAAGGGTTTGAGTTAAAAACTTTCCACATGCTTGTTTACTATCATCAGAGATTATGCTAGATTCTTTCTGATAATCTGGGTACTGAAACAGAGTGGGTTTATCTATTAATTGGATTGCATTTTGACATTCAGATGACCACTCAAAGGGTCTTGGCTGAACATTTTTTATACCCGGTACTCGAAGAGTATGGGGGTATATTAGGTTTTTGGGGATAATGGTTGTGTGTAACGCCCAGAAGGAAGCGTTTTCGACCCCATAAAGTATGTATATTCTTGATCAGCATCAATAGCCGAGTCGATACAGCTATGTCTGTCTGTCCGTCTGTCTGTCCGTCCGTCTTCATTTGCGCCTATATCTCAGAAACTATTTCAGCTAGAGCAACCAAGTTTCGTATCCAGTCTCCTGTGTGATCACACTACTCCAAATGTATTTCAAAATTTCGCTCCGCCCCTTTCAGCCCACACAAAGAACGAAAGTCTGTGGCGTACACAATGTTGAAGATACGAGAAAACTAAAAACGCAGAGTCATAGAAAATTCCCATTTCTATCAGAGTGTTGAATCAGATCGGATAATTTTTATAGCTCCAATGAAGAAAACCATTTCGAAAGTCATCATTCCCTCTCGCTCTCTCTCACACGCGATCCCTTCTACTTTACTTATTCGTATAAATGAGCGCCTAGATCTCAGAGACTATAAGAGCTAGAGCAACCAAATTTTCTATCCAAGCTCCTGTATATCAAACCAGCACGAGTTTATTTCAAAATTTTGCCACGCCCCCTTCCGCCCCCACAAAGAACGAAAATCTGTGGAATCCACAATTTTTAAGGTACAAGAAAACGAAAAACACAGAATTATTTAAAATGACCGTGTCTAACAGATTGCCGAATCTGGATCAGGTCGGATTATTAATATTATCATTATTATGGACAAAAGGAACAAATTAAATTTCAGTGGCTATGCCACGCCTGCCAAGCGCTTACTCATTTCCTCACTCTCTCACAAACACTTTTACGTCTCAAATATTTAGTTATACATGTACATAAGAAATGTAGAAACAGATGTAAAAAGCATATGTAAACAAAAATGGAAACATGTATAAAAATTCAAAAAATGGTTTGAGTTAATTTTTTTATTTTAAATATTATTTTTTGCCCAAAATTTAATTCGTCCCTTTTGCGAACATATAATACATTTTATAGATCCTAAGCTCATAAATGTATATACTGACTGAGTACCGCGGCGTTTGCCGCGGCTCACAATTTTCCCCCTCGTTATAGGGAGTTTGACAGTAATTTTTAGTTTCCGCGGTGCTGGATACCTAGCTTTAAACTCAAAATCGCGAAGCCAGTCATCAACGTCCGTAGAACCATTGCCTGTGATTGCTGAAAGGGAATCTTCCATGTCTCTCAATGTGAATGCCATGTTTACCGAACTACCAACTTCTTATGCCAATTTTAAAACTTGAACATCTTCCGAAGTATCTGGGTTGCACATTTTTGAAACTTCACTGCGGGCATCAAAAGGTATAAACTGGCTTACATTTATATCGTTCGTTCTCATACTCCTCCGAAACGGCTTGACCGATTCGCATGAAATTTTGTGAACATATTGAGTAGGTCTGAGAATCGACCAACATCTAGTTTTCACACCCCTTTGTGAAGAGAGTTGTCCACCATATACATTTTAACTTTTTACAATTAATGCTGTCAAGTTTTCGACAATACAGAAAAAATACTTTTGCTATAATTTCATAAATTCAAACAAATTATTTCAAAACTTATTTCAAAAATTATTTCACAAGAGCCGTATTCTAAAATCGGACGAACCAGAGAGGTGTAGAGAGCCTTTGTTATATAGGGGTCGTCAAATTCCTTTGACCACCTCTTTATAAACCCAAGCACGCCCATGGCCTTGTTCACCACGGTAGAAATGTGTTCTGAAAACTTTAACTTGGGATCTAATAGAACACCAAGATCATCAACCCGGGTAATTCTCTCAAGAGAACCACCACAAAGGGTGTAAGGAACCAGAAAGGCGCTGGAGCGATGGAAAGTCATTACTTTACATTTTGAAGCATTAATGTTTAATAAATTTGCACAACACCAAGACTGAAATCTATCGAGATCGGATTGCAACCTGGATTGAAAAGAAATGTCCTTATACTGGACACAGAGCTTAACATCATCCGCATACATAAGTACTCGAGAGTATGTTAATACAGAAGGCAGGTCATTTATAAAGAGTGTAAAGAGTAAGGGGCCTAGATGGCTGCCCTGTGGTACACCCGAAGTCACCATAACTGGTGAGAACAGGGAGTTTTTGAAAAGGACTCTTTGAGACCTAGAACAAAGGTAGCTAGAGATCCATCTCAGGAGATTGGGCGGGAACCCTAGAAGGTCGAGCTTTTGTGCTAGGAGGGAATGGTTTACAGAGTCGAACGCTTTACTAAAATCGGTGTAAACAACATCCGTCTGCAGATTACCTTGAAAGCCTTTTATTATAAAGGAGGTAAACTCCAATAAATTTGTTGTGGTTGATCTCCGCCTTATAAATCCATGTTGAGATGGAGATATAAGTGATCTGCATAGATGCTGCAGGTGCGGAGTTAAAATTTTCTCAAACACTTTAGGAATAGCGGATAACTTAGATATACCTCTATAGTTCATAGCGTCAGACTTGCTACCTTTCTTATGGAGAGGAATTATATAGGACTTCTTTCATATCGGGGGAAAGCATGAAGAATTTATGGATAGGTTGAATAGTTTAAGCAACGGCCCACACAGAGACTCGGCACAGTACCTGACCCGTCCGGACCCGGTGAGAACACAGGCTTTACTGTTCGTAGATCATGAAGCAACGAGCTTTCATTTAGCAAAGGACTGAAAATGCCGTTCGACCTCGGTAAACCGTATGGATACGGCTGACCAGAGTAAACGTCTTGCGAATAGGTAGTTTGGAAAAAACGGGCAAAAAGATCGGCAATTGCCTGATCATTATCTGCCGACGTATTACGGAAGGACAGCGAGGATGGGTGTACGGACGTTCTACGCTTACTGTTTACGAAGCTGTAGAACTGTTTGGGGTCCTTAGAAAAACGTATCCTGCATCGAAATAGGTAATTCTGATAGCATTGAGCGTTAAGAACTGAGAAGTTTGACCGAGCTATTACATAATGAGCAAGAGAAGAAGGAGAGCCAATTTCTTGAAATTTTTTATACAGTCTTGATTTTAAGTTTTTTAGATGGGATAGTAAGTAATGCTTCTTTATCTCTCTCATTATTTATTAGGGACACCGGCATGAATAGCGCTACTCTTAATGATTTTAGTCTCTTGTTGCCTATTGTTTTAAAAGAATCTATCGAAATTGTTTCAAAGATCTTATCGCTTGGTGTCGTTGGCTGATTTTAAGTATACCGGCTTCTATTTTGAGCATGAGGAAGAACTGACCTAAGCCGAGAATTCCATTGGTGTACATATCGCTAATATCAATTGTAGCTGTAACATTTTTACCATGTTTTAGTAAACATTTCGAGTCGGTCATTCGCAAGTTCCTTTCGTACTTCATCATTTACTATCACTTCATATACGATTGGCTAAGAAGCTCTATTTAGAGTTTGCTAGGCAAATCAACTTTTCTTTTCCTGCGCAAGAATTTTTCTGTTTACTTTGACTTCTGTTAGTGACTTGTAGCATATTTGCTTTAATTATACTAGTCGACACGACTTTTCCGCTGTCGCCAAAAGACTTTTTCTGATAGATTTGGATGTTTAAAAATTTTTAAAGAATGTTTTTTTTTCATGATGTAGTTTGTTTTTAAAGAATTTTTAAAAACTTAGTGTTTGTCATAGGTAATGCTTCTATTTTTCACAATTTTTGGCGACAGCGGAAAAAAAAGTTGAATTTTGTCGAGTAGTGTTAACTTTGCCATTTAGATACTCTACTGTAAAGTAGTATTCTTCCAATTCGAGACACAGGCATGTAAGTTTGGAATAGGATTAAGCATTGAAAATTGGTACGTTAGAGGTCTGTGATCCGTTTTCACTGTAAAGTGCTTGCCATAAATGTTGTGACGCCCAGCGCCATATCCAACAGCGCCGGCGCCACAACTACTATAGCTGACCTAAATTCCTAAGTTACCTATAAAACAACTTCAGGTATTCGATTCCAAAATACGCACCAAAACCACCAGTGAGACCAACACCAGACAGTAAACGGTCACACTATCCAACGAGCATGCCAGTGTGACCGGAGCACGATCGTCAACGGCCACACTATCAGCTGGAACCCAGAAAGCGTTACGATCTAAGGCAGGCGATAGCCCTTAATCCACAGTCCAACAGCTGACTTTCATGAATAAAAGGAGCATCGCCATCTCGATTCGGGGAAGTCCATCCGGACTCGCCAGCTCGGCAGTCCAACTCGGAACAGCCTGGGATTAACTTCTCAATATATTTTATAACGGTATTCGTACCAAAGGTAAAGCTCAGCTTTTTCACTTGCCCGTTTTAATACATTTCCCCGTCCTAATCCTTTCTCCCCAAAGAGTATTTTCCTCTCCAACCATCCTTCCCCCCAAAGAGTATTTACCTCTGTCATAAATCTTCTCCACAGAGAGTATTTACCTCTGCAACTATTCTTCTCCCCAGAGAGTATATACCTCTGCACTAAATCGACTCCCCAGAGAGTATTTACCTCTGTCACAAATCGTCTCCCCAGAGAGTATTCACCGCTGTCACTAAACCGTCTCCCCAGAGAGTATTCACCTCTGCAACAACTCGTCCCCTCAGAGAGTATTCACCTCTGCCACAAGCCTTTGCCCTAGAGTGTAGTTACCTCTGCCACGATCCTACTCACCGGGTGCGTCTTACCTCGACAACCCTCGCTCACTCCGAGTACACCTCGGGAGTACCTCTCGGCCTGTCTCGCCGAACCGACAACTAACAACGACCTGCACACAGCAAACAGCCACGTGCGGCCGAGTAGCCAAACTATAAGGAAGACCCAGAAGGAAGACCCCTACCGGAGGCCCAGTACCACCCATCCAACCTTCCTGTGTACAATTATATACTGCTTAGCCCTACGCCTTATTCTTCAATCCGAGAGAATTTATTATATCTACCACATCCTGAAACCAACCAAACTTCTGTGAACCCTGGCACGACGAGCATACCTGTTAATTGCTAATGCATAAGCTATTGGGAGTTGGAGTCCGTTAAGGGTTTGAGTTAAAAACTTTCCACATGCTTGTTTACTATCATCAGAGATTATGCTAGATTCTTTCTGATAATCTGGGTACTGAAACAGAGTGGGTTTATCTATTAATTGGATTGCATTTTGACATTCAGATGACCACTCAAAGGGAACATTTTTTATACCCGGTACTCGAAGAGTATAGGGGTATATTAGGTTTTTGGGGATAATGGTTGTGTGTAACGCCCAGAAGGAAGCGTTTTCGACCCCATAAAGTATGTATATTCTTGATCAGCATCAATAGCCGAGTCGATACAGCTATGTCTGTCTGTCCGTCTGTCTGTCCGTCCGTCTTCATTTGCGCCTATATCTCAGAAACTATTTCAGCTAGAGCAACCAAGTTTCGTATCCAGTCTCCTGTGTGATCACACTACTCCAAATGTATTTCAAAATTTCGCTCCGCCCCTTTCAGCCCACACAAAGAACGAAAGTCTGTGGCGTACACAATGTTGAAGATACGAGAAAACTAAAAACGCAGAGTCATAGAAAATTCCCATTTCTATCAGAGTGTTGAATCTGGATCAGATCGGATCATTATTATAGCTACAATGAAGAAAACCATTTCGAAAGTCATCATTCCCTCTCGCTCTCTCTCACACGCGATCCCATCTGCTTTGCTTATTCGTATAAATGAGCGCCTAGATCTCAGAGACTATAAGAGCTAGAGCAACCAAATTTTCTATCCAAGCTCCTGTATATCAAACCAGCACGAGTTTATTTCAAAATTTTGCCACGCCCCCTTCCGCCCCCACAAAGAACGAAAATCTGTGGAATCCACAATTTTTAAGGTACAAGAAAACGAAAAACACAGAATTATTTAAAATGACCGTGTCTAACAGATTGCCGAATCTGGATCAGGTCGGATTATTAATATTATCATTATTATGGACAAAAGGAACAAATTAAATTTCAGTGGCTATGCCACGCCTGCCAAGCGCTTACTCATTTCCTCACTCTCTCACAAACACTTTTACGTCTCAAATATTTAGTTATACATGTACATAAGAAATGTAGAAACAGATGTAAAAAGCATATGTAAACAAAAATGGAAACATGTATAAAAATTCAAAAAATGGTTTGAGTTAATTTTTTTATTTTAAATATTATTTTTTGCCCAAAATTTAATTCGTCCCTTTTGCGAACATATAATACATTTTATAGATCCTAAGCTCATAAATGTATATACTGACTGAGTACCGCGGCATTTGCCGCCGCTCACAATTTTCCCCCTCGTTATAGGGAGTTTGACAGTAATTTTTAGTTTCCGCGGTGCTGGATACCTAGCTTTAAACTCAAAATCGCGAAGCCAGTCATCAACGTCCGTAGAACCATTGCCTGTGATTGCTGAAAGGGAATCTTCCATGTCTCTCAATGTGAATGCCATGTTTACCGAACTACCAACTTCTTATGCCAATTTTAAAACTTGAACATCTTCCGAAGTATCTGGGTTGCACATTTTTGAAACTTCACTGCGGGCATCAAAAGGTATAAACTGGCTTACATTTATATCGTTCGTTCTCATACTCCTCCGAAACGGCTTGACCGATTCGCATGAAATTTTGTGAACATATTGAGTAGGTCTGAGAATCGACCAACATCTAGTTTTCACACCCCTTTGTGAAGAGAGTTGTCCACCATATACATTTTAACTTTTTACAATTAATGCTGTCAAGTTTTCGACAATACAGAAAAAATACTTTTGCTATAATTTCATAAATTCAAACAAATTATTTCAAAACTGCGTGAGCAATGCCAAGAAAACGCAAAGGGGCTGATTTGAGCCATAATACAAATAAATGTAGACGCTTGGGAAATAGAAGATCCGAAAGAACCGAAGAAAAAAATCCAGCAACAACATAATGATGCACGTGTAAGAATGGCGCAATTGCGTCAAGAAGAGTCAGAAGAAACGTAATGAAATAATAAGATTAGAACAACGACAATCACAACGTTTCACAATCAATAGATGCAGAACAAATGACCAACTATGACATCAGGCACATCGAGCATTTACATCTGATTCATTCCTGCGCCTAGTGTCGGTGGTCCCGTGGATTTGCGTTTAACGGCCCGTAATTTCCCGCAAAAAAGCAGCGTGTTTCGATAAGCCCGTTTTATTCTGCCCAAAAGAATGATTAATCATAACCTCTTATACTATGCAACTGTTCTTACCGCTGTATGTCCTCCTGCTTCAACCACGCGACAGTGAAAAAGAAAGCTTAAAACTATGGCGCCAAATCGTGACGTCTGAAATATGCCAGTACATTGCAGAGCTCAAAATCCATACATTTCCATATACTAGACTAAATACTAAATATACTAAATCCGCCTATAGATATCGACTATCGACCGGCGACATCCCCGACCCCGTGAAGAACCGCTTCACTCAAATCCAAAACCGCAAGTTTGGAGACGGGTCGAATCATAGTCCTGGATAGGCCGCTGTCATTCACGCGCACACTAGCGCGTCTGACGACTCTATCAACTCCCTTGTGAACCCAGCCCAGCTTGGGTTGTCTTAAGTCGAAGTCCCAAGTGTCCATGATCCAGGCCAATGAGCAATTTCGGCACTGCGTTACTGTAGGACCTCACTAGCAGGCGCGTACCCTTATGCACGCCTTGGACATCTTGTCGGTCTAGAGTCTGCTTTCGCAGGCTCAGCTTCGAAATGGTATACACGTTTCGCAATGCGTGGCGTATGGGCTTGCCTGCTCCACTAATTTGCAGGCTTAACACGTTGGTAGGTTCCCTGGTGGATCTACATCCAAACCACTGAATATACATATGTCGAAGCTCACCTTGCACGCCCAGATCTTTCCTAACATCGTCGTCGATCATCGTGACGGATGGACCTTCTGGCAGTACTGTTACTGGCAGTATATGGAACAGAAGGCGATCTCCTTTTGCGTCGATGCAATTTAAAATCGTCTCAACGGGCGCATCCGCTGCCTGCGGTGCACCTCTGTCCAGGCTTTGTGTAGAAACTGCTGACTGCTGTTTTCGCTGCCTGTATCTTCTGTCATCGCCTTGCTATGACGACCTTCTGCGTTCGCTGTCCGCGCCATGTAGAAGACGGTGATGCCTCTTTCGGCACCCGTTTAATTGACACTCACCAGGTGAATTGCCGGATCTAGTCATGTGCCCGCTTTGTAAGCATGCAAAGCATAGTCGATGCCTCCTCACATGCCTCCACCTGACTGGTAGTGAAGCTCCGTTGAAATCTCTGCAGTCCTTAACTGCATGTTGTCCTCCACAGATTGGACAACCTCTGAGACGGCTGTCTGTCTGCTCGTCTTGGTCTTGGTCGATGCTTGCATTTAGCAATCGACGTCTTGGTTCCTTCACTTCAACATCCATTATCGTGCACACCACAGTGGCGTATTCTGTCAGCCACGCACTAAAATGGGAAATGGTTGGGAAGGGCGTAAACGTCGCAGCATGCCTTGCCCACTCCACTCGTTTGCTTGCCGGGAGTTTGGACATAAGGTCTTCCATAAGGGTTGGGCTTCCCAAATGCTGATCTGCCTTCGCTGACTGCAAGAAGGCAGTGAGATTACTCACACGGGTCGCGAAGGGGACAATCTTCCCCAGATTGTGCTCCGTAATATGAGACACCTCTCGTATTCCGTTCAGCTGACTGCGTATAAGTTGCTCCGGTCGGCCATACCTAAAGCGCAGCTGATCCACAACAGCACTGACGTTACTTGGATGGATCAGCAGCGACTTGACGGTCTCACGTGCTTCATCCTTCAGCGTCTTCAGCAAGCGCTGGTTATTCGCCAGATCTTTACAGTTGTACGCTTGAGTTGTCTCAGTATATGCACAAAGGAAGATCGGCCAATCCTCGGGCTGATCTCCAAATACTGGCAGATCGCTTTGCGTGGCATATAGAGTCCACTGCTCCCATTCGGTGTATTCCGGCGTGTGTCGACGTTATGACGTTGTAAATGCCTACACCCGGTGGCATAATTCCCTGCGCTGTCTGCGCGGTACTAGTGGCGCAAAATGGCGTCACACAACTGCTATTTGTAGGCAATGCCGGTACGCTATAAAATGGCGGCTGCCAGTATGTACAGTTCACTCCGACTCCGTTATGTGGGAGCGGATTGCCACTCAATGGGGATAACGGTCCGCTCGAAGATGGCGGCTGCACACATGCTGCACTGCTCACATCATTGCGGGCTTTTACCCCTTCCAGCTGCTTTTCCAACGCTGCAATTCTCTCCAAGAGATAATGCATTGAAGATGGATTGCTCTGTCCTGCTCTGTACTAATACTCCAGCTGTAGTCGTAATACTTCCAGACTCGGAAGCGGCCAGGCTGTGAATCAGCGGGCACGATGTGGCTGTTACTTTCGGTACCGGCAGCATGTTTGCTGCACCACTACTTCCAGGTTGTGGCGCCGCATTTGTTGTAGGCGTCACTCGCCCTTCGATCAATCGGGCTGCACTCCTAAATATTTTTAATATTCAGCTCCTCAAATTTCAGATCGATTGGTTTATATTTAAGCCAACAATATATAGTTTACACTCCCATTTTACTTTAGCTACTTCTGAAACTTATGTTTTTTGGTTAATAGTGGATTATAGTCTTGGCTGGCAAAAATCCTCCAGCTGAGCCCACCACGAGGGTGCCGGCTGGGCAATGGACACTACATTATCCCGGACGAGGGTAATGCATTGTCGCTTCTCCCTTCCGGGGCAATACAGTGTCTAGCTAAAGCAATGACCCAGCGTCTTCTCGACCTTGAGTCGGGAGAGCTGGGTTAGGGTCATGGCTAGAGGTGCCTGGCGGCCAGGCATAAAACGCTAAGGGGTAATCCCCCCGAAAAATATTAACCATTGTGCCCCATCGGGCCAAACATGGAGGCGAGGAAAGAGCAAAGGACTGGGATGTCAGTCCAAACGTCGGTGGAATGCGTGACTGCTACCACCGGCGGGCACAAGGAGAAGAAATCTTCTCTGCGTGTCGCCCGCGGTCACACCTCAGACGTGGCGGGAGCAGGCCATGTCAGCTGTACAACGACTGCCAAGAAACCCCCTCACTCCAAGCTGAACCGCACGGATGCCGCTGTCAAAGCAGACACGGATCTAGAGAGCGTGTTTTTGATCAGCAGCACGGAGGAAGAGAACCTTCTCCGCTCACCGGAACCAGGCACCAGCTCCCCGCGTAGGGAAGGGCCAAAGCGCTCCAGGGAGGGGATGAGCCCTGAGCCCTGAAAACCATGAGCCGGCTCCAGAGCAAAGCCGACATCTCTCAGGAGGAGAATGCCAGGCTAACCTGGGCCGAACAGCTGGTAGAGAAAGGCAGACGACATTTCTCGCAGATGCCCCAAATGTAGAGGATATGCTGGCCAACAAGAGGCAACGCTCCGTTGAGAGTGCCAGTAAAGACACTCCGGCGAGCAAGCGGCAACGCGGGCCGAAGGGCTCAACCCCCCCCTGAAAGTGGCTATCCCACTAAAACAATACCCGAAGTCAAGGACGGCGAGTGATGCGGCCAAACGACACTTGATCGTGGCGCTAATCGACCGTAGCGACGAGAACGGGAAAATGACGGCAGCGCAATGGAAGCTAGTGCACGCGCGGCTCGTTAACGCACTGTTTGCACGGATGGAGGAGGATGCCACAGCTCCCATGCCCACCTTTGATGGTGCTGGGTGGCTGAATGGGGCTAAGATCCTCAAGTGCAAAGACGACCCAACGCGTAGGTGGCTAACGCAAACTGTCGGCCAACTGGAGGCGATGTGGGATGGTGCCAACCTGGGAGGGAGCTAATCCCGTCTACACCGAAGGCGAAGGTACTCTTTCCCATCGCGATACAAGGAGACTCCTGCGGCTCCTGCAGCGTCAGAACCCGGAGATTCCAACGGAGAATTGGAAGGTGCTGCACACTGGGAGCCCGTTACCCAATGAGGGGGCCAGTGTGTGATTCTCCAAATCATCAAGGAGGCGGAGGACCTCCTGTACCCCAGATTCGGGAAGATGGCGTGGGGCATGGGCAGCGTTTATCTGCGCCTAAGGAAACGCCACCCCGGGGACAAAGACGCGCAAACCCTTCAGGCAGGCGAGGTAGAAAAAAACCTAGGTCTGGATACTATCGTGGAGGCCGCCTAGGGGCTTGCGCTGGACAAATCGGAGGAGGAAGAGGGCGGTGATGGGACGATAGTGGTTAACCCGTCGAGCGAAGTTGAGCCAGCCACCCATGCCGCTGAGCGTGCTGCAGCTTAACTTACATAAAAGCAAAGTGGCGTCGGCGGAGCTCTTTATAACCATCGAGCACGGGCCCGTCGACATAGCTCTAGCCCAGGAGCCATGGATTACGTCAGGCAACTCTGAGGCCGGACTAAATTCCTCTAACTACAACTTTTTCTACACAACCCCGGTAAGCAGAACAAGAACCATCGTACTTGTACGAAAGGGAACCCACGCTCACCTTATGTCTAATTACAGCTCAGATGACCTAACAGTGGTGATGCTAGAAAGCGAGGAGAAGCGCCTCCTGGTAGCCTCCTGTTATATTGCGCACGACAGACCCGCACCAACCGAAGAGCTAAGGAGTCTGGTCGAGGAAGCCGGCCCAAAGGACTACCAAGTTGTTGAGCTAGTGAGTTTTTTCACTTGCTATTGCTATGAGTTGTTTAAATAAAGTTCGATTGGTTAAAGTAATAGAAGCTGTAGTTTATTGGCATTTAAGTATGTAGACCAACGAATGCGAGTTGCGTAAAACCCGATTAAAGACCGATGCAATTTAATAATGACTAAAGACGGTCTGATGGCCACGAAGATCAGCTCAAGACAATATGAGTGCTAGGTGCAGACAATATGAGTGATAAATTCAGACTGTATTAAGGGCAGGCGGGCCGAATTGCACGTGCCTTAATGTAAGCAATCGAACGATGATCCGTGAGAGCGATAATGAAAGATCGAGGGAGCGACGAAGAAGGCAATGATCCGAGAGAGCGATGTATAGTCTACTGCCGTGCGGGAACTTAAGTCGAGAGGTACAATGAGATGCAGTGGGCAGGTCAAAATAGCAAACAATTAACAAACATTTCATTTACTGCTGCACCACTGGCTATGACTTAACTTATATTGACTGAATATCAGGCTGGTAAACCCTTCGAAATGGTATACACGTTTCGCAATGCGTGGCGTATGGGCTTGCCTGCTCCACTAATTTGCAGGCTTACCACATTGGTAGGCTCCCTGGTGGATCTACCTCCTATCCAGATGTCGACGCTCACCTTGGACGCCCAGATCTTTCCTAACATCGTCGTCGATCATCGTGACGGATGAACCTTCATCCAGGAGTGCAAATGTATCCACCCGTCGTCCTGCTCCGTACATCGTTACTGGCAGTATACGGAACAGAAGGCAACCTCGTTTCGCGTCGACGCAATTTAAAATCTTCTCAACGGGCGCATCCGCTGCCTGCGGTGCACCTCTGTCCAGGCTTTGTGTAGAAACTGCTGACTGCTGTTTTCGCTGCCTGTATCTTCTGTCATCGCCTTGCTATGACGACCTTCTGCGTTCGCTGTCCGCGCCATGTAGAAGACGGTGATGCCTCTTTCGGCACCCGTTTAATTGACACTCACCAGGTGAATTGCCGGATCTAGTCATGTGCCCGCTTTGTAAGCATGCAAAGCATAGTCGATGCCTCCTCACATGCCTCCACCTGACTGGTAGTGAAGCTCCGTTGAAATCTCTGCAGTCCTTAACTGCATGTTGTCCTCCACAGATTGGACAACCTCTGAGACGGCTGTCTGTCTGCTCGTCTTGGTCTTGGTCGATGCTTGCATTTAGCAATCGACGTCTTGGTTCCTTCACTTCAACATCCATTATCGTGCACACCACAGTGGCGTATTCTGTCAGCCACGCACTAAAATGGGAAATGGTTGGGAAGGGCGTAAACGTCGCAGCATGCCTTGCCCACTCCACTCGTTTGCTTGCCGGGAGTTTGGACATAAGGTCTTCCATAAGGGTTGGGCTTCCCAAATGCTGATCTGCCTTCGCTGACTGCAAGAAGGCAGTGAGATTACTCACACGGGTCGCGAAGGGGACAATCTTCCCCAGATTGTGCTCCGTAATATGAGACACCTCTCGTATTCCGTTCAGCTGACTGCGTATAAGTTGCTCCGGTCGGCCATACCTAAAGCGCAGCTGATCCACAACAGCACTGACGTTACTTGGATGGATCAGCAGCGACTTGACGGTCTCACGTGCTTCATCCTTCAGCGTCTTCAGCAAGCGCTGGTTATTCGCCAGATCTTTACAGTTGTACGCTTGAGTTGTCTCAGTATATGCACAAAGGAAGATCGGCCAATCCTCGGGCTGATCTCCAAATACTGGCAGATCGCTTTGCGTGGCATATAGAGTCCACTGCTCCCATTCGGTGTATTCCGGCGTGTGTCGACGTTATGACGTTGTAAATGCCTACACCCGGTGGCATAATTCCCTGCGCTGTCTGCGCGGTACTAGTGGCGCAAAATGGCGTCACACAACTGCTATTTGTAGGCAATGCCGGTACGCTATAAAATGGCGGCTGCCAGTATGTACAGTTCACTCCGACTCCGTTATGTGGGAGCGGATTGCCACTCAATGGGGATAACGGTCCGCTCGAAGATGGCGGCTGCACACATGCTGCACTGCTCACATCATTGCGGGCTTTTACCCCTTCCAGCTGCTTTTCCAACGCTGCAATTCTCTCCAAGAGATAATACATTGAAGATGGATTGCTCTGTCCTGCTCTGTACTAATACTCCAGCTGTAGTCGTAATACTTCCAGACTCGGAAGCGGCCAGGCTGTGACTCAGCGGGCCCGATATGGCTGTTACTTTCGGTACTGGCAGCATGTTTGCTGCACCACTACTTCCAGGTTGTGGCGCCTCACTTGTTGTAGGCGTCACTCGCCCTTCGATCAATCGGGCTGCACTCCTAAATATTTTTATACCCGGTACTCGAAGAGTAAGGGGTATATTAGATTTGTGGGGATAACGGTTGTGTGTAACGCCCAGAAGGAAGCGTTTCCGACCCCATAAAGTATATATATTCTTGATCAGCATCAATATAGCCGAGTCGATATAGCCATGTCTGTCTGTCCGTCCGTCCGTCTTCATTTGCGCCTATATCTCATAGACTATTAAAGCTAGATCAACCAAGTTTTGTATTCAGTCTCCTGTGTTATCAGACTACTCAAAGTGTATTTCAAAATTTCGCCCCGCCCCCTTCCGCCCCCACAAAAGACGAAAGTCTGTAGCGTACACAATTTTGAAGATACAAGAAAACTAAATACGCAGAACCATAGAGAAATACCATTTCTATCAGAGTGTTGAATCTGGATCAGATCGGATCATTATTACTACAATGAAGAAAACCATTTCAAAAGTCATCGCTCCCCTGTCTGCTTTGCCTATTTGTCCAAATGAGCGCCTAGTTCTCAGAGACTATAAGAGCTAGAGCACCCAAACTTTCTATCCAAACTCCTGTGATGTCAAACGAGCACAAGTGTTTTTCAAAATTTTGACACGCCCCCTTCCGCACCCACAAAAAACAAAAATCTGTGGAACTTACAATTTTTAAGATAAATGAAAACCAAAAACGCAGAATCATGGAAAATTACCGTGTCTAACAGATTGACGAATCTTGATCAGGTCGGATCAATATTATGGCCAGAAGAAACAAATTAAATTTCAGTGGCTACACAACGCCTGCCAAGCGCTGACTCATTCCCTCTCTCTCTCTCTCTCGCAAACAATTGTACGTCTCAAATATGTAGTTATACATGTAGAAATGTAGAAGCAGTATACAAATCATATGCAAACAAAATTGGAAACATGTATAAATATTCCAAAAATGATTTGACTTCATTTTTTGAAATATTTTTTTTTGCACAAAATTTATTTCGTCCCTTTTGCGAACATATATGTAATGAATTGCATAAATCGCAAGCTCATCAGTTGCAATCCAAAGCTCAATGAGCAAAGACGTGTAACTACACAGCGCTTAGCAAACACCCACAGCAGCAAACGCTTATCAGCAAACCGCAATTCGGTGACAAACAAACAAGTGCGCAAAGAAGACACAAAAGAATTTACACAAAAAACAAGTGCGCAAAGAAGACACAAAAGAATTTACACAAACAATAATACGAATAGTTCCCGTACAACGAAAACCAGGGGCTCGCCCCCCGTGAGTTAAAATGATCCCACCCGACAAAAACAAACTATTTACAAAAAACGCCAACTCCCTTAATGATCAAAAATTTATGATAATTAACAGAAGTGACAAACAATCATTTGAAAATGTAAACCCATTTATTATAAAAAAATCTATTGACTACATCTGCGGAGGTGCAGTTGAAACGTGCAAAAAAACAAGAGCCGGTACATTATTAATACAAACAAAAAATTCCCTTCAAGCTACAAAACTATTAAAAATAACTAAAATCGGAGATCTGGATGTTACCGCAAGCGAACATAAAACAATAAACTCCTGAAAAGGTCTAATCAAATCAAGAGAACTCATTAGCATTTCAGAAAGCGAAATACTAAACGAGCTAAAATCCCAAAAAGTTATTGAAGTATATAAATGGAAAAGGTTTGTAAACAATGTAGAAACTATAACCGGGCGTTCGCTACCCCTAATCTCCCTGATAAAATAATGATCGGCTATGAAGTAGTACGTGTAATACCTTACATACCACAACCTCTACGCTGCAAAAAATGTCTTCGTTTCGGACACCCAACGCCCGCTTGCAAACAAGAAGAACCCACATGTAACAAGTGCTCAAAATCACACTCATATTCCGAAGAAGCATACGACGTAGAACTCAACTGCATCAACTGCAATAACAGCCACAAATCCACAGACCGTACCTGCCCAGCCTACAAAAAACAATATGAACTAACAACTATCAAAATCTTGGAGAAAGTCGACCACAAAACAGCACTCACAATATATAATAACCGCATAACACAATCAATCAACCAAACAACATTTGCCCACACACTGACCAACCCACAACCCAACAATCTTGCAACCAACAAAGAAACAAACGATCCAAAAAAACCAGCCATCACCGTCAAGCCATCACCAACGCCGAACTAAATACTCCCGGGACCTCAAAAAAACCATACAGGACACCCATAACCTACGACATTGACGACATTTTAATGGACACACAAACCAACAGCGAACCCAGTCAACACAGCTCAACTCCATCAGACCGAATACTTCGAAGCCATAATAAAGAAAAAACCAACACACTAATCAAACCGCTAAAAGCTAAGGACAATATTCAAAACAACTCCAGCACAACACTTACAAAACAATTTAAACAAAAACGAGAGGGAACGTTGTGAGCCGCGGCAAAGGCCGCGGCTCTACCTTATATACATACATACATATATGAGCCTACGATTTATGAAATTTATTATATGTTCTCAAAAGGAACGAAAATAATATTTAAATTAAAAAAATGAATTTTTTTCAATTTTTATACATGTTTCCATTTTTGTTTACATATGCTTTGTATATCTGAGCCTACATTTCTACATGACATGTATAACTACATATTTGAGATGTACAAGTGTTTAGGACAGAGAGAGAGGGCATGAGTCAGCGCTTGGCAGGCGTTGCGTAGCCACTGAAATTTAATTTGTTTTTTTCTGGCTATAATATTGATTCGATCTGATCCATATTCGGTAATCTGGTAGATATGGTAATTTTTCATGATTCTGCGTTTTTGGTTTTCTCGTATCTTAAAAATTGTGGATTCCACAGATTTTCGTCTTTTGTGGGGGCGGAAGGGGGCGTGGCAAAATTTTAAAACAAACTTCCACTGGTTCGGTATCACAGGAGCTTGGATAGAAAGTTTGGTTGCTCTAGCTCTTATAGTCTCTGAGAACTAGGCGCTCATTTATACGAATAAGCAAAGCAGATGGGATCGCGTGTGAGAGAGAGCGAGAGGGAATGATGACTTTCGAAATGGTTTTCTTCATTGTAGCTATAATAATGATCCGATCTGATCCAGATTCAACACTCTGATAGAAATGGGAATTTTCTATGACTCTGCGCTTTTAGTTTTCTCGTATCTTCAACATTGTGTACGCCAGAGACTTTCGTCCTTTATGTGGGCGGAAAGGGGCGGGGCGAAATTTTGAATTACATTTGTTGTAGTGTGATCACACAGGAGACTGGATACAAAACTTGGTTGCTCTAGCTTTAATAGTCTCTGAGATATAGGCGCAAATGAAGACGGACGGACGGACGGACGGACAGACGGACAGACGGACGGACAGACAGACATGGCTATATCGACTCGGCTATTGATGCTGATCAAGAATATATATACTTTATGGGGTCGGTAACGCTTCCTTCTGTGTGTTACACACAACCGTTATCCCCACAAATCTAATATACCCCTATACTCTTCGAGTACCGGGTATAATTAAATAACATAAATCTATAATCTATTAAAACACCCCCAACCACAGCCAACAACATAAATTACATATGACAATAAAAGTAATACAATGGAACATAAAAGGTTATGTAAACAACTACAACCAACTACTTATCATAATTAAAAAACAATGGAACATAAAAGGTTATGTAAACAACTACAACCAACTACTTATCATAATTAAAAAACATTCCCCACACATTATATCCCTCCAAGAAACACACATACAATACACAAGCCACCTACCCATACCAATTAATTACAAATTAATCTCAAACACCGCGTCGAACAGATTTGGTGGAGTAGCACTTCTAATCCACACATCAATACAACATACACAGAGTAATACAAATGACGACTTTGAAATAATAGCTGCTAAAATCAAGTCTAAACAAAATTTTACAATCTACTCATTATATATACCACCCAACAAAACCATCTCACCAGGGGCGAACGCAGAAAATTTTTTCGGGGGGGGTTCGACAATAAATTTTTATAAATGGAGTGCCCAGCCTTTGATGTCTTACGATGTTGATAAATGTTGCAGAAGCTGAAATTTGCGGCATTTTGAAATATCCACCTTTTCACCGTAAACAGCTAGTTCTTTATTTTGGAGTTCATACCTATGAATTCGATTTTCTAATTTCCCTAAAATTTCGGGGGGGGTTTGAACCCCCAAAACCCCCCCCCCCCTGCGTTCGCCACTGCATCTCACGAAACAACCTCAACAACATTATAAACAGCAACAACAACACAATATTAGTAACAGGTGATCTCAACGGATGGCATCCCAATTGGGGATCCCCGACTCCTAACAGAAGAGGAAAAACTATAGCCAAATTTATAGAACAATCACAGCTCACACTTCTGAATGACAAATCTCCCACACACTTCACCACACACAACACTTTCACACATATCGACCTAACCTTCTGCTCCCCCTCCTTGATACCCTTCGCAAGCTGGAACATCTTTGACGACCTTTGCGGAAGCGATCACTTCCCAAACCTCACCTCCCTTTTCCCTACTGATCCCCACAACAACTACGACAAACCTCACTTCAAAATAAAAGAGGCAAACTGGGAAAAGTTCCAAAACTTAAACACCCTCATCAACACCGCACACCCCCCAAGTACAAGCATCAACAAGGAAGCCGCTACAATCAACAAAATCTTAATACAAAGTGCCCACCACAGCATCCCACAAACAACACCTAACACACATACACACAGGGTCCCTTGGTGGAACAAAACGCTTCAAATACTCCATCAAAACAAAAGAAATGCATGGAAAACCCTAAACAGAGACATAACACAAACAAACATCATCAACTATAGAAAAGCTAATGCCATTTTAAAAAGAGAAATAAAAATAAGAAAAAAAGAAGCAACAAACATCTTTACATCCACCATCCAAACTAACACACCAACAAACACAATCTGGACCAACATACGTAGACTCTGTGGTCTCAATCCAATAAAACAGATTCATTGCCTAACAACTCCATCCAACAACATAACTAACCCAAAGGAAATAGCCAACACTCTTGCAAAACACTGGTCCGATCTCTCCAAAGACTACAACTTTAGCACAAACTTCCAGACTCACAAATACAAAGACACAGTCATAAGCTACACCATATCCAAATCAGCAGAAGAAATTGAAAAATTAATTACAAAAACAGAATTTCACTTAGCTTTACAATCTCTTAAAGGCTCAACACCAGGACTCAACAGAATCTCTTACCCCATGATTAAAAACAGCAATCCTATAATCCAAGCTCGAATTATCAATCTTTTCAACCAAATCTTCGACAACTACATACCACAGTTATACAAAACAAGTCTCGTCATACCCATACTGAAACCAAACAAGGACAAAACGGATATCTCTTCCTACAGACCCATCTCACTAAATTGCTGCATTGGAAAAGTGATGGATAAAATCATTGCTAAAAGATTGTGGTGGTTTCTAACCCATAACAAACTTCTTCACCCAAACCAATTTGGATTCAAAAAAGGAAAATCGACTTCAGATAGTCTACTTTACGTAGACCATCTTATCACGAAGTCACTCAACGCAAAAAAACATATCTCACTCATCTCTCTTGACTTTGCAAGAGCATTTTATCGAATAGGTATACACACAATAATAGATCAACTTTCTTCACAGACATAGAAAATTGGTGCACCTACTCAGGAGCATCCCTCTCACCAACAAAATGTCAACATTTACACATATGCAGAAAGCGAAACTGTAACTGTGTAGTTACCTGCAACAATAACACCAACATAATATAACTGGAACTCACACATTAACGCCCTCATCCCAGCACTCTCCAACAAATTAAACATTATAAAATGTCTAGCCAGCCCACGTTTCAACTGCAACACCCACACTCTCCTTAATGTAACAAGAGCATTATTAATCGCAAAAATCGACTAAGGACTACACATTTACGGACACACACCAAAAAACAACCTAAACAAACTAAAAACCACCTTTAACTCAGCCATCCGGACTACACTAGGAGCGTTTCACACCACACCGATCTACAGCCTATTGTACGAAACCAACACACCAACAATAGAACAAAAACGAGATCACTTAACAGCAAAACTCTTTAAATCTCTAATACATTCCAAAGACACCCCAATACATAAATTCATAAAAGCGAAAACTTACAAAAAAAAATGGACCTCAACAATACAGCGTGCAATAAAAGTATGCCAATATCATAACATACCCTACCGTCCCCAAAAAATCCTCAAACTAAAACCACCATGGCAGTTACCAAAAAACTTAATAGACACATCATTGCACATCCACAAAAAAAATAACACACCACCCGATATATACCAAAAACTATTTCACGAACTAAAACACAAACTAAACAACCACAAATTTATTTACACCGACGGATCCCAACAAAACTCTATTACAACGTTTGCAGTCACCTCAGAAACAGACATATTAAAATACGGAAGTCTACCAACATACTCTTCAATACAAACAGCCGAAATTATAAGCATACTAGAAGCAGCAAAATTAACAGCAAAAAAAAGGGGCAAGTTTGTAATCTGCTCAGACTTCCGTGGTGCAATCGAGGCAATAGCCAACACAAGCAACAACAACACATACCCAGCCACCATCCGATCAATCCTCATAGCACACAATCCAAAAATAAAAATTCTGTGGACACCAGGACACAGTAACATCAAAGGAAATGAACTGGCAGACAAAACAGCAAAATCAGCCTTAAAAATGCCACTAATTTACACCGACAACCTTAATACTACAGATATTAACAGATTTTTAAAAGAACAAAACTCAAACTTAATACAGCAACAAACAAAGCGACTCGACCAAATAAAATTCACCAGACTCCGACTGGGTCACACAAAACTTACACACAAACACTACCTGGATCCCACAGCGTCACGAAACTGCCCGATCTGCCAGTCACATACTCCAGCAACCATGGAGCACATCCTCAACGTATGCCCTGCAACTACCCAAATTAAACTAAAAATATTTAAAAATCCAAATATCACCCAGTATCTAACTAACCCATCCAAAGAAAACATCAAACTAATAATAGAATATCTAAAAGAAACAAATGTATATCACGAAATCTAAACTTAAACAAATTTAAAACATAATATATATCTGTACATATCATAGCACAATAGCATAACATAATATATATCTGTACATATCGTAACTTTAAAACTTATACACACCCAATTAACTCTGTAGTCGATGGCCCCCGCAGCTAGCACTATATAAGATCTCATGCCGGACTTGGCTTTGCAAGCCATTTCTGACATCAAATAAATAAAAAAAATCGCAAGCTCATATATGTATGTACATATATACTGACTAGACGTCTGCATGAATGGCAAAAAAAACACATTCAAATGTACAAAGTCAGAATTGAATTGAGTGAATACTTGTACAAAACGAAATGAGAATGAGTGAGTGACTGAAGTCGTGTTTCCCTCGGCTGCACAAAAATATACCCGAAAAGAAACGAAGTGAGTGAGTGAGCAGCAGAAGTAATTAAATGTTGTATATTGAATACATTCGAATATTGTCAGCTGTTTTCTGCTGTGTGTGTTATCTGCTAAAAGAAAGAGGAAAAATAAAGAAATATGTGTGCAATGTATTTTTTGTTGTGAATTATTTAATTTATATATTTATTACATATAATTTATATTAGAGTTTAAAAACATAATTTTATTAATGTTATCTGGATTAGAAGCTATTGAACATCGCTTTTCTGTTATTAAGTTTCTTGCAATTGAAAAAGTTCTCTCAGAAGCTGCGCTGCTGGCTGGAATACAAAATATTTGGCAGCTTGTTTTATGCAGTATTGGGAAAAAATGTTTGTGCATGTTCCACCATGCCAAAACGTCAAAATTGGTTGAGTATGGCACATTTATGTTTGTATAGCCTGCTATTTCCATTTCAATTTGATCTTTATTGGAGTCAACCTGGACAGCTTCTATGAACTCATCAAATTCATCGCTAGCCGTTTGAGTTTCAAAAGTTTCACAACTTGAGTCTACTAAAAAATGCTGCATAATAGTTTTGCAGTCATTTATTGTTGTTTCCCTTTCATTTTGAGAAAATTGTTTTAGTTTATTTGTTGGTGGAAACAGAAACAATGCAATGCTGTGATATTTTGATAAATTTGGAGTAATTTTATCCAAAATTTGAGATTGTAGTGAAAACTTCATTGATTCAATTAGTTCAATATCACTGTACTCGGACTGACATTTTTTTTTTAAATTATATATATTTGGTAGAACCAAATGAATAGTCGGGCGTTTAACTGCTTCTAGTTTTTTGGAAACGTTTTCAAATGCTTCTAACAGACTGACTATGGCAGCTAAATTATTTTTATTGATTCCTTCAATTCTATATTCTTGTCCTTTTTCTTTCAAAATTGATATTATTTCCGTCCAATTACTATTAACCGACTTAAGCAAATAGTAAACTGTGTTCCAGCGTGTTGGGCAAAAGCTTTTTAGCGAGAGACCCAAAGAAGAATTAGCTCCTGACTTTTTAAAATACTTCACCAGCTTTGTAGAATGTGATACAATATTTGCAAGCTCAGGAACAGACTCAATTGATTTCTCGACGGCGTTGTTCAATAAATGATTGACACAGTGAATTTTTTTTAAGTTGCAGAAGGCTTTAATCATGTTGGACCCACGATCAGTAACAATAACTGGATTGTCCTTTTCGAGGTCACATCCAAAATCTCCTAAAACGTCGCCGATTTTTGCATGTACATTTGCACCTAAACAAAGAATAATAAATTTAAAACTTTTACATATAGATTAAATATAGATACATACCTGTGCAGGAGACTTCCTTCATTGACTTCATGGCTAATAATCGGTCAACAAGAGCTCCATCCTTAATGTAGTGTATGGTACAGGACAAGTAAGATGACTTTAAAAAATTGTCTGTCCATATGTCACTGGTAATGGCGTATCCGAAACTCTTACATTTTTTAATTTCATCTTGAATCGGGCCAAAGTGTGTGTCGTATATTGCACCTATATTCCTTGATATAGTTGTTGGATGCGGTAGCAATTTCTCGACGTCGACATTACTACCAAAAATTGCTCCTACTTTAATCAAAAAGGATGCAAAGTTTTTGAGTCCGGAATCTTCAACAATTTTAAATGGGCGACAATTTTTTATTACCCATTCGGTAACAACATTAACAGCCTCATGCTTTGTTGCAGAATTTGTTTCTGTTGGAAGCTGCCGAGCTTTTTCGGCAACTCTGACTCCACATTTACAAAAATTAATACTCCGTTGTTGGGGTTTAGGTTTGTGTTTATTTTCAATGATTAGATTCAATTTTTAAAGGCCGTGGCCGTAAGCTTCGTGTTTTTCAGTGCACAATAGTGTATGTAGCAAATCAAAGAAACAGTTCTAGCGCGGTTAGACAATTTTTGACGGTCGGTATGTAATGATGCGCGCTGCAGCGTTCGACGACGAATTTTAGCGAAATGTACCCACGTTGACCGACGCACTGCAATATAAGCAGTACGCACGGCGAACATGAGTGTGTGTGTATGCACCGAGAGCGTGCGAAGAGATGATCGTATAATAACTTAAGAGATAACTAAGATTGGAATTCTTAAGAGCTACTGGCAGCTGCTGCTCCGAACATACTCCCACCCGTTGAAAGACCAGGGCTTTCAACAGAATCCTTAACGGGAAGGACGCACAGCTTGTTGACAGCTCGGCGTGTGGTTCCAGATGGTGTCCGTAGGATGGCAACTCGCACGGCACCATCAGTTCCAGTGATGACCTCCATCACTCGTGCTAAAGGCCACTTCAGTGGCGGCAAGTTTTCGTCCTTGATGCAGACGACGTCGTTGATCTGGATCGGCGGTTGTGGCGTGCGCCATTTGGCTCGTTGTTGGAGCAGAGTCAAATACTCCTCACTCCAACGCTTCCAAAAAATTTGCTGGGCACAGGAGACTTGTTGCCAACGATCGAGTCGATTGACGTTGAGAGCCGTAACGTCTGGCTCGGGAAACTCCATCAGCGGACGACCAATCAAAAAATGCCCCGGTGTAAGGACGCCAAGATCTTCAGGGTTTTCTGAAATTGGAATGAGAGGACGAGAATTTATTATCGCCTGGATTTGGCAGACCAATGTCCGCAGCTCGTCGAAGCCAAAGAGTGACGATCCCACGGAGCGATAGAAATGCTGTTTGGCGATCTTCACTGCTGCCTCCCACAAGCCCCCGAAATGAGGCGAGCGAGGCGGTATGAATTTCCAGTCGAAGCCGTTGTTGAGGCAGTGATTGTGGACTTCAGCACGATGCTTCTCGCTGCTAAATAGCCGACGAAGGTCCTCCAACTCGTTCCTTGCGCCCACGAAGTTGGTGGCATTGTCCGACCAAATGCATCGGGGAATGCCGCGAGTAGCGACGAAGCGTTTGAGGGCACTCAAGAAAGCTGCAGTTGACAAATCCTTTACCAATTCTAACCAGACTGCCTTTGTCGTAAAACAGATGAAAACGCTGATATAGCATTTCATGGGCGTTCGATTGCGCCCATCTGGCTTGTAGTAGAAGGGGCCACAATAATCAACACCAGTGACACTGAATGCAGGCGAATCCTGTATTCGATCCTTCGGTAGATCGGCCATGATGTGCTCAACAAGACGAGGTCGGGATCTGCAGCAGATGACGCATTTCCTCAAGGCACGAGACACTGTCTTCCGGCCGCCGATGGGCCAAAACTGTAAGCGAATTGCTGCAAGCAACGACTGCGGACCCGCATGGTGATGCCTCCGATGAAAATGTGAGATAATGGCGAAGGTCAGTGGATGATCCCTAGGCAAAATGATTGGGTGACGTGCGTCGAAGCCGAGAGTTGAGTTCCGCAAGCGACCACCAACACGTATTAGCCCGACGTCATCTATAAAGGGCGAAAGCGATGCGATAATGCTGGAGGACTGAACGCAGTTCCCATTCTGCAGAGTACGGTACTCAGGATACAGATGGGCCCGTTGAACGATGCGACATAACAGATGGGATCCCTTTCGAAGGTCATCAGACGAGAGATCCGGTGTCTTCGTCCGACTGATGAACTTCGCAACGTAGCCGAAGATGCGCAGCATGACTCCAAATGAGTTGATGTGCTTAAACGAAAGCGAGATGTCGGCACGCTCAGACGACAGCAATACCCGGTGTCGAATTTCCGGAAGGTTGACTTCTGGCAAGCACCGTTCAGGCCAGCAACTTCGTTCGCCTTGCAAAAAGGTAGGTCCATTCATCCACAACCTAGAGTGCAAGAGATCCTGCGGCGCTGCTCCCTTCGAAAGAATGTCAGCCGGGTTCATCTCAGTTGGCACATAGCGCCAATCCATGCCCCTCGTAAGTTGTTGAATTCCGGCGACTTTGTTGGATACAAATACGTTGAACTTGGATGGCTCTTCTCGCAACCAGGACAGAACCACAGTGGAATCCGACCAACAATGGACAGGGCAATCAAGGGTATCAATTTTCCTGATTTCGCGAAGTAAATTTGCTAATAGGAACGCTGCGCATAGCTCAAGCTTGGGAACCGTGAGGGTTTTTAGTGGGGCAACCCTTGCCTTCGAACAAAGCAAGTGAACCTCAGCGGCTGTATCTGTAAACGAACGAGCGTAGATGCAAGCCCCATAGGCCTGGAGGCTGGCATCACAAAAGGCATGCAATTCAAACCTAGCCTTGGGCTGAAGTACATAGCGAGGAAATGTGGCGTGGCCCACAGTGGCGAAATCCTTGCAAAACTCAGTCCATGCCGAATCCAAAGACTGAGGAAGGCTCTCATCCCAATGCAATTTGTCTCTCCACATGCGCTGCATGATGATTTTCGCTCTGGTTAGAGTAGGTCCGATCAATCCCATAGGATCATAGCAGCGTGCAATGGTCGACAATACCGAACGCTTAGTGTGCTTGCCAACACCGATTTGTGGAGCAAATGTGAACAGAAAGCAGTCCTTATGGGGCTCCCAAATGAGTCCAAGCGCCTTCGTTACATCACTGCCATCATCCAGCTTCAGAAAACTTTCCCTTTCGGCCTCTGGGACTGTACGAAGCACATCGAGGGAGTTGGAGCACCATTTCCGCAATTGAAAATTGCCTCGAGCAAGAAGATCCGTGGTTTGCCGCATAATATCCAGTACGTCCTCGACCGAATTCCCTCCAGATATCATGTCATCCACGTAGAAGTTCTGTAGAATGGTTTCCGACCCCACTGGATACGAAGATGACTCATCCATGGCCAGCTGATGCATAGCTCGAATAGCTAAAAACGATGCAGGCTTAGTCCCATAGGTGACTGTGTTCAGCCTGAAGATCTGTATATCATCGTCAAGAGAGTCCCGCCATAATATGCATTGGAGCATGGTGTCAGGCATTGAGACACGCACACACCTATACATCTTACCGATATCACCTGTAAGAGCGATGGAAAAGGTACGAAATCGAATGAGTGTGTGAAATAGTTTGGCTTGAATGGTGGGACCTGACATGAGCAGATCGTTTAGCGAAAGACCAGATGTGGTGGCTGCCGAGCCGTCGAATACGACCCGCAGCTTTGTGGTTGAACTGTCTTCCTTGATGACACAGTGATGCGGCAAGAAATAATTGCACTTGTGCCTATCTTCGTTTGGCACCAGCGACATATGATTGAGGGACAGGTACTCCTTCATGAAGGCCGAATATTTTGCGTAGAGAGCTGGATTACGCACAAATTTGCGCTCCAAGTTTTCCAGACGCCGCTTTGCCTGCAAATAGGAATCGCCCAAGGACTCCACACTTCGCTTTAAAGGCAAACGGACTGAGTACTCTCCGGAGGGTAAACGAGTGTGAGTGCTAACAAAATGCTCCTCGCAATGAAGCTCCTCCTTTGTTGCCCTAGCGATCGGCTCAAAGATGTGCTCCACTTCCCAAAATTGACGAACCAAGTCATCGAGCCGAGTGCTGTGATTGATGTCATCCGAAGATTGGGTTGCGATGAACGACGAGAGAATGGGGGCCGAGTGCCCGCCACCAGATAGAATCCATCCAAAATGGGTCTTCTGTAGCAAGGGTAATCCAGGCGCCAGCTGAATTTGTCCCACGCAAAGCAGCTCGAAAAAAAGTCCGGCTCCGATGAGCAGATCAATCCGCTGCGGCTGGTAGAACGATGGGTCAGCAAGCTGGATATGCGAAGGTATATGCCAATTAGCTATGCTTATCGACGAGCGAGGTTGGTGATCCGTAATCTTCTGGGCAACGACGGCTGTGATGCTAGTGGTGAACTCTGAAATCCGAGACTTCAGAACGAGATCCACCGAGATACCTTCTGTTGAGAAGCTAGCATCGCCTATGCCAGAGACTGCGGTGTGCGATTTAGTTTTTCGAAGTTTAAGCTGATTAGCTAGACGACTTGTAATGAAATGTAATTGAGATCCCGAGTCCAAAAGTGCACGACAAGGGACGAAAGTTCCAGAGCTGTTTTTGGCGAGAACGACGACAGTGGCTAATAGCACAGCATCAGACGGACTTGGGGATTTGAGGGCTTGCGACAATGGGGGTGACAAGGCAACCATGGCGGTATGGCTTGGCTGTGCTTGCGAGGCTTCATTCGGGGAACCAACTTGAATGGTCTCTGATGAACGACCGAAATGCAAAAGGGAGTGGTGCTTCAATCGGCAGGTACGGCAAGGACCTGATCGGCAATCCTTCACGTGATGGCCCCTTCGTAGGCAATTCACGCATAAGCCTAGCCTCCTTGCTTCTTTGTGGCGCTCATCCGGCGATAGCCCCTTAAAGCGCTCGCAATTCGCTATTGTATGGCTCGAGCCATCACAAAACGCACAAGAAACCGGAGCGGGAGCGCTCGATGCCACGAAAGCCTTTCTATGTTTCGTACTCACGGTTTTCTCAGCCTTGCCAACCTGATCATCTTGTCCATGCTTGGCGTGTTGAATGCCCTCAAGAGTGCGACATCTGTTCTCCAGGAAAGTTGACAATTTTTCCCAGGACGGAAGACCTTGGCTAGACGCGATTTCTTCCCATTTAATCTGCGTTGCTCTGTCCAAATTCCGCCAAATTGCATAGACGATTATAGCGTCTGCTATTTCCTCCTTCGATCCCAGCGCTTGCAACGCGCGAAGATGTGAGGTGGCGGCATCCACAAACGCCCGCAATTTGCCCACTGATGAGTCGCCACGAGTCAGCCCAAATACCGCTCTGATGTGTGCCTGTAAGATAAGACGCTTGTTAGAGAACCTGGCCTTTAAAATGTCTAACGCTGTGCTATAATTATCCTCGGTCATCTCCAACGAACTGATGGTGTCCAGGGCCGCTCCGCTCAGACAAGACCGCAAGTGCTGCAGCTTCTCGATAGAAGTAAGCTCCGCTTCGCTATCGATGACCGCTGTGAACATGGAGTAGAAGCTGGTCCACTCCGTGTACTCTCCACTAAACTTGGGCAGCTGCAATTGTGGCAGGCGCGATCGATTTGCCATGTAGATCAGGGATTGAGACTCGTTTGGATTCACGCGAAACGTTGAACAATGCGCGGGCTGAGAACGCTTGCCCAACTCCCGCTGAAGAGCCGTCCTCAATGATAATAGAGACGAATCGAATTGTATAGGTATCTCACTGGACATTGATTCCAAATCCACTTCCTCCAAACTGGTGTGTGCCACATTAAAATTAGATTTCAGCTCCGTCAGTGACTCCAGCATTCCTTTCAGGTCGTACTCATCCATTTGGCGCAGCCTTTCGCAATCCAATTGGGTGACGAGTCCCTGCAGTCTGTTGAGAATAGCCGTTGTTTTTAGCCTCAAAAAGGCAATCCGACTAGTAGCACTGGCCAAAGATTCACCAGGCGGAGCGCCAGTCGAAGGTGTGCCACCCGAGGCGGACCCGATACTTGTATTGTTGTTACTCATTTTAACTATGAATTTTTAATGTTTTTTATTTCACGCTAACTTTTCACACCGGCTGCACGTAAGAGATGCAGCGAGGTACAAAGCGAAGACGAAAAAAAAATGTATATATGTATGTACGCACTGCACCGGCACAGAGATCAAAAGCGAAGACCGATAATGCGACGAACGATGACCGAAAACAAACAGTTATCCACGATCGAAAAATGTTACTCTGATTTCGAGTTCGAAAAACCAGAGAGAGGTCAATGTAACCGCTCGCGAGCGCGTTGACCGTGCGTTGGGCAGGCTTAAGCAGACGGTGAAAGGGAATGCGAAAATCGAATAACGGGCCGTTAGAACTGTCACGGTCGGCAACAACGACTTTTAGTTCGCTATGATTTCACAAATGTTTAGCTAAAACTTAGACACAGATTTAACATATATGTTTGAACACTTTTTTCACACGATCAGCTCACGGAGATCACGTCGGGGTCACCAAAATGTTGGAAGCTGCCGAGCTTTTTCGGCAACTCTGACTCCACATTTACAAAAATTAATACTCCGTTGTTGGGGTTTAGGTTTGTGTTTATTTTCAATGATTAGATTCAATTTTTAAAGGCCGTGGCCGTAAGCTTCGTGTTTTTCAGTGCACAATAGTGTATGTAGCAAATCAAAGAAACAGTTCTAGCGCGGTTAGACAATTTTTGACGGTCGGTATGTAATGATGCGCGCTGCAGCGTTCGACGACGAATTTTAGCGAAATGTACCCACGTTGACCGACGCACTGCAATATAAGCAGTACGCACGGCGAACATGAGTGTGTGTGTATGCACCGAGAGCGTGCGAAGAGATGAGCGTATAATAACTTAAGAGATAACTAAGATTGGAATTCTTAAGAGCTACTGGCAGCTGCTGCTCCGAACAGTTTCGATTAGTGAAGTTTTCTCTGTTTTACAGGCGTTCACAATGTAGCATTTGTGTTTTACCAAATTTGATGTGCTACCTGAAAACTTCAAAACCGAAAAACACATTTTGCAAGCAAGAAGGCCATTCAACTCAATTCCACATTCGTTTTTGATTTTTGCAAAATATTGCCACACTTCGCTTCGCCCGCTTTTATCAGTTAAGCTGTACAACCCACTTTGTAGCATTTTTTTTATTTCGTCGCTTTTAAGCAACACGCTCTCCTATAATATATATATTTCAATCAAATAAATATTAAATCTGCAAATATCAACACAGAAAACATTTAAAGACGGTCACAACTACACATTTTGTTACTAAAACTAAAACACAAGCTTTAAACAAAACAAAACACAAAAACAACACGCTAGAATTTGCCGGCAAATACATACTTTTTTTTCTGCAGCTTCGCCTTCCATTTCGCACGTCTGCTCACCATTTCTCAAAACACAAAGTGACTACTCAAAGTATTCTGCGAACTACTTGAGTACTTCGAATGTTTTCGAAGTTTTCATTTCCTTTTGCTCTTCTTTCGTTATACTCTGTCTTTCGACATGAGACACAAGATATTCTTTTTGCGAAACAGTAGTATACACATTCGTCTCATTCTGTCTTTTTCACTCACTCATATTCTACTCAATTCGAATGTACTCAATGTGGCTTTGTTATGAATGCATTCATGCAGACGTCTAATACTGACTGAGTACCGGATATAAAGTAGAGCCGCGGCCTTTGCCGCGGCTCACAACGTTCCACCTCGTTTATATTCAGCTCCTCAAATTTCAGATCGATTGGTTTATATTTAAGCCAACAATATATAGTTTACACTCCCATTTTACTTTAGCTACTTCTGAAACTTATGTTTTTTGGTTAATAGTGGATTATAGTCTTGGCTGGCAAAAATCCTCCAGCTGAACCCACCACGGTATGTCATCGGAGCCTACTTGGCACTCTGAAATTGAGGATAAAGTATTTGCATTAGCGATGGCCACGATGTGGCCCAAACGCGTCCTCAGCTCGTTCATTTCAAATGTTCCTGAGTAGCTCCATTTGGATGGACTTAGCTCCAACAGCTCTCGAAATTTTGAGATAGCGTTGACTAGATGGCTTCTACGAACGATGAGTGTAGGACTGCCATCAGCGAAGTCCAGCGAAGGTCCAGATGCAAGTTTACAGGCGGAGATAGGGCACTCGTTCGGTCCACTCGGGAGAGCCCATCGCGTTGTTTGGTAGGCGGAACGCTGACCGTCTGACATAACTGAGTTATCAGCACAACAAGCCTCGATGCCGTCGCAGCAAAATCCATGATCTTCCCAATCAGTTTCGGGAACGAGTGCTAGTAAGGAATACATGAGCAACGAAGCGTAAACGAGATTCCGTGCAGAGTCCAGCGCCGCAGTGAGGCTGTCATCCCAATGCAAGTTCACCTTGCATATACGCTGAAGATCGAATTTCGACTTGGCCAATGCATCGACGCCTAAACCAAAGTGAGAAGAACGCTTTGAGAGCAGCAGCAGCGATGAAATGTTGTCTTCCATCCATCGCGACCAGAAGATCTGCTGCAACTAGGTAACGCATTGCCTGTGACCTGACCGATTGGTACTCAGCTTGATAACGTTCGGCTCTGCACACTGCGAGAGGGGATTGACATTCAATCGAGCTCGAATGGGCACATCCAGATAGGCAGGGCTCTCTGTAATTGCAACTAAAAGTATATAATTAGTCAGGGCCAAGATGTGGCCTCAACGTTTCCTCAGCTCATTCAATTGACGAACTGAGTGGTCAGTGGTACTGTAGAGGTTGTTCGTCTTGATTGCAGCTCCACTCCCCCCAATAGACCAATGTTGGGATGGACCTAGTCCAAGAAAAGCCTTATTTCCAGCGTGAAGATTCTGCTTATTAAGGTACCAAATTGACCAAAGTAGATTTAGCTAAGAGCTGAACTGGATGCTTCCTGGGTGGGATGATTTGATGGCTGCTCTTTGGTTGATAAGTCAGAAACTGAGCGTCTGCAGAGACGCGACGATGATGGATGGCTCGAAAATTCGAACATATGTCGATCAGTAGCCGGTTCTGGAGATGGTTCGAATGGTGAGGAGACGTCAGTGCTAATGTCTAACTTCCAATGAGATTCAGTATCTGGTTCTGGAAGTGGTTCGAATGGCGAGGAGACATCACTGCTAATGTCTACCTTCGAATGAGATTCCTGGAAGTCTGGCTGAGCTCCATCAAGCACAGCAGGCACCTCAGAAACACCCAATTGGAAGCAATCTCTTGGTGAAGGTCCAGATTGTTTCTCCAAAATCGTATTAGACTCCTCCTGAGAGAGACACCGAGTTTAAGAGACATCTATGCATTTCGGATTGGATTTCGGCATCAACAGGCTGCGCTGCCCATTCATCTCTTGCCAACTGCCGAATTGGCCTCTCAGATAAGCATGAGGCAGGCTCGGTTGAATCCGACGAACTGTTCTTCTTGCGTATGCACATGACTTCTTGAGTTGAGTTCCTCCATCGATTGAATTGGAGATTGCTGTCCACTGCCGATACCCTTGGTAGTTGCATATGGCTAAGACTGGGGACCGGCATACGCTGAGGTAGATGGTGCCAGCCGACAATGCTAGCGATGACAACTTTGGCAGAAGGAATAAGCTGGAGAGGGAAACAAGTGGCGATGACATCCCGAATCGAAGCATTCAGAGTCATGAACTGATAATAAAAGCTGTCCAACATTCCACTGCGCGTCCTGTCATAGTCCAATTCCTGGAGCTCATTATGCAGGGTTTCAAAAGTGCGCTGAAGCCTCTCGATCACTTCTAACTTTACAACGAGCATAAAGTAATCACTAATCTCCCAAGCAGCATTCAAACGTTTTAAGCGTTCAAATATATGAGCTACTTTCAATTTCAGGAAAGTCACCCTGTTTTTACTACGGTCACTACAATGTCATTTCCAGCATTCACTTCCATGGCAACGACAAGATTAGCAAAACGTTTGTAGCGGGAAGAAGAATGCAAAGAGTACCTCGCGAAATAAACTTCTGTAGCGGGAAGACGACCGAAAAGAGTAGCCCGCGTAATAAACGGCTCTAGCGGAAAGACGAACGCAAGGAGTGGCGAACGCTATAGAACGCAACGTCCAAGAACCGCAAGCAAAGCTATGTGCAATAACAATATGCAATGGCAGCCGGTATGGAAACCGTTTCTTGCGGGAAGATGAACTCAAAGAGTACCACGCGTAATAGACGATAAGAAATGAGAACCGTACGCCAACAGCTATATGCAAGGGCGGCCGGTGCTTATATGCATGTATTCACTTATGTAGCCGATGAATCGGGTGGAATTAGCTATTAGTTTATAATTTTAAATGTTTTATTGTAGTTTGTGATTGCACTGATATTAATTACTGCACAAATCACGTCGGGGTCACCAAATGTTGAGCTAATGAGCTTTTTCACTAGCTGTTGCGATGTGTTATTTAAATGAAAGTTCGATTGGTTAAATTAATAGTAGCTATGATTTATTGGTATATACGTAAGTAGACCGGCGAATGCGTATGTGAGACCGATTTATGAGAGACCGATTAAAGATCGATGCAGCGAATATGGTATGATACGATACGATCAGCTCCAGACTATATGTAGACCGACGTATTGCGTATGTATATTTGTATATGTATGTGAGTGAACGATCGATGCGATTAAATAACGACGAAAGACTGTCTGATGGCCACGAAGATCAGCTCAAGACAGCATGAGTGTTAGGTGCACACTGTGTAAGTGATAGATGTCTTCTATATGAGTGATAGATTCAGACTAATTATGGGCAGGCGGGCCGAAATGCCCTAATGTAAGCAAGCGAACGATGATCCGAGAGAGCGATAATGAAGGCGATGATCCGAGAGAGCGATGTATAGGCTGCTGCCGTGCGGAAACTTAAGTCAAGGTACAATGGTACAAAGATGCAGTGGGCAGTACAAAATAGCAAACAATAATAGGCATTTAATTTACTGCTTCACCACTGACTTTGACTTAATTTATGTCGACTAAATATCGGGCTGGGAAACCCAACATACTATGAGATGCGCAATGGTGTAATTTATAAAAAACACAATGAAGGACTATTATTTTTGTGCACCATACGCAATGATTGAGAGTAATTTATACAAGTATCACGACGAAATGGGCCAGGTAGGAGTAGATAAAGTAACAGATTTAATAAACAAAAGCTATTGGTTTCAACAAATAAGAAAAAAGGTTAATGCACATATCAAAAACTGTGTGAAATGCATAGCCTTCTCTTCTAAAACCGTTAAGAAAGAAGGATTTTTACATTCCATTCCCAAAGGCACAACCCCATTCAAAGTCGTCCACATTGACCACTATGGTCCCATTGAGAGCGATGATTCTAAGAAAAAACGAGGGGGAACGTTGTGAGAATATTTCAAATAATTAAGTCGAACCAGTTTTGAAATTTTTATTTGTAAATCTGTTTCCATTCTGCTTACATATGATTTTTACAACTAAATGAAATAAATAATGAAATGAAATAAATGAAACGTGGAAGCGTGTGCGAGAGAGAGAGCGAATGAGTAAGCGCTTGGCAAGGGTTGCGTAGCGACTGAAATTTAATTTGTTCCTTCTGGCTACAATGGTAATTCGACCTGATCCAGATTCGGCAGTCTGGTAGATACGGTTTTTTCCATGACTCTGCGTTTTTGGTTTTCTTGTACCTTAAAAATTGTGGATTCCACAGATTTTCGTTCTTTGTGGGGCGGAAGGGGGCGGGGCGAAAATTTGAATTACACTTTGAGTAGTGTGATATCACAAAAGACTGAATACAAAATGTGGTTCCTCTAGCTTTTATAGTCTCTGAGATCTAGGCGTTAATGAAGACGGACGGACGTCCGTGGCTATATCGACTCGACTATTGATGCTGATCAAGAATATTTATACTTTGCGGGGCGGAAACACTTCTTTCTGGGCGTTACACACATCCGTTATCACCACAAATCTAATAGACCACTATACTCTTCGAGTGATAGATGCCTGCACAAAATTTATCAGGCTTTATCCCATTAAAACAACCAGTTCCAAAGAAGCAATAGATGCGTTAAAAGATTATTTTAAAGCTTACAGTCGACCTAAGCACCTAGTATCTGATAGAGGCTCTTCTTTTAAATCCGAAGAGTTCCAATTATTTACAGAATCACAAAACATTAATCACATAAAAATAGCAACAGGCTCACCACAAGATAATGGACAAGTAGAAAGAATTAATAGAGATTTATGATCAATGATTGCCAAAATACGAGACATGGAAAAAAATTAGCAATGGGATAAAGTATTGGACAAAGCAGAATTTGCAATGAATAGTACAAAAAATAGAAGTATAGATGAGTACCCGAGCGTAATGCTCTTTGGTGTTTTACAAAAATGCAACAAGATATACAGTTTAAAAGAAAACATACTCGAAGGAATCCAAAATAGCGATCAAAGGGATCTGGACCACACAAGATTCAAAGCAGCAATAGTCCAAGAGAAAGTTCAAGCGTACAATAAGAATTATGTTGAGTCAAAGAGACAAAAACCTAAAGTATATTCAATTGATGACTACGTTATGATCAGAAATTTCAACTCACAACCAGGAACGTCCAGTAAACTGCTTCCAAAGTATCATATAAAATTTCAAAAGATTAAGAGAATAATAGGTACGTAGTACGAGATATAGAAGGTTTTCAAAAGCAAATTCCCTATTCAAGAATTTGGGCTGTTCATTAGAAACCATAATAAACCATGGATCTGTAATAGTAATTTAAACAATGAATTAGATAACGAAAATAAAAGCGATGAACAAGAAAGCGATGAAAATAATAATGATGAAGAAATACTTGGTCCTAAAAACGAGATGATATTAAGCGAAACACCATATTTCCGCTGTGAGTCAAACCGACGTTTTCTGAAAGATTTGGGGCTTTACAAATTACGCAATTATTTTTTCAACCAGCTGATTGCTGATACTTGCCATGAATATTATTATTTTAGCCACGTTATTACAGAAATTGGAACATTCGGGCTGACTATTTAAAAAATCAGAAACATATATACATATATTTAGATAGATTTCTGAGCCGCCCCCAGCAAGAATTTTGTATCACAAGCGAGCCTTTTGCGAGTCGATTAAATCTGATTAAATTAAACATATATGTATGAGCTCATTTTCTGATCGAAAATGATACTCTCTTCGGGAGAAAACGGTTCACGAACGCGACTCTTCTTGGGGGGTTGCTTGTGAACGCAGTTTCGACTCATATTCGGACTCTCATTTCCAATCAAAATCCAGTCGTTTTCGAGTCAGAAAATAGTCATATTTCATATCAATTTCGACTCGCATTTCTAATCGAAAGCGAGTCTTTTTCGAGTCGTATTTTTTGATAGCTAGTTAAGAAAAAAAATACAATTTTTGGTTTTTTTACTATTATTATTTTTTTTATTATCAGAATAACATTTTTATTTTATTTTAAATATAATTTTAAATTAATTGATATTTATTGTAATTGTGTTTATTAGTATCCTTTATGTATTATAATTGATGTTTGGTGCAAATCCAAATGTTGCACTTAAACACTGTTTGTGCCGTTAAGCACAGATGATTTCAATATTTCGGGACACGGGAACCGGACAGACCGACAGAAAAACTTGTGCGCTGTTTCGACTTCAGAATCAGAGCGTTTTATTCTAGCAGCGTCGCCCTCTTCAAGAGCGGCCGCTGCCAGCATGAGCTCCGTGGGTATAAGAGACAATAACATTTCAGCATAACATTTCTATTCTCTTTCTATTACTACTATTACTCTATTACTACTACTGGGATTGCGTCCTCCACCACTCCTATTAGCCACATTTGTGGTGGCACGTTGTCCTCGTGGATTGCCACCACTTTGCCTGGCTCCAGATTGGCGACCTCTTGGCACCACCCTCCTCGCTGCTGAAGGCTGAGCAGATAGTCTCTGGACCAGTCTCTCCAAAACCTTTGCTTGATGGCAGACACGACAGGTTGTCTGGTCTGGGCAGCCCTGATTCGGGCGGCAGCGAAATTAGCGTTCTGCCGACGAGTAAGTGCGCGGGAGTCAGCACCTCCCCTTCGTTGGGACTGCCGCTGTCGACCATCAGTGGCCTGGAGTTCAGCACGGCCTCGACGTCCACGAGCACCGTGTGCAGCTCGTCCTCCTTGAGCACTGCGCTGCCCATGGCCCTGAGCAACAAATGCTTGACGGGGCGGGATAAACTCCACCGAAAAACGGTGAGCCGCAGCATACGCCTTGAGGGCCTCGTCCTTGGCATCCCAGCTCTCCATACGCTCCTTGAGCATGCGAGCTGCACCAACAAAATTGGTCGCGTTGTCGCAATATAGCCGGACAAGCGGGCCAAGACGTCCAATAAACCTGGATAAACATAAAATGAAAGTATTAGCTGTCAAGTCTTTCACAATTTCTAGGTGTACAGCCTTAGATGCGAAGCAGACGAACACTGCTATATACATTTTGAGAGGCTGCTTGCCTCGAATGCCAAGCGATACACGAACCGGTCCGAACAAATCAACTCCGCAAATCTCAAAAGGTTGATTCCCACGCAATCGATCAGCAGGAAGGTTCCACATGATTTGTGAGAGAAGCTTTGGCTTGTAATGGAAACAGTGTACGCATTTCGGGACAATGGCACTGCACTCTCTCCGTGCAAATGGATTGCCTTAGGAATCCCACTAGTGAACGGGGTCCAGCGTGACAATTGGCTCGATGTAGATAGCTAAGGTAGAGAGTAACAAATCTACAATTTTTCGGCATTAAAATTGGGAATTTAGCATTATGGGCTAGGGGTGCATTTAGTAGTCGACCGCCTACTCACATCAACGAAAATAAGCATGAGCCCACTTCTTCTTCCGACATGAAGGGATTTAGCTTTTGCAGTGATGCCTGCAACTTGGATGACTTCTTTAATTTGTCGATTTCCTGCGAAAATGCGTCTCTTTGAACTACTTCAACTGCTGTTAAAAACGCTGCGCCGAGGTCGTCAGATGACGGGCAGGTACTACTCCAAGTGACTCCCTTTCTTCTATTGATGAACCGGCGGATATACGCAATTGTGCTAACCACTTTCATGTATGACGACGAATTCTGTATGATTGTGAGAATGGGATTTTTCTCAACATCGGCCGCGATAAGCGCCGTCGCTACCTTCTTTTTCTCCAATAACGCATTCGGTTCCGTCAACTGTAAATGAGGATTTTGAGGCCAATATGTGGTTTCTTGTTGCAAGAACGACGGGCCATTGAACCACAACAGCGAATTTAAGTCGGCCACCGATGATCCTCGAGATACGAGATCTGCACGATTTTCTTTGGTGGGCACATGTCTCCATAGGGCTGCTGAAGTAATGTTTTGTATCTCAGCAACTCGATTCGACACAAATGTTGTTAGTTGGGAGGGATGAGTTTGTAGCCAATGTAGAACTACTTCCGAATCTGACCACAACACGACCTTCTCTATGGGACAGTCTATTATGGACCGAACCTCCTCCCACAACTTTGCTAAAAGATGAGCTGCACATAGCTCTAATCTTGGAATTGTTTTGGTCTTTAAGGGTGCCACCCTAGATTTTGCCGTTAGTAGTTTAACGGACACTCCATTAGCATGGGAAACCCGAACGTACACACAACAGCCATATGCTCGCGTGGACGCATCTGCAAACCCATGTATTTGACATCGAGTGTTTGCGCTGGCTCCTATAAATCGTGGAACGGTGACGTCATGCAATTTTTGCATATCTAAAGCCATCGATTCCCACTTTTTATGTACGTTCGAGGGAATGGGATCGTCCCAACCAAGGCTTAATAGGCAAATTTCCTGCAAGAATATCTTTGCATTTGTAATTACTGGACATAGCAGGCCTAAGTGATCAAAAAGAGTGGCTGTGACATAATATTGTTCTCTTGGTTGTGGTTTCGGACGAGATAATTGGCTTCAGACTATATTTGAAAATGTCTGTCTGAGGGTTCCATATCAGACCAAGAGTTTTACAATCTTGCTGATCTCCATTCAAAATGACCATATTTTCTTGCTGACTATCGACTAGTTGACAGTTAGCAGCCCATTTAGTCAGCACAAATCCTGATGGCTCTAGGATTTCAACCAATTGTTGACGCAATATACTTAGCTCGGATTTTGTGTCTGCTCCTGTAAGGAGATGATCCACATAAAAATCCGACGCAAGACACTTCGCGCCAATTGGATGCGAATTTGCATGAGTGTCGCTCAGATACATCAAACACCGTACAGCAAGAAATGGTGCGCTGGCAGTACCATACGTCACTGTATTGAGTCGGAACACTTGCAACGGGTCCGAACTTGTCCGTCTCCAAATAATTAATTGGAATTGGCGCTGCGCCTCGTCAACTTGGACTTGACAGTACATCTTTGTTATGTCTGCTGCGAAATCTCAGCAACATGGCATATAGGCACGGCTGGATGGTTGCTCCAACCATGAGCAAATCATTGAGCGCCACTTGGCTCGTAGTTTTGCACGACGCATCAAAGACCACTCTGAGCTTAGTGGTTGTACTTTGAGGTCGTTCCACGCACTGATACGGTATGAAACAATGCGGCTTTACCGGAATTGAGTTTGTGACTGCCGTCATATGGCCTAACGACACATATTCCTCCATGAATTCCATAAACATGGATTTCATGGCAGGTTTTTGGCATAATCGCCTTTCTAAAGACAAAAAACGTCTTCTGGCTGTCTCAAATGACGCACCGAGAGATGTCGGGCTTGACTTGAATGGCAAAAAAACTTGCAAGCGACCGGAGGGTAATCGTGTGATGGAGTCAACGAACGATTTTTCACACATAGTTTCTTCGGGGGTATACAGTCTCTCTATAGACGCATTTGGAACATTTTCCAACTCTCAGAAACGTTTGACGAGGTTTTGTAGAGGGCAAAACTCCTGCAACGTGCTCACCATAGAGCATGCTTCCTTGCTTCGGGGTCCGTTGGATCTGCAACGACCAGACACCACCCACCCAAAGACCGTATTTTGCAACGTCAGCGTGTTTTGTTGTTTGAATTGGCCATCTTTCAATATCTCAAAGAATGCGTCAGCTCCTAGCAGCAGATCCACTCTTTGGGGTTTATGGAAACCTGGATCGGCCAGTTGGAAATCGTAAGGAATTGTCAGCAAGTCTGACGGAACCGCTTTTTCAGGATGGTACGACGTAATCGACTTTAAAACAACGAAGTCAGTGGCTATTTCAAATTGTTGAACTCGAGAGCACACTGTTGTTTGCACCACTTGGTGTGCAGATATGCTCGCCTTTCCGATTCCCAATAAGCATATGTCTTTGCGAATTCGTTTAAGTTGTAAATTCCGAGCGAGCTCCTCGTTAATGAAATTTACTTGTGAGCCAGAATCCAGCAGTACCCTGGCTGGCTGTCGCTGACTTGAGCCACCTTTAATGTCCACAATTGCTGTGGCCAGAACTACCTGATCAGAGTAAGCTGCCATGGCATGATTTGACGACAACTGATTCGACCTTTCAGCTGCCACGGCTCCCTGACACCCAAGCGCATCACCGGCGGTTGGCGTTGTCGCCAAGTCAACATTGTAGCGATGCAACAATGTGTGGTGGGGCTTTGAGCATACTCTGCAGTGTATCGACTTGCAGGCTGAGACACTATGCCCTCTTCGCAAGCAATTAATGCACAGGGGAAATCCCTTGGCAAATCTGAATCGAGTCATGACAGACGCTGAGAAAGACGAACAATTCGAGATGCCATGATCAGCTGATTTGCAGAACGCACAATTTGTGTCCTGGCCTCTGCTTGCTTGGGCTACAGCCAACGCTGTTTTCCCAGAATGCCTATTTTTTGTTTCTTGCGAGCCCTTACGACCCCTTAACCGCCCGGACGTGGATTCTTCAGCCGACAAATGCTGATAGCGCTTGTTTAATGCGGCTACAAATTCGGAGCACGACGGAACCTTTTGGTAATCCAAATTTTCCTTTTTGTGTCAACTTTCGACAGAACGAGGTGTATTAGCAGGGCGTGAGCAATAACCTTGTCATCCCCAACTGACAGTAATGATTCGTATATGGCAGATGCCGTGTCAATAAGTGACCGTAATGCACTTGCCGACGGCGCCTGCATCGCCTGTAACTCAAACAATTTAGCTACGCCATCAAGGAACATGAGACACTCGTTGTCATAAACCTGCTTTAGAGCCTCAAGTGCCTTGCAATAGTTCTGATCTGTCACCGGGAATGTCTTAACAGTGCCTAATGCTTCGTTCTCTAAACAATTCAAGAGATGGTTGAACTTTTCGACGTTACTTAAAGACATGTCACTACCAATGATGCTTGAAAACAAACCAATGAAATTTTTGAATTCGGTAAATCTTGTTCGTGGAGCCTTTCTCACTCAGTTTATAAACTGTTCCCTTCACATCATCTGTCCTCATCTTTGGAGTGCACATTCGCATTAGCTCCTCTCACTCAACTAGAAACTGTTCCCATCATAGCGTCCGTTCTCATATTTGGAGCGAACATAGACTTGAGTGATTTTTTACATTCGCTCGTCTCACTCAACCAGAACTGTTCCCATCACAGCGTCCGTTCTCATATTTGGAGCGAACATAGACTTGAGTGATTTTTTGCATTCGTTTATCTCACTCAATCCAGCAGCTTGTCCCATCGCATCAGCTGTTCTAATCGTTTAACAGAGCCTAATAAAGGTTGAGTGATTCTTTAGTGGAATCTACTGTTTTATAAAAACAATTATAAAGCAGCTTCACAATGACTGGAAAACGTCGTGGTGGTTCCGGTAGCAATACTTCTATCATCGAAGAAGACGATTCAGGTGATGCGCAGCGGTCAGAGCTTGCGCGCAAAACTATTGCCGTTTCTTCTTTGCTTGTCGGCTCCTCTTTGAGGTGTCGTTGACCACAAGTACAGTGATCACTCAAATTAAACAATATATGTACATTTAATATATATATGAAGGTATACATACATACATATAACGGACCTTTCTCTTTGTTAAATGCTTTATTAACAGGCCGTTTTATTGTTGGTAATTCTATTGGGCACTTTAATTTACCTGTGGCATTTGTTGAGGGTAATTTGAACAACAATGCATGTCCATACCAACTAGGAATACCAAAGATCAGCACCAAGAGTTTGCGACGATGCGACGGTCCAGCGGTCCAATGACGAGCAGGAACAGCAATAACAACGAGCGAGGGATGATATCCAATGGAGATATCCAAAAAAGCGCCAAGTATGATCCAGTCCAACTTCTATCCAGTACGAGATCCAGAGTCCACCCGGGGGCGCCAAAATTTTTGGTGCAAATCCAAATGTTGCACTTAAACACTGCTTGTGCCGTTAAGCACAGATGATTTCAATATTTCGGGACACGGGCACCGGACAGACCGACAGAAAAACTTGTCCGCTGTTTCGACTTCAGAATCAGAGCGTTTTATTCTAGCAGCGTCGCCCTCTTCAAGAGCGGCCGCTGCCAGCATGAGCTCCGTTGGTATAAGAGACAATAACATTTCAGCATAAAATTTCTATTCTCTTTCTATTACTACGATTAACACTATAGGCAACGTAATTGCCTCAACAATTGTGTTATGTTAATGTTATTATAAATTACGCAATTTACCTTATATAACATTGTTATAAACAGTGCTTTTAGCATATAATAACTAAATAAACTCCCTAATTTACCTGCTTGCTTATCTGCTAATAATGCTATATAAATTAGGGAGAGAACTAAAGATAAAGTATAATTAAACTAAAAAACAAAACTAAAAAAAATAAAATTACAGGTTAGCAGAGTTCAGGTGGTAGTAAATGCTAAATGCTATATGTTTAAGGGTTAGTTCAGGGGATATGATTTGGTAAAGGGTATTATAATTATAGCATAAAACCCTGAAAGCATCATGCTGGGCATAGTTTGACCTAAATAAGGGTAATCTGATAGGTATAAAAAAACAAGTAGAACGAGAGGGAATCGTAAAGTCAATCTGACTCAAGAGAGTTTGGGAGTCCACCATCCCGAGGAGGAGCTTGTGCACGAACATTACTCCATTGCATATTCTGCGATGGTGTAACGAAGGTAGGTCAATAAGTTTTAGTCTAGATCGGTAAGGTGGCAGGATTCTACCAGAGTCCCAGTGTAAATTACGAAGAGCGAAAATTAAAATTGTTTCTGAACTGATTCGAGAATAGCTTGCTGCTCCTTATAATGTGGGCTCCACACACAGGAACAATACTCCAATATCGGGTGCACTAACGAAATGTACAATTGTTTGATCACATACGGGTCGTCAAACTCCTTGGACCAACGCATACATTAATGTATGTGAGAATGTTATAACTTGGGGTAGGTCGTTCACAAATAAAATGAAGAGGAGAGGACCCAAATGACTACCTTGTGGCACACCAGATATAACATTAACGATCTCTGATAAAACATTAGTAAATAAGACCCGTTGTGTACGATTAGAAAGATACGACAAAATCCAACTTAGAAGATTACTAGGGAAACCTAATAAGGACAGCTTCTGAATTAATAGAGTATGGTTAACCGAATCAAATGCCTTGCTAAAATCTGTAAAAATAACGTCAGTTTGCAAACCACTCTGAAATCCACGGTTGATTATAGAGGAAAACTCGAGCAGATTGGTAGTTGTTGACAATGTTTAAAAAAACCATGTTGTGAAGGAGATATTGTAAGGAAGTTCCTGTCTAGTGGCCGGGGTACAGACTCTCAGTCACGCCAGGATCCAGTCCGTATACAGAGAATTTGTATAAAAGGACCCGGAGAGGTAGGCAGGAGCACAGAGCGACGGGCGACACGCCCCTTTCTAGCACCCGCGTGGCGACAGACGCGATCTTTGGGAAAGGGGGACTCAACGGGGAGGGGGGATCACTGCTCACGGATGTCGTGCCAGCCTTAGGCTTTCCCGCGTACAACACCGTTTGCAGGATCTCCAGAATATAGGAAATAACACAAGGGAAGAATACGGGGGAGGGGGAATCGAAGTCGCGAACACCGTGCCAGCCTTAGGCTTTCCCGCGTACAGTGCCGTTTCGTTCGACTCCCGAAGGAAAAGGAGGGGATTCTATTCAGACCACGAGGTCGCCACGCTCCACCTCTGACCTACCGAGAACCAAGGTATGCCTGCCCAATCCCATAAACGAAATGGACTCACCAATACTTGCTTGGAACATTTTACTATTAAAGACTCTAAGATATGAGGGACGGGGTAAATCAACGCCTCAAAAGGCACCAGAAGGGGCGGGGGGGGAACAGTTAGATGCTTTTCTTTATCTTAAGGGCCCTACCTACTGCTACTGCACCATCTCTCTAACTCCCTATCGCCTACGGCCTCAGCTTACCCTTTCCCGTCCTGCAGATGTCCTGGGTGGTAATCCTAGGTCCTATCCTTTTATTCATTCCACGTTGACGTAATCCAATGAGCCGCGCACTCGACCGATAATCTCCGCAGTTTATTTTTCCTTCGACCGATCGCCTCCGCAGTTAATTTCGCACCCTCTTGAGCCTTTTTTTGACCGGCACGCGTCAAAGATCCACGCTGCCTGCCCTCTGCTCCCGGCCTCTGCCAGCGCTTCGGCTCTGTCGCGTCGGCACGCTTACGCTGGTATATGTGCGTGAGGGATAGCGCGATCAGTCGCTTGCCTTCGCGTTCATTTTTTGGTATTCAGTGGCGGGGTTGGTTTTCTGGGTACCGTTATCCTGCATCGTTGCTATCTCTCGTTCTCTCTTCATTGCCGTTGCTCTGCCGCGTCGTCGTCGTTGTTTTGTCTCCGTTGCTGTTGATCTATGGCGTCGTCGTTTTCTCTCCGTTGCTGTTGATCTATGGCGTCGTCGTTTTCTCTCCGTTGCTGTTGATCTATGGCGTCGTCGTTTTCTCTCCGTTGCTGTTGTCCTGGGGCGTCGTCGTTTTGTTTCTAAGGGGGATTAGGGGCGTTGGGCTGTGTTGCCCCCCTTTGGTCATAATGAAACCTGCGTTTTCTCTACTTACTTCCTACTTTATTTAATCCTAACTTATTACTAAATATATAAAAATGATAATGAAGGGGATTATACTAAAAAAAAATCAACGATCAATTGGCTCCAGCCGATGAATAGAAACTTAAACTTGAGACCGGCGGACTTTGGCCCGCTCGGTCTCAGCCCTCTTCTGGGCCATCACCCTACGCCTCCTGGGCGAAGGTGGACGTTCCCCCGTTGTGAGGGAACACTTCCTCACAATATCAAGCAATGGTAGAGAGCTTTGCAATGCCTCGGTAATTTTCTATGTTTTATCTGGAGCCCTTCTTGTGAAGCGGAATTATGTACGACTCATTCCAAATTACGGGGAGACAAGACTGTTCCAAGGATAGATTAAAAAGAAAGATTAAGGGTTGGCATAGGGACTGGGCACAATGTTTTAAAATGCAACTAGGCACTTTAGCAGAACTCGCAAAAAATGAAATTTTCAAAGACTTCAAGCCATCAAGCACAACGCTTTTCTCAAAATATAGTTGAAAAATCCTATTAGACTGAGGCAAATGGTAGGGATACGGAGTGGATGCGTTAAAGGTATAAGAGGGAGTAAAACGACTGGAAAAAGGTTGCAAATAAGTTTGCGATGTCAGCAGCAGAAGATTCAGAATTGCTTAGATAATGAAGGGACGGAGGAAATGCATTGGACTTACGTTTAGAATTGACAAAAGAAAAGAATTTTTTAGGATCATTGCGGAAGTTTCTACTACAAGAAGAGAGGTAAAGATTGTAGCACAGACTATTAGTTGTTAGGAATTGAGCGCGGGCGGAAAAATATTGTACAAAGACAAGCAAGGAGCCAATTTTCTGGTACTTTTTGAAAAGTCTGGATTTCCTATTCTTTAAGTATGACAAATACCTGGAGAACCGGGGAGGCTTGGACGATAATGGTACAATAATCTCCGGAACGTTTAAATTGTCGGAATCAGTTTTGCGAAAACACTTGATCCGGTGAGGAGTCGAGGTAATGTTAACACAACTAGAACTGGTACACTCTAAAGTTATAGATAGCGTAGGATGGTATAGGTCTTCAGGAAGTGATAGTGGGGAGACTCTGGCAACTGTATCAAGAGAAGTATCCATAACAAAAATAAGACCGAGAAGTCGGTTCCTATGATTTTTAATAGAATTAATTTGGGCAAGGGAAACATCCGTTAGCTCATTGATATGAGTACTAGGAAGCAATTGGTTAGCGTTGTTGCAGGGCAGCCAAGAAAGAAGAGGTAAATTGAAGTCACCCATGACCACATGACATGACATTACCAATGACCATGACATTAAGGTTGGAAGGTTTATTAAAAGCAAGGTATTAGGGTAAGACGGCAGTCTCACACCTGAATCCCAGCTGAAGCGGCGTAGAGCAATAAGTAAAAAGTTTTTTTGAACTTATTCTATACGGTCCTGGTGTACGTTGTACTGAGGGCACCATACACAAGAGCCGCATTCTAAAATCAGACGAACCAGAGAGGTGTAGAGATTCTTTGTTATATAGGGGTCGTCAAATTCCTTTGACCATCTCTTTACAGAGCGAAGCACGCCCATGGCCTTTTTTAGCATGTGTAGAAATGTGTTCTGAAAACTTTAACTTGGGATCTAATAGAACACCAAGATCATCAACCCGTGTAATTCTCGCAAGACAATAACCACAAAGGGTGTAAGGAACCAGAAAGGCGCTGGAGCGATGAAACATTTTGAAGCATTAAGATTTAATAAATTTGCACAGCACCATGCCTGAAATCTATCGAGATCGGATTGCAACCTGGATTGAAAAGCGATACAGAGCTTAACATCATCCGCATAAATAAGTCCTCGAGAGTATGTTAATAAAGATGGCAGGCCATTTATAAAGAGTGTAAAGAGTAAGGGGCCTATATTTCTGCCCTGAGGTACACCCGAAGTCACCATAACTGGAGAGGACAGGGAGTTTTTGAAAAGGACTCTTTGAGACCTAGAACAAAGGTAGCTAGAGATCCATCTCAGTAGATTGGGCGGGAACCTCAGAAGGTCAAGCTTTTGTGTTAGGAGGGAATGGTCTACAGAGTCGAACGCTTCAGTAAAATCGGTGTAAACAACATCCGTCTGTAAATTACCTTGAAATCCTTTAATTATGAAGAATGTAAACTCCAATACATGTGTAGTGGTTGATCTCCGCCGTATAAATCCATGTTTTATATGTGCGGAGTTAATATTTTCTCAAACACTTTAGGAATAACGGATAATTTAGATATACCTCTATAGTTATTTGTGTCAGACTTACTTCCTTTCTTATGGAGAAGAATTATAAAGGACTCCTTTCATGTCGGGGGGAAGCATGAAGAATTTATAGACAAGGTGATAATTTAAGTTTAATAGTTTAATAGTTTAAGCAACGGCCCATACAGAGACTCGGTACAGTACCTGAGTACACAGCCGGGAACTCCTTCGGGACCCGGTGAGAACACCGGCTCTACTGTTCGTAGATCATGAAGCAACGAGCTTTCATTTAGCAAAGGACAGAAAATGCCGTTCGACCTCGGTAAACCGTACGGCTGACCAGAGTAAATGTCCTGCGAATAGATAGTTTGGAAAAAACGTGCAAAAAGATCGGCAATTGCCTGATCATTATCTGCTGACGTATTAAGGAAGGATAGCGAGGATGGACGTGGATGTGCGGACGTTCCACGCTTACTGTTTACGAAGCTGTAGAACTGTTTGGGGTCCTTAGAAAAACGTATCCTGCATCGAGATAGGTAATTATGATAGCATTGAGCGTTAAAAACTGAAAAGTTTGACCGAGCTATTACATAATAAGAGAGAGAAGAAGGAGAGCCAACTTCTTTAAAATTTTTTATAAAGTCTTGATTTTAAGTTTTTTAGATGGGATAACTCCTTGGTAAACCAAGGGGGTTTTCTTGATCTAATCGGACAGGAAAGTGGGACACAAGAGACAAAAAGTGAGTCCAGTGCATCACAAAAAATGTTTGTGCCTGTCGTAACATCACTGCACAAATATAAAGCGGACCAATCAAAATCCCTAATGAGATTATTAAGCTTCGTAAACTCGGCTTTACGGAAGCAGCGGACACATACCCCAATGTCTACCCGACCAATCCAGTACCGTTCGTCCTAGGTCGAGCGACACTTCAAAAGTAGGATGGTAGGCATCTTCAGGTATAGTGAGCGGGGGGACTCGAGTTAACAACGCTAAGGTCGGATCCGTTACAAAGCACAGATCAAGAAATCGACCCAAGGAATTTTTAGCATGGTTAACTTGAGACAGAGACAGGTCAATCAAGCCGTCAACAAAGTCATGACGTGCCATGGGTACCAGGCTATTAGACTCATTTGCCGAAGACCAAACAATTCCTGGTAAGTTGAAGTCACCAAGAACAATCATGTGATCTTTGTCAGATAGCGAGGAAGAGATAGCGGCTAGGGCGGACAAATGCTGCTCATAAATTGCGATATCCGAAGAAGGTGGAATATACGAACAAGTTATGAAAACTGAGAAAGAGGGAAGAATCAGTTTTACACACAGGAATTCCAGTTCCTGCTGGATCTGAACTGTGAAAAGTTCCGACGTGAAGTTTGAGTCCACAGCAATTAAAACCCCTACTGCACGTCAAGACAAACGATCCTTTCTATAAGTTGTGTACCGACCTGCCAAAACATCGGAACTAAGAATGTCCGGCTTTAACCAGGTCTCGGTAAACACAATAACGTAGGATGCAAATGCGACACTATCCTGGAAAAGAATGCTGAGCTTACTACGCAAGCCTCGAACATTCTGATTGGTCACTAAAAGAGAGTTTGTTAGTTTTTTGGACGGGTGGAGGTGGAGCGGGAAGATAACGATGGAGCACTGGTCTGATTAGTTGGCAGAGTTATTGGGGGCCTAGTCTTCTTCCTTGTCTTAAACTCCTTCACCACCAAATGCTCCGGCCAAAATTTGGCAGAACAGATGGTGTTAGAGTGAGTTTGGGAGACACTTATTTTAAAAGAAGCTATCTCCCGGGCATGAGAGAATTTGAACTTTTCCACTTTAAAATCAACGGCTTGTATGCGGCTTTGGATATAAGCCGTCACTTCTTTAATTGTGGAGTCAGGGGCAAGCCGTGAGACAAAAACTTGTCTCTTTGGTGGGATCCCGACCAATCTTGGCACCACAGGCCTATCACCTGTGATGGTAATACCCGGTGGTCCGGGACGTATATTGACTGGTGGGGTCGGAATTGAGGGGACAGCTAATGAGTTAGCGGACATTACGGACACGGAAGCTACAGACGATTTTGGCTGCATGCCCTCCAACGCGATAAATTCGGATACCGAATTTTCATCGCCAGCAGCTGTCGTTGCCTTCGGAGTAGCGAACGAAATCAACTGCTGCACTATTGGAGTGGTCGGAGTCAGCTTGTCAGCATCGGCCGGCCGAGGGGCAGTTGGCACATGTAAATTCCGCGGAGTGACCTCTTTGCGCCTGGGAGAATCAATCAGTAGTTGTAAACCACTAAACTGAGACTCCATGGTTAGGAGCCCATGGTATTGCTGTTTGAAGCACACGGCCAGCTCCCTAAAGCCCTTCCGGCTTCATAAATGCTGCCATTTCTTTCTCAACCAGACGACATGCCTCACAGCTGTAATACAGGCCATTCATTTTGGAGATGGCATCAGCCTCGAGACCGGAAAACCCAACGCATTTAGCGTGCACTACGCATTCGCAGAGCCAGCAGGGGATACTCGCCTGGTCAGGGGTGTCTGCTTCTTGCAGGTTTTTTTTTACACAGACAACGGAGTATTCCATTATAAGGAAAAAAAATATAAAATATATGAAATCAAAAAATTAAAATTTCAAAACAAATAGATATCAGACCAGTGTGCCAGATAAACGATAAAAGAGCAATAAGAATAAGAGGAGAACGGTTACTGCAGATTCGCTTGAGAGAGATAGAGCGATACTACACAAAAAGTATCGAGAGCGAGAGAGGAAGAACAGTTATGTTAGTTTGGGTAATAGGGAGATAGTGATAAAACAATAAATCAACTAGGTAAGAGCGGCAAGTTTTGATTTTGTGTATAACATCAAAAACATATTGACTACCGACACAGGAAAATAATTAAATTATGTTTAAAACACAATAAAAGGGCATGCACTTGCGCTTACGGAAAAGCTCTAAGCATTGTTTATAACAATGTTTTTTTTTTTTTTTAAATTTCGTAATTTATAATAACATTAACATAACACAATTATAATACATAAAGGATACTAATAAACACAATTACAATAAATATCAATTAATTTAAAATTATATTTAAAATAAAATAAAAATGTTATTCTGATAATAAAAAAATAATAATAGTAAAAAAATTTTTTTTCTTAACTAGCTATAAAAAAATACGACTCGAAAAAGACTCGCTTTCGATTAGAAATGCGAGTCGAAATTGATATGAAATATGACTATTTTCTGACTCGAAAACGACTCGATTTTGATTGGAAATGAGAGTCCGAATATGAGTCGAAACTGCGCTCACAAGCGACCCCCCAAGAAGAGTCGCGTTCGGGAACCGTTTTCTCCCGAAGAGAGTATCATTTTCGTTCAGAAAATGAGCTCATACATATATGTTTAATTTAATCAGATTTAATCGACTCGCAAAAGGCTCGCTTGTGATACAAAATTCTTGCTGGGGGCGGCTCAGAAATCTATCTAAATATATGTATATATGTATGTTTCTGATTTTTTAAATAGTCAGCCCGAATGTTCCAATTTCTGTAATAACATGGCTAAAATAATAATATTCATGGCAAGTATCAGCAATCAGCTGGTTGAAAAAATAATTGCGTAATTTGTAAAGCCCCAAATCTTTCAGAAAACGTCGGTTTGACTCACAGCGGAAATATGGTGTTTCGCTTAATATCATATCGTTTTTAGGACCAAGTATTTCTTCATCATTATTATTTTCATCGCTTTCTTGTTCATCGCTTTTATTTTCGTTATCTAATTCATTGTTTAAATTACTTTTACAGATCCATGGTTTATTATGGTTTCTTATGAACAGCCCAAATTCCAGAATAGGGAATTTGTTTTTGAAAACCTTCTATATCTCGTACTACGTACCTATCATTCTCTTAATCTTTTGAAATTTTATATGATACTTTGGAAGCAGTTTACTGGACGTTCCTGGTTGTGAGTTGAAATTTCTGATCATAACGTAGTCATCAATTGAATACACTTTAGGTTTTTGTCTCTTTGACTCAACATAATTCTTATTGTACGCTTGAACTTTCTCTTGGACTATTGCTGCTTTGAATCTTGTATGGTCCAGATCCCTTTGATCGCTATTTTGGATTTCTTCGAGTATGTTTTCTTTTAAACTGTATATTTTGTTGCATTTTTGTAAAACACCAAAGAGCATTACGCTCGGGTACTCATCTAAACTTCCATTTTATGTACTATTCATTGCAAACTCTACTTTGTCCAATACTTTATCCCATTGTTAATTTTTTTCCATGTCTCGTATTTTGGCAATCATTGATCATAAATCTCTATTAATTCTTTCTACTTGTCCATTATCTTGTGGTGAGCCTGTTGCTATTTTTATGTGATTAATGTTTTGTGATTCTGTAAATAATTGGAACTCGTCGGATTTAAAAGAAGAGCCTCTATCAGATACTAGGTGCTTAGGTCGACTGTAAGCTTTTAAATAATCTTTTAACGCATCTATTGCTTCTTTGGAACTGGTTGTTTTGATGGGATAAAGCCTGATAAATTTTGTGCAGGCATCTATCACTCGAAGAGTATAGTGGTCTATTAGATTTGTGGTGATAACGGATGTGTGTAACGCCCAGAAAGAAGTGTTTCCGCCCCGAAAAGTATAAATATTCTTGATCAGCATCAATAATCGAGTCGATATAGCCACGGACGTCCGTCCGTCTTCATTAACGCCTAGATCTCAGAGACTATAAAAGCTAGAGGAACCACATTTTGTATTCAGTCTTCTGTGTTATCACACTACTCAAAGTGTAATTCAAATTTTCGCCCCGCCCCCTTCTGCCCCACAAAGAACGAAAATCTGTGGAATCCACAATTTTTAAGGTACAAGAAAACCAAAAACGCAGAGTCATGGAAAAAACCGTATCTACCAGACTGCCGAATCTGGATCAGGTCGAATTACCATTGTAGCCAGAAGGAACAAATTAAATTTCAGTCGCTACGCAACCCTTGCCAAGCGCTTACTCATTCGCTCTCTCTCTCGCACACGCTTCCACGTTTCATTTATTTCATTTCATTATTTATTTCATTTAGTTGTAAAAATCATATGTAAGCAGAATGGAAACAGATTTACAAATAAAAATTTCAAAACTGGTTCGACTTAATTATTTGAAATATTCTCACAACGTTCCCCCTCGTTTTTTCTTAGAATCATCGCTCTCAATGGGACCATAGTGGTCAATGTGGACGACTTTGAATGGGGTTGTGCCTTTGGGAATGGAATGTAAAAATCCTTCTTTCTTAACGGTTTTAGACGAGAAGGCTATGCATTTCACACAGTTTTTGATATGTGCATTAACCTTTTTTCTTATTTGTTGAAACCAATAGCTTTTGTTTATTAAATCTGTTACTTTACCTACTCCTACCTGGCCCATTTCGTCGTGATACTTGTATAAATTACTCTCAATCATTGCGTATGGTGCACAAAAATAATAGTCCTTCATTGTGTTTTTTATAAATTACACCATTGCGCATCTCATAGTATGTTGGGTTTCCCAGCCCGATATTTAGTCGACATAAATTAAGTCAAAGTCAGTGGTGAAGCAGTAAATTAAATGCCTATTATTGTTTGCTATTTTGTACTGCCCACTGCATCTTTGTACCATTGTACCTTGACTTAAGTTTCCGCACGGCAGCAGCCTATACATCGCTCTCTCGGATCATCGCCTTCATTATCGCTCTCTCGGATCATCGTTCGCTTGCTTACATTAGGGCATTTCGGCCCGCCTGCCCTTAATTAGTCTGAATCTATCACTCATATAGTCGGCATCTATCACTTACACAGTGTGCACCTAGCACTCATGCTGTCTTGAGCTGATCTTCGTGGCCATCAGACAGTCTTTCGTCGTTATTAAATCGCATCGATCGTTCAGTCAGTCTACATATAGTCTGGAGCTGATCGTATCGTATCATACCATATTCGCTGCATCGATCTTTAATCGGTCTCTCATACATAATTCGCCTAAATACACATCCATATGTACATACGCATTCGCCGGTCTACATACGTATATACCAATAAATCATAGCTACTATTAATTTAACCAATCGAACTTTCATTTAAATAACACATCGCAACAGCTAGTGAAAAAGCTCATTAGCTCAACATTTGGTGACTCCGACGTGATTTGTGCCGTAATTAATATCAGTGCAATCACAAACTACAATAAAACATTAAAAATTATAAACTAATAGCTAATTCCACCCGATTCATCGGCTACATAAGTGAATTCATACATGCATATAAGCACCGGCCGCCCTTGCATATAGCTGTTGGCGTACGGTTCTCATTTCTTATCGTCTATTACGCGCGGTACTCTTTGAGTTCATCTTCCCGCAAGAAACGGTTTCCATACCGGCTGCCATTGCATATTGTTATTGCACATAGCTTTGCTTGCGGTTCTTGGACGTTGCGTTCTATAGCGTTCGCCACTCCTTGCGTTCGTTTTTCCACTAGAGCCGTTTATTACGCTTTGACTTAACTTATGTTGACTAACTATCAGGCAGGGAAACCCAACATACTCCCCCCGTTGAAGGGCTGACTTTCAACAAACTCGAAAGAATTTAGCAGCAGCTTGCTAGAAGGCCAGGCATCGCCATGAATCCAGATGATCTAGATGATGATTGATGGTTAGCCTTTTTACCAGGGATTGAGCGGACGAAGGAGGCAGACAGCCATTCAAACAATTCGGTAGCGATATGTCATCTGATTCGAATTGACACTCTGAAATCGAAAATAAAAGATTTGCATTAGCAACGGCCACGATGTGGCCCAAACGCGCCCTCAGCTCGTTCATTCCAAATGTTCCTAAGTAGCTCCACTTGGATGTTGACTAGATAGCTTCTAGGAACGATGAGTGTAGGACTGCCATCAGCGAAGTCCAGCGAAGGTCCAGATGCAAGGTTACAGGCGAATATAGGGCACTCGTTCGGTCCACTCGGGAGAGCCCATCGCGTTGTTTGGTAGGCGGAACGCTGACCGTCTGACATAACTGAGTTATCAGCACAATAAGCCTCGATGCCTTCGCAACAAAATCCATGATCTTCCCAATCAGTTTCGGAAACGAGTACTAGTAAGGAATACACGAGCAACGAAGCGTAAACGAGATTCCGTGCAGAGTCCAGCGCCGAAATATTGTCTTCCTTCCATCGTGACCAGAAGATCTGCTGCAAGTAAGTAACGCATTGCCTGAGATCTGACCGATTGATACTCAGCTTGATAACGTTAGGCTCTGTACACTGCGAGAGGCGGTTGACATTCAATCGAGATCGAATGAGCACATCCAGATAGGCAGGGCTCTCTGTAATTGCAACTAAAAGTATATAATTAGTCAGGGCCAATATGTGGCCTAAACGTTTCCTCAGCTCATTCAATTGACAAACTGAGCGGTCAGTGGTACTGTAGAAGTTGTCCGTCTTGATTGCAGCTCCACTCCCCCCAATATACCAATATTGGGATGAACCTAGAGCAAGAAAAGCCTTATTTCCAGCGTGAAGATTCTGCTTATTAAGGTACCAAATTGACCAAAGTAGATTTAGCTAAGAGCTGAACTGGATGCTTCCTGGGTGGGATGATTTTATGACGGCCAGAAAAGTTTGACGAAGATTGAAGTCCATGAGCCAAGCGTATCGGTTTGTTCAGATCAGCCGGTAGAGTCCCATGCGAAGAACTATCAGCCGGATACAGAACGTTAACCTTAATGCAAGGCTGCTCTTTGGTTGACAAGTCAGAAACTGAGCTTCTGAAAAGACGTGACGATAATGGATGGCTCGAAAATACGAACATATATTGATCAGTAGACAGTTCTGGAGATGGTTCGAATGGTGAGGGGACATCAGTGCTAATGCCTAACTTCCATTGAGTATCAGTACCTGTTTCTAGAGCTTGTTTGAATGGTGTAGAGATAACACTGCTAAGGTCTACCATCCAATGAGATTCCTGGAAGTCTGGCGGAGCTCCATCAAGCACAGCAAGCACGTTTGAACACCATTTCCTCAATCTGAACTGACCCCTAGACAGGATTCCAGCAGTTTGCTCACGAATGCGGATGGCCTCTTCCTGAGATCTGGCGCCAGATATTAAATCATCCACGTAGAAGTCACGGCGAAGAACTCCAACAGGAAAATCTACCTGCTCGTCGGTTGCCAACTGGTGCATCGCTCGCACAGAAAAATAGGAGACAGGCTTCGTCCCATAAGTAACGGTGTCCAGTGGAAACACGCGCAAGTCATCTTGCGTGGAGTTTCTCCACAGAATACACTGCAAGTTGCTGTCCTCGGGTGAGACTCGTACACACCGATACATCTTACATATATCTCCGGTAATCGCAACTGCGTATGAACGAAATCGGGCCATAATATGAAAAAGTTTAAGTTGTATTACGGGGCCAGCCATTAAATTATCATTCAAGGAATAGCCAGATGAAGTAGAAGCGGATTCATCAAAAACGCCCCGAAGCTTGGTCGTAGAAATATCTTCTTTCATGACGCAATGGTGACGTAGAAAATATCGGCAGTTGCTGATTGACTGGGCAGGAACAGCAGACATATGACCTAAGTCAAGATACTCATTTATGAAGGCAGCATACTGACGCTTCACCTCAGGGCGACGATTTAACTTCCGCTCAAGGTACAGGAATCTGCGACGCGCTTGAGTGTACGATTCTCCCAGGAGATCCAAACTATATTTAGCTGGCAGCCGAACACAATAATCGCCATTTTCTAATCGACGGACATGCCGAACAAAATGCGCTTCACAATCCAGCTCTTCCTTGGTAGATTTTACTATTGGTTCAATGCAATTCTCAACCTCGCAAAACCTCCGCACTTCAAGATGCTCATCTAGATTGCTATCCTCGGCAACAACGGCCGGAGCCACCATTAAAGACGACCCATTTAAACGAGAACAACATCCAGACACGATCCATCCAAGCCGGGTCTTCTGCAGAAGAGGCAGATCATCGGTGAGTTTCATTTGTCCTACGCAGAGAAGATCATAGAGCATGCTATCACCTATGAGGAGATCCACTCGCTGAGGATTGAAAAATGCAGGATCAGCAAGCTGAATATTTGATGGAATATTCCAATCGGCTACATTGACTGCCTGACTTGGTTGACAATCGGTGATCGTAGGAGCTATAAGAGCAGTAAGCGTAGTTGTATAGTCAGCTGTGCGAGAATGCATACAAATGTTCACAGTGAATCTCTCCGTAGCCACGCTGGTATCGCCGAGCCCAGAGACAAGTGCAGACGATTGAGTTCTCCTAAGCTAAAGCTGATGGGCGAACCTGGATGTGATGAGATAAAGCTGAGATTTTGAATCTAGTATGGCACGACAAGGAACTAAAACGCCAGACCGATTCCAGACCGATTCTTAACGAGAACCACAGCGGTAGCCAGAAGCACAACATCGGAGTGAAGACCTTGGGCAGCAAGACAGGTAGAAGCAGGGGAAAACGAACTGCTAACAGAATCCTGAGTGGCAGAAATAGCTTCTTGTTGAAGCGTTAGATCTGCAGGAGAAATATCTGGGGAGCCTTGAGTTGTGGATTGCAGAATCTCAAAATGAAACAAACTATGATGCCACCGCATACTCGACATTTTCCACTTTTGAATGCCCAAGTCCGACGCCCCGCTTTCAGGCAATTGAAACAAATGGAAAGCTTCTTCACTTCATTTTGGCACAGCAACGGTGACAAATTCCCGAATATCTTGCAGGAATATATAACATGTCCCGCTAAATGGTAAAAACTGCATCCAGACGAGTCGGTGGAAGAATTGGAGGCAACAAAAGTTTTCTTAAAATGAGAATTATGGATTTTTCCCACCTGAGCGCTACTAGCGGGTGCCGCTGTAGCGTATTCCAAATTCTCCATTTTCTGGCACCGCTTCTCCAAGTATTCGTAGAACTCCTTTGCTGTAGGTATAGCATACGACGACAGATGCTCTTCCCATTTCATTTGCGTCTTAGCGTCCAACTTCTGCAGCAGCAGGTTAATTAGCATGCAGTGGGATATTTCCAAATCCGTTCCTAATATTTGCAAAGCACGCATATGCAAATTGACTGCATCCGAAAACTCCCGAAACCTTTTAGGAGATGGCGAATCCACTCTCTTGAGCCCAAGAATCTTCTTGATGTGTACCCCAAAAACAAGTCGATTGTTACTAAAACGTTTATTGAGCATATCCAGCGCCAAACGATAATTGGCAATGGAAAATTCCAAAGATCGAACCGAATCCAAAGCCACATCAGCGAGGCTAGAGCGAAGGTGTTGGAATTTCTCGATGTCGCTGAGATCCGTATCCGCGTCAATGATCGAATTGAACATGGCTATAAAATCAGAAAATTCGACGTATCCACTGGAAAACTTGGGTATCTTGAGCTCAGGAAGTCGCTCCTTGTCAGCCATGATCATGGTACTATGTGTAGAATGGTTTGGTAGGTAGTCATCTTGATTGAGCGCTTCCAGTTCATTATGGGCCTTATTAAATTCCTCTCGAATTTCTGTCAGCATGTCGATGCCAACGTTGATTTCCGTGGTGGTCAAATTATCGATCCTATTGTGCGCCAATGAGTCGCCAAGCCCTCTTATTCGATTATATAAGACTGAACTTTACATTTATAAAGACCCAGCCTGTTGATAGCCGTCACAATTATGATGTGAAATGCAACGAAACAGCGGAGAATAGATAACTGTTTAAGCGAACGCGTATAGAAGCGAGAAAGAGAACGAAGACACGAAAAGTCAAGAACCGTGTCTGCGGCTGATCATAGAATGAGAGATTCGACGGTTAAACTAATCTCGACCGAACTGTTTTTTATTCTGCACAAATGTATTTGTTTGTGGTTAAACTGCGCAGAAACAAATATATTGTTTAAATTATATTATTTTTTACACGAAACACGATTAGCCAATGTCTTTAGTCACATCGGGGTCACCAATGTTTGAGATGTCAAGCTTTTATGGCATCTATTTTTTCTCCAAAATAATAACACAATTGTTTCAAATTAAACAGCGTTTATTTATACTGGCGGCTAGCGGAAGCCGACTTCTTGCTCTGTTCCTGGATAGGTAAATGTACAAGAACGAGATCAAAATGCAACCTATGCGAAGAGAGATTAACAGATTATTCAATTGGGCACCATCGGCAAAGCAAGTTAGATCCGCAGCAGCGGCTGCAGAGCGCTCTTTTACAGAGAGAGAGAGAGAGAGAGAGAGAAAGAGGGAGAGAGAGAGAGAGAGAGAGAGCGCAGTGCTGCCGAACGTTAGCGTTTGCAGGGCATTGATTAACATTTGCGAATCTATAAACTAGTTACATAGGGTTTTAAGTTAGGCCTATTATTTAGCGGCTGGCCCGAATAATGTTCTAAAATTATTTATTTTATCTGTACATAGGACTATGGTTTTAATCTAGTTATGTTATTACTAACATAGACATTCTGTGTAAAATCAATCATTGAAATGGTTACTATTAATTCGATTAATTTATTTGTAATTGTAAACTTTGATAATTCTTTTTCCTTCTATAATGATCTCCTTATTTAAACAGTTTTGGTTTAATGTGGTACTGGGAAGGTTTCATGTTAATAAAATATTCGTTTGTATATAGTTTACTTGAACGTTCTTATATGTTTTCGGATAAGGGCATTTTGCAGGGTTTTGTTGTATAATGCCATTTATGCATTCGTCTTTTATAGCTTGTCTAGTTTCCTTATTGTTAACATTACTTTCATGAACATAGCATGTTTCGGATGGTATTTCTGTTAAGTACTTATTTTGCTCGTCAGGATAGGGAACTATTCTGTATAGAGGCGTGTCATGACACCAAAAGAAGTCTCCTAGAGCCCACGGGTATTATAACACTTTTGAAACCGACATAGCGCCCGCTCTCAAAGTGTTATAATGTAAATGTTCGTTATGACACTTCTAAAAGTGACATAGGACCCTAAACTTCTAAAAACTTTTAAAGTGCATCTAGAGTCAATCGATAAGAAGGCAGGGGTCGGCACGCAGACCCTCACATGTTCCTAATGCGGTTGTGTGCGGAGACAACGGACACGAAACAACGCGATTCATTTTCTCTGCCGCTGCATAATGATATCTTATGTTAGTTCATCAAAAATCTTTAAATAAAGTGCACGCGAAATGCATCCGAATATAAAATGGTTGCTGGCTTTCGGAAAAATTCGAAGCTGTTGCTTCTAACAACCCAGCAACCATTATTTAAAATGAAGAATTCGTTAAAAACTTCCTCGCTTTATGTTTGCTATATAGAAGACAGTAATGTCTCTGTGGCTTTATCGAATACTGGCGTGTGCACTCAATTGAGTCTTGAGTACAATCACATCCACGCTGCTCCAGAAGCATTAAAAGAGCTGGAATTAAAAAATAATATTAAAGGGCAATGTAGACAAAAAAAACTTGAAAAGAAAAGGTGTAAGAGATAGATATCGAATATATCACCTGTATTCCAATATTGAAATTAATAAGGCACTAATTTGGTTTCACTAAATTCATCAAGTAATGCTGTATTGTTTGGTGGTGATCGGAGCTGAACTGACTGTCTTCATCATAGCGACCCCACTGCAGCGGCCGAAAGCTCTGACCTCAAGAAAGAGTGCAAGTAGATCAAATCAGAGCGCGAGCTTTACCGGGGAGAGAGCTTATGGAGGCAGATAACATACAAGACAAAAAAGCAAACAATTGTGCTGGATGGCATTTACTATTATTTAATTTACGTCGTTCTGCTCCGAACACCCTCCCCCCGTTGAAAGAACATGGCTTTCAATTGATTCAATATCGACGGCTAGCTTCGACGGCTTTCTTCATTAGCTGTTCGAACAATTGCGACTCTGATGATTCCTTCCTTGCCTGGTTTGGCCTCCTCGACACGGCCAAGATGCCATTTGAGGGGTGGCAAGCTTTCATCCCTTAATCCTTATGTTTGACTTAGAGTCTCTCCACTTGCTCCTCTCTTGCAACAAAGACAGATACTCCATGCTCTATCTTCGCTAAAATTTCTGTTGCATTTGAGACACCCGCTGCCAACGATTTAGACGGCTGGCGTTGAGATGTGTGATGTCCGGTTCTGGAAACGTTGTGAAGCTCGAGCCTTTAAGAAAAAGAGCTGGAGTAAGCATATCTAAACTGTCAGGGTCTTCTGAAATTGGATAAAGTGGTCTAGAGTTTAGAATGGCAGAAATCTCATATACGAGAGTGCGAAGCTCTTCAAGAACATGGCTTTCAACTGATCCAATATCGACGGGCAGGACGGCTAGCCTCGCAACGGCTCTCTTCATTAGACCCGTCGCTGTTCGAACCATTGCGACTCTGATGATTCCATCCTTGCCTGGTATGGCCTCCTCGACACGGCCAAGAAGCCATTTGAGAGGTGTCAAGTTTTCATCCTTTAAGAGGACAACGTTTCAAATCCTTATGTTTGACGTAGAGTCTCTCAACTTGCTCCTCTCTTGCAATAAAGACAGATACTCCATGCTCCACTCTCGCCAGAAGTTCTATTGCATTTGAGAGACCCGCTGCCAACGATTTCGACGGCTGGCATTGAGAAGTGTGATGTCCGGTTCTGGAAACGTTGTGAAGCTTGAGCCTTTAAGAAAGTGAGCTGGAGTTAGCACATCTAGACTGTCAGGGTCTTCTGAAATTGAATAAAGTGGTCGAGAGTAAAGAATGGCAGAAATCTCATATACGAGAGTGCGAAGCTCTTCAAGAACATGGCTTTCAATTGATCCAATATCGACGGGCAGGACGGCTAGCCTCGCAACGGCTCTCTTCATTAGACCCGTCGCTGTTCGAGCCATTGCGACTCTGATGATTCCATCCTTGCCTGGTATGGCCTCCTCGACACGGCCAAGAAGCCATTTGAGGGGTGGCAAGTTTTCATCCTTTAAGAGGACAACGTTTCAAATCCTTATGTTTGACGTAGAGTCTCTCCACTTGCTCCTCTCTTGGAATAAAGACAGATACTCCATGCTCCACTTTCGCGAGAAGTTCTGTTGCATTTGAGACACCCGCTGCCAACGATTTAGACGGCTGGCGTTGAGATGTGTTATGTCCGGTTCTGGAAACGTTGTGAAGCTCGAGCCTTTAAGAAAGTGAGCTGGAGTAAGCATATCTAAACTGTCAGGGTCTTCTGAAATTGGATAAAGTGGTCGAGAGTAAAGAATGGCAGAAATCTCATATACGAGAGTGCGAAGCTCTTCAAGAACATGGCTTTCAATTGATCCAATATCGACGGGCAGGACGGCTAGCCTCGCAACGGCTCTCTTCATTAGACCCGTCGCTGTTCGAACCATTGCGACTATGATGATTCTATCATTGCCTGGTATGGCCTCCTCGACACGGTCAAGAAGCCATTTGTGGGGTGTCAAGTTTTCATCCTTTAAGAGGACAACGCTTCCAATCCTTATGTTTGACGTAGAGTCTCTCCACTTGCTCCTCTCTTGCAATAAAGACAGATACTCCATGCTCCACTTTTGCGAGAAGTTCTGTTGCATTTGAGACACCTAATGCCAACGATTTAGACGGCTAGCGTTGAGATGAGTGATGTCCGGTTCTGGAAACGTTGTAAAGGGTTCCCGCCCAATCTACTGAGATGGATCTCTAGCTACCTTTGTTCTAGGTCTCAAAGAGTCCTTTTCAAAAACTCCCTGTCCTCTCCAGTTATGGTGACTTCGGGTGCACCTCAGGGCAGAAATATAGGCCCCTTACTCTTTACACTCTTTATAAATGGCCTGCCATCTTAATTATCATACTCTCGAGGACTTATTTATGCGGATGATGTTAAGCTCTGTATCCAATATAAGGACATCGCTTTTCAATCCAGGTTGCAATCCGATCTCGATAGATTTCAGTCTTGGTGCTGTGCAAATTTATTAAATCTTAATGCTTCAAAATGTAAAGTAATGACTTTTCATCGCTCCAGCGCCTTTCTGGTTCCTTACACCCTTTGTGGTTATTGTCTTGCGAGAATTACACGGGTTGATGATCTTGGTGTTCTATTAGATCCCAAGTTAAAGTTTTCAGAACACATTTCTACACATGGTAAAAAAGGCCATGGGCGTGCTTCGCTCTGTAAAGAGATGGTCAAAGGAATTTGACGACCCCTATATAACAAAGAATCTCTTCACGATTCCTTTTAGAAGCTCTAGACATTATACACCGTTGTTTCTTCCGCTTTGTAGATCGAATTATTCCTTGCATGAACCATTTAAGGTCCTATGCCCGGATTATAATTCCCTCTACCATATTATATCTACTACTGACTCCCTTCCTAATCTTAAATTACTGATACTCTTATGTCTTACCCGTAATTAGAAATTGCTTAGTTTTTTTAGTTAGATTAGTTCTACTTTTCTTTGAACACTAGTCTAACAGCTAGCTTCTTGATGAAGCGTTAGATCTGCAGAACAAAAAATATCTGGGGAGCCTTGAGTTGTGGACTGCAGAGTCTCAAAATGAAATAAACTATGATGCTTTCAGGCAATTGAAACAGATGGAAAGCTTCTTCACTTCATTTTGGCACAGCAACGGTGACAAATTCCCGAATATCTTGCAAGAATATATAACATGTCCCGCTAAAGTGCAAAAACTGCATCCTGACGAGTCGGTGGAAGAATTGGAGGCAACAAAAGTTTTCTTAAAATGAGAATTATGGATTTTTCCCACCTGAGCGCTACTAGCGGGTGCCGCTGTAGCGTATTCCAAATTCTCCATTTTCTGGCACCGCTTCTCCAAGTATTCGTAGAACTCCTTTGCTGTAGGTATAGCATACGACGACAGATGCTCTTCCCATTTCATTTGCGTCTTAGCGTCCAACTTCTGCAGCAGCAGGTTAATTAGCATGCAGTGGGATATTTCCAAATCCGTTCCTAATATTTGCAAAGCACGCATATGCAAATTGACTGCATCCGAAAACTCCCGAAACCTTTTAGGAGATGGCGAATCCACTCTCTTGAGCCCAAGAATCTTCTTGATGTGTACCCCAAAAACAAGTCGATTGTTACTAAAACGTTTATTGAGCATATCCAGCGCCAAACGATAATTGGCAATGGAAAATTCCAAAGATCGAACCGAATCCAAAGCCACATCAGCGAGGCTAGAGCGAAGGTGTTGGAATTTCTCGATGTCGCTGAGATCCGTATCCGCGTCAATGATCGAATTGAACATGGCTATAAAATCAGAAAATTCGACGAATCCACTGGAAAACTTGGGTATCTTGAGCTCAGGAAGTCGCTGCTTGTCAGCCATGATCATGGTACTATGTCTACAATGGTTTGGTAGGGTAGTCGAATTGGTAGCAGCGCGCGAGTGGCCTAGTTCGAGAGCAGCCAGTAGCTCAGCCTTCAACGATATGAAGGGCGTATCAAAGTTTTTGCGCATCTCACTTCCAATCTCGTTTTGACTGAGCGCTTCCAGTTCATTATGGGCCTTATTAAACGCCTCTCGAATCTCTGCCAGCATGTCGATGCCAACGTCGATTTCCGTGGCGTTCAAATTATCAATCTTATTGCGAGCGAATGATTGGCCGAGCCCGCTCATTCGATCATATAAAGACTGAACTTTTCGCTTATAAAGACTCAGCCTGTTATTAGCTGTCACAATATTTTCGCCCGCGCCTGTTTTTGGATCGCTTTCCATGTTTAACGGTGTGAAATGTAACGAACAAACGGAGAATAGATAACCGTTTAAGCGACGGCGTACACAATCGAGAAAGAGAGAGTGAAGACACGCAAAGTCGAAGCCGTGGCTGCAGTTGTGCAGAGAATGAGAGACTTGCTAAATATGCGACGGTGCACAGAAGCTGGAGCGAGAATGAGAGACACGAAAAGTCAAGAACCGGGCCTGTGGCTGAGCATAGAATGAGAGATTCGACGATTAAAATAGCGAAATCTCGGACGACCGCATTCTCACTCAATTTGCACATAAGCCGTTTTTATCCTGCACCAATGTATTGGCTTGTGGTTTAACTGCACAGAATATATTGCTCAATGTAAATGTTTTTTATGATTTAAATGTTTTTATGATTTAAATGTTTATGTTAAATCACGTCGGGGTCACCAATGTTAAGCTAGTGAGCTTTTTCACTAGCTATTGCGATGTATTGTTTAAATAAAGTTCGATTGGTTAAAGTAATAGAAGCTGTAGTTTATTCTTATTTAAGTATGTAGACCGGCGGATGCGAGTTGCATAAAACCCGATTAAAGACCGATGCAATTTAATAATGACTAAAAAGCCTGTCTGATGGCCACGAAGATCAGCTCAAGACAATATGAGTGCTAGGTGCAGACAATATGAGTTATAAATTCAGACTGTATTAAGGGCAGGCGGGAACGTAACGTAACGGGAAAGAGTGCCGCGGTGTCTGGGTGGAGGGTCCTCAAAAGACCATACTTCTCAAATCACAGGTATATCCAGTTTAAATACGAATTTAAACACACCCCGAAGGTAGTCGTCTATAGGAACCCCCGGAACACAAACTGGGAAAAGTTCAGAAAGACGGTTAGCTGAAAACTCGCGAATCCGGGGTCGGTAAAATCGGCTGATGATATAGAGAGATCTTGAGACTCTATTCAAGGAGCTACTAGATGGCTACCGCGCATGCGGTAGTACGAAAAAGAGGAACAAGCCACTCTGGTGGAACAACTAAGAAGAAGTCATAATCGAGGAATACAGGAACCTACTCAGAAATTACAAGACAGAGATACGCAAGGCACAACGCAGCTCGTGAAGGAACTTCTGCTCCAACATCGAGAAGGTGCCCGAAACGGCAAGACTCAGGAAGCTGCTTTCCAAGCAGCTTACCCTACAGAGTCAGCTCAAGCTCAACAATGGACCATGGTCATAGAGCAGCGAAGAAGCCCTGACAGCACTAATGGAGGCGCACTTCCCAGGATGCACCGAGGTCACTGATACCACAACGCAACATGAACTAATAACCCACAAGAAAATCCAATTGGCCATAGACTCCTTTACAGGCATTAAAGCACCTGGACTGGATGGGATATTTCCAGCCATGTTGCAGGTGACCAAAGAGGTGATCACCCCATGGCTTTTTGCTATATATACGGCATGCGTTTTCTGCGTTGTCCAGAGTTGTCCAGAGTTGTCTTCCTCTCGAAGGCAGGGACGTGCAGCCATGTTAGTGTCAAGGATTATAGACCGATAAGCCTCATCTTCTTTTTACTAAAAACGCTGGAAAAGCTGCTGGAGCTACACATCAGGAAGAAATTAGGGGGACTGATGTCAAGCAATCAGCATGCCTACACGAAAGGAAAATCGGTGGAAACAGCACTACACTCGCTCGTAGCAACCGTCGAGAAAGCCCTCAATACAATACAATACAGCCCTCAATAGCCCTTCATCCGGAGCATTCAACAACGTGTCCACAAGCGCAATAATGGGTCGCTTAAAAGCAACCAACACACCCAGCAATCAACCACTGGATAAAGAATCTCCTCAGCTGTAGACGAGTTCAATCGGAATGGGGTACCGACTCCATAGCCAAGGGGGCACACAGAGGCACACCGAAAGGTGGAGTACTGTCGCCCCTCCTGTGGAATCTGATGGTCGATGACCTAATCAAGAGATTCGAAAGGAAAGCCCCAAAAATAACAGCCTATGCAGATGACATAAGCATACTTATTTTGGGTGTATGTCCATCGACACTCAGCTCCATAATAGAAAGCACACTCAGGGAGATATGTGAGTGGGCGGACGAAGAAGGACTCAGTATCAACGCGGACAGGACGGACCTCATCCTCGGTACAAGGTACCGTCATGGATCCCCCCGAAAATCAATCAAACAAGGCTTACCCCAATAGCAAGCTGGCATGGAGACCCAATGTAGTGAAAAGGGTGAAGAAGGCCACCATTGCGCTATACGCATCAAAGAAGATGGTCAGCAGCACATGGGGCCTGTCACCTGCTCTAATGCATTGGATCTAAATCTCGGTGGTGCGACCAACTCTGCTGTATGGAGTCTTAGTGTGGTGGCAATCTACCAGGAAGAAGACATACCACAAGCTTATGGAAAAGATTCAGCGACAGGTTCTGCTCTGTATCACGGGGGCACTGAGATCAACCCCAACAAGAGCACTCGAGACCATACTTGGAATTGATCCCCTGGACATCGACGCTCGTCTGATGGCAGGAAAAGCCGCACAAAAAGATGCCTGATTGCGTCGGGAAACCTGTGGCCACAAGGATACGGGCACAGTTCAATTGGCAGGGACATGATCAGTTATACTGACTACATGACCCTCCGAACTTGCCTCGATATCAAAACAACCGCATTTCTGGGACCTTAAGAATGGAAAAAAGGCCAGATCCAACATCTCAACATATTCACAGACGGCTCCAAAATGGAAAGAGGAGTAGGAGCTGTTATATACTGCACAGACCCCGAAATAGACTGTCATACAAGCTTTCAGACCAGAGAACGGCAAGTGTGTCACTTTTTGACACTCTACTCACACCCATTGAACTTTGTGTGCCGGTGCCACTCATTACCCTCAAGAAAAGTAAAACACTCGCACCCACCCTAAACCATGCCGGTGTTTGAGAGTGTATACTTCGGGCACACGCATTGTGCATTGCTTTTATTTCACCAGACACGAAGATATTTTTCTTAGAAGCGTGCCGATCGCTTTTACACTCATAACGAATGTAGGAGAAGCAAGGATTGAGCACAAAAAGGAATACGCAAAAATGCGTTGTAGGCAAAATACACATTTTTTACCCGGGTGCCTTTAAGACACTCGGGTGTCACGAAGATACCCGAGTGCTGTTGCACTGATCTACTGTTTTTTTCCACTGATTTACACATATTAGCGGTCAAGCTCAGTCGTTAAAGGAAGTGGGCGGCACGAAAATGTCTGAAACGTCGGCTTGCATAAAAAGTAAAATTGATTGTGGAACATACACAGTCACCCAAACACATAAGGGGAAAAGTGTAATTTGGAACATTTTACGGGAAATTCTAAGAGAAGATGAAAGTGTGCTGGAAGGATTTTTATTCTGCAGCACATGCCGAAAGGTGCTGAAATTTGTTGCAAACCAAACATCTAATTTGTCTCGACATAAATGTTGCATTGCATTAAGGCAACCAAAAGATGCTATAAAAGTGTCGGAACAAGACAAAAAAGAAGTGTTGGAAAAATGCAGTCAATGGATTGTGCAAGATTGTCAGCCATTTTCTTCAGTGACTGGGTCGGATTTAAAAACATGGTGCAATTTTTGATTAAAATTGGTGCCACTTATGGGAATAGCGTAGATGTGGATGACTTGCTACCTAGTCCATCAACATTAAGTCGGAAAGCCCAGAAAGATGCTGAAGAAAAAAGATCGCTGATATCATCAGAAATAAAAGAAGCAGTGGATACTGGAAGACTAGCTGCCACCGTCGACATGTGGACTGACCAATATGTGCAACGAAATTTTTTGGGTGTCACCGTTCACTATGAAAAAAAATATGTCCTTTGCGATTTCATTTTAGGACTTAAATCGATGGATTTCGAAAAATCCACCGGAGAAAACATTTTAAGAAAAATTAAAAGTGTTTTTTCTCAATTCAATATAGAAAACCTTGACGAAGTCAAATTTGTAATTGATAGGGGCGCAAACATAAAGAAAGCATTAGAAAATAACATCAGGCTAAATTGCAGCAGTCATCTATTTGCAAATGTTTTACAAAAATCATTTGAAGAAGCAACGGAGCTAAATGAAACAGTGAGGACATGCAAGAAAATTGTGAAATACTTTGAAAAGGCAAATTTACAACACAGATTAAACACTACCTTAAAAAGTTCATGCCCCACGAGATGGAATTCTAACTACTCAATGATAAAGTCTATCGTTGATAATTGGGTGGCTATTGACACAGTATTAAGCGAGCAAGGTGCCGAAAGTTTAATGAATTTAAATAAATCTACATTAAAACTGCTAGTAGGGTTATTAGAAGATTTTGAACGAATTTTTAAAGAACTGCAAGCTTGCAGCTCGCCTTCAATTTGTTTTGTATTGCCTTCAATTACAAAAATTGTTGAGCTTTGTGAACCAAGTGCCTTGGACATCTCATCAATTGCTTTATTAAAAGAAAAAATCAACATAAATATTGTTAATATATGGCAAAAAAATTTGAGCATGTGCAATTTGAGCAAATGATTAAGTTTGAAAATTGTTCAACAGGAAGCAAAAGTACAGAATATGTTTCAAGTCCATATACATACATCTAATCCAGAAAGCCCTATCTCATTAGCCGCATCAACAAGTCAAACTTCTGTGCCAAAAACGGCATTTTTCTTCTCAAAATTAGTTGCAACACCTAATTATAGCTCTGAAGAATCTCCAATGGAAGAAATTGACAGATATTATAGAGAAAGGGTAGCTTTAAGTGAAGATTACGATGTAATTGAGTGGTGGAAAATAAATGAAAATCGTTACCCTCTTCTGTCAAAGTTAGCATTTCAGCTTCTTTCAATACCTGCAAGTAGCGCAAAAGCTGAAAGAGTATTTTCGCTAGCAGGCAATGTTATAACAGAAAAGCGGAATAGATTGGGACCAAAATCTGTTGACAGTTTAATTTTCTTACACTCGTATTACAAACATTTAACAAAAATAGAATACGTTTTTATACCCGGTACTCGAAGAGTATAGGGGTATATTAGATTTGTGGGGATAACGGTTGTGTGTAACGCACAGAAGGAAGCGTTTCCGACCCCATAAAGTATATATATTCTTGATCAGCATCAATAGCCGAGTCGATATAGCCATGTCTGTCTGTCCGTCCGTCCGTCCGTCTGTCCGTCTGGCTTCATTTGCGCCTATATCTCAGAGACTATTAAAGCTAGAGCAACCAAGTTTTGTATCCAGTCTCCTGTGTGATCACACTACTACAAATGTAATTCAAAATTTCGCCCCGCCCCTTTCCGCCCACACAAAGGACGAAAGTCTGTGGCGTACACAATGTTGAAAACTAAAAACGCAGAGTCATAGAGAATGCCCATTTCTATCAGAGTGTTGAATCTGGATTAGATCGGATTATTATTATAGCTACAATGAAGAAAACCATTTCGAAATTCATCATTCCCTCTCGCTCTCTCTCACACGCGACCCCATCTGCTTTGCTTATTCGTATAAATGAGCGCCTAGTTCTTAGAGACTATAAGAGCTAGAGCAACCAAACTTTCTATCCAAGCTCCTGTGATACCGAACCAGTGCAAGTTTGTTTTAAAATTTTGCCACGCCTCTTTCCGCCCCCACAAAAGACGAAAATATGTGGAATCCACAATTTTTAAGATAAATGAAAACCAAAAACGCAGAATCATGAAAAATTACCATATCTACCAGATTACCGAATATGGATCAGATCGGATCAATATTATGGCCAGAAGAAACAAATTAAATTTCAGTGGCTACGCAACGCCTGCCAAGCGCTGACTCATTCCCTCTCTCTCTGTCGCAAACACTTGTACGTCTCAAATATGTAGTTATACATGTCATGTAGAAATTTAGGCGCAGATATGCAAAGCACATGTAAACAAAAATGGAAACATGTATAAAATTTCCAAAAAATTCATTTTTTTAATTTAAATATTATTTTCGTCCCTTTTGAGAACATATAGTAAATTTCATAAATCGTAGGCTCATAAATGTATGTATGTATATACTGACTGAGTACCGGGTAAAAGGTAGAGCCGCGGCCTTTGCCGCGGCTCACAACGTTCCCTCTCGTTTTTCTTTTTAGTTTACTAGTTTTATTTCGTTAATTAATTTTTTTATGTTTCATTTCTTTTTAAACTTAGTTTATCTATTACATATATTTTGATTAATTATGAGCATTTGTTATTATTTTTAATATTTACCTAGTCATTGATGGCGCAAATATGCTAGTCTGAGATTAAAATCAAACGAAAGTAAAAAAATACTTAATGAACTGTTTCTCTAAATATAATATTATCATGTTTTTTATATTTCTAAGTTTCTTATTAAAGTTTGTTAACACGCAATGAACTTGAAAAAGAAAAGTTTTTTATTTTCAATATACATATGAATATATGTACATGTGTGTATACTAATGTACATATGCATATACAAGGCAAATTACACTACTCGACAAATTTCAACTTTTTTTTCCGCTGTCTCCGAAAATGACTTTTTCTAATAGATTGGGAGATTTAAAATTTTTTTAAGAATTATGGTTTTTTTTCATGGAGTAGTTTTTTTTTAAAGAATTTTTTTAAAATCAGGTATTTTTTGTCATAGGTAGTGCTTTTATTTTTCACAATTAAATACACAATATTCAATACAACTGGTTGTATTGAACTTTGCAGTTAAAAATGCTGATAAATGCAGCTATAAATCCGACTCAGACACTTTGTAGCAGAAACTTAACGTCTGGCAGATATTAAGCTTCCAAATTGAAATTGAAATTTCGTAATTTTTTTCGGTATTTTTTTACCCGAAATTTTGACTTTGAAACTTCAGGAAAAATCGAAAAAAAAATAAATGAATGCCTTGATTTTTGGTTTAAGATAGACACATTAATTATGCGTCGTTTAAGGTATCGCTTATAAAAATATAAAATCAAACGGCAAAGTTATAACCGTTTGACCAAAACGACCCAAAATGACTTTTACCTGAAAAAATACCGTCCGGTACGTTTTTGGTCCAACTTCCAAAATGGGATTGCAAAAAAACAAAAAGGACCTATAATTTTGGTTTTACCGAGTCTTAGGTATTGATATATATCGGATATATATCCTACCTGGTGGTCATATTTATTTGGGGTGTAAGTGTTGTGGACAGTTTTATTCCTTATTCCTTATACCTAAGCCTTGGTGAGGATAAATATACATAAGTACCTGTTAGGGTCAAATGTTGACCTTTTTCCTTCACAGGTGCTGGTCCCGCAGATATTTGACCTTTCTCCTTCAAGCTATTCATAAAAAAGGATATATAACTCTGTACCTATAGTATCCCTGCCTCAGTGTAGTTCTGACTTCCAGCAGAATACGATCGTGTGTTTTCGAAAAATACCAATTGTTTCTAATTGAAATGGACAACCCAAGTCGGTCAACTTAATGTGCTTACCGAGCAGACTCGTTTTGCTACATATGTGGAAAGTATATGACCAGCAAAGAAGAAAAAATCGTTTTTCCTTCACAGGTGCTGGTCCCGCAGATATTTGACCTTTCTCTTTCAAGCTATTCATAAAAAAGGATATATAACTCTGTACCTATAGTATCCCTGCCTCAGTGTAGTTCTGACTTCCAGCAGAATACGATCGTGTGTTTTCGAAAAATACCAATTGTTTCTAATTGAAATGGACAACCCAAGTCGGTCAACTTAATGTGCTTACCGAGCAGACTCGTTTTGCTACATATGTGAAAGTATATGATCAGCAAAGAAGAAAAAATCGTTTTTACCAAAAAGTTCCAAGAACAGTATAAGGAAAACTATAAGATGTGGCCCAAAAGTATTGCCGAAGAGTGGGCTCCAAGCTGTATATGCAAAACGTGCAAATTGAATTTAACAGCATTTAATAAAGAGGATAGCCTATGGGATAGCCGAGATAGAAAAGAGCATTACACAAGAAAGAACTGGGAAAAACGGAACGAAAATACTTTGGGACATCACAACGTACAAAATGCAGCTCTTGTGAAAGTCCAAGACATTATATTACCACCATTGCACATTAAGCTAGAACTGATAAAAAATTTTGTTAAAGCACTGGATTACGAAGGTGAATCGATGAATTACCTCAAAACTGTTTTTCCACGTCTGTCGCTGGCAAAAGTTAAAGAAGGCGTATTTGATGGCCCCCAAATTCGAAAACTACTAAAAGATGATGGATTTGAAAATATTTTATCTACGAATCAAAAAGCAGCCTGGAACTCATTCCGAATGGTTACAACAAATTTTCTTTGTAACAGAAAGAGTTATGATTACGTTAAAATCGTTCAAGACCTACTTAAGAATTATGAACAAATTGGAGCCAACATGTCACTCAAAATCCATTTCCTGCACTCCCACTTAGACTTTTTTCCGCCAAACCTTGGGGATGTTAGTGATGAACACGGAGAGAGATTTCACCAACAATTAAAAGCTATGGAACGACGGTATCAAGGTGTTTGGAATGAGAATATGTTGGGCGACTATGTGTGGACTCTCATAAAAGAATCTGACTTAAATGACAAAAGAAGACAGACAAACCATTTTAAAAATAGTAACAAGCAATAACAATAAAAATATTTAAGTATCATAACACTTAAATAAATTCAAGTATTTTTCGGTATTTTTTCAGATAAAATGAGATTTGGGTCGTTTTGGTCAAACGGTTATAACTTAGCCGTTTGATTTTATATTTTTATAAGCGATACCTTAAACGACGCGTAATTAATGTGTCTATCTAAAACCAAAAATTAAGGCATTTATTTATTTTTTTTTTCGATTTTTCCTGAAGTTTCAAAGTCAAAATTTCGGGTAAAAAATACCGAAAAAAATGATGAAATTTCAATTTGGAAGCTTAATATCTGCCAGACGTTAAGTTTCTGCTACAAAGTGTCTGAGTCGCTGCATTTATCAGCTTTTTTTTAACTGAAAAGTTCAGTACAACCAGTTGTATGAAATGTGAGTTATGTGAAAAATAGAACCACTACCTATGACAAAAAATACCAGATTTTTAAAAAATTCTTTAAAAAAAAACTACTCCATGAAAAAAAAAAAAAAAATTCTTCAAAATTTTTAAACATCCAAATCTATCAGAAAAAGTAATTTTTGAAGACAGCGGAAAAGTCGGGTCGACTAGTGTTATGGGTGCAGCAAAAAACAAGGGTGAAGAAAGAACGCACAAGAAATAACAAAAACACCCATGCCACGCAAAACGTTTCTTGTCTCGAGTTTTGTGTTTCCTTTTTCACCCATTCATTTTGCATCAGTACTTGAAATCGGCCTCAACGCATGTATACATACAAAAAATCACTCGGGCACGATCTACGCTTGTGCGTAAAAACACCCGACACAATACTCAGACTCAAACGCTTGCACCCTATTTGCAGTGCCTGAAGACACCCGGGTGTCAAAAATACTCACAGACACCGGGTGTACTTTTTGTTGCGGTGGCTCATTGCCGTTCTCTGTTTCAGATCAAGAAAGCAGCGGATGTTGTACAACACGCAGGGCGATCACATAGCGTGGTCAATCTGTTTGTAGACAGCCAAGCGGCGATAAAATCCATGCAGTCGTCCACGATCAGTTCCAGAAGTGTCCTGGCGAGCAGGGAAGCATTGGACTCACTATGCACGACCAAGTCAGTGCGGATCTATTGGGTTCCCAGCCTTCAGGGCATCAAAGGAAATGAAGCGGCGGACGATCTGGCAAAGAAAGGCGTGGGGTTGGCGACAAAAAGAGCAGAAAATGTGTCGTCCGGGTTAACTTAACCTAACGTAACCTGATTATAGTCTTTCATTAGCTTAACAGCACGTTCGGCTTTATCATAAACTACTTTTAAGAGCATTTTGAAAATAAGCATTACAATAAAATTCTGTAGGATAAACCAATAATTTACATAAAAAGCACTATAAAAATAGATAAAATTATTTTTCTTCTCGATTTGTCAATTTAAACTCCTCTAAGAAAAAATATATTTTTAAGCTATAAGTCGTCTTAGACATGCAGCGTGCATGGTGCATTGTTTCAGATCTTTCCAGATAACTTTCGAAACCGATCCTAAAAAAGTTAGAGTTAACCCTAACAATTGAAATCATCGCTGCATTCGCACTGACTTATATTATATGGAAGACGTCCTATACGTATTGATGTTTTAAATAAAATTCTATTGACTAAAACGATCTCAGTAGCGATTCACGCACTCTTTTCGCTTTCATTTATATTTTTTCATCGAGATTAAATATAGGCCAGCCAAATGCTCTGGTCTTTGGTTCTGGCGCTGCAGTTCAAGAAATTTCTTCTTCCATAATCGACATGGCATCTGCGTGTGCAATACCAAAAAAAGTATATATGTAGCTCAAGACAAAAGCAGCTTCCGTTGCTCTGTAAGTCTCCAGAGTTATGCTTGATTTTTCTAAGATTTGCTTTGCTTTGCACTTGCTTTATTTACGGAAACTTAGTTCCCAGAACTTAGTGAGTCATTACCAAAAAAAAACGAGAGGGAACGTTGTGAGCCGCGGCAAAGGCCGCGGCTCTACCTTTTACCCGGTACTCAGTCAGTATATACATACATACATTTATGAGCCTACGATTTATGAAATTTACTATATGTTCTAAAAAGGGACGAAAATAATATTTAAATTAAAAAAATGAATTTTTTGGAAATTTTATACATGTTTCCATTTTTGTTTACATGTGCTTTGCATATCTGCGCCTAAATTTCTACATGACATGTATAACTACATATTTGAGACGTACAAGTGTTTGCGACAGAGAGAGAGGGGGAATGAGTTGGCAGGCGTTGCGTAGCCACTGAAATTTAATTTGTTTCTTCTGGCCATAATATTGATCCGATCTGATCCATATTCGGTAATCTGGTAGATATGGTAATTTTTCATGATTCTGCGTTCTTGGTTTTCTCGTATCTTAAAAATTGTGGATTCCACAGATTTTCGTCTTTTGTGGGGGCGGAAGGGGGCGTGGCAAAATTTTAAAACAAACTCGTGCTGGCTCGGTATCACAGGAGCTTGGATAGAAAGTTTGGTTGCTCTAGCTCTTATAGTCTCTGAGAACTAGGCGCTCATTTAAACGAATAAGCAAAGCAGATGAGGTCGCGTGTGAGAGAGAGCGAGAGGGAATGATGACTTTCGAAATGGTTTTCTTCATTGTAGCTATAATAATGATCCGATCTGATCCAGATTCAACACTCTGATAGAAATGGTCATTACCTATGATTCTGCGTTTTTAGTATTCTTGTATCTTCAAAATTATGTACGCCGCAGACTTTCGCGCTTTGTGGGGGCGGAAGGGGGCGGAAGGGGCGGAAGGGGGCGGGGCGAAATTTTGAAATACATTCGGAGTAGTGTGATCACACAGGAGACTGAAAACAAAACTTGGTTACTCTAGCTTTAATAGTCTCTGAGATATAGGCGCAAATGAAGACGGACGGACGGACGGACAGACGGACGGACGGACGGACAGACGGATGGACGGACGGACGGACAGACGGACGGACGGACGGACAGACAGACATGGCTATATCGACTCGGCTATTGATGCTGATCAAGAATATATATACTTTATGGGGTCGGAAACGCTTCCTTTTGTGCGTTACACACAACCGTTATCCCCACAAATCTAATATACCCCTATACTCTTCGAGTACCGGGTATAACAAATTTCGTCACTAGAACTCAATTTTGCCATACTTAATAATTCTGTTTTGGGTTTCTCGCACATACTTTTTGGAGGAAATAAATACATTGAACTATTCTTTTATCGTTCAAATTAGTACCAAACGCTCTTTAGTAACAATAATAATAGGCTTTTTACACTGGGTGCGTTTCCTATTGATTTGTAATGCTCCTATTTCAGACTGAGGTAAGCTCAATCTTCTCCAGGATCCTACTACAAAAAATTTGTAGTTTGCAGGAACCTCTACGGGAAACGGGGTCGGCCCTAAGTAGGCTAGAAGCAAGAGTGGAGGAGAATGAGGCGTAACCGTGCCCGTATGAGTTGGATCGAGAAGATAGTGAAGGGCACGAGGCGTTGTCACACTCGTGGGGTCGAGAAGGATGAGGGATACGAGGCGTTGTCACACTCGTGGGGTCGAGAAGGATAAGGAATACGAGGCGTTGTCACACTCGTGGGACCTATCAGAGGATCAGGAGTAATTTGAGGATTGGATTGGCGCTTACCGCGATATTCTCGGTTGCGAATTGATGTCCCAGTTCAAACTCGATGGGTTTATTTTTATTAAAATCCTCATTTATTTGGACATTGGATATTTATTGTTTGTCTTAACGTACGGCGTATATTATTTTATTGTTAGTTGCTGCGCGGAGCAACGTCTATCTCGCGGCCGGGTTCCCGAGTAAGTGTCTTGCACTTCTTTCGCTAGAACGCTCGGAACCTAGCATCCGCGGATCGAACTAGTTAGCTTAATATTATGGGTGGGGGGATATATGCTGACGGTGCGCTGATGGGCAATTTCTTTTGTCGAAAAGAAAACCGTCGCATCGAACCTTAAAGGGGAAAGTTTTTGGGTCACAGTTGAGGTATTGGTAGGAGAGTTGTGGATGGGTGTAGGAGGGGTAGTCACGTGGCCGAGCGGCGCGCGCGTGATGGGAGAAAAGTGGGTGGTTCGGAGAGTTTTCGTGTATTGTAGAAGGTAGTTTATTTTTAGGCAAAGGTAACTCTTAAACTCAAACTTATTACTCCTCCATTGCCGGTGCGGCGTGGTGAAATGTAACGGCGCCTTGGGGTTCGTTACACCCCCCCCTTTCTTCCGGGAGGAGGCGGACGCAGACCGGTCCGGCGAGTGATCGCTTGTGGACCTGGTATTTCCGATCCCAGAACCAAACGCTGCAGCGGATCCTGTCCGCCCGTTTCATGCGGCACTGCACCTCCTCGACCAAGCCAGGAGGCACTACTCGGCCCGGGGTGTTGACCTGCCAATCGGGCGGAGCGACTATCCCGTCGGCGTCCCTTCCGACTTCTTCGATCAGGCTGTCATCTTCTGGTTCGAAGTCTTCCGGTAAGAAGCTTAGCAGCCCCTCGAGCTCTTCGTCGTCCATTTCGGGTTGGTCTCCGGTAGCTACCGTCAGTAGCTCCTCGATGGATATATCGTCGAACCCTCTGGTCGCTAGCGGGGGCGAGAGGCTTTCCGGTTTGTCTGGTATGGTTGGCAGCTCTAGCCCCAGTAGGGTTGGGGTAGCGTAGTCACTCTTCTGCCCCGTTTCCCACCTCTCCATATGTTCGGTCAGCTCCGCTTGTTGAACTGGAGGGACGTTTTCGGTTCCTGACGTGGAGTCGAGGGTACCGATGGGAGGGTCTTCTTTTACCGACCCCCGAGCCGGGCTCGGGTCAGTACGGAGTACTTTGGCGTGTTTTGCCGTAGTCACCGCCGGTTCGCGCTGGGTGTGCGCCGTTGCTGGGGGGTCAGGGTTTTTACGTCGTTCCGGTGCCCCTTCGCCCGTTTTCGGGGTCGTCGACGTCAGTGGCGATGTTGCTGACGTTGCTGATGTAATTGACGTTGGCATCGGCGTCTCTACCTACGCGGGGGGAGGTTCAACCGGGTCTGGGACGGAGAAGGCGGGCCGGTTGTCGAGGGCTTCCGCGGGCTCCCGGAACGTTCGAAAGAACGCATGTACGTTCCGGCCTGGCGGGACGAGCAGATCCATCGTCATGAGATGGACCCGTGTGACGCGCAGGCCATACGGTGTGACCGTATAGTGGAACGTCTCCTCATCGGCCACGAGCCGGCGGGCGTAGGGCTCCTCCGCCTCGTTCTCCTCGTCGTCAGAGTACGTGGGTGGGTACTCCAGGCAGTAGCGTTTCAGGGTATCGTGCTGCTGGTCCCAGCCTAGGGGGTCGTAATGACAATACGCGTGTTGTTCGAACATCGGTTCGAACGATGGAGGTTCGGGGCTCGGCGAGTAGTAGGTCCGGGGGTCTCGGCGGCGGAATAGTGGTGGCGACCACAGATTTTCGCGTCGAAATATGGATGGTCGTCGCGAAAACAGTGGAGGGCTATCACGCGGGCCTTCGGAGGTCTCTATACCCGAGAGTTCGTCGTCTGATTCGCCGCTTGACTCGGCCGCATCGTTGCAGTTTGGCCGCTCTGGGGGGGCGTCCCGCCTTATGTCGGCGTATGAGCCTCCGTTGGAGATTGGGACGTCGTCTTGCTCTTCGTCGCGGATAGGGGTGCTGGCGGTTGACCCCGACGGTTCACAGTTGGATTCTGGGATGTCGTGGGGCGGACGATGGTCTCCGTTCTTGGACTGCGGCGGGGCTTTGGTTCTCCCGAATGTGGGTGCCTCAGACTCTGAGCCTTCAGAGTCGGTAGAGTCATCGATATAGATGATCTCGGGTGCCTCTGCGGGAGTTGCGGCTTCTTGGTGATCCATAGTGGGTTGGCTTAATGAAGTTTTGGGTGTTGAGGGTAGCGGTGCTAGTTCTCGTTTGAGTTATAATACGGATATTACTTAGACTTTTAAAGGGTTCGATGCCTTAGGTCGGCAAAGTTACAGAAATATAGTGTCAGCAAGTGTAGATTACGTAAACTTAGGTATAAGTGTAAGCGGAAAAGAATTGAATAAGAAATATATGTTTTTTTTTTTGTTTTCTGAGCTTTAAAGGGTTCGATGCCTTAGGTCGGCACAGTTACAGAAATATAGTGTCAGCAAGTGGTGATTACGTGAACTTAGGTATAAGTGTAAGCGGAAAAGAATTGAATAAGAAATATATGTTTTTTTTTTGTTTTTTAAGCTTTTGCAATATATTTAAATTTTTTTTTTTTATATTTTTTTTTGCTGAGTCCAGTTTGCTTTCTTCACTCGTCACCCGATCCGTATTCCCGTGGACGAGGGGGTAGGGTAGGGGGTAGGTATACATGGGGGCCTCACCGCTGGTCGGTGTCGATACCTCGGCCGGGCGGGCGTCGGTAGGAAGGTGGGGCGACACGGCCTCTATGTCTTGGGACGCATTTTGTTTACCTTGGATTTTAAGGCCATCCATATAATGGAGCAGAGAGGAAATGCCACGGCGAGCGTGAGGAGGTAGGAAGCGGTACTTTTTACCGTCAGCCTTTCGTTTAGGCTGTCGATTTGATTGAGATTATTCATGCTTAGTTCCCGTAGAAACGGTAGACTAAGTTTTTCTTGGTGGGCCGTTATGTTGACTTGTGTCATTGCGGACACCACTGCTTTCCTCTTAGAATCGCCGAGGTGGTTAATGTACCAGGTCCCGTTAAGAGAGACCCGGTGGGAGTACGTCAGTAAGTACGAGCCTGAAATCTTTTGGCTTGTCCCGGCATCATCAACAACGATCATGTTCGCGTCGTTGATGACGAGAGTGCCGTGGTCGACGATAGTTACAGGGTCGAGGTGTCCCGGTAGGGTAGCACAATGTGCGATAGACCCGGCTACCATTTGTTGGGCGCAGGTACTTCCCCCTCGTTCCCTGCAGAATATAGCCCCGACGGTTGTTTCGCAGGCCCCGATGTTGAGGGTCTGTGTACCGCAGTTCGCTACTATGTCTCCCTGAGTGAAATCCAATATCCTGTGGTGGCGTTGAACCGGGAATATGAGCAACTTCCTACAATTTAATTTGGGTTGAGGGAACTTTATAAGAAAGTGGAGTAGGTCGGGAGTTTGAAAAACGCTGATGTTCGAGACCTCTAATAGCTCCACCAAGGTTATGTTGACTAACTGTTGCTCATTGAATTCGTTTATATCTGCGCCATCTAAGAGGGCCGGACTGATCATGTTTATTTTGGCTAAAGTTAGCCCTAGGATAAGACTTTCTAGGTCCGTTATGATTATTCTATTTTTGGCGAGGACTGTCTCTACTATCTGGGCCTTCTCAGCCTCGTCTGATGAAAAAGTGCGTCAGTTCGTTAAGTCGGTTTTGCATTTTGGAGTTAATCTCCCCCTGTCGGTGTTCGGATTCTATCAGCTGTGTTTTTTTGAACCTAATTTGCTCCCAGTCATTGAAGTCGGGCGTTACCGCTACTACTTTCAACGCTGTACCGAGCAGGTTTATGCTCCTGGCTTCCCTACGGTGGACTTTTAGCATGGCTATTAAATTGCGGATGTGGTCCAAGTCGGTTGCTAATACCTGGGCCAGGCGGGTGTCCGTGAACATCTCAGCAGCGCGCTCGGTCTGGGTGACGTAGACCTCATAAGAAGTGACGTTGGTGGTATGGTGGAGGTATCCTGGCTTCTCCCAGATTACTGCGTCTCCGTCCACGATCGGGATATAGTCGGCGTTGGTGTAGTCATTTACTTTTACGGCGGCCTGTGCAGAGGTGACTAGGGCAAGTAGGACCAGCAGGGGTGACATGGTGTAGGGGGGAATTATGGTTGGCGGCGGCAGGATTAAATGTGATTGTTTTCTTCTTAATTGTCTTGGTTATTGTTGTCCTTTAACTCCGATTGTTGAGTTTGATTCGTAGTCCTTGATGCACTTTGGGGTGGGTTTATCCTTGATAGGAGTCGGAATTTAATTTTGGGTTTTGATTGTTTTATTTTTATTTAATTCAGTTCTTTTTGAGTTGGTTGATTTGGTCTGGTCCGTTCCGTGGGTAGTGGCGTACTGATCGACGAAGGCCAGGGCATCGATTAATATAGGTGTCGATCCCCGGTCAAACTCGGTATTATGCCGCCGTGGCATCCATGTCGGCGGCTGGATTATCGAGTTCGGGGTCGTTGAACTCTTTCAGATCGTTGACATTGGCGACCTTGTGCTTCCGGCTGCTTGTGTGTTGTAATTTCACCATGTTTGGCGATGGGAAACCTTTTACCCGGTATGGTCCGTCAAACTTTGGGGCCAATTTGGCTGCAAAACCTTCGGCTGCGTTTGACAGGTGGTGTTGTCGTACGAGGACCAATGAGCCGATCGTAGGGCGCCATTGCCTGCGACGGAGATTGTAGTGTCGCGCTTGCTCTTGACTTGCCCTTTGGATGTTACTTCGGACGATGGAAAAGATCTCTTTCAGTCTCGACGCCTTGTCAGTAGCCGTCTCCGGGGTGCTCCCTGTCCCTGGTGTGACTTCATCGTATAGAGCGCCGGGCAGCCTGGGCTCTCAGGCGTGTAAAAGAAACGCAGGGCTGAATCCGGTGGTCTCGAAACCGCGCGAATTTTTGGCCAACGACATTTCGGGTAATAGTTCGTCCCACGTGTTCTGGTGGTCGTCGATAAATTGGGCGATCATTGTTTTCACGGTTCTGTTCGCCCTTTCTGTGGGATTTCCTGGGGACAATATGGAGCGGTGTGCTGCAGTTTGACGCCTGCGATTTGGAGGAACGTTCGGAACGAGCGACTGGTGAACTGGGTGCCGTTATCGCAGACAAATAATTTCGGTACCCCAAAACTGCTGAGGATTCGTTCGCGGAACGCTCGTTCGAGGTTAGCCGTGGTTGCCTTTTTGAGGGGTATTAGTTCGACCCACTTGGAGAAGGTGTCGAAAAATACTAGCAGCATCGTATTCCCTCGTTTGGACCGTGGCAGTGGTCCGACGAAATCTGCGCACAAGGTAACGAACGGCTCCTCCGCCTTGCGAGTGAGCATCTTGCCCACTGGTTTGCGTTGCAAGGCCTTGAACTTCTGACAACTTACGCAGTTGCGAATGTAACGTCTTACGTCTCGATAGAACCCGGGCCAATAATACCGTTGGGAAACCCTGGCGATGGTCTTCCGTATGCCGAGATGACCAGCTGTTGGTTGATCGTGGCATTCGTGGAGTACTCTCGTCCGGCGGTCCTTTGGGACGCAGAGTTTCCAAGACTCCGTTCCGACAGGTCCGTGGCCGAGATTTCGGTAAAGTTGACCGTTCTCGTAGGTGTAGTCCGGATATTTTTGGGGCTCGTCGTGGACTTGTTGTATCCTTCGTTTAAGCCAGGGACAACTGTCGGGTTCCTCTTTGACGCGTGCGAGTGTTTCCAAGGACTGCCTGGACAGTGCGTCCGCCACTACGTTTTGTTTCCCGGCGCGATAATGCACGTCGTATTGATATTGTTGTAGCTCGAGTGCCCAACGTGCCGCTCTGCCGTATGGACTTTCCAGGGTGTTTAACCATTTCAGCGCGAGATGGTCAGTTACCACGTCAAAGCGGTAGCCCTCTAGGTAGCATCGTAGTTTTCGTATTGCCCATATGACGGCTAGGCATTCTTTGTCGGTGGCAGAGTAGTTCTCTTCCGCCTTGTTGAGTCGTCGGCTGACGTACGCGATGACGCGCTCTTTCCCTTCAATCTCCTGGGTGAGGACTGCGCCCAAGCCTACGTTACTGGCGTCCGTTTGTAAAGAGAATTTGACGTTGAAATCGGGGCAGGCGAGTACGGGGGCGGTAGTGAGTAACTCTTTTAGCTTTCCGAAGGCGTCTTGTTATTCCTGTTCCCATGTCCATGTTTGTCCCTTCTTTAACAGTTGTGACATTGGTTGGACCACAGAGGCGAAACTGGGAACAAACCTGCGGTACCATGACGGCATCCCTATGCATTGTCGGAGTTCTTTCAAGTTGGTGGGCGGTCTCAAGTCTCTTACGGTGACTACCTTGTCGGGGTCGGTATGGATACCTTCCCCACTGATCATGTGTCCCAAATATTTTATGCGTCGTTGGAAGAAAGTACATTTTTCTGCGTTGATTCGCAGGTTTGCCTTGAGAAGTCGAGAGAAGACCTCTTTTACGTTGTGAAGGTGTTCCGTGTAATTCTTCCCGATGATGAAAAAGTCATCTAAGTACGCGAATGCGTAGGGTTCCATATCTGCGCTGATGACCAGGCATTACCTTCCGTTGGTACAGACCTCTTCCGGGCACCGTGAAAGCGGTGGCTTCCCTACTGTCGAGGGCCATAGGTATTTGCCAATACCCGTTCTTCAGATCTAGCGTGGTGATAAAACAAACATTCTTCAGGCGTTCTGGGATGTAATTGATCCTCGGTAATGGATAGGCGTCCGGGATAGAGCGTTCGTTGAGCTGGCGATAGTCTACGCACATACGCCATTTGTCGTTCTTTTTGCGCACGAGAATAATTGGTGCGCTGTGAGGGCTTCGAGAAGGTTCGATGAGTCCTTCGGCTATTAGTTGGTCAGCTTGCTCGTCGATAATTCGCCTCATGGCGGGGTTCTTGGGGTAATACCTCTGTTTTATTGGCCGGTTGTCCCGCATGACGATGGTGTGCTCCGTTAGGTCTGTGGTACCTCGAAGCTTTTCGAACTTTGGCAGTTCCTCATCCAGGAATGCCTGGATCTGTGCCGCGATTTCGGGTGGCCAGGGGTCGTTGGTTCGTTCTGGCTCGTCTTCAAGTTGTTCGTCCCTCTCTAAGCTGAAAGCTCGATTCGGGTCTTCCGGCAGGAGGGTCGTGTCGAACGCACTCGGTGGTTCCGCCCCTCGAGGGTGTTCCCTCATGTTGGCGACGACTGGGGTGGTATCGTTTAGAGAATGGGTGCTTGCGGGGGCTTGGTTGGGTACCTGGGCCAGGGGTTGGGACGCTAGTTGAGGAGTCATTTGTGTTGAGGGGATAGCGTGGATGCTATTGTTGACCCCGGTGTCTACGTCGATCACCCGTCTGGGCGCATGGTCGTCAGGCGAAGACCTCGGTTGTGAAGGAACGATTGCCTGTGGGGAGGCTGCTCTGGTTTCCTTAGTCTTTATGGGGATTACCGCGCCGTGGGCTTCGGTTGATCTCCTTACATTTTGCGCCGCTGCGTGGGAGCTCGTGTCACCTATCGTTGGCCTAGGAATCGTGCGTTCCGTGGCGGGCCTAAGGTTTGTGCTTTTCGTATTTGGCCTGTGAATCGTGCGTTCCGTTGGGACCTTAGAATTTTTGCTGAGCGCTCGTTGTTTGGACATGGTGTCCGTCGTGGTTTTCCTCGAACGCGAGTTTTCGGCGGTTGCCCTGGATCTCGATTTTTCCGTTCCTATGGTGGGAACTTGACTGGCAGTGACCACGGGGGGGTTTGCCATAGGGCGACGGCATCGGAGTTGTAGGAGGGTGGTGCCGCATTTGATCGTTGTTTCGATCGCGCTTAAGAAATCCAGACCCACAATGACTTGTTCCAACATGTTGGGTAAGACTAGGAGAGGTATCTGGACTTCCCGTCTGTCTAACCGGATGTAAGCCAGGAGGATTTGCGTGATCTCGCGCACTGAGCCGTCGGCCAGTCGGATCTGCAGGCATGCCTCCCGAAGATTGTTGTTATTGTCCAGTTGTCGGGCGAGGTCAGCACTGACGAAGATCCGGGACGCCCCGGTGTCAATAGTGGCCTCCGCGTCTTGTCCTCCTATGGTCACTCTCGCCACTATCCGGCCATCGTGTAGGTGTAGGGGTTTAGTTAGTTCCGGGTTTGGGGGGGCGTCGTTCCCGACTGTTCCCGTGTCAGTCGAGGACGCGTGTCGTTTCCCGACGTGTCCCGGCGACAACACTCGATCATCCGTACACCGCGCTTACCGCATTCCCAGCAGAACAGAATCCAAGGGTTGGTGCAGTTCGGAGAAGCGTGGCCAGTTTCGCCACAGCGGCGGCATGCCATGCGCGGATTCACGATGGGGGTGGTTACCATGCGATGCGCGACTTCCTGCGCCGGAGCGTTGCTTCGGTTCATAGGTTGTCTCCTTGCTAATTCGGTTGAGTCCCACGGGGGTCTCCGGAATGGTGTCCGGTTGGATTCACCTTCCTTGGGGGCCTGATTCGCCGTCGGCCTAGTGTCACGCGGCATGTTCCGCGGGGGAAGTGGAATTACCGGTGCATTCCGTTCCTGGATGCTCTCGAACTCCGTGGCCAATGTCGTGAGCTGCGTCAGGCTTCGTAGTTCGTGTCTCCGCACGTACAGCTGGTACGCCGGCAAAATGTTGTCGTAGATCCGGTAGAGTTCCTTGGTGGTGTCGTATCCGGCATGGTGCATGAGTAACCGGAGCTCGATAAAGAAGTCTTTAAAGGGTTCGCCTACCGCTTGCTTGCGGTCCCGGATCTGATCCTCCAATTGTTCAAAATACCGCGGTGGCAAGAAGAACGCCAAGAATTCCCTGCGGAAATCGGCCCATGGGACGCTTTGTAGTCGGTTGGTCCGGAACAAGCGACTGGCTCTGTCCGTGAGGATTTCTGCCATGGCGCGGGGTAAATGGTTCATGTCTACCCCATATGAAAGCGCGCGCTCTTCGAGAAGGTCGATGAATGACAGCGGATCGTCCTGTCCGTTGAACTGGATCCCCCACTGCCGTATGCGTTCCGCCATTTGGGCGGCGTGGCTACATTGGTATCCCCCTGCGGGTTCGCTTCCCGCCCGGGGTCCCTCGCTGGCAGGTCGGGTTCTTCTCGCGGCTGGAGTACGTTGTTCTGGAGACGTAGGTCTTGGTGGCTCGGCCACTATCCGGACGCTGGAGGGAACGCTGGTTTGATTTTCTGGGTTTTCGGGGACTTTTAACCAGAGCTTGGGTTCCTCCGTACGCCCTTCCGCCTGTGTGAAACTACTCGGTTGAGGTGACTTGGATCGCGCTGGGGACTTGGCATATTGTCGTTCGAGCTCGTCGAGTCGAACCCAGGCTTCCTGTTCGAGGGTTCCCTCAAACAATGCGGCGAAGCTTCTCCGCATGTCTTCGACAGTGCCCTCACTGCTGAACCCGAATTCCACCGCGAACCTTTCTAACTCTTCTCGTCGGCGCTTGTGGACCCAGCCGGTGCCTACCCCTGGATTAGCGACAAACTCCCCAGAATAGTACTCACCTGAAGTTTTCTCAGTGTTGGGATCCATGGTAGCGTATGGTTTTGTGTTTTCCTTTTTTACCTTTTGGAGTCACTCGCGTATTATGAAAGGGATCTTCCCTTGTGCGAACCGACGCTCCGTGTGTATTTATGTCGATAACGCGACCCGCACCGTTGGAGTTATGGGGTTTTCGTCGAGGCTTTGCGCGGCGCAGTACTGTTTTATGGCGCTCGGAGTTTGAGTTCGTGGGTACGCGGGGATCGTGAGATGGATCTGTCCAGCCTATGCCTTAGATTTTGGTGACCGTGGGTTTTTAATCCACACCCCTTGCTAAAGTTTCCTACAGGTCCCTGCTCGGGCGCCACTTGTAATGCTCCTATTTCAGGCTGAGGTAAGCTCAGTCTTCTCCAGGATCCTACTACAAGAAATTTGTAGTTTGCAGGAACCTCTACGGGAAACGGGGTCGGCCCTAAGTAGGCTGGAAGCAAGAGTGGAGGAGAATGAGGCGTAACCGTGCCCGTATGAGTTGGATCGAGAAGATAGTGAAGGGCACGAGGCGTTGTCACACTCGTGGGGTCGAGAAGGATGAGGGATACGAGGCGTTGTCACACTCGTGGGGTCGAGAAGGATAAGGAATACGAGGCGTTGTCACACTCGTGGGACCTATCAGAGGATCAGGAGTAATTTGAGGATTGGATTGGCCCTTACCGCGATATTCTCGGTTGCGAATTGATGTCCCAGTTCTCACCCGGAAAATAGACTTACTCGATGGGTTTATTTTTATTAAAATCCTCATTTATTTGGACATTGGATATTTATTGTTTTTCTTAACGTACGGCGTATATTATTTTATTGTAAGTTGCTGCGCGGAGCAACGTCTATCTCGCGGCCAGGTTCCCGAGTAAGTGTCTTGCACTTCTTTCGCTAGAACGCTCGGAACCTAGCATCCGCGGATCGAACTAGTTAGCTTAATATTATGGGTGGGGGGATATATGCTGACGGTGCGCCGATGGGCAATTTCTTTTGTCGAAAAGAAAACCGTCGCATCGAACCTTAGTGGGAGGGGAAAGTTTTTGGGTCACAGTTGAGGTATTGGTAGGAGAGTTATGGATGGGTGTAGGAGGGGTAGTCACGTGGCCGAGCGGCGCGCGCGTGATGGGAGAAAAGTGGGTGGTTCGGAGAGTTTTCGTGTATTGTAGAAGGTAGTTTATTTTTAGATAAAGGTAACTCTTAAACTCAAACTTATTACTCCTCCATTGCCGGTGCGGCATGGTGAAATGTAACGGCGCCTTGGGGTTCGTTACAGATTTCGGAAAAAACGCATTTACAGTTATCTACGGTGGCGCAAAATGAAAAGAGTCTTTTGAAGTGCATGGAAGCGGCTGAGTTATCCTCACAAGAGTTGCAATTCGTCTTGCAACTGCAACGTCCTCCTCACGTTTGGACCCGAGTAAGTAAAGTTCTGATAATGTTCTCTTTTCAGTTAAGAAATGTATTCTACATTGCAATAGCCACAATATGGTTCATTTTGGGAGGAAGATGTAACCAACTCTGACGCATTCTTTAAAGACAACTTCTGCATGAAGAGTAGTACGTTTAACATTCTAATTTGACTGTTGCCTAATCTCCGAAAGCAGGATACGCAGGATTTTCGACATGCCATTCCTTTTGGAGAAAAGTACAGCCAAACCGCTATATTGCCTAGACAACGCCCTATTGCCTGGGATCATCTGCGGAATATCGCACAATTGGGGATCTATTCGTTGAGCTCAAAGTCATTGTGTATTAGATATTGATAGAATTTTATCCGGAGGTAACAACTGAACTCGCTGACGAGTATTTGCCAACAGAATTTCTTACCCTGAGAAGATCACAGAAACAGTGAAAGGATTCAAAGACACGGGATTTCCAGCAAGAAATTAGATATCAACCAATTGTTAAAATGCTTGGAGTTAATAATAAAATTAATTTAAACAATTTGTTCTTAGCAATACATATATTTTTGCCCCTTTTACTCAGTTATAAATTTTAGGCTGCAAAATTTAAATTTTAATCTTCTGTTTTTTGTTGTTATTAGTAGTGATAGTTCCGCTGATATGCAGAAAAGGACGAAAATGTGCCTTTATGCGCAAAGAAAAACCAAAACCAATCGAATATAACAAATAAACGCACCTGCATCAGAAATCGGCGCAACTTTTTGCCACCACTAGCACCCTATGCTAAACCTATTTAAAACAAACTGCGTCTCTGGGAACCCGCAAAGAATCAAGACGCAGTCTCAGTGTAAACGGCACATAAGTGCACATCAGTATGAAAAGTTAAATTTTAACTCTTTATTGTTGGCTTAAATATTATCCAATCGAGCTGAGATTTTCGGAGCTGAAGTGTATTTTAATATCCTAAATCATACAAAAGGTGCAACCTTGTCGAATCGGGCCAAAACTTTAAATTGATTACACTACTCGACAAAATTCAACTTTTTTTTCCGCTGTCGCCAAAAATGACCTTTTCTGATAGATTGAGATTGCAGAGACTGCAAAGTTCAATACAACCAGGCAGCCGCAAACTCTTCGCATCCACTCTCGCGCGCTCGTGCACACGGCACTCAGGAGAGCCGCCCGGCGCTCGGGCGGCCACTAGCTTGAGCGGGAGTTTTGCAGTTGCGCGCCCACCCCCGTTACGATCGTTCGACGTCTTTCATACATACATTACATTTCATTTCATTACATACATACGAATTCTCGCCTCTACATACCTTTTGTTATTACCTACTATACCTGAATAACCGAAAATAAACTTAAGTGAATGAAGTGGAATGCATAGACGCGTTGGTTTCATTTGACTGGCTTGTGAGTGCTAATACCTGGTGATCCGCCCCCTACAAGCATTGGTCCTTCGAGCCGGATCTTCCCCAACACGGAGAAGCGCACCCCAGCAAGCATAGGCGGATCGCTATATTAAGATAAGTACGATCTTGGTTTTTTCCGTCCAGTGCCCAGCGGCTATTCTGTCCAATCTCCGATCTTCCGCTCCTCCTAATTACGTACATCAGTACACCCACTCACCAGAGTTAACGGCATATTCTTGTCCGCATTCGTCCATATCCGCATACATATTTACCTATATATTGACTGCATATTCTTGCATCTGCATATATATAGTTCTATGTACTAATCCGCACTTAAGCGCACCTACATCCATTTATATTTATATGCATATTCTTGCTCGCATATCCGTCTACCTATATACATACATACATCTACTGCATATTCTTGCCCGCCTTTATCCATACCCGCGAACATAGATACATATATATTAGCCGCATATTCTTGCGCCTATATAAGTTCACTCCACCCGCACCGACATCCATACATACAAGCAGCAATAGCGGTGCTTTCTTTCGTTTCGTTTTGTCGCGTTCGCCTCTCCACCGTTGCGCGCGTTGTTATTTTTGTTGGGAGAGCGGGTTATTGGCGCCGCTCTTGCGCATAACGGAGCGCCAAAGTGACGCGCAACCCTGTATTCTGAGGGTGTACCGATTTCGGTGGTGACTTGTCCAGTGACGCGCTACCCTACTTTTGGCGGGTATATTGGTTTTGGTCGTCACTTGCCACCGACTCCCAATATTAGTGCCTGTTCGCCATAGTATACCCAAGCGCCTCCGACGTGCCAACAAATTAATACCAAAGGGTTGTTGGGTCTTTTTTTCCGTGTCCATCCGCCCAGCGCTTCTGCTTTCGTTTCTTGGTCCTCAGCGGGTGAGGTCAGAACATGCCCACTGGCGACGAGGACAGCAAGAAACTTTTGCCGTTGCCTGCTCCCGGTCGTAGGACACCAAGAAGTGGTTCGGCCCCTGGAACACCTACCTCGGTGACTAAACCGATAAGGTTACCCGGTACGTCTCAACCAAGTACGAGTTCCGCGGCAAAGACCAAATCGGTCCTGTTCCGTTCGCCAGTCACGTTAAAGGTGCCAGCTCTTCCACCTACCAGTCCCATCAGCTCTCGACGCACTTCTCCAATGGCCCAAACAGCCTTCCTCTCCGCGCGTGCGAAATTGGTGGCAGCCATCGGCAGGCTGACCAGTCTGAAGGACCGGTTCACCGCTTCCGGTACCAGCACGCCATCCCCCGCTATCGCTCAGGTCCGTAGAGACCGTTTACAGAGCATGTGGGCAAAGGTGGATGCGGAGTTCGAGGCTTGTTCCATAGCGTCGGTGGACGAGGATCCTGACACCCAACTCGAAATCCAAGCCATGTACGACACGTGTTACGACGACTATGAACGGTGCCTAGACGATCTTACGGCCCAATCGGCCGGCCCAGTAGTCCGTCCTTCTTCCCAGCCGGACTCCAACGGCGGCTGTCGACTGCCACCCTGTGACATCGAAGTGTTCACGGGGGATTACGTTCGCTGGCCCACTTTTCGGGACCTCTTCACAGCCATTTACATCCATAATCCGAGGCTCTCACCCGTAGAAAAGCTGTACCACTTAACCACGAAGACCAGTGGCGATCCAAAAGCCATCGTGGAAAAATCCCCGTTGACCAACGACGGCTTCGAGGCGGCATGGAATTCCCTACGTGACCGGTATGAGAACAACCGGCTCCTGGTGACCAACCAGATCAATATTCTCCTCTCGCTGTCCCCAGTTGTTTCCGAGTCGAGTCGTGCTCTGAAGGAGCTCCAAGGGACGATCCACGGGGTGCTAACCGCACTGGCGCATTCCAAGGTCTCCACCGAAAACTGGGACAGTTTGTTGGTGACGATTTGCGCCTCCAAATTGCCCAAGTTGAGCCGGGCCTCGTGGGAAGACTCCGTCACCACAAAGAAGGAGATGCCCCCATGGAAGGAGATGGACTCCTTCTTGAGTCAGAGGTATCTGACCTTGGAGGCCATCGAGGGCAACCCTTCCCATGCACCCAGTTCGAAAAGCGAACCGAACCCGCCACCCTCTAGAACTAATCCGTTTCGGTCCCAAGGGAGTCCTGTTCCTAGGAGGGTTCACTCGTTCGAGACAACAGTGAACCCGAAGAGGAGGACGTGTGATCTCTGTGCGAAAGAGAATCATCCAATCCGTATGTGTCCTCACTTCCTCCATATGACCGTTGACGCTCGTTCCAACTATATTCGCCAAAAACAGCTCTGTCTAAACTGCTTCGCAGGAGGACATAGAATTCGGGAATGCCAGAGCGCGCACAACTGCATTACTTGTGGAGAACGACACCACACGTTGCTGCACCGGGGCACTTCAGCGCCCAGCGAACCATCTTCCACATCCGCACCAAATCCTAGTTCGTCTGAAACGCACTCCAGCGTGCAAAACTTCTTTGCGTCCGGCAACCGGGCCGTCCTTCTGGGCACGGCCATCATAAACGTTTGTCACCTCGGCACAAATCTTCACGCCCGTGCTCTAATTGACCCGGGCTCCGAAGCGACGTTCATTACAGAAAGACTGTCCACGATAATGAAGTTGCCTTTCCGCAGAATCCAGGCACAGATATCGGGCCTCAACCAGACAGTGTCCTCTCAGTCCAAGCGGCTCTGTCACTTTCTTATACGCTCCCCGACAAAGCCGAACCTGCAGCTCGACGCCTCCGCCTACGTTCTTCCGGAACTGGCGGGCAACCTTCCGTCCTATCCGATCCCGCAGGATTCGTTGCGAGACTTGCCGGATCTGCCATGGGCTGATCCGACGTTTTACGAATGCTCGCAGGTAGACGTCCTGATTGGAGCTGACCTCCTTCCATCCATCCTCCAAAGTGGCACACAGACTAACATCTGTGGATCCCTCCTCGGACAAGAGACCATTTTCGGATGCGTCCTTACCGGCCCAGTCTCCAACACGGCACACGGCCAAATTGCAGCATTCTCCACGCAAGTGAACGCCACACTTGAAGCCCCCTTAGAGGAACTCCTTACAAGGTTTTGGGAGGTGGAGGACATACCCACTAAAATGGTAAGCGAATCGGATTCCTACTGCGAGAGCAATTTCCTGCAATCCACTACGAGAACCGCCTCCGGGAAGTACGTAGTCACTTTACCGTTCCGCGACCCGGACCATCCCGGGTCAAGGCTGGGGTACTCCCGATCAATTGCGCTAGCTCAGTTTCTGAGAAACGAAACACGTTTGTTGCGAGACTTGCGGTTGAAAGAGCAGTACGACGCCGTGATCCGGGATTACTTAGCGCTCGATCACATGACCGAGGTTCCTCCGGATCATAGTTCCCCCGATTACTACCTCCCGCACCACGCCGTACTTAAGCCTGAGAGCACGACCACGAAAGTCCGCGTGGTATTCAACGCATCCAGCCCCTCGACTAATGCCGTGAGCCTCAATGACCTGCTACATGCTGGTCCGGTCCTACAATCGGACTTAACCCTGCAGATCCTGAGGTGGCGGTATTTCCGGTTCGTGTTCAATGCCGACATCACCAAAATGTATCGGCAAATCTGGGTTGATCCGAACCACACTCCGTTCCAGCGTATCCTTTTCCGAAACAAGGAGGGAGAAATCCGCGATTACGAGCTCAAGACCGTCACTTTTGGGGTCAACTGTGCTCCCTTCCTTGCCATCCGTGTCTTGCAACAACTTGCGGACGACGTCCAGTCCCGGTTCCCTAGAGCGAGTCAGATCATTCGGTCTGCTATGTATGTCGACGACATACTAGCCGGGGCAGATTCCACAAGGGAGGCTCAGTTGGCTATCCGCGAGCTGCAAGCCGCGCTGAGTTCTGCCGGTTTTCCGCTGAGAAAGTGGACTTCCAATCACAAGGCCCTTTTAACTGGGTTACCGAGTGAACACCTTCTCCATAGCGATTTCCTGGAGATTGAGGCCGAGAGCAAGGCCAAGACCCTCGGGATCCGCTGGACGGCGACCTCAGACGAGTTCTTCTTTGTCCCTCCTGAGTTAGCGCGAGAACCACCCTATACCAAGCGGACAGTGCTTTCCCAAATCGCGAAGTTGTTTGACCCAGCGGGGTGGCTTGCCCCGTTTATTGTCCGGTCCAAAATCTTCATGCAGGAGATATGGTTGCAAGAGTTGGGATGGGACGAAAATCTCCCCAACGAGATGTGTCTGCGCTGGCAAGGTTTCTTGGACGGCTACTCCGTGCTCAACCAGATCCGAATTCCGAGATGGATTGGGGCGCAACCATCGGTAACAATCGAGCATCATGGATTCTGCGATGCATCCGAAAATGCGTATGGTGCCGCCATTTACGTGCGCGTTGAGGTGGGACATCGCGTCGAAGTGCAACTTCTCACCGCTAAGACGCGAGTCGCCCCTGTGAAGACCGTATCGTTCCCCCGATTAGAGCTGTGTGGTGCTGTGCTCCTGTCCGAAATGGTGACGGCTATCCTGCCGAATATGCCTGCGACACGCACGGTCTGTCAGTATTGGACCGATTCTACCATAGTCCTCGCCTGGCTGAGGAAGCCCGCGTGCCACTGGGCTACCTTCGTAGCCGACCGGGTGACCAAGATAGCGCAAGCTACCGAGGTCAAGGAGTGGTCCCACGTTCCGTCCGAACAAAACCCCGCGGACTTAGCCAGTAGAGGCGTATCGTTGGAAGATTTGGTTGCTAACCAACTCTGGTGGCAAGGACCAGCGTGGCTGCGACTGCCCCGACCTCGGTGGCCAGCACAATCTGAGGAATCTCCAGTTATGCCGCTGGAGGTTCGTGCGGTAAAGGTCCATTTTGCGCCGAGCCCATCCGAAGAGTTCCTTGAACGGTTCTCCCAGCTTGACCGGGCTATGCGAGTCCGCGCATACGTCCTTCGCTTCGTAAGACGCTGCCGGAGGTTAGATACCGCGCGAGAAGGCCATCTTACCAGCGGAGACCTCACCGAAGCGGAGCGATCTCTTATCCTAGAGACTCAACGTCGAGAATACCCCAGGGAGTATCACTGCCTCAGTGACAAGCGTCCGTTACCGAGGTCAAGTTCTATCCTGAACTTAAACCCGTTCATAGACCGACACGGACTTATAAGAGCGTGCGGCCGTGTCGCAGCTGCCGAATCTCTGCAATATGATGAACGGCATCCGATTATCCTTCCGTACCGCTGTCGATTGTCTCGCCTTCTCGCTCTATTTACACACCGGATAACGCTCCACGGCGGCAACCGATTGATGGTGCGCCTTATTCGATCCAAGTATTGGATTCCCAGGCTTCAAAATTTGATGAAGGGGGTCGTGAACTCCTGCAAGGTATGCACCATCTATAAAAAGAGGTTGCAAACCCAAATGATGGGGGACCTTCCAACGGAGCGGACTTCTTTTTCCCGACTACGCGGGCCCGTTCGAAATACGGAATTTTACCGGGAGAGCGTGTCTCATCACCAAGGGGTATGTGTGCGTGTTTGTGTGCTTTTCCACTAAAGCAATCCATTTGGAGGCCACGTCCCACCTCACAACCGAAAAGTTTCTCGCGGCCTTCGCGCGGTTTGTCGCAAGACGCGGGTGTCCCCAGCGCATCCATTCAGACAATGGGAAAACTTTCGTGGGTGCGGCGACCACCCTTTCCCGTGACTTCCTAAATGCGTTCAAGGACTCGGTGACGGATGCGTATAGCCATCAACGGGTTTCATGGCGTTTTATCCCTCCAGGAGCTCCACATATGGGAGGTCTGTGGGAGGCCGGAGTGAAGAGTTTCAAAACCCTCTTGTATAAGGCCACGTCCATTCGGAAGTACACGTTTGAAGAGCTGTCCACACTGCTTGCGAAGATAGAAGCATGCCTCAATTCCAGGCCGCTCTCGCCTATGTCCGAAGATCCGACCGAACTGTTAGCCCTCACTCCCGGACACTTTCTTATTGGGGGACCCTTGATGGCTGTAGCCGAGCCCGAAATAAAAGGCGACGCCACATCAATAATTAATCGATGGCAGCACTTGAAGGCCCTTAACCAGCAGTTCTGCCAGAGGTGGAAAGAGGAATACCTTAAAGAGCTCCATAAACGCACCAAGTGGCAGACGCCTAAGCCCAATCTTCAGGTTGGCGATATGGTCGTCGTTAAAGAGGACAACGTGCCATCTAATGAATGGCGGCTCGGGAGAATCCAGTCCGTATATCCCGGCGCCGACGATAAGGTCCGTGTGGTGGACGTCCTCACTGCCCGCGGAGTCCTCAAACGACCTGTGGTTAAGGTCGTTCGTCTTCCTATAGAACCCCGTGATTCCGTTCAACAATAACCTTACTGTAGGTTTTTTATCCATTACCGAATCATTGCTAATCGTCTTCGTTTTTCTATCCTCTCCTAGTTTTCATCCATCTAGACATGGCCCCCCGTTCCCGTGCCGACCGTATCATGGAGAGCCGGCGCGCTCGCGGTTTAAATTCCTACCGGTGCCGAGTCTGCCCAGGAGTGCATCCTCTGCGAACTTGCCATCAGTTCCTCCGCTTGAGTCCGGAAAAGAGACTTCGGGCAGTGCTGATTAACAAGTACTGCGCGAACTGCTTGGCTCATCAGCACTCCGGGAAGGATTGTCGCAGTGGTGGGCTGTGCAGGGTGTGTGGGAAGAACCACCACACACTACTCCACATCCCCCCTTCTCGTCGTTCAGCCCGCTCGGCCTCGGCGTCTTCATTGCCACCTGCGGCATCCCGAGTGGAACGCCGGCCTCGGCGCCCCGCCAGCCGCCCTGCTGGAAGGTCTCCAGCTCCGGCGCCTCCAGGGTCAGCATACCGAGCTGATCGCCGCCCTCGGCGCTCCACCACTCGCCCTGCCGGGAGGACTCCGACTCCGTCGCCTTCAGGGTCAGCATCCCGAGCTGAGCGCCGCCCTCGACTTCCCGTGAGCCTACCCATGGCAGGGGCCCCAGCACCATCCGTAGACTCGCTTCTACAGCAGCGGAGCCTCAACCTTCTCCCAACGGCGCTGGTGGTCCTGGAAACGGGTTCCAAAACTTTCGAGACGGCGGCGCTCATCGACCCGTACACCCCCGTAAGCTGCGTGGATGAGTCGTTGGCTAACGCCTTTAAGTTGCCGACTACCCAAGTCGGTGACGAGAAGGTATGCAACGCGATCATCCGGGCCAAGCGGAGTGAGTTCCGAGTGGAGTTGGTGCTCAAGGTCGAGCCATGCTTGCGCATTCGCACGCCGATCCGTGAGCTGAGCGCTGCCGTGCGGTCCCGCTTTGGCGACCTCCAGCTTGCCGATGACCAGTTCCACAGGCCGGCCACCATCTCGCTCATCCTGGGAGCCGACATATACCCGAAGGTGATCCAACCCGGTCTACTGGCACGAGAAGACGGCCTCCCCGTGGCCCAGAGCACAGTTTTTGGATGGATCGTCTCCGGGGCGTGCACGCAACCATAGCCCGACCAAATGCTTGCAATCCTGCAAGGGGGGGGGGGAGGATGTTGAGGGCAGCCGCAAACTCTTCGCATCCACTGTGGAGGGCTCTCCGCGCCCGACTCGCTCTCGCGCGCTCGTGCACGCGGCACTCAGGAGAGCCGCCCGGCGCTCGGGCAGCCACTAGCTTGAGCGGGAGTTTTGCAGTTGCGCGCCCACCCCCGTTACGATCGTTCGACGTCTTTCATACATACATTACATTTCATTTCATTACATACATACGAATTCTCGCCTCTACATACCTTTTGTTATTACCTACTATACCTGAATAACCGAAAATAAACTTAAGTGAATGAAGTGGAATGCATAGACGCGTTGGTTTCATTTGACTGGCTTGTGAGTGCTAATACCTGGTGATCCGCCCCCTACAAACAGTAGGAAACTTAAATTATGTGAAAAATAGACGCCAAATACCAAATTTTTTAAAAATACTTTAAAAAAAACTACACCATGAACAAAAAAAAACATTCTTTAAACATTTTTAAACATCCAAATCTATCAGAAAAAGTCATTTTTGGCGACAGCGGAAAAGTCGTGTCGACTAGTGTTATTTTATAACAAAAATAAAATTTTTAGAACCTGAAACCTTTAAATATTACACAGAAATAAGCGCAACCCTAATTTACATATTATTACTTCTTGCAATTGAAGGGATTCGGCAATTGCTTCGGTCCGTCAGTTAGAATAAGCGTCTAGCTGAGATTTTATAAATTATGTGGATTGGTGCAGGACTCTATTTAGTATGCAGCGATATAGTATTGTATATTTACAACATATACTTCACTGGTGTCAGAGCTGACACTTTTCACTTTATACAAAAATATGACCAAATTGATAATGGCCTGCAAGGCCTTAAAATCGGAGAACGTTTAATACAAATTATTTAAGGACAGAAACTTATTAATATGTGTAAAGTTATATTTATAAATAATTATGTCTTATTCTTGTTTAATTATTCCGATTTCTTTCAGTAACTGGTCTGTGTTGGTTGTAGACGCATGCTCATTTAATTCTCTATTCCAGAGTATGTACTGTGAGCAAAAAAGAGCTAAATAAATAAGTTTAACTTGGAATTGTAATTTATATACCAACACGTTCCAGTTCTGCTCGCAATGCAACGACGGCCTTTTCACGATCTGCAACTAACTCCTCAAGGTACTGATAGCGTAGTTTTTTACGGGCCCGGCATTCCCTAGCACTTTGCCTGCTGCGTTCTATAACAAAAATTTAATAAAAGTATAAGCCAATTTTTCGAATTAATTTACAATGATCTTACCAAGTTTTGCCTTTATATCTATTTTTTCGGTCGATGTTTTTCTTCCAGGCTTCCGTCCTCTCTTTCCACATTCTTTGCGGACCTGTTAATAATTTTAAAACCTTTTATTATAAATCTTATAACGGATAAGTCATAGTATTGTCGCTTCGAAAATATAAATCAAATTTAGCTTAAGAATATTGTAACGAACTGGCAGATCAAGTAGGTCTGCCATGCCCATTCCATGCGGTATCTACTAGAAACGAAGGGGAACGTTGTGAGCCGCAGCAAAGGCCGCGGCTCTACTTTATACCCGGTACTCAGTCAGTACATATGTACATACATACAGTGGCTCAGGGCCAAAACGATGCAGTGTCAAATAAAATGTTTAAGGTGCTACAGATTTTAAACTAGAGGAAAAATCAAAAATGATTATACGCCAATTTGTTGTATGTTTTATCACAGTTAAAAAAGGAACTTTATTAGCTGATTAAACTCAGTTTTAAAAATAAAATAAAAACTTAAAATATTTCTTAAATACAAGTCATAGCTTAAAAGATGCATCCACAAACTAGTTTAATATTAGTCGAATAAAAGGTTAAACAGGTATTTTAATACTTAGTATGAAATCCCATAACCTTTATTACGGCTCTTAACATACTATTCATGGAAGAGATCAGCTTCCGAGTGCTTTCCGAGCTTATTTTGTTCCATTCCTCCAGCAGAGCTTTTATAAGGACTTTTTTGCTAGAAATCCTGTGATTCTGGGTGTTTTTCTCCAACGCAGCCCACAAATTTTGAATAATATTTAAGTCTGGAGACTGGGCTGGGGGAATCATCAAGTGGGGGCAGTTCCAGATAAGCCAGGACTGTACTATTCCGGACGAATGTTTCGGGTCATTATCCTGGTAGAGCCGGACTTTAAGACGGATTCCTAGTTTCTGGAAGCTTTGCGCAACCATGACTTCAATGCCCGAGTACCCCGAAAGAAGCCCTTTATAAGCCCGAAGAACAAAGGGACAAGGTTGGCGATCGCAAAAACCAACTTTGACAAGGATTATTATTTGGACAGATTATTCCGTCAATACGATGAATCGGACCAACACCATCCAATGAAAAGCAGCCCCATACCACTATTAAATTAATTAAATTTATATTTATAATTATAATTAAATTAATAAGGGCAGAGCTAATTGTTATGAAATTTAGGATATCAATAGGAAAAAAACGAGGGGGACGTTGTGAGCCGCACAAGGGACGAATTAAAATTGGGCGAAAAATAATATTTAAAATAATGAAAAATGATGAAAATGAAGTCAAACCATTTTTTGAATTTTTATACATGTTTTCATTTTTATTTACATATGCTTTTTACATCTGTTTCTACATTTTTTATGTACATGTATAACTACATATTTGAGACGTACGAGTGTTTGTGAGAGAGTGTGGGAATGAGTAAGCGCTTGGCAAGCGTAGCGTAGCCACTGAAATTTAATTTGTTTCTTCTGGCCATAATATTGATCCGACCTAATCCAGATTCGGCAATCTGGTAGATATGGTAATTTTCCATGATTCTGCGTTTTTGGTTTTCATTTATCTTAAAAATTGTGGATTCCACATATTTTCGTTCGAAATTTAATTTGTTTCTTCTGGCCATAATATTGATCCGACCTAATCCAGATTCGGCAATCTGGTAGATATGGTAATTTTCCATGATTCTGCGTTTTTGGTTTTCATTTATCTTAAAAATTGTGGATTCCACAGATTTTCGTTCTTTGTGGGGGCGGAAGGAAACTCGTGCTGGTTTGATATTACAGGAGTTTGGATAGAAAGTTTGGTTGCTCTAGCTCTTATAATCTCTAAGAACTAGGCGTCAAAAAATACGAATGGGTAAAGCAGATGGGGTCGCGTGTGATAGAGAGCGAGATGGAACGATGACTTTCGAAATGGTTTTCTTCTTTGTAGCTATAATAATAATAATCCGATCTGATCTAAATTAAACAAGATAGAAAAGGTCACTCTCTATGATTCTGCGTTTTTAGTTTTATCGTATCTTCAAATCTTCATTTGGAGTATCGTATCTTCATTTGGAGTAGTGTGATCACACAGGAGACTGGATACAAAATTTTTTTGTATCTTTTATAGTCTCTGAGATATAGGCGCTAATGAAGACAGACAGACAGACAGACAGACGGACGGACGGACGGACGGACGGACAGACAGACAGACAGACATGGCTATATCGACTCGGCCATTAATGCTGATCAAGAATATATACTTTATGGGATCGGAAACGTTTCCTTCTGGGCGTTACACACAACCGTTATCACCACAAATCTAATATACCCCTATACTCTTCGAGTACCGGGTATAAAAATGGTTGATTTCGTTTCTGTTCTGCAAAAACGGATTTATGCAATATTGCAGTGCTTTATCCGTGCAAAGTCTTCGTCCTCTAGCGCCACAGTGCCCTGAAAAAATGCATTCCATCTCGCTTTGATACCAAATTTGAATTTTAAACAGATTTTATTTGTACAATGTAAGCAAAGGCGGCGCACCTGTTAATACACGCTCTGAGCGTTTGTACCAAAGACAATATTATAAACACTAAGATGTATCACGCCATACAAAATATTCTGCTCGACTTTTTCTGCCGGCAATTTCACGCAATTCATAGTGGCAAACGCTCCGTATGTGAGGCTGAGCTTTAACTATATTTAGCTGTCAAAGAAAACACCCATTACTTTAAAATTGATTGGAGATTATTATTTTATATTGACGCTTGCCCAAAAAAAAAAAAATTCTATATATTATATATCCTTTATATGCTAATTTTATTTAATGTACTATAAACGAATAAAATGAACGAATGTAAATATGTACAGATGCAAAATGTATATCACATATGACATCAAATAATATTAATTGTCTATAGGGTAATAGTGCGTCGCCTCAATAAGCACCACTCAGCAAATCAATTTGAGGCTCACGAAATCTGTGTTGGGTCTCGAAATTTGGGCAGCTCTGCACACGTACACATATATGTACGTACTTGCAGGTTGTGTCTTTGGATTGACATTCGCATCAGAAAATGAGGAATGATTTCAAATTTGATGCGCAAGTATGACACTAAAATCTGTATGGAACCATTTATTACCCACTTATGTCATTAATATCCATAGCGCGTACTACTTTTTTATATGTGATCAAATATATGATTATTAACTACAATAAATTATACAATTAAATAAATATTTGTGTATATATACATATATCAGCTCATTATATTAGTATATTCTATATTAAACAATGTTAGCATAACAAAATAACCATTATTCTGGTGTTGTAATGCAAGCGTCTTTAAAAATGGTCGACTCTAAAAATTCTAATGTTAAAGGTGGCGTGAACGCAGAAATCAAAACAAAGTTGAGAGAACACACTTAAAAAGACTTTTTTGTCACTTGAAAGTCTTTATCAGCGTTTGGAAATTCGAAAAACGCGTAGCACTCAATTTTTCTTCAATAGTTTGGAACAAAGACAATGCATTAGGTATGCGGTCGTGGATGTTGTCGTCCATTTTTTGGGTGCTTTTTCGAAATTTTGTCGATAAATTCTGTTAGCCGACATATAAACGTTTTTTTTTTGTTTTACATAAAATACCAAAAATCTGTGTTTATAACAGTTTTAACTGAAAAATGGCATTTGGAATGGTACCAAACGACAAATGAAGGTGTGGTCTAACGACTGAACCTTAGCCGTTTATCCATCGGTTCTTACATGCGATACCTTAAACGCCGCCTTATTAATGTGTCTAACAAAAACAAAAATATTTTTTTTCGACTTTTCCTGAGTTTTCAAAATCAAAATTACGAGAAAAAAATTTCGGAAATTATGAAATTTTGATTTTGACCCATGGTTTCTTGGGCAAACCTTTGTAGAATTCGTTGTAGTTTTCAATTTTGAAAACGGCTTTGTAGCAAAAAAAAATTGACCCACTCTAATATGTACATATGGGCATTTCTCTGACGAGGTCTACCGAGGCCAAAAAATTTAAATTCAATAAAAACGCATTTAAGTATAGTTTTCTCGGGGTTTATTTTTTAAAAGATATTGAAAATCCACCAATTTAATTAATTGACATATCATTTCATTAACTTTTATCTGAAAACCTATTCAAATTAGCAAAAGTTCACTTTTTTGGTATTTTTTTTAGTATTTTTTGTCATGTTTGCCATTGTTTTTTTCGCCTATAAGAAAGATGATTCTTGATAAAAGTTTTTCCTCAAAGAAAATTTTCTTAATATCGGTTAACGGAATTTTTGTAACATTTATAAAGCCAAGAAATTTTTGTCCCGTGCGACAGGCTTAAATTGAATTTAAAAAAAACTACAAACCATACATGCTTAAAATTATAACCATTTTAAAGAGTTATCAATGCAGAACATTAATCAGAAATTCGCATAAATATATTGCCAAGACTTTCGCTGAAATCTGAGTTTGAATTGGTCGCAGCCAAAACCACTTCTATATTTGTCCCGTGCGAATACCATGCTTTTTTGCAAATATCTCGAAAACGAACAGTAGCTCAAAATCGCCCTTAGCACCAGCTATGAAGCTAGTCAAGTGGCGAATCATAACGGTAAAACAATTTTGAAAATCGGTTTTTTTTTGACATTTTTACAACTTGAAATGCGTACGAACGTCCCGTGCGACATCAGAGAAAGGCCCATATATTTATGTTCATACATATATCAATGATTCTGCTCTAGTCTTAATAACGTAGCTTAAGTTGCAATTGACGAGTGTCTTTTTTTGACCGAATGGTCCCTTATTTTCAATTTTTTCTAAAAAGTAATAACTGCTTGTTTTTTATACCCGGTACTCGAAGAGTGTAAGGGTATATTAGATTTGTGGTGTAACGCCCAGAAGGAAGCGTTTCCGAACTTATAAACGGTATACAGCTGCGAAAAAAATAATAGCACCACCACCACAAGCAACTTTTAAATAGTTGCCAAACTCACATTTTTAACTTAAAGGAAACTTTAAGCACATTTTTAGAAATGAATGACTCTTATAAACATATGAATATAAAAAAAATCGTCTTCCTTTTTCACGTTTTTAAGTTATTTAAGAAAATTCCTTAAAAGTGATCAAATTAGGCGAAAAAAATAATTGCACCACTTTTCAAAAATTGAAATCAAAACAAAATAGTGACCAAAAAGTAACGAATTCCTTACTTAACTATTTTGAACGATTATTACTAAATCTATAATTATCATTTAACATTTAGTACAATGTCCTTTTTTGGCAATAACAGCTGCGTAGCGTCTTGGCATGGAATCAATCAAGTCCTGGCATCGTTTTCGGACCAGGACTCTTTAATTTATACCCAAAGTTATTCGATAGTGGCTGGATTGAAGGTAGCAACCGGCTTCTTGACGTAGGGCCACAGATTTTTGATGGGATCACGTCAGGTGACTGACCAGGCCACTCCAAAACGTTTACATAGTTTGCTATAAGACATTCCTTTGCTTTCTTGCTGGTGTGTTTGGGGTCATAAACCTGTGAAAAGACCCATACGAACGGACTTTTATATTCTGCAAAGGGTAGCATTACTGTCTCCACGATATTCACCTACACGTGCTAATCCATGATGGTTTTTATCCAACCTATTGTACCTACTCCATAGTGGAAAAAGCAGGCCCATACCATTACACTATACCCTCCATACTTATCGGTTTTTGTGGTGTACTAAAGTTTGTATTCTACTTTTCTTGGACCTCTAACGTATGATCGAGATCCTTTTCCACCAAACATATCCACTTTGGACTCACCTGACCATAGAATATTCGTCCATTGTTGGGATGTCCGATTTGCTTGAACACTGCCTAACCTCATGCGCTTAGTAATATGTGTCGCGTTTAAAAGTGGTATCTTTCTTGGGCTGCAGACTTTTATATTATATTGGCTAAGATATGTACTAACTTTTTGATCCATCGCATTTATTTTAAGCTCTTCTTTAAGCTCGGTAGCTGACCTAAAGGGAACCTTCTTTCTCTGACGAATCCGTCTATTGCCATGAAGAGGGGTCATACATCGTTTTCGTCCGCGTGTTTTAGCCTTTTTTTTCATAGTTTAAGACGTTTTTAATAATTTTATTGGAATATCGTACCAATCGACCAAGTTTTCTGTACGTTTTTCCGTTTAATATCAGTTTTTGGGTCAGATCTCTCATCTCCGTAGTGCAGTGCTTTCCACGTCCCATTGTAATGATTATTATTAACTTTTATGACAGAAACAATGAAATCTTAGTCAAAACTAATGAATACGTGCCTTTTACAAAGACAATTTTGAGAAATATAGAAGCTTCACTAAGAAAATGGCTAGTGGTGCTATTTTTTTTTCGCCATTTTTTGGGTATTTTTTCTTAAAATCCCAAAAAAAAATATATAGACAGAAATTTAAAGAACGGTTACGCAGTTTTTGTTTATGGGGAATACTAAGCAATATAAAAAAATCAAACGTTAAAGAAATTGTGACATGATTCGCATTTTTTTCTATCACGAACAAAATGTATAGTAGTGGTGGTATTATTTTTTTCGCAACTGTATATTCTTGATCAGCATCAACATCAGCATCACCCAAAGGACGAAAGTCTGCGGCATACACAATTTTCAATATACAAGAAAACTGAAACGCACAATCATAGGGGATGACCATTTCTATCAGAGTGGTGATCGTTGATCAGATCGGATCATTAATATAGCAACAATGAAGAAAATCATTTCGAAAGGTATCGTTCCCTGTCGCTCTCTCCCACACGCGATCGACCGTGTTTGCTTTGACTATTCGTCCAAATCAGCACCTATATCTCAGAGATTATAAGAGCTAGAGCAACCAAGCTTTGTATCCAAGCTCCTGTGACATGACTTAAATTCCGCCACCAAAAAGGACAAAAATCTGTGGAATCCACAATTTGTAAGACAAGTAAACCAACGCAGAATAATGGTAAATGACCGTATCTATCAGATTGACGAATCTGAATCCGGTCGGATCATTATTATAGTCAAATGGAACCATTGAAATTGCCGTCGCTACACAGCGCTTGCCAAGCGCTTATTCATTCCTTCTGTCTCTCGCATACACTTCCACGTCTCATATATGTAATTATACATGCACAATGTAGACGTGGAAATGAAGCTGAAGTAAAAGTTATATGTAACCGAAATGGAGACAGATTAATTTAATATTTAAAAGTCTGGCAAATTTTTTGTCCAAAATTTAATTTTTCTCTTTTCCGAACATATAATAAATTATATAAATCATAAGCTCATACATAAACTGACTGAGTGAGTACCGGATATAAAGTAGGCCCTTGCTGCGACTCACAGCGTTCCCCCTCGTTTTGAACTTGCAGTTGTTATCTCTTATTGTTGTGCTCAGCTACTGCATTGTTTCAATCAAAGTGATTTCGTACGTAGACACTCATTATTGCATAAAACCAACGAAAATATTAAAAAAAAATTTATTATACCCGGTGCTCGAAGAGTATAGGTGTATATTAGATTTGTGGTGATAACGGTTGTGTGTAACGCGTAGAAGGAGGCGTTTCCGACCCCATAATGTATATATATTCTTGATCAGCATCAATAGCCGAGTCGATATAGCCATGTCGCAGAATCATAGAGAATGACCATTTCTATCATAGTGTTGAATCTGGATCAGATCGGATCATTATTATAGCTACAATGAAGAGAACCAATTCGAAATTCATCATTCCCTCTCTCTCTCTCTCACACGCGACCCCATCTGCTTTGCCCATTTGTATTTTTTGACGCCTAGTTCTCAGAGACTATAAGAGCTAGAGCAACCAAACTTTCTATCCAAGCTCCTGTGATATCAAACCAGCACGAGTTTGTTTCAAAATTTTGCCACGCCCCCTTCCGCCCCCACAAAGAACGAAAATATGTGGAATCCACAATTTTTAAGATAAATGAAAACCAAAAACGCAGAATCATGGAAAATTACCATATCTACCAGATTGCCGAATCTGGATCAGGTCGGATCAATATTATGGCCAGAAGAAACAAATTAAATTTCAGTGGCTAAGCTACGCCTGCCAAGCGCTTACTCATTACCTCACTCTCTCACAAACACTTGTACGTCTCAAATATGTAGTTATGCATGTACATAAGAAATGTAGAAACAGATGTCAAACGCATATGTAAACAAAAATGGAAACATGTATAAAAATTCAAAAAATGGTTTGACTTAATTTTTTTTTATTTTAAATATTGTTTTTTGCTTAAAATTTAATTTGTCCCTTTTGCGAACATATAATAAATTTCATAAATCGTAACCTCAGAAATGAATGTACAGTGCCGCTTAACTGAATAGGTTTGAAAAATATTTCTTCTATTTTTTCTTTTTCTTTGTTCCTATGGCATTTTTCACTTCTTTCTTTTTTGTTTTGAACACTCATTTGTTTACTCATAATATGACAAAAAATTGTAACGGGTTATATGCAACGGTAAATCAGAATTTCCTAAATGTGTGGTCTATTTTTGGCTCATCTGATTAGGTTTTACAACTTTGCCTTCACTTTTTGATTGACTGCGTGATTGAAAACATATAATTTCTTTGGTCTACTTAAATTTAAAGTAATTGCTACCATTTTTTTTTAATATGGGTCGGGGAAAATCTTTAACCGATTTTGAAAAAGGTCAAATTAAAGGCTATATTGAATCTGGACTAAAACAATGAAATAGCAAAGAAGATTGGTCGAATTCGTAATGAAGCCGAATACGGGAAAAAAATGGAAGGAGGAAAAAAATATGCTACAACGGCATCAGAGAGTCGACTAATCCTTCGAACTGCTTCGAATTCCCACCTCTCTGCCAGTAAAATCAGGGATGTATGCGGTGTAAGTGCTAGTTTGGCAACGGTAAAACAAGTTATTCGGAGTGCTAAACACTTAAAGAGATTAAAAATAAAAAAAAAACTCCTCTCAATGATGCACGGAAGGAACCGCGACTTCGATTTGCGCGGGATCACATGACATGGAACAAGGAGTGGAAGGCTGTAGTTTTCTCCGACGAAAAAAGTTCAATCTCGACGGACCGGATGGCTACAACTATTATTTTCACGATATGCGAAAAGAGGAATGCTTTTTGAGTCGTCATCACTCTTGTACAGGAGGTGTAATGGTTTGGTGAGCCATATCGTTTTATGTAACTTGCGAGCTGCAGTTTGTTTCATCAAAGATCAATGCAAATGTCTACAAGACTGTGCTCCAAAAGGCTTTTCCCCAGTTTTCCGAAAATTTTAGACCTATTCAATGGACGTACCAACAAGACAACACCCCCATCCATACAGCCCGGATTACAAAACAGTGGATTAAGGACCAGAATGTCAACTTGCTCGAGTGGCCGCCATACTCCCCAGACATAAATATTATCGAGAACATTTGTGGACTTTTATCCAGGAGAGCGTATGAAGGGGGAAGACAATTTCAAGACTCGGCGACCCTGGTTGAAGCGATTAAAAAAGCCTGGTCAACTATTTCACTTAGTGAAATTGAAAAATATTACGATCCTTATCAACTCGAATGTTTGAAATAATTAAGAATAAGGGTGGTCATACCAAATATTAAATAATGCAGAAATAGTGTCTTTTATTATTTAAGTTTCCAAGTGCCATGAAATATTGCTGTGAATAATTTTTATACCCGGTACTCGAAGAGTGAGGGGTATATTAGATTTGTGGGGATAACGGTTGTGTGTAACGCCCAGAAGGAAGCGTTTCCGACCCCATAAAGTATATATATTCTTAATCAGCATCAATAGCCGAGTCGATATAGCCATGTCTGTCTGTCCGTCCGTCTGTCCGTCCGTCCGTCTTCATTTGCGCCTATATCTCAGAGACTATTAAAGCTAGGGCAACCAAGTTTTGTTTTCAGTCTCCTGTGTGATCACACTACTCCGAATGTATTTCAAAATTTCGCCCCGCCCCCTTCCGCCCCCACAAAGCGCGAAAGTCTGCGGCGTACATAATTTTGAAGATACAAGAATACTAAAAACGCAGAATCATAGGTAATGACCATTTCTATCAGAGTGTTGAATCTGGATCAGATCGGATCATTATTATAGCTACAATGAAGAGAACCAATTCGAAATTCATCATTCCCTCTCTCTCTCTCACACACGCGACCCCATCTGCTTTGCCCATTTGTATTTTTTGACGCCTAGTTCTCAGAGACTATAAGAGCTAGAGCAACCAAACTTTCTATCCAAGCTCCTGTGATATCAAACCAGCACGAGTTTGTTTCAAAATTTTGCCACGCCCCCTTCCGCCCCCACAAAGAACGAAAATCTGTGGAATCCACAATTTTTAAGATAAATGAAAACCAAAAACGCAGAATTATGGAAAATTACCATATCTACCAGATTGCCGAATCTGGATCAGGTCGGATCAATATTATGGCCAGAAGAAACAAATTAAATTTCAGTGGCTAAGCTACGCCTGCCAAGCGCTTACTCATTACCTCACTCTCTCACAAACACTTGTACGTCTCAAATATGTAGTTATGCATGTACATAAGAAATGTAGAAACAGATGTCAAACGCATATGTAAACAAAAATGGAAACATGTATAAAAATTCAAAAAATGGTTTGACTTAATTTTTTTTTTATTTTAAATATTGTTTTTTGCTTAAAATTTAATTTGTCCCTTTTGCGAACATATAATAAATTTCATAAATCGTAACCTCAGAAATGAATGTACAGTGCCGCTTAACTGAATAGGTTTGAAAAATATTTCTTCTATTTTTTCTTTTTCTTTGTTCCTATGGCATTTTTCACTTCTTTCTTTTTTGTTTTGAACACTCATTTGTTTACTCATAATATGACAAAAAATTGTAACGGGTTATATGCAACGGTAAATCAGAATTTCCTAAATGTGTGGTCTATTTTTGGCTCATCTGATTAGGTTTTACAACTTTGCCTTCACTTTTTGATTGACTGCGTGATTGAAAACATATAATTTCTTTGGTCTACTTAAATTTAAAGTAATTGCTACCATTTTTTTTTAATATGGGTCGGGGAAAATCTTTAACCGATTTTGAAAAAGGTCAAATTAAAGGCTATATTGAATCTGGACTAAAACAATGAAATAGCAAAGAAGATTGGTCGAATTCGTAATGAAGCCGAATACGGGAAAAAAATGGAAGGAGGAAAAAAATATGCTACAACGGCATCAGAGAGTCGACTAATCCTTCGAACTGCTTCGAATTCCCACCTCTCTGCCAGTAAAATCAGGGATGTATGCGGTGTAAGTGCTAGTTTGGCAACGGTAAAACAAGTTATTCGGAGTGCTAAACACTTAAAGAGATTAAAAATAAAAAAAAAACTCCTCTCAATGATGCACGGAAGGAACCGCGACTTCGATTTGCGCGGGATCACATGACATGGAACAAGGAGTGGAAGGCTGTAGTTTTCTCCGACGAAAAAAGTTCAATCTCGACGGACCGGATGGCTACAACTATTATTTTCACGATATGCGAAAAGAGGAATGCTTTTTGAGTCGTCATCACTCTTGTACAGGAGGTGTAATGGTTTGGTGAGCCATATCGTTTTATGTAACTTGCGAGCTGCAGTTTGTTTCATCAAAGATCAATGCAAATGTCTACAAGACTGTGCTCCAAAAGGCTTTTCCCCAGTTTTCCGAAAATTTTAGACCTATTCAATGGACGTACCAACAAGACAACACCCCCATCCATACAGCCCGGATTACAAAACAGTGGATTAAGGACCAGAATGTCAACTTGCTCGAGTGGCCGCCATACTCCCCAGACATAAATATTATCGAGAACATTTGTGGACTTTTATCCAGGAGAGCGTATGAAGGGGGAAGACAATTTCAAGACTCGGCGACCCTGGTTGAAGCGATTAAAAAAGCCTGGTCAACTATTTCACTTAGTGAAATTGAAAAATATTACGATCCTTATCAACTCGAATGTTTGAAATAATTAAGAATAAGGGTGGTCATACCAAATATTAAATAATGCAGAAATAGTGTCTTTTATTATTTAAGTTTCCAAGTGCCATGAAATATTGCTGTGAATAATTTTTATACCCGGTACTCGAAGAGTGAGGGGTATATTAGATTTGTGGGGATAACGGTTGTGTGTAACGCCCAGAAGGAAGCGTTTCCGACCCCATAAAGTATATATATTCTTAATCAGCATCAATAGCCGAGTCGATATAGCCATGTCTGTCTGTCTGTCCGTCCGTCTGTCCGTCCGTCCGTCTTCATTTGCGCCTACACCCAGCGACAAAAAAAAAGCCGCACTGTGAAATTTCATGAATTTTTGACTTCTCTAGCATGGGATATCCCGAAATGTTGTTCGATTCGTCTAATTTTTTTTTTTTTTGAGTCCCTGTGAATGTTTTTTTCTTTTTGCATGTGTTTCCTATCGTCTCAGTTTCTGGAAACATTTTTTGCAAAACATATTACTTAGGAGTCTTTAAGAAGTATGCCTAAAGTAGAACAGATGACGGTGACTGAAAAGTAAAAAATTATTGCCTCGGCTGAACAAAATGTCTTTATTCGAAAAATAGCGGATCGAACTAAGTTCAATGAAAGCTCAGTACGACGATTTTTGAAAAAATTTCGTGAGAATGGACAAGTCAAGAGGACGAAAGGATCGGGAAGAAAAAAGTGTACAAGTGCAAGGGAAAATCGGATTATTAGGAAAACGAACCGACATGATTGATTCAAAAATGCTGTAAAGATAGCTTTTGAAGTTCAGAAACGATTTGCGAAAGAAATTTTAGCTCGAACTATACAACGTCGTTTAAAGGAGATGAGATTAATGGCAAGGACACCTACCAAAAAGCCACTTCTTAATAGTCGAATGAAGAAATCATGTCTAAATTCAGCTACATAAAAAGCAAATTAGGGTGAATCTGAGTGGTCACGAATCATATTCTCGGATGAGTCAAAATTTAATCTCATTAGACCCGATGGTTCCCGCACAGTTCGCCGCAGAAAAAGGTAACGCTATTCCAAAAATGGCTGCATTGACAGAGTGAAGCATTATCCTTATATTATTATATGGGGATGCATATCTAAATATAAAACAGAATCCCTAATAATTATTAAGGGTATGATGACTTCAAAAAAGTATGAAGTGGAGTTATTTGCAGTGGAGTTGTGTCCAGTATGGAATCATTTAGTGAGAGAGAGAATCTCATATTTCAGGACGATTCTGTACCTTGCCATCGAACGCGCTCTGTAAGAGATTCTCTGACGTTTTAGTATTTTTAAAAATGTAGTCAACTAGTTTCAACTATTTTTCACAGACCGGTTAACATTTTGAAGGCGGAATTGGGCATAAAGTCCCTAGATTGGCCAGGTAACAGCCCCGACCTCAATCCGATAGAGAACGTCTAGGCCCTTATGAATGCCAAAATAAGAAAGCGGAAGCCCAAAACTATGGTTGAGTTAGGGGAGGTTATAGAAAAGGTTTGGTTTGAGGAGATAACGGAGGAATTTTTGAGGACTTTATGCGATTCGATGCCCAATAGGGTTAAAGGTGTAATAAAAGCCAAGGGGGATACTACCAATTATTAATTAATATATAATTTAAAAACAAAAAATCAGAAATATGTTTGTTTATTATTAGACTATAGAAAATGAAATAAACTATTGGAAAATATTTAGTTTTTGCTGAAAAAATCGATTTTATAATTTTACTAAATTTTTTTTCCTGTGTTTGGTGAAAATACTAAATGACCGTTCAGAAAAGTGTGATTGAAAAAATATTTATTTTAAACTATATGAATGTGATATCAAAAAAAGTAGTATGCACTTTTGTTAACAATTGATTTATTGACTCCAAAAAATGAAAACTTTTAGTATCGAATAACATTTGGGGAAACCCCACGCTAGAGAAGTCAAAAATGCATGAAATTTCGGAGTGCGGCTTTTTTTTTGTCGCTGGGTGTATATCTCAGAGACTATTAAAGCTAGGGCAACCAAGTTTTGTTTTCAGTCTCCTGTGTGATCACACTACTCCGAATGTATTTCAAAATTTCGCCCCGCCCCCTTCCGCCCCCACAAAGCGCGAAAGTCTGCGGCGTACATAATTTTGAAGATACAAGAATACTAAAAACGCAGAATCATAGGTAATGACCATTTCTATCAGAGTGTTGAATCTGGATCAGATCGGATCATTATTATAGCTACAATGAAGAAAACCATTTCGAAAGTCATCATTCCCTCTCGCTCTCTCTTACACGCGACCCCATCTGCTTTGCCCATTTGTATTTTTTGACGCCTAGTTCTCAGAGACTATAAGAGCTAGAGCAACCAAACTTTCTATCCAAGCTCCTGTGATATCAAACCAGCACGAGTTTGTTTCAAAATTTTGCCACGCCCCCTTCCGCCCCCACAAAGAACGAAAATCTGTGGAATCCACAATTTTTAAGATAAATGAAAACCAAAAACGCAGAATCATGGAAAATTACCATATCTACCAGATTGCCGAATCTGGATCAGGTCGGATCAATATTATGGCCAGAAGAAACAAATTAAATTTCAGTGGCTAAGCTACGCCTGCCAAGCGCTGACTCATGCCCTCTCTCTCTCTGTCGCAAACACTTGTACGTCTCAAATATGTAGTTATACATGTAGAAATGTAGAAGCAGATCTAAAAAGCATATGCAAACAAAATTGGAAACATGTATAATATTCCAAAAATGATTTAACTTCACTTTTTGAAATATTTTTTTTGCTCAAAATTTAATTTGTCCCTATTGCGAACATATAATAAATTGCATAAATCGTAAGCTCATAGATGTATGTATGTATATACTGACTGAGTACCGGGTATAAGGTAGAGCCGCGGCCTTTCCCGCGGCTCACAACGTTCCCCCTCGTTTGAAATATTATTTTTTGCCTATTTTTTTAATTTGTCCCTTTTGTGAACATATAATAAATTGCATAAATCGCAAGCTCATATATGTATGTACATATGTATATACTGACTGAGTACCGGGTATAAGGTAGAGCCGCGGCCTTTGCCGCGGCTAACAACGTTACCTCTCCTTTTTTGTAGTTTTGTTGGTTAAACCTGTTCACTTGAGCCAAAAATTATGTAGATTTTCAGCTATGTTTTCGAAAACATAATAAAAAAAATATAAAAACCAAACCAAAAAAAAAAAAACTTTTGCATTTTATAAATAACACTACTCGACAAATTTCTACTTTTTTTTCCGCTGTCTCCAAAAATGACTTTTTCTAATAGATTGGGAGATTTAAAATTTTTTTAAGAATTATGGTTTTTTTTTCATGGAGTAGTTTTTTGTTTAAGCATTTTTAAAAAATCTGGTATTTTTTGTCATAGGTAGTGCTTTTATTTTTCACATAACTCTCGTTTCATACAACTGGTTCTATTGAACTTTGCAGTTAAAAATACTGATAAATGCAGCTATAAATCCGACTCAGACACCTTGTAGCAGAAACTTAACGTCTGGCAGATATTAAGCTTCCAAATTGAAATTTCGTAATTTTTTTCGGTATTTTTTTACCCGAAATTTTGACTTTGAAACTTCAGGAAAAATCGAAAAAAAAATAAATGAATGCCTTGATTTTTGGTTTAAGATAGACACATTAATTGTGCGTCGTTTAAGGTATCGCTTATAAAAATATAAAATCAAACGGCAAAGTTATAACCGTTTGACCAAAACGACCCAAAATGACTTTTACCTGAAAAAATACCGTCCGGTACGTTTTTGGTCCAACTTCCAAAATGGGATTGCAAAAAAACAAAAAGGACCTGTAATTTTGGTTTTACCGAGTCTTAGGTATTGATATATATCGGATATATATCCTACCTGGTGGTCATATTTATTTGGGGTGTAAGTGTTGTGGACAGTTTTATTCCTTATTCCTTATACCTAAGCCTTGGTGAGGATAAATATACATAAGTACCTGTTAGGGTCAAATGTTGACCTTTTTCCTTCACAGGTGCTGGTCCCGCAGATATTTGACCTTTCTCCTTCAAGCTATTCATAAAAAAGGATATATAACTCTGTACCTATAGTATCCCTGCCTCAGCGTAGTTCTGACTTCCAGCAGAATACGATCGTGTGTTTTCGAAAAATACCAATTGTTTCTAATTGAAATGGACAACCCAAGTCGGTCAACTTAATGTGCTTACCGAGCAGACTCGTTTTGCTACATATGTGGAAAGTATATGACCAGCAAAGAAGAAAAAATCGTTTTTCCTTCACAGGTGCTGGTCCCGCAGATATTTGACCTTTCTCCTTCAAGCTATTCATAAAAAAGGATATATAACTCTGTACCTATAGTATCCCTGCCTCAGTGTAGTTCTGACTTCCAGCAGAATACGATCGTGTGTTTTCGAAAAATACCAATTGTTTCTAATTGAAATGGACAACCCGTCGGTCAACTTAATGTGCTTACCGAGCAGACTCGTTTTGCTACATGTGGAAAGTATATGACCAGCAAAGAAGAAAAAATCGTTTTTACCGAAAAGTTCCAAGAACAGTATAAGGAAAACTATAAGATGTGGCCCAAAAGTATTGCCGAAGAGTGGGCTCCAAGCTGTATATGCAAAACGTGCAAATTGAATTTAACAGCATTTAATAAAGAGGATAGCCTATGGGATAGCCGAGATAGAAAAGAGCATTACACAAGAAAGAACTGGGAAAAACGGAACGAAAATACTTTGGGACATCACAACGTACAAAATGCAGCTCTTGTGAAAGTCCAAGACATTATATTACCACCATTGCACATTAAGCTAGAACTGATAAAAAATTTTGTTAAAGCACTGGATTACGAAGGTGAATCGATGAATGAATCGTCTGGAGTGACGAAACCAAGATACATTTATTTGATAATGAAGCCAAAATGAATATTTGTCATCTGAAAGACAAAGAATTTGATCCCAGAGGATATAACGCCATTTTTTCTCTCTCTCCGGTCCGCACCAGGTTCTATGAAATAAAGGAATTTTTTTACCTTATCTGAAAATTGTCAGATAGAAGCAAAGGAACCCTGCGAGTAATCCTACATGGTAATGCAACCTTATACCAAGGATAGCATGCCACTTTCATGAAAGTTTCTTCAGGATAATGACCCGAAGCACGCCTCTCGAGTAGTAAAGGATTGGTTGCCAGAAACAAATGAGGTTTTTCTTGAGTGGCTAAGTTAATCCACAGACCTCAATCCCATTGAAAATCACTGGGATGAACTCAAAAGAGACGTCGGAAAGACTTTTTGTCCAAATAGAAACCAATTTTGGGATATTGTCCAAAAGAATGGTACAATATTCCAATTGGAACTTATCGCAAGTTAATATCCTCCATGTCAAAAGGAATGGAGGAATTCCTGAAAAATAATGGTGCATATACCGGCTATTAGCTGCCATATAATCAATTTAATATAAAACAAGACCAAAACTAGTGAAATATCGATTTAATTTAAATTTTTATCTTCGCACACCTATTATTGTGTCCAGCAAAAATTGACGGATTTAAGAAAAATTTTAATTTTCTTGTAAATAAAAGGATTTGTGAAACCTTTTTTACTTTTTGTTTAAAGACAATTAATATAAGTTTTGGAAAAAATGTGATTTGTTGAAATAAATGAAGGTATTTATGAAATATAAGAAGGTAAAAAAGAAAAAAAATTCACACCTATTATTTTGTCCATGAGTGTACCTCAAAACTGTTTTTCCACGTCTGTCGCTGGCAAAAGTTAAAGAAGGCGTATTTGATGGCCCCCAAATTCGAAAACTACTAAAAGATGATGGATTTGAAAATATTTTATCTACGAATCAAAAAGCAGCCTGGAACTCATTCCGAATGGTTACAACAAATTTTCTTTGTAACAGAAAGAGTGATGATTACGTTAAAATCGTTCAAGACCTACTTAAGAATTATGAACAAATTGGAGCCAACATGTCACTCAAAATCCATTTCCTGCACTCCCACTTAGACTTTTTTCCGCCAAACCTTGGGGATGTTAGTGATGAACACGGAGAGAGATTTCACCAACAATTAAAAGCTATGGAACGACGGTATCAAGGTGTTTGGAATGAGAATATGTTGGGCGACTATGTGTGGACTCTCATAAAAGAATCTGACTTAAATGACAAAAGAAGACAGACAAACCATTTTAAAAATAGTAACAAGCAATAACAATAAAAATATTTAAGTATCATAACACTTAAATAAATTCAAGTATTTTTCGGTATTTTTTCAGATAAAATGAGATTTGGGTCGTTTTGGCTAAGTTATAACCGTTTGATTTTATATTATTATAAGCGATACCTTAAACGACGCCTAATTAATGTGTTTATCTAAAACCAAAAATCCAGGCATTCATTTATTTTTTTTCGACTTTTCCTGAAGTTTCAAAGTCAAAATTTCGGGTAAAAAATACCGAAAAAAAATGATGAAATTTCAATTTGGAAGCTTAATATCTGCCAGACATTAAGTTTCTGCTACAAAGTGTCTGAGTCGGATTTATAGCTGCATTTATCAGCATTTTTTAACTGCAAAGTTCAATACAACCAGTTGTATGAAACGAGAGTTATGTGAAAAATAAAAGCACTACTATGACAAAAAATACCCGATTTTTAAAAAATTCTTTAAAAAAAACTACTCCATGAAAAAAAAAACATTCTTCAAAATTTTTAAACATCCAAATCTATCAGAAAAAGTCATTTTTGGAGACAGCGGAAAAGTCGTGTCGACTAGTTTAATTAATCGTTTTACTTAACAAAATGTAGTTGGTTTAAATCCGAGTGCTCCTTATGAAGATATTATGTTCTAAGTCTAAAAAAGAAGTCAAACCTATTCAGTTGAGCGGCACTGTGTATACTGACTGAGTACCGGGTATAAATTATAGCCGCGGCCTGTACCGAGGATCACAACGTTCCCCCTCGTTTTTTAATTGAAAATTAAGTTCGTTATGGTACTGAATTGCCTGAGGAAGAGCAGGAAAGGATCAAGGGAATGAAATTAGACGGCATGAATACTGGTCGAATCGCTTCACTACTGAATCGACATCGAAATACTATTTCCAAATTTTTGAAATATCCAGATGGTTACTACATAAATCGTCGCAGTGGCTCAGTATCAAACATTAGCACAATTGGACAAACCGACATATGCGACAGTTAGCAAATGCAAATATGATGGAGCTTATGATATAAATTGCATTTATTTCTAAAGACATGTGTCCAATATATGACAATGGACATTTCAGCAGGAGAGTGCGCTGATTCATGTTTCCCCGGGTACAATGGGTTTTTCAGACACCTACAATATACTGTCAATGAAGTGGCCGACAAAGAAATCAATTGGAGATGTTCAGAGCAGCAGCAGCCAGAAGATCCCAAGACAATTAAATTATCTAAGATGAATACCCTCCCTTTCTTTATCTATTGTACGCTCATCCACTCTCACTCTCTCGGTGCATACACACACACTCATGTTAGCCGGCAACGGCAAAGGCCGTGGCTCTACTTTATACCCGGTACTCAGCCAGTATATATGTACATACATATGTATATGAACTTACGATTTATGCAGTTTATTATATGTTCGCAAAAGGGGCGATTACATTTTGGGCACAAAAGAAAATTTCAAATAATTAAGTCGAACCAGTTTTGAAATTTGTATATGTACATACACCCAGCAACAAAAACAAAGCCGCACTCCGAAATTTCATGAATTTTTTACTTCTCTAGCGTGTGATATCCCGAAATGTTATTCGATTCGTCTAATTTTTTTTTGTGCGTCCCTGTGACTGTTTTTTTGCGTGCGCTTCCTGTCGTCTCAGTTTCTGGAAACATTTTTTGCAAAAAATTTTACTTAGGAGACTTTAAGAAGTATGCCTAAACGAAAACAGATGACGATTACTGAAAAGTCAAAAATTATTGCCTCGGCTGAACAAAATGACCTCATTCGAAAAATAGCGGATCGAACTAAGTTCAATGAAAGCAAAGTGCGACGATTTTTGAAAAAATTTCGTGGGACTGGACAAGTGGAGAGGACGATAGGATCGGGAAGAACAAAGTGTACAAATGCAAGGGAAAATCGGATTATTAAGAAAACGAACCGACATGATTGATTCAAAAATGCTGTAAAGATAGCTTTTGAAGTTCAGCAACAATTTTCAAAAGAAGCAACAACGTCGTTTAAAGGAGATGAGATTAATGGCAAGGACACCTGGCCAAAAGCAACTTCTTAATAGTCGAACGAAGAAATCACGCCTAAATTCAGCTACAGAAAAAGCAAATTAGGGTGAATCTGAGTGGTCACGAATGATATTCTCGGATGAGTCAAAATTTAACCTCATTATACCCGATGGTTCCCGCACAGTTCGCCGCAGAAAAGGATAAAGCTATTCCGAAAATTGCTGCATTGCCAGAGTGAAGCGTTATCCTTATATAATATTATTATATGGGGATGCATATCTAAATATAAATCAGAATCCATAATAATTATTAAGGGTATGGTGACAACAAAAAAAAGTATAAAGTTATTCGTAGTGGAGTTGTGTTCAGTATGGAATCATTTAGTGAGAGAGAAGATCCCATCTTTCAGGACGATTCTGTACCTTGCCATCGAGCGCGTTCTGTAAGAGATTCTCTGACGTTTTATTATTTTTAAAAATGTAGTCAACTAGTTTCAACTATTTTTCACAGACATGTAAACATTTTGAAGGCGGAATTGGTCATAAAGTCCTTAGATTGGCCAGGTAACAACCCCGACCTCAATCCTATAGATAACGTCTGGGTCCTTATGACTGCCAAAATAAGAAGGTGGAAGCCCAAAACTATGGTTGAGTTAGGGGAGGTTATAGAAAAAGTTTGTTTTGATGAGATAACGGAGGAATATTTGAGGGCTTTATGCGATTCGATGCCCAATAGGGTTAAATGTGTAATAAAAACCAAGGGGGGTACCACCAATTATTAATTAATATATAACTTGAAAACAAAAATTCTGAAATATGTTTGTTTATTATTAGACTATAGAAAATGAAATAACCTATTGGAAACAATTTGGTTTTTGCTGAACAAATCGATTTTATAATTTCACTAAATTTTTTTCCTGTGTTTGGGGTAAATACTAAATAACCGTTCAGAAAGATGTGCTTGAAAAAAATATTTATTTTTAATTATATGAATATGATATAAAAAAAAACCTAGTATGTACTTTTGAAATCGATTTATTGACTAAAAAAATGAAAACTTATTATCGAATAACATTTGTGGAAACCCCACGCTAGAGAAGTCAAAAATGTATGAAATTTCGCAGTACGGCTTTTTTTTTGTCGCTGGGTGAATTCTGTTTCCATTTTTGTTTACATATGATTTTTACATCTGCTTCTACATTTCTGCAGTTACATGTACAGCTGTGTTCATGGAAATAGCTGTGCTGCACGTCACCTCCTTCAAACTCGTTTTAGAGATATTTCTAGTCTTCCAAATTGAGCAAATGATACTTTTTTAAAAAGCCTGGAATGTAAGCATTATAATCCTGAAGAAATTGCGTTACATTTGCATTCCATCTTCTTGTTTTTCATTACTTTAGACAATTACCCATGAAATCTGCTGTTCACTGAAATAGCAGTGCGGGGATACAAATATTATTAAAAAATTAAAAACCAAACAAATTAATTTAAAAATTTCACCATCAGTGAGATTTATTTAATTATTGAATATTTTGATAAAATAAATTTTTGGACATAGCGGTACTTTTTTTTTGGAGCATACAAGAAATCATTGTGTGGTTCAGAAGAGGAGACCTACTAATTTGACTAAAAACTAAGGGGAGGATGCTTATAGGGATTGAAAACTAAGCTGTTTTAGACGCTCACTATTGTATTTAAGCCAAATAACTATACAAATTAGACTGAAAATCCAGTTACTATTCGAAAAATTACTATTGCAGAGGATGGCCGTCGATATTTTCGTATGTAACCCAATTCCTAGTGAGCTTTCGAAAGTGTTTTGGATCATTATCCTATTGAAAAATTCTTTTCAAAAGCATTTTTCAACTGGAATATGACTGTAATGTATTCTCAACTACACATTTTTGTCAAATTGTTGGCAACACAAAAGTTTTAGATACTAATCCAAATGAACTGCACCTCAAAGTGCGCAGCCCAGCTACCTAACTCAGTTTTTTCAAAATTTTGTGTGTTTATCTGGTTTCCGTGAACGCCAAACATATTTTATGAAATCTATCTGAGTATATAATACCACTTTACCCTGATCAGCCAATAGGGTTTTTCGCTGTAACACAGGCCAGTCCATATGCGTTTTTGCAAACTTGAGTCGTGCTCCTATGTGTTATCAAAAACCAAACGCGTATCTTTCTTGGACTTCTTGCATTTAAATAATGTGTGATTAGTCATCTATTAACTGGCACATAACTGAAATAACGAAATAAATTTGCTTTCATATTTTTTGAAGGTACTGTAGACTTGGTCGGGCTGTAATGCTCACTTTGACCAACCTGTAAAAGCGTAGTTTTTCGAATAGTAACTGGATTTTCAGTCTAATTTGTATAGTTATTTGGCTTAAATACAATAGTGAGCGTCTAAAACAGCTTAGTTTTCAATCCCTATAAGCATCCTCCCCTTAGTTTTTAGTCAAATTAGTAGGTCTCCTCTTCTGAACCACACAATGATTTCTTGTATGCTCCAAAAAAAAAGTACCGCTATGTCCAAAAATTTATTTTATCAAAATATTCAATAATTAAATAAATCTCACTGATGGTGAAATTTTTAAATTTATTTGTTTGGTTTTTAATTTTTTAATAATATTTGTATCCCCGCACTGCTATTTCAGTGAACAGCAGATTTCATGGGTAATTGTCTAAAGTAATGAAAAACAAGAAGATGGAATGCAAATGTAACGAAATTTCTTCAGGATTATAATGCTTACATTCCAGGCTTTCTAAAAAAGTATCATTTGCTCAATTTGGAAGACTAGAAATATCTCTAAAACGAGTTTGAAGGAGGTGACGTGCAGCACTGCTATTTCCATGAACACAGCTGTACATATAACTACATAAATGAGACGTGTTAGTGTTTGCGAAAGAGAGAGGGAATGAATAAGCGCTTGGCAGGCGTTGCGTAGCGACTAAAATTTAATTTGTTCCTTCAGGCTATAATAGTAGTTCCCTGATCCAAATTCGGCAATCTGGTAGACACGGTAATTTCCTATTATTCTGCGGTTTTGGTTTTCATTTATCCTAAAAATTGTGGATTTTTGTATTTTGGGAGGGCGGAACGGGGCGTGGCAAAATTTTGAAATAAACTTGTATTGATGTGACATCACAGGAGCTTGGATAGAAAGCTTGATTGCTCTAGCTCTTATAGACTCTGATGCCTTTCGAAATGATTTTCTTCATTGTGGCTATATTAATGATCCGATCTGATCCAGACTCACCACTCTGATAGAAATGATCATTCGCTATAATTCTGCGTTTTTAGTTTTCTTGTACTATCAACATTATGTATGACACAGATTTTCGTCCTTTGTGTTTGGCGGAAGGGGGCGGGGCGAAATTTTGAAATACACTTTGAGTAGTGTGATAACACAGAAGACTGAATACAAAATGTGGTTGCTCTAGTTTTTATAGTCTCCGAGATCTAGGCGCTAATGAAGACGGACGGACGGACGCACAGATGGACAGACAGACATGACTATATCGACTCGAATATATATACTTTATGGGGTCGGAAACGCTTCCTTCTGGGCGTTACACACAACTGTTATCCCCACAACTCTTCGAGTACCGGGTATAAAAATAAGAGACCGCCACGAAATTTTGTTTTCCTAAATTCATGATAAATCGGGGTTGTCCACATACTTAACAATTACCGACTTAAAATATACATACATAAATAGTTCTTAAACAAAAATAATAATTTAATAAAATCAGACGGACAAAAATGTATGTAGCTATCAGCTTTTCTTTCTGCTTATATTGTCTTTGCTTTGGGCATCTCAGTGCACTCAGTGCGTAGTCGGACATTGCAAAGATTTAAGAAAGGGTCGGCTGTGCGCTACTTAAATGCATATAAATACATATGCATAATTTGCTGTTGCGTCGCCACTCACGATTCACGTAAATAATAATGATTGGCATAAAAAAAAAGTTCAGGTTTTGATTGCTGCCTACGCAAAATAAACATGTGAATTATGCTTGCCGACCTCTTTTGTACGCACTGCATTACTGTTTCTTTTATTTACACAAAAACATTATTTAACAACATTTTTAAAGCCTGAGAACATATCTTACTGTAGGAAAGGCTTCCTCCGTGGCTGCCATTTTATTATTTTGGGATTCCATTTCGCTTATTAATTTGCACTACAAATCTATTTTCTGTTAAAGTTTCCAAGCCATCGAATCACTCGTGTCACGGTCAAGTTAACAGCCCTAAGTATGGTTTAAATTGGAATAATTAAATAATTCATCACAATTGATACAAATAAAACGATATGTGCGCAAATATTAAAATACATGTTTCCACTAGTATTATTTCACATTTGGAAATAATTAAGGCTCATTAAATACACGGTGCAACATAACAGTTCCGCTGTTAATCAAACCGAAACCGAAAATTTTATCATCGTTTCTTAAACACTAACCATGATTCGCAAATAGACAACGTGATCAAAATATTTTGTCTATTTTTTATTTTTTAAACCAAACGACGGTGTTATTTAAGTAAACCTAGACATAAAATTTTTTCCATCGAATTTTAATAAATAGCTATTTTTAAGAACACAATGTGAACAAATAGGTTCTTGTTTCTATGTGAACAAGGGCTGCCTTATCTGCTATGAAAAAGGCATAGGCAGAAACAATATAATAATTTATATGTATAATAAAAAAAAAAAAAAAAATACAGATTTCTTTCTTTCCACGGCCAAGTGTCCCACCAACCAACACCCACCCCCACCCATCCTGCCAAATCTTTATTTATTTTCTGGCGGTAGGTCAGTTCGTCAACAACCTGAAGAAGAACACACAACACATAATTTCAGCTTGGCAAAGTACAAACGCTCTGTATTTGAGGCTGAGCTTTAGCTGTGCACATATTGTTGGTCTGCTTGTTTGCATTGGTTTTTTAAAACGCCGCTGTCTAAGAAACCACCCATTACTTTAGAATTCATTGTAAGTTATGATTTTATGATGACGCTTGCCCAAAATTAAAATAATTCTATATATTGAACATCCTCTATGATCTAAATTTCTTTAATGTACTATAAACGAATTTAATGAATGAATGTAAATATGTACAGATGCAAAATGTATATCAGACATGACATCAAATTATATTAATTGTCAATAGGGTATTAGTGCGTCGCGTCAATAAGCAACACTCAGCAAATAAATTTGTGTCTTAAGAAATCTTCTTCAAAATATTTTGCTGGCAATTTCGGCAGCGCTGCACACGTACACACACATATGAATGTACTTGCAAATTTCTCTGGATGGACATTCGCATCAGAAAAAGAGGGATGATATCAAATTTGTTTCGCAAGTGTGGAACTGAAATCCGTATGGACCCATTTATTACCCACATATATCTGCTCATTATATTAGTGTATTCTATATTAAACAAAGTTAGCGTCTAAAGCATGTAAAAAATAACAGTTATTCTGGTATTAAGAGGCAAGCGTCTTCAAAAAGGGTCTACTCTAAAAATACTAAAGTGAAGGGTAGCGCGAGCCCAAAAATCAAAACAAAGTTGAGAGAGCGCAAATATCAGTTGTGCGCTCATACACACTTGCAAACACGCAAAGTACATGAGCACACATACACTCTCACGACTCGCCCGGTAGATGATCCACACATGCAAAGTACGTGAGAATGCATGTGCATACACTCTCACGACTCGACGGGTAGCTGATGCCTGCCCTGTTGGTGCGGCCAAATTCAAGATATGGAGTGTCGTATGTATATGTATTTATTCAGGTGGGGCTCCATCAACATGGGAGCACAGAATACTCGAGTTGTTTGAAATTCGGCAGAATTAAATAGATTTAATAATTAATAATATATTTCGTCAAATAGCACACACAATGTTTATTTAGACAGAATTAGAGTTTAAGAAATATTGTGATAAGGCATGCCTTATAGTTTCGGCCCGTGTTAGAATTTTCCAGCCAAACTTTATGCTCACGTTGCTCTTGGACTTCTATGGATTCGGCTGCTGGCTGCCATCTGACGGAGACTTCACATTCATGCACTGAGCACATATTGTGCAGTATGCAGCAGCAGATAATTATTTTAGTCGTGTTCTTGATGTTGTTAACCAGACCCTTGCCGATCCTACATTTCCTCCTTTTCATCCTACATTTATGTATATGAATCGGTAACTGTGAATGTACAAATCTTAGAAAATTTCATTGTGCTCATACAAAAATTGACTTCTTACCGATGGTCAATCAAGGCGAATAGAACGGTTAAATACCAACCGTTGTAATTTCGGTAATCTACAGCATCCTCAGATTTCGGTTGGACCTCGATGGTTGGACCTCGGCAGCCATCTATTAGAGATATTGCTGAGCATATTGTGCATAATTGTATCTATTTTTTAAATCACTTGCCCATTGCTCCGAAACATTGTGGAAATCCCAACTCCTCAAATCCCTTCACCGTCTTCGTGATTTTCTCCTGGGTGTAAAAGTCTGTCGGCAGATACTTGTCAGCGAGGTGAGCAACTACCTCACGACAAAATTTCAGCAATATATGGCAGACAATTGCCCTTCACACACCAAATAAACTCCCTACCGTTCGATATTCGGCTGATGATCCTAGATAATAAAGAGCTATGGCTATTCTTTTCTCCAGAGGGATTGTCAGTCGAAATGAAGTGTCTTTTTTTTTTTTTTTTAATTGTGCAACAGGTTAACCAGAATGTTCAAAGTACTCCGTTCAATGCATACATTTTCGTTAAAAAAGGCATCGGAGTTGTCCACAACATCTTCCTCCCAAGATAAACCATATCGTGGCTATTGCAATGAAGAATATATTATTAAATTGAAAAGAGAGAACATTATCCGCTGTTTACTTACAAGGGTCCAACCGCGGGGGGACGTTGCAGTTGCAGGAGGAATTGCAACTTTTCTGAGGATAACTTGGACACTTCCATGTACTTCATAAGAGTCTCCTCACTTTGCGCCACTGCAGTTAAAAGAATCAACTATATTTCCTTCATATTTCGTTGATTTCAAACATTATTTACTTTGTTTACAAAAGTTGTCTTCCTCTTCCAAAGACGCAAAGACGCTGTAGTGTAAAAGCCTCAAGTGCTTCTCTGCGTCTTCTCCGATATTGATAGGTAACGCACCAAGTGTAAAAATCCTATTATAGCCTATTTACACTACGGTTGAGTTATTGAGTTTCGGGCAAAACTCGAGTTTCGTTTACATGGGAAACGTAGGGGGCCTAGAGTTGGCAAAATAGTTGAGTTTTGGTTGCTTTTAGTTGAGTTTGTCCGATTTTTCGAATATTTCAAATCTGATCTGCCTATTGTGTAATTATCACCACTAGAAAAACAACAAAAAACATATGAGAAAAAAGGTAAACAAACAAATACTCGTATATATAAAAATTACTTAATATCCAATTTTATTACTAGAAACTAGATGCGTTTGGTCGCCTGAGGCCTTGGAGGTGCTAGTAGAGTTATGGCACGAGAATAACGACGGGTTCCGTGGCGCACGCAAAAATTCTCATATGTATAAGGAACTATAAGGAATTATAAGGAACAAGCACGTGCCAGCAGCCGAAACTCAATAACTCAACTTTGGCATAGTGTATATCTAAACTCTGAGATATTGATTTACCTATCGATAAATGTAACTCAAGGTAACTAAAGGTAACTCACTGTAGTGTAAAAAGGCTATAAGTTTCACAACTCAGGCCATAATGCTCATCAGCTTCTGTTGATAGATGACGGTTGCCGTTTCACATCCTTCAAGAATTCCCACCATTCCCCCGATGTGCAATGTGTGCAACGGTTATTAGTATTGTTCCTGTTTTATGTTCCAGAATGGTGGCTATTCAATGGCGTTGGAATTGGTCTCGTATCTATCAATATATTAAACTTTAATTTCAAAAAGGCGCGTATGGATATTATTTAGCATTGGCTGAAAATTAGTAATGTGTGATAATAACGGATCTACTTTGCGTAAGCCATGGTATGTAATCTTGTAAATTAAAACAATCATAAAAGTATTATAATATTATATTTTCAGGGTTGAGAAATATCGTCCATATTCATTAGAAGATCTCATATCTCATGATGAAATCATTTTAACAAGTAAGTTTATCTTTAAAAGATGAAGCCAAAAAAATAAATGCATGTTTCAATTTTAGTCAATCGCTTTATTAGTCAAAAACAGCTGCCTCACTTGCTTTTTTATGGACCACCTGGGACTGGTAAAACTAGCACCATATTGGCGTGTGCAGGACAACTTTACCCGCCGGCTTTGTTTAAGTCCATGGTACTAGAGCTCAATGCTTCCGATGATAGAGGTATTGGAATTGTACGTGGCCAAATTCTTAACTTTGCATCTACGCGAACAATTTTCTGCGATACTTTCAAACTTATTATATTAGATGAGGCAGACGCCATGACTAACGACGCTCAAAATGCCTTACGACGCATCATTGAAAAGTATACTGACAATGTTCGTTTTTGTATAATTTGCAATTATCTGAGCAAAATAATCCCAGCGTTACAATCGCGATGCACGCGTTTTCGTTTTGCGCCGCTGTCCCCTCATAAAATGATTCCTAGGTTGGAACAAATTGTTAAGTCGGAAAAGTAAGTTTTTTAATTTAAAAAAAAAACAAGATTCAATGCATTGTACTGTTCTAGTATACAGATTACTGAAAGTGGAAAGAAGGCACTGCTAACTCTTTCAAAAGGCGATATGCGAAAAGTACTGAACGTTTTACAAAGCACTGCTATGGCATTTGATATGGTCAACGAAGATAATGTGTACATGTGTGCTGGCTATCCTTTACGACAAGATATTGAAAACATATTGAAGGCGTTACTTTCCGAGCACAACTTTGAGTTCTCATTTCAAAGTATGTCAAAATTTTCAAGTTCAACATACATAAAGCATTTTTTTTTATTCATGCAGATGTACACATTGCTAAGGACTCTAGAGGTCTAGCGCTTGAAGACATAATTACGGAGTTGCATTTAATTGTGATGAGACGTAAGTGTTAACAAGATATATTAGTTGGTTTGATTTATTAAATCCTTCATTAAAACAGTTGAATTTCCGATTTCGATTATGAATGAATTGATTGTCAAGCTTGCGCACATCGAAGAACGTTTAAAAAAAGGTTGCACTGATATTGCGAATACGGCATCGCTGGTTTCTGCTTTTTTTATATGCCGGGACATGGTTTCATTGCATAAGGAATAAAAAAAAAAGTTAAACCATATATTGTCACCCGATTTAATCTAAATAAATTAGTACCGTTTTCACTCAATCTTATTAAAAATGTATCCAATTGTATTCGAACCGTTTTAAAATTACTTTTTTCGGGACGAGAGACTTTCCGGCTTAAAAATAGAAAAACAATAAGCTCCAGCACCTCGGAAAAGAAAAATGATTTGCAAACTTCATATAAAAGGAGTATATGTATATGTGAGTTTACGATTTATGTAATTTATACAACATATTTTCTATGTCGTTTTGTAGCGCTATTCGCAAATGTTTAGACCTGTTTTCTCTACATCGACATACAGATCTTTACAAATGTATCTATATCTAATCGTGGAAGAGATTGCAAGATACAGGAGTAATCGCGTGGAAGTTGTCGCGTAGTCACTAAAATTAATTTTTCTTCTGGCTATAATGATGCGATCTGATCGATATTCAACACAGATCGATAGGGTTATACTTTATGCTCCTGCGTTTTTAGTTATTTTAAAATTGTGTAAGCCACAGATTTTCGTCCTTTGTATATCATGTATCGTGATATCGGTGTGGTATTGGGATGCAAAAGTTTAAAGAGACGGTTGCTTAGCAGCTCCTGAATCCGGGCTCAGTAAAATCCGTGGAAGATATAGAGAAGTTCCTAGCGACCCTATCTAAGGAACTTCTGGATGCTTACCATTTATCATGCCCACCCTCGAGAACGAAAAAGAGAACCAAGCCGCTCTGGTAGAACCGTGAACTCTCTCCAAAGAAATAATTTCAGGGAAATCTTCAAGCTTGCCAAAAAATCGAAGGGAAGGCACAGCTCAACTCGTGGAGGAACTTCTATTCCAACATCGAGAAAGTGCTCGAAAAGGCAGCCCACAGGAAGCTTTCATAGCAACCCACCACCCACTGTCAGCGAAGAAGCGCTGACAGCACTAATAGAGGCTCACTTCCCAGGATGCACCAAGGTCATTGATGCCGAGACGCAACAGGACCTAGCAATAGAGGAAAAAAACCTAGCAACAGACCTAATAACCCAATGGACTATAGATGCCTTTATATCTCAGCAATGCTGTAGGTGACCAAAATGGTTATCACCCCATGGCTTCTTGCAATATGCTTAGGAACAGGCTATATATTCCTATCCAATGGAGAACCTCTAGAGTTGTCATCCTCCCAAAGGCTGGCGGATCACATGCAACCATGTGAGCCCCAAAAGTGAAATACATTAGAAAAGCTGCTCGATCTATAAATCGGGACTGAGTTAGGGGGACTTATGTCAACCATCCACAATGCTTACACCAAAGAAAATCAGTTAAGACAGCACTACATTCGTTAGTAGCTATCGTCGAGAACGCGATGTGTGATTTTTGTGCACAACTTGATCAAGGGATAGGAGACGTAGATAGCCCTGTTGAGCCGCATATACATCACGATTCCTATTAGAAGCACTAAAAACTATATGCCGTTGTTCTTGTCGCTTTGTAGATCATAATTCGATTCTTGCTGAACTGTTTAGGGTCTTATAGCCCTTTTTACACTACCGCATCATTGTCGAAGGTGCGGAAAAATTACGCTAGGCGTTTACACTTAGGCCGCATCATTTCCGCATCATTTTGTCAGCTGATCGGTCTCCAAATGTAAAAAAACTCATTGAATAAGAAGAAGACAGAACACGCTTTTTTATTCAAATTAAAAGAAATTACCAAAATAATGAGCGATCTATTTTTTTAAATATGAAAAACTGTGCATTTGACAGTTTCACTACCAGCACCCAATTTTTTATTAAGCTTTTTTAGGTGGAGTCTGATGTATATGAAGCTATCGTTGGCTCCACCGTACAAAAATTAAGTGCTGCTGACATTAATTTCCAAGTGGCAATTTTAAAGTTGTAAGTAATGCATCCTAAAATATCTTTGTGGACCATTGCAAGTATTTGAGGTACCATTTTTGTGTTTGCAATCAGACTTATTTTAATTAAAATGTTCAGGAACGGTTTGGTGGCTCAACTTTAAATTGAATTTATTGTTAGGTTAGGTTAGGTTATCCCGGACGGCCCTCAACGGGGCCTCTCATAGGCCAAAAAGGCCCTTAGTAATCCGGATCTTTGTATGGACCTTACGAGGGTGCTTCTGAGGTTCCGAAGTCCCCCAGAATCGAGGTGTTTATTGTTTATTGTTTATTTTGTTTAAAGTTGAACAATGTACAGTTAAACTATAAGGGTAAAATTACATATCAAATAATTAAACTAAAGGGCCAAAGCCAATACTCAGACCCGGTGGGGCTGATTATCGGCTCAGTAGCCGATGAGATCCCACCAACAGCCAAGTTTAGGTAAGAGAAGAGCCGGTAGCCGAACATTTCTAAATTAAAGCTATTTAAATTAAATTAAGTTATTGATTAAGATAAATTTGACCAAATTAGAACTAGTATCAAAGGAAAACAGATGGAAAAATTGGTTATAGTTACGGCAAAGGCTACGGAAAGATTCATAATCCGAGTAGTTAGAAAGACAGAGTTGGAGATGAAGAGGGAAGTAATGCCTAGTCGGGCGGAAAGGAACAGCAATACTAATAAGGTTGATGAGGGCAGTCGATTCGACCTCACCAGAGAGAAGCTTATGGAGGAAGAGAACTCCTTGGCAGGTTCTATGGGATTTAAGAGAGTGGAGATTAATTAGGCGCAACCTACTTTCATAAGAAGGGAGATGGATCGAAGGGTCCCAATTGAGTCCCCGGAGGGCAAAGATGAGGAACTGTTTTTGTACTGATTCAAGCATATCCTGAAATTTTTGGTAATGAGGAGACCAGACACAAGAACCATATTCCAAGATAGGCCGGACCAGAGAAACATACAGAAGTTTTGTAGTATACGGGTCTGTAAATTCCTTAGACCATCTTTTGACAAATCCAAGGACTCCTTTGGCTTTGTTAGAGATAGTAGAGATATGAGAGTTGAAACATAGATTAGGTACAAAGGTAATGCCCAAGTCGTTAACTTTGAAAAGGCGTTGAAGGATAGAGTTATTGATAGAGTAGTCGAAAAGGTATGGCTTATTGCGGTGAAAAGTCATTATATAGCATTTAGAAATGTTAAGAGGTAGAATGTTGATTAGGCACCAGTTGTTAAGGGCATCAAGATCAGATTGCAAAGATAGTGGGGACAAGGGGTCACTGTAGGAAAAACATATCTTAACGTCATCAGCATACATTAGGATACGGGAATGAGATAACATTTGTGGAAGATCGTTAATAAATAGGTTAAATAGCAAGGGACCCAGATGGCTACCTTGAGGAACCCCCGATGAGACAATAACAGGTTTAGAGAGAGAGGAGTTAAAGCAGACACGCTGAGAGCGGTTACAAAGGTAGGAATTAGTCCAATATAGAAGCTTGGTCGGAAACCCTAGAAGAGACAGTTTATGAATAAGTAGATTATGATTAACAGAGTCGAAGGCTTTACTAAAGTCAGTATAAACGACATCAGTTTGACACTGTTTAGCAAAACCCGAAGTTACGAAGGTGGAAAATTCAAGGAGATTAGTGGAAACTGAGCGACGTTTAATAAATCCATGCTGAGATTCAGAGAATACAGAACTACAAAAATGTTGCAGCTGAGAAGTGATTATTTTTTCAAAGAGTTTAGGAATGGCAGATAAATTGGAAATACAACGGTAGTTAGAGACATCAGATTTAGATCCCTTCTTATGAAAGGGTACTATAAAAGATTCTTTCCAGACGCTGGGAAAGTCACCAGTCTTGAGAGACAAGTTGAAAAGTTTTAGGAGAGGCACACAAAGAGATTCAGCACAAAGTTTTAGAACAGCACTCGGAACCGAGTCTGGCCCAGTGGAGAACGAAAACTTGCACGATTTTAAATTTGTTAGGAGACCATCATAGTCGATGAAGGGGTGAAGGATACAGTTGGAACTATTTATAGGAATAGGATAAGAGTAACTACTACTAAAGTCGTTCGATGAGGCTAGGATAGAGGGAAAGTTAATAGAAGGGACAGAGTAGCAACGTTGGAAGAAGGAAGCGAACAGATCAGCAATATCACAATCGTTATCGGCATAACTACCATTTAAGTGTAGAGAAGAAGGAAATCGGGAAGATTTACGTTTAGAATTGACAAACCTGAAGAATTGTTTAGGGTCACGTTTAAAGTTAAGCTTGCATTGGGTCAAGTATCTGTTGTAGCACAAAGTATTAAATAAGGAGAATTTCGATTTTCAATTGAGTATTTCGAAAAGTCTGATTGCAAACCGGATTTTTTAAACTTCTTGTACATACGGGATTTTAAATTCTTCAGATTTATTAATCTAGGGGTGAACCAGATAGGACCAGACAGATTTCTGGAGGGGGTAACTAAAGGAACATGCATGGAAAAGATGGAAAAAATAGAGCTATAGAATGCATTCGTGGCAGACTCGATTTCCTGGAAATCGTCAAGGAATGACCAATCTATCTGAGATAGGGCAGTATTCAAGGAGAGGAAATCAGCCTTCTTGAAGCAATAAATATTTGAAGGCTTAATAAACGACTGTATAGGGCTAGAAGATGGTAACAAGAAATCAATTGAAAGTGTGGGATGGTATGGATCTTCGGGGAATGATAGAGGTTTTTAGCAAAGGCAAGCAGTTTCCCTGGCGACCTCTTGGAGGCATCCTCCAGTGATACCAGCATCGGTGCGCCCAGGTACATTCTCCTTGCCCTTAAGAGAGCAGGACACCGGCAGATCAGATGCTCCAGGGTTTCGTCAGCCCCGGGCTCATTGCATTTCCTGCAGATGTCACCGTTAGTGATGTTCAGCCTGGTTGAATGCGACGCAGCCAGGCAGTGGCCTGTTAGTATGCCCACTAACAGTGCCTTCTAGTGCCTCCCTGCTTGCCAGGACACTTCTAGAACTGACCGCGGACGACTGCATGGATTTTATCGCTGCTTGGCTGTCAACGAATATGTTAACCGTATTGTGTGGTCGCTCTGTGAGCTGAGCGACCTCGGCTGCTTTCTTAATGGCGAAGACTTCCGCCTGGAATATGCTGCATCGGTCGGGTAGCTTATACGACGCCCGTATTTCAGGGTTAGAGTATAGGCCTGCTCCTACTCCTTCATTCATCTTGGAGCCGTCTGTGTATATGTTGAGGTGTTGAGTCTGGTCCCGTCCCGCTTTCCAGTCTTCGGGTCCCATGAGGAGGTTTGTTTTTACTTCAAGGCACGTTTGGGGGATCATGTAGTCGGTTGAACTGATCATGTCCATTCCAATTGAACTATGCCCGAATCTTTGAGGAGACATGTTCCCCGACGCAATCAAGCGCTGTGCTGCCTTGCTTGCAGTCAGCCTAGCGTAGATGTCGAGGGGGCCGATTCCGAGTATTGTTTCGAGTGCTTTGGTTGGCGTTGACCTCAGCGCTCCCGTTATACAGAGCAAAGCCTGCTGCTGGGTTCGTTCCATTAGCTTGTGGTACGTCTTCTTTTCAGTGGCTTTCCCCCACACTAGGACTCCATACAGCAGAGTTGGTCGCACTACCGAGATGTAGATCCAATGCATCAGAGCGGGCGACAGGCCCCATGTGCTACTAAGCATCTTCTTGGATGCATATAGTGCATTGGTGGCCTTTTTCACCCGCTCTACTACATTGGGTCTCCATGCCAGCTTACTGTCCAGTACTGTGCCGAGGTATTTGACCTGTGCTTTAGGGGTTAGCCTTGTTTGGTTGACTTTCGGGGGGACCCATGTTGGTACCTTGTATCTCTTGGTGAAGAGGATGAGGTCCGTTTTGTCCGCGTTGATACTGAGTCCTACTCCATCTGCCCACTCACATATCTCCCTGAGTGTTCGTTCCATTATGGAGCTGAAAGTCGATGGACGTACACCCGTGATATGTACGCTTATGTCGTCTGCATAAGCTGTTATTTTTGGTGCTTTCCTTTCGAATCTCTTGATGAGGTTGTCGACCACCAGGTTCCATAGCAGGTGTGACAGGACTCCACCCTGGGGTGTGCCCAGTCCAGGTGCCTTTATGCCCGTAAAGGAATCTATAGCCCATTGGATTTTCTTTGGGGTTATCAGATCTGTTGGGGGTGTTTGTTCCTCAGTTGCTAGGTCCCGATGCGTTGCGGCATCGGTGACCTCGGTGCATCCTGGGAAGTGGGCCTCCATTAGTGCCGTTAGGGCTTCTTTGCTGCCCTCCGACCACTGTCCGTTGTCTAGTTTGAGTTTACTTTGTACTATGGGTTGCTTTGACAGCAGCTTCCTCAGCCTCGCCGTTTCAGGCACTTTCTCAATGCTGGAGCAGAAGTTTCTCCGTGAACTACGCCGTGCCTTACGTATCTCCTTCTTGTATTCCCTTAATAGGGTCTTGTATTCCTCATTGATGTTCTCGTCGTTCGCTAGTTTAGCGAGCTTGAAAAATTCCATGAGGTTGTTTCTTTACAAAGAGAGGTCTTGATTCCACCAGAGTGGTTTGGACTTCTTCCTTGTTCTAGATGGTGGGCATACTGTGTGGTATGCCTCTAGCAGTTCCGTAGATAGGGTCTCTAAGGACTTTTCTATATCCTCCGCGGATTTCACTGAGCCCGGGCTCGCGAGTTTCGAGGTGACTGTCTTTCTAAACTTCTCCCAGTTTGTGTTCCGGGGGTTTCTATAGACTATTACTTTCGGAGTGTAGTGTGCGTCCTTATCGCTGGACTGACGCTTTTTGAGGCGCAGGTAAACGCACCCCATACCCCACGCCATTTTCCCGTACTGGGGTAAAGCGGAGGATCCGCTGCTTTGTTGATCTGGAGGATCACATACTGGCCCCCCTCGTTGGGTAATGGGCTACCAGCATGCAATACCTTCCAGTCAGCGGTCGGTATCTCGGGGTTTTGTCGCTGAAGGAGCTTCAGCGCACGGTCCTCATTTAGTTGATTATAGTCCATGACCTTTAACAGGAGCAATTGGTGCAATAACAACTGTTTCAGGAATAGTAAAATGATTTCATCAATATGATATTTCTTTATTTTTTTTAGGTAATGTAATTACTATCTTAACTGTTTATCAATGATGACGAGATGTATCTCGAGAAGGAACATATCAAGGATTACATACTTATGCTGTTACTATTGGACTACGATGAGGAATAATTTTATTTATTTTATCAGAAGTATTATTTTTTGTAAGATTTTTTTGAGCTTTTTTCCACAGAAGTTTATCACCTGCAATTGAAATTGGTGCTTCATGACCTCCTATAGGAATCATTTCTTTTAATCCATTCCAAATTCCACTATTAAATACTGCTATTTTATTAGCATCAGGTATTACAGTTACTTGAGCACATCACAGATTAATAGAAAGAAATCATTCACAAACTACTCAAGGATTATTTTTTACTGTATTATTAGGAGTTTATTTTACTATTTTACAAGCTTATGAATATATTGAAGCTCCTTTTACAATTGCAGATTCAGTTTATGGATCAACATTTTATATAGCAACAGGATTTCATGGAGTTCATGTTTTAATTGGAACAACTTTCTTATTAGTATGTTTATTACGTCATTTAAATAATCATTTTTCAAAAAATCATCATTTTGGTTTTGAAGCAGCAGCATGATATTGACATTTTGTTGATGTAGTTTGATTATTTTTATATATTACAATTTACTGATGAGGAGGTTAATTAATTTTCTATATCTATATAATATAAAAGTATATTTGACTTCCAATCATAAAGTCTGTTAATAACAGTATAGATAATTTTTTCAATTATTTTAATTGCTTCTTTAATTTTAACAATTGTTACTATTGTAATATTTTTAGCTTCAATCTTATCTAAAAAAGCTTTAATTGATCGAGAAAAAAGATCTCCATTTGAATGTGGATTTGATCCAAAATCTTCTTCACGATTACCTTTTTCTTTACGATTTTTTTTAATTACTATTATTTTTTTAATTTTTGATGTAGAAATTGCATTAATTTTACCAATAATTATTATTTTAAAATTTTCAAATATTTTAATTTGAACAACTACTTCAATTATTTTCATTTTAATTCTATTAATTGGACTTTACCACGAATGAAATCAAGGAATATTAAATTGATCTAATTAATTAATTAGGGTTGTAGTTAATTATAACATTTGATTTGCATTCAAAAAGTATTGAATATTCAATCTACCTTAAAGAATATGAAGCGATTTATTGCAATTAGTTTCGACCTAATCTTAGGTAATTTTACCCTTATTCTTTAATTGAAGCCAAAAAGAGGCTTATCACTGTTAATGATACAATTGAGTATAAACTCCAATTAAGGAAGTATGGTGATCAAGTAAAAGCTGCTAACTTTTTTCTTTTAATGGTTAAATTCCATTTATACTTCTGTTTATATAGTTTAAACAAAACATTACATTTTCATTGTAAAAATAAAATATTATTTTTTTATAAATTACTAAATATAATTCACTATATTCAAAGATTAATTAATCTCCACAACATCTTCAGTGTCATACTCTAAATATAAGCTATTTGAATATAAAAATAATAAAAAATTAAATAAAATTAAAATTCAAAATACAAATAATATTAAATAAATTTTTAAATTATTATTATGTATTAAAAATAAAGTTTGAGAATAATTAACTAACTTTTGATATAAATGTTGACCTCCAAAATATTCTGATCATCCTTGATCAAAACTTTTAACAACAATTTGACCGTAACTTAAAGGATAAAAAATTATTCCATAAGTTCTAATATAAGGTATAAATCATATAGATCCAAGAAATGTTGATAAATTATAAAATAAAAAAGACTTATTTAAACTATATAATTTAGTTATAGAAATTAAATAACCAAAAATACCTCCAAAAATACAAACAAATAAAGTTAATAATTTTATTGATAAAGGTAAACAAATTATATAAGGATAAGGAAAAATTAATCAATTTAACATTCTACCTCCAATAATTCTTATAATTAATAAACCTAATATTCCTCGTAATATAATTCATCTTTCATCATTTAATATATTTAAACTACCACAATTTAAATCTCCTGTTATTGAATAATAAACTAATCGAAAAGAATAACTTACAGTTAAACCTGTAGAAAAAAAATATAAAAAAAATGAAAATAAATTAATATTACTAATTATAACAATTTCTAAAATTATATCCTTAGAATAAAATCCAGCTAAAAAAGGCATACCACATAAAGCCAAATTAGATACATTAAAACAAGCAGAAGTTAAAGGCATATGAATTCTCAACCCACCCATTAAACGAATATCTTGAGAATTATTTATATTATGAATAATTGCTCCTGCACACATAAATAATAAAGCCTTAAATAAAGCATGAGTTAATAAATGAAATATAGCTAATTTATAAAATCCTATCGACAAAATTCTCATTATTAAACCTAACTGTCTTAAAGTTGATAAAGCAATAATTTTCTTTAAATAAATATTGTTAAACCAGATAATAAAAGAAGAAATTGTCCTAATCAAGAACTTCTTAATAAAATATTAAAACGAATTAAAAGATAAACCCCAGCTGTAACCAATGTTGAAGAATGAACTAAAGCAGAAACAGGGGTAGGAGCAGCTATAGCAGCAGGTAATCAAGAAGAAAATGGAATTTGAGCTCTTTTAGTTATAGCAGCTAATATTACTAAAGAACCAATTACACTACTCGACAAATTTCAACTTTTTTTTTCCGCTGTCTCCAAAAATGACTTTTTCTAATAGATTGGGAGATTTAAAATTTTTTTAAGAATTATGGTTTTTTTTTCATGGAGTAGTTTTTTTTTTAAGAATTTTTAAAAAATCTGGTATTTTTTGTCATAGGTAGTGCTTCTATTTTTCACATAACTCTCGTTTCATACTGGTTGTATTGAACTTTACAGTTAAAAAATGCTGATAAATGCAGCTATAAATCCGACTCAGACACTTTGTAGCAGAAACTTAACGTCTGGCAGATATTAAGCTTCCAAATTGAAATTTCGTCATTTTTTTCGGTATTTTTTACCCGAAATTTTGACTTTGAAACTTCTGGAAAAATCGAAAAAAAAATAAATGAATGCCTTGATTTTTGGTTTTAGATAGACACATTAATTACGCGCCGTTTAAGGTATCGCTTACAAAAAATATAAAATCAAACAGCTAAGTTATAACCGTTTGACCAAAACGACCCAAATCTCATTTTATCTGAAAAAATACCGAAAAATACTTGAATTTATTTAAGTGTTATGATACTTAAATATTTTTATTGTTATTGCTTGTTACTATTTTTAAAATGGTTTGTCTGTCTTCTTTTGTCATTTAAGTCAGATTCTTTTATGAGAGTCCACACATAGTCGCCCAACATATTCTCATTCCAAACACCTAGATACCGTCGTTCCATAGCTTTTAATTGTTGGTGAAATCTCTCTCCGTGTTCATCACTAACATCCCCAAGGTTTGGCGGAAAAAGTCTAAGTGGGAGTGCAGGAAATGGTTTTTGAGTGAAATGTTGGCTCCAATTTGTTCATAATTCTTAAGTAGGTCTTGAACGATATTAACGTAATCATCTTTCTGTTACCAAGAAAATTTGTTGTAACCAGTCGGAACGAGTTCCAGGCTGCTTTTCCATTCGTAGATAAAATATTTTCAAATCCACCATCTTTTAGTAGTTTTCGAATTTGGGGGCCAGCACATGAAGTTGACCGGCTTGAGTTGTCCATTTCAATTAGAAACAAGTGGTATTTTTCGAAATCACACGATCGTATTCTGCTGGAAGTCAGAACTACACTGAGGCAGGGATACTATAGGTACAGAGTTTTTTATGAATAGCTTGAAGAAGAAAGGTCAAATATCTGCGGGACCAGCACCTGTGAAGGAAAAAGGTCAACATTTGACCCTAACAGGTATTTATGTATATTTATCCTCACCAACGCTTAGGTATAAGGAATAAGGAATAAAACTGTCCACAACATTTACACCCCAAATAAATATGACCAGGTAGGATATATATCCGATATATATAAATACCTAAGACTCGGTAAAACCAAAATTACAGGTCCTTTTTGTTTTTTGCAGTCCCATTTTGGAAGTTGGACCAAAAACGTACCGGACGGTATTTTTTCAGATAAAATGAGATTTGGGTCGTTTTGGTCAAACGGCTATAACTTAGCCGTTTGATTTTATATTTTTATAAGCGATACCTTAAACGACGCGTAATTATCTAAAATCTATCTATCTAATTATCTATCTGTGTCTATCTAAAACCAAAAATCAAGGCATTCATTTATTTTTTTTTCGATTTTTCCAGAAGTTTCAAAGTCAAAATTTCGGGTAAAAAATACCGAAAAAAATGACGAAATTTCAATTTGGAAGCTTAATATCTGCCAGACGTTAAGTTTTTGCTACAAAGTGTCTGAGTCGGATTTATAGCTGCATTTATCAGCATTTTTTAACTGCAAATTTCAATACAACCAGTTGTATGAAACGAGAGTTATGTGAAAAATATAAGCACTACCTATGACAAAAAATACCAGATTTTTAAAAAATTCTTTAAAAAAAAACTACTCCATGAAAAAAAAAAACATTCTTCAAAATTTTTAAACATCCAAATCTATCAGAAAAAGTCATTTTTGGAGACAGCGGAAAAGTCGTGTCGACTAGTGTTATTAATATTTCAAAATCATTTTTCATAACCTCTAAATAAAAAATATAATTTCAACTTCCATAATTTAATATTCAAGCAATAGCTAATAATAAGGCAACATCACCAATACGATTAGATAAAGCAGTTAATATACCTGCATTATAAGATTTTACATTTTGAAAATAAATAACTAAACAATAAGAAACTAATCCTAATCCATCCCACCCTAATAAAATTCTAATTAAATTAGGACTAATAATTAATATTATTATTGATAAAACAAATATCAAAACTAATATAATAAATCGATTAATATTTTCATCTCTTCTTATATACTCCTTTCTATAAAAAATTACCAAAGAAGAAATCATTAAAACAAAAGATATAAATAATAAACTTATTCAATCGAATAAAAAAGTTATTACAATTCTTATTGAATTTAATGAAACTAACTCAAATTCAATAAAATAAACTATATTATTTAATAAAAAATATAAACTTAAAAAAAAACAACTTAATCTAATAGAAATTAAATTAACAAATCTAATTCTACAAATTGATAAATATTTCACGATCTAAAATGAATTTATTCATATCACTAACACCACAAATTAGTATTTTTATTAAACTATTTAAATTATAACCACAATATACATGAATCTCTTTTTAAAATTAATAAATTTAAAGGTAATCAATGAAGAATTATTAATAAATATTCACGAATTTTACCTCCTCTAAAAGAATAAACCCCTGAAAATAACTTTCTATGTTGTCTAAAAGAATAAAGATATAAAGTATAAGCTGCTCTAAAAAAAGATAAAAATGATAATATAATCATTGTTAATCATGATCAAGAAACAATTCTATTTAATAAAGAAATTTCACCTAATAAATTTAATGTAGGTGGAGCTGCTATATTAGCTGAACTTAATAAAAATCATCATAATGTTATAGCAGGTATAAAATTTAATAATCCCTTATTAATTAATAATCTTCGTCTACCTAAACGTTCATAAGAAACATTAGCTAAACAAAATAATCCAGATGAACATAATCCATGAGCAATTATTAATGTATAAGAACCACATAATCCTCAATAAGTTATTGTTAAAAGACCAGCTAATACAATTCCTATATGAGCAACTGAAGAATAAGCAATTAAAGACTTTAAATCAGTTTGACGTAAACAAACTAATCTAACTAAAACACCACCTACTAAACTAATTCTAATTCATACAAATCTATATTTTAAATTTATTAATTGCAAAAATGAAATAACTCGTAATAATCCATAACCCCCTAATTTTAATATAATTCCAGCTAAAATTATAGAACCAGATACAGGTGCTTCAACATGAGCTTTAGGTAATCATAAATGAACTAAAAATATTGGTATTTTAACTAAAAAAGCACATAATATACAAAAATATAATAAATCATAATTAAATATATAATTATTTATTAAATAAAAATTTATAGAACCAACTTCATTTATTACATAAAAAATACCAAATAATATAGGTAACGAAACTAATAACGTATAAAATAATAAATAAAGCTTGTAAACGTTCTGGCTGATAACCTCAACCCAAAATTAAAAACAAAGTTGGAATTAAACTTCTTTCAAAAAATAAATAAAATATAAATAAATTCATTCTTCTAAAAGTTAATACTAATAATAATAATAATAAAACAACATTTAATAAAAATAAATTTTTATAATTATTATATTTATTAACACTTTCTCTAGCCATTAATATTAATGCACAAATTCACAATCTTAACATAACTAAACCATAAGAAAGCATATCACAACCTAAAAAATAAGAAATTTCTGATCAATAATTTATAAAATTATTTATTAATAAAAAAATAAATCTAATAAAAAATAATAAAATTTGTACCATTCAATACATATTATTAATAAAACAAATTGGAGATAAGAATACTAAAAAAAATACTAATTTCAACATTATATAATTCTAAAAGATTGAAAATAATCATTCCCATGTGTACGAATTATTGATACTAAAATTGATAAACCAAGAGCTCCTTCACATACTCTAAAAGTTAAAAATATTATTCTAAAATAAACTTCATAATTTAATATTTTTAAATAAATAAATAATATAAAAAATAATATTAAAACAATAAATTCTAAACTTAATAATATTGAAAGTAAATGCTTTCGATTAGAAACAAAACAAAATAAACCTAAAATAAATAAAATTATAAGTAATCTTCCATATAAAATTATAATCATTAGTTTTAATAGTTTAATAAAAACATTGGTCTTGTAAATCAAAAATAAGATATAATCTTTTAAAACTTCAAGAGAAAAGAAATTTCTTTTTCATTAATCCCCAAAATTAATATTTTAAATAAACTACCTATTGAAATTATTCAATTAATTTTATATTCATTAATTTTAACAACTTCAATTATTTTCTTAAATATAATTCATCCATTAGCTATAGGTTTAACTTTACTAATTCAAACAATTTTTATTTGTTTAATTTCAGGATTAATAACTAAAAGTTTTTGATATTCTTATATTTTATTTCTGATTTTTTTAGGAGGTTTACTAGTTTTATTTATTTATGTAACATCATTAGCTTCAAATGAAATATTTAATTTATCAATTAAATTAACTTTATTTTCAAGATTAATTTTATTTATTTTATTTATTTTAAGAATTTTAATTGATAAATCTTCAATTTCATTTTTTTTAATAAATAACGAAATAAATTCAATTTTTAATTTAAATTCTTATTTTTCAGAAAATTCTTTATCTTTAAATAAATTATATAATTTTCCTACTAATTTAATTACTATTTTATTAATAAATTATTTATTAATTACTTTAATTGTTGTAGTAAAAATTACTAAACTATTTAAAGGACCTCTTCGTATAATAAATTAATAATTAATGAATAAACCTTTACGAACCTCTCACCCATTATTTAAAATTGCTAATAACGCATTAGTAGATTTACCAGCACCTATTAATATTTCAAGATGATGAAATTTTGGTTCATTATTAGGATTATGTTTCATTATTAAAATTTTAACAGGATTATTTTTAGCTATACATTATACAGCTGATGTAAATATAGCTTTTTACAGAGTTAATCATATTTGCCGAGATGTAAATTATGGTTGATTATTACAAACTTTACATGCTAACGGAGCATCATTTTTTTTTATTTGTATTTATCTTCATGTAGGTCGAGGTATATACTATGGATCTTATTTATTTACACCAACATGACTTGTAGGTGTAATTATTTTATTTTTAGTAATAGGAACAGCTTTTATAGGTTATGTTTTACCATGAGGACAAATATCTTTTTGAGGAGCAACTGTTATTACAAATTTATTATCAGCTGTACCTTACTTAGGAGTAGATTTAGTTCAATGAGTTTGAGGAGGATTTGCTGTTGATAATGCAACATTAACTCGATTTTTTACTTTTCACTTTATTTTACCATTTATTGTTTTAGCTATAACAATAATTCATTTATTATTTTTACACCAAACAGGATCTAATAACCCCATTGGATTAAATTCAAATATTGATAAAATTCCTTTTCATCCATATTTTACATTTAAGGATATTGTAGGATTTATTGTAATAATTTTTTTATTAATTTCTTTAGTTCTTATTAACCCTAATTTATTAGGAGACCCAGATAATTTTATCCCAGCTAATCCATTAGTTACCCCAGCCCATATTCAACCTGAATGATATTTTCTATTTGCTTATGCTATTCTACGTTCTATTCCTAATAAATTAGGAGGAGTAATTGCATTAGTTTTATCTATTGCAATTTTAATAATTTTACCTTTTTATAATTTAAGAAAATTCCGAGGAATTCAATTTTACCCAATTAATCAAATTTTATTTTGAACAATATTAGTAACAGTTATTTTATTAACTTGAATTGGAGCTCGACCAGTTGAAGAACCTTATGTTTTATTAGGACAAATTTTAACAGTAATTTATTTTTTATATTATTTAGTTAACCCTTTAGTAAGAAAATGATGAGATAATTTATTAAATTAAAAGTTAATGAGCTTGAACAAGCATATGTTTTGAAAACATAAGATAGAATTTAATTTTCTATTAACTTTACTAAATAAAATTCACTATAATAAAGAAAATAATAAAATTTTAAAACCAATAAAAAATAATAAATAATTTAAAGAAAAAGATAAAAAACATTTTCAAGCCAAATATATTAATTTATCATAACGAAATCGAGGAAGAGTCCCTCGAGCTCAAATAAAAACAAAAGAAATAAATGTTAATTTAACATAAAATAATAAATTAAATACATCACAACCTAAAAAAATTACACAAAATAATATACTTATAAATAAAATTCTTGCATATTCAGCTATAAAAATTAAAGCAAATCCACCTCTTCTATATTCTACATTAAATCCTGAAACTAATTCTGATTCTCCTTCAGCAAAATCAAAAGGAGTTCGATTTGTTTCAGCCAAAGAAATTGTTAATCAAACTAAAGCTATAGGAAATAAAATAATTAAAAATCAAATATAAATTTGATAATGAAAAAAATATATTATATTATATCTACCAATTAAAAATACAAATGATAATAAAATTAAAGCTAAACTAACTTCATAAGAAATAGTTTGAGCTACAGCTCGTAAACCCCCTAATAAAGCATAATTAGAATTAGAAGATCAACCAGCAACTATAACTGTATAAACTCCTAATCTTGTACAACATAAAAAAAACAAACCTCCTAAATTAAATGAATATAATTTAACAAAAAAAGGTATACATATTCAAACAAATAAAGATAAAAATAAAGAAAAAATTGGAGAAATATAATATCTTAAATAATTTGACAAAAGAGGATAAGTTTGTTCCTTTGTAAATAATTTAATTGCATCACAAAAAGGTTGAGGAATTCCTATTAAACCAACTTTATTTGGACCTTTACGAATTTGAATATAACCTAAAACTTTACGTTCTAATAAAGTTAAAAAAGCTACACTTACTAAAACACAAATAATTAATAATAAACTTCCAACTAATGATAAAATAAATTCTATATAAAACAAGTACTATTTGTAATAAAATTTACATAAATAAATTCTAAATTTATTGCACTAATCTGCCAAAATAGCTTTATATATTAATAATATTCTTTTTTAAAATATAATTATTCTAATATTTGGTCCTTTCGTACTAAAATATTATAATTTTTTAAAGATAGAAACCAACCTGGCTTACACCGCAGAATACTGCGGCCATTTAAAATTTCAGTGGGCAGGTTAGACTTTAAATTTAATTCAAAAAGACATGTTTTTGTTAAACAGGCGAACATTATTTTTGCCGAATTCTTTACTTAAACTTTTCATTAAAATTAATTTTGACATAAAAATATACTAATTCTATCATTATTTCTTAATTTTAAAAATTAAAATTAATATTCTAATAAATAATTAAAATTTAATAAATAATTTAATTTATAAAATAAATTATAACCCCTTTTTTAATAATTGCTAATTCTAAGCATATATTTATTAAATTTATTTATTATTTTTAAAAATTTATTTTATAGCTTATCCCATAAAATATTAAAATTATAAATTATTAAATTTTCTAAAAAAAATAATAAATTTATAATTTCTAAATTAAATTTATTTCTTAGAAAACTAGATACCTTTAAAAACGAATAACATTTCATTTCTAATATAATATTTTAAATAATTTTGTCACATTAACTTACATATTATATTAACTCTTTTAAAATCGAGAAAAATATATAAATATTTTTTATTTAATAAACGCTGATACACAAGGTACAATAAATTAAATTTTCTTTTAAAATAAAATTTTTTCAAATTATTTCAATTTTCTTTTACAATACTATTAAACTATTATTAAAATTATTTTTTCTTTAAACAATACTAAAACACTAAATTTTAAAGTTATTTCTAATATTTAAATTATAAACAAAAAAAAATTAATAAATAAAAACTAATCAATCTATATCGATTTGCACAAAAATCTTTTCAATGTAAATGAAATGCTTTACTAAATAAGCCTTTAATTGTCATTCTAGATACACTTTCCAGTACATCTACTATGTTACGACTTATCTTACCTTAATAATAAGAGAGAGTACATATTTTAGAGCTAAGATCAAATTATTAATCTTTATAATTTTACTACCAAATCCACCTTCAAAAACTTTTTCATAATTTTATCCGTATAAATAATTTTATTGTAACCCATTATTACTTAAATATAAGCTACACCTTGATCTGATATAAATTCTTATTGAAATTATTGAATATTATTATTCTTATAAAATATTCTGATAACGACGGTATATAAACTGATTACAAACTTAAGTAAGGTCCATCGTGGATTATCGATTACAAAACAGGTTCCTCTGGATAGACTAAAATACCGCCAAATTTTTTAAGTTTCAAGAACATAACTAATACTACTTTAGTATTATTAATTACATTTTAAATAATAGGGTATCTAATCCTAGTTTTTCAAAAAAATTTTCTAGCTTCAATTATTTTTTATAAAAATATTTTGAATATAAAATTTCACTTAATAAATTCAATTTTATTTTAATTAATAAATTTAACTAATACTAAAAAAATTTATTTGTATTATTAGTGTAACCGCGACTGCTGGCACCAATTTGGTCAATACTCTTTAATATTGCTATTTCTAAATTTCTTTAATTAATAATATTAATTACTGCGAATAAATAAATTATATTTATTTTTAAAATAAATACAAATTCATACAAAAATTTACATATAAATCAAATTAATAATACATTTTTAAGCCAAAATAAAACTTTAATATTTTAATAAAAAATAAGTTATTAATTTTAAAAATTATTTATTTTTATAATAATAATAAAATTTAATAATATATAATTTATATAAATTTTTATATAATAATAATTAATATTAATTACTAAATCTGATAATTAGAAAAATTAAATAATTTTTAACAATAATTTATAAATATTTCCCCTAAAATAAATAATTATTTTTATTGATAAAAATGATGATTTTAATTTAATTAAAAAATATAACTAATTAATAATTAGTTATTTAATATTAAAATAAAAATTTTTTACAAAAAAAAAAAATTAATTTATTAATAAATATTTAATTTTTGTAATTTATTTTTTCAAATAAAAAATAATTAAAATATTTAAATTTTATTAGAAATAACGACAATTCATAATATACCGATTTATTAATTAATATTAACTTTTTGTAGTATATTTTTTTTTTATAAAAAATAATATAAATAATAAAATTTAACTAAAAACAATAATAATTCAATAAATATAAACTAAATAAGAATAATTTTTATAAGAAATTAAAATATTAATGTTAAAAAATCATCATTTTTTTTTTTATAAAAAATTTTTAAAAAATGTAATTAATAACTTTTTTTTAAATTTTTTATATACTAAGTTAAGATTAATAGATATCTATATATATATAAATATTTAATATATTATTATATATCTAATAATTTAGATAAAAAATTTCGCAATTTAAAAATAGCTACATTAAATGTAAAATTATAATTGTTAATAATTTATCTAATATTTCTTTTATTTATATAAATATATAATTATTTATTAAATTATTATATATTTATATATTTATATATAGTTGATAATTTATATAACATATATATATATATAGAAAAATAAAATTATTTATTTTATTTTAAAACTTTAATTTTTTAAATACTAAAATGTATTATTAATGAATAAATAAACTATTAAAAATTTTTGTATTTTTTTTTTTAATCTACAAATAAACAAAAAAAAAAATGAGGAAATCTTATTATTAATGAATTGCCTGATGAAAAGGGTTACCTTGATAGGGTAAATTATGCAGTCTACTGCATTCATTAATAGATTTTATTGTTTTTTTTTAGAATGACTTTATATCTAATAGGATCAAACTATTTCTAAAAGTATCAAAAACTTTTGTGCATCGTACACCAAAATATATTACTATAAAAAGATAAGCTAATAAAGCTACTGGGTTCATACCCCATTTATAATGGTTATAATCCTTTTCTTTTTAATTTTTAATAATTCTTCAAAAATTTTATTTATAACAATTATAATTATTGGAACAATAATCACAGTTACATCAAATTCTTGGTTAGGAGCTTGAATAGGTCTTGAAATTAATTTGTTATCTTTTATCCCCCTGCTAAGAGATAATAATAATTTAACTTCAACAGAAGCCTCTTTAAAGTATTTTTTAACTCAAGCTTTAGCTTCAACTGTGCTTTTATTTTCATCAATTATTTTAATATTAAAAAATAATATAAATGTTGAAATTAATGAATCATTTACTTCAATAATTATTATATCAGCATTACTTTTAAAAAGAGGAGCTGCTCCTTTTCATTTTTGATTTCCTAATATAATGGAAGGATTAACTTGAATAAATGCATTAATATTAATAACTTGACAAAAAATTGCCCCACTAATATTAATTTCTTATTTAGATATTAAAAATTTATTATTAATTAGAGTAATTTTATCTGTAATCATTGGAGCAATTGGAGGATTAAACCAAACCTCTTTGCGAAAATTAATAGCATTTTCTTCTATTAATCATTTAGGTTGAATATTAATAAGATTAATAATTAGTGAATCAATTTGATTGATTTATTTTTTATTTTATTCATTTTTATCTTTTATCTTAACATTCATATTTAATATTTTTAAATTATTTCATTTAAATCAATTATTTTCTTGATTTGTTAATAGAAAAGTTTTAAAATTTACTTTATTTATACATTTTTTATCTTTAGGTGGATTAGCCCCCTTTTTAGGATTTTTACCAAAATGATTAGTAATTCAACAATTAACATTTTGTAATCAATACTTTACATTAACAGTAATAATAATATCAACATTAATTACTTTATTTTTTTATTTACGAATTTGTTATTCAGCATTTATATTAAATTATTATGAAAATAATTGAACAATTAGTACTCAATTTAATAATATAAACACAAATTTATATTTAATTTTTACTTTTTTTTCAATTTTTGGATTATTTTTAATTTCTTTATTCTTTTTTATATTTTAAGGCTTTAAGTTAATAAAACTAATAGCCTTCAAAGCTGTAAATATAGGAATTCCTTTAAGCCTTAGTAAATTTTTACTCCTTCAAAATTGCAGTTTGATGTCATTATTGACTATAAGACCTAATTGATTAAGAAGAATAATTCTTATAAATAGATTTACAATCTATCGCCTAAACTTCAGCCACCTAATCGCGACAATGATTATTTTCTACAAATCATAAAGATATTGGAACATTATACTTTATTTTTGGAGCATGAGCCGGTATAGTAGGAACATCTTTAAGAATTTTAATTCGAGCTGAATTAGGACATCCAGGAGCCTTAATTGGAGATGATCAAATTTATAATGTAATTGTTACAGCTCTCGTCTGGAAGGTCCCCTTCCAGTTGGCAAACCGTTTGCGTCAGCCACTTCAGCGTCGGGTCGTCCTTACATTTCAAGATTTTGACCCCATTCAGCCACCCAGCACCATCGAAGGTGGGCATGGGAGCTGTTGGGTTCTCATCCATCCTTGTAAACAGGGAGTCTACCAGCCGCGCGTGGACTATTTTCCACTGCGCCGCTGTTTTCCTCCCATTCTCATCACGTCTGTCGATGAGTGCTACAATCAGGTGTCTCTTGGACACATCGCTGATCTTCTCGCCTGACCCCTGCTTTACCGGTTTAGGTGGAGGTTCCGCTCTCTTGGGTCCACCCTGCCGCTTGCTCGCCGGAATGGCGGCACTGTCGGTCGAGCGCTGCCTTTTGGTAGCCAGCAACTCTTCCACCTTGTTGGCGTGCTGGCTCGTCGAAGCCTTTATCTGTGGCACCTGCGCGTAGTACTTACGGCCCTCCTCTACCTTCAGCTCGGCCCAAGCTAGCTTGGATTTCTCCTCCTGGGAAATACCCGCCTTGCCTTGGAGCCTGCCTACTTTCTTGAGGGCCGCCTTGTATTGGGCTTTGGCCTTCATCCCCTCCCTCGAACGCTTTGGCACTTCCCTGCGCAGGGAGCTGGTACCTGGTTCAGGCGAGCGAAGAAGGCTGTCCTCTTCTGTTTTGCTGATGGACAGCACGCTCTCCAGGGCCGAGTCTGCCTCGACAACGGCACCTGCGCGGCTCATCCTACAGCGGGGGGTTGTGGCAGTAGTGTTGCAACTGACGTGACCTGCTCCCGTCACGTCCGAGGTGTGGCCACTGGCGACACGCAGAGAGGATTGCTCCTTCCCTCCTGCCCGAAGGTCCATACGTGGTTGATGTTTTTCGGGGGGACCACCCCCTAGCGTTTTAGGCCTACCAGCCAGGCACCTCTAGCCATGGCCCTGACCCCGCTCCCCCGACTCGAGGTCGAGAAGACGCTGGGCCATTGCCTTAGCTAGACACTGCATTGCCTCGGACGGAGCAAGCGACAATGCATTACCGTTGTCCGGGATAATGCAGTGCCCATTGCCCAGCCGGCACCCTCGTGGAGGGTTCAGCTAGAGGATTTTCGCCAGCCAATTTATTGTTTGATTCCATAAAAATACCCCGATACCGCGTCAATGCCCCGAATAATTTCAGTATGCAAATGATGCGCTGCATGATTAATCAGGCAATGACCTATCGTCTTCTCGAACTTGAGTCGGGAGTACTGGGCTAGGGTCATAGCTAGAGGTGCCTGGCGGCCAGGCATAAAACTCTAGGGGGTGGTCCCCCCGAAAAGTAATAACCACTGTGGACCACTATGGAGCCGAAGCAAGGGCTGGGATGTCAGCCCAAACGTCGGTGGAATGCGTGACTGCTATCACCGGCGGGCACGGGGAGAAGCAATCCTCTCTGCGTGTCGCCAGCGGTCTCACCTCTGACGTAGTGGCACCAGCTCCCCTCTTAGCGTTCCACTATAGGTCAAATGGCCTATTTTCTGATATAAATTAATAACTCGAAGGTTTTTCAAGTTTTTCCTGAAAATTTGTTTTGGACACCATTAAAGACCTCATTTGGAAATGGGTTTTGAAAAAAATGGTCCATCAACGTTGGCCAAACCAATGTTTGTAGGGGGCGGATCACCAGATAAACACAACGCTTCGTTTTCCTTCACTATTTATTAAGTTTAGCTTATTCTCCAGTTCGAGTAGATTTATGTGGGTATATGTATGTATTTATGTATATCGTAGTTAGATCGAGAGTATGCATGAACCGAAATCGTTGTAAACGGGGGTGGAAAGAAGGCACCGCTTTTGCTGCTTGTATGTATGGATGTGCAAGAATATTCAGTTTTACGAATGTGCAAGAATATGCGTTTTTATGTGTATATAATTCTGATATATTATATGTATATAGATGTAGGTGCGCTTAATTGCGGATTAGTACATATATGTACATATATAGACGCAAGAATATGCAGACAATATGTATGTATATATGTATGCGGATATGGATAAATGCGGGCCAGAATAGGCAGTTAAATATAAATGGATGTAGGTGCGCTTAAGTGCGGATTAGTACATATACATATATATATGCAGACGAAAGAATATGCAGCCAATATATACATATGTATATATGTATGCGGATATGGACGAATGCGGACACGAATATGCAGTTCAATATAGACGGATGTAGATACGTGTACATATTTATATGCGGATTTGGGACAAATGCGGACAAGAATATTCCGTTAAACCTGGTGTGTGGTTGTACTGATGTACGTAGTTAGGAGGAGCGAAAGATCGGAGAATGGACAGAATAGCCGCTTGGCATTGGACGGAAAAAACAAGATCACGGCACTTCACTGATGTTTTGTATGTCGTACTTATCTTGATAGAGCGATCCGCCTAAGCTTGCTGGGATACGCTTCTCCTTGTTGGTGATGATCCGTCTCGAAGGACCAACATCAACCATCAACGCCCCTAAAAAAATATATAAAATAATTTTTGTCCAAAAATTGTTTTTTCAAATGAATATTTAAATAATGTTTTAATATCCATTCTAGGTATATTTTATATTTCATATATGTATTAGGTAAACATAAGGAACACATCATGCGCAGTGGAGTATCTGTTGTGGCGAAAAGACATGAATCGGAACCACTCGTATATGTACCTAATGGCGTATATGTTATAATTTGCCTGACCAGTACTTCCATCGAAAGATCAACTAGCAGAAAATCAGTATTCTGATCAGCCATCACGTACTGCACGTGCAGTATAACATCTTCTTGCAAAGAAACAAGTCTACCTGCGGTATGGTTCAGAGGATTATGTAGACTGACTTTAGCGACTGTTTCTGAAACATCATCGGGGGGTCTGCATTCCTTCTTTCTTTCAGCCACTTCGTTATAGTGAGGATAAATTTCACAATTTCTTTTTTTTATCTTCTCTAATGACTACGTATTTGTCTTTTGTAAGCCGTTGCTCTAATATTAAAGCCAATGAATCGTCTGGTGAAGTTTGTGCAGCCTTCTTATTTGGCTTCTTCACAGATTTCCTGAAATGCTTTGCCTTGCCTGGGCTAAAAGCAAGTAGCTTTAGAACAGCTTCGAGATCAGCCTGACCATCTTTGCGAACAGCAGCTGCTTGAATCAGCAAACGAACATTTCCACTAGCAAATTTTGAAAGGGCACATGCCTGCTGTCTCTGTCGGGATGTCTAGGTGGGTTGGTGCGTCGACACTTTTTTAAACGAAAATTTAAGCAAGTGCTTCCTTTAAGCCAAGCAGCATGCTTTTTTTGGAAATTAGTTAGATGGTATCTACATTTTTTCCATCTCTCGGATAACTTCAGGCAAAATATAGGGCTTTTTATACCCGGTACTCTAAGAGTATAGGGGTATATTAGATTTGTGGGGATAACGGTTGTGTGTAACGCCCAGAAGGAAGCGTTTCCGACCCCATAATGTATATATATTCTTCTTCAAGAATATATATCGGCATCAATAGCCGAGTCGATATAGCCATGTCTGTCTGTCCGTCCGTCCGTCTGTCCGTCCGTCTTCATTTGCGAGACTATTAAAGCTAGAGCAACCAAGTTTTGTATCCTGTCTCCTTTGTTATGACACTACTCCAAGTGTATTTCAAAATTTTGCCCCGCCCCCTTCCGCCCCCACAAAGGACGAAAGTCTGTGGCGTATACAGTTTTGAAGATACAAGAAAACTAAAAACGCAGAATTATAGCGAATGATCATTTCTATCAGAGTGTTGAATCTGGATCAGATCGGATCATTATTATAGCTACAATGAAGAAAACCATTTCGAAAGTCATCATTCCCTCTCGCTCTCTTACACGCGACCCTGTCTGTTTTGCCTATTCGTTTAAATGAGCGCCTAGTTCTCAGAGACTATAAGAGCTAGAGCAACCAAACGTTCTATCCAAGCTCCTGTGATACCAAACCAGCACAAGTGTATTTCAAATTTTGCCACGCCCCTTTCCGCTCTCACAAAGAACGAAAATCTGTGGAATCCACAATTTCTAAGATAAATGAAAACCAAAAACGCAGAATCATGGGAAATTACCAAATCTACTAGATTATTTGAGGTACTAGATTTTGTTTGCAATCAGACTTATTTTAATTGAAATGTTCAGGAACGGTTTGGCGGCTCAACTTTAAATTGAATTTATTGTTAGGTTAGGTTAGGTTATCCCGGACGGCCCTCAACGGGGCCTCTCATAGGCCAAAAAGGCCCTTAGTAATCCGGATCTTTGTATGCACCTTACGAGGGTGCTTCTGAGGTTCCAAAGTCCCCCAGAATCGAGGTGTTTTTAGCAAAGGCAAGCAGTTTCCCTGGCGACCTCTTGGAGGCATCCTCCAGTGATACCAGCATCGGTGCGTCCAGGTACATTCTCCTTGCCCTTAAGAGAGCCGGATACCGGCAGATGAGATGCTCCAGGGTTTCGTCAGCCCCGGGCTCATTGCATTTCCTGCAGATGTCACTGTTAGTAATGTTCAGCCTGGTTGCATGCGACGCAGTCAGGCAGTGGCCTGTTAGTATGCCCACTAACAGTCTGCAATCCTTCCGTGGAAGATGCAGCAGATAGTGGCTGAGATTATCATTGCGTTTCTTGCACATGATTATCGAGATTCTGCAGGTGGTGGTGTTCTTCACCCTGCTATCTGTCCTCATTTTGGCCTGCTTCTCCAGGTCGCTTTGTAGCGTCCTTAGGGAGACCGGAACGCTTTCTGTCATATCGTTTGGCAGCCCGACGCCTTCCTTAGCCAGAACGTCCGCCTCTTCGTTTCCTTCGATGCCCTGGTGACTGGGAACCCAATAGATCTGCACTGACTTAGTCGTGCTTAGTGATTCTAGTGCCTCCCTGCTTGCCAGGACACTTCTGGAACTGACCGCGGACGACTGCATGGATTTTATCGCTGCTTGGCTGTCAACGAACATGTTAACCGTATTGTGTGGTCGCTCTGTGAGCTGAGCGACCTCTGCTGCCTTCTCGATAGCGAACACTTCCGCCTGGAATATGCTGCATCGGTCGGGTAGCTTATACGACGCCCTTATTTCAGGGTTTGTACAGTATAGGCCTGCTCCTACTCCTTCATTCATCTTGGAGCCGTCTGTGTATATGTTGAGGTGTTGAGTCTGGTCCCGTCACGCTTTCCAGTCTTCGAGTCCCATGAAGATGTTTGTTTTTACTTCAAGGCACGTTTGGGGGATCATGTAGTCGGTTGTACTGAGCATGTCCATTCCAATTGAACTATGCCCGAATCTTTGAGGAGACATGTTCCCCGACGCAATCAAGCGCTGTGCTGCCTTGCTTGCAGTCAGCCTAGCGTAGATGTCGAGGGGGTCGATTCCGAGTATTGTTTCGAGTGCTTTGGTTGGCGTTGACCTCAGCGCTCCCGTTATACAGAGCAAAGCCTGCCGCTGGGTTCGTTCCATTAGCTTGTGGTACGTCTTCTTTTCAGTGGCTTTCCACCACACTAGGACTCCATACAGCAGAGTTGGTCGCACTACCGAGATGTAGATCCAATGCATCAGAGCGGGCGACAGGCCCCATGTGCTACTAAGCATCTTCTTGGATGCATATAGTGCATTGGTGGCCTTTTTCACCCGCTCTACTACATTGGGTCTCCATGCCAGCTTACTGTCTAGTACTGTGCCGAGGTATTTGACCTGTGCTTTAGGGGCGATACCGCGTCAATGCCCCGAATAATTTCAGTATGCAAATGATGCGCTGCATGATTAATCAGGCAATGACCTATCGTCTTCTCGAACTTGAGTCGGGAGTACTGGGCTAGGGTCATAGCTAGAGGTGCCTGGCGGCCAGGCATAAAACGCTAGGGGGTGGTCCCCCCGAAAAGTAATAACCACTGTGGACCACTATGGAGCCGAAGCAAGGGCTGGGATGTCAGCCCAAACGTCGGTGGAATGCGTGACTGCTATCACCGGCGGGCACGGGGAGAAGCAGTCCTCTCTGCGTGTCGCCAGCGGTCTCACCTCTGACGTAGTGGCACCAGCTCCCCTCTTAGCGTTCCACTATAGGTCAAATGGCCTATTTTCTGATATAAATTAATAACTCGAAGGTTTTTCAAGTTTTTCCTGAAAATTTGTTTTGGACACCATTAAAGACCTCATTTGGAAATGGGTTTTGAAAAAAATGGTCCATCAACGTTGGCCAAACCAATGTTTGTAGGGGGCGGATCACCAGATAAACACAACGCTTCGTTTTCCTTCACTATTTATTAAGTTTAGCTTATTCTCCAGTTCGAGTAGATTTATGTGGGTATATGTATGTATTTATGTATATCGTAGTTAGATCGAGAGTATGCATGAACCGAAATCGTTGTAAACGGGGGTGGAAAGAAGGCACCGCTTTTGCTGCTTGTATGTATGGATGTGCAAGAATATGCAGACGAAAGAATATGCAGCCAATACATACATATGTATATATGTATGCGGATATGGACGAATGCGGACACGAATATGCAGTTCAATATAGACGGATGTAGATACGTGTAATTGCATATTAGTGCATATATACATATATAAACGCAAGAATATGCAGCCACTATATATGTATATTTATATGAGGATTTGGGACAAGTGCGGACAAGAATATTCCGTTAAACCTGGTGTGTGGTTGTACTGATGTACGTAGTTAGGAGGAGCGAAAGATCGGAGAACGGACAGAATAGCCGCTTGGCATTGGACGGAAAAAACAAGATCACGGCACTTCACTGATGTTTTGTATGTCGTACTTATCTTGATAGAGCGATCCGCCTAAGCTTGCTGGGATGCGCTTCTCCTTGTTGGTGATGATCCGTCTCGAAGGACCAACATCAACCATCAACGCCCCTAAAAAAATATATAAAATAATTTTTGTCAAAAAATTGTTTTTTCAAGTGAATATTTAAATAATGTTTTAATATCCATTCTAGGTATATTTTATATTTCATATATGTATTAAGTAAACATAAGGAACACATCATGCGCAGTGGAGTATCTGTTGTGGCGAAAAGACATGAATCGGAACCACTCGTATATGTACGTAATGGCGTATATGTTATAATTTGCCTGACCAGTACTTCCATCGAAAGATCAACTAGCAGAAAATCAGTATTCTGATCAGCCATCACGTACTGCACGTGCAGTATAACATCTTCTTGCAAAGAAACAAGTCTACCTGCGGTATGGTTCAGAGGATTATGTAGACTGACTTTAGCGACTGTTTCTGAAACATCATCGGGGGGTCTGCATTCCTTCTTTCTTTAAGCCACTTCGTTATAGTGAGGATAAATTTCACAATTTCTTTTTTTTTATCTTCTCTAATGACTACGTATTTGTCTTTTGTAAGCCGTTGCTCTAATATTAAAGCCAATGAATCGTCTGGTGAAGTTTGTGCAGCCTTCTTATTTGGCTTCTTCACAGATTTCCTGAAATGCTTTGCCTTGCCTGGGCTAAAAGCAAGTAGCTTTAGAACAGCTTCGAGATCAGCCTGACCAAAAACTCCCTGTCCTCACCAGTTATGGTGACTTCGGGTGTACCACAGGGCAGCCATCTAGGCCCCTTGCTCTTTACACTCTTTATAAATGACCTGCCTTCTGTATTAACATACTCTCTCGATGTTAAGCTCTGTGTCCAGTATAAGGACATCTCTTTTCAATACAGGTTGCAATCCGATCTCGATAGATTTAAATCTTGGTGTTGTGCAAATTTATTGAATCTTAATGCTTCAAAATGTAAAGTAATGACTTTTCATCGCTCCAGCGCCTTTCTGGTTCCTTACACCCTTTGTGGGGGTTCTCTTGAGAGAATTACCCGGGTTGATGATCTTGGTGTTCTACTAGATCCCAAGTTAAAGTTTTCAGAACACATTTCCACCATGGTGAATAAGGCCATGGGCTTGCTTGGGTTTATAAAGAGGTGGTCAAAGGAATAAGACGACCCCTATATAATAAAGACTCTCTACACCTCTTTGGTTCGTCCGATTTTAGAATACGGCTCTTGTGTATGGTGCCCTCAGTACAACGTACACCAGGACCGTATAGAATCAGTTCAGAAAAACTTTTTACTTTTTGCTCTACGCGGCCTCAGCAGGGATGCAGGTGTGAAACTGCCGTCTTAATCTAATGGATTGCTTTTAATAAACCTTCCTACCTTAGCTAATCGTAGGAAAATGCTTGGTGTGATTTTTGCGCACAACTTGATCAAGGGTGACGTAGATAGCCCCGACCTGTTGAGCCGCATAAACTTCACGATTCCTGTTAGAAGCACTAGAAATTATACACCGTTGTTTCTTCCGCTTTGTAGATCGAATTATTCCTAGCATGAACCGTTAAGGGTCCTATGCTCGGATTATAATTCCCTCTACCATATTATATCTACCACTAACTCCCTTCCTAGTCTTAAATTACTGATACTCTTATATCTTTCCCGTTATTAGTAATTACTTCGTTTCCTTAGTTAGATTAGTTCTACTTTTCCTCGAACACTAGTCTAACGCCTATCTTTCCTGCATGTCCGCGATTGGTTCGCTTAACGAGTCGTGCGTTATGCGGCACCGCCCCTCGGTCGGTTGGGCGGTAGGTGAGCTGCTTTCTTGCCTGGAATCCGTGGGTAACAGCCATCGGCTGGTGGCGGGCCACTTGATGGTGCAGTCATTGCATATCAACGTCCTAAAAAAAAAAAAAAGATTTTATGATAAAACAGTAAAATAATAATAAATGTTGATTTGATATAAATGGTCTGATGTAAATTGGGCAATTATGATAGTCAGCAATTATACGGTGTTATTGCTTTCTGAAGAACGATCGCATTGTCAGCAGAAATCCATGATTGATACTTTTTTCGGAAAACGTAGGCAATAATCAATATAATTGATAGTGCTACGGCAGCAATTTGGTGGGGCTGCACTGCAGTGATTTGGTGTAGATTATAAAATCATTAAAGATAATCTGATGCCTGCTTCTGCAGTTGCATTATTAATGGTGAGGGTATGTCACCGCTAAACTTATGTCTCCAAATCGAGTGTAGGCTGATTTTTGTTCGCTGTTTGTCGTGCTGAAGGTGCTGATGCTTATTTCTGTGCTGCTATCAGTACATCCAGGCGATAGAGATAGTAAGCTAGTTCCTTTCAACTGAATGGTTGATGGAGATCAGTTGCAGACTGCTTAATTGTATGCGGCAAAAAATCCGTTTGTTTGGTTCTCAGTTCTTGACCACCCACGACAGCAGTTGAAGGATTAACTTGACATAATGTTGCTGTTTTATTGTTGAACAGCTGAAACTCGCACCGATTACACTACTCAACCAACTTAGACTTTTTTTTTCACTGTCGCCCAAAATTATATTTTCTAATAGATTTGGAGATTTACAATTTTTTAATGAATAATGGTTTTTTTTTCTAGGTTTAGTTTTTTTTAAGAATTTTCAAAAATTTGGTATTTTTCTTCAGATGTGCCTTTATTTTTCACATAATGTCCACCGGTCACCGGTCCTAATGGGTCAAAGATTTGGGCCAGCTCGGAGCATACCACTCGTTTGGGGATCTTGGTTCTTATGGGTTCGTCCACACAGTTTTTCCTTCTTGGGCAGCCAGATGAGACGTAAAGTTTTTACGCTTCTGTGATCTAGCATCTTTCCTAGCTTTACGTAGTTTATAAATTAAATTAAATTATAAATTCTTTGAATAAGTTGCTAATTTTTGGAGCACCATTTGCGTAGTTCTAATCCGTAAGGTGACAATATCTCAGTAAGTTCTTGTTGAACTTTATTTGCTTCTGGAATCAGCTGGAGCAGCTTTTGTCCCATATGTGACAGTTTTAAGGCGATAGTACCAGATTTTCTCATATTGATTGTCCTCCTGATCCTCCGGATTTATCAATACCTGTCGGTACACTTTCTTTATGACCGCTGCGTATACGTACTTATGTATCCGAAACCGTAATAATATGAACAGAAGTTCACTCTGAACTGTGAGTCCAGCATAACGAATGTCATTTAAAGATTTTATACTTAATGTTTTACATGATGCATTAAATACTACTGGCAGCTCTGTTGTAGTGCTCTCGGGTTCAAGCACACAGTGATGTGGTATGAAGTAATGCCTTTCCGAAACATATGATGCTGGGACTATTTCTATGTGTCCTAGTTCTTCATATTCTTGCATGAAGTTTACATAGTCCTTCCAAGTGTCTGGTAAAGTCCATCGCTCCAATGCCAGGAATCTTTTGTACGCAATTTCCAAGGACCCCCCATTGCTGAAAAAAGTTCAGAAAATTGGAGTTTTACGATGAGCCGGTCATCACATGCTGTTTGTAGGTTCTCTATGAAATGAGCTTTGCATTGTGCTTCCATCGGTGTGCGTGGATTTTCGCTTGCCTCGAGATTGTCTAGCGTCCAGAATTTTTCTATATGTTTTTTAACTCTTGTGGCACAAATAGGTGTACAAGTGTACGCAGATTTTACTTTCGCTGCCACAATCCATCCCAGTTTTGAATCAACGGGCCATCTAACTTTAGGCGATGTGGATTTGGGAGCAGCAGGGAATAATGTTTTGCCCCTACGAAAATGTCGGTTTTGTCCTGGCTTCTGAAATTTTTAATCTGACAGTGGGAACTTGCTTGGAATATACAAGTTCACTAAGTGCCTAAGCTGGTTGATAAGCTATTATTTAAGGCAGTACCAACGCTTCAATCGTTTGCTTTAAACCGTTCTAGAGGGATTTTGTAAGCACATTTACTAGTGCTCTGCCAGACCAGATTGACCTCCAATTCCTTGGATGCGTAATGTTAACATTGATGCCATTCATTCAGAGATCAAGTTTATCTGTGATCCTGAGTCTAGAAGTGCTCTGAAGTTAGCAACCTGCCCGTTAAGAGCTTCTGCTGACACTCTTGCTGTGGCCAGTAGGTTGTAACTTTTGTTACTTGCTGCACAAACCATTAGTTCCTTGGGTACTGTGGTTGCTCCCGGTGCTCGTTCTATATGTAGCATCGTGTTGTGCATTTTGCATGCGTCTGTTTTGCGAGCCGTTTTAAAACAATTGACGCACATTTTCTGCTTTTGCACCCAGTTTAGTCGCTCTGCGGGAGATCTCGAGCAAATTTCTTCGCATGCATAGAGTCATTGGCTTACCTTCTTGTAAAAAGAACAAAAAGGCGCTTTCGATTTCGTTCCACTTCCTAACATGCGAACTCTCTGCTCTAGGAACTGAAGTATTGTGTCCAATGGCTATATTACCTTTGAGCTTCCCAATAATTGTTCATACAAAGCCTTATTTTTTACATCTAATTTGTTTCTGATTATGACAATCAATATTGGATTCCAAGTGGATTTATTGATGCCCAGTCCTCTATTGTTGTTATATACAACTCTTTCAATGACTTGGTGTCGTCATTGCTTGTATTATGATTGAGGAATCGGTTTAGTAACATGTTAGCAACATCTCGTAGGTTATTGCATGTTTCAACTAATATTTTTCCCAAGAGATTAATAAGTTGTCCTCCTTTAGATCGATATGTCTTATCATTCTGTAACGGTGGTTTTAAGATACCACATCTTTCGTACTGTTGGCATGTTTGTCTTGTAGCATGCACATATATCCGATACCCACTATACTAAGGGTACTTCAAGAATACACACTGTAACGCTATGTTGTAGTATTTACACAATCATAAAGTCCGAGGCATAACTGAGCGATCCTATTACGATCAACCAAGCTATGACTCAACGGCACACATTATTTCATGCATATACATATATGTTTATTACCTTGCACTCTCTCTGTTGGCAGTACTCAGCATATATGTACATGCAGTGGCTCAAAGCCAAAACAATGCAGTGTCAAATAAACTGTTTAACTGTGGTTCAGATTTTAAACAAGAGGAAAAACAATAAATGTTCAAACGCCAAATTATTTAATGTTTTATCACGTTACAAAAAGGAAGTTTATTTGCTGTTTAAATATTTACCGTTTTAAAAATAAAATAAAAACTTAAAATATATCTTAAGTACAAATGATTCTGGATGTTGTTCTCCAGCGCAGCTCACAAATGTTCAATAACATTTTGTATGGAGACTGGGCTAGGAGAATCATCACGTGGGGGCAGTTCCAGATAGGCCAGGACTTCACTATTCCGAAACAATGTTTCGGGTCATTATCCTGGTAGAACCGGAAATCACTTCGGATTCCGAGTTTCTCGAAGCTTTCATTATGTTATAGGTCCTGAAAGTATAAAAGTATTTAGTCTTGAAAGTATGAAGCTTTTTACTTCGTTTCTTTAGGGTTTTTTTTTTTTGATGTTTCGAATGCACTTCCGATTTCCTCTCCAGCTGTATACGCTCTGAATAGCAATTCGAAGAAATTAATAAAAGTGTGACGTCGAGTCCGTTCTCTGTCGCCTTGCTGACAGGATGGGTTGCATACGTTACATAAACCGTCTACAATTTGATCGTCGCAACTAGAACTTGAACAGTTCGACTTCGGAGAGGGTAATCTGCGGTGCGCAATAGTATGTCTGAAGACACCGCGACAGCCTCTGAAGATTGCGATAGAGAAGGTATTCTTTGGTGTGCAAAATGAGGGTCTGACCACATGGCGACAGCCTCTGAGGACTGCGATGAAAGATTGAGTGACAGGTAGTTTTGGTATTGTTTCTGATACTGATTTTATTCAAAAAACCTAAATCTATTTATAGGTAACAAAAGGGTAAAAAGGGAAAGTAGTTAAATAATAATTAATGTCGAATTAATATAAATTGTCTGATGTAAATTGGCCAATTGTGATGGTCAGCAATTGTACACTGTTATTGGCTTCTGAAGAACGATCGCAAAATTCGCTGCCGAGTATATAATATAATATATGTATATTAACATAATTCGCCGACTGAACAGTTACGGAAGACCACTAACTACTTGATCCAACGATACTATTGGCCTGGTCTCTACCGTCATGTATTGTGTAACGAACCCCAAGGGGACGTTACAATCCACCACACCGCACCGGCCATGGAGGAACCTTAAAAATTAAGAACTACTCAAACCACCCACTTTAATTCCATACAATTGTTAAAAGAATAAGTCAATACACACCTCACACAAGAACTACCCAAACCACCCACTTTTCTTCCACTGCACGCGCGCCGTTCGGCCACGTGACTACCCCCCTACACCCATCCATAACTCTCCTACCTCTACCTTTGTAACCCAAAACTTCCCCCTTCCACTAAGATTCGATGCGACGGTTTTCTTTCCCACAAAAGAAATCGACCATCGATGCAGCGTCAGCACATATCCCCCCCACCCATAAGTTTAAGTCAGCCTAAACTTAGGTTCCGAGCGTTCTAGCAAAAGAAGTGCAAGACACTTACTCGGGAACCCGGCCGCGAGATAGACGTTGCTCCGCGCAGCAACTTACAATAAAATAATATACGCCGTACGTTAAGCCAAACAATAATTATCCAGCGTCCAATAAATGAGCATTTTAACAGAAATAAACCCAACGAGTAAGTCTATTTTCCGGGTGAGAACTGCGACATCAATTCGCAACCGAGAATATCGCGGTAAGGGCCAATCCAATCCTCAAATTACTCCCGATCCTCTGATAGGTCCCACGAGTGTGACAACGCCTCGTATTCCTTATCCTTCTCGACCACACGAGTGTGACAACGCCTCGTATCCCTCATCCTTCTCGACCCCACGAGTGTGACAACGCCTCGTGCCCTTCACTATCTTCTCGATCCAACTCATACGGGCACGGTTACGCCTCATTCTCCTCCACTCTTGCTTCTAGCCTACTTAGGGCCGACCCCGTTTCCCGTAGAGGTTCCTGCAAACTACAAATTTCTTGTAGTAGGATCCTGGAGAAGACTGAGCTTACCTCAGCCTGAAATAGGAGCATTACAAGTGGCGCCCGAGCAGGGACCTGTAGGAAACTTTAGCAAGGGGTGTGGATTAAAAACCCACGGTCACCAAAATCTAAGGCATAGGCTGGACAGATCCATCTCACGATCCCCGCGTACCCACGAACTCAAACTCCGAGCGCCATAAAACAGTACTGCGCCGCGCAAAGCCTCGACGAAAACCCCATAACTCCAACGGTGCGGGTCGCGTTATCGACATAAATACACACGGAGCGTCGGTTCGCACAAGGGACGATCCCTTTCATAATACGCGAGTGACTCCAAAAGGTAAAAAAGGAAAACACAAAACCATACGCTACCATGGATCCCAACACTGAGAAAACTTCAGGTGAGTACTATTCTGGGGAGTTTGTCGCTAATCCAGGGGTAGGCACTGGCTGGGTCCACAAGCGTCGACGAGAAGAGCTAGAAAGGTTCGCTGTCGAATTCGGATTCAGCAGTAAGGGCACTGTAGAAGACATGCGGAGAAGCTTCGCCGCATTGTTTGAGGGGACCCTCGAACAAGAAGCCTGGGTTCGACTCGCCGAGCTCGAACGACAATATGCCAAATCCCCAGCGCGTGCCAAGTCACCCCAACCCAGTACTTTCACACAGGCGGAAGGGCGTACGGAGGACCCCAAACTCTGGTTAACAGTCCCCGAAAACCCAGAGAATCGAACCAGCGTTCCCTCCAGCGTCGGGATAGTGGCCGAACCACCAAGACCTCCGTCTCCAGAACAACGTACTCCAGCCGCGAGGAGAATCCGACCCACGAACGAGAGACCCCAGGCGGGAAGCGAACCCGCAGGGGAATTCCAATATAGCCACGCCGCCCAAATGGCAGAACGCATACGGAAGTGGGGGATCCAGTTCAACGGACAGGATGATCCGCTGTCATTCATCGACCTTCTCGAAGAGCGCGCGCTTTCATACGGGGTAGACATGAACCATTTATCCCGCGCCATGGCAGAAATCCTCATGGACAGAGCCAGTCTCTGGTTCCGGACCAGCCGACTACAAAGCGTCCCATGGGCCGATTTCCGCAGGGAATTCTTGGCGTTCTTCTTGCCACCGCGGTATTTTGAACAATTGGAGGATCAGATCCAGGACCGCAAGCAAGCGGTAGGCGAACCCATGCACCATGCCGGATACGACACCACCAAGGAGCTCTACAGGATCTACGACAACATTTTGCCGGCGTACCAACTGTACGTGCGGAGACACGAACTACGAAGCCTGACGCAGCTCATCACATTGGCCACGGAGTTCGAGAGCATCCAGGAACGGAATGCACCGGTAATTCCACTTCCCCCGCGGAACATGCCGCGTTACACTAGGCCGACGGCGAATCAGGCCCCCAAGGAAGGTGAATCCAACCGGACACCATTCCGGAGACCCCCGTGGGACTCAACCGAATTAGCAAGGAGACAACCTATGAGCCGAAGCAACGCTCCGGCGCAGGAAGTCGCGCATCGCATGGTAACCACCCCCATCGTGAATCCGCGCATGGCATGCCGCCGCTGTGGCGAAACTGGCCACGCTTCTCCGAACTGCACCAACCCTTCGATTCTGTTCTGCTGGGAATGCGGTAAGCGCGGTGTACGGACGATCGAGTGTTGTCGCCGGGACACGTCGGGAAACGACACGCGTCCTCGACTGACACGGGAACAGTCGGGAACGACGCCCTCCCAAACCCGGAACTAACTAGCCCCCTACACATACACGATGGCCGAATAGTGGCGAGAGTGACCATAGGAGGACAAGACGCGGAGGCCACTATTGACACCGGGGCGTCCCGGAGCTTCGTCAGTGCTGACCTCGCCCGACAACTGGACAATAACAACAATCTTGGATCTGGATCTGGACAATCTGAATTTCTTATGCGCGATCGAAACAACGATCAAATGCGGCACCACCCTCCTACAACTCCGAAGCCGTCGCCCCATGGCAAACCCCCCCGCGGTCACTGCCAGTCAAGTTCCCACCATAGGAACGGAGAAACCGAGATCCAGGACAACCCCCGAAAACTCGCGTTCGAGGAAAACTACGACGGACACCATGTCCAAACAACGAGCGCCCAGCAAAAATTCTAAGGCCCCAACGGAACGCACGATTCCCAGGCCAAATACGAAAAGCACAAACCTTAGGCCCGCCACGGAACGCACGATTCCTAGGCCAACGATAGGTGACACGAGCTCCCACGCAGCGGCGCAGAATGTAAGGAGATCAACCGAAGCCCACGGCGCGGTAGTCCCCATAAAGACTAAGGAAACCAGAGCTGCCTCCCCACAGGCAATCGTTCCTTCACAACCGAGGTCTTCGCCTGACGACCATTCGCCCAGACGGGTGACCGACGTAGACACCGGGGTCGACAATAGCATCCACGCTATCCCCCCAACACAAATGACTCCTCAACTAGCGTCCCAACCCCTGGCCCAGGTACCCACCAAGCCCCCGCAAGCACCCATTCTCTAAACGATACCACCCCAGTCGTCGCCAACGACTCGAGGGGCGGAACCACCGAGTGCGTTCGACACGACCCTCCTGCCGGAAGACCCGAATCGAGCTTTCAGCTTAGAGAGGGACGAACAACTTGAAGACGAGCCAGAACGAACCAACGACCCCTGGCCACCCGAACTTGCGTCACAGATCCAGGAATTCCTGGATGAGGAACTGCCGAAGTTCGAAAAGCTTCAAGGTACCACAGACTTAACGGAGCACACCATCGTCATGCGGGACAACCGGCCAATAAAACAGAGGTATTACCCTTCGGATTACACTCCGCAGGGGCAACGTTTCAACGGACGTTAGACACGGTCATCAGCGCAGATATGGAACCCTACGCATTCGCGTACTTAGATGACATTGTCATCATCGGGAAGGATTACACGGAACACCTCCGCAACGTAAAAGAGGTCTTCTCTCGACTCCTCAAGGCAAACCTGCGAATCAACGCAGAAAAATGTACTTTCTTCCAACGACGCATCAAATATTTGGGACACATGATCAGTGAGGAAGGTATCCATACCGACCCCGACAAGGTAGCCGCCGTAAGAGATTTGAGGCCGCCCACCAACTTGAAGGAACTCCGACAATGCATAGGGATGCCGTCATGGTACCGCAGGTTTGTTCCCAGTTTCGCCTCTGTGGTCCAACCAATGTCACAACTGTTAAAGAAGGGACAAACATGGACATGGGAACAGGAACAACAAGACGCCTTCGGAAAGCTAAAAGAGTTACTCACTACCGCCCCCGTACTCGCCTGCCCCGATTTCAACGTCAAATTCTCTTTACAAACGGACGCCAGTAACGTAGGCGTGGGCGCAGTCCTCACCCAGGAGATTGAAGGGAAAGAGCGCGTCATCGCGTACGTCAGCCGACGACTCAACAAGGCGGAAGAGAACTACTCTGCCACTGACAAAGAATGCCTAGCCGTCATATGGGCAATACGAAAACTACGATGCTACCTAGAGGGCTACCGCTTTGACGTGGTAACTGACCATCTCGCGCTGAAATGGTTAAACACCCTGGAAAGTCCATACGGCAGAGTGGCACGTTGGGCACTTGAGCTACAACAATACCAATACGACGTGCATTATCGCGCCGGGAAACAAAACGTAGTGGCGGACGCACTGTCCAGGCAGCCCTTGGAAACACTCGCACGCGTCGAAGAGGAACCCGACAGTTGCCCCTGGCTTAAACGAAGGATACAACAAGTCCACGACGAGCCCCAAAAATATCCGGACTACACCTACGAGAACGGTCAACTTTACCGAAATCTCGGCCACGGACCTGTCGGAACGGAGTCTTGGAAACTCTGCGTCCCAAAAGATCGCCGGACGAGGGTACTCCACGAATGCCACGATCAACCATCGGCCGGTCACCTCGGCATACGGAAGACCATCGCCAGGGTTTCCCAACGGTATTATTGGCCCGGGTTCTATCGAGACGTAAGACGTTACATTCGCAACTGCGTAAGTTGTCAGAAGTTCAAGGCCTTGCAACGCAAACCAGTGGGCAAGATGCTCACTCGCAAGGCGGAGGAGCCGTTTGTTACCTTGTGCGCAGATTTCGTCGGACCACTGCCACGGTCCAAACGAGGGAATACGATGCTGCTAGTATTTTTCGACACCTTCTCCAAGTGGGTCGAACTAATACCCCTCAAAAAGGCAACCACGGCTAACCTCGAACGAGCGTTCTGCGAACGAATCCTCAGCAGTTTTGCGGTACCGAAATTATTCGTCTGCGATAACGGCACCCAGTTCACCAGTCGCTCGTTCCGAACGTTCCTCCAAATCGCAGGCGTCAAACTGCAGCACACCGCTCCATATTGTCCCCAGGAAAATCCCACAGAAAGGGCGAACAGAACCGTAAAAACAATGATTGTCCAATTCATGAACTGTTGCCCGAAATGTCGTTGGCTATAAATTCTAGCGTCTCCGAGACCACCGGATTCAGCCCCGCGTTCCTTTTACACGGGAGAGAGCCTAGGCTGCCCGGCGCTCTATACGACGAAGTCACACCAGGGACAGGGAACACCCAGGAGACGGCTACTGACAAAGCGTCGAGACTGAAAGAGATCTTTTCCATCGTCCGAAGTAACATCCAAAGGGCAAGCCAAGAGCAAGCACGACACTACAATCTCCGTCGCAGGCAATGGCGCCCTACGATCGGCTCATTGGTCCTCGTACGACAACACCACCTGTCAAACGCAGCCGAAGGTTTTGCAGCCAAACTGGCCCCAAAGTTTGACGGACCATACCGGGTAAAGGGTTTTCCATCGCCAAACATCGTGAAATTGCAACACACAAGCAGCCGGAAACACAAGGTCGCCAATGTCAACGATCTGAAAGAGTTCAACGACCCCGAACTCGATAATCCAGCCGCCGACATGGATGCCACGGCGGCATAATACCGAGTTTGACCGGGGATCGACACCTATATTAATCGATGCCCTGGCCTTCGTCGATCAGTACGCCACTACCCACGGAACGGACCAGACCAAATCAACCAACTCAAAAGGAACTGAATTAAATAAAAATAAAACAATCAAAAGACAAAATTAAATTCCGACTCCTATCAAGGATAAGGCCACCCCAAAGTGCATCAAGGACTAAAAATCAAACTTAACTAACCGGAGTTAAAGGACAACAATAACCAAGGCAATTGAGTGCAAAACAATCACCTTTAATCCCGCCATCGCCAACAATAATCCCCCCACACCATGTCACCCCTGCTGGTCCTACTCGCTCTAGTCACCGCTGCGCAGGCCACCGTGAAAGTAAATGACTACACCAACGCCGACTATATCCCGATCGTGGACGGAGACGCCGTTATCTGGGAGAAGCCAGGATACCTCCACCATACCACCAACGTCACTTCTTATGAGGTCTACGTCGCCCAGACCGAGCTCGCTGCTGAGATGTTCACGGACACCCGCATGGCCCAGGTATTAGCAACCGACTTGGACCACATCCGCAATTTAATAGCCATGCTAAAAGTCCACCGTAGGGAAGCCAGGAGCATAAACCTGCTCGGTACAGCGTTGAAAGTAGTAGCGGTAACGCCCGACTTCAATGACTGGGAGCAAATTAGGTTCAAAAAAACACAGCTGATAGAATCCGAACACCGACAGGGGGAGATTAACTCCAAAATGCAGGACCGACTTAACGAACTGACGCGCTTTTTCAACACAATCCAGAAGTCGGACGAGGCCGAGAAGGCCCAGATAATAGAAACAGTCCTCGCCAAAAATAGAATGATCATAACGGACTTAGAAAGTCTTATCCTTGGGCTAACTTTAGCCAAAATAAATATGATCAGTCCGGCCCTCTTAGATGGCGCCGATATAAACGAATTGAATGAGCAACAGTTAGTCAACATAACCTTGGTGGAGTTATTAGAAGTCTCGAACATCAGCGTTTTTCAAACTCCCGACCTACTCCACTTTCTCATAAAGTTCCCTCAACCTAAATTAAATTGTAGGAAGTTGCTCATATTCCCGGTTCAACGCCACCACAGAATATTGGATTTCAGTCAGGGAGACGTAGTAGCGGACTGTGGGACACAGACCCTCAACATCGGGGCCTGCGAGACAACCGTCGGGTCTACGTTCTGCAGGGAACGAGGCGGAAGCACCTGCGCCCAACAAATGGTAGCCGGGTCTATCGCACATTGTGCTACCCTACCGGGACACCTAGACCCTGTAACTATCGTCGACCACGGCACTCTCGTCATCAACGACGCGAACATGACCGTTGTTGATGATGCCGAGGCCAGCCAAACAATTTCGGGATCGTACTTAGTGACGTATTCCCACCGGGTCTCTCTTAACGGGACCTGGTACATTAACCATCTCGGCGACTCTAAGAGCAAGGCAGTGGTGTCCGCAATGACACAAGTCAACATAACGGCCCACAAAGAAAAACTTAGTCTACCGTTTCTACGGGAACTAAGCATGAATAATCTCAATCAAATCGACAACCTAAACGAAATGCTGACGGTAAAGAGTATCACTTCATACCTTCTCACGTTCGCCGTTGCATTACCTCTCTGCTCCATTCTATGGATATTATACCGCCGCCTTAAAATCCAAGGTGAACAAAACGCGTCCCAAGACGTAGAGGCCGTGTCGCCCCACCTTCCTACCGACGCCCGCCCGGCCGAGGTACCGACACCGACCAGCGGTAAAGCCCCCTTGTATACCACCGTCGCCCCCCCTAAAATTCGGCGGACTCAAGCCACGCGTACTCACCCCATACCTCGTCCACGGTAGTACGGATCAGGTGACGAGTGAAGAAAGCAACTGGACCCAGCAAAAAAAAAAAAAAAAAAAAAAAAAATTTCATTTCCTCTCACACTTAGGCATAAGTTTACGTAACACTACACTTGCTGACACTATAATTTTGTAACGGCGCCGACCAAGGCCCCGAACCCTTTATATACTTAAGTAATATCCATATCGTAACTCAAATAAGAACCAGCCGCGCTCCCTGCAAGAACACCCGAAGTTCAACCAAGCCTATCCACCATGAGCCACCAGAAAGCACCGACACCCGCCGAGACCGCCGAAGTCATCTACATCGATGACTCTACTGATTCTGAAGGTTCAGAATCTGGGGCGCACGCGTTCAGGAGAACCGAAACTCCGCCACCATCCAAGGACGGAGACGCCCCCCGAGAGCGGCCAAACAGCGCCGACGCGGCCGTGTCAAGCGGCGACTCAGACGGCGAACTCTCAGACGCGGAGAGCTCCGACGGCCCCCGGGATAGTCCCCCACTGCTTTCGCGGCGACCATCCAGATTTCGACGAGAAAATCTATGGTCGCCACCTCTATACCGCCGCCGGGACCCCCGGACATACCGTTCGCCAAGCCCCGAACCGCCATCGTTCGCACCGATGTACGAACAGGAGTACCATTACGACTCCCGGAACGGTGGCCAGCAGGACGGGGCCTTGGAACACTATTGTCCGGAGTACACGCACACGTACTCCGACGACGAGGAAAGCGAGGAGGAGGAGGTCTTTGCACGTCGACTCGTGACCGACGCGGAGACGTTCCATTATACGGTCACACCGTGGGGCCTGCGCGTCACACGGGTCCACCTCATGACGGTGGACCTGCTCGTCCCGCCCGGCCGGAACGCCCAGGCGTTCTTCCGAACGTTTCGGGAACCTGCGGAAGCCCTCAACGATCGGCCCGCATTCTCCGTCCCAGACCCGATTGAACCTCCCCTCGAGGAGACAGAGAAGCCGACACCAACAACAACAACATCAGCGACGTCAGCGACATCGCCAATGACGGTACGTCGAAAACACTCCGACTCCCCAGCAACGGCGGAACCCCAGCGCGAAGCCGCAGTGACCACGGCCAGATACGCCAAGGTCCTTCGCTCTGAACCAAGCTCAGCTCAAGAGGTACAAGAGGAAGAGCTAGAGCTGGAGCCGCAACCCGCGCTGGGCACACCAGAAAGCCTGTCGCTACCGGTGGCGCCTAGTGGCTTCGACGACATCGAGGAGCTACTGACGGTAGCCGCCGGGGACCAACCCGAATTGGACGACGAAGACGCCGAGGAACTCCTAAGCTTCCTACCGAAGGACTTCCCGCTGGCCGACCAAAGGCCAGAAGATGACGGCCTGGTCGAGGAGATCGGAAGGTACGCCGACTGGGTAGTCGCCCCGCCAGACTGGCAGGTCGACACCCCGGGCCGCGTGGTCCCCACTGGCTTAGTGGTGGAGACACTATGCCGCCTACAACGAACCAACAGGATCCGATGCAGCGTTCGGTTCTGGGACGAAAAATACCAGGTCCACAAGAGATCACTCGCCGGACCGGTCTGCATCCGCCTCCTCCCGGAAGATAGGGGGGGGGGGGTGTAACGAACCCCAAGGGGACGTTACAATCCACCACACCGCACCGGCCATGGAGGAGCCTTAAAAATTAAGAACTACTCAAACCACCCACTTTAGTTCCATACAATTGTTAAAAGAATAAGTCAATACACACCTCACACAAGAACTACCCAAACCACCCACTTTTCTTCCACTGCACGCGCGCCGTTCGGCCACGTGACTACCCCCCCTACACCCATCCATAACTCTCCTACCTCTACCTTTGTAACCCAAAACTTCCCCCTTCCACTAAGATTCGATGCGACGGTTTTCTTTCCCACAAAAGAAATCGACCATCGATGCAGCGTCAGCACATATCCCCCCCACCCATAAGTTTAAGTCAGCCTAAACTTAGGTTCCGAGCGTTCTAGCAAAAGAAGTGCAAGACACTTACTCGGGAACCCGGCCGCGAGATAGACGTTGCTCCGCGCAGCAACTTACAATAAAATAATATACGCCGTACGTTAAGCCAAACAATAATTATCCAGCGTCCAATAAATGAGCATTTTAACAGAAATAAACCCAACGAGTAAGTCTATTTTCCGGGTGAGAACTGCGACATCAATTCGCAACCAAGAATATCGCGGCAAGGGTCAATCCAATCCTCAAATTACTCCTGATCCTCTGATAGGTCCCACGAGTGTGACAACGCCTCGTATTCCTTATCCTTCTCGACCACACGAGTGTGACAACGCCTCGTATCCCTCATCCTTCTCGACCCCACGAGTGTGACAACGCCTCGTGCCCTTCACTATCTTCTTGATCCAACTCATACGGGCACGGTTACGCCTCATTCTCCTCCACTCTTGTTTCTAGCCTACTTAGGCCCGACCCCGTTTCTGATAGAGGTTCCTGCAAACTACAAATTTCTTGTAGTAGGATCCTGGAAAGACTGAGCTTACCTTAGCCTGAGATAGGAACATTACAATTGCGATACGTTCAACGATGTGAGAGTTGTCAGATGTTTAAGGGGAGCAATTGTAAACCAGCTGGACAAGTGTACTCGCATCAGGCAAAGGACCCTTTTGACATCCTTTGCAAGGACTTTGTTGTCCCGCTGTCGTGCTCCAGGCACGGCAAAACGATGATCTTAGTACTCTACGGCTTCTTCTGCAAGTGGGTGGAATTAGTACCAGTACGGAAGGCAACCATTGCCCATTTGGGAAAGGCGTTCCGAGACAGAATAGTCAGCCGATTTGGAGTCCCTTGGAAATTCGTGTGCGATAATGGCACAATATACAACCATATCCATACAACCCCCAGCAAAACCCAACAGAGCGGGCTAATAGCACCATCAAAACAATGATAGCGGAGTACATCGAGGTGGACCAACGGACCTGGGATGACCAGCTCCCAGAGCTGAGCTTAGCAGTGAATAGCAGCCCTTCAGATACCAGCGGCTTCAGCCCGGCATTCCTGGTGCTCGGTAGGGAACCAAGGCTTCTAACGCATTGTACGACGAGATGAGTCCCGGGAAGGGGACTCGAGCACGCACGCGATAAGGCCACACGGTTACAGGAAATCTACAAGGTAGTGCAAGCTTAATATGAAGGGCCATACAAAGTAATCAAATTCTTATCCCCCAACATAGTCAGGGTACAGATAAACCACGGTCGACAAAATAAGACCGGGAGTTTGTCGAACTTGAAAGATTTCTACATTATGTAGAAGTACCTTCTATAGTAACACGGTGCTACAACGTTCTTGCCTCGAAAGGGGCGAAAACTCCAAGAGCCGTAAGCTAAATATGGGACTTATATTTCTTGTTATTCCTTTGGAAATAATTAAGAATGCATTTATAAATCCATTTACTTGCACCGTTCGAGCAGGATAGGGGAAAGGCACTATTTCCTTTTATTAAGGCAGGCAGGAACTAATCACTAGGAATTTTCTCCTTTGACACGCCGTAAATGAAGCGATGGAGCAACGGAAGCATGGCCCAATTCCAAGGGGTATACGGCGACACGCTGGGGCGATCCACCGATCCACCGTTCCAGACATCTGCGGCGACGCACCTGACCCGCTCAACTGGCCGATACTATGACCCCGAACGTTGATCAACATTACGACTAATTTCTTTCAGGCCCAGCAGTTAATCGCCACCCGTCGCGATCGACTCCCACTGGAGCAACGGCTACTATCGGTACAGGGTTGCTTGACTGGCAGCCCCTGATAGTCCCTGCGAGAGTCTCACCCTAGGATATGGCACCCTGGCATCCTCGCTTATGGACAACGGCTCGGTAGAACTGCTACTGGGCCCTGCACCTAACTGCGATATAAACGACACGCACCGTCATGCGAATTGGGCAGTCGATCACTGGACTGATTGGGACCTGGTGAATCCACGTCAGGCCGAGGCCCGCTCGAACGAGGAGGCAAATTACTTCACGCCACATTACTCCGATATATCGGAGGCTGCAGAGCGAGAGGACGTCGCAGCCCTCCAGGTTGAAGACGGATATCGAACACATGTCGTTAATGAGCCTGAGCTAGTCAAGGCGATCAACTAAAAGCGATAGCCCGCCCACACCCATCCTGCGCCTCCCCACCGCTACACGTAGCTCCTGTAATTTTGGACTAGTTTTTCCAAACGCGAAAAATTTTGGTGGCTGCAATTATGTATTATTTTTTTAATCCGAAAAAATGTACGACAAAAATTCTGGGGCGTGCGTTAGTTTTAAGAGTTATTTTACGATAATTAATTTTCCTTTTGTAAGAAAGTACCTCTATCAGGTCAGGTCGGGACAGCGTGCGTGGATGTTGGAGCCCACCGGGTTCGAGGCGTAGGCGAGGGGCACTTGGCGGATGGCGTGGGTACTAAGTACCCCTGGGTGCGAGCAGTACGTGGGGCACACGTGGCACACGTCCGCGTACACGGTGTGTTCCTATTGCGTACACATTTGTGTTCCCTAAGGATGATTAATATGCTACGGGGAGTTGTTACTATAGGAGAGGAATCTCAGTTCGTGGAAGCCGTGGCATCCGCGTGCAACTCCACTGGCTGAGTTCCCGGCATGCAGAGGGAATACAAGGTCGGTAATACAATTCCAAAAACCCGACCACGGCCTCCTTCTCTAGCTCAAGCGAGGTGTCGTTTCCCTTTTCAGAGGTGCTTAGTTCCGCTCTACTGCCTGGGCTGTCCGAGGGTTGACCTAGCGGTGGCTCGAGCGGCTCGTCGTCGGATTGGTTGCTCTCCTTGTTGCGCTTTGTACTCTCTCGTAGGTCTGCCCTCCTATTCGGGCTGGGGGGATCATCCTTCTTCGGAAGATATTATCGGTGAGTCCAGGGGAACTCTGGGTCCGAGGAAACCAGTCCTGGCTCGATGCCGAACTCGGTACGGGTGCGCTCTATCGTTGAGTCGCCGTCGCCGAGGAATGGGACCAGCTGGTGGAAGACCCTGTGGAGCTTTCACTGTGCTCCACATCGCTTTGGGCGCAGCTCACCCCTGGGGAGGATGGTGAGACACTGGCGCGTAGGTCCGGGGATGCCCTGGCCTCAGCTGGGTCTTCTGTGGGGATCCATTCTTGGATGTATCGATCCTGTTCCCTGGAGTCCATAAAAGGGAGAAGACTGTCCTGGTCTGGGTTTTCGCCAGAGCTGAGCTACCAGTATGGTGTTGACGGTTTAGCGACTGGCTGTTCTGTTTAAGTAGAGCCGGTTTCTGTGTCTTGTTGAACCGCCCATCGTAGAGCACTTGTTCGTCGCTCTCAATGCTGTCCCAATTAGGTCCACTTCCCCAGCGCGGCTCGGCGATTACTGGGGCGTTGAAGTCCTTATCTCTCACCCGTGCTGCTCGTCTGAGGTGTGTCTAGACCTCGTGAGGTGGTGTCGACGGTGGGGTCCCTGTGACTGCTTCCTTTGAGGTCCGGTTCTACTGGCGCATTGGCTGGAACTGGGAAAGCTACTGCCATGTCTTCCGTAGACACGTCAACTTGTTGAGACCATATCGCGACCCCTCTGGGTGCAGTGCTGGCCATTGGTTGTTGACGGCCGCGATTCGGTCTTCAGCCGCGTGGAGGTGCTGTATGGCTTCGCGGGACGTGGAGGTGCCTTCCAGTCCATCAGGTCGCTGAGAGGACGGATGCTGTTGCCTAGTAGTGGTTCAGCTGTCGCGTGTAGGGCTGAGGTCTCTATGTGGTGGTGGTGCAGTGACCTGTTGTTGGCGTGGAACGTCCGGCACGCTTCAGCGAATGCGTCGTGTGGTCCTGTGGTAACGTTTGTTGGCTGGACCAGTGAGGTCTCTATGGCATTGCTTGGTCTGGTCGAGATCTGATGCGAAGGGAACCCTGTTGTGGTGATGCGTTGTGCCTTGTGGCATCGGTGACGCACTCCTAGGGTATCCTTTCTGACCGCCTTGTGCCTCTAGAGGCTGGGCGTCATCTGGTCATGCGCGGTTCCTGCCGACGTTTCTATAAGGAGAAACCTTTGGAGATAAGATTCTGCCTATATGTGCGACTTAAAATTTTTGGGAGCTTTAGTTATATACAATGTTATGTGATATTTACAAATATACAATGCCCTGGCTTATTTCTAGTCGATATAAGGGGAGTTATGCTGGGCTTTCTATGTTTGTACACTCGGTTGCCCCTTGAAGAGCGAGGACGTTAGGGCAGCGCGCTGCTGTAAGTGGCTCTCATGAACACGCGTGTGCGTAGGTTCGTCTGCTGCTGCTGTATCTTCGTTGTTGTTGTAGTCATCGTCGTCTTGTTCATAGAAGGCCTTAAGATCCGCCAGCCTGGCGGAGCCCTATGGTGGGTGAGGGGAATTTGAGCACTCGATAAGATCCCTCATACTTGGGTGCCAGTTTGCAGCGAAATTGTTGGCCGCCTTGGAGAGGTGAGTCGCTGAGTCCCGTCGTGTGGGAAGCGCTGCTGTTGATTGCAAAGCTGAGATCGTGCCAAGTCCGCTGATCTTCATCGATATATTGGGCAATCATCGTCTTGATTGTTCTGTTAGCTCGCTCCGTCAGATTATTCTGTGGGACATAGGCAGCCGTGTGTTCTAGTTATATTCCGCCCAGTTTGCATTGGGTCCCATTGTCGCAAACGAGCTTCCTGGGAATACCAAATTGACCCAGAATCCTTTCTCGAAAGACCAACTCTAACCATTTGCTAAAGGCGTCGAAAAAGACCAAGAGCATAGTATTCCCGTGCTTGGATCGAAGTAAAGATGGATGTCAAATGGTCCTTGTGCCTGACGTGTCTAAATTTGTCCAGCTGAATTGGCTTCGCTTACTTTGAATCGTTTTCAGTTGATGTACCATTGGACGTAGCGGGCGACATCTCGGTAGAGTCCAGGCTAGTAGTACGGCTGGGTTACCAATGTCGTCGTCTTTCTGATTCCCAGGTGACCCGCTGTTGGGTGATCGTGGCATTCCTCTAGTACTCGTTGTCAATGATCCGTGGCCACGCACAATTTCACTAGACGGGGTCCACCCGGACTGATCTGTTGCTGGCCCGCTTATAGATCTGCCCATTTTCTACCATGAAGTCCGAGAGCCTCTGGTTGTTCCTGGATGCGTTTGAATAGTCGTCGAAGCCAGGGACAGGTGTTTTCTTCTTCTTCGGCATGTTGCAATGACTCCACTGATTGTCGTGAAAGGGTGTCGTCCACGACACTTTGGCTTCCTCGCCGATAGTGAATATCGATCTGATATTGCTTAAGTTCCAATGCCTAGGAAGCGATGCATACTGTGGGTTTATCTATGGAGTTCAGCCGTTTCAATGCGAGGTGTTCCGTAATCGTATCAAAATGTTAGCCCTCCAGAAAACACCAAATATTTCAAATGGTCCATACTATGGGCCAGACTATGACCAGACACTCCTTCACGGTGGCGGAGTATTTTTCTTCGGCCTTGAGTAACCTTCTGACTCGTTCCTCTCCTGTTATCTGCTGTGTCAACATGGCTCCGAGGCCGTACAAGCTGTCGTTTGTCTGCAGAACGAATCTCTCGTTGAAATCCGGGCATACTAGCACTGGTGTTTGATTCAGTTTTTCCTTCAGCGTTTCGAAGGCCTGCTGGCGCTCCTCGGTGCAGGCCCACTTTTGGTATTATTTCTAGAGAGTAGTGGTGATATCATCAAAATATGCAAAAACGTACGGCTCCATGTTGAGTCCGATGACGCTGCCCTCGGCTACCGGGATTTGCCAGTATCCGCTCCTTAGATCCAACGTTGAAAAGTAACATGCGTTCAACAGTAAGCGCTGCTGTTGTGACGGTTGGTCAACAAGGCGTGTGTGCTTGTCGACGTCAAGGTATCCGTATTTTGTTTGTGCGTTTGGATCGATCTACAGACCGAAAAGATGGTCGGCTCGCGCGTACGCTGTTGCGACTTGTTCTCTTGGGATTCTGCCGAAGATTGGCGAAGGACTCCGTCCGTGTCTCCGTCCGTGTCCCTGCTGTGTGGAGACCCGATCCGTTTCTTAACTCTGTCTTAATAGATGGTCATGTTTTGGCGGCCACAATCCCAACAGAAAAGCTTCTGTGATTGGTGCATGCTTGGCTGAAGTGTCCTACCTCTCCGCATGGCCGGCATGTTCGCCGCACGTCGATTGTCCGCTACTCCTAATAACTGATCACGTATATGTCTCGTTTGTGGTGCCTCGTGATGCTGTAGCTGTGTTGCCGGAGTACGATGCGCGGGGTCAGTGGGTTTGTCCGGTTTTAGTACTGCGAGGGATATCGCGGTTTTGTGCAGTCTCGTAAGCTGAGATGACCTGGGTGAGCTCTGTGAGAGAATTGAAGTCCTGCCTGCGTGTGTACATTTGGTACTACGGTCTTAGATTCTCGTAGAAGCGGTCCAGCTCCTGCTCCCGAGTGTACCTGATGCGCTGCATCATCAACCCTAGCTCGATTATGTAGTCTCTGAAGGATTCTCGGTGAACATGTCTCCCCAAAAATTCGGGCATAGTTCCATTGGAATGGACATGCTCAGTACAACCGACTACATGATCCCCCAAACGTGCCTTGAAGTAAAAACAAACCTCTTTATGGGACTTGAAGACTGGAAAGCGGGACGGGACCAGACTCAACACCTCAACATATACACAGATGGCTCCAAGATGAATGAAGGAGTAGGAGCAGGCCTATACTGTACAAACCCTGAAATAAGGGCGTCGTATAAGCTTCCCGACCGATGCAGCATATTCCAGGCGGAAGTGTTCGCTATCGAGAAGGCAGCAGAGGTCGCTCAGCTCACAGAGCGACCACACAATACGGTTAACATGTTCTTTGACAGCCAAGCAGCGATAAAATCCATGCAGTCGTCCACGGTCAGTTCCAGAAGTGTCCTGGCAAGCAGGGAGGCACTAGAATCACTAAGCACGACTAAGTCAGTGCAGATCTATTGGGTTCCCAGTCACCAGGGCATCGAAGGAAACGAAGAGGCGGACGTTCTGGCTAAGGAAGGCGTCGGGCTGCCAAACGATATGACAGAAAGCGTTCCGGTCTCCCTAAGGACGCTACAAAGCGACCTGGAGAAGCAGGCCAAAATGAGGACAGATAGCAGGTGGAAGATCACCACCACCTGCAGAATCTCGAAAATCATGTGCAAGAAACGCAATGATAATCTTAGCCACTATCTGCTGCATCTTCCACGGAAGGATTGCAGACTGTTAGTGGGCATACTAACAGGCCACTGCCTGGCTGCGTCGCATGCAACCAGGCTGAACATCACTAACAGTGACATCTGCAGGAAATGCAATGAGCCCGGGGCTGACGAAACCCTGGAGCATCTCATCTGCCGGTATCCGGCTCTCTTAAGGGCAAGGAGAATGTACCTGGACGCACCGATGCTGGTATCACTGGAGGATGCCTCCAAGAGGTCGCCAGGGAAACTGCTTGCCTTTGCTAAAAACACCTCGATTCTGGGGGACTTCGGAACCTCAGAAGCACCCTCGTAAGGTCCATACAAAGATCCGGATTACTAAGGGCCTTTTTGGCCTATGAGAGGCCCCGTTGAGGGCCGTCCGGGATAACCTAACCTAACCTAACAATAAATTCAATTTAAAGTTCAGCCGCCAAACCGTTCCTGAACATTTCAATTAAAATAAGTCTGATTGCAAACAAAAAAATGGTACCTCAAATAATCTAGTAGATTTGGTAATTTCCCATGATTCTGCGTTTTTGGTTTTCATTTATCTAAGAAATTGTGGATTCCACAGATTTTCGTTCTTTGTGAGAGCGGAAAGGGGCGTGGCAAAATTTTGAAATACACTTGTGCTGGTTTGGTATCACAGGAGCTTGGATAGAACGTTTGGTTGCTCTAGCTCTTATAGTCTAGTGCCTTATAGTCGTATAGGCAAAACAGACAGGGTCGCGTGTGAGAGAGAGCGAGAGGGAATGATGACTTTCGAAATGGTTTTCTTCATTGTAGCTATAATAATGATCCGATCTGATCCAGATTCAACACTCTGATAGAAATGGTCTTTCTCTATGTTCCTGCGTTTTTAGTTTTCTTGTATCTTCAAAATTGCATACGCCATGCAGGAACCGCCGACCGAGGGGCAGTGCCGCATAACGCACGACTCGTTAACCGAACCAATCGCGGACATGCAGGAAAGATAGGCGTTAGACTAGTGTTCGAGGAAAAGTAGAACTAATCTAACTAAGGAAACGAAGTAATTACTAATAACGGGAAAGATATAAGAGTATCAGTAATTTAAGACTAGGAAGGGAGTTAGTGGTAGATATAATATGGTAGAGGGAATTATAATCCGAGCATAGGACCCTAAATGGTTCATGCTAGGAATAATTCGATCTACAAAGCGGAAGAAACAACGGTGTATAATTTCTAGTGCTTCTAACAGGAATCGTGAAGCTTATGCGGCTCAACAGGTCGGGGCTATCTACGTCACCCTTGATCAAGTTGTGCGCAAAAATCACACCAAGCATTTTCCTACGATTAGCTAAGGTAGGAAGGTTTATTAAAAGCAATCCATTAGATTAAGACGGCAGTTTCACACCTGCATCCCTGCTGAGGCCGCGTAGAGCAAAAAGTAAAAAGTTTTTCTGAACTGATTCTATACGGTCCTGGTGTACGTTGTACTGAGGGCACCATACACAAGAGCCGTATTCTAAAATCGGACGAACCAGAGAGGTGTAGAGAGTCTTTATTATATAGGGGTCGTCTTATTCCTTTGACCACCTCTTTATAAACCCAAGCAAGCCCATGGCCTTATTCACCATGGTGGAAATGTGTTCTGAAAACTTTAACTTGGGATCTAGTAGAACACCAAGATCATCAACCCGGGTAATTCTCTCAAGAGAACCCCCACAAAGGGTGTAAGGAACCAGAAAGGCGCTGGAGCGATGAAAAGTCATTACTTTACATTTTGAAGCATTAAGATTCAATAAATTTGCACAACACCAAGATTTAAATCTATCGAGATCGGATTGCAACCTGTATTGAAAAGAGATGTCCTTATACTGGACACAGAGCTTAACATCGAGAGAGTATGTTAATACAGAAGGCAGGTCATTTATAAAGAGTGTAAAGAGCAAGGGGCCTAGATGGCTGCCCTGTGGTACACCCGAAGCCACCATAACTGGTGCGGACAGGGAGTTTTTGGTCAGGCTGATCTCGAAGCTGTTCTAAAGCTACTTGCTTTTAGCCCAGGCAAGGCAAAGCATTTCAGGAAATCTGTGAAGAAGCCAAATAAGAAGGCTGCACAAACTTCACCAGACGATTCATTGGCTTTAATATTAGAGCAACGGCTTACAAAAGACAAATACGTAGTCATTAGAGAAGATAAAAAAAAAGAAATTGTGAAATTTATCCTCACTATAACGAAGTGGCTGAAAGAAAGAAGGAATGCAGACCCCCCGATGATGTTTCAGAAACAGTCGCTAAAGTCAGTCTACATAATCCTCTGAACCATACCGCAGGTAGACTTGTTTCTTTGCAAGAAGATGTTATACTGCACGTGCAGTACGTGATGGCTGATCAGAATACTGATTTTCTGCTAGTTGATCTTTCGATGGAAGTACTGGTCAGGCAAATTATAACATATACGCCATTACGTACATATACGAGTGGTTCCGATTCATGTCTTTTCGCCACAACAGATACTCCACTGCGCATGATGTGTTCCTTATGTTTACTTAATACATATATGAAATATAAAATATACCTAGAATGGATATTAAAACATTATTTAAATATTCACTTGAAAAAACAATTTTTTGACAAAAATTATTTTATATATTTTTTTAGGGGCGTTGATGGTTGATGTTGGTCCTTCGAGACGGATCATCACCAACAAGGAGAAGCGCATCCCAGCAAGCTTAGGCGGATCGCTCTATCAAGATAAGTACGACATACAAAACATCAGTGAAGTGCCGTGATCTTGTTTTTTCCGTCCAATGCCAAGCGGCTATTCTGTCCGTTCTCCGATCTTTCGCTCCTCCTAACTACGTACATCAGTACAACCACACACCAGGTTTAACGGCATTTTCTTGTCCGCATTTGTCCCAAATCCGCATATATATATATATATATATATATATATATATATATATATATATATCTTACTTATTTTTATATATATATATATATATATATATATTGGCTGCATATTCTTGCGTCTATATATGTATATATGCACTAATCCGCAATTACACGCACCTACATCCGTCTATATTGAACTGCATATTCGTGTCCGCATTCGTCCATATCCGCATACATATATACATATGTATATATTGGCTGCATATTCTTTCGTCTGCATATATACATGTATATGTACTAATCCGCACTTAAGCGCACCTACATCCATTTATACTTAACTGCATATTCTTGCTCGCATATCCGTATACATATATACATATTTAACTGCCTATTCTGGCCCGCATTTATCCATATCCGCATACATATATACATACATATTGGCTGCATATTCTTGCGTCTATATATGTACATATATGTACTAATCCGCAATTAAGCGCACCTACATCTATATACATATAATATATCCGAGTTATATACACATAAAAACGCATATTCTTGCACATTTGTAAAACTGAATATTCTTGCACATCCATACATACAAGCAGCAATAGCGGTGCCTTCTTTTCATCCCCGTTTACAACGATTTCGGTTCATGCATACTCTCGATCTAACTACGATATACATAAATACATACATATACCCACATAAATCTACTCGAACTGGAGAATAAGCTAAACTTAATAAATAGTGAAGGAAAACGAAGCGTTGTGTTTATCTGGTGATCCGCCCCCTACAAACATTGGTTTGGCCAACGTTGATGGACCATTTTTTTCAAAACCCATTTCCAAATGAGGTCTTTAATGGTGTCCAAAAAAATTTTCAGGAAAAACTTTAAAAACCTTCGAGTTATTAATTTATATCAGAAAATAGGCCATTTGACCTATAGTGGAACGCTAAGAGGGGAGCTGGTGCCACTACGTCAGAGGTGAGACCGCTGGCGACACGCAGAGAGGATTGCTTCTCCCCGTGCCCGCCGGTGATAGCAGTCACGCATTCCACCGACGTTTGGGCTGACATCCCAGCCCTTGCTTCGGCTCCATAGTGGTCCACAGTGGTTATTACTTTTCGGGGGGACCACCCCCTAGCGTTTTATGCCTGGCCGCCAGACACCTCTAGCTATGACCCTAGCCCAGTACTCCCGACTCAAGTTCGAGAAGACGATAGGTCATTGCCTGATTAATCATGCAGCGCATCATTTGCATACTGAAATTATTCGGGGCATTGACGCGGTATCGCCCCTAAAGCACAGGTCAAATACCTCGGCACAGTACTAGACAGTAAGCTGGCATGGAGACCCAATGTAGTAGAGCGGGTGAAAAAGGCCACCAATGCACTATATGCATCCAAGAAGATGCTTAGTAGCACATGGGGCCTGTCGCCCGCTCTGATGCATTGGATCTACATCTCGGTAGTGCGACCAACTCTGCTGTATGGAGTCCTAGTGTGGTGGAAAGCCACTGAAAAGAAGACGTACCACAAGCTAATGGAACGAACTCAGCGGCAGGCTTTGCTCTGTATAACGGGAGCGCTGAGGTCAACGCCAACCAAAGCACTCGAAACAATACTCGGAATCGACCCCCTCGACATCTACGCTAGGCTGACTGCAAGCAAGGCAGCACAGCGCTTGATTGCGTCGGGGAACATGTCTCCTCAAAGATTCGGGCATAGTTCCATTGGAATGGACATGCTCAGTACAACCGACTACATGATCCCCCAAACGTGCCTTGAAGTAAAAACAAACCTCTTTATGGGACTTGAAGACTGGAAAGCGGAACGGGACCAGACTCAACACCTCAACATATACACAGACGGCTCCAAGATGAATGAAGGAGTAGGAGCAGGCCTATACTGTACAAACCCTGAAATAAGGGCGTCGTATAAGCTACCCGACCGATGCAGCATATTCCAGGCGGAAGTCTTCGCCATCGAGAAGGCAGCAGAGGTCGCTCAGCTCACAGAGCGACCACACAATACAGTTAACATGTTCGTTGACAGCCAAGCAGCGATAAAATCCATGCAGTCGTCCGCGGTCAGTTCCAGAAGTGTCCTGGCAAGCAGGGAGGCACTAGAATCACTAAGCACGACTAAGTCAGTGCAGATCTATTGGGTTCCTAGCCACCAGGGCATCGAAGGAAACGAAGCGGCGGACGTTCTGGCTAAGGAAGGCGTCGGGCTGGCAAACGAGAGGACCGAAAGCGTGCTGGTCTCCCTAAGGACGCTACAAAGCGACCTGGAGAAGCAGTCAAAAAGGAAGACAGACAGAAGGTGGAAGAACAGCACCACCTGCAGAATTTCGAAAATAATGTGCAAGGAACGCAATGATAAACTCAGCCACTATCTGCTGTACCTTCCACGGAAGAATTTCAGGGGTAACCTAATCTAATTCTTTCAAGCAGCCACGTGTGGTTAGCTCAAAGCATGTGCGCGTTATCTCGACCCCAGTTTCGAGTTCGAAGTTTTCATTCGGAGCTTTAGGTTGAAGCATTGGAACTTGCTGTGCGGTTCGTGTCTATGCTAGGCGTGTCAGTTGGTATCTTGGATAGACTTGCATACGGTTCGTGTCTTCGCTCGATTCGGTCGGTTTCAGTCTTCAGTGCGTGCAGTGCACTGCAGTGTCGAGGAACGCCAAGGATGGAGCTAGCCACCATGGAGGTAGAGGATGCCGAAGCCAGCTTCGCTAACTAGTGTAGGGGCTAGCTTAACGTCGAGTGTGCTTACCTGCAGGCGAGGCAGGCCGAAGTCAGCTGCTTCCAGGAAGAGCGCCAAGAAGATTGGGCTCCGGATGGGGCCAAGCGTTCCAATTCCAGCGGATCGCCGCCATCGTCGAGGAAGTTCGTGGAGCCCATCGCATCAGCCTCTGCTGACGCCACTGCCACCCCCGCTGCCACCACCACTGCTGTTGCTTCCGCTGTTGTCACCGCTGCTGCTTCCGCTGCTGCTACCGCAGTCCCCACTGCAGCCACATGCCCTGCGACAGGCATTGTCGCGGCAGGGTACTCGGCCATCATCGCTAATATGTCTTACGTATGGATGGCTGTGTGCAAGGCAGTGCTTAGGGGCAAGATGCCAACGGAGGCCTCTATGGCTATACTTGCCGCTACCAATAGCTCCGACGAGTTGGTCATGGCACTGGCTGGAGACAGAATGTGCCTGGAGGAGAAGGCACGGATGTCGCCTAAGCCGAGGTCCGTCGCCGCTCCCCACACTGGCACCACTGCCGTTACCACCGCATCGTATGTGCCAGCCTTTCCATTCTTGCCCGCACCAAGCACCATCGCTGCCCCACCGATCGCCAAGAAACGCGACACGGTCTGCTCTTATACAGAGTAAGGACCCGGAGGACACAGGTAAACAGCTTGTTGAGAGGGTTAAGAAGACAGTGGTTCCGAAACTTGGAGTCCGAGTGCACGAGGCTCGCGAGCTGAAGAGCGGAGGAGCGATTATTCGCACCCCTTCAGTCAGTGAGTTGGAAAAGCTAGTGGCCAGCACGAGAATCTCCGAAGCAGGCCTAAACGTGAGGAAGAGCCCGAAGTCCAAGCCTCAGGTCATGGTCTCCAACGTGGACACGTCCACGATGTAGCAAATGCCCCACCGTTGCACAGCACATCAAACGGACAAGTAGAGCGCTTCCACAGCACCTTGTTAGAAATTGCCAGGTGTTTAAAGTTGCAGCGCCAGGTTGACGATACGGTCGAGCTAGTCATTCTAGCGACCATCGAATACAACCGTACCATCCACTCCGTCACAAACAAGACGCCCATGGATGTGGTCCACGCAAATTGCGACCTTGGGGAAGAGATAATGTTGAAACTGGTAAAGACCCAGCATGAGCAACTCGATAGAAACAACCCGAACAGATGAAATAGGACTTTCGATGTAGGAGAACATGTGCTAGTAAAAGCTAACAGGAGGTTAGGAAACAAGCTAACTCCCCTCTGCACGGAGCAAAGGTTAGAAGCAGATCTAGGGACCACCGTTCTTATTAAAGGGAGGGTGGTCCACAAAGACAATTTGAGGTAGATAAGGAGTTGTGCTTAAGAAAAAAGGGTTTTGTAGCGTTAAGTTCAGGTCCTCAAAGACATATAATAATTATTAATAATTAATAAGTCCTGTGCCTCTTGTTTCTTATAGGTCTTCCGTTCGATATCTCTACATCCTAGCAATCGTACTGCTAACAACCTTGACCGACTCGAAACTGACGGACTATTCACACGCAGACTATATCCCTATAATTGACGGACAGACAGCAATATGGAAGAAAAATTTTTATATAAAACATGTCCCGAGCTTAACGGAATATGAACAGTACATTCAGGAGACAATAGAATTAACGAACATTTTCCCACAGACACATATGAGAAAAATATTAGAGACAGATACAAAACACCTACTGACACTGACTGCGGCACTGGGAGTTCACCATAGGTATGCGAGAAGCCTGAACATCCTGGGGTCAGCGCTGAAAGTCATCGCAGGGACTCCGGACTTTGATGACTTACAGCAATCGAGACAGGTTGAGAACGATCTAATTAAAGCCAACAATAGACAGATAACTATCAACTCGAGAACTCAGACTTAAATCAATGCCCTCGCCGACACCGTGAAAAAATTGCTAAAAGTAAACATAAATGAGGAAATTAACAATTCCCACCTATATGAGAACCTTCTAACCAGAAATACAATTTTGACGCTTGAATTACAGAACATAATGATCGCCACCGCCTTGGCAAAAGTAAATACTGTAAATCCAGCTATCATCGACAGTGATGACCTAAAGGCGATTTTGAGAAAAGGTTCCACAGATATCAGCGTAACCCATCTGCCCCCGATCTTGGAGGTGGACGAGGGTATTGTAATAATCAATGACACCATCGCCACCGTGGCCGCTGATGCTGGTCCCGAGCGTAGCATTGCAGGAACATACCTAGTGACTTTTGGCCGGGTCGCCCTCGTCAACGGTACAGAGTACACCAATAATATAACCAACAATAATGCGCCGAAGAGGATCACAGGCGTGGCAGCTTCCGCGAAGATCAACGTTACTAGCCACCAAACTCTGCTGAGCCTACCGTACCTTCATAAGTTGAATGAGGCAAATCTACAGCAATTGGCCGAGGTTCATAAAAACCTTACGATCGGTCCCATACTGTCTACTGTCGTAGGTGTTGCCGTGTGCGCCGTTCTAATCGGCGTTTTCTGGTGGTTGCGACGCAGGCAACAGAAGGGAAACACCATCGCCATTCAACAGATGCTGAAGAACCTGAGCCTGACCGAGGACGGTCAAGTCTTGAAGGGGGGAGTAGTTAACGAGAGTTAACTGAATCTGCCACTGGATGGAGCGGACTCTGCATTATTGTCGAATAAGCAGTTTTCGTCATCTGTGCGATTGCGATCGGTGCGACCGATCGCCCGGATGCCGGCCGTCAACAAACACCACTCAAGAGGCGCTGGGTCAGCACTTTGGCTGGATAGCAACCGGCGTCGTGGGCGGCAGCGAATGGCATGCCTTTAGGAGTTTAAGATACTCAAGTTTAGTCTTTAGCAGTCAGCCGAGTGGCAGCAACATATTCCTTCTCGCCTTGCAGGCCCTTATTATTCACGTTATAATATATTTGTACTTGATTCAATCTTATCCAGCTTAATATCATTAAAGATTGTAAAACAAATCTATACTTTGTCCAAATAATTACTTACATATAGCCAAAATTCAACATACACATACACACTGTAATAGGCTCTTTACACTGGGTGCGTTACCTATCGATATCGGAAAAGACGCAGAGAAGCAGGATAGGCGCTTACACCACTGCGTCTTTGCATCGTTGCGTCTTTGGAAGAGGAAGAAAAATTTTGTAAACAAAGTCAATAATGTTCGAAAATCAACGAAATATGACGAAAAAATAGTTTATTCTTCTAACTGCGGTGGCGCAAAGTGAGAAGAATCTTTTGAGGAGCATGGAAGTGCCTGAGTTATCCTAAAAAAAGTTGCAATTCGTCCTGCAACTGAAACGTCCACTTTGGGAGGAAGATGCTGCGGACAACTCCGATGCTTTTTTTAAGAAAAATTTCCACATGGAAAGGAGTACTTTCAACATTCTTGTTGAACTGTCACCCAATCTCAAAAAGAAAGACACTCCTTTTCTAATGAAAATCACTCTGGAGGAGGGTATAGCTATAACACTTTATTGCCTAACATCGCCTGGGGAATATCGTACGGTAGGGGATCTAATTTGATGTGACAAGGGCCATTGTCTGCCACATATTACTGGAGTTTTGTCGCGAGGTAGTTGCTCAACTCGTAGCCAGCAGACTTCCTTACCCTGAGATCAGTAAGAATGGCAAAAAATAGCAGAAAAATACGAAAATTGCCAAAACCAATCGAATATAACGAATAAACGCATCTGCGTCGGAAAACGACGCAACTTTTTGCCACCTTTTTTGCGGCAACTAAAAATTACTGCCAAACTTCATATAAAAAAAACTGGGCCAGTAATTTTCCGTTTGTGTTTTCCTGGAGTCATTATCCAGCAACGTAAACGGGATCCACGAATTTTTATCGATAGTATCGATATCCACACGAATGTGGACTGTAAGAACAGCTGATAGGGGTGCCAGTAAAATATATGTGCATATTTTTACTGGAGTCAAAGTGAAAGGTGGGGGCAAAATTTGTGCGCAAAACCCAAAAAGAGATATGCAAATGTTTAAAGTGAGGAGAAGATTGCTTTAATAAAAGCAGTTGAGGCAATACCATGTCTTTGGCGGATCATTTTGATAATTTTGACATTTTGGCGCCTCCGACTGTGCTGTACTTCTTCTTAAAACTTACAACTTACAAATATGTGCCGCTACCAACACAATCACTTCATCGTCAGAATTACTTTTCTTCCTTTTTTTAATCTAAGTTTATTTTTCAAAATTGTCCCCCCAAATGCGGGCATCTATCGGGAAGTATGCCAACAAGGTGGAGGAGATGCTGGCCAGCAAGAGGCAACGCTCCGTTGAGAGTGCCAGCAAGGACACTCCGGCGAGCAAGCGGCGACGCGGGCCGAAGGGCGCAGCCCCCCCACAGAAAGTGGCGATCCCACCAACTCAACACCCGAAGTCGAGGACGGCGAGTGATGCGGCCAGACGACACCTGATCGTGGCGCTAATCGACCGTAGCGAAGAGAACGGGTAAATTACGGCAGCGCAATGGAAGCTAGTGCACGCGCGGCTCGTCGACGCACTGTTTTCACGCATGGAGGAGGATCCCGCAGCCCCCATGCCCACCTTTGATGGGTGGTGCTGGGTGGATGAATGGGGTTAAGATCCTCAAATGCAACAATGACACAACGCGTAGGTGGCTAACGCAAACTGTCGGCCAACTGAACGCGATGTGGGACGGTGCCAAGCTGGAGGTGGTAGACAGGGAGCTAATCCCGTCTATACCGAAGGCGAAGGTAGTCTTCCCAATCGTGATCCAAGGAGACGGGGCACTGAGGCTCCTACAGCGACAGAATCCCGAGACTCCGACGGAGAATTGGAAGGTGCTGCACACTGGGAGTCCGTTACCCAATGAGGGGGGCCTGTGTGCGATACTGCAAATAAACAAGGAGGCGGAGGACCTCCTGTACCCCAGATTTGGGAAGATGGCGTGGGGCATGGGCAGCGTCTATCTGCACCTAAAAAAGCGCCACCCCGGGGACAAAGACGCGCACACCCTTCAGGCAGGCGAGGTAAAGAAGGACCTAGGTCTAGAAACTATCGTGGAGGCCGCCCAGGGACTTGCGCTGGACGAGTCGGAGGAGGAAGAGGACGGTGATGTGACGATAGTGGTCAACACGTCGAGCGTAGTTGAGCCAGCCACCCATGCCACTGAGTGTGCTGCAGCTCAACTTGCATAAAAGCAAGGTGGCGTCGACGGAGCTCCTCATAGCCATGGAGCAAGGGCCCGTCGACATAACTCTAGTCCAGGAGCCAGGGAGTGCATCAGGCAACTCTGTGGCCGTCCTCTAACTACAACTTTTTATACACAACACCGGTAAGCAGGAACAGAACCATCGTACTTGTACGAAAGTGAATCCACGCTCACCTTATGTCTAAATACAGCACAGATGACCTAACAGTAGGGATGCTAGAAAGCGAGGAGAAGCGCCTCTTGGTAGCCTCCTGCTACATGGCACAAGATCCACACCACCCGAAGAGCTAAGGAGTCTGGTAGAAGAAACCGGATCCAAAGACTACCAACTACTCATTGGTACGGACGCTAATGCCCACCACAATGTATAGGAACCCCCAGAAGACAAACTGGGAAAAGTTCATTAAGACGGTTACCTCAAAGTCCGGGGTCGGTAAAATCGGCTGACGACATAGAGAAGTCTCGTGAGACTCTATCCAGGGAGCTACTGGATGGCTACCGCGCAGCATGCCCACCCTCAAGTACGAAAAAGAAGAACAAGCCACTCTGGTGGAACGGGGACCTCTCCCTCCTAAGAAACAATCTCCGGGAATTCTTCAGGCTCGCCAAACAAGCGAATGAGGAGTTTATAAACGAGGAATACAGGAACCTACTCAGAAACTACAACAAAGAGATACACAAGGCACGACGTAGCTCGTGGAGGAACTTCTGCTCCAACATCGAGAAGGTGCCCGAAACGGCAAGACTCAGGAAGCTGCTCTCCAAGCAGCCCACCATACAGAGTCAGCTCAAGCTCAACAATAGACAATGGTCAGAGAGCAGCGAAGAAGCCCTGACTGCACTAATGGAGGCACACTTCCCAGGATGCACCGAGGTCACTGATGCCACAACGCAACATGCACGGCATGCTTGAGGACAGGCCATATACCTATACATTGGAGAACTTCCAGAGTTGTCTTCCTGCCGAAGGCAGGAAAGTACCGCCATGTTAGTCCCAAGGATTATAGACCGATAAGCCTCACCGCCTTTTTACTAAAAACGCTAGAAAAGCTGCTGGAGCTACACATCAGAAAGGAAGTAGGGGGACTGATGTCAAGCAACTAGCATGCCTACAAGAAAAGAAAATCGGGGAAAACAGCACTACACTCGCTAGTAGCTAATGTCGAGAAAGCCCTCAATACCAAGAAATATGCACTAGGAGTATTTGTCGATAAATCCGGAGCATTCAACAACGTGGCCACAAGTGCAATAATGGGTCGCTTAGAAGCAACCAACGCACCCCCGGCAATCAACCACTGGATAAAGAATCTCCTAAGTTGTAGACGGGTTCAATCGGAATGGGGTACCGCCTCCATAGTCAGAGGGGCACACAGAGGCACACCACAAGGTGGAGTACTGTCGCCCCTCCTGTGGAACCTGGTAGTCGATGACCTAATCAAGAGATTCGAAAGGAGAGCCCCAAAAATAACAGCCTATGCAGATGACATAAGCATACTTATTACGGGTGTATGTCCATCGACACTCAGCTCCATAATGGAAAACACACTCAGGGAGATATGTGAGTGGGTGAACGAAGTAGGACTCTGCATCACCGCGGACAAGACGGACCTCATCCTCTTCACCAAGAGGTACAAGGTACCGTCATGGATCCCCCCAAAAATCGGGGGACATGGGGCCTGTCACCTGCTCTAATGCACTGGATCTACATATCGGTGGTGCGACCAACTCTGCTGTATGGAGTCTCAGTGTGGTGGCAAGCTACCAGGAAGAAGACATACCACAAGCTTATGGAAAAGACTCAGCGACAGGCTGAAGGTACTGCATCACGGGGGCACTGAGATCCACCCCAACTAAAGCACTCGAAACCGTACTCGGAATTGACCCCCTGGACATCCACGCTCATCTGACGGCTGGAAAGGCCGCTCAGCACCTCATTGCGTCGGAAAACATGCAGCCACAAGCATACGGGCATAGTTCAATCGGCAGGGAAATGATCAGTAATACAGTAATCAATACAAACGCATTTCTGGGACTGGAAGAATGAAAAAAAGGCCAGATCCAACATCTCAATATATATACAGACGGCTCCAAGATGGGAGGAGGAGTAGGAGCTGGCATATACTGCACAGACCCCGAAATAGGGCTGTCATACAAGCTATCATACAAGCTGTCATACAAGCTATTGCACAACAAACAGGGCGATCACATAACGTGGTCAATCTGTTTGTAGACAGCCAAGCTGCGAAAAAATCCATGCAGTCGTCCACGATCAGTTCCAGAAGTGTCCTGGCGAGCAGGGAAGCATTGGACTCACTATGCACGACCACGTCAGTCATTGAAGGAAATGAAGCGGCGGACGTTCTGGCTAAGGAAGGCGTCGGGCTGGCGAGAGAAAGAGCAGAAAACGTGCCTGTCTCACTCAGAACGCTATAGAGCGATCTAGAAAAGCTGGCTAGACTAGAAAACGAGAGCAGGTGGAGGAGCACGACCAACTGCAGAGGCTCATGTGCAAAAAACGCAGCGAGAAACTCAGCCACTATTTGCTGCACCTTCCACGGAAAGATTGCAGACTGCTGGTGGGAATACTAACAGGTCACTGCCTGGCCGCATCACACGCAGCCAAACTAAACATCACCGACAGGAACAGCTGCAGGAAATGCGATGACCCTGGGGCTATCGAAACCCTAGAACATCTAATCTGCAGCTGCCCGGCTCTCTCACGGGCCAAGAGAAGGTACCTGGGCACACCGACGCTCACATCGCTAGAAGATGCCTCCAAGAAGTCGCCAAAGGAACTGCTGGCCTTCGCCAAAAACACCTCAATCTTAGATGATATAACAACCTCACTAGCACCCGCGTAAAGGTCCATAAACAACCGGATAACTAAGGGCCATACTGGCCTATGGGAGACCCCAGGAGGGTCGTCCGGGTTAACCTAACCTAACCTAAATGACAGTTCGTTGCGTCACAGTAAGGCCGGTGCTTTTACCGGGTCCGGACGGAGTTCCCGGCTGTGTACTCAGGTACTGCGCCGAGTCTCTGTGTGGGCCGTTGCTTAAACTATTCAACCTGTACATAAATTCTTTTTGCTTTTCCCCGATATGTAAGGAGTCCTTTATAATGTATGTCGATATCGACTATCGTTGCTGGCAGTTGTATCTTCATTTCGCTTCGCCTAAATAATTTTATTTTTGTGATCAAAGGAAAGTAATTGTGTTGTAAAATCGCTTACTGTGTTTTAAACTGATCGTTCAACTAAATTACTATCCGTGTTTATTCTTTTATCGTGCTTTTGTGCAGGTAATTCCAACTGCAATTGCAATTTTGCAATTTTTGTGCATTTTTTCTAGCTCCACTCGTTCTTATGCTCAGCTGATTTGTTGTTGCTATATGCATTGTATGCTGCACTCTCCCTGAGCCGCTGTCTAATTTTATACGACTACTTTGTCTATCATCCGCTTATTTTTCATACATATTAACATACATATATATACACGGGCCTGCCAAATTCTGTGTTTCTCGGTGTTATTTGTATTCTGTTCTTTTTTCAAATTTTGTTACTTTTGTGCATTTATTTTCAATTTTCAATTCCTATTGTGAATTCTTAACTTCTCTGCACTTTCTTAATCGCAGCAGTTTTGTTGTTGCCTATTCAATTGTGCAACACAAGCTAAAATCACTATCTCTGTCCCACACCGATTTATATTTTACCTTTCTTTTTCCTTTTTTTTTACATATTGATTGTTTCTCAACTGGACTTGTTGGGATTGCAGGGCAGTTGAAGCCGAAATGTGAACATTTATGAGACAGAATCATAACGAATTCGTTGCTGTCCACTCTAAATTCCGGATAAGTTTACCTCAATGGAAGCTCATTTTAAAAATCTTAAAATTTTAAATGAGTCTCCAAAGAGAGGAAAGGTTACACCTAGTCTGCCCAGTGCTCATAGTTCTAATTTTCTTGCAGCTAAAGACTCTGACGTTCCTCCAATCAGTTCGCCAGCCTTGATCGACTTTGGCGCCAAGGAACATGCATGGCGATGTACATGCAACTACATCGAAAAAGACGGCTGGCTCTTCACATGTTGGCTGTTCACCTGTGCCTGTGTCTGCCAAGGATGTCCAACTGGACATTAATTTTCATCCAGTGCCTGTGATTGCCCAGGTTGTCCAACAGGACAGTAATGGTCATACAGATGTCGGCATCACTGTGCCCTCTACGGAAGTCGATACTGCTGTCAGCATGGAAGTTGAAGTAGTTCCTTCAACACCGGCTCGCACTGGCTCATCAGCCAGCGCTATCCCATCTGCTCCTCTGGTAGAACCCGCCTCTGCCTCACCCATAAACCATGTGACCCCTCTCGACCGATCTACTCTCTTCGCTGTCGCTCCTCTAAAATCTATCTTTGTCTCACGTCTTATGGAATCGGCTACGGATGCAATGGTTCGAGAGTATATTTTCTCTAAACTAAACATCAATAGCTCCTCTGACATAGTAATTACTAAATTTTCTTTTAAAGAAAAACGTAATATTTCCTCCTTCAAAATTCTTGTTCCGGAGAAGTTTGTTAAGACTGTGTTGGAACCCTCTTTCTGGCCTGAACACACTATCTGTCATATTTTCAATAGTTCATCACGATCTTCGCAACCCGCTCCTCGGGTAGGAATCCTTCCGACTCCTTCTACTGATTTTCCATCTACTTCAAAAAACGGAATTCTTCCCCACCTCTAAAGATTGCTTATCAGAATGTACGTGGCCTGTGCAGTAAGCTCACCAAATTACATGCTGATAGTGCAACTTTTGATTTCGACATTATCGCCTTCTCTGAAACATGGCTCAATTCCTCAATCTCGGATTCCGAGATTTTTGTAGATAATTTTAACATATATAGATCTGATCGACCATCTCGAAGTGGCGGCGTCCTAATTGCTGTTCGTTCCGACTTAACTTCCCACACTTTCCATCGATGAGCTCAACACTATTGAAATTATCGTTGTTAAAATTCGTCTGTGTCTTTTAATTTATTCCACCGTCCTCTGAATTTACAACTTATATGCTTCACGCTGCCCATCTCCAGTCCGTTTTGTCTCAGCTTTGTGATTCTGATCGTCTTATTGTCCTCGGTGACTTTAATCTCCCTAATGTCACTTGGTCTCCATCCGATGACTCTAACTTAATGTTCCCATCTACATGATTTCGTTCTCTGTCCGCTACTTGGGTCAGGTAAATGGTATATGTTACTATATAGATAGGATCCTAGATTTCGTCTTTCCTAGCAATGTTTCGAGCACCTTGGTAAGTCGAGGATCACCTCTATCATTCCCTGCAAACCTATACCAAACCACACTTGCTTTTGATTTCCTTCTTCAGGCCCTATAAAGTCGTTAAGCCTTCGAATATCTTTTGTTTTATAAAGGCTTATTTCTCAGATCGATTGTTCATTCCTAGACGATTCAGGATATTGAGTTTGCCACTAATTCAGTCGATAGCACTTTTTTTTCCATCTTTCTTACGTATATATGTTCCGTTAGTCACCCCCTCCAGAAATCTTTCTGGTCCTATCTGGTTCACCCCGAGATTAATAAATCTGAAGAATTTAAAGTCCCGTATGTACAAGAAGTTTAAAAAATCTGGTTTGCAATCAGACTTTTCGAAGTACTCAATTGCAAAATCGAAATTTTCCTTATTTAATACATTGTGCTACAACAGATACTTGACCAAATGCAAGCTTAACTTTAAACGCGACACTAAACAAATCTTCAGGTTTGTTAATTCTGAACGTAAATCTTCCCGATTTCCTTCTTCTCTACACTTAAATGGTAGTTATGCTTAGGGATTGTGATATTGCTGATCTGTTCGCTTCCTTTTTCCAACGTTGCTACTCTGTCCCGTCTATTAACTTTCCCTCTATCCTAGCTTCATCGAATGACTTTAGTAGTAGTTACTCTTATCCTATCCCTATAAATATTTCTAACTGTATCCTTCCCCCCTTCATCGACTATGATGGTCTCCCAACAAATTTAAAATCGTGCAAGTTTTCGTTCTCCACTGGGCCAGACTCGGTTCCGAGTGCTGTTCTTAAACTTTGTGCAGAATCTCTTTGTGTGCCTCTCCTAAAACTTTTCAACTTGTCTCTCAAAACTTATGAATTTCCCACCGCCTGGAAAGAATCCTATATAGTTCACTTTCATAAAAAGGGATCTAAATCTGATGTCTCTAACTACCGCTGTATTTCCAATTTATCCAATTTATCTCTTCGAAAAAATCATCACTTCTCATCTGCAACATTTTTGTAGTTCTGTATTCTCTGAATCACAGCATGGATTTATTAAACGTCGCTCGGTTTCTACTAATCTCCTTGAATTTTCCACCTTCGTAACTTCGGGATTTGCTAAACAGTGTCAAACTGATGTCGTTTATACTTATTTTAGTAAAGCCTTCGACTCCGTCAATCATAATCTACTTATTTATAAACTGTCTCTTCTAGGGTTTCCAGTAAAGCCTGGACTAAGCTAAGACTAATTCCTACCTTTGTAACCGCTCTCAGCGTGTCTGCTTTAACTCCTCTCTCTCTAAACCTGTTATTGTCTCATCGGGGGTTCCTCAAGGTAGCCATCTGGGTCCCTTGCTATTTAACCTATTTATTAACGATCTTCCACAAATGTTATCTCATTCCCGTATCCTAATGTATGCTGATGACGTTAAGCTATGTTTTTCCTACAGTGACCCCTTGTCCCCACTATCTTTGCAATCTGATCTTGATGCCCTTAACAACTGGTGCCTAATCAACATTCTACCTCTTAACATTTCTAAATGCTATATAATGACTTTTCACCGCAATAAGCCATACCTTTTCGACTACTCTATCAATAACTCTATCCTTCAACGCCTTTTCAAAGTTAACGACTTGGGCATTACCTTTGTACCTAATCTATGTTTCAACTCTCATATCTCTACTATCCCTAACAAAGCCAAAGGAGTCCTTGGATTTGTCAAAAGATGGTCTAAGGAATTTACAGACCCGTATACTACAAAACTTCTGTATGTTTCTCTGGTCCGGCCTATCTTGGAATATGGTTCTTGTGTCTGGTGTCCTCATTACCAAAAATTTCAGGATATGCTTGAATCAGTACAAAAACAGTTCCTCATCTTTGCCCTCCGGGGACTCAATTGGGACCCTTCGATCCATCTCCCTTCTTATGAAAGTAGGTTGCGCCTAATTAATCTCCACTCTCTTAAATCCCATAGAACCTGCCAAGGAGTTCTCTTCCTCCATAAGCTTCTCTCTGGTGAGGTCGAATCGACTGCCCTCATCAACCTTATTAGTATTGCTGTTCCTTTCCGCCCGACTAGGCATTACTTCCCTCTTCATCTCCAACTCTGTCTTTCTAACTACTCGGACTATGAATCTTTCCGTTGCCTTTGCCGTAACTATAACCAATTTTTCCATCTGTTTTCCTTTGATACTAGTTCTAATATGGTCAAAATTATCTAACTCAATAACTTAAATTAAGTTAAATAGCTTTAATTGGGAACTGTTCGGCTACCGGCTCTTCTCTTACCTAAAATTGGCTGTTGGTGGAATCTTATCGGCTACTCAGCCGATAATCAGCCCCACCGGGTCTGAGTATTGGCATTGGCCCTTTAGTTTAATTAGTTGATATGTAATTTTTCCCTTACAGTTTAACTGTACATTGCTAAACTTTAAACAAAAATAAACAATAAACAATAATTCCTCTCCATAAGAAAGGTAGCAAGTCTGACGCAATAAACTAAAGAGGTATATCTTAGTTATTATCTAAGTTATAATTTTAACTCCGCACCTTCAGCACCTATGCAGATCACTTATATCTCCATCTCAACATGGATTTATAAGGCGAAGATCAACCACTACTAATTTTTTGGAGTTTACCTCCTTTATAATAAAAGGCTTTCAAAGTAATTTGCAGACGGATGTTGTTTACACCGATTTTAGTAAAGCGTTCGACTCTGTAAACCACTCCCTCCTAGCACAAAAGCTCGACCTTCTAGGGTTCCCGCCCAATCTCCTGAGATGGATCTCTAGCTACCTTTGTTCTAGGTCTCAAAGAGTCATTTTCAAAAACTCCCTGTCCTCACCAGTTATGGTGACTTCGGGTGTACCACAGGGCAGCCATCTAGGCCCCTTGCTCTTTACACTCTTTATAAATGACCTGCCTTCTGTATTAACATACTCTCTCGATGTTAAGCTCTGTGTCCAGTATAAGGACATCTCTTTTCAATACAGGTTGCAATCCGATCTCGATAGATTTAAATCTTGGTGCTGTGCAAATTTATTGAACCTTAATGCTTCAAAATGTAAAGTAATGACTTTTCATCGCTCCAGCGCCTTTCTGGTTCCTTACACCCTTTGTGGTGGTTCTCTTGAGAGAATTACCCGGGTTGATGATCTTGGTGTTCTATTAGATCCCAAGTTAAAGTTTTCAGAACACATTTCCACCATGGTGAATAAGGCCATGGGCGTGCTTGGGTTTATAAAGAGGTGGTCAAAAGAATTTGACGACCCCTATATAACAAAGACTCTCTACACCTCTCTGGTTCGTCCGATTTTAAAATACGGCTCTTGTGTATGGTGCCCTCAGTACAACGTACACCAGGACTTTTTACTTTTTGCTCTTCGCGGCCTCAGCTGGGATTCAGTTGTGAGACTGCCGTCTTACTCTAATAGATTGCTCTTAATAAACCTTTCAACCTTAGCTAATCGTAGGAAAATCCTTGGCGTGATTTTTGTGCACAACTTGATCAAGGGTGACGTAGATAGCCCTGACCTGTTGAGCCGCATAAACTTCTCGATTCCTATTAGAAGCACTAGGAACTATACATCGTTGTTTCTTCCGCTTTGTAGATCGAATTACTCCTTGCATGAACCATTTAGGGTCCTATGCTCGGATTATAATTCCCTCTACCATATTGTATCTACCACTAACTCCCTTCCTAGTCTTAAATTACTGATACTCTTACATCTTTCCCGTAATAAGTAATTACTTTGCTTCTTTAGTTAGATTTGTTCTACTTTTCCTCGAACACTAGTCTAACACCTATCTTTCCTGCATGTCCGCGATCGGTTCGGTTAACGAGTCGCGAGCTATGCGGCAGCGCCCCTCGGTCGGTTGGGCGGGAGTTGGGCTGCGTTCTTGCCTGGGATCCGCGCGTAACAGCCATTGGCTGGTTTCGTTTGGGCCACTTGATGCATATCAACGTCGTAAAGAAAAAAAAAAACGTAAGTTTCCTATAACTTGTTCTATGAACTATGAACATCTGGAAGATATTAAGCCTTCAAATTTAAATTTCATAATTTTTTTCGGAATTTTTCTCCGAAAATTTGACTTTAAAAAATCAGAAAAAGTGGGAACAAAATATTTAATGGCTAACATTTTAGTTTTAGATAGACACATTATTTACGCGTCGTTTAAGCTGTCGTTTGTAAGAATTGATGGATAAAGATAAGTTACAGCAATGTAACCAAACCTTCACATGCCGAATTTCCGCTAGCCGAAGTATAAACGTTTTTTTTTAACAAAAATACCAAAAATCTGTGTTGGTAACAGTTTTTAACGGTGAAATGGCATTTGGAGAGGTGAAAAACGGCATATGAAGTTTTAGTCAAACGGCTGCATCTTGACCGTTTATGCATCGATTTTTAAAAACGATACCTTAAACGACGCCTAATTAATGTGTCTATCTAAAACTAAAAATGTTACCGAGTAAAAATATTTTTTTTTCGACTTTTCCTGAGTTTTCAAAGTCAAAGTTTATAAGAAAACTACCGAAAAAGTTATGAAGTTTGAATTTGAAAGCTTAATATCTTTGCAATAATTTATTTCGCTTTTTAATGGAAGAGTTTATGTCTTCGCTGTCAGCAGATATTTTGAAAGACTGCAGCCCGGCCTCCCGGAACGCCAACACGCCTTTTCTATAGTATTTCATAAGAACGTATTAAGCTCAGTCATCTTAGAACGCTCGCTTCCTTTCTTTTTATTAGAGGTTGCTTTCCCAATGGCTCAAATTTAAGTTGTATTGCTAAATACAATTGTTTTCTCTTGACTCATATTTAAGTTGCCACGTTGATTAAATTCTTTAGGCTCGCTTGCTCTTTCTGTTTTCTGTGTTGGGATTGCAGGGCAGTTGAAGCCGAAATGTGAACATTTATGAGACAGAATCATAACGAATTCGTTGCTGTCCACTCTAAATTCCGGATAAGTTTACCTCAATGGAAGCTCATTTTAAAAATCTTAAAATTTTAAATGAGTCTCCAAAGAGAGGAAAGGTTACACCTAGTCTGCCCAGTGCTCATAGTTCTAATTTTCTTGCAGCTAAAGACTCTGACGTTCCTCCAATCAGTTCGCCAGCCTTGATCGACTTTGGCGCCAAGGAACATGCATGGCGATGTACATGCAACTACATCGAAAAAGACGGCTGGCTCTTCACATGTTGGCTGTTCACCTGTGCCTGTGTCTGCCAAGGATGTCCAACTGGACATTAATTTTCATCCAGTGCCTGTGATTGCCCAGGTTGTCCAACAGGACAGTAATGGTCATACAGATGTCGGCATCACTGTGCCCTCTACGGAAGTCGATACTGCTGTCAGCATGGAAGTTGAAGTAGTTCCTTCAACACCGGCTCGCACTGGCTCCTCAGCCAGCGCTATCCCATCTGCTCCTCTGGTAGAACCCGCCTCTGCCTCACCCATAAACCATGTGACCCCTCTCGACCGATCTACTCTCTTCGCTGTCGCTCCTCTAAAATCTATCTTTGTCTCACGTCTTATGGAATCGGCTACGGATGCAATGGTTCGAGAGTATATTTTCTCTAAACTAAACATCAATAGCTCCTCTGACATAGTAATTACTAAATTTTCTTTTAAAGAAAAACGTAATATTTCCTCCTTCAAAATTCTTGTTCCGGAGAAGTTTGTTAAGACTGTGTTGGAACCCTCTTTCTGGCCTGAACACACTATCTGTCATATTTTCAATAGTTCATCACGATCTTCGCAACCCGCTCCTCGGGTAGGAATCCTTCCGACTCCTTCTACTGTTTTTCCTACAGTGACCCCTTGTCCCCACTATCTTTGCAATCTGATCTTGATGCCCTTAACAACTGGTGCCTAATCAACATTCTACCTCTTAACATTTCTAAATGCTATATAATGACTTTTCACCGCAATAAGCCATACCTTTTCGACTACTCTATCAATAACTCTATCCTTCAACGCCTTTTCAAAGTTAACGACTTGGGCATTACCTTTGTACCTAATCTATGTTTCAACTCTCATATCTCTACTATCCCTAACAAAGCCAAAGGAGTCCTTGGATTTGTCAAAAGATGGTCTAAGGAATTTACAGACCCGTATACTACAAAACTTCTGTATGCTTCTCTGGTCCGGCCTATCTTGGAATATGGTTCTTGTGTCTGGTGTCCTCATTACCAAAAATTTCAGGATATGCTTGAATCAGTACAAAAACAGTTCCTCATCTTTGCCCTCCGGGGACTCAATTGGGACCCTTCGATCCATCTCCCTTCTTATGAAAGTAGGTTGCGCCTAATTAATCTCCACTCTCTTAAATCCCATAGAACCTGCCAAGGAGTTCTCTTCCTCCATAAGCTTCTCTCTGGTGAGGTCGAATCGACTGCCCTCATCAACCTTATTAGTATTGCTGTTCCTTTCCGCCCGACTAGGCATTACTTCCCTCTTCATCTCCAACTCTGTCTTTCTAACTACTCGGACTATGAATCTTTCCGTTGCCTTTGCCGTAACTATAACCAATTTTTCCATCTGTTTTCCTTTGATACTAGTTCTAATATGGTCAAAATTATCTAACTCAATAACTTAAATTAAGTTAAATAGCTTTAATTGGGAACTGTTCGGCTACCGGCTCTTCTCTTACCTAAAATTGGCTGTTGGTGGAATCTTATCGGCTACTCAGCCGATAATCAGCCCCACCGGGTCTGAGTATTGGCATTGGCCCTTTAGTTTAATTAGTTGATATGTAATTTTTCCCTTACAGTTTAACTGTACATTGCTAAACTTTAAACAAAAATAAACAATAAACAATAATTCCTCTCCATAAGAAAGGTAGCAAGTCTGACGCAATAAACTAAAGAGGTATATCTTAGTTATTATCTAAGTTATAATTTTAACTCCGCACCTTCAGCACCTATGCAGATCACTTATATCTCCATCTCAACATGGATTTATAAGGCGAAGATCAACCACTACTAATTTTTTGGAGTTTACCTCCTTTATAATAAAAGGCTTTCAAAGTAATTTGCAGACGGATGTTGTTTACACCGATTTTAGTAAAGCGTTCGACTCTGTAAACCACTCCCTCCTAGCACAAAAGCTCGACCTTCTAGGGTTCCCGCCCAATCTCCTGAGATGGATCTCTAGCTACCTTTGTTCTAGGTCTCAAAGAGTCATTTTCAAAAACTCCCTGTCCTCACCAGTTATGGTGACTTCGGGTGTACCACAGGGCAGCCATCTAGACCCCTTGCTCTTTACACTCTTTATAAATGACCTGCCTTCTGTATTAACATACTCTCTCGATGTTAAGCTCTGTGTCCAGTATAAGGACATCTCTTTTCAATACAGGTTGCAATCCGATCTCGATAGATTTAAATCTTGGTGCTGTGCAAATTTATTGAACCTTAATGCTTCAAAATGTAAAGTAATGACTTTTCATCGCTCCAGCGCCTTTCTGGTTCCTTACACCCTTTGTGGTGGTTCTCTTGAGAGAATTACCCGGGTTGATGATCTTGGTGTTCTATTAGATCCCAAGTTAAAGTTTTCAGAACACATTTCCACCATGGTGAATAAGGCCATGGGCGTGCTTGGGTTTATAAAGAGGTGGTCAAAAGAATTTGACGACCCCTATATAACAAAGACTCTCTACACCTCTCTGGTTCGTCCGATTTTAAAATACGGCTCTTGTGTATGGTGCCCTCAGTACAACGTACACCAGGACTTTTTACTTTTTGCTCTTCGCGGCCTCAGCTGGGATTCAGTTGTGAGACTGCCGTCTTACTCTAATAGATTGCTCTTAATAAACCTTTCAACCTTAGCTAATCGTAGGAAAATCCTTGGCGTGATTTTTGTGCACAACTTGATCAAGGGTGACGTAGATAGCCCTGACCTGTTGAGCCGCATAAACTTCTCGATTCCTATTAGAAGCACTAGGAACTATACATCGTTGTTTCTTCCGCTTTGTAGATCGAATTACTCCTTGCATGAACCATTTAGGGTCCTATGCTCGGATTATAATTCCCTCTACCATATTGTATCTACCACTAACTCCCTTCCTAGTCTTAAATTACTGATACTCTTACATCTTTCCCGTAATAAGTAATTACTTTGCTTCTTTAGTTAGATTTGTTCTACTTTTCCTCGAACACTAGTCTAACACCTATCTTTCCTGCATGTCCGCGATCGGTTCGGTTAACGAGTCGCGAGCTATGCGGCAGCGCCCCTCGGTCGGTTGGGCGGGAGTTGGGCTGCGTTCTTGCCTGGGATCCGCGCGTAACAGCCATTGGCTGGTTTCGTTTGGGCCACTTGATGCATATCAACGTCGTAAAGAAAAAAAAAAACGTAAGTTTCCTATAACTTGTTCTATGAACTATGAACATCTGGAAGATATTAAGCCTTCAAATTTAAATTTCATAATTTTTTTCGGAATTTTTCTCCGAAAATTTGACTTTAAAAAATCAGAAAAAGTGGGAACAAAATATTCAATGGCTAACATTTTTAGTTTTAGATAGACACATTATTTACGCGTCGTTTAAGCTGTCGTTTGTAAGAATTGATGGATAAAGATAAGTTACAGCAATGTAACCAAACCTTCACATGCCGAATTTCCGCTAGCCGAAGTATAAACGTTTTTTTTTAACAAAAATACCAAAAATCTGTGTTGGTAACAGTTTTTAACGGTGAAATGGCATTTGGAGAGGTGAAAAACGGCATATGAAGTTTTAGTCAAACGGCTGCATCTTGACCGTTTATGCATCGATTTTTAAAAACGATACCTTAAACGACGCCTAATTAATGTGTCTATCTAAAACTAAAAATGTTACCGAGTAAAAATATTTTTTTTTCGACTTTTCCTGAGTTTTCAAAGTCAAAGTTTATAAGAAAACTACCGAAAAAGTTATGAAGTTTGAATTTGAAAGCTTAATATCTTTGCAATAATTTATTTCGCTTTTTAATGGAAGAGTTTATGTCTTCGCTGTCAGCAGATATTTTGAAAGACTGCAGCCCGGCCTCCCGGAACGCCAACACGCCTTTTCTATAGTATTTCATAAGAACGTATTAAGCTCAGTCATCTTAGAACGCTCGCTTCCTTTCTTTTTATTAGAGGTTGCTTTCCCAATGGCTCAAATTTAAGTTGTATTGCTAAATACAATTGTTTTCTCTTGACTCATATTTAAGTTGCCACGTTGATTAAATTCTTTAGGCTCGCTTGCTCTTTCTGTTTTCTGTGTTGGGATTGCAGGGCAGTTGAAGCCGAAATGTGAACATTTATGAGACAGAATCATAACGAATTCGTTGCTGTCCACTCTAAATTCCGGATAAGTTTACCTCAATGGAAGCTCATTTTAAAAATCTTAAAATTTTAAATGAGTCTCCAAAGAGAGGAAAGGTTACACCTAGTCTGCCCAGTGCTCATAGTTCTAATTTTCTTGCAGCTAAAGACTCTGACGTTCCTCCAATCAGTTCGCCAGCCTTGATCGACTTTGGCGCCAAGGAACATGCATGGCGATGTACATGCAACTACATCGAAAAAGACGGCTGGCTCTTCACATGTTGGCTGTTCACCTGTGCCTGTGTCTGCCAAGGATGTCCAACTGGACATTAATTTTCATCCAGTGCCTGTGATTGCCCAGGTTGTCCAACAGGACAGTAATGGTCATACAGATGTCGGCATCACTGTGCCCTCTACGGAAGTCGATACTGCTGTCAGCATGGAAGTTGAAGTAGTTCCTTCAACACCGGCTCGCACTGGCTCCTCAGCCAGCGCTATCCCATCTGCTCCTCTGGTAGAACCCGCCTCTGCCTCACCCATAAACCATGTGACCCCTCTCGACCGATCTACTCTCTTCGCTGTCGCTCCTCTAAAATCTATCTTTGTCTCACGTCTTATGGAATCGGCTACGGATGCAATGGTTCGAGAGTATATTTTCTCTAAACTAAACATCAATAGCTCCTCTGACATAGTAATTACTAAATTTTCTTTTAAAGAAAAACGTAATATTTCCTCCTTCAAAATTCTTGTTCCGGAGAAGTTTGTTAAGACTGTGTTGGAACCCTCTTTCTGGCCTGAACACACTATCTGTCATATTTTCAATAGTTCATCACGATCTTCGCAACCCGCTCCTCGGGTAGGAATCCTTCCGACTCCTTCTACTGATTTTCCATCTACTTCAAAAAACGGAATTCTTCCCCACCTCTAAAGATTGCTTATCAGAATGTACGTGGCCTGTGCAGTAAGCTCACCAAATTACATGCTGATAGTGCAACTTTTGATTTCGACATTATCGCCTTCTCTGAAACATGGCTCAATTCCTCAATCTCGGATTCCGAGATTTTTGTAGATAATTTTAACATATATAGATCTGATCGACCATCTCGAGGTGGCGGCGTCCTAATTGCTGTTCGTTCCGACTTAACTTCCCACACTTTCCATCGATGAGCTCAACACTATTGAAATTATCGTTGTTAAAATTCGTCTGTGTTCTTTTAATTTATTCCACCGTCCTCTGAATTTACAACTTATATGCTTCACGCTGCCCATCTCCAGTCCGTTTTGTCTCAGCTTTGTGATTCTGATCGTCTTATTGTCCTCGGTGACTTTAATCTCCCTAATGTCACTTGGTCTCCATCCGACGACTCTAACTTAATGTTCCCATCTACATGATTTCGTTCTCTGTCCGCTACTTGGGTCAGGTAAATGGTATATGTTACTATATAGATAGGATCCTAGATTTCGTCTTTCCTAGCAATGTTTCGAGCACCTTGGTAAGTCGAGGATCACCTCTATCATTCCCTGCAAACCTATACCAAACCACACTTGCTTTTGATTTCCTTCTTCAGGCCCTATAAAGTCGTTAAGCCTTCGAATATCTTTTGTTTTATAAAGGCTTATTTTCTCTCCTTGAATATTGCCTTTTCTCAGATCGATTGTTCATTCCTAGACGATTCAGGATATTGAGTTTGCCACTAATTCAGTCGATAGCACTTTTTTTTCCATCTTTCTTACGTATATATGTTCCGTTAGTCACCCCCTCCAGAAATCTTTCTGGTCCTATCTGGTTCACCCCGAGATTAATAAATCTGAAGAATTTAAAATCCCGTATGTACAAGAAGTTTAAAAAATCTGGTTTGCAATCAGACTTTTCGAAGTACTCAATTGCAAAATCGAAATTTTCCTTATTTAATACATTGTGCTACAACAGATACTTGACCAAATGCAAGCTTAACTTTAAACGCGACACTAAACAAATCTTCAGGTTTGTTAATTCTGAACGTAAATCTTCCCGATTTCCTTCTTCTCTACACTTAAATGGTAGTTATGCTTAGGGATTGTGATATTGCTGATCTGTTCGCTTCCTTTTTCCAACGTTGCTACTCTGTCCCGTCTATTAACTTTCCCTCTATCCTAGCTTCATCGAATGACTTTAGTAGTAGTTACTCTTATCCTATCCCTATAAATATTTCTAACTGTATCCTTCCCCCCTTCATCGACTATGATGGTCTCCCAACAAATTTAAAATCGTGCAAGTTTTCGTTCTCCACTGGGCCAGACTCGGTTCCGAGTGCTGTTCTTAAACTTTGTGCAGAATCTCTTTGTGTGCCTCTCCTAAAACTTTTCAACTTGTCTCTCAAAACTTATGAATTTCCCACCGCCTGGAAAGAATCCTATATAGTTCACTTTCATAAAAAGGGATCTAAATCTGATGTCTCTAACTACCGCTGTATTTCCAATTTATCCAATTTATCTCTTCGAAAAAATCATCACTTCTCATCTGCAACATTTTTGTAGTTCTGTATTCTCTGAATCACAGCATGGATTTATTAAACGTCGCTCGGTTTCTACTAATCTCCTTGAATTTTCCACCTTCGTAACTTCGGGATTTGCTAAACAGTGTCAAACTGATGTCGTTTATACTTATTTTAGTAAAGCCTTCGACTCCGTCAATCATAATCTACTTATTTATAAACTGTCTCTTCTAGGGTTTCCGACTAAGCTAAGACTAATTCCTACCTTTGTAACCGCTCTCAGCGTGTCTGCTTTAACTCCTCTCTCTCTAAACCTGTTATTGTCTCATCGGGGGTTCCTCAAGGTAGCCATCTGGGTCCCTTGCTATTTAACCTATTTATTAACGATCTTCCACAAATGTTATCTCATTCCCGTATCCTAATGTATGCTGATGACGTTAAGCTATGTTTTTCCTACAGTGACCCCTTGTCCCCACTATCTTTGCAATCTGATCTTGATGCCCTTAACAACTGGTGCCTAATCAACATTCTACCTCTTAACATTTCTAAATGCTATATAATGACTTTTCACCGCAATAAGCCATACCTTTTCGACTACTCTATCAATAACTCTATCCTTCAACGCCTTTTCAAAGTTAACGACTTGGGCATTACCTTTGTACCTAATCTATGTTTCAACTCTCATATCTCTACTATCCCTAACAAAGCCAAAGGAGTCCTTGGATTTGTCAAAAGATGGTCTAAGGAATTTACAGACCCGTATACTACAAAACTTCTGTATGTTTCTCTGGTCCGGCCTATCTTGGAATATGGTTCTTGTGTCTGGTGTCCTCATTACCAAAAATTTCAGGATATGCTTGAATCAGTACAAAAACAGTTCCTCATCTTTGCCCTCCGGGGACTCAATTGGGACCCTTCGATCCATCTCCCTTCTTATGAAAGTAGGTTGCGCCTAATTAATCTCCACTCTCTTAAATCCCATAGAACCTGCCAAGGAGTTCTCTTCCTCCATAAGCTTCTCTCTGGTGAGGTCGAATCGACTGCCCTCATCAACCTTATTAGTATTGCTGTTCCTTTCCGCCCGACTAGGCATTACTTCCCTCTTCATCTCCAACTCTGTCTTTCTAACTACTCGGACTATGAATCTTTCCGTTGCCTTTGCCGTAACTATAACCAATTTTTCCATCTGTTTTCCTTTGATACTAGTTCTAATATGGTCAAAATTATCTAACTCAATAACTTAAATTAAGTTAAATAGCTTTAATTGGGAACTGTTCGGCTACCGGCTCTTCTCTTACCTAAAATTGGCTGTTGGTGGAATCTTATCGGCTACTCAGCCGATAATCAGCCCCACCGGGTCTGAGTATTGGCATTGGCCCTTTAGTTTAATTAGTTGATATGTAATTTTTCCCTTACAGTTTAACTGTACATTGCTAAACTTTAAACAAAAATAAACAATAAACAATAATTCCTCTCCATAAGAAAGGTAGCAAGTCTGACGCAATAAACTAAAGAGGTATATCTTAGTTATTATCTAAGTTATAATTTTAACTCCGCACCTTCAGCACCTATGCAGATCACTTATATCTCCATCTCAACATGGATTTATAAGGCGAAGATCAACCACTACTAATTTTTTGGAGTTTACCTCCTTTATAATAAAAGGCTTTCAAAGTAATTTGCAGACGGATGTTGTTTACACCGATTTTAGTAAAGCGTTCGACTCTGTAAACCACTCCCTCCTAGCACAAAAGCTCGACCTTCTAGGGTTCCCGCCCAATCTCCTGAGATGGATCTCTAGCTACCTTTGTTCTAGGTCTCAAAGAGTCATTTTCAAAAACTCCCTGTCCTCACCAGTTATGGTGACTTCGGGTGTACCACAGGGCAGCCATCTAGACCCCTTGCTCTTTACACTCTTTATAAATGACCTGCCTTCTGTATTAACATACTCTCTCGATGTTAAGCTCTGTGTCCAGTATAAGGACATCTCTTTTCAATACAGGTTGCAATCCGATCTCGATAGATTTAAATCTTGGTGCTGTGCAAATTTATTGAACCTTAATGCTTCAAAATGTAAAGTAATGACTTTTCATCGCTCCAGCGCCTTTCTGGTTCCTTACACCCTTTGTGGTGGTTCTCTTGAGAGAATTACCCGGGTTGATGATCTTGGTGTTCTATTAGATCCCAAGTTAAAGTTTTCAGAACACATTTCCACCATGGTGAATAAGGCCATGGGCGTGCTTGGGTTTATAAAGAGGTGGTCAAAAGAATTTGACGACCCCTATATAACAAAGACTCTCTACACCTCTCTGGTTCGTCCGATTTTAAAATACGGCTCTTGTGTATGGTGCCCTCAGTACAACGTACACCAGGACTTTTTACTTTTTGCTCTTCGCGGCCTCAGCTGGGATTCAGTTGTGAGACTGCCGTCTTACTCTAATAGATTGCTCTTAATAAACCTTTCAACCTTAGCTAATCGTAGGAAAATCCTTGGCGTGATTTTTGTGCACAACTTGATCAAGGGTGACGTAGATAGCCCTGACCTGTTGAGCCGCATAAACTTCTCGATTCCTATTAGAAGCACTAGGAACTATACATCGTTGTTTCTTCCGCTTTGTAGATCGAATTACTCCTTGCATGAACCATTTAGGGTCCTATGCTCGGATTATAATTCCCTCTACCATATTGTATCTACCACTAACTCCCTTCCTAGTCTTAAATTACTGATACTCTTACATCTTTCCCGTAATAAGTAATTACTTTGCTTCTTTAGTTAGATTTGTTCTACTTTTCCTCGAACACTAGTCTAACACCTATCTTTCCTGCATGTCCGCGATCGGTTCGGTTAACGAGTCGCGAGCTATGCGGCAGCGCCCCTCGGTCGGTTGGGCGGGAGTTGGGCTGCGTTCTTGCCTGGGATCCGCGCGTAACAGCCATTGGCTGGTTTCGTTTGGGCCACTTGATGCATATCAACGTCGTAAAGAAAAAAAAAACGTAAGTTTCCTATAACTTGTTCTATGAACTATGAACATCTGGAAGATATTAAGCCTTCAAATTTAAATTTCATAATTTTTTTCGGAATTTTTCTCCGAAAATTTGACTTTAAAAAATCAGAAAAAGTGGGAACAAAATATTTAATGGCTAACATTTTTAGTTTTAGATAGACACATTATTTACGCGTCGTTTAAGCTGTCGTTTGTAAGAATTGATGGATAAAGATAAGTTACAGCAATGTAACCAAACCTTCACATGCCGAATTTCCGCTAGCCGAAGTATAAACGTTTTTTTTTAACAAAAATACCAAAAATCTGTGTTGGTAACAGTTTTTAACGGTGAAATGGCATTTGGAGAGGTGAAAAACGGCATATGAAGTTTTAGTCAAACGGCTGCATCTTGACCGTTTATGCATCGATTTTTAAAAACGATACCTTAAACGACGCCTAATTAATGTGTCTATCTAAAACTAAAAATGTTACCGAGTAAAAATATTTTTTTTTCGACTTTTCCTGAGTTTTCAAAGTCAAAGTTTATAAGAAAACTACCGAAAAAGTTATGAAGTTTGAATTTGAAAGCTTAATATCTTTGCAATAATTTATTTCGCTTTTTAATGGAAGAGTTTATGTCTTCGCTGTCAGCAGATATTTTGAAAGACTGCAGCCCGGCCTCCCGGAACGCCAACACGCCTTTTCTATAGTATTTCATAAGAACGTATTAAGCTCAGTCATCTTAGAACGCTCGCTTCCTTTCTTTTTATTAGAGGTTGCTTTCCCAATGGCTCAAATTTAAGTTGTATTGCTAAATACAATTGTTTTCTCTTGACTCATATTTAAGTTGCCACGTTGATTAAATTCTTTAGGCTCGCTTGCTCTTTCTGTTTTCTCTTTACCTTTTCGTTTCCACGTAACGCTCCGCTCACTTTTAAGTTGCCTTATTTTGTTCATTTCTTTGCATTTCCTTTTCTTATGTGTTACTCCACTCAACACTTATGGTGTTTCGCTCTTTGATACAGACTTTCGGTCACATGTTCTCTTTTCTGATTTCGTTTTGTGCATATATGTACATACACATAACGCATCGCTAACGCTTGAACCACAACAAAAATAGATCCTACTTCTTCTTTTATCTTCTTTTAGTTAATGTTAATCCGTCTTGTGTTGTTTTTCTCTCCTCGCCAATGTAATGCCTGCCGTATAAGTAGTCAGGAGTAAAAGACCGTATTTATTTCAATATTCTTTCCGCACGCAACCGCTCCTCACCACAAACATAGCTGGACTGACTCCACTCCGATCATTCGCTGCTCTCTTCGTTTGCCGGTGCTCTCTCGGCACTTTTAGCACTAACGCAGCTAGTGCTCTCAGTAAAAGGCTAATACGGCACTAATATATTTAAGGCTTTTTGATATTGATAGTTCCGTACGTCATTTATTACTAGAAAGTTACAACACATAAGTAGTTATGAGTCGCGGAAAGCACTGTAGTGAAGAAAAACGGATCAAAACTTCAGAAGACAGAACCTAATAGGTTCAAGGTGGAACAATTCCTGTCCTTTGTTGAAATAATATTCATAAATCTTTAAATAATGTTACCAATATCTTATTGGTAACACTTATTGGTTACACGTGAAAGAATGGCCGCGATATCCCCATTTCTGGTAAAACTACTGGTTCGTGAGAGCCAGGAGGACCAATTTAAGCCGCCCCCAGAGCTAAAGGATAGGTTAGGTTGCCCCGGACGGCCCTCGACAGGGCCTCTCATAGGCCACAATGGCCCTTAGTTATCCGGATCTTTGTATGGACCTTACAAGGGTGTTTCTGAGGTTCCGAAGTCCCCCAGAATCGAGGTGTTTTTAGCTTATCATTGCGTTTCTTGCACATGATTTTCGAGATTCTGCAGGTGGTGGTGTTCTTCCACCTGCTATCTGTCCTCATTTTGGCCTGCTTCTCCAGGTCGCTTTGTAGCGTCCTTAGGGAGACCGGAACGCTTTCTGTCATATCGTTTGGCAGCCCGACGCCTTCCTTAGCCAGAACGTCCGCCTCTTCGTTTCCTTCGATGCCCTGGTGACTGGGAACCCAATAGATCTGCACTGACTTAGTCGTGCTTAGTGATTCTAGTGCCTCCCTGCTTGCCAGGACACTTCTGGAACTGACCGCGGACGACTGCATGGATTTTATCGCTGCTTGGCTGTCAACGAATATGTTAACCGTATTGTGTGGGCGCTCTGTGAGCTGAGCGACCTCTGCTGTCTTCTTGATAGCGAAGACTTCCGCCTGGAATATGCTGCATCGGTCAGGTAGCTTATACGACGCCCTTATTTCTGGGTTCCTACCGTATAGGCCTGCTCCTACTCCTTCATTCATCTAGGAAACGTCAGTGTATATGTTGAGGTGTTGGGTCTGGTCCCATCCCGCTTTCCAGTCTTCGAGTCCCATGAAGAGGTTTGTTTTTACATCAAGGCACGTGTTCGGGACTGCCGCTAATTAACAGGCCGAACTTAAAACTATACATACAATACAACACAATACAATATTCAATGCACTGTAAACACCAACGTTTGGTAGCATTGCTGCGCTCTCCTTCTGTAAAGGGTGCTCTGCAGCCGTCGCTTCGGCTCTAGCTTTGTTTAGCCGACGGTGTCAATTTTAGTAATCTGCTAACCTCTCTGCGCATTGGTTGCATTTGGATCTCGATTATACATTTATCTGGTTGTGCTAAGAGCAAGCAATCGGCTTCCGCTAGCAGCCGACGGTATAAATAAACAGCATTATATTTGGAAACACTCGCGTTATTATTTTGGACAAAAATAGGTGCCAAAAAAGCTTGGCATCTCAAACATTGGTAACCCCGACGTGATTAAAGACATTGGCTAATCGCGTTTCGTGTAAAAACATTTAAATTGAACAATATGTTCGGTTCTGTGCAGTTTAACCACAAACAAATACATTTGTGCAGCATATAAAACAGTTTATGTGCAAATTCAGTTGAGAATGCGGTCGTCTGAGATTCCGTTAGTTTAATCGTCGAATCTCTCATTCTATGCTCAGCCGCAGACACGGTTCTTGACTTTTCCGATCTCATTTTCGCTCCAGCTTCTGTGCACCGTCGCATAATCGTCGTCTTTCATTCTCTGCACAACTGCAGCCACGGTTTCGACTTTTCGTGTCTTCACTCTCTCTTTCTCGATTCTGTACGCCGTCGCTAAACGGTTATCAATTCTCCGTTGTTTCGTTGCATTTCACACCGTTAAACATGGAAAGCGATCCAAATACAGGCGCGGGTGGAAATATTGTGACGGCTAATAACAGGCTGAGTCTTTACAAACGTAAAGTTCAGTCTTTATATGATCGAATGAGTGAGCTTGGCGAATCATTCGCTGGCAATAAGACCGATAATTTGAACGCCACGGAAATCGACGTTCGTATCGACATGCTGGCAGAAATTCAAGAGGAATTTAATAATGCCCATAATGAACTGGAAGCGCTCAATCAAGACGAGAATGGGAGTGAGATGCGCAACAACTTTGATACGCTAGGCTGAGGCGATAGACTGAGCTACTGGTTGCTCTTAAACTAGACCACTGGCGCGCTGCTGCCAATTCGACTACCCTACCAAACCATCCTTGACACAGTACCATCATCATGGCTTACAAGCAGCGACTTCCTGAGCTAAAAATACCCAAGTTTTCCAGTGGATACGTTGAATATTCGGACTTCATGGCTATGTTCAATTCGATCATCGACGCGGAAGCGGATCTCAGCGAAATTAAGAAGTTCCAGCACCTTCGCTCTAGCCTCGCTGATGTGGCTTTGGATTCGGTTCGATCTTTAGAACTCCAATTATCGTGTAGCGCTGGATATACTTAATAAACGTTTTAGTAACAATCGACTTGTTTTTCAGGCACACATCAAGAAGATTCTTGGGCTCAAGAGAGTGGATTCGCCATCTCCTAAAAGGCTTCGGGAGTTTTCGGATGCCGTCAATTTACATATGCGTGCTTTGCAAACATTAGGAACGGATTTGGAGATATCCCACTGTATGATAATTAACCTGCTGCTGCAGAAGTTGGACGCTAAGACGCAAATGAAATGGGAAGAACACCTGTCGTCGGATGTCATACCTACAGCAAAGGATTTTTATGAATACTTGGAGAAGCGGTGTCAGAAAATGGAGACCTTGGAATACGCTACAGCGGCACCCGCTAGTAGCGCTCAGGTGGGAAAAACCCATAATTCTCATTTTAAGAAAACTTTTGTTGCCTCCAATTCTTCCACCGACTCGTCTTGATGCAGTTTTTGCCATTCAGCGGGACATGTTATACATTCCTGCAAGACTCGTGCATGCAATAGTGGAAAATGTCGAGCATGCGGTGGGAGGCATCATAGTTTGTTGCATTTCGAGAATCTGCAGTCCACAACTCAAGGCTCCCCAGATCTTTCTCCTCCAGATCTAACGCCATTTCTGCCTTTCAGGATTCTGTTAGCAGTTCACCTTCTCCTGCTTCTACCTCTCTTGCTGCCCAAGGTCTTCAATCCGATGTGCTTCTGGCTACCGCTGTGGTTCTCATAAATAATCGGTCTGGCGTTTTAGTTCCTTGTCGTGCCATACTAGATTCAGGATCTCAGCTTCATCTCATCACCCAGGTTCGCCCATCAGCTTCAGCTTAGGAGAACTCAATCGTCTGCACTTGTCTCTGGGCTCGGCGATACCAGCGTGGCTACAGAGGGATTCACTGTGAACATTTTTATGCATTCTCGCACAGCTGACTATACAACTACGCTTACTGCTCTGATAGCTCCTACGATCACCGATTGTCAACCAAGTCTGGCAGTCAATGCAGCCGATTGGAATATTCCGTCAAATATTCAGCTTGCTGATCCTGCATTTTTCAACCTTCAGCAAGTGGATCTTCTCTTTGGTGACAGCATTTTCTATGATCTCCTCTGCGTAGCGCAAATCAAACTCATCGATGGCCTGCCTCTTCTGCAGAACACCCGGCTTGGGTGGATCGTATCTGGCGCTGGACAAAGAGTAGCACGCTCGGCGCTCTTGGCAACGCACAATTCTCCAGTTTCGGAAGCTAGCATGGATGCAAGGTTGGACAAAACTCTTCGTATGTTTTGGGAGGTCGAGACTTGTTCGGACGCCATTTGGAATACCAAGGAAGAACTAGATTGTGAAACACATTTCGTAGACCACTTCTCACGTTTGCCATCAGGGGAGTATTCAGTTCGTCTCCCGTTAAAGGATAATGATGATCGCCTAGGGGAATCTTACACTCAGGCGCATCGTCGATTCATCAATTTGGAGTGAAAGTTGGATCGTGATACTACACTCAAAGAGCGGTACTCTGCCTTTATGAGGGAGTACATTGAGTTGAAGCATATGTCCCCAGTCAACCCTGATTCTCGTAGTCTCTGCAGATATTTCTTGCCTCATCACTGTGTTTTAAAGGAGGATAGTACGACGACAAAGCTTCGTGTCGTTTTCGATGGTTCGGCAGCTACATCAACTGGATGTTCCCTAAATGATGCGATGATGGCAGGCCCTGTTATTCAGCCTGCATTGTTCAGCATACTAATTCGATTTCGCACTTATCCAGTCGCTCTCACTGGGGATATTTGTAAAATGTACCGCTGCGTACGAGTGTCATCACCTGACAATTACTTTCAGTGCATTCTATGGCGAGATTCTGTCCAGTCCAAGGTTCAGGTCTACACATTAGACACCGTCACATATGGCACTAGAGCTGCATCGTTTTTAGCAGTTCGCGCAATGCACCTGCTGGCCATTGACGAGGGTGAGTCCTACCCTCTTGGCTCAGATGCTCTGTAGCAGGATTTTTACGTGGATGATCTCATCTCGGGCGGCAGCTCTGTCGCTGAGGTCATGGAAAAGATGCATCAAACCTCCGCCATACTGTCTTGCGGTAATTTTAAGCTCAGGAAATGGTGCTCTAGCGATCAGGAAGTACTTGAAGGAACGCCTGAAGAAGAAAGAGAAATACTTAAGGTTTCATGATGGAAGTGACATAACAAAAACTTTTGGCTTAGCATGGAACCCTGTATCAGATCAGCTGCTTTTTGCCTTGTCCGCGCTGGACAGAAATTCGAAACCCTCCAAGCGATCTGTTTTGTCTACGATTACTCGTTTCTGCGACCCTCTTGGATTGATAAATCCCGTTATTGTCAGGTGCAAAATCTTCCTTCAGCAGCTTTGGAGAGAAAATTTGGATTGGGATGAAAGCCTACCCTCAGCGTTGCATTCATCTTGGATGGACTTGAGAAACAGTTTGTCAAGTATCACGCGGATATCATTTCCTCGCGTTGTTCATCCTTCTAATACGGTAATCGAACTTCACGGATTTTGTGACGGCAGCATAGAAGCAATTGGCGCTTGCATATATGTGGTGTCCAGGGAAGGGCAGTTGTAGAGCAATATCTTGTGCTCAAAGTCTCGAGTGGCGCCACTAAAAACCTTATCGATACACAAGCTGGAATTAAGTGGAGCACATTCGCTTGCGAAACTAATGAATAACTTGAAGGACATTTGAAGTTTTCAGGTCGGTTTTATTGCTGGTCAGATTCATCGACAGCATTATCTTGGATACAGGATGAGCCAGCCAAATTTAAAATCTTCGTGGCAAATCGAGTGGCAGCAATTCGGGAGTTGACGGCGGGCATGGAATGGCGCTATGTTCCCACATCATTGAATGCTGCTGACGTTCTTTCTAGGGGCTCGCTTCCCCACCAACTTATCCAGTCAGAGCTGTGGTTTCACGGTCCATCATTTTTGGTAGGCTCCAAGGAAGAGTGGCCTGTGCCTCCTGTTCCTGAAGCAGCAACGGCAGAGCTTCGCAAGAATGTATTGCTGATCGCGTCCCCACATGCCGATCTTACGTCAGAATGCAAATTTGCAAATTCATTCTTCGGCATGCAGCGCACATTCGCCTACATGCAAAAATTTGTACATCGGCTTCGGCATTCTGGATTCACCGTTTCGGATATTCGGCAAGGAACGCATCTTCTGATCCGGCATATTCAACTGTCTATTTTGTATATGGATATAAGAGAGATTCAACGCAATGGTCAAGTCAGGAAATCCAGTTCAATTAGCTCACTCTCTCCGTTCATCGATCAGTATGGATTACAAAGAGTTGGAGGTCGTCTTGGAAACTCATCTCTGGGATTTGATGCTCAGCACCCTCTTATTCTGCCAAAGGGACATCCCATAGCTTGTGCGCTGATAAGGTATTATCACGAAAGGAACCTTCATGCTGGACCTCGCGCACTACTTGCCAAAATTCGACTGGAATATTGGCCCATTGGCGGAATCAAGGCAGTATCAAAGGTAGTCAGCAAGTGTGTGAGATGCTTCAGGACTAGGCCGCGCATGGTTCAGCACATCATGGGAGATCTGCCTAAGGAGCGTTTGGAGGGAACTCGACCTTTTGAAGTCACTGGAGTGGATTACTGTGGGCCCTTTTTGTATAGATCGGAAATCCGCACGAGGCCACCCATCAAGTGCTACATCAGTGTATTCATTTGCTCCACTTTTAAGGCTATACACATGGAGCTCGTAAAGGACCTGACCACCGCTTCGTTTCTAGGCGCCTTTAAGCGTTTCACTTCCACGCGAGGAAGGCCAAGTCAAATTTGGTCTGACAATGCGACAAACTTCGTTGGCGCGAAGAACGAGCTTTTGGAGCTCAAGAAACTCTTTATGAGCGACTCGCATATGAAGGAGGTCCATGAATCCTGCTTGGCGGACTCGATCGACTGGCGCTTCATTCCACCACGCTCTCCGCACTTTGGCGGATTGTGGGAAGCGGCCGTGAAGACAGCAAATCATCACCTGTACCGCTCAGTTGGGCCCTCGGTGCTTGACTTCGACGAGCTGCGTACTCTGATCTGCCAGATCACGGCAATTGTTAATTCTCGCCCTTTGCTCTCACCTTCAGAAAATCCTGCTGATTTAGATGTCCTGACTTCTGCTCATCTGCTTTCAAGCGGTCCACACGAAGCAATCCTCGAGCCCGATCTGACGAAGCTGAACTATAATCGTCTGGATGGCTGGCAACGGGTCACTCAACTGCAGCAGATATTCTGGAGCCGCTGGTGCGAAGAGTATCTAACTCTTTTGCAAGAGCGGTCCCACGCAAAATCTTTGCGTAAACGATCTCGTTCTGATTAAGGACGAAAATCTTCCTCCAATGCGTTGGCCACTAGCTAGAGTGGTCGAGGTCGTTAAGAGCAAGGATGGAGTGTGCCGCGTAGCTGATTTGAAGACTGCCACAGAAACCATCAGGAGGGCCGTTAGCCAGCTATGTGTACTGCCCCTCAAGGAGTCTGTTGAAAGACTGGCTTCCAACGGGACAGTCGCTAATTAACAGGCCGAACTTAAAACTATACATACAATGCAACACAATAAAATATTCAATGCACTGTAAACACCAACGTTCGGTAGTGCTGTATAGGGCGCTCTGCAGCCGCCGCTTCGGCTCTAGCTTTGTTTAGCCGACGGTGCCAATTTTAGTAATCTGCTAACCTCTCTGCGCATTGGTTGCATTTGCATCTCGATTATACATTTATCTGGTTGTGCTAAGAGCAAGCAATCGGCTTCCGCTAGCAGCCGACGGTATAAATAAACAGTTATTACATTTGAACAATTCGCGTTATTATTTTGGATAGAAATAGGTGCCAAAAAAGCTTGGCATCTCAAACAGACTGTATACCCCCGAAGAAACTATGTGTGAAAAATCGTTCGTTGACTCCATCACACGATTACCCTCCGGTCGCTTGCAAGTTTCTTTGCCATTCAAGTCAAGCCCGACATCTCTCGGTTCGTCATTTGAGACAGCCAGAAGACGATTTTTGTCTTTAGAAAGGCGATTATGCCAAAAACCTGCCATGAAATCCATGTTTATGGAATTCATGGAGAAATTTGTGTCGTTAGGCCATATGACGGCAGTAGAAAACTCAATTCCGGTAGAGCCGCATTGTTTCATACCATATCAGTGCGTGGAACGATCTCAAAGTACAACCAATAAGCTCAACCAATTGCGCCGTGCAAAACTACGAGCCAAGTGGCGCTCAATGATTTGCTCATGGTTGGAGCAACCATCCAGCCGTGCCTATATGCCACGTTGCTGAGATTTTGCTGTCGCAAATACGCTGATTGATTGAAAATTTATTTGTTCGGACCGGTTCGTGTATCGCTTGGCATTCAAGGCAAGCAGCCTCTCAAAATGTATATAGCAGTGTTCGTCTGCTTCGCATCTAAGGCTGTACACCTAGAAATTGTGAAAGACTTGACAGCTAATACTTTCATTTTATGTTTATCCAGGTTTATTGGACGTCGTGGCCCGCTTTTCCGGCTATATTACGACAACGCGACCAATTTTGTTGGTGCAGCTCACATGCTCAAGGAGCGTATGGAGAGCTGGGATGCCAAGGACGAAGCCCTCAAGGCGTATGCTGCGGCTCACCGTTTTTCGGTGGAGTTTATCCCGCCCCGAGCCCCACACATTGGAGGCCTGTGGGAGTCTGCGGTGAAGTCCGCTAAGCATTTGTTGCTCAGGGCCATGGGCAGCGCAGTGCTTAAGGAGAACGAGCTGCACACGGTGCTCGTGGACGTCGAGGCCGTGCTGAACTCCAGGCTACTAGTGGTCGACAGCGGCAGTCCCAACGAAGGGGAGGTGCAAAGGTTTTGGAGAGACTGTTCCAGAGACTATCTGCTCAGCCTTCAGCAGCGAGGGAAGTGGTGCCAAGAGGTCGCCAATCTGGAGCCAGGCAAAGTGGTGGCAATCCACGAGGACAACGTGCCACCACAAATGTGGCTAATAGGAGTAGTGGAGGAGGCAATCCCAGGAGCGGACGGGAAGGTTCGTGTGGCCGTAGTGAGGACTAAGGCTGGCCTATATAAGCGATCCATCCATCGGTTGGCGCCCATTCCAATGGATTGAAGCCTTTGCATAGGCTGTCAACGCGGCCGATGTTGAGGCAATTACGTTGCCTATAGTATTAGTCGTAGTAAATAATGTTCGAATTTCGAGAATATAAATGTTTTGCTGAAATGTTGTTGTCTCATATACGAACGAAGCTCATGCTGGCAGCGTCCGCTCATGAAGAGGGCGCCGCTGTCAGAATAAAACAATAATAATTTGAAGTTGAAACAGCGCACAAGTGTTTTCTGTCGGTCTGTCCGGTTCCCGTGTCCACATAAATTTGAATTAACTGTGCTTAACGGCACAAACTGTGTTTAGTGCAGCATTTGGATTTGTACCAAACAACTACTTTTAGGTCGTCTGTGCTGTAATGAGACATAAGGTAAGCGTGGAATCCTTTCCATACTAGTACGACAGTTCTATTCCTGCTTGGCGGTGTTGGGTAGAATAAGTTGTAATTTGAGAGCTTTAGTCCGGCCACTGAATTGCCTGATGCAATCCAGGGCTCCTGGACCAAAGCTATGTGAGCGGGTCCTTGCTCCATGGCAATGTGGAGCTCCGCTGATGCTGTATTGCTCTTATGCAAGTTGAGCTGCAGCACACTCAGATTCATGAGCAGCTGGCTCCCCTGCATAAGACGGGTTGACTACAATGGTCAGGTCACCGTCCTCTTCATCCAGCGTTTCATCTAGCGCCATACTCTGGGCGGCCTCTACAATGGTATCCAGACCGAGGTCTTTCCCCACTTCGCCTGCCTGCAGGGTGTGTGCGTCCTGGTCGCTACCACACGCCATTTTCCCGTATTTGGCGTATATTTGGTCCTGCCCTGCTTTGTTTATCTGGAGGATCACATGCTGGCCCCCGTCTTTGTGTAGTGGGCTACCAGCATGCAATACCTTACAGTCAGCGGTCGGTATCTCGGGGTTTTGTCGCTGAAGGAGCTTCAGCGCGCGGTCCCCTTGGAATGCGATGGGGAAGAGCACCTTCGCCTTTGGTATGGACGGAATGAGCTCCCTGTCCACCACCTCCAGCTTGGCCCCCACCCACATCGATTCCAGTTGGCAGACCGTTTGCGTAAGCCACTTCAGCGTCGGGTCATCCTTACATTTCAGAATTTTGACCCCATTCAGCCACCCAGTACCATCGAAGGTGGCCATGGGAGCTTCTGGGTTCTCATCCATCCTTATAAACAGGGAGTCTACCAGCCGCGCGTGGACTATTTTCCACTGCGCCGCTGTTTTCCTCCCATTCTCATCACGTCTGTCGATGAGTGCTACAATCAGGTGTCTCTTGGACACATCGCTGATCTTCTCGCCTGACCCCTGCTTTGCCGGTTTAGGTGGAGGTTCCGCTCTCTTGGGCCCGCGTTGCCGCTTGCTCGACGGAGTGACGGCACTATCGGTCGAGCGCTGCCTTTTGGTAGCAAGCAACTCTTCCACCTTGTTGGCATGCTGACTCATCGATGCCTTCATTTGTGTCCCCTGCGCGTAGTACTTAGGGCCTATACTATCTTGAGGGCCGCCTTGTATTGGGCTTTGGCCTTCAATCCCTCCCTCAAACGCTTCGGCTCTTCCCTGCGCAGGGAGCTCGCAGGTACCTGGTTCAGGCGAGCGAAGAAGACTATCCTCTTCCGTTCTGCTGATGGATAGCACGCTCTCCAAGTCCGAGTCTGTCTCGACGGCACCTGCGCGGCTCATCTTCAGTCACTCCCGTCACTTCCGAGGTGTGGCCACTGGCGACACGCAGAGAGGATTGCTCCTCCCTGTGCCCGCCGGTGGTAGCAGCCACGCTTTCCACCGACGTTTAGGTTGACATCCCAACCCTTGCTTTCTATTCTTTCCGCTTTATAATTGGCCCGAAGGTCCATAAGGCTGATATTTTTCGGGGGAACCACCCCCTAGCGTTTTAGGCCTAACCAGGCACCTCTAGCCATGGCCCTGACCCCGCTCCCTCGACACGTCCAGCAACGTACCCGCTCCATCGACTCGAGGTCGAGAAGATGCTGGGCCATTGCCTTAGCTAGACACTGCATTGCCTCGGACGCAGCAAGCGGCAATGCATTACCCATGTCCGGGATAATGCAGTGCCCATTGCCCAGCCGGCACCCTCGTGGAGGGTTCAGTTAGAGGATTTTCGCCAGCCCTAGAGCTAAAACAGGATCTTAAAAATCGGTACTTACCAGCAAAATTAGATCTTGCTTCCAAGAGCATAAGTTCAAGGCGTAGGAAAAATCAAACTTTTTTTTTTGAAATGGTTCGACCTAATAAAAAGTTCAAAAAATGTCTTTGTATTTTATAGTTTTTTTAATTTTGGGTAAAAAATTATTACTATTTTTGTTCGTGCCTTAATTTCCGATTAAATCCTTGCAATACATACCAATCTTTGGGATACCTTTACTTACCTTATTAGTATTGAAAACGATAATGAGAATCATTGTTTAAGCTAGGTATCCAGCACCGCGGAAACTAAAAATTACTGTCCAACTTCATATAAAAAAAACTGGGCCAGTAATTTTTCGTTTGTGTTTTCCTGGCCTCAGTATCCAGCAACGTAATACCCTCTGCACACTGAGTCCGTCAAGGGGGAACGTTGGGATTTTTGTCAGACGGTGAAACTCCGATTCACACTGGCACTGTCTACCGTTTACCGTCTAACAGCTGATGACAATAACAAAAACTGAGTTTTTGAGCGGAAGTTTTTTTTTTTTGTTTGGAAAAAAATGGATTCTTCCATATCCATGCAATTGTTTTAACTATGGTTCAACAGCAAAATATTTTCTTGCAACAACTAATCATGTTGCTGGACGAAAGGATAAAGATAGCGATTACAGCGGAATAATAATGTGCTGTTGCATACTGCACAATTTGTTTAATAAGCACAGTAGCGCAATAAACTATAGTTTATTGAGCTTCTACCAGCAAAGTCTTCCAAATTTATAATTTTAAAACTACATTTGATTAATTTTATTTATTTGCATTCTTCTCGCAAAGGAATCATAGCATCTCTAACTTAAAATTTTACAAATGCTATTGAAAAACCACCTGGCTCCTTGCCATTTTCTGGAAAATATAAATTATTTTGGTCAGTCATTGCTTACATATTCGCAGTGAATTCCATTTTTTCGTTGTGAATGCCAATTTTTCAGAGTCGCATTTGAAAACCATCGGCTAAATATCGGTGCTCAGTGTGAATAGGCTATAAACGAAATCGACGAATTCTTATCGATAGTATCGATATCCACACGAATGTGGACTGTGAAAACAGCTGATATGGGCGCCAGGAAAATATATGTGCCTATTTTTCTTGAAGTCAAAGTGAAAGGTGGGTGTAAAATTTGTGCGCAAAACTAAAAAGAGGTATGCAAATGTTTAAAGTGAGGAGAAGATTGCTTTAATAAAAGCAGTTGCGGCAAGACCATGTCTTTGGCGGATCACGGAAAATGAGAATTTCGATAATTTTGACATTTTGGCGTCTCCAACTGTGCTGTACTTCTTCTTACAGCAATATGTGCCGCTACCAACACAATCACTTCATCGTCAGAATTACTTTTCTTCCTTTTTTTAATTTATGTTTAAATTGGCGCTGTTTACAAAACACAGCTGATTCATGAGAGTGGCAAATCACTTTGTAGGTTCTTGGTCACATTATTTTAGTTGAGTTCCACACAACCGAAATAAAGTGCAGATTCCTTTCAGTAAATTTCCACGGTGCTGGATACAGGCCTTTAAACAAAAAACTTCGAGACATACACAACAGCCTAATGGTGCCTTTTCTTTGGGCGCATCTATATGTAAAGTGAAACATACTTATGTTAAATATATTTATAATCTACTGTAGTTGAAAAAACTAAATGGGAATTCAATTTTTTCTTTATTTTTCTTAAAAAAGTTTTAGGAGACGTAAAAGAAAGCTCACAAGTGTATACTTATTATTTTGGCTAGTAGTGTCTATATTATTACTATTATTATTTTATCCTAGCACGACAAGCATTTTATACTTATAAATTAGGGCGTTAGTCACAACAAGTGTAACAATAACTGTTCAGGGCAGTCGCAAACTTCCGCAGCGCACTATGGAAAGCGCTCTGGAGAGAGCGACTGCCACCCTGTAAAATCGAAGTTTTCACAGGGGATGACTTTCGCTGGCCCACTTTTCGGGACCTCTTCACAGCCATTTATATTCATAATCCTAGACTCTCACCAGTAGAAAAATTGTACTACCTCGCCACTAAGACCAGTGGCGATCCGAAGGCCATCGTTGAGAAGTCCCCGCTGACCAACGACGGCCTCGAGGCGGCATGGGATGCCCTTCGTGACCGATATGAGAACCGACGGCTCTTGGTGGCCAACCAGATTCATCTTCTCCTCTATTTGCCTCACATCGGGTCCGATTCAAGTCGTGCTCTGAAATAACTTCAAAGTACGATTCATTGGGATAGCTTGCTCGTGACCAGTTGCGCTTCAAGATTGCCGAGATTAATCCGCGCGTTGTAGGAAGAGTCCATAACTGACAAGAAGGAAATTCCGTCATGGAAGGAGATGGACTCCTTCCTCAGTCAGCGGTATCTGACGCTAGAGGCGATCGAGAGCCACCCTTCCAATCCGCACAGTTCCAAAGGCGATCCGAATTCGCCACCTTCAAAAAATAACCCGTTCCGGTCCCAAGGAAGTCCTGTTAATAGGAGGGTTCACTCGTTCGAGACAACAGTGAATCCGCAGAGGAGGACATGTGATCTCTGCTCGAGTCAGGTGTCTAGAGTACCTATCCAAAGGGTAAGATACGCGGGCTCTCGAGTATACAAAAGCAATCCCCTTCCGGCTTTCTCCGCAGAATTGCTTTACGGTCGCCTACGGTTGACCGACGGGAAGATATCCGTAAGAATCACTGTTTTGGCAATCAGAACTGAGTGCCAAGTTCACGCCCAAGCTTAAACTTAGTTCAATGTAACCACATGACAATGTCCAATGCCCAAGGTGGGCCTTTAACCCGTTACAACTTAGGTAATAATGCTTCGTCGACACCTTCACCTCATCCTAGATTTCCGCATCCAGTCTTGGGCCCACATTCCCGTGCCGACCATATCATTGAGAGCCGACGCGCTTGCGGTCTGAACTCCTACCGATGCCGAGTCTGCTCAGGAGTGCATCCGCTACGGACCTGCCACCACTTCCTACAGTTGAGTCCTGTGAAGAGGCTCCGAGCCGCATTCCGGCGGTGATTGTCGCAGTGGGCTGTGCAGGGAGTGCGGCAAGAATCACCACACGCTACTTCACATACCCGCGTCTCGTCGTGCAGGCCACTCAGCCTCAGCATCTTCGTCGTCCTGCGTCCCGAGCTGAACGCCTCCCTCGTAGTCCCGCCAGGCAGCCTATCGGAGGAATTGCAGCAGCGTCACCGTTGGTTTCCGCAACCCAGCATCCAGGGATACCGCCGCCATCCGTAGACTCCCTTCTATCATACCGGACCCTCAATTATACTTTGCAATCCTGCAAGGAGGGGGGTGGGAGGAGAACCTACTGTTAGAACCTACTGTGGAGAGCGCTCTGGGCCCGACTCACTCTCGCGCGCTTTTGCACTCGGCACTTGGGAGAGCCGCCCGGCGCTCGGGCGGCCACTTGCTTGAGCTGGGCTGTTTAGTTATGATTGCTCCCACCCCCGTTATGATCGTTCGCTGTCATTTTCGGCATACCTACATACGATTTCAAATACATACATTTTGTTAACATTAAATACTATACCTACATTACCGAAAATAAAGTTAGGTGGGGGGGGGGAGGATGTTCAAGGCAGTCGACGTCTTTCTCGAAATACATACATACGAATTCTCGTCTCTTTATACATTTTGTGAACATTACCTACTATAACCGAAAATAAACTTAAGTGAACGAAGTGGAATGCATAAACGCGTTGGTTTCATTTGACTGGCTTGTGATTGTGAATACCTGGATCACGAGGTACACCAGGCCCCCTACAAAACATTTAAAATACTAACATTAAAAAGTGATCACAATTACATAAATTCGAACTTATATACTAACATCTAATATTATAATATTTAGTTTAGTTTTAATTTAGTTTCCAGGAATTTCAAATTCTAACTCAAATTCAACTTATTTTGTGCGTAGATGATTTCCAGTACGATTTTGAAATGCATTCCCCCATTGATTGCCTTGATGGCGTTGGGAAGCTGAAACTCGAATAGCATGTACAAAGAACTGTTTCCTTGTGCATGTGTACTTAAAGCAAATACTATTTTTCGTCCGTCTTAACGTGCTAAACTTAAGTCGTTCATATAGGTTCTTTGGGGTATATTTGTAACTTTGAGCAGTAATACTAAGACCCTAATGTCTTTCCAGGATTTTAGTGGCATATCGAAATTTTTTTTTATTACGTCCGAAATATGGTCAGTTCTACGACTATTCTAAATATGTCTCGCAATATTATTAAAAGCAACTTGCAGCTTGCGTTGTCTGGCGGAGTTACATTTACTAAATACTTCTATTACATAGAAAAGTACTGGTGTGATGTATATTTTTAAAATTGCTTGTCTGATTTTCACATGGAGAAAATCTTTCGTTAGATATAAATGTCTAAGTATCTCAATAGCTTTTCCCACTGATCTTTTTTAGTGATCATACCATGTCAACGTTTGGCTAAAGATAAAATCTATGTTGTTTGCACGTTCTACATATTCAATGGGGATGTTTTCAATAGCCAATTTTTGTAGTGCATTAGTGTCGAACTTTCTTTTACCTATGACTATTTGACTATTTTGACTTATTATTAATCCTAGCCCATTAATTTTATATCCTTTTTACATTACAGTTGAGTTATTGAGTTTCAAAAAGTTGAGTTTTGTTTGCGTTTAGTTGAGTTTGTCCGATTTTTTGAATATTTCAACCCTGATCTGCCTGTCGTGGAATTATCACCACTAGTTACAACAAAAATTGGCAGCTCAATATTTAAAATTTGGCGCGTAAACAATATGGCTGGGGAAAAAGGTACATACAATTGTTAAAACCAATACTTTAAACAAATTCTATTATTAAAACCCATATAAACAAAATGGTCGATTTCCAAAATTCGGTCGAAAAAACTTAGCCAAACGCTAAATTGAATTAGTATAAGTAAATATAAATTAAATTATTATAAACAATTGCGAATTTAAAAAAGTTTAATTTTGGTACATATGTAATGTACATATGTACATACATATAGACAAAAATCAACATAGTTGCCATTGCAGCCGTGCCATTTCCCTGCGGAAATTTTCCTTCAAAAATGGATTCCAAGGTTATTCGCAATGTTCAATGTTCTTGGAAATTTGATCCAAATACTGCACAGTTGCTGCAAACATAGTGTGACGCCCAGCGCCATATCCAACAGCGCCGGCGTCACAATATAGCTGACATACATTCCTAAGTTACTTATAAAACAACTTAAGGTATTCGATTCCAAAATACGCGCCAAAACACCAGTGGGACCAACACCAGACAGTAAACGGTCACACTAGGCAACGATCATGCCAGTGTGACCGGAACACGATCGCCAACGGCCACACTATCAGCTGGAGCCCAGAACGCGTTACGATCCAAGGCAGGCGCTAGCCCTAACTCCACGGGACAGCAGCTGACTTTCAGAAATAAAAGGAGCATTGCCAGCTCGATTCGGGGCAGTCCATCTGGACTCGCCAGCTTGGCAGTCCAACTCGGAACAGCCTGGGATTAACTTCCTAATACATTTTACGAACGGCGCTCAAAGGTAAAAAGCCCTGCTTTCTCCGCTGGCCCGTTCACTAATACATTTTCCCCGTCCTGAACTGTTCCCCCACAGAGAGTATTCACCTCTGCCCTATCTTACTCCACAGAGTGTATTCACCTCTGCCCTATCTTACTCCACAGAGTGTATTCACCTCTGCCCTATCTTACTCCACAGAGTGTATTCACCTATGCACTATCTTTCTCCACAGAGTGTATTCACCTCTGCACTATCTTTCTCCACAGAGAGTATTCACCTCTGCAACAAATCGTCTCCCCAGAGGATTCACCTCTGTCAAAACACGTCTCTACAGAGAGTATTTACCTCTGCAACTATTCCTCTCCCCAGAGAATTTACCTCTGTCAAACACGTCTCTACAGAGAGTATTTACCTCTGCAACCATTCGTCTCCCCAGAGAATTTACCTCTGTCAAACCACGTCTCTACAGAGAGTATTTACCTCTGCCGATATTCCTCTCCCCAGAGAATTTACCTCTGTCAAACACGTCTCTACAGAGAGTATTTACCTCTGCAACCATTCGTCTCCCCAGAGAATTCACCTCTGTCCAAACACGTCTCTACAGAGAGTATTTACCTCTGCCACTTTCCGTACCCCAGAGAGTATTCACCTCTGCTCTAACACCCCCCAGAGAGTTTTCACCTCTACCACAAGCCTTCACCTCAGAGTGTGGTCACCGCGACCGCGATTCTCCCCATAGGAGCGGCCCGCCAACGTCCATCCACGATCTGCACGCAGCAAACAGCCACGTGCGGCCGAGTAGCCAAACACGAAGGAAGACCCCGAAGGAAGACCCCGAAGGAAGACCCCCCACGAGACCGAGTATCACCTTTGCCAACATTCCTGTGTACAATTACGAACAATAAAGATAACTTTTTATATACTGCTTAACCCTACGCCTTATTCTTGAACCCGAGAACATCTATTACAGCTTCCACATCCAGAAACCAAACAAATTTCTGTGAACCCGGCACGACGAGCATACCCCGGCCGAGGAACGTCACAGTGGCGCCCGAGCAGGTTGTGGTAGCATAATAGTGTCTCAAAAGTGGTCAAGATGGCAAAGCAGGGGATTAACCAAGCGACAAGGGCAGAGCTGCAAGGCTACTGCGAGGAATTCGGCTTGGAGAAACTAGAACAAGTAGAAATCCTAATTAAGGACCTACCGGCTCAGGTACAAGAGAGACTAGAACAGCTGGCAGCAGTGCAAACCAAAAAGAGCCAAGGCAACAATCGCCCCAAAAATGTACTTAGATACAAACCACGACGAAGGAACCTCAAGGAGAAACCAGATCAGGAAGAAAAAAAAAAAGCACTATTCCCGAAGCAGTGTAGTAGTCACAGACCACCAAGCGCTCAGATTGCTCAATTCAATCGAAAGCCCATCCGCCGAATAGCAAGATGTTCGTTGGGATTGCAGCCGTTCACCTTTGAGATTTGGTATTGGAAAGGGAAGTTGAACGCAGTGGTGGACGGTGTATCCCGCTTACCACGCGTTGTAATCAGAATTACCAAAATCAGGGAAGGTGCTTGTTGTCAAATAAAAGGAAAACAAGTGCAAACAACTCAAAAAAAAAAAAAAAAAAAAAAAAAACACCCGACTACTTCAGCAAACACAAGCGACTATAAAGACACATACCAAACGAAACAGACGAAGACGAATAAAATAGCGGATACATCTCTGACCACGTACACATCGGGAAGGACGACGACCGCCTAGGAGAGGAGGGGGGAGTGTGACGCCCAGCGCCATATCCAACAGCGCCGGCGTCACAATATAGCTGACATACATTCCTAAGTTACTTATAAAACAACTTAAGGTATTCGATTCCAAAATACGCGCCAAAACACCAGTGGGACCAACACCAGACAGTAAACGGTCACACTAGGCAACGATCATGCCAGTGTGACCGGAACACGATCGCCAACGGCCACACTATCAGCTGGAGCCCAGAACGCGTTACGATCCAAGGCAGGCGCTAGCCCTAACTCCACGGGACAGCAGCTGACTTTCAGAAATAAAAGGAGCATTGCCAGCTCGATTCGGGGCAGTCCATCTGGACTCGCCAGCTTGGCAGTCCAACTCGGAACAGCCTGGGATTAACTTCCTAATACATTTTACGAACGGCGCTCAAAGGTAAAAAGCCCTGCTTTCTCCGCTGGCCCGCTCACTAATACATTTTCCCCGTCCTGAACTGTTCCCCCACAGAGAGTATTCACCTCTGCCCTATCTTACTCCACAGAGTGTATTCACCTCTGCCCTATCTTACTCCACAGAGTGTATTCACCTCTGCCCTATCTTACTCCACAGAGTGTATTCACCTCTGCACTATCTTTCTCCACAGAGTGTATTCACCTCTGCACTATCTTTCTCCACAGAGAGTATTCACCTCTGCAACAAATCGTCTCCCCAGAGGATTCACCTCTGTCAAAACACGTCTCTACAGAGAGTATTTACCTCTGCAACTATTCCTCTCCCCAGAGAATTTACCTCTGTCAAACACGTCTCTACAGAGAGTATTTACCTCTGCAACCATTCGTCTCCCCAGAGAATTTACCTCTGTCAAACCACGTCTCTACAGAGAGTATTTACCTCTGCCGATATTCCTCTCCCCAGAGAATTTACCTCTGTCAAACACGTCTCTACAGAGAGTATTTACCTCTGCAACCATTCGTCTCCCCAGAGAATTCACCTCTGTCCAAACACGTCTCTACAGAGAGTATTTACCTCTGCCACTTTCCGTACCCCAGAGAGTATTCACCTCTGCTCTAACACCCCCCAGAGAGTTTTCACCTCTACCACAAGCCTTCACCTCAGAGTGTGGTCACCGCGACCGCGATTCTCCCCATAGGAGCGGCCCGCCAACGTCCAGCCACGATCTGCACGCAGCAAACAGCCACGTGCGGCCGAGTAGCCAAACACGAAGGAAGACCCCGAAGGAAGACCCCGAAGGAAGACCCCCCACGAGACCGAGTATCACCTTTGCCAACATTCCTGTGTACAATTACGAACAATAAAGATAACTTTTTATATACTGCTTAACCCTACGCCTTATTCTTGAACCCGAGAACATCTATTACAGCTTCCACATCCAGAAACCAAACAAATTTCTGTGAACCCGGCACGACGAGCATACCCCGGCCGAGGAACGTCACAATAGTCGCCAACTCCATACATTGCAGCGTCGTTATCTTATCTTGCTCTGCGACATAGAAAATCATTAACTCTTGATCGTTAATATAATTAAAATTAAATAAAACAAAATTTATGTACACAAGCACGTGCCAGCAGCCGAAACTCAATAACTCAACTTTGGCATAGTGTAAATCCAAATTCTGAGTTATTGAGTTACCTATCGATAAATGTGGTAACTCACTCACAAAAAGGCTATTAGCCCACTGACTTGCACTTTTCAGTTCTTTATTACAGACACGAATACAGTCATTAATTCTAATATAAGGACGACTAACAAATATAATAATTAAACGTTATCAGCATACATTTGAACGTCACAACTTGACAATATACTCGGAATATAATTTACATACACAGAGAACAGTTATGGCCCTAAAACGGATCCTTCAGGAACACCACGCTTGACACAAAGTAATGACGAGTACATATTATTTATACACACAGCATATGATCAGCGTTTGAAAATGCTACGCTGCTCAGTAGTTTTTCGTTTTGCTCTCGCTACCGCTCTCGTTTTGAACGGTAGCGGTAACAGAGCTGGTTCGTAATGCACCGTTATTTTGGGCAGCACATGAACTCGTGGCTCAACAACAAAACAAGAGCCGTAGTCAATGAATTCAGGCCTGAATTCATTGACCGATTTTGAAATTGGAAGTATTTTATTTACTTGCCAAGTATTAGCAAATACGAATTGAGTCAACGCTGTGTTGTATATGTAGGTTATATACGGCAATATGTTTGGCAATATTAATCTTATGAATTTCGGATTAATATCATCAATTCCAGTGGCATTTGACTTAATTTTTAACCTTGATTCGAGGTTACACATGAAAAACGAAGACTATTATCACATTTACCATTATCACTTAAGCAGTGTACATCATCACAGTACCTATAGAGATTTTGAGGTACGCACTCAACATAGCTAGTTTTAGTACTTTACAGTCTAAAAAAGTTCTATTAAGTTCGTCAGGATCAATATCACAGATGCGTGGAGTATTGGATTTACCAATACCCAGTTCATTAATGTACGCCCATTTCTGCTTCGATCTCTCTAAGTTAAAGTTGAAGTCGATCTCTCTAAGTTTAAGTTGAAGTCCCCAGCTAATATAACATCTGTATAGGAGAGCGACATGGTGGGCAATACGTCAGTTACATTTTGATATCGGTGAGGTCTATACACACAGCCCATTAAAATTTTGGGGGAATGTATTGCTTGTGACTTGAACAAATACCCACTGCACTTTGACTTGGGTGATTGCATAGAAGTTTAGCATTTAAACGTTTACTTACATATATAGCTACGCCTCCAGCGTGACTGTCTCGATCAGATCGCAACTGATCATAACTAGTACATTCAACTAACAAATTACTAACATAAGACAAAAACCACGTTTCGGACACACTTATCCTTATTGGACTTGACAAATAGATACCTAAATTCTTCAATTTTCTTAATTAGGCTTTGGGCATTAATGTGGCATACACGCAGACCTTCTCTTGATCGCCAAGTATTCTTAGCATTGTATAGCTGCTCGAGGCGGACGACCATGCATTATCATCCATTATCATTGGAATAAAAACCAATTAGAGGAAACAATCCAAACACCACTGTTTTAAGAGTAAGAAGCGATGCTGTAAAGAGATTTCTAACAGAGACTAGTGTAAGATTATTAGAAATATTAAACCTAAGGTGAAACATAAACATATATTGAAGAGAGTCTTTAGGTTCTCCTCTTTAAGTAAGGGCACCCCATGTAGTCTCACATCGTTTGTAATGCTTGCTTCGGCATCTGCATCCGCTTTGGCGTGGAGTTTCGCCTCTAGCTCCTCCAGCTTGCTGCATAGCGCACGAATTTCACCACTTTCATCCTCAAGCTTCTCAAGTCTAGCCTCAAACTTATCTGCTATCTCACGCACAATTCTTCTTCAGCTTCCCTCACGCTGCAGCTGATGTGTTTCGCCTGTTCATCGAATCGATTATAATCGATTAATAATAAATATTAATCAGCTCGATCAGTTGCGGCGAAAGAGTATCTGAGATGCGAACAGATCTCAAATCAAGCGACAAGGCACTACGGAGCACTTTCGGGGTACTCGGGGATTGAAGTCATGGTTGCGCAGAACCCGGCGCACAGTTTCCACACTGCACTCCTTCCACATTTCGTCCTTCACCTGTTGGGTACGTTTTGGGAACGATAACTTGCACCAAAGCTTTCAGAAATTGGGAGCCCGACTTGATTTCCGGTTCTACCAGGATAATGACCCGAAACATTCGTCCGGAATAGTGCAGCCCTGGCTTATCTGGAACTGCCCCCACTTGATGATTCCCCCCAGCCCAGTCTCCAGACTTAAGTTATTCAAAATTTGTGGGCTGCGCTGGAGAAAAACACCTAGAATCACAGGGTTTCTAGCAAAAAAGGACCTTAAAAAAGCTCTGCTGGAGGAATGGAGCAAAATAAGCCCGGAAACCACTCGGCAGCTGATCTCTTCCATGAATAGTATGTTAAGAGCCGTAATAAAGGTTAAGCGATTACATACTAAGTATTAAAATACCTGTTAAATCTTTATTCGACTAATATTAAACTGGTTTGTGGCTGCATGGTTTTAGCTCGGACTTGTATTTAAGATATATTTTTCGTTTTTATTTTATTTTTAAAACTGAGCAATATTTAATCAGCTAATAAAGTTCCTTTTTTAAATGTGATAAAACATACAACAAATTGGCGTTTAAACATTTTTTGTTTTTCCTCTAGTTTAAAATCTGTACCACACCTAAAACTTTTTGACACTTCATGGTTTTGGCTCTGAGCCACTGTATTCTATTTTAACACCCAAATTTTGTCATTAAATTTGTATTTACATATATGGGCATTTCTCTGACGAGGTCCACCGAGGCAAAAAAATTAAACTTCAATAAAAATGAAGTTGAATATAGTTTTCTCGGGATTTTATTTTTTAAAAATATTGAAAATCCGCCAATTTAATTAATTGACAGATAATTTCATTAACTTTGATCTAAAAACCTATTAAAATTAGCAAAAGTTCACTTTTTATACCCGGTACTCGAAGGGTATAAGGGTATATTAGATTTGTGGGGATAACGGTTGTGTGTAACGCCCAGAAGGAAGCGTTTCCGACCCCATAAAGTATATATATTCTTGATCAGCATCAATAGCCGAGTCGATATAGCCATGTCTGTCTGTCCGTCCGTCCGTCTGTCCGTCCGTCCGTCTTCATTTGCGCCTATATCTTATAGACTATTGAAGCTAGAGTAACCAAGTTTTGTATTCAGTCTCCTGTGTTTTCACACTACTTAAAGTGTATTTCTAAATTTCGCCCCACTTCCCACTTCCGCCCCCACAAAAAACGAAAGTCTGTGGCATACACAATTTTGAAGATAAAAGAAATCTAAATACGCAGAATCATAGAGAAACACCAAATCTATCAAAGTGTTGAATCTGGATCCGGTCGGATCATTATTATAGCTACAATGAAGAAATCCATTTCTAAAGTCATCATTCCCTCTCGCTCTCTCTCACACGCGACCCCATCTGCTTTTCTTATTCGTATAAATGAGCGCCTAGTTCTCAGAGACTATAAGAGCTAGAGCAACCAAACTTTCTATACAAGCTCCTGTATGTCAAACCAGCACGAGTTTATTTCAAAATTTTGGCACGCCCCCTTCCGCCCCCACAAAGAACAAAAATCTGTGGAATCCACAATTTTTAAGGTACGAGAAAACGAAAAACACAGAATTATCTAAGATGACCGTGTCTAACAGATTGCCGAATATGGATCAGGTCGGATCAATATTATGGCCAGAAGAAAGAAATTAAATTTCAGTGGCTACGCAATGCCTGCCCAGCGCTGACTCATTCCCTCTCTCTCTCTCTCTGTCGGAAACACTTGTACGTCTCAAATATGTAGGTATACATGTAGAAATGTAGAAGCAGATGTAAAAAGCATATGCAAACAAAATTGGAAACATGTATAATATTCCAAAAATGATTTGACTTCATTTTCTGAAATATTATTTTTTGCCCAAAATTTATTTCGTCCCTTTTGCGAACATATAATAGATTGCATAAATCGCAAGCTCATATATATATAGTGACATATCTATAGCCCATGCTACGCATACCCTTCATCTATTTCTGAAACCCGACACCCACGCCCATAAACAATCCCACGCTTGAAGTGGACCACTTGTAGAACCTCAGCCTAGAATCCCATAAACAATCCCACGCTTGAAGTGGACCACTTGTAGCCGAAATCCGGCAATGTAAACAAACACCCTAAGCTAGGAGTCGAACATAAACAATAGATGCCGCACTAGAATCGCGCCACCCTCCAGAGAACCATTTCTAATCGATTCTCAAGAATCACACCATCCTAGCTCACCAATCAGAGCCGGTCATAAAACCGAGGCTCACATTCTCAGCCACCCTCAAGTAACGCGACACCGATCAGACGCACCGGAAGCCTTTCATCAAAAGCCGCCTTTCCCCCATATCGATCTAGGCACGTACACCCGCACTTCCAAATATCGATTGAGTCACGTACGCCATCATCGGAGCCGAAGCCGAAGCCGACGCCTCCGAATCCCAATCCGAGCATCCCGTTATAAATAGTTTACATCTAAGTAGGGAGCTCAGTTCTGTTCAAGACAAAAGACCATCGAGTCACCGTCGGAGAATTCAAGTTAATTCCGTTTAAGACACTAGACCTTAGTCCATGTCGGGGAAATAACAAACTATTGTAACTTAAGATTAAAAGTAAAGAAATAAAATCTTTTTAAAAACTTAATCTTGAGCCTTGCATATTTTACTGGCGCAGTCGGTAGGATCTCAAGTTTAAAAGTGAAAATTTTTTTTAAGACGATCAATTTGCGTAGTGACTTTTACAACTGTGTAATAACCTACAGTGATCCGAGAAAAAGTGACGATACTTACTAAAGAGATCCGCCAAAGAATCAACGTGTAACTAACACACGACTAAAATAATATTAGTGAAACTAATAACTACTGATACAAAAAAAAAATAATAATAATAAATCAACATGCCGCTATCAGAAGAACACCTGAACCAAGCCTTGAGGTCAATCAGGCAAATCCCACCATACGATGGATGCCCAGAACGATTGAGTTCGTTCATAACCAGGATCGAGTACATATCGGGACTGTACCCGACCGAAGACATCCGGCAGCAAAGCATTATGTATGGAGCCACTGAGGGTCAACTGTGCGGACGAGCACAACTACTATCCCAAAGCAATCAACCCAACACCTGGACCGATTTGAAAGCAGCCCTAATCAGCAAATTTAACAACCACACTCCATACGAGACGCTACTTCAACAACTAGGCGACACCAAATGGAATGGGAATATTCGTAAGTTCATAGAAGAACTAGAATATAGATCAAATATTATAATTTGTAAATTAAATCTGGAGTCTAGCCCAGAAAATAAGATAATCTATAAAAACGCTCTAGCGAATTACACCAGACAGGCTATAAATGATGGGTTACCAAACAAATTATTCATCATATTAGCTAAGAAAGACATCTCTACGATAGCTAACTTAGAAAGATCAGCTCAAGAATTAGGAATCTTTGAAAATTTTGTATCCGAAAATAAAAATTACGAACCCTCAAAGAACACAAATAATAATCGTAGGAATGTTGGAACTTACCACCCTCGTTTTAGTTGGAATAATCCCAGCAGTAATAACCCAAGTACTTCCAGAAATTTACAACCTAACCGAAATAATGTGGTTAATAACACTGCTAATAATTCAGGATTATTTAACGAATTTAGAAATTCTTTAAATCAGGGTAGAGCACAGAACCCCAATAACCATCATATTAACCAAACTCAAGCGGGTAGTAATATACCAAATCAGCCAATCAAACGGTCAAGAGAAAGTCAAAGTGGACATATGAAAATGGACGTAAATTTTCAGCAGAGTGCCTCGGACGACACCGAGGAAAACCCTATATAGAAATAATAGTTAACAATAAGAAATTAAGAGGTATCGCGGACTCAGGATCATCTATAAACATAATAAAAGAAAATTATACAGATTCTAAGGTCGATAGCGACAACCTCACTGTCCACACCATCAATGGACCCGTCCGTCTGACTAAGAGCATTACACGCAATGCAACTAAAAACTGTCCAACAAAACAAAAATTCTATATTCATAATTTTTCGGAAAATTATGATATACTATTAGGTAGAGAGTATTTGATGGCCAGTAAAGCCGTCATTGATTACCGAAATGAAACGGTAACGATAGGAGAGAGGTCATACCCGATCATCCATAGTGGAGAAGAAATTGTAAAAGGCAAGACCGCACACAAAGGTGATAAGCAATCTTTAACTAAAGATACAACCACACAAGTGCCTTGACCCATCTCCTGAAGGAGAGCAATACTTCACTTCCGCTTTAGAGAATGAATTAAGGGAATGTAACCAGCTGAGGTTGGAACATTTAAATGACGAAGAGAAAGAGAAACTCAAGAAAGTTCTCTACGAATTTAAGGACGTGCAGTACAAAGAAGGTGACAATTTGACCTTCACTAGTACCATAAAGCATGAAATTAAAACTATTCACGAAGATCCTGTATACCGTCGACCATATAAATATGCTCAAATACACGATCAAGAAGTGAATCAACAAATCAAAGATATGATTAGACAGGGAATCATTCGTAAATCGAATTCACCCTATTGTGCACCTATTTCCATGATACCTAAGAAATTAGATGCTTCTGGGAAGCAAAAATATCGAATGGTAGTAGACTATAGAAGTCTAAACGAGGTGACAATCAAGGATAAATTTCCTACCCCACGAATGGACGAAATACTAGACAAACTGGGAAGATGTCAGTATTTTACGACCATAGATTTAGCTAAAGGATTCCATCAAATTCCAATGGAACCAAGCTCAATACCAAAAACAGCTTTCTCAACAAAGCAAGGCCATTACGAGTTCACTCGTATGCCTTTTGGGCTAACCACTGCCCCCGCTACATTTCAAAGATGCATGAACAATCTGCTATTAATCTTCAAAGATTGCCTCGTGTACCTAGACGACATCATTATTTATTCCACTTCGTTGGATGAACATTTATTGTCGCTTAGAAAAGTCTTTGGAAAGTTGAGAGACGCCAATCTTAAACTTCAGATGGATAAGTGTGAATTCCTGAAGAAGGAAACAGAATTCCTAGGCCATGTAGTAACAACTAACGGCATAATACCTAACCCACGGAAAATTTCCGCTATAGTTAACTTCCCCATACCTAATACAGTTACAAAGATAAAATCATTCATAGGTTTATGTGGATTTTATAGGAAATTCATTCCTAATTTTGCTAACATAGCAAAACCTATGACACTCAAATTAAAGAAACGAGCTGTCATTGACCCAACCGAGGAAAAATACGTCGAGGCATTCGAAAAGCTGAAAGTGCTTATTACCTCAGACCCTATCCTCGCATTTCCCGATTTTGATAAAATGTTCACGGTAACAACCGATGCAGGTAACATTGCATTAGGAGCGGTTTTGTCACAAGACCATAAACCAATTTGCTACGCAAGTAGAACTCTGAATGAACATGAAATCAATTACTCAGCCATAGAAAAAGAATTACTAGCTATAGTTTGGGCAACTAAGTATTTCAGATCCTATCTGTTCGGTAGAACGTTTGAAATATTAAGTGATCATAAACCCTTGGTTTGGTTGAATAACCTCAAGGAACCAAATATGAAGCTACAGCGTTGGAAGATCAAATTAAATGAATTTGACTTCAAAATAAGATACTTACCAGGAAAAGAGAACCATGTAGCCGATGCGTTGTCAAGAGTAAAGATCAACGAAAACCTACTTGGGGCAACTGTTAATAGTGATTGTGCAACGGTCCATAGTGCTCAACAAGATAATACAAATTATATTCCACTTACCGAGCGACCAATCAATTACTACAAAAGGCAAATAGAACTGATCAAAGGTAATGAGGATAAGGTAGAAACATCCCATTATTTCCACAAGATACTGATAAAAATCACGTATACGGAAATGACAGAGTCTTTAGCCAAGGATATAATAAAGGAATATGTGTGCACAAAGAAAAGCGCATTATATTTCCACAATGAAATAGACTTTCCATTGTTCCAAAGGGCATTCCTGGAAATAATCAGTCCTAATCACTTGACTAAACTGATTAAATCCAGCACCAAACTTATTGATATTCCAAATTATTCCGAATTCAAAGAGAAAATATTAAAGAACCATAAGGAATTACTTCACCCAGGTATCAAAAAGACCACTAATTGGTTTAAAGGTAAATTCTATTACCCCGATTACCAAAAGTTAATTCAAAATATCATCAACGAATGTCCCACATGCAACGTTGCTAAAACTGAGCATCGTAACACCAAACTGATATTCGAGATTACCCCTGAAATACAGAATATCAGAGAAAAATACGTCATGGATTTCTACTTGGTAGGCAATCAACAATTCTTATCATGCATTGATGTATATTCTAAATTCGCTACCCTTGTAGAAGTTAAGAGTCGTGACTGGCTAGAAGCAAAGAGAGCCATCATAAAAGTCTTTAACGAAATGGGCAAGCCACAGGGAATTAAAGCCGATAAAGATTCAGCCTTTATGTGCGCAGCATTGCAAGCATGGTTGAATGCGGAAAACGTAAAGATCGAAATAACCACCAGCAAAAATGGAGTTTCTGATGTAGAACGGTTACACAAAACGATCAACGAAAAACTACGAATTATTTCAAGCGAAGATAACGTAGAGAACAGGCTCACAAAATTCGAACTGATTTTATACATTTATAATCACAAAACGGTTCATAATACTACCAAGAGAACCCCAGCTGATATCTTCCTTTATGCCGGACTACCAGATTATAATACTCAACTGAACAAGGTTAGACAGATCAACCATTTGAATAACGATAGAATTGATTTTGAGGTAGACACTCGCTACAAAAATGTACCCTTAGTTAAAACAAAAACAACTAATCCGTTCAAAAGAACAGGGGAAATTAGGCAAGTAGACGAAAAACACTTCGAAGAGAAAAATAGAGGGAGGAAAAGAAAAGAAAACTAATAAAAGTAAATACGATAATTGCAGAGTACCCGAAGAGAGTACTGGGAATCTGGAATTACAACATGACTAAGATCATAATCTTACTAATGTTCACCGTCCTTCAGTCTACAGGACAGAATATAGAGATAGATCCCATCAACTCACGGAATGGATATCTCATATTCAAGACAGATACTATTAACATACCCATTAATTATGAGTACCACTATCTAACAATTAATATAACAAAAACAGACGAAACATATCAGAACTTACTAGACCAGGCAACCCAATTCAATAACGTAATCCAAGTCAAATATCTAGTTGAGAAATTGCAACGCGAATTCAATGGCATAAAAATAGCCAAAAGAAACAAAAGAGGCCTTATAAATGCAGTAGGCACTATTTATAAATACCTATTCGGAACCCTAGATCAAGACGACAAAGTTGAACTAGAAGGCAAAATAGATAACCTGGCTAGCCACAGTATTCAAGCTAACGAATTAAATTTAATAATTCAAGCAGTAAATTCTGGTATAGAAGTCATCAACAAACTAAACCAAGATAATGAGAGAAATAAACAATTAGAAATACTAATATTTAATCTCCATCACTTCACAGAGTATATAGAAGATATTGAGTTAGGCATGCAGCTAACACGATTAGGGATCTTTAATCCAAAATTATTGAAGCAGGATTACCTAAACCACATCGATTCAGAAAAATTATTAAACATCAAAACATCTACTTGGTTAAAATCAGATACAAACGAAATATTAATAATTTCCAACATTCCACGAGAAATTAGAAATATTCCCATACTCAAAATTATTCCATACCCAGATAAAGATAATAATATTCTTACTAAATTAACGCAAAATAACTATTACATTTTGGAAAACGAAGTTTATAATAAAGAATCAAAACGAAGAATAAAAGATGAATGTATATCCGGAATAGTTAAACAAATAGCAACAAAATGTCCATATACAAAAGCAAACCAAAATTTCCAAATAAATTTCATAGAACCTAATATATTGTTAACTTGGAAATTACCAAGAACTGTTCTAAACCAAGATTGCTCAAAACAGGAAATAGTAGTAGAAGGAAATGCATTGATCAAAATACACAATTGCAGTGTACAATTAAACGAATTCTTAATATCTAGTTCAATACCAGAGTTTGCACAAAGCGTATACATACACCCAGCGACAAAAAAAAAGCCGCACTCTAAAATTTCATGCATTTTTGACTTCTCTAGCGTGGGGTTTCCCCAAATGTTATTCGATACGAAAATTTTTAATTTTTTTGAGTCAATAAATCAATTTCTGACAAAAGTGCATACCACGTTTTTTGGTATCATATTCATTTAATTAAAAATAAATATTTTTCTCAATCACACTTTTCTCAACGGTCATTTCGTATTTTGACCAAACATAAGAAAAAAAATGATTAAAATTATAAAATCGATATATTCAACAAAAACAAAATTTTTTCCAATAGGTTATTTAATTTTCTATAATCTAATATAAACAAACATGTTTCAGAGGTTTTTTTTTTCAAATTATATATTAATTAATATTTGGTGGTACTCCCCTTGGCTTTTATAACACATTGAACCCTATTGGGCATCGAATCGTATAAAGTCCTTAAATATTCCTCCGTTATATCTTCAAACCATACTTTTTCTATAATCTCCACTAACTCAACCATAGTTTTGGGCTGCCGCTTTCCTTTTTTTGCAGTCATAAGGGCCCAAACGTTCTCTATCGGATTGAGGTCGGGGCTGTTACCTGGCCAATCTAGGGACTTAATGCCCAATTCCACCTTCAAAATGTTAACCTGTCGGTGAAAAATAGTCGATTCTAGTTGAATGCATTTTTAAAAATAACAAAACGTAAGAGAATCACTTACAGAGCGCGCTCGATGACAAGGTGCAGAATCGTCCTGAAAGATGAGATCTTCTCTCTCACTAAATGATTCCATACTGGACACAACTCCACTGCAAATAACTCCACTTCATACTTTTTTGAAGTCACCATACCCTTAATAATTATTAGGGATTCTGTTTTATATTTAGATATGCATCCCCATATCATAATATAAGGAGAATGCTTCACTCTGTCAAAGCAGCCTTTTTCGGAATAGCGTTACCTTTTTCTGCGGCGAACTGTGCGGGAACCATCGGGTCTAATGAGATTAAATTTTGACTCATCCGAGAATATGATTCGTGACCACTCAGATTCACCCTAATTTGCTTTTTATTTAGCTGAAGTTAGACATGATTTCTTCATTCGACTATTAAGAAGTGGCTTTTTGGTAGGTGTCCTTGCCATTAATCTCATCTCCTTTAAACGACGTTGTATAGTTCGAGCTAAAATTTCTTTCGCAAATCGTTTCTGAACTTCAAAAGCTATCTTTACAGCATTTTTGAATCAATCATGTCGGTTCGTTTTCCTAATAATCCGATTTTCCCTTGCACTTGTACACTTTTTTCTTCCCGATCCTTTCGTCCTCTTGACTTGTCCAGTCTCACAAAATTTTCACAAAAATCGTCGTACTGAGCTTTCATTGAACTTAGTTCGGTCCGCTATTTTTCGAATAAAGACATTTTGTTCAGCCGAGGCAATAATTTTTTACTTTTCAGTCACCGTCATCTGTTCTCCTTTAGGCATACTTCTTAAAGACTCCTAAGTAATATGTTTTGCAACAAATGTTTCCAGAAACTGAGACGATAGGAAACACATGCAAAAAGAAAAAAACATTCACAGGGACTCACAAAAAAAAAAATTAGACGAATCGAATAACATTTCGGGATATCCCATGCTAGAGAAGTCAAAAATTCATGAAATTTTAGAGTGCGGCTTTTTTTTTGTCGCTGGGTGTAAGTAATAATGTAACGAAAATCAAACCATTGTCATATTTACAAACTAAAGAAATTGTAATCGAAAACACCAGATTAAATAATGTATTACATGTAAGCTCATTATCTCTGTTCGTAATAATCATAATCTTAATAGGATTATTAAGTTATAAATTATTTAATCTAAGTAAAAGCAAAAAGCTTAAACCCGACACACACATAGAAACATCGTTAGATGAAGACGGAGAATCTCCAGGAGGCGTAGTTTTAGATGCACCAGAATTATATCCAAGGATAATCGCCTGAGGACAGGCTTAAATCTAACGTTGGGGGAGTGACATATCTATAGCCCATGCTACGCATACCCTTTATCTATTTCTGAAACCCGACACCCACGCCCATAAACAATCCCACGCTTGAAGTGGACCACTTGTAGAACCTCAGCCTAGAATCCCATAAACAATCCCACGCTTGAAGTGGACCACTTGTAGCCGAAATCCGGCAATGTAAACAAACACCCTAAGCTAGGAGTCGAACATAAACAATAGATGCCGCACTAGAATCGCGCCACCCTCCAGAGAACCATTTCTAATCGATTCTCAAGAATCACACCATCCTAGCTCGCCAATCAGAGCCGGTCATAAAACCGAGGCTCACATTCTCAGCCACCCTCAAGTAACGCGACACCGATCAGACGCACCGGAAGCCTTTCATCAAAAGCCGCCTTTCCCCCATATCGATCTAGGCACGTACACCCGCACTTCCAAATATCGATTGAGTCACGTACGCCATCATCGGAGCCGAAGCCGAAGCCGACGCCTCCGAATCCCAATCCGAGCATCCCGTTATAAATAGTTTACATCTAAGTAGGGAGCTCAGTTCTGTTCAAGACAAAAGACCATCGAGTCACCGTCGGAGAATTCAAGTTAATTCCGTTTAAGACACTAGACCTTAGTCCATGTCGGGGAAATAACAAACTATTGTAACTTAAGATTAAAAGTAAAGAAATAAAATCTTTTTAAAAACTTAATCTTGAGCCTTGCATATTTTACTATATGTATGTATATACTGACTGAGTACCGGGTATAAGGTAGAGCCGCGGCCTTTGCCGCGCCTCACAACGTTCCCCCTTGTTTGGTATTTTTTTGTCATGATTCTTGATAAAAGTTTTTCCTCAAAGTCTCCCTTACATATTGAACTATTTAAAAAAAAACCCCAGAAAATTTTCTCAATATCGGTTAACGGAAGTTTTGTAACATTTATAAAGCCAAGAAATTTTTGTCCCGTGCGACAGTGGCTTAAATGGAATTAAAAAAAAACTAAAAGCCATACATGCTTAAAATTGTAACAATTTTGAAGTGTCATCAATGCAGAACATTAATCAGAAATTCGCATAAATATATCGCCTCAACTTTCGCTGAAATCTGAGTTTGAATTGGTCGCCACGAAAAACACTTCTATATTTGTCCCGTGCGAATACCATGCTTTTTTGCAAATATCTCGAAAACGAACAGTAGCCCAAAATCGCCCCTAGCACCAGCTATAGGGCTAGTCAAGTGGCAAATCATAACGGTAAAACAATTTTGAAAATCGGTTTTTTTTTTTTACATTTTTACAACTTGAAATGCGTACGAACGTCCCGTACATCAGAGAAATGCCCATATATATGTATATGTAGGTAAATGTATGTATCGAAGAGATATTATGCGTTTTAGTTAAAACTATTGATAATATTGTAATCTATTGATAATTTACAAATACAATTCAAAGTCTATTCTATTGCTGGAATAAAAGTTGGTTTTTTCCCCACATTTTCGCGCATAGACTCCGCTTTTGAAATATCTTTCTTTAGACCATTTTAACATCTTATCAGTGGTAAAAGGGCCATGAATTTCTTTGTTATTTTGTGTCCACTTGAACTCCCACATAATTTCAGACGAATTGGTCATAGTTTGATTTGCTATAGGACGCGCTTTAAGACGTTGAGACTCTTTCATATCAAAATCATCAGCGTACATGTCAAACCCGTCATCGATTGTAGATTTGCTTGTACTAGGCAAACCAATTAGCTGGGAGTTAATGCTTTCCGAAGTTTCGTCATATATATTCATGTTGCCAGTCTTTAAAAGTATTTCATTAGCAAGCTCAGTTAGTTTCAAAATATCTTGAGTTTTGGGATCAACAGTTCCAGCTTTTTTTTGTTTTATTCTTTCTAGTGTGGATAACGCTGGTCGCTGATTTCCTAATCTTCTTAATGCTTGTTGAACGCTTTCCCCATCTTTTAAGTATTTTAATATTTGTCTCAGTGTCAAAGAAATATTGAAGGGATTAGCTGGGGGTGCTCTAGAATTTTCCATCGAATTTAAGCTTTTTTCGTCATTTCTGGAGTCACCTTTCTCGATCTGATAATTAAAATTATTTATTTGTTAAGAGATACTGATTTAATGATCCTTACCTTAACCCAATCGATGTTATCCAACCAATTATCTTTTATTTCCGTGTCAACATTCCAATGGTAGTGGCCATCTTTATCAAAGTGACCTTCTTCTAACTCTTCTCGCATATTAAAAGGTGTTACTTTTACATTGTCTTCTACTTTTGAAACGCCCTCCTCACCACCTTCAATGTCGCTATCGTTCATATATTCGCTGCAAGATATTCATTTGTAAAAATAAATAAACCGTTATCTTAACATTTTATTCAAACCGTTCGTAGTGGTCAGAATCCTCTTCATCCGAATCAAGAGTATGCTTTTTACTCATTTTTTCGCTTATGTTAGCACTTGATGCACGTTTTCGCCGTTTGGTTTCCATAACATGTACATGGATAATAATTCAGTAAAAAGTCATTTCATACAGTTTAATGTGACCGCATGCAAGCCGAAAAACAGATTATTCTTTCAAAAATTATTTAATTGGAATGCAGGGAATGAATAGATTCTATGCTGGTGTGATTGCACAAACCGAATATTACCAAGCAAAAAAATTCAGGGACATAGCTGGCCCTTTGGTCGATTGCGATATAAGTGGATTACCACATAATTATGTTGCCTAGCTACGTACATAGCTCTTGTAATTCCTCACTCCGGCCGCAGCCCATTTCTAGGGTGGTCCATAATGTTTTGCTATTCCGAAATGTCTCAGCTATTCCACCACCTATCTGGGATATTCCTAGTCCGCACGTTTCTATTAGTTGTTTTTCGACTGTGGTTCAAAAGCAACATATGAGGTTGCAAAAATTAATGGTGATGTTCGACCAAAGGGAAAACAAATAAATTAATTCGATGAGGAAGAATTTTGCAATGCGAAATTATTGAAATTGTTGTAAATAAATTGCAGTATAAGTACAATTGTATGTAAAATACTATGTTTTATCTGTTTAAAAGTGGTACGGCATTCTTAGTCACAGTCTTCAAAATTTATTCGATTTGAATTTACTTCAGATATATATTTGCGTATGTGAAAATCGGCTATACAGAAAGTTCGAGCCTTGCACAACGGATCCGGCAATATTGGAGGAAGAAGAACAGCTCTATTAATGCGAATTGGATTCTGTTAAATTCAATTGAGTAACCTATACAGCGCGATCTCCATTTATCTGCAGAAATAATCTGATCTGCCATTTGTAATATTCGACGCCTGGCGTGCATTTTCTCACTTTGCTTTATTTTTCAAAAAAAAAATACTAGGTTACGATCATAAAAACCTTCATAGAGCTTTGGGACAGAACATCTGTTTTGTGAAAATTGTCAACTCCCTCCCATTGTTTTGATTCCGTATTTTACTTATATTAATTGCTAATTGCTTGTATCCAAAGAATAAGGCAACGAAGGGATTCATAAAAAACGGATACTGTACTTGGCGATTTCTAGGGTCGTTTTTCTCTTAGTGGCCGTCAAGGTGTAAAGTAGTGTGATCTTCTGGTGCTCGGAAAATTCGATAGCCTTTAACCCTGTGTACAGCCAGACATCACGCATAGGGATTGTATTATGCATATGTACGTGGCGTATTAGCTGAAAAACCCTGTAAGTATGATTTAAAAACAGACGAGCTTTATTTGTCTGAAAAAAGCAGCGACCGCAAAAAAGAGTTATGAGATTAAAACAATTGAGCCATAAAAAGCCTCCAAGAAGACTGGGGAAAATTGTTATTATACCAATTGAAAATAAAAATTAAATTGAAATATCTTTCCAACCGAACGAGCCAGATCATATACAGATATATATGATCTACGCATTAATACCTTTCAGTTGATATATAATATGTGTGATAATATATGATAATATACATGTAAATGTATAATATAATTTCCACTGATGAAGTTTAGTTTTTTTAAATAAGATATTTTTATTTAATCTAAACTTATGTTTAATACAATGGCTTATTAATGAGGGTAAATGTTAAGTACGTGGACAAATTCACGAAATTTTTTGCCTAGATAGACACCGACTTATCATAAATTTAGGTAAACAAAATTTCGTGGCGGTCGCTTCGAGTGTTTTTTTAATGTTTAAAGTTTAACTTTTTTCAAGCCAAAAATGGCTTCGCGGGTCACTTGCTGTGTTTTTGTTGTTGATTTTTTGTGTGGTTTGTGCTGGTTTTGTTGTTATTTTTATTGTTATTATTGATAATTGTTATTGTGTTAGTTGTTTTTTGTTGTTATAATCATAAATTTGAAGGAAAACTAACAATGAATAACAAAGCAATTGAAATATTTGTGCAGTTTGTTTTTATTGGAGGTACGAAACTATCTGGGAATTGGAAATTAATGCTATTTGAGTCATTTAGAAAATGGCAAAACTTAGTTATAAAATAAGACGTGTCATATAATAATAAAGAAGCAATAGCGCCGCAGGCAAAAATTTGTTTAAAAAAAATCGCGTGATAGGCTGGTCTGCTGGAAATGACAGCCACTTCGTTGACTTCCACCTCTTCCTGTTCCTTGAGTTCTGCTAGAACTTCCTCTTGGGTAGACACTTCATCTATGTCTTTTATCTTAGCCGCAACCGTTACCCACTCGTCAGCTTTCTGCTTAGGGATTACCTCTGGTCCCGTCCAGTGGAGGCTCTTTGGCCTTGCCATGGCCCTTTCATTGGGGCTTGCATGCTCCTCTTGGGCGCTCCGCAACGCCGGAGGAGAGAACATTGCGCGCTCCCTTACTGCTGTATTTGGCTGTGCTGGTGATCGAGCCAACACATTCCTCCGCGCGAAGGGATTTTCCTCATCCCAGGCAAATGAGCTTGTCAGCGGGGTGCTACAAGCCGCAGCTTGTTCCTGCTGTTCGCTCATCTCTGGGCCGATCCTTTCCCGCCGATCTGGTAACTCCGATTGTTTCCCTCTACAAAACAGCTGTTGAGCGCTGCGATCGCTTTGCAGCACTTCCCTCAATGGGGCAGCGTCCTGTCAGCTGTGCTGCAGTTGTTTACCTCACATTGAGCCTGTCCAAGTTTGACTCAAAACAGCACTCAATGCAAGTGCCGCCAATATCCCTGCGAAAGAGAAAACGCCCTCCCTTCCGCCTAGGGAAAAACGGTGTCTGTTTTCTCCCAGTATTGATTTCGGGCCCGGTAGCCGCTTCACCACTTCTGAGATTGGTGTGTTGTGCAGGTAGGTACTGCAACACTGCCGTGGCTCGCGCTTACTGTTCCTTCCTTTTGTTTTCAGGCTGAATTCACTTTTACGTACGGAGCGAGATAAAACACGACCGCACTCACAAGTATAGAAAACCTTCCACTTTATACACTTTATACATTATGCGTGTGTGTGTGTGTGCATTATGGATATGTTACTTAATATATTAAAACATAAAATTACAAGCGGTGGTCTGTTTATTGCATTTTTAATTGTTCCTATGTTTGTGGAATTGCAATGAGTGGCAGTTTCTTTTCGGGTTTTTCGTTTGTTCGTGCGTTCGTTAACCCTTTTTGTCTTTGTGCTTGCATCGGTTCAAAACGTTAGTTTGTGTGTGCGTGCGATCTCGCCATATTTTCTTGCTCTTTTAAGCCCCCGCACCCCGCATTTTACAGCTGTTGACCACTAAGTGGCCGCAGCAAGCGTTTGACTTGCTTTTTTTAGGTCGATGGACCGCTTGCGTTTGTTCGTTAAAATATTGGAATATTTTGTATGTAGCCGCACGTTTTTGTGCGACATTTCGCTGATGGTTTTCAAATACAACTCTGAAAAATTGTCATTCACAACAAAAAAATGGAATTCCCTGCGAATATGTAAACAATGACAAAAATAACTGGTATTCTCCAGCAAAGGGCTGGGAGTCAAGGGTTTTTTCAATAGCAGAAGGTTTTATATATATTTCAGTTAGAGATGCTATAATTCCTTCCATAGAAGAATGCGAATAAGATTTGACAGTTTTAACGGCCCGCTATTCGTTTTCGCATTCTCTTTCACCGCCTGCTTCAGCCTACCCAACGCACTTCTGCTCACGAGCGGCTGCAATGACCTTTTTCTGGGATTTCGAACTCGAAATCAGAGTAAATTTTCGATCGTTCGCTTGTGGATAACTGTTGGTTTTTCGTTCATCGCTCGTCGCATTATCGGTCTTCGCTTTAGCTCTCTGTGCGGAAGCAGTGCACATATACATATACATATACACTTTCGTCTTCTCTTTCGTATCTCGCTGCATCCCTCTTAATGCATTCGCCGCCTTTGAGAGCCACAACGTTCGCATCACTAGATCTGCGCAGCCAACGTGAAAAGTTGGCGTGAAATAAAATTCATTAAAGGCTAAACCGAATTAATATGAGTGACGACAATATAAGTATCGGGACCGCCTCGAATGGCACACCTTCGACTGACGCTCCACTTCTTGAAAAGTTGGCCAAAACTGATCCAGCTACTAGCCGGATTGCATTTTTGAAACTAAAGACAACGGCTTCAACAGATTTCAGGGGCTCGTCACCCCATTGGACATCGAAAAGCTGCGTCAAATGGATGAGTACAACCTGAAAGGAATTTTGGATAAACTGATGAAGCTGAAATCTTACTTTAATGCAGCACACCCAAGTTTGGACTAAGTGGATTTTGAATCCATGTCCAGTCAAATACCTGTGAAATTCGATTCGTCTCTATTATCATTGAGAACGTCTTCTCAGCGGGAGTTGGGCAAGCGCTCTCAGCCCGCGCATTGTTCCACGTTTTGAATGAATCCAAACGAATTACATACACTTACATATATACATGGCAAATCGCTCACAGCGGTCATCGATAGCGAAGCGGAGCTTACTTCTATCGAGAAGCTACAGTACTTGTGGTCCTGTTTGAGCGGAGTGGCCCTGGACACTATCAGTTCATTGAAGATGACCGAGGATAACTACCGCACAGTTTTAGATATTCTAAAATCTCGATTTGGTAATAAACGTCTTATTCTACAGGCACACATTAGAGCGGTATTTGGTCTGACTCGTGGCGACTCATCAGTTGGCAAGTTGCGGGCGTTTGTGGATGCCTCCACCTCACATCTTCGCTCGTTGCAAGCGCTCGGAACCCAGGAGGAAATTGCAGATGCCATAATCGTCTATGCAATTTCGCGGAATTTGGAGAGGGCAACTCTATATAAATGGGAAGAGGCTTCAGCGAATCAAGGTCTTCCATCCTGAGAAAAATTGTCCGCGTTTCTGGATAAAAGATGTCGTACGATTGAAGGTATTCATCCCGCCATGGAAGGGCAATATGGTCAGGCTTTCAAGGTTGAGAAAACCGTGAGTACGAAAAAAAGAAAAGCGTTCGTAGCATCGAGCGCTCCCGCTCTGGTTTCTTGTGTGCCTGCGATGGCACAAGCCATACAAATTGTGAGAGCTTTAAAGGACTATCACCGGATGAACGCCACAAACAATCAAGGAGGCTAGGGTTATGCGTGAACTGCCTACGAAAGAGCTATCACGTGAAAGATTGCAGATCAGGCCCCTGCCGTACTTGCCGATTGAAGCACCACTTTTTTTTTTAATTTCGTTCGTTTATCAGAGACCGTTCGATTTGGTTCCCCGAATGAAGCCTCGAAGCACAGCCAAGTCACACCGCCATGGTTGCGTTGTTGCCCTTCTTGCCCCAAGCCCTCATATCCCAAAGTCCGTCTGATGCTGTGCTAATAGCCGCAGTGGATTGATCTGTTCATCGGAACCGCACTTTTCTGCGAGCTGCTGGGCCTGGATTACCCTCTCTACAGAAGACACATTCCTATCCATCCTATCTGGTGGTGGGCACTCGGTCCCCATTCACTCGTCGTTCATCGCAACCCTATCTTCGGATGACATAAATCACAGCGTTCGGCTCGATGACTTCGTTCGTCAATTTTGGGAAGTGGAGCACATCTTAGAGCCGATCGCAAGGTCAACAAAGGAGGAGCTTCATAGCGAGGAGTATTTCGTTAGCACTCGCACTCGCTTACCCTCAGGGCACTACTCAGTTCGCTCGCCTTTAAAGCGAAGTTTGGAGTTCTTGGGCGATTCCTATGTGCAAGCAAAGCGGCGTCTGGAAAACTTGGAGCGCAAGTTTGTACCTAATCCAGCTCTTTACGACGGCTCGCAGCCACCACATCTGGTCTGTCATGTCACTGATTAGTTTTCGAACATTTTCCACTGCTCTTACAGATGATATCTGTAAAATGTTTAGGTGTGTGTGTGACTCAATGCCTGACACCAAGCTCTCTTGATGACATACAATATGGGAATAAGCCTGCATCGCATCGCTATTCGAGCTATGCATCAGCTGGCCATGGATAAGTCGTTGTCGTATCCATTAGGGTCGGAAACATTTTACATAACTTCTACGTGGATAACATGATATCTGGAGGAAATTCGGTCGAGGACGTGCTGGATATTATGCGTCAATCCACGGATCTTCTTGCTCGAGGCAAATTTTAATTGCAAAAATGGTGCTCCAACTCTCTCAATGTGTTTCGCACAGTCCCAGAGGCGGCAAGGGAAAGCTTTGTGAAGCTGGATGATGGCAGTGATGTAACTAAGGCGCTTGGGCTCATTTGGGAGCCCCATAAGGACTGTTTTCTGTTCACATTTGCTCCACAAATCGGTGTTGGCAAGCACACTAAGCGTTCGGTATTGTCGACCATTGCACGCTGCTATGAGCCTATGGGATTGATCGGACCTACTCTGACCAGAGCGAAAATCATCATGCAGCGCATGTGGAGAGACAAGCTGCATTGGGATGAATGAGAGCCTTCCTTAGTCTTTGGATTCGGTATAGACTGACTTTGCAAGGACTTCGCCACTGTGGGCTACGCCACATTTCCACGCTATGTACTTCAGCCCCAGTCAAGGTTTGAACCTTGAACCTTGAACCATGCCTTTTGTGATGCCAGCCTCCAGGACTATGGGGCTTGCATTTATGCTCGATCGTTTACAGATACAGCCACTGAGGTTCACTTGCTTTGTTTGAAGACAAGGGTTGCCCCACTAATAACCCTCACGGTTACCAAGCGTGATCTATGCGCAGCGTTCCTATTGGCAAATTTACTTCGCGAAATCAGGAAAATATATAGATAGATTCAACGTATTTGTGTCCAACAAAATCGCCGGAATTCCACAACTTACGAGGGGCACGGATTGGCGCTATGTGCCAACTGAGATGAACCCGGCTGACATTCTTTCGAAGGGAGCAGCACCACAGGATCTACTGCGTTCTATGTTGTGGATGAACGGACCTACCTTCTTGCAAGGCAACGAAGTTGCTGGCCTAAACGGTGCTCGCCAGAAATCAACCTTCCAGAAATTCGACACCGGGTATTGCTATTGTCTGAGCGTGCCGATATCCCGCTTTCGTTTAAGCACATAAACTCATTTGGAGTTATGCTGCGCATCTTCGGCTACGTTCAGAAGTTCATTAATCTGACGAAAACACCGGACCTCTCGCATGTGTCGCATCGTTCAACGGCCTATCTGCGTCCTGAGTACCTTGCTGTGCGGAAAGGGAACTGCGTTTAGTCGCCCAGCAGTAGCACATAGCTTTCGCCTTTCAAAGATGACTTTGGTCTAATGCGTGTTGGTGGTCGCCTGCGACACTCAACTCTCGGCTTCGATGCACGCCACCCAATCATTTTGCCCAGGGATCACACGCTGACTTACGCTATCATCACACATTTTCATCGGAAGCATCACCATGCTGGTCCACAGTCGTTGCTTGGAGCAATTCGCTTACAGTTCTGGCCCATCGTCGGCCTGAAGACTCTGGCTCGTGCCTTGAGCACATGTCTCATCTGCTGCAGATCCAGACCTCGTCTTGCTGAACACGTCATGGCTACTTACCGAAGGATGAAATACAGGACTCGCCTGCATTCAGTGTATTATTATGTATGAATTAACTATTACGGTGCCCTATACTACAAGCCAGATGGGCGCAATCGAACGCCCAGCCTTCATCTGTTTTGCCATAAAGGCAATTGGTTGCAATTGGTAAAGGATCTGTCAACTGCAGCTTTCTTGAGCGCCCTTAAGCGGACAATGCCACCAATTCCGAGGTGCAAGGAACAAGTTGGAGGACCTTCCTCGGCTATTTATGAGCAAGAAGCATCGCGTTGAAATCCATAATCACTGCCTCAACGACGGCTTCGATTGGAAATTCATACCGCTTGCCTCATTTCGGGGGCTTGTGGGAGGCAGCAGTAAAAATGGCCAAACAGCACTTCTATCGCTCCGTGGGATCGTCACTCCTTAGCTTCGAAGAGCTGCGGACATTACTCTGCCAAATCCAGGCGATACTCAATTCTCGTCCTCTTATCTACATTTCAGAAAACCCTGAAGATCTTCGCGTACTTAAGCCGGAATATTTTTTAATTGGCCGTCCGCTGATGGAGTTTCCCGAGCTCTCGAGCAGAGTTTCCAAAAAAGCTCGGCAGCTTTTAAAGTCCTTGATAATCGAGGTGGTTTTATTAAAAGCAAGTAGTTCCCTTGGCGTCCTCTTGGAAGCATTTACCAGAAATGCCAAAGCCGGTGCGCTCTGGTATCTTTTTCTTGCCCGTGAGGGAGCTGGGCATCTGAAGATAATATGTTATAGGGCTTCCACTGCTGTCTCCATTGAGTATGTTTGGATTGGTTGCATGCGACGTAAAAAGGAAAGGACATGTTAGCATTCCCGTCAGCAGTCCCTTCGTGGAAGGTGCTGAGTTAGTGCCAGAGTTTTTTATTAAGTTCTTTACACATAATTTTCGAGATTCTGCTGGTGGTTGCGTTCTTCCACCTGTTTTTTTGTCTTCAGTTCAGTCTGCTTCTCCAAGTCGATTCAAAACGTCCACCGTTTCGTTTCCTTCGATGCCCTGGCGGCTGGGAACCCAGTAAATCTGCACTGACTTAGTCGTGCTTAGTAAGTCTAGTGCCTCTCTGCTTGCCAGGACAGTTCTGAACTGGACGACTATATGGATTTTATCATTGCTTGGCTGTTAACAAATATCGTATCCGCATTGTGTGATTGCTCTGTAAGTTGAGCGACTTCTGCTACCTACCTGAAGGCGAAGACTTCCGCCTGAAATATGAAAACGGTTTTTTATGGTTTGTGCATCATGAGCCTGCGCCTACTCCTCCGCCTCTCTTAGAACCGTCTGTATACATATATCTTGAGGTGCTAAGGCTGGTCCCGTCTTTTTCAGTCCTCGCGTCCCAAAAATGTATTTGTTTTGATATTGACTTAAGTTTGGGGGATTTTATAGTCAGTACAACTGATTATGTCCCTGGTGATTGAACTGTTCCCGTATCCTTGTAGCAACATGTTTCCCAACATGTTGACCCTGGACCAAAGCTATGTCCACTGGCCCTTTCTCCATGGCTATAAAAAGCTCCACTGATGGTGTATTACTCTTATGGAGATTCAGCTGCAGCAGACTCAGCATCATGGCTGGCTGGCCTAACTTCGCTCGATGGGTTGACCACCAAGGTCACCGTCCTCTTCTTTTCTCGATTAATTCAGCACAAGACGCTGGTCGGCCTCCACGATGGTGTCCAGGTGGTGTCCAAAAGTCTTTTTCCACCTCGCCTGCCTGCAGTGTGTGCGCGCCTTTATCTTTGTGGCGTTTCTTCAGGCACAGGTATGAAGTACCATCGCCTTTGGTATGGACGGGACGGCTCTGTAATTTCTGCTGTGTGCTGTGATTTTACCTCTATCCCCTCCCTGGAATGTTTCCGCCTTGCCCATACGCGTTAGCTGGTGCCTGGTTCCAGCGAGCGGAGAAGGTTTTCTTCCTCTGTGTTGTTAACAGAGATCACGCTCTCTAGATTCGTGTCTCCTTTGAATGCGGCATCCGAGTTTTGTCAATAGCTTTGCAACTGACGAACTGCTGACGCCACGCTTCAGTTGTGACCGCTGGCGACACACAAAGAGGATTCCTCCTCTCCATGCCAACCGCTGGTAGCAGCCACTATATACCCACCAACGTTTGGGCTAACATCCCAGTTGTTAAGTTGTTAACTTAAGTTGAGCTATAAAGTGTCTGAGTCGGACTTAAAGCTGCATTTGTCAGCTTTTTTTTAACTGCAAAGTTCACTTAAGTTATAAGAGCACTACCTATGACAAAAAATACCACATTTTTTAAAAATTTTAAAAAATAAAACTACACCAAGAAAAAAACAATAATTTTTTAATATATTTTAAATCTCCAAATCTATCAGAAAAAGTCATTTTTGGCGACAGCGGAAAAGTCGTATCGACTAGTGTTACCTTTGTCCGGGATAATGCAGTGCCCATTGCCCAGCCGGCAGCCTAGTGGAGTGTTCAGCCATGCAACATAATAACATTTAAATTGGCCACAAATGTAAGACTTTTGTATATGAAAGTGAAGATCAGTTTCTATAAAAGTTTAATTATCGAGAAAATAAAATACTTCAACAGGCAAACTTGTCAGTTTTTTACTAAACGCAATCGAATCAGATTGTAAGAATGTAAGAAATTCACCATAAATTAGTAATTCTAAACTCTTATTGTCTTCATTTCGTGTAGAGCAATAACACATCAACACATCTAAAATCCAAAACGGATACACTATTCAGCATATGTTTCATGCACCTTATTTCGCATATTTTTCGTCTAATCTTTGTATTCTTGAAACGCAATTTTAAAAATGAAAGGCATATTACACAAAAATTTATCAATTGTTTAAAGCTAGGTAATCAGTACAGAACAAATTTTTTTCTGTGACCAGTGTGACCAAAAACGAATGCACTAAAATCAATTAAATTTAAAATTTGTTGTAAAAGCAAGCCAGAATGTATTAATTATGGGCTCTGTGGAGCTGGCGAAAAACAATTCATTTAGAAAGCTCCGCAATATTCAATCACTTCGTGATGAACAGATATGCAATCAAAATATTTTTATTATAAATTTAAATAAATAAAATGAGTATCGGGCGTAAAATTAACAAACCACATTATACATATAATCGACTATATAGTGTTCGGGCGAGGCCCGAGTGTAATTCGCTTATTTCGTACTCTTACCCCTATTGTAATTTCCATACTCTTAATGTTACACTCTCTTGCTCTCTCTCAGTATCGTGCTTTCACTTATCATCTATTATCTATGCTTCTTAACTATCGTTTTCTCATCTATGCGTTCTTCACGGCGTAGCTAAGCGGACGGCAGCTGCGTCTTCTAAAGTCAGTTACCAGTTACCGCTTGATATAGTTGGCGCACAGACCTTTTTTGTCCCAACTATTATTTGGCACGAGACTTGCTCGCTTGCCTCCCCAAGTTTTTGTTAACCCTCTAATTACAAACAACATATTGTTAAAGGCTCTGACATTTTCGGCCACGGTCACAATACAAAATCACATACAATATATTATAAAATTTTGAATTCAAACTTTTGTGAAATTCTTCAAATATAGTCAACGAAAAAGCTTGTTGTCTCAACAATAAGATTAAACTAGTTTTCATTATTGCAATTTTTTAGCCGGCTGGAACTTTCCTGGAAGTACTCCGCAAGTCGATTGGTGATTGTAGGGGGCGGATCCGGTCGATTCTCACTATCACATGCCAGTCAAATAAAGCCACAACGTCTATGCATTTCACTTCGTTCACTTAAGTTTTTTTCTGTTATAGTAGTTAATGTTCACAAAATGTATGTATAGGCGAGAAATCGTATTTATGTATAATAAATTGTATGTAGTCCGAAAAGACGTTGAAAGATTGTAATGGGTGTGGGAGCGTAATTAATTATGCATGCTCAAGCCAGTGGCCGCCCGAGCGCTGTGTGGATCTCAAGAGCGCCATGTTGACTGACGACAAAATATAGAAGGAGTATATTTTTTATCGAGCCCAGCAAATGTTACTTCTGCTTTTGAAGTACATATCGTTTATTGGCCTTATTCCTGAACTGAGCACTCGCTTGCAAAATGCATACAGTAAATATTGTCGAAAAAATTACAAGCATGAATTTTTATCGTTTCCATGTGAATATCATCCCAGATTCTGTTGAAAAAAAATGTTGACCAGAGAAAACAGCTGTTATCATGAGAACATATCGCAAAACTATTTGGCAATTGTCGCAAAAAGTTGCGAAAACTGGAATACACAAATTTCAATCAGTACGAATTTGTCCGAAATCGTAATCGTAAATATTTTTTAAAGCCGTATCATGGCTGTGGTTAGATAAACTCCAATAAGACACAGATAGTTGCAATTTCGATATACTTTAATCAAATGGAATCAAAATCAGTTGAGAGCATTATAATAAAATATTCTTTTCGGAAGTGGCGGACACTTTGATTTTTGCATCTCCCTCTCTCAAAAATCAATATTTTTCAAAATTTCATCTATTGAGCATATTTCTGTCAGAGGCGGTTGCTTAAATTGAAATGGAATGCAATTTTGCAGCTCTTTGCGCAAACCATTCATTTTTTGCATTTTTGAAAATTGTAAGGTATGGTGGCGGATGAACTAAAACATTATGTAGATCTGAAAGCTATTTATTTAAACTATTGGAAATAATGAAAAATAACAGAACAAGAAAGAACTTATTTTGAAAATCTCGATCAGCATCTTCTTCTTCTTTTTCGAGCTTCACTCTTTTGCCTGTGGATTGCTCCGATGTTGTTCTTCTTTTAGACGCTCTTTTTTCCTTTCTTGTCTAAAGACAAAAACCCGGTGCCCAAATTGCAAATCTCCACTACTGAGTGTTAACTTATACACTTCTGTACACCAAAAGGCAAAGACAATTGAAACTCGTGCTAAAAAATGATCCGCCACTATACCTAACAAAAAGTCCGCCATCATACCTAACAAGCTGTTGGTGGAAATATGACGTTGTCACTGTCATAATTCGCAAATAAAAAAAATTAAAATATCAAAAACTGTTGGAAAAGGCCTAAATATACGTTCCGAATACTTCCCTGACTCAAATTTCAAAAAACCTTCACTCTGTCACTGTCAAAACACATATCCAAAAAAATGTATGTATTTTTTTTCACCACTTTTTTATTAAAAATCACACGTCCCCTCATTAATAGCCTTTTTACACTACAGTGAGTTACCACATTTATCGATAGGTAACTCAATAACTCAGAATTTGGATTTACACTATGCCAAAGTTGAGTTATTGAGTTTCGGCTGCTGGCACGTGCTTGTCTACATAAATTTAGTTTTATTTAATTTTAATTATATTAACGACCAAGAGTTAATGATTTTCTATGTGGCAGAGCAAGATAAGATAACAACGCTGCAATGTATGGAGTTGGCGACGATGTTTGCAGCAACTGTGGAGTATTTGGATCAAATTTCCAAGAAACTCATGTGGACATTGCGAATATCCTTTTGAGGAATCCAATTTTGAAGGAAAATTTCCGCAGGGAAATGGCACGGCTGCAATGGCAACTATGTTGATTTTTGTCTATATGTATGTACATATGTACATTACATATGTACCAAAATTAAACTTTTTTAAATTCGCAATTGTTTATAATAATTTAATTTATATTTACTTATACTAATTCAATTTAGCGTTTGGCTAAGTTTTTTCGACCGAGTTTTGGAAATCGACCACTTTGTTTATATGGTTTTTAATAATAAAATTGGTTTAAAGTATTGGTTTTAACAATTGTATGTACCTTTTTCCCCAGCCATATTGCTTACGCGCCAAATTTTAAATATTGAGCTGCCAATTTTTGTTGTTGCTAGTGGTGATAATTCCACGACAGGCAGATTAGGGTTGAAATATTCGAAAAATCTGACAAACTCAACTAAACGCAACCAAACTCAACCTTTTTTGCCACCTCTAGGTCCCCTATGCTTCCCCATGTAAACGAAACTCGAGTTTTGCCTGAAACTCAATATAATACTACTGCATATAAGATGTCAGCACGATAATAGACATCGACCACAGTGATAAAAAGTTTTAGATGTGACGTGACATGCCAGATATGACAAGTCTGCCACCATACCTTACACGCCACGATACCTTACACTCCCCCACATATTATTCTGATCCAATTTAACTATTCAAAGTTTGGACTCTAGAGTACCCATATTATTACGCTTTGATATCTCTTTAAAAAAAATTGAATAATAGCATCTCAATTAATTCATACGGTTGATAAAACAGCTGTTCACTAATATGTGGAAAAATTCAATTAAAAGTTTTAACAGCATCCTAATTTAAGGTTTTGGCGAACTCAACGAACAGTTTGTGTTGGATTGCGATAAATATCAATTTATATGAATTTATTCTTCTAATATATTTATTTCATTGTGAAACTTGATTACAAAATAAATATCTGCAACCCAGCATAATATACCAGCATGACGACCAAGCATATGTATTCCACAACAAATTTATCTGATCTTCAATTGAAAGAACAAGGAAACTGTTTATTCGCAGCTCGAAAATACGACGACGCAATAAATTGTTATTCCAAAGCTATTGTAAGTATATTTACATTTGTATATATGTACATATGTATGCATGTACCTCATATACTATGTAATTCGGCCTCTAATTTGTTTGCACCGTGAACAAATAAAATAAATAAATAAATATTTGCAAGTCTACATATGTTTTGTTTAAGTGATCCATTCTCATAAAATTGTAATTAATATGACATTTTTACGATTGGCGCGCAAAAGCACGTATACATTATTGTAAAGGGTGATTTTTTAAGAGCTTTCGGATTTTATATAATATATTTATGAAAATATTTTTATTTATGAAATCTTTATTTGAGTCGAAAAAACCATCTATGTATGTACATATGTATATAATTTAATGTTTAAAGATGATTCTGGGTCCAATTTGTGCATGCTCCCTCCAACATATTGGCTGGTATCCCACGAATAAATTCTTCAAAATTGAGTTCTAGCATTAACATAGCCCCATAAAAAATAGTGAAATAAAGTGCTTACCGAACTCACCTCTCAATTGAGCCATTGTTTAGAGCGATGAGAGTCATTTGGCACCGTCTTGTTGAAACCTCATATCAGCCAAGTTCAATTAGGTAAACAATTTATTTCAATTGGCCGCCTAGATTGTGCGATTTGACAACTTTAAACTATTTTTTGTGGAGCTATGTTAAGGCTCACGTCTAAAGCAATAAGCTCGATTGAAGAATTTATCGTGAGATACCAGCCACTATTTTGGAGCAAAGACAGTCTAAACACTAAGATGAGTAACTCCATACAAAATTTTTAGATGAGATTTCATATTTTCTGCCTGGAATTTATATAAATTCCAGGATGAGAAAGAGAGAGAGAAACAAAGAGACAGAATGCGCTGTAGAGGCAACGGCTGAATACGTGCGGCTGAGTTTTAACTGTATGTGTGCACATATTTTCCCAGTGCACTAAAAAACGATAGTAAAACGGAACCATTATTATACAATTTTCGTAAACGGACTTAGAAATGATACAAATCCACGAGCGATGAGTGAAGTCTCGTTAAATGTTCGCTGACGGAGTCAGAAAAAAGCTTTTAGCGGACAAAAAACACGTGACGACCAAAGTCTCGCAAAAGTATCGCTAACGGACTTAAAAACGGACACGATGTGCAAGAAACAGCGGATCTCGAAAAAGAACATGAAACAAAAAAAGTGGCCCGGCGCGACGCCGACGTTATTTTGTGCTGCATTGCCTTTTCCGTTGGTGCGTTCTTTTGTGATTAAAAGAACGCTGCGTAAGGACGTGTCTCAATGAATTTAAGTAAAACAATTGTGATAAGTGGCGTTTAACACATAAAATCGGTAAGTCAATAATATTATATTGCCAAGTTTAGTGGGAGGCACAAAATATGAGTTTGGGAGCAGCATTAAAACCAAAAAAAAAAAAAACAATTTACACACGCTGTGTACATATTATTTTTTCTAGCCATCTTCTTCCATCTCCGCGCCTCTTGTGTGAACGAATTGAAAAATTTTTGCTGGAATTGACTTTGTGCACCCTAGAAATCCGTAGGAAGTATTATTTTAAAATTAATATGTGTATTATAATACACTAAACCTTGATTATTTTTTGTTTACAAATGTATTTAAAGAACTATTTGCCTTGGAAGACGCAGATTTTAATAGGGTGACGCAAAAGCTCTTCCAATACGCCCAAGATAGGATTAAAAAATCGCAAATAAATTTAACTTAATATATAATATATATTTGTATGTTATTTTACTTTTTTAAATACTATACTTTGTAAATAATAAAAAAACAAAAAATTTTCGGCTCGTTAATGATATTAGAAAAGGCTCGCAAAATATATTAGGAAAGGCTCGCAAACGATCTGTTTTCGAGCTATCGAAAATGAAACTTTCACTGCCACAAACTGAGCGACCAGTGATTTATTTTTTCATCGTTTTCGGATACAAATACGATAGTTTTACACGGTTGAGTTTCGCGAACATCTCTTTTGCGATATCGTTTACGAACTGTTGATGATGATGATGACGCTTGCCCAAAGAAAATGAAAATTATATTTTGTATATCCTTTATATGCTAATTTTGTTTAATGTTCTACAAACGAATATAATGAAACCTATGTAAAAATTCAAACATACATGGCTTTACATTATATTAATTGTCTATAGGGTATTATAGACATTATTATAATTGACCTCGTCAAGCGATATAAAAGGAGGGCCTCAAAAATAACAGCTTATTCAGTCAACATGAACATACTTATTACGGGAGTTTGTCCATCGATTCTTGGCTCCATTATAGAATTTACGCTCATTTGAGTGGGCAGGTGGAGTAGAACTTAGTATCAACGCGGATAAGGCGAACCTCATCCTCTTCACAAAGAGGTACAAGGTACCGGCATGGATCTCCTGAAAATGAACCAGATAAGGCTAACGGAAAAACTCTTCGGCGACTCTTCGGGAAGACTCTTTGGTGACTCTTCTGGAAGACTCTTCGGCGACTCTTCTGGAAGTGTCGCGAAAGTGGCTCACATTCTCCCAACACAAGATCAGAATGCGATATCGCGGGCGATCAAATTAATCTTCTAGACGAGCTCTGCTTTACAACTGACAAGGCAGACCTCCAAAAACTGAGTGTAAAGCAAGAATCGAGAGCAAACTCTTTCAGCCTCTCATTATCTGTAACATAATTGCTTGTGTCTCTCTCAATTTATCTCTCTCTGTACGCTGCTACCCATGCCAGCTACAGAGTAACACGCTCATGCGCCTCTCTCTCAATTCCGTCCCTCCTTCATTCCACTAAGAACATCGCTCTCTCTAACACCAATACAGCAATGAGACAGCCCGTGTCTGAAACGGAGCGTCGAATTTAGGAGACAAGCAGTGACCGATAACCAACGGAAAAATGCAAAGAAGACACGAAAGGGACTCAGCGAGCAAGCTGCCAAAGAATAACCGAAATACAATGCCAACAATTCTAAGACCCGACATACACATTGTTTTCACCTACATTTTTTGTTATGTTTTCTATTTTTACACATCGCAAATGTTTGATGACCGCAATACTCGTAAGCATCGAACATGCTTAGAAGTACCAAGATAACCTGAAAGTAGTGCTCTATTTTATTATTCGTTTTCTCTCGGAATTATTTTTTCGTACTCATTCGATTTGCGTTTCCATTTGTCGAAACACACTGCGCAATACCATGAAGCAAATACCGAAAAAATATGGTGATTTGATTATATTAATCGATTTGAGATATTTGTTTAAATGTGCTTGGCGAAGTATTGCCGAATGTTTGGTCAGAAGTTATAGATTCAACTATATCTTTTCTCTTTCCTGTTCCCCTGTACGGCTTAATAATAATAAAATCATAAAGTTATTAAGATTGTGCACCATAAGCTTACCTTTTTAGTTAAACATTTAAAAGATATCAAATGGATAGATACCTAGCATACACTTGTTGAATTGGATTTTTATTCCACATTGTTGGAACATCGATGATCGACCGAGGTTAGATATCGCTAGTTTAAAAATTTGGGTAATTTAATAATATGGACAATGTGTATGCATCTTATTCAGAGCTCACAATAATTAGTCACTCTCGTACTTGTTGTCCGTAAAAAGGCACTCGTCCCTCAAACTTAGTTGTTTTGTTTTGGTTTTCTCTTCGTTCAATTAACGAGCGTTTTTGTTGGCTCGCTCGTCCCATCTGTTCGGTCGGGACCCTTTACTTTACTTTACTTTACTTCAACCATGAGTAAGCAAATTATTTCGCAGGTGCTCATTTAAAGTTATTACTCGGAATAAGGTGAAGTGCATTGTTTTTTCAAATTTGATAAAAATATAAATCAATAAACATGCAACGTATATAACGTATGTGTTGGAAAAATAACTGGCCACCATTTAACCAATATAAAGCGGCATTTGAATGCAAATCATTTGACAGAATTGCATTGCATTTTAAGGGAATAACGCAAAGGAGCGCCCTATCCCCTTCTCCCTCCCACCGAAACCCGAGAGAACACTATAGAACACTATATGGATTGGCCAGAATTTTACTCGGATGTTCTCGACAATGGTGCACAATGAGTCGCATGTCGAGAAATTTCAGTATCTGTTGTATCTGCATTCCAGTTCTGTGGGTCTTTCTGAGGAAAATTTTGAAGAGGAATATACGCTCATGCATTTTCAGACACACATCTAGCCTTTTTTCGGGAAAGAAGGCGTAGTGAAGGGCGCGATTATCGGTTTTCGCGCGCTCAGCGACAAGATCAATGAGCACCTACATGCTCTGCGAAAGCTGATAGCGAAAGCTCCGGATATTTCAAATGTATTGCTGCCTTACATCGTAAGCAAGAAATTGGACCACAAGATACAATCGCAGGATGAACGCTAACGCGACTCTCTTGCTGCAATTGTCATCAACTCTTTAACGGAAAGGCAGTCCAACTTTAACCTGGATTTAAAGGACTGGCCAATTCTGATTTTTCTGAATTTTTCAGCTTGATCAAGGGTGACGTAGATTGTCCTGACTTATTGAGTTCCTCGTCTTAAATTACTGATACTCATATCTCTCTCGTAATTAGAAATTATTTACTTCTTTTAGTCAGATTAGTTCTACTTTTCCTCGAACACTAGTCTAACACCTATCTTTCCTGCATGTCCGCAATCGGTTCCGTGCACTAGTCGCGCGTTATGCGACAGCGTCCCTCGGTCGGTTGGGCGGGAGGAGGACTCCGGACTTGCCTGGGATCCGCGCGTAACAGTCTTCTACTGGTGTCGTTTCGGCCTTGATGGTCAAGTCATTGCATATCAAAGTATTAAAAAAAAAAAATGTGAAGCTAGCTGACCCAAAGTCGATCTGCAGATAGGAGCTGACCTATTCTTCGGCATATTGTGTATATAAGTATAAGTATTTTGTATGCCAAAATTCAAAATAGCGACTTTCGTCGCTGCAACCTCTTGTAGTGAAATTAAATAAACAATGACAAATTTATAAAAATTTATGAGGTGTTGGTAGTAGCCCTAAAAAGTACCTATTTATTTCCAGGTTTCCAGACAATCGTGTTTAAAATTGAGTTACAGTACGTAGTTGTGTCCAGGGTAGTTGCGTTCAAGACCCAATAACTGAAGAAATGTGTATTGCAGCCAAAGTTTTATTTGCAAAAATGGCAACTCCAGCTCACGCCAAGGAAGCCTCTCCCTACTCGAAGTGTCACCAGGCAATTAAAATTAATAAACCAAACAAAACCAAATTCTTAAAAAGGACGATATTTGTAGGGACTTGGCGGTATCCAATCTTTTTTTATACCCGGTACTCGAAGAGTATAGGGGTATATTAGATTTGTGGGGATAACGGTTGTGTGTAACGCACAGAAGGAAGCGTTTCCGACCCCATAAAGTATATATATTCTTGATCAGCATCAATAGCCGAGTCGATATAGCCATGTCTGTCTGTCCGTCTGTCCGTCCGTCCGTCCGTCCGTCCGTCCGTCTTCATTTGCGCCTATATCTCAGAGACTATTAAAGCTAGAGCAACCAAGTTTTGTATCCAGTCTCCTGTGTGATCACACTACTCCAAATGTATTTCAAAATTTCGCCCCGCCCCTTTCCGCCCACACAAAGGACGAAAGTCTCTGGCGTACACAATGTTGAAGATACGAGAAAACTAAAAACGCAGAGTCATAGAGAGTGCCCATTTCTATCAGAGTGTTGAATCTGGATCAGATCGGACCATTATTATAGCTACAATGAAGAAAACCATTTCGAAAGTCATCATTCCCTCTCGCTCTCTCTCACACGCGACCCCATCTGTTTATCTTATTCGTATAAATGAGCGCCTAGTTCTCAGAGACTATAAGAGCTAGAGCAACCAAACTTTCTATCCAAGCTCCTGTGATACCAAACCAGCACAAGTTTGTTTTAAAATTTTGCCACGCCCCCTTCCGCCCTAACAAAAGACGAAAATCTGTGGAATCCACAATTTTTAAGATAAATGAAAACCAAAAACGCAGAATCATGGAAAATTACCATATCTACCAGATTGCCGAATATGGATCAGGTCGCATCAATATTATGGCCAGAAGAAACAAATTAAATTTCAGTGGCTACGCAACGCCAGCCAAGCGCTGACTCATGCCCTCTCTCTCTCTGTCGTAAACACTTGTACGTCTCAAATATGTAGTTATACATGTAGAAATGTAGAAGCAGATGTAAGAAGCGTATGCAAACAAAATTGGAAACATGTATAAAAATTACAAAAAATTCATTTTTTTAAATTTAAATATTATTTTTGTCCCTTATGAGAACATATAATAAATTTCATAAATCGTAGGCTCATATATGTATGTATGTATATACTGACTGAGTACCGGGTATAAGGTAGAGCTGCGGCCTTTGCCGCGGCTCACAACGTTCCCTCTCGTTTTTTAATTGTAATACTAAATGGCGGCTGTTGGAAGCTGCCGAGCTTTTTCGGTAACTCTGACTCTACATTTAAGAAATAACATTTCTCTGTTGTTAAATTTAAAAAGGGGTTTTTTGTTCGAATGTTTTTGCACTGGACAATTCTAACGACCTGCGTGTAATGATACTTGATGATTCACGTTAAGATTCACGTTCGTAAGAATCGAAAAAGAGTGCGTGTACTTTTGTACTAAGAGCGTGATTTACGTTAGCGCGACAATAGATAAATTGAGAGCTTTCGAATAAGAAGTATTCGATAACACAATTTAAATGTCTTAAGAACTTTGAGGGCTGAATGCATTTTTAAGTTTTTTTTTTAAAGATATTAAATTGTTGCAATTTTTATATCCGGTACTCGAAGAACAAGGGGTATATTAGATTTGTGGGGATAACGGTTGTGTGTAACGCCCAAAAAGAGGCGTTTCCGACCCCATAAAGTATATATATTCTTGATCAGCATCAATAGCCGAGTCGATATAGCCATGTCTGTCTGTCCGTCCGTCTGTCCGTCCGTCCGTCCGTCCGTCCGTCCGTCTTCATTTGCGCCTATATCTCAGAGACTATTAAAGCTAGAGCAACCAAGTTTTGTATCCAGTCTCCTGTGTGATCACACTACTCCAAATGTATTTCAAAATTTCGCCCCGCCCCTTTCCGCCCACACAAAGGACGAAAGTCTCTGGCGTACACAATGTTGAAGATACGAGAAAACTAAAAACGCAGAATCATAGAGAATGACCATTTCTATCAGAGTGTTGAATCTGGATCAGAACGGAGCATTATTATAGCCCCACCCCACCGCGGCCCCATCTACTTTGCACATTCGAATTTTTTGGCGCCTAGTTCTCAGAGACTTGAAAGCTTGACCCACCAAACTTTCTATCCAAACTCCTGTGATATCAAACCAGCACAAGTGTACTTCAAAAATTTTGCCACGCCCCTTTCCGCCCCCACAAAGAACGAAATTCTGTGGAATCCACAATTTTTAAGATAAAAGAAAACCAAACTCAGAATCATGGAAAATTACCGTGTCTACCAGATTGGCGAATCTGGATCAGGTCGGATCAATATTATGGCCAGAAGAAACAAATTACATTTCAGTGGCTACGAAACGCCTGCCAAGCGCTTACTCATTCCCTCTCTCTCTCACAAACACTTATACATACACCCAGCAACAAAAAAAAAGCCGCACTGCGAAATTTCATGAATTTTTGACTTCTCTAGCGTGGGGTTTCCCCAAATGTTATTCGAAATTTCCCCAAATTTGTCGCTGGGTGTACGTCTCAAATATGTAGTTATACATGTACATAGGAAATGTAGAAACAGATGTAAAAAGCATATGTAAACAAAAATGGAAACATGTATAAAAATTCAAAAAATGGTTTCACTTCATTTTTTTTATTTTAAATATTATATTTTGCCCAAAATTTAATTCGTCCCTTTTGCGAACATATAATAAATATCATAAATCGTAACCTCATAAATGTATGTATATACTGACAAAGTACCGAGTGTAAAGTAGAGACGTGGCCTGTGCCGCAACGTTCCCCCTCGTTTTTATATGTTATAAACATGACAAATAAAAACATTTTTTTGTGGTGATTTAACAATATTAATTCATATGTATGGCAATACCGACAGTTTAGGAGGCCTAAAACAAAAAATTCGAACTTATTTTGAATTAAACTACTCGACAAAATAGCTTTTAAAATATTTTGATTTGGAAATTTTTTTAAAGAACCTTTTTTTTAACTACTTTTCCTAAGTTGTCAAAGTCAACATTTTGAGGAAAAATAACGTAAAAAATTAATTTGAATTTTAAAGCTTAATATCTTCCAGACGTTAAGCTGCAGCTACAAAGTGTCTGGGTCAGATTTATGCAGCTTTTGAAAAATGCGAAGTTCAATACAACCAGTTATAAGGAACTTACGTTACGTAAAAAATAAAAGCACCTTTAAGAAAAAATAGAACAGTGTCTACCAACTTTATCGAATTTTCCACATTTCTAACTTCTGGATTTGCTAAACAGTGTCAAACTGATGTCGTTTATACTGACTTTAGTAAAGCCTTCGACTCCGTCAATCACAATCTAATTATTCAAAAACTGTCTCTTCTAGGGTTTCCGACTAAGCTTCTATACTGGACTAATTCTTACCTTTGTAACCGTTCTCAACGTGTCTGCTTTAACTCCTCTCTCTCTTTAAACCTGTTATATGTAGTCTCATCTGGGGTTCCTCAAGATAGCCATTGGCACCCTCGATCCATCTCCCTTCTTATGAAAGTAGGTTGCGCCTAAAATCCCGTATAAGTTATCTAACTCCAAGGGTGAAAATCTCCCAAAGCTAAAATTCAATTCTTTCCTTTTGCGAACATACTATAAAAAATTACATAAATCGTAAGCTCACATACAATCAGCGAAAGAAAAAAAAAACCGCACTCCGAAATTAAATTTTTAATCATCCAAATATCTCAGAAAAAGTCATTTGGGGCGATAGCGGAGAAGTCGTGTCGACTAGTGTAATTTAAGGAAGTTTCCATTTCCAAATTTCGGACAGCTTTCTGAATCTGGATAAGATCGGATCATACTGTAACCAGAACGATTAAATTAACTCTGCCAACTAATCAGACCAATGCTCCTTCGTCTTCTTCCCGCTCTACCTCCACCCGTCCAAAAAACTAACAAACTCTCTTTTAGTGACCTATCAGAATGTTCGAGGCTTGCGTAGTAAGCTCAGCATTCCCTTCCAGGATAGTGTCGCATTTGCATCCCACGTTATTGTGTTTACCGAGACCTGGTTAAAGCAGGACATTCTTAGTTCCGAAGTTTTGGCAGGTCGGTACACAACTTATAGAAAGGATCGTTCGTCTCGACGTGCAGGAGGGGTTCTGATTGCTGTGCACTCAAACTTCACGTCGGAACTTTTTACAGTCCAGATCCAGCAGGAACTGGAATTTCTGTGAGTAAGACTGATTCTTCCCGCTTTCTCAGTTTTTATAACTTGTTCGTATATTCCACCTTCTTCGGATGTCGCAATTTACGAGCAACATTTGTCCGCCTTAACCGCTATTTTTTCCTCGCTATCTGACAAAGATCACATGATAGTTCTTGGTGACTTCAACTTGCCAGGAATTGTTTGGTCTTCGGCAACTGAGTCTATTAGCCTGGTACCCATGGCACATCATGACTTTGTTGACGGCTTGATTGACCCGTCTCTGTCTCAAGTTAAACATGTTAAAAACTCCTTGGGTCGATTTCTCGATCTGTGCTTTGTAACGGATTCGACCTTAGCGTTGTTAATTCGAGTCCCCCCGCTCTCTATACCTGAAGATGCCTACCATCCTATTTTTGAAGTGTCGCCCGACCTAGGACGAACGGTACTGGATCGGTCGGGTAGACTACCCCAATGTGTCCGCTGCTTCCGTAAAGCCGAGTTTACGAAGCTTAAAAACCTCATTAGGGATTTTGATAGGTTCGTTTTATATTTGTGCAGTGATGTTACGACAGGCACAAACATTTTCTATGATGCACTGTACTCACTTTTTGTCTCTTGTGTCCCACTTTCCTGTCCGATTAGATCAAGAAAACCGCCTTGGTTTACCAATGAGCTGTCCCATCTAAAAAATTAAAATCAAGACTTTATATCCCTTTCTCATTATGTAATAGCTCGGTCAAACTTTTCAGTTCTTAACGCTCAATGCTATCAGAATTACCTATCGGCATTACCTATCGGTCGATCGGCAATTTCAGTTCTTTGCTAAATGAAAGCTCGTTGCTTCATGATCTACGAACAGTAAAGCCGGTGTTCTCACCGGGTCCGGACGGAGTTCCCGGCTGTGTACTCAGGTACTGGGCCGAGTCTTTGTGTGGCCGTTGCTTAAACTATTCAACCTATCTATAAATTCTTCATGCTTTCCCCCGATATGGAAGGAGTCTTTTATAATTCCTCTCCATAAGAAAGGTAGCAAGTCTGACGCAATGAACTATAGAGGTATATCTAAGTTATCCGCTATTCTTAAGTGTTTGAGAAAATTTTAACTCCGCACCTGCAGCACCTATGCAGATCACTTATATCTCCATCTCAACATGGATTTATAAGGCGGAGATCAACCACTACAAATTTATTGGAGTTTACCTCCTTTATAATAAAAGGCTTTCAAGGTACTTTGAAGACGGATGTTGTTTACACCGATTTTAGTAAAGCGTTCGATTCTGTAAACCATTCCCCCCTCGTAGCACAAAAGCTCGACCTTCTAGGATTCCCGCCCAATCTCCTGAGATGGATCTCTAGCTACCTTTGTTCTAGGTCTCAAAGAGTCCTTTTCAAAAACTCCCTGTCCTCTCCAGTTATGGTGACTTCGGGTGTACCTCAGGGCAGACATCTAGGCCCCTTACTCTTTACACTTATTATAAATGACCTACCTTCTGTATTAACATACTCTCGAGTACTTATGTATGCGGATGATGTTAAGCTCTGTATCCAATATAAGGACATCGCTTTTCAATCCAGGTTGCAATCCGATCTCGATAGATTTCAGTCTTGGTGCTGTGCAAATTTATTAAATCTTAATGCTTCAAAATGTAAAGTAATGACTTTTCATCGCTCCAGCGCCTTTCTGGTTCCTTACACCCTTTGTGGTTATTGTCTTGCGAGAATTACACGGGTTGATGATCTTGGTGTTCTATTAGATCCCAAGTTAAAGTTTTCAGAACACATTTCCACCATGGTGAATAAGGCCATGGGCGTGCTTGGCTTTGTAAAGAGATGGTCAAAGGAATTTGACGACCCCTATATAACAAAGACTCTCTACACCTCTCTGGTTCGTCTGATTTTAGAATACGGCTCTTGTGTATGGTGCCCTCAGTACAACGTACACCAGGACCGTATAGAATCAGTTCAGAAAAACTTGTTACTTTTTGCTCTTCACGGCTTCAGCTGGGATTCAATTGTGAGACTGCCGTTTTACCCTAATAGATTGCTTTTAATAAACCTTCCAACCTTTGCAATCGTAGGAAAATGCTTGGTGTGACTTTTGTGCACAACTTGATCAAGGGTGACGTAGATAGCCCTGACCTGTTGAGTCGCATAAACTTCACGATTCCTTTTAGAAGCTCTAGACATTCTTTATTCATTATTCATTATTCCTTGCATGAACCATTTAAGGTCCTATGCCCAGATTATAATTCCCTCTACCATATTATATCTACCACTAACTCCCTTCCTAGTCTTAAATTACTGATACTCTTACATCTTTCCCGTAATTAGTAATTACTTTTCTTCTTTAATTAGATTAGTTCTACTTTTCCTCGAACACTAGTCTAACACCTATCTTTCATGCATGTCCGCGATCGGTTCGGTTTACGAGTCGCGCGTTATGCGGCAGCGCCCCTCGTTCGGTTGGGCGGGAGGTGGGCTGCGTTCTTGCCTGGGATCCGCGCGTAACAGCCATTGGCTGGTGTCGCTTGGGCCACTTGATGGTGCAGTCATTGCATATCAACGTCCTAAAGAAAAATCAATTTGCAGTGGCTACGCTACCCTTCCACGCACTTGCCCATTTTCTCTATCTCTCACTGACTCTTATCTCGTGTAATTTGCGCTCCTAGCGTAGGGAGGGAGATATAACTATTTGTAAGAAAATCAGAGCTCGAAATAATTAGTCTCTCTCGTACTCAACACAGAAAAAAAGCTCTTCCGGTGACATGATGCGAAACTGCAAAGCAAACCCTTAAACTTCGTTTTTTTTTTTTGCTTGCTCAACTCGTTTGACCTACGAGCGTTTTGGTTTATGTTCAGCCGGGACCCTTAGTTCAGTAAACGGTATTTTGAGCATGCAAGTGTGTTGCGCGTGTGTACAGAGTGATTAAGCATTATTAAGAAAAACAAAAAAAATACGCAGATGATCATTTAATTTGTTTGTTAAAATGAATCGTGAAATGAAATGAATCGTGCAAAACCAAGCGGCAGCACAAGTATCTGTGGAGTGATCATTTTCGCCACTTAATTTCATTTTAAGTGAAAACGCACCTCTTTAATTGCCGATAGTTCGTTACTAATTGTTAAACTTAATTCCTAATTAATGTTTTTCGTTTTATATGCATTTTTTATTAAATACATGAAGAACGAAGGGGAACGTTGCACAGCTCCTATAGAAAAAAAAAAATTTTAAATGATTACTTAAAATGTGGCAACGCTGTTTCATAATAGATCAAACTTTTTAAATCCGCTGTTATTTTTTTTTTTCCCGCTGTCTTCAGAAATAACTGTTAATCATTGATAAAAAAATGTATTGGTTTTGAAGCTCACGTAACTTGCAAGTGAAATTAGAAGTACAGCAATTACATCAATTGAAATTAAGGTTGATCAAACAATGGAAGTCTTTAATATTTTAAATAAAAGTTAACTTAACTACTATATTTTATTATTTTCATGAACCCAGTATTTTGTGTATATTTTTAATAATTAATTTAATATACGAGATGTGTTCAAAAAGTATCGCGAATTTTGAATTTTCGCGGATTACGTATATTCGAATTTCGATTTTTTTGTGGCGTTATTTTGGTACTCATGTCTCTCACTTATGCCGACAAGCTTGGCCATTTTGAATGTTCACTTAATTGTTGACAGCTGATTTGCTTGCACATGTTTTGGATCGTCTTCGATTTTTACCTATTCAAAAAAATGGATCAAAGAACCTGTATCAAATTTTGTGTGAAAAACGAAATTAAGTGCGCGGATGCATACCGAATGTTGACTGTGGCGTACGGAGAAGCTACCTTGGACCGAAGCAACGTTTATCGGTGGTACAAAATTTTCTCAGAAGGCCGAGAAGATGTGAACGACGAAGAGCGTGCCGGACGCCCGAGCACTTCAACAACAGACGAAAAAATTAATGAAGTGGAGAAAATGGTATTGGCCAATCGTCGAATCACCGTTAGAGAAGTTGCTGAGGACCTAAACATATCGATTGACCAAAATTGCTCAATTGCGACCAAAAACAGTATCGCATGAACATTGTTAATGAGATGTTAAACTCTGTCCGCGATGACCCAAATTTGCTCCAGAGGGTCATAACTGGTGACGAATCGTGGGTTTATGGTTATGACGTGGAAACCAAAGCTCAATCATCTCAATGGAAGCTGCCGCACGAACCAAGACCGAAAAAAGCGCGCCAAGTTCGGTCGAATGTGAAAGTTTTGCTGACAGTTTTCTTCGATTGCAGGGGCGTGGTGCATCATGAGTTCTTGCCACAGGGTAGAACGGTCAATAAGGAATATTACCTGCAAGTTATGCGCAATTTGCGCGAAGCAATCCGTCAGAAACGCACGGATTTGTGGAAAAACAAAAATTGGCTTTTGCACCACGATAACGCCCCTGCTCACACATCGTTGCTTGTGCGCGACTTTTTACCCAAAAACAATACACCGTATTCCCCAGATCTGGCTCCCTGTGACTTTTTCTTGTTCCCTAAACTGAAGAGGCCCATGAAAGGACGACGTTACGCTATGCTTGACGAGATAAAGACAGCATCGAAGGAGGAGCTGAACAAGACAAAACAAAATTATTTTTTGAAGTGCTTTGAAAATTGGAAAAACCGTTGGCACAAGTGTATAATATCTCATGGGGATTACATTGAAGGGGACAAAATAGATATTCATGAATAAATAAATAATTTTTGAAAAAACACAAAATTCGCGATACTTTTTGAACACACCTCGTACATACATATGTCCAATTTCACTAAAAATTTATATGTAAACTTAAATTTTACTTAGGCTTTTAATTGTGAAGTTAATCGAAGTTAACCATCAAACTTATACTGAAATATTAACTTATATATAGAAATTATTTTGATCAAATTTCAGCTGCTAGTTTTTGCTAAACGCTGGGTAACCTTGAAAAAGCAAATTTAATACACCCCAATACTTCTTCTTCTATTACCGGGAATAAAAATGTTGCGTGACGCTCAAATTAAAACCCGCGAGCGAGAACGCGCAGACACTAAGCGCTTCCGTCTCATTTTTTTGGTCGTTTGAGTTTGCAGACCGCTTAGAAAAATTTGATTTAGAAAATTAAGAGAAAGAATGTGAGGTAGCGGTATAAAAATAAGGAAAAAAGCTGAAACAGGTAAATTATTGTAAAATTTAAATTAATTACATAAGTCATTAAGTACAAAGGTGATATACGAAGTGCAAGAAATAACATTATGTTTCCTCTATGTTTTCTCATCTCTTAAGACTCGTGCAAGCTAAATTGAGAGAAAGAGAGATCGCTAAGAAAACACCGTTACCTGAATTAACAAAAAAAAAATTCGCCTTTATTGCGAAAACCGATGCCTAAAAACATCCGCAGCAATACCAATTCCGGCGCTTGTGTATAATTACGTTTACAACATATTGTATATATAAGTTATATGAATCATAAGCTCACATATAATATACTGACTGAATGTGTATGCTGAGTGGCCACGGATGTTTCCGATAATATCCAAAACGTCGCATATGCAGAAGGAGGAGCTTGTGCCAGCTTCCTCACACATGGAGCGCAGTTATGGGATAGCACTACGAGGGAAAGGAGAGTGGCGTCGGAGAGCGGAGGAGCGCTTGTTTAGAAGTACCGCACAGCGGAGGAGAGCTTGTGCAGAAGTACCGCACAGCTATACCCCATCATATCACGAACATATCACGCCGCCACTAAGAAATAAATTTTTAATGTTGTAGAATTATGTTTATATAGATAAGTAATCACATAAGCAACTCTGTATTTGAAAATGATAGATCGCGCGTCGGTATCTCCCGCACCATCGATACATTCGGTGGGAGATACCGATAGGGATATCGAGAAGATACATCGTTAAGAGAACGGCGATAGATCGGACTCACTTTTTGTGCGGCATTGGATGGCGACGGAAGTGTTACAAGCGAAATAAAACGTTAACTTGATTAGATCAGTTAAATTGTGTTTGAATGTGGATTCGCCTCATAATGGAATCCGCCCAGTTTGATGAAATCCGGTATCCTACAATGTTAATATAATTATACGAGTAGTGGGCAAAATAAGAAATAATTGAATAACAAAAAACACACACACAAGTACATATGTTATCAAAGATAGACGAAAAGCGACAAATACTAAAAAGAGAACATAAAAAGGCATGCACTGATCGGGATTCAAGCTTGTAATCTACATTATGCCTTTAAAAATCAAATCAAAGTGTGTTCAAGTGCCGAGACTACCGAATGGGCGGATGGTAAGTTCAATATCTGGACTGGATAGTTTTTTCATTGTTGTTTTTCAATATTTTGTTTTTCTTAAGCAGGCCATCCACAGGCGAATCTTTTCGTCGAACACACAAAATTCTATGTCTTCGAGAAAACAAATTTCTATCCACAGTCCAATTTCCGGCGAGAACCCCAATCGCATATTTTATACAGATAGAAAATTCGAAAAAAATACAAATCTTTCCCTTTTCTATTGGGTCGACAATCAGTTCATCAGTAGTTGACATCATTAGCCTAAAAGGAACAATTTTACAAAAAAATCCAAGTAAAAGCTGTTGGAGGTTGATTTGAAAACCAGGCTACACAAATACATAATTTAGTGCATCGGCAATACAATCCACCGCTAAGGATAAATTTGGGTGGTACATTTTAAAATTTTTACGGGCATCGGATAGCACAGAAAAACGGTCGTCGGTTGTAAGAAAAGATTTATTTAATAAAAACAAAAAAAAAACCTAACATCCTATCCAACCCTTGAAAGCACGGATTGGAAGCTTCGCCTTATACAACATGACCATTCTTCGGATTGATTCTGGCAAGCATATTGCAGTTTTTATCTAGTTGGAAAATTGGGCAAAAATTCATAATTTCTCAACTTCTGGTTGCAGGATCCGGAATCGGTTCATTTGTTGACATCCTAAGCCCAAAAGGAACAATTTACCAAAGAAAATCAAGTCGTTGGATTAATATGTTAATGGGTGTATGGATCTAATTTTTTAGTTATTTTTAAATATACCTCTACATTTTCCCAAGTTTTTGTTTGTGTATGGGCGTTTTCTAGGAACGCGAGCGTACTTTCGTACGCTATTAAGGCACAAAAAAGATAGAACCCAAAGACTTTTGCCAATTTTTCTTTTGGGATTCTATAGCATTTTGTTAGCTCTTTGCTTGGTACAAAAGATGGGGTTTAACGAGTTTTAGTTTTCGAATGATCGCTAAAGTGGACGGCAAAAGAGAAAACGAATAACGTTCCGATAAAGCTTGCACGGTCAAACAAAATGACTTTTATTTCGATACTTTTTTAACAATTTTGGTTTTAAACCTACGAAATGGATTTGAATGTTAAATGCACGATAAAAGAGAATTCTGTGCATCTGATCCATTTGGATTAATTATATAAAATTATATAAAATATTATATAGTATAGTATTGTTAGAACGCATGTGATCGACTAAAATTATTTCATATTCATTCATTCGTAGATAAAAAACCCAACAAATGCGACTTTTTTCACAAATCGTGCGCTTTGCAATCTTAAGCTAAAACGATGGGAACTGTGCTGTCAAGATTGTCGGCGAGCTTTGGATATCGACGCAAACTTACTAAAGGGACACTTTTTCTTGGGTCAAGGCCTTATTGAGATAGACAGCTATGACGAAGCAATAAAGCATCTCCAACGCGGTTAGTAGTAATTCATTAATCAATAATTATTTTTCTAAGAATATTTTTTTCAGCTTATGATTTGTCGAAGGAACAAAGACAAAACTTTGGCGATGATATAACATTACAATTACGACTTGCTCGAAAAAAACGCTGGAATGTCTTGGAAGAAAAACGAATGCAAGAAGAGATTGAACTTCAAAGTTATTTGAATCGGTATGAATTTTTATTAATTCACTTTTCTGTTGAGATGTGATGTATTTAATTATACAACAAATGTAATCGAAGTAAGTCATGGCTCTACAAATTTTTCAGCAGTTACAAGAAAAGTTAAAGATTCAAATTTTGTATACCCTGTACTCGAAGAGTGTGGTTCGAACTTCGAAGGGTTTGGTTTTCTTTCAACAACCATCCCGAGGCCTCAGTAAAGAGTGCTAGTTTCCAAAGCGGCATGGTTGCCAAGCTGTCCAGGTACTCGAAGAAGTCTCTTTCGAGAATTCGGTGTCGCCTTCCCATGAAAGCAGGACAGCTACAGAGAAGGTGCTGAACACTCTCAATTTCCTCCTCGTTCATAAAGCTGCGACAAAAATCATAGTTGGATTAACGAAAAATGCAAGGGTCAATTTCAATGTCTTTATTACACTGGTCGCAGCCAGCGATCTCAAACATTACTCGACTCCAAAAACAAAGCCGAGTTTCATGCGGAGAAAGTGAGGGCAGCCGCGCTGGAGAAGCAAAAGCTCAGATAATAGATTCAGCTGCGCACTCCTCAGCTGCTTACGTCGTCAGCTGCTTGAGCGTTGACAGCATTCGCCACCGCTTCAAATACTCGAAGCTGCCCCTGTTGCTTCTGTCATTTTCCTGTGATTCGGGCGGCAACGAAAGAAGTGCTTGCCTGATCAGCAGATGCCCTGCCGTTAGCGCTTCTCATCGTTGGGATCGTTGCTCGAAGATGCGATTGGCCGGTAGATGAGAAAGTCCTCTACCTCCACCAGGTGAGGACTCAACTCGTCCGCGGTGATCTTTGCGTTGCCAACTACGCGCACCAACCTCTGCTTAGTGGACTTGACGGCTGCCTCCCACAACCCGCCGAAGTGCTGTTTTCTCGGTGGCACAAAACACCACTCGACGGCTTGTCGCGCTTCGTTCTGGGTCTGGTCCTTCCGAAACACTTGACTCCCACGCGAATCTTGACGGACACATAAAATGGACCGAAGAAATCTACCCCATAATTTAAAGATGGGCGAGCTCTTCGCACTCTATCAGCTGACAGGCTTCCCATAATCTGTCCTTGTAGGACTGGCTTGTATCGGAAACAATGCACACAATTTCTGAGAACTCTTGTGAATGCTTCTCGAGCATTGATTAGCCATATCTGCTGCCTTAATAGTAAAATCATAACTTTGGCTCTGGCATAACTTTAGCTTTACGAACTGCGATTTTTGCGACAGCAATAAGGCAATTGGCAATGCGGAATTTCTGCGTTAAGCAACCTGCCTTCCACTCGAATCAAACTAAACGACTTCGCTCGAATGCATGAACGGACTGAGTCGCTGAAGATGGGGTGACAGGATTTCTGACCTCTCCAATTTGCACAATTCTGTTTTCGGATTACTTGTACAAGCTTTAGAAAGGAGACTTTTAGTTCTCTTGCTGATAGGACGACCTCTCGACTACGTTTGCTTCCTTGAACGAATCGATTAAAATATGCCATTCGCAGTAATTTTTCAAACAATGAGCATATCTCAATCAATTCTATTACATCATTAGTCTGATCCTTTACCACTGTATGTGGTGTTGCCACACTTTTCTTGTTTTCCGACCGCTAAATTTCTAAGGACAACTGAACCTGTTGTAAACGAGGCCACTCCTCAAAATTCCTGAGTAGAAATTCTGGCCCATCGGTCCACAATGAGCATGTTACACCTTCTATGTCTGTTCCTAAAAAATCTGTTCCACTAAATCGCCACGTCATGACGCCAAATCACATTACAGGACAACTCCTGGATTTCCGCTACCCTATTAGCCACAAACGTGGCTAGCGTGGCAGGATCCCTTTCAAGCCAGTACAAGCGGACTTGTGAGCCCGACCAAAAGTTTGCACTCTCGATCACAAACTTGTCCATGATAGGTTTGACTTGAGTTCATAAGGTGGGTAGCAACAGTGCTGCACACAATTCGAGTCTTGGAATAGATTTTTTTTTTAAGATTCGAGACTTAGCGGTAAATAGCTTTGACACATGTTTATAATCACTGGTACTGATATAATGCAGCATCCGTACGCTTCACCTGATGCGTCCGCGAATCCGTGAATCTGTTCATTTTTATGAGTGGCACGCCCAGCGACGTATAGATATCTTGTCTAGTTCAAAGAAATTCTGTTTGAACATGTTCTAACTTTTGTGCAATGTCATGGAAACTGAACGTCCCAATCCAATTTTTGACGTCACAATTTCTGCAGCAACAACATAAATGGGTCGAACAAGCGGGACGTAATTCACAAGATATTTCGCTTCGTAGGAGTCAACGAATCAAAGGAGTAGTCTAAATGATAGTGGAATAAGTCCTTCTGCGGATTCCATCGAATTCCGAGCGTTTTCACAGACGACGAAAAATCGAGCTGAATGGATTTCTCCTGAACACAATCGGGCAGCAGCTGGGGATGATTGGATGCCCATTTGGCTAACTTGAAACCCTCTACGTCTAGGACTTCGCACATTTCCAGACGATTACGTTTTAACTCTTCCAAACTATGTACATATTTGCTCCTGTAATCATATCATCGACGTAAAAGTGATGCAATAGGATGGGACTTCGCATAGATTTCTGCCAATTAAACTAAACAACGGATGGCCAGAAACAGTGGCGTAACTATAGAAATGGGGGCCATAGTCAGATTTTCATTAAGGGGCCCTTATCAGAAGAATTCTTTAAATCATTCAAACTTTTGCTCCCTCGTAGTCATTTCGGAATTCTCGTAGTTCTTGATACGCTGGCTCGAGTAAAACATTTGCTAGGAAAAGATCGACATCTGGCTTTTGGAGAGATTTTGTAACCAGGTTTGTTGTTGTCAGAACTTTTGTGCGCAAAATGTCTTGAAAAACAAATTCGAAATTTTATATCACTTGGCGTAGATAGGTTGCTTCCTTTCGTTCGGTTTTCGAATTGCTAATAAGGATGATTTTGGACAGCGCCTTCAAAATATCACTATACCTGAATCGAACAGCTTGTAAAGAATCGTTCCGGGATGACCATCGAGATGGACAGAGTCGTTTCAGTTTCAACGAAGAATTTTCGGAGAGAAAAGTTGATAATAGCTCCCATCTTTTTATACTGTTCGCGAAAAAAACGTAAATTTGCTCAATTGTTTCCCAGAATTTTTAGACTTCAGGTATTGCACCCATCGAGGCATAATTGAGAACAAGGTTAAGTCTATGTTCTGCACAATGGACAAAAATGGCTTTTTTTTCCCTATCAAGAATTTTTCTTTGAACACCATTGTAAATTCCACTCATTGTCGCAGCTCCATCGTACCCTTGCCCTCGACATTTTGAAATTTCAATTTTCTTTTTTTCCAGTCCATCAACAATTTTTGATTCTAATCCAGAATCTGTTTGGTCATCGACTTTTTCAAATCCCAAAAAAGATTCAGTGATTTCAACATCGACTGGTTCACTTATCGATCTGTATCGATCCAGATAGTGTAACTTTTATTTGTTGTTCGGCAGAATTTTTTATTTATACAAATAAAACTGAATGAAGGAAATGTCAGAACATAACCACAATAATTCAGTATTATTCTTATCATCTATAATATTTGTAGGATAACAGTTACTTACCATAGTAACGATTCACTCCAAATATTACCATAAAATTAGCGCCTCAAAAAACAATTCACATTTAAACTCGTTTTCCACTAATTCAAACCGCATACAAGTCGCAAAGCCTTAGGATTTCGATTTAAAAATATGATAATATATGCAACAGGAAGGATTGTTGACGCAAGTTTGTTTTTGTTCCATATTTGTCACTACTCACTCGATATTCAGTGTCACAAACTTCCTGAGCTTGAGCAAAAACAGCGAGAAAAAAAAGATTGGCAAGAATGTAACATGCTTATATGAAATAGCGCGAAAATTTGAAAAATGAAAAACACGATAGAAATATAATATTAAGCTGGCAACGAATATTTATAACGAAAGAACACCAACATTTTTATTTTGTCATATTGAAAATTTTTTTCTATATAAAGATTTTTCTCTCTTGCCACTTTTGGGGGCCCCCTGGTGCTCGGGGCCCCGGTTTCTGAGACCGGTAAGCCCGGTGGTAGTTAAGCAATGTAATGTTCCTATCTCAGGCTGAGGTAAACTCAGTCTTTCCAGGATCCTACTACAAGAAATTTGTAGTTTGCAGGAACCTCTATCAGAAACGGGGCCGGCCCTGACTAGGCTAGAAGTAAGAGTGTCCTGAATGACAGAATGACTGAGAGGATAATGAGAGGTACGAGGCGTGATCACACTCGTGGGGTCAAGGAGAATAAGGGATACGAGGCGTTGTCACACTCGTGGGACCTATCGGAGGGGAAAGGATACGAGGCGTTGTCACACTCGTAGGGTCGAGGAAAGTAAGGGGTACGAGGCGTTGTCACACTCGTGGGGCCTATCGGAGGGTCAAAAAAAGGATGAGAATCGAAGCAAGCCCTTACCGCGATATCCTTGATTGTGAATCGCTGTTCCCACCCGGAAAGAAATATAGACTTACTCAGTGGGCTTTGTTGATTGATGGTCTGTTTATTTATTTCTCCGATTGGTTAACTTAACGTACGAATCTTAATGTAAATTGCTATGCGGAGCAACGTCTGTTTCGCGGCCGGGTTCCCGAGTAAGTGTCTTGCACTTCTTTTGCTAGAACGCTCGGAACCTAAGTTTAGGCTGACTTAAACTTATGGGTGGGGGGGATATGTGCTGACGCTGCATCGATGGTCGATTTCTTTTGTGGGAAAGAAAACCGTCGCATCGAATCTTAGTGGAAGGGGGAAGTTTTGGGTTACAAAGGTAGAGGTAGGAGAGTTATGGATGGGTGTAGGGGGGTAGTCACGTGGCCGAACGGCGCGCGTGCAGTGGAAGAAAAGTGGGTGGTTTGGGTAGTTCTTGTGTGAGGTGTGTATTGACTTATTCTTTTAACAATTGTATGGAATTAAAGTGGGTGGTTTGAGTAGTTCTTAATTTTTAAGGCTCCTCCATGGCCGGTGCGGTGTGGTGGATTGTAACGTCCCCTTGGGGTTCGTTACAGCAACTGGCCAGCAACGGAGCTGAGGCTGTCTCATAAGTTACCGTGTTCAGGCGATACGTTTAAACATCTCTCTCCACAGAATCAACTGGAAGTTTCGATCTTCTACGGCAACATGAACTTGCCTGTAGGTACTTCTTGGAGATGTCAGCTCAAAACGGTTAAGTCGAATCCGGCCAAGAGTTGCATAAAGCTCCCTCTGAATAGTTGCAGCCACTATCAAAGTCTTATTTATTAAGATTGAAGTCGAGGTTTTGCTCGATGCACCGAAAACGACTATAAGCTTGGTGGTGCTACTGTCAGGTCTCAGGATACATTGATATGGAATATAGTAATGGTGTCCTGGAAGAGTGCCCTCAAGTAATGACATGTGGCCAAGTATGAGTGAGGGCAGCCGCGAGCGACAAGCAAAGGCTTAAATAATAGAGTCAGCTGCCCACTCCAAAGCTGCTTACGTCGTAAATTTAATTTCGGACTAATTATATCGTATTGTTCCAACTCATCTGCTGCAACATTCTTGATCAGCATCAATAGTCAAGTCGATAAAGCCATGTGTGTCTGTCCGTCCGTCCGTCCGAACTTCCATCTGTCCGGCTTCATGAGTGGCTAGATCTCACAGACTATAAAAGTTAGCGAAACCAATTTTTGTATTCAGTCCACTAGTACAAGTGTATTTCAGAATTTCGCCCCACCCCCTTCCGCCCACACAAAGGACGAAAATCTGTGTCATACAGAGTTTTGAAGATAGTAAAAAACTAAAAACGTCGAATCTTCCAAAATGATCGTATTTTTCAGAGTGTTGATTCTGGATTAGATCGGATTATTAATATAGCCACAATGAAGAAAACCATATAGAACACCCTCTGGTTCACACGCCACCCCGTCTGTTTTGCTCGTTCGTCCAGATAAGCGCCTAGATCTCAAAGACTTAAAGAGATAGTGCAACCAAACTTTGTATCCAAGCTCCTGTAATATCAATTCAATTCACTTGTTTTTCAAAATTTTGCCACGCTCCCTTCCGCCCACACAATGAACGAAAATCTGTGGAATTCAAAAATTGTAAGCTACAAAAAAACGAAAAACGCGCAATCATGGAAAATAACCGTATCTACCAGATTGTCGAATCTGGATCAGGTCGAACTACTATTACAACCAGAAGAAACCAGGCCTGCCAAGCACTTACTTCTTCCCTCTCTCTCTCGCACACACTTACACGTTTCGTATGAGTAGTTCTACATGTACATGTAGAAATGTAGAAGCAGATGTAAAAATCATATGTAAACAAATATGGAAACAGATAACATCTAATATATAAAAATGTCCCATAGGGTTCCACTGAATTTTTCTTTTTTGGCGAAAATTTAATTACGTCCTTTTCCGAACATATAATAAACTAGGAGGAACGTTGTGACTTTATACCCGGTACTCAGTCAGGATATACATATATAAGCTTATGAGTAAGTAATTTATTATATGTTCGCTAAAGGGTCCAATTAAATTTGCACAAAAAAGAACATTTAAAATAATTAGTTTTTATATATTATTCTATTTAGATATTATCTACTTTCATTATACCCGGTACTCGAAGAGTATAGGGGTATATTAGATTTGTGGTGATAACGGATGTGTGCAACGCCCAGAAGGAAGCGTTTCCGACCCCATAAAGTACATATATTCTTGATCAGCATCAATAGCCGAGTCGATATAGCCATGTCTGTCTGTCCGTCCGTCCGTCTTCATTTGCGCATATATCTCAAAGACTATTAAAGCTAGAGCAACCAAGTTTTGTATTGATAAGAGCATACACATATTAGGAGCATAAAGAAGCGTAAAGGAAGGAGCATAAAAGAATAAATAAATGTGTGTGAATGCAGCGATATATTGAACTTCGCTATTTCACAATTTTAACAAAGCAAATGAGTTCTGCCAAATTGTCGTCTACTGCGCACAATCGGCAGAGCCGATGTATTACAGCACTCGCAGATAAGAAAGAAACAGAGAAATTCTTGAGTCTCAAGTCAAAGGCTATCTTCGACCGACTAGAGAGGCTCGTTACCCAAGTGGACGTCGAAAAGCTGCTCCAAATGGATGAATACGACCTGCGATGGCTGCTGAGGACACTGAAGGAGCTGAAAGCTAATTTTATCGTAGTACACGACCGATTGGAGAAGCAGGATTTTCGAGCTATTAGTAGCGAGTTTCCGGGGCAGCTTTATTCTGTCGTGCTGGAACTTGAGACTATTTTAGAGCTGGAGTTGGACAAGAGTTCTCAGCCCGCGCATTGTTCTACGTTTCGAATGAATCCAAACGAATCCCAACCACTTACATATATACATGGCAAATCGCTCACAGCGGTCATCGATAGTGAAGTGGAGCTTACTTCTATCGAGAAGCTACAGTACTTGTGGTCCTGTTTGAGCGGAGTGGCCCTGGACACTATCAGTTCATTGAAGATGACCGAGGATAACTACCGCACAGTTTTAGATATTCTAAAATCTCGATTTGGTAATAAACGTCTTATTCTACAGGCACACATTAGAGCGGTATTTGGTCTGACTCGTGGCGACTCATCAGTTGGCAAGTTGCGGGCGTTTGTGGATGCCTCCACCTCACATCTTCGCTCGTTGCAAGCGCTCGGAACCCAGGAGGAAATTGCAGATGCCATAATCGTCTATGCAATTTCGCGGAATTTGGAGAGGGCAACTCTATATAAATGGGAAGAGGCTTCAGCGAATCAAGGTCTTCCATCCTGAGAAAAATTGTCCGCGTTTCTGGATAAAAGATGTCGTACGATTGAAGGTATTCATCCCGCCATGGAAGGGCAATATGGTCAGGCTTTCAAGGTTGAGAAAACCGTGAGTACGAAAAAAAGAAAAGCGTTCGTAGCATCGAGCGCTCCCGCTCTGGTTTCTTGTGTGCCTGCGATGGCACAAGCCATACAAATTGTGAGAGCTTTAAAGGACTATCACCGGATGAACGCCACAAACAATCAAGGAGGCTAGGGTTATGCGTGAACTGCCTACGAAAGAGCTATCACGTGAAAGATTGCAGATCAGGCCCCTGCCGTACTTGCCGATTGAAGCACCACTTTTTTTTTTAATTTCGTTCGTTTATCAGAGACCGTTCGATTTGGTTCCCCGAATGAAGCCTCGAAGCACAGCCAAGTCACACCGCCATGGTTGCGTTGTTGCCCTTCTTGCCCCAAGCCCTCATATCCCAAAGTCCGTCTGATGCTGTGCTAATAGCCGCAGTGGATTGATCTGTTCATCGGAACCGCACTTTTCTGCGAGCTGCTGGCCCTGGATTACCCTCTCTACAGAAGACACATTCCTATCCATCCTATCTGGTGGTGGGCACTCGGTCCCCATTCACTCGTCGTTCATCGCAACCCTATCTTCGGATGACATCAATCACAGCGTTCGGCTCGATGACTTCGTTCGTCAATTTTGGGAAGTGGAGCACATCTTAGAGCCGATCGCAAGGTCAACAAAGGAGGAGCTTCATAGCGAGGAGCATTTCGTTAGCACTCGCACTCGCTTACCCTCAGGGCACTACTCAGTTCGCTCGCCTTTAAAGCGAAGTTTGGAGTTCTTGGGCGATTCCTATGTGCAAGCAAAGCGGCGTCTGGAAAACTTGGAGCGCAAGTTTGTACCTAATCCAGCTCTTTACGACGGCTCGCAGCCACCACATCTGGTCTGTCATGTCACTGATTAGTTTTCGAACATTTTCCACTGCTCTTACAGATGATATCTGTAAAATGTTTAGGTGTGTGTGTGACTCAATGCCTGACACCAAGCTCTCTTGATGACATACAATATGGGAATAAGCCTGCATCGCATCGCTATTCGAGCTATGCATCAGCTGGCCATGGATAAGTCGTTGTCGTATCCATTAGGGTCGGAAACATTTTACATAACTTCTACGTGGATAACATGATATCTGGAGGAAATTCGGTCGAGGACGTGCTGGATATTATGCGTCAATCCACGGATCTTCTTGCTCGAGGCAAATTTTAATTGCAAAAATGGTGCTCCAACTCTCTCAATGTGTTTCGCACAGTCCCAGAGGCGGCAAGGGAAAGCTTTGTGAAGCTGGATGATGGCAGTGATGTAAGTAAGGCGCTTGGGCTCATTTGGGAGCCCAATAAGGACTGTTTTCTGTTCACATTTACTCCACAAATCGGTGTTGGCAAGCACACTAAGCGTTCGGTATTGTCGACCATTGCACGCTGCTATGAGCCTATGGGATTGATCGGACCTACTCTGACCAGAGCGAAAATCATCATGCAGCGCATGTGGAGAGACAAGCTGCATTGGGATGAATGAGAGCCTTCCTTAGTCTTTGGATTCGGCATAGACTGACTTTGCAAGGACTTCGCCACTGTGGGCTACGCCACATTTCCACGCTATGTACTTCAGCCCCAGTCAAGGTTTGAACCTTGAACCTTGAACCTTGAACCATGCCTTTTGTGATGCCAGCCTCCAGGACTATGGGGCTTGCATTTATGCTCGATCGTTTACAGATACAGCCACTGAGGTTCACTTGCTTTGTTTGAAGACAAGGGTTGCCCCACTAATAACCCTCACGGTTACCAAGCGTGATCTATGCGCAGCGTTCCTATTGGCAAATTTACTTCGCGAAATCAGGAAAATATATAGATAGATTCAACGTATTTGTGTCCAACAAAATCGCCGGAATTCCACAACTTACGAGGGGCACGGATTGGCGCTATGTGCCAACTGAGATGAACCCGGCTGACATTCTTTCGAAGGGAGCAGCACCACAGGATCTACTGCGTTCTATGTTGTGGATGAACGGACCTACCTTCTTGCAAGGCGAACGAAGTTGCTGGCCTAAACGGTGCTCGCCAGAAATCAACCTTCCAGAAATTCGACACCGGGTATTGCTATTGTCTGAGCGTGCCGATATCCCGCTTTCGTTTAAGCACATAAACTCATTTGGAGTTATGCTGCGCATCTTCGGCTACGTTCAGAAGTTCATTAATCTGACGAAAACACCGGACCTCTCGCATGTGTCGCATCGTTCAACGGCCTATCTGCGTCCTGAGTACCTTGCTGTGCGGAAAGGGAACTGCGTTTAGTCGCCCAGCAGTAGCACATAGCTTTCGCCTTTCAAAGATGACTTTGGTCTAATGCGTGTTGGTGGTCGCCTGCGACACTCAACTCTCGGCTTCGATGCACGCCACCCAATCATTTTGCCCAGGGATCACACGCTGACTTACGCTATCATCACACATTTTCATCGGAAGCATCACCATGCTGGTCCACAGTCGTTGCTTGGAGCAATTCGCTTACAGTTCTGGCCCATCGTCGGCCTGAAGACTCTGGCTCGTGCCTTGAGCACATGTCTCATCTGCTGCAGATCCAGACCTCGTCTTGCTGAACACGTCATGGCTACTTACCGAAGGATGAAATACAGGACTCGCCTGCATTCAGTGTATTATTATGTATGAATTAACTATTACGGTGCCCTATACTACAAGCCAGATGGGCGCAATCGAACGCCCAGCCTTCATCTGTTTTGCCATAAAGGCAATTGGTTGCAATTGGTAAAGGATCTGTCAACTGCAACTTTCTTGAGCGCCCTTAAGCGGACAATGCCACCAATCTCGAGGTGCAAGGATCGAGTTGGACCTTCCTCGGTTATTTATGAGCGAGAAGCATCGCGTTGAAGTCCACAATCACTGCCTCACCGACGGCTTCGATTGGAAATTCATACCGCTTGGCTCATTTCGGGGGCTTGTGGGAGGCAGCAGTGAAGATGGCCAAACAGCATTTTATCGCTCCGTGGGATCGTCACTCCTTAGCTTCGAAGAGTTGCGGACATTACTCTGCCAAGGCGATACTCAATTCTCGTCCTCTTATCTACATTTCAGAAAACCCTGAAGATCTTGGCGTACTTAAACCGGAATATTTTTTAATTGGCCGTCCGCTGATGGAGTTTCCCGAGAGAGACGTAGCTCTTAAGACAATTTAATTTACCTACGCTGAATACCCTTTCTTTATCTATTGTACGCTCATCTACTCTCACGTTCTCGGTGCATACGAACACACGCACTCATATTCGCCGTACGCACTGCTTATATGGCAGTGCGTCGATTAACTTGGGATCACTCTTTACAAATTCGTCGTCGAACGCAGAATCGCGTGTCATTGTATAATCGCGCTACAACACTATAAGTTTACGGCCACGGCCTTTGGTATTGAAAATAAACCAAAGAAAATAAACACAAATCCTAAAACCAACAACGGAGAATAATTTTGATAAGTCAGAGTTGCCGAAAAAGTTTGGCAGTCAATTCCAACAGTGACATTTGTGTTAACGTATCTTGTTATACTCGTACTGTGTTCTTAAAGAGTAAAAAAGAAATGTTAATTTCATGTACATATGTATATATAACATCCAGAAAAAAAACGTTTCCATATATATTCGTATAAATATTCTTGATCATCATCAAGAGTCTAGTTGAGCCATGCATGTCTAAATCTCACAGAAAATATGAGTTAGAAAACAGTATTTTGTGTACAGAGAGGGAGTATATCTATTACACAAAGAAACAAAATTGAACTTTTATGTGTTGACTGGACTGGAGTTTTTTCTCCTTAGTGGTTACTGATTTGAAAAACAATCTCTAATTTTTCCATCAAACTAATTATAACTAACCGTACTCCTTATTAAAGTCAGCCCATAATATGTGCTGCTGCATAATAGTAATAAATTGGGTTAGTTACCAATTGCAAATTCAACTAAAGCTAAAGAAGAATATTTTACCTTTGTTTCTGTTATAAATAAAGTAAAGTAAACCGGTGGCTAATCTTTGTGGATCTGAAAATGGTGTTCAGTTTACTTTAGTGTGCACATTTAGAGAATACCAACTCTACAATTCAATAAGAACTTAATACACTACGCAAAAACATTTGATTACAACGAAATAAAGGTCTTTTAATATATGAAATATATGTTTAACTAGATGTTTTCATACCAAATGTGATTCTTGTTTTTTATGTTTTTAAAGAACAAATTTTTTGTGTTTTGTTTTTGTTTCAAAACATCAACGATGTCTTTAAGCAAGTATGACTCAAAGTATGACTCAAAAATGCTATTTTTGACGAGTTTTGTATTCTTTTTATTATTGAATATGGTGCACCATTTAAAATTTTTTTTAATATATGTACATACATACATATATAGTGAAAGTGCCTTAATTTTGGACATAAAGGTATACCGCAAAAAGTCAAGCTGATAGAAAAAAAAACATAGTAATTAATAAAATAACCTAGATTATTCGTGATAACATATATTACAAATACAATTATATTTTTCAGATTAATTAAGGATGACATGGAAAATCGTTTATCCAATTTAAAACTAAATGAAAACTTACATGAAGAGCAGCTGAAAGAAAAGCAACAAGAAATTGAACAAGAGTGTGTAAGTAAGAGATAAAATTAATTACGCATGTATTGTCATCTCTTCATTAATCGTTTTAAACACTTTTTAATCTTGTTGGTCGTTTTTAACCTACTGATTTTACCGTGAGATTTTTATTAGTTGTTTTCGCATCGATTTTAAAACCTAAAACCTTTAATATATAAGATGCATTCAATCGCAAATTGCAGCGGTAGCAAGACTATGATAGCTGTTGAATGCCGAGCAGAAGGACTTACTTTACTTTATTTTTTCAATGCTCCGGGTGTTCATTTCGTTGATTTTAGAAACAATTAGGTCAAGGCGATGTGTGAGAGCTCGGAAAGTGTTGCTTATATTGTTTTTTCAATTTTAATGGTCTTTTGCAGCGACTAATTTTTAAAAAAATCGAATATCTAACCTAGCTAACCCATGAAGTCAAAGCGGGGCGAAAACTTTAACCCAGTGGCAGTAGCGACAATCTATGGATTGGCCTAGTAAAATCTTAGGTTGGACCACCTTGACCCTTCCCTCCTGTCCGGCGTTTGTTGCTATGACACTCCCGACGAGCTAGTGTTGAGGAGACAGCTTGTCTGAGTAGAGTGTGAGCCCTGCTTGTAAATACGATAAAAGTGAAACCAGGAGCAGCCAAAAGTGAGACCCTGCTGGTCCTTGGTGCTGGGTGTGCGATGAGCCTTGTAACTGACACAGTCGGAGTCGTTTCGGCCTGCACCCTTTGTCTACTGGTTGGACGGCCTAGTTCAGGGAGACACCTGCGTTACAATAATAAAATCATAGACGGAGAAAAGTAATGACCAGACAATGCGGGAACGGACTGAGACACGATATACTCCTATATTGTTGGAGAACCAAGGTGTTCGGGCTCTCCTTCTATACCCACCCTACCTGTAGGACTGAATCGAGCCTACCCAAAACATTGCTGCGGCGCGAGATGCTTAAGGTGCCTTCAAAAAGAAGAGGCTAAATCACATTCATTTACGTTGTAATTCAACTTCAGTTAGTAGGTGTTTAAGTCTTAACATTCCAAGAAGGTAGAGAATGATAGTAGATAATAATAATGTCATAATAACAACTAATGATAATGATGGGTGACAGTAATATGTGACAACAATAAGATTATGAATTCGGGCTTATGGAATGAGTTTTTTTGTTATACAAGTATAGGGACTCACTTACTAACGCAACCATAAGAAGAGGTCTTACAATGCAAGTGAAAGCTCGCTTATCATCGAAGTCAGCAGGCCTGTTGACATTAATGAGGCTAAAGATGAATTTATATATATTTATGATATATGTGTGACGATGCAATTAGCTATTATATATGGGTTAAATGTCGATAGGGGCGCATAACTAATGTAATCAAAGAAAATGATAAGTATGGTTTATAAAGAATATCTATCTAAACTGATCATGCGTTGAATCCATCCCGCCGCCACACAGCTTCACAGCTCCATCAACCTGACCAATTCGTAGGGCCAGCCGTAGAATCAACCCTTATCGGCACTTTATTCCTTTCACCTCTTTGTTTGCTCTGTCCAGCTGTGTGCAGGAGATCCGTAGTTGATTGGCTATGGACTGCAAATGGTCATCTTAGTGAAGGGTCATATGTACAAGGCCTATTTCTCCCGATGATGCTTGCTTTATGTCTATGTCTATGCCTGACCTCTGGACAGGGGAAGAGGTTGGCCACGATCTGTCTCCGGTGCCGGCAGCTCTCACCACCTTCACAGGGAAAACATTCAGTGTCGTAGTGATGCCAACAAACAACAGCGTTAGAAGAGCACGTCGGAAGAAATCTGTAAAAAAAACTTTAATACCGCGTTTTACCCTTACACTCCTACATACCTTCTTCCGAGGTTATACCCGATTAAATGCAATTCTTTCCCAATTTTGGCAGAAATATGCCTGTGAACACCTTCCGTGTGCCTGCACGACGTTGTTTCACGCTTTTATTAGAGCGGATGGCTTTATTTGGCCGAAGTACACTTTATTAACTTTTTCGCACATGCACATATACAAGCAAGGCGCACGAGGTTTCGCTAGAGTCAGTTTGATTACTCTACTCGACAAAATTCAACTTTTTTTGCCCTGTCGCCAAAAATGACTTTTTCTGATAGATTTGGAGATTTAAATTTTTTAAAGACCTATGTTTTTTTCCAGGTGTAGTTAGTGCTTCTATTTTTCACATAACTTAAGTTTCCTACAACTGGTTGCTTTGAACTTTGCAGTTTTGAAAAGCGAAATGCAGCTATAAATCCGACTCAGTCACTTTGTAGCTGCAACTTAACGTCTGGAAGATATTGAGCTTTCAAATTTCATAATTTTTTTCGGTATTTTTTTCTGAAATTTTGACTTTAAAAACTCAGGAAAAGTCGAAAAAGAAATATTTGATAGACACAATAATTATCGTATTGTTTATAAGAATTGTGATTGTAAAAAATATTTATTTTTAATTATATGAATATGATATCAAACGATATGCCGCGGCTCTACGTTATACCCGGTACTCAGTCAGATTATACATATGTGATCTTATGATATATGTATGTAATTTATTATATGAATTAAACTTTGGCCCAAATGGAAAATTTAAAAAAAGGTAAAGTTTAAAAAATATTTGTTTCTATTTTTCTTTACATATAATTTTTACATCTGCTTCTAAATTTCTACATGTACATGTAGAACTACTCATACGAGACGTGGAAGTGTGTGCGAGAGAGAGAGGGAATAAGTAAGCGCTTAAAAGGCGTTGCGTAGCCATCGAAATTTAAATTATCCGACCTGATCCAGATTCGGCAGTCTGTTACACACGGTCATTTTCCATGATTCTACGTTTTTGGTTTTCTTTTTATTAAAAATTTTAGATCCCACAGATTTTCATTCTTTGTGGGGGCGTGGCAAAATTTTGAAATACACTTGTGCTGGTTTGATATCACAGGAGCTTGGATAGAAAGTTTGGTTGCTCTAGCTCTTATAGTCTCTGAGATCTAGGCGCTCATTTAACGAATAAGCAAAGCAGATGGGGTCGCGTGCGAGAGAGAGCGAGAGGCTCTCCCGATGACTTTCGAAATGGTTTTCTTCATTATAGCTATAATAATGATCTGATCTGATCCAGATTCATCTGGATTCTATCTGATCCTGATAGAAATGATCATTCGCTATAATTCTGCGTTTTTAGTTTTCTCGTATCTTCAACATTGTATACGCTACAGACTTTCGTCCTTTGTGGGAGCGGAAGGGGGCGGGGCGAAATTTTGAAATACATTTGGAGTAGTGTGATCATACAGGAGACTGGATACAAAACTTGGTTGCTCTAGCTTTAATAGTCTTTGGGATATATGCGCAAATGAAGACGGACGGACGGACAGACAGACATAGCTATATCGACTCGGCTATTGATACTGATCAAGAATATATATACTTTATGGGGTCGGAAACGCTTCCTTCTGGGCGTTGCACACATCCGTTATCCCCAAAAATCTAATATACCCCTATACTCTTCGAGTACCGGGTATAAAAAGACTTGCAATAATAGGTGATTGCAAGAAATATGATAATGTCTGTCTTTCTCCCATGCCAGAATGCTTACAATTATAGAAAGGTTTCAGTAGGCTTGTCTATTGTTATTAATATGTACTATTTATAATTACATGGCTTTGCGCATTGAAATATTGGACAACTATCGCTGGTTCGCAATATAAAGATGTAAATCCAAATACTTCAAGGTGCATTTGTGATAACACAGGTTTGTTTTGGTCGATCAATCCAAATAGCATGAATTGCAATCGCTAAATCCTAAAACCATTCCTGTTTACACAGATCACCTAATGGTGTTGCATAAATACCTCTGATACTCGCAGTTAGATACTATAGGTCTGTTTTGGTCAACCTATCCTAATCAAATTAATTGTGGTTGCTGAATCCGAAAACCGAGTCTACGTAAAAATTTTAAAATCTTTAATATTTATGCAATTTAAAAAATAAAATGTAATGTTGTTATTTAGATGAACTAAGGTTTGAGCTTAAAGGACCCAGGCTTTTATAATCAATCGCTTATATAGTGAGACACTATAAGTCAAAATTTAATATCGGTTCTGAACTGTTTTAAATTGCAAATGAAGTTGCCTGTAGCCAGGCCCCACGTTGGGCGCCAAAATGTGTAGTATACCAGAGTTGAGCATATATGTTTATATATGTAAAATAAAATATATTGACCCTCGATATCAGCAGATGACATTGACAGAACTTAAGGACGGCGTACAGATAGGTTTGCACTCTCGCTATGCTCGGGTCTAGCTCTCCGGATTGGTCGGGGTTCTTCCTTACCAAACTGTACTACTGTACTCTACTACATTTAATAGTGCACTTTTACGGAAACTTTAAATGGGTATTTATTGAATAAATAAAAACACAAGGATGTCTTGATAGCGCCGACACGCCAAATGAAAGCCCTACTGAACCGCTACTAATGGGAGGGAACCTAGGTGTTGGTTGTCCCTCTCTTCTCTACCCACCCTACCATGACAATGCGTTAGAATTGCTGCATAGTCCCATGAAGAACTTAGATAAGATTCACCACATGTTAAAAGATCCTGGCACGGATACTCGACAGATCATTACAATCCGTTTATAGATTCATATCTACTTCAAAACATTTCATACTTTAATAGAACGCAAAACTCCAAATCGATTAAACATGATTGATGTTGAATAGGCACTAACTTATATGGGGGTTATATTTCGTTAATCATAATTGGAATGTAAATATAGTAATACATTTATTTTTAATTTAAGTTAAACATCAGATATAGAATTTTGTATATATATATATATTAGGTAGGCTAATAATGAGTAATATGACAACAAAGACAAGAGCAGACTGGGGTGTTCTTTACACACTGAGCAGACGGGGTTACATTATTTTATATGCACTTATGTATACGTCAAGCACGGCTCGCAAATGTATCAGCTTATACCTCGCTTGGTAATAATTACTCAATCCGGCTTTTTACTTTCTTGCGCTGCTCGTTGGGCCCAATGATGTCGCAGATTGTTGAACGCCGCTGTTTAAAATATTAAAATAATGATTACGTATAAAGCATATAACACAACCATGGTACAAACACCCGTTGAATAGCTATCAGCCAGTTGTTTTTGTTTTACATGTTACATATAGCAACTCATTTTTAGGAAAGAAGGAAAAGAAAAGAGAAACTAAAAGGTAAACTACGAAAATAAGTAAATAAATAAGTAGCTTAGAGAGGAGGGGTGTCACTAAAGTTTCAATTTAATTTCAGTTACGTTAAACTTCTGATATCTATGCGTAGGGATTTGAGGATGAAATAAATGTAATATAATCAAACTCTGGATCCGGGGCGCTGTATCGGTGGCCCTTGTTCGCCTGAAGTTGTGCTGGACATCGCCTGGAGTGATGCATACGGATTCAGGCCGTACAGCAAAGTTGTCTGGCAGAAGGTTACTCTGTACTTCCGAACTTGAGTAGTGGCCAGATTCGTAGTTGATTGAAGCAGACCTGACCCCGTTGGACCTATGCATAGCACGACCACGGTGTGGATTTAGGGTCCAGGAAATAATAACGTTGTAGTTGGAGAAAACTCGACAACCGTACGCCTAAGTCTTCTCCCAAGGTTGTCTTCTCAAGACTGTACCGCGATGGGGCAGCTTAGGTGCAATTTCCCTGCAACATAGGTTATGTGAGCACGTGCACGGCACTGGTGAAAACATACCTTTTCCAAATATCTATAGCACTATTTTTGTTCTTTTCACAGAATTTAGCAAACACTATGTATTTTGTAGGCAAACGCACTTCCGAGTATATGATCCCAATATATGTATTTGAGCCAGAATATATAGTCGGAATTATAAGTACAGTACTGGATTGGAATATTAAACTTGTTCGCCTTTCACTAGCGACGTCTTTATTGCTTGATCAATTTCCATTGAATGTACAAAGATACAAAGACGATGGTTAAGTCGCTGGTGCAGCAGAGCTTTTGGTTCTCGTTTAACTGCTTAATCGTTTGTTCTCGAACCTTCGCAGCAGCGTTAGACGATCGCATAATGCACAGCATAGATTAACTGTGTAATCATACGATTGCCGTCTATGATTCCCACCGTTCGTCGCTTGCATGCGTGGGTGTTCCACTTAAGAGCGGCTAAAGCTTTAAAGAGAACTTAAGAGCAGCTAAAGCTTGGCCCTTATAAAAAAACGTAGGGCGTCTCACGACGTGAACGAACCAAATAATTAAAAAAAAAAATCGTTTCATTTGCTAACTACTGCGCATGTACCATTGCTAGTACCTGTGCGAAGTGAGTCGTTATTGCGTCAGATAGCGCCGTTCCTCTTCTATCTGCTCTATAGTTGCCCCACCTACAAAGCTTGGCATTGAAGTCCCCTCCGATAACATATTTGCCACCAAGTTGGGCCAGGAGTTGTTCGAAGTCGGTGGTTGACCAGTATATAGAGGGGGGCAGGTAGGCAGCTGCAACGAGTATCTCCCACGTTGCGTTTGAATCATCATAGCCGCAAACTGGATCGAACCAAAACTGATAGGATGATAATGGTAGTGCGATATACCCTTGTAATGTGAAGTTTCTTCCTGCGATTCAGAAATAAGCATGACGTCGATGTCATGACGATTGAAGAGAAAGCCAGTTCATTATACCCGGTACTCGAAGAGTATAGGGGTATATTAGATTTGTGGGGATAACGGATGTGTGCTACGCCCAGAAGGAAGCTTTTCCGACCCCATAAAGTATATATATTCTTGATCAGCATCAATAGCCGAGTTGATATAGCTATGTCTGTCTGTCCGTCCGTCTGTCCGTCCGTCTGTCCGTCCGTCTGTCCGTCCGTCTGTCCGTCCGTCCGTCTGTCCGTCCGTCTGTCCGTCCGTCTGTCCGTCCGTCTGTCCGTCCGTCTGTCGGTCCGTCTGTCCGTCTGTCCGTCCGTCCGTCCGTCTGTCCGTCCGTCCGTCCGTCCGTCTGTCCGTCCTTCTGTCTGTCGGTCTTCATTTGAGCCTATATCTCAGAGACTATTAAAGCTAGAGCAACCAAAATTTGTATCCAGTTTCCTGTGTGATCACACTACTCCAAATGTGTTGCTAAATTTCGCCCCGCCCCTTTCCGCCCGCATAAAGGACGAAAGTCTGTGGCGTACACAATTTTGAAGATACGAGAAAACTAAAAAAAACGCAGAATCATAGAGAATGACCATTTCTATCAGAGTGTTGATTCTGGATCAGATTGGAACATTATTATAGCTACAATGAAGAAACCCATTCCGAAAGTCACCGTTCCCTCTCGCTCTCTCTCACACGCGACTTTGTCTGCTTTGCCTATTCGTCCAAATGAGCGCCTAGATCTCAGAGACTATAAGAGTTAGAACAACCAAACTTTCTATCCAAGCTCCTGTAATATCAAACCAGCACGAGTTTGTTTCAAAATTTTTCCACGCCCCCTTCCGCTCCCACAAAACACGAAAATCTGTGGAATCCACAATTTTTAAGATAAAAGAAAACCAGAAACGCAGAATCATGGAAAATTACCATATCTACCAGATTGCCGAATATGGATCAGGTCGCATCAATATTATGGCCAGAAGAAACCAATTAAATTTCAGTGGCTACGCAACGCCAGCCAAGCGCTGACTCCTTCCCTCTCTCTCTGTCGCAAACACTTTTACGTCTCAAATATGTAGTTATACATGTAAAAAAGTAAAAGCAGATGTAAAAAGCATATGCAAAAAAAATTGGAAACATGTATAATATTCCTAAAATGAATTGACTTCCTTTTTTGAAATATTATTTTTTGCCCAAAATTTAAATCGTCCCTGTTGCGAACAAATAATAAATTGCATAAATCGCAAGCTCATATATGTATGTATATATATGTACATATATGTATATGTATACTGACTGAGTACCGGGTATAAAGTAGAGCCGCGGCCTTTGCCGCGGCTCACAACGTTCCCCCTCGTTTTTATGTGCAATTAGACTCCGAGCATTCCAGACCCCTATGTTAATGTTGTTTAACATTGCGGTCTTCTGGTGTCAAGGAATTGTTGGGGAAGGACAGAGTTTATTTGATTAAGTGTCTGCAGTATGCCTGCTACTGCCGTCGTCAGACCCGCTACTGTTTTTTGAAGCTCCATGAGAACCTGGGTTATAGAACTACTGATAATCTATTGCTTTGGGTGAGAGCTGGTTAGTTTACAAAAGCAAACATCTCTCCACCTTGATTTGCGCATACAAAGAGTACGAATTCTACCCAAAAACTAAAATGGCCTTAGAAATTTTGCTAGCTTATCCATGTACAGCAGCTACAGTGGAACGGTCATTCAGTACATTAAGAAGAGTTAACACGTGGCTAAAAACGACGAAGACTGAATCACGCCGGTAATTCATATATTCCAAACTAATAAAAGTTATAAAATTTAAGTTTTTCTTCATAGGATTGTCTATGTTGAGTGCACACAATGGCTTAGTGAAGGAGAAGAATGCTTTATTTGAAGAAGAAAAGTTTGGGAAAAATCCGAGACTTCTTATAATTCAATAAATATATATGTCTTAAAGAAATATTTATATATAATTAATGCCTTTCAACACACATATCGAGTAATAAATTTACGTAGAAAAAAATCCGGCCCCTTAACGAAATCCTAGGTACGCCCTTGATTAACAAAATTTAAAGAATTTCTAGGTTTTTTTTAAGACTGAACTTAAGTCTTTTATATTTGGTTGTATTGTATTTGTATTGGCAGTTCTGAACAGCTGACAAATTCAACTATGTATTTTGACTTACAGTCTGGAAGATAGAGGGCTTTTAAATTCGAATTTGAAAATTTGTTTGCGTTTTATTTTCTCAAATTATTTTATTTTAAAAACTTATGAAAAGACGGAAAAAATATTACTCGGCGTGAATTTCTTGTTTTAAAAAGACACATTAATTTGACTTGGTTATCGTTTATCGGTATTGTTTGTAAGAATCGATGGATAAACGGCTAAGTTGCAGCGGTTTCACCAAAAATTATTAAATCTCCGAATCTATCAGAAAAAGTCATTTTGGTCGACAGCGCAATAAAAGTTAAATTTTGTCTAATAATGTAATCGTCCCAGTTCTGTTCAATATTTACCACATTTGGTATATTGAAGAGTCTTCGCGAGGCTTTGCGGCGTTCGCCTAGCTTGGGAGTCCACCATTCAGGTTTCTTTCGCCCTCTGATTTTACTAAAGGAGTCGGACTTATCGACTGCCTTCCTACAGACGTCAGTAAAAGTTTAAACAAGACGGGTTGTAGCCTCCCGCTCAACGCCCTCTTCAGGGTGAGGATACACCCTTATTATTGTTAGGGAAACAGATTTATTAAATAAACTACTTTTAATTATTTTCTGTATTTTACCTTTTCAGGATGACCATATAAAAGAGCTGAACAATATCTATTCAAAAGTTGATGAACGTCGAAGGGTAGGTTACTTAGTATATGTAGTAGTAAATGCTGTCGTTTCACACAAAATAAGAATAATATAAAAAAAAATTGTTGAATGCACACTTAGATTCCCTTTATAAAAGCAATTTTTTTTTATAAATTTGATTACACCATGCAACATCATATCTACGATTTGGCGTTTCCTTGGTGTGGCTTTTTTTAACATAAGAGAAATGTTAATTTTTTATTTTAATTTTTTTCATAGGGAATGCATCTATTTTTCACATAACTCACATATTTATGTATTTTACATTTCGTTGTATTATAATCTACTTTTTGTGATTGTTCGGCTTAGCGCCGGCCCACGGCAGCATAAAGAGCGCATCTCTCTTAGTCATTTGTTGGAACTGTGATCTGTGTTTATTTGTTGCATCGCTCGCATTACCAAACCCTACTAAATTGAACATACACGAATATAATAAACACATAGAAATCAATCCCAATTATTTGTTGTAATAAATTTTCGTAAAATTACGCTGCTGAAGAAGCTCAGTAGCTCAACATTTTGGTGACCCCAGACGTGAAAAACAATTACATCAATATATAAAAAAGCATAAACATATAAACAAAAAGCCAATTACATATATCGTTCCCTAATTCGCATAAAACACAAACAGTAACGGTTCTCGCGTCATCCGCTTTACGTTCCGCTTGTTGTTGTTTCGTTTCGTTTTCGGTGCACTCAGTGTGTTTGACATTGTTGGGTTTTTGGCAAATTGCGAACTCTCGCTGTGTCCCTCAATGCAGACCTTTCTTACTACAAGCGTAAGGTTCAAGCTATGCTAAGTGCAGCACGGAGAATTGAAAATGCCGTCGGCGAAGAGAAGATTGGTGAGCTCAAGGAGGAGGAATTGAACGTCCGCTTAAAGTCTGTATTGAATCTTGTCGTGTCTTTCAATAAGCATCATGATGCTCTGGAAAGAATCGATCTTGATGAGATAGGTAGTCCCTTAAGAGAAGAGTTTGACGAGTGCGTGGTTATGCTGGAGACCAGCATTAAGAATGAGTTGAACAAGCGGCAGCCCACAATGCTCCCTTGCTCAACAATGCGGACGGACCATATTTCAGAAGCCCCGGCTACGGTTATAATGCAGCATCGACATCGCCTACCGGAGTTAAAGCTTCCAGAATTCAGTGGAGGCTACTCACAGTACTCCGCCTTTTGGAGCATGTTTTCCTCGATAATCGACAAGGAGCCTGACTTGACGAATGTGGAAAAATTGCAGCACCTACGATCCTGCCTAAAAGGACCGGCTCTAGACACGATCTCGTCGTTGGAATTTTGCCACGCCAGCTATCCCATCGCTTTAGATTTGCTGAACAGACGTTTTAATAATAAACGGTTAATTTTTCAGGCACACGTCAATGACATTCTGGGTGTGCAGCGCGTTGAGGAGTCGTCTGTGTCTCAACTTCGGTTCTTGACAGATACCGCAATTGGCAATCTGCGAGCCTTAAAAAGTATTGGGACAAAGGAACAGATTGATGACTGTATTATAATACACAGCCTGCTGCAGAGGGTAGACAGTGCCACACAAGCCAAGTGGGAGGACACTCCGTCACTGGATAGTATACCCACAGCCGAGCAATTCACCGAGTTTCTGGAGCAAAGATGTCAGAAGTTGGAGAATCAGGAGCACACTAGGGCAATGTATGCGCCCGGCATTCAGGTGGGAAAGAATAAAAAAACATTTAACAACAGTAAGAGTTCTTTCGTAACGACGGAATCGGTTGCTCTTGACTGTGTATTTTGCAATACTACTGGCCATAGTATTTATACCTGCACCTTGTTTTTAAATCTCTCGCCTTCACTGCGCCTACTAGAGGTGATGAAACTCAGTCTTTGCATGAAATGCCTGAAGCCCGGCCATCAAATTCGCACCTGCAGGTCCTCAACTTGTCGCCACTGTGGGATCAAACATCACACGTTATTGCATTTAAATGACAGACGCTCGCAATCGGAGTCTGCTGTCTCGTCGTCACCGCACCCTGAAGCCCATTCACAGGCCTCAGCCACCGCCCTGATAGCTCACAATTCTTGCAATGATGTCGTACTCTTAGCCACTGCAGTGGTTTTGTTGAAGGATCGCGCTGGATCTCTCGTGCCATGTCGGGCACTCTTGGATTCCGGGTCACAAATGCACCTAATAACATCTAGTCTCGCTCAGCAGCTTAGACTAAAGAAGACCATGTCATCGGCCGCAGTATCGGGTCTTGGGGACTCTAGTTTCGCATCGGAGGGCTACACAGTGTGCCTCAATTTGCAGTCGCAATCCTGTGACTACAGTTCCAGTTTCGTCGCATTGGTAGCTCCCACAATCACCGAGCAGCAGCCTAGCTTTTCAGTAGACGTTTCCGACTGGAAAATTCCGCAGGACATTTCGCTGGCGGATCCGCAGTTCTTCAGCCCGCAGCGTATTGACCTGCTCATTGGGGCTAGTCTATTCTTTGATCTTCTGTGCGTTGGCCAAATCAAATTGGCAACAGGCTTGCCATCGCTTCAGAAGACTCGCCTTGGATGGGTGGTTTCAGGAGGTGGCCAGCAACCTCGTAAAAAGGCCTTGTTGGGGTCTCGGTGCTCTTCCGACACAGGTCATGAGTCCCTCGATCAAGTGGAAATGCTACTGAGGCGGTTTTGGGAGATAGAAAGTTCCACTGAAGTTTCGGTGGCGGTCAAGCCGGAGGATATCGATTGTGAGGAGCACTTCAAAGCTAATTTCTCGCGCTTGTCATCTGGAGAGTTCGCTGTGAAGTTGCCCATCAAAAGAAGTTTGGACATCTTGGGTGGCATATCGCCGGTTCCTCAACTTGGAGCGGAAACTTGAGCGTCGGTCGGAGCTAAAATCTCAGTACTCCTCTTTCATCCGGGAGTACCAAGAACTTAATCACATGTCGTTGGTAGAATCAGAACTGTCCAGTCGCTGTCGATATTTTTTGCCACACCATTGCGTGCTTAAGGAAGACAGCACAACTACCAAACTGCGAGTTGTGTTCGATGGATCTGCAACAACTTCAATGGGGTTTTCTCTAAATGAGGTTCTAATGGCTGGGCCTACTATACAACCAAAGCTTCTGCATACATTACTTCGGTTCCGGACGTTCCCAATTGCGCCGACTGGGGACATCTGCAAGATGTACAGGTGTGTCCGGGTAACTGAGCCGGTTAATTACCTTCAGTGCATCTTATGGAGAGATTCACCTCAGGAAAATGTAAAGACGTTTAAACTCGACACGGTAACGTATGGGACCAAGCCAGCGTCCTATCTTGCGATTCGTGCGATGCTCCAATTGGCCGAAGAAGAAAAATCGTCATTCTCTATTGGCTCGGAAGTGTTGGCGTCCAATTTTTATGTCGACGATTTGATGACTGGTGGAGGATCTGTAGAGGAAGTGCGTGAGAAGTTGAAGCAGACATCCCAGTTGCTGGCTCGGGGAAACTTCCCAATTCGGAAATGGTGCTCCAACGTTCCTGCCGTGCTTGAAGGAGTTCCTGACAAAGATAAAGAAACGCTGCTGAGTTTCGACGATGAAACCGATTTTACAAAGGCCCTTGGATTGGTTTGGGAGCCTGAATCCGATGAATTTCTCTTTTCCGTAGTACCCGCACAGTTATCTTCAAAGCCGACAAAGCGCTCTATGTTGTCCCCTTGGATTGATTGGCCCTGTCATTGCAAAGGCAAAGGTTTTCCTTCAGTTGGTGTGGAAGAAGCGGCTCCAATGGGATGAGAGTCTCTTTTGTCAGCGTAGACCGGTTTCTGCGATAATTTGTCTACCCATCAGCGTTTTAGATTTCCTGGTGTAGCATTGTGTCCAAGTTCAAAGGTTCAAGGGTTTTGTGATGCTAGCCTAGACGCGTCCGCGCATGTATTTATTTCGATTGGTGCAAAGTATCTTGTCGTTCCTGTGAAGGTATTGACGGTGCCCAAGTTGAAGTTATGCGGCGCTGACCTACTTTCTCAATTGATCAGTGAGATATATCTACTTTAATTATTAAGTGATAGCTTCTATAGCTGGTCTGACTCCACAACTGTCTTGTCTTGGGTTCACAATGAACCATTCAGCTTTATCGTCTTAGTTGCAAATCGGGTCTGGGCCATTCAGGAGCGGACTGCTCAGATGGAGTGACGCTACGTTCTAACCACTTGCGGATATCTTGTCAAGAGGTGCTCTGCCATCATCACTTTTTCTATCGCATCTATGGTCCCACGAGCCACTCTTTCTTCGAGATGAAAAACCAATGTGGCCATCTTCATTTAAACAAGCCATGCCGACACTGGAGCTTCACAAGAGAGTCCTCGTTGCAGTTTGTCCATTCGTGGACCTATCTGATGGCCAGAAATTCCTTCGGAAAGCTCCAGCGCGTTTTCAAACTTTTGCGGAGCACAAAGTCATTGGGATTTAATATGGGTGACATCGTTGGTGGAAGAAGGATACTCCTTCGTTCGATACAGACAGTGCACTTATGGACGGACTCTAAGGCTTTGTGGGATGGAGAGCAGGTGCAGTTGTCGAGCTGTATTTCATCGCTCGCCCCATTACTAGATGAACATGGACTATTAAGCGTCGGTGGGCGGCTGGAGAATTCATCAATTGATTTCAACGCACGACATCCAGTTATTCTTCCAAGGCGTCATCCCGGCACGTCGGCTGGAACATTTCTATGAGCAGATATTGCATGCAAGACCACGATTATTGGACAATTGAAGGGCGCAAAACTGTGGCAAATGTCGTAAATCGTTGCACCAGATATTTCAAGGCCAAGCCGCGTTTACTTCAGCATATCATGGCTGACCTGCCAAAGGAGCGTGTGAATGCAACTTGCGCCTTTGCTGTTACAGGCGTGGATTTTTACAAGAGTGAGGTGCGGACCAGACCACCCATCAAATGATACATTTGCGTATTTATTTGTTTTGCCACCAAGGCCGTACACCTGGAGCTTGTGCAGGATTTGTCAACGCCAGCGTTCATTAGCGCGCTCAAGCGGTTCATTTGTACTCGTGGTCAGCCAAGGGAGATTTGGTCTGATAACGCAACTAACTTCGTTGGAGCTAAGAACGAGTTGGCGGAGCTGAAGAAGCTGTTCCTCTCCGAAAAGCACCAGAGGACAGTTCAAGAGTTTTGCGTCGCAGATCACATCGACTGGCGCTTCATGCCCCCTCGGTCTCCCCACTTTGGCGGGCTCTGGGAGGCAGCGGTGAAGACAGCCAAGCATCACTTCTACCGTTCCGCCTCCAGTTCCGTACTTTGCTTCGATGACCTGAGAACCCTCGTGTGCCATATAACTGCTATAGTCAACTCAAGACCATTGCTTCCCATTTCAGAGCATCCCGACGACTTGGACGTGCTAACACCGGCGCATTTCTTGAGTACGGCGCCGATCCTTATGTTTGCAGAGCCAGATGTAACCAGACTAAGCTTCAATCGTCTTGATCGCTGGCAGCAGGTCAACTTTCTGCAGCAGACGTTTTGGTCCCGCTGGCGAGAGGAGTACCTCACCCTTCTTCAGGAGAGAGCTAAGTGGAGAACTAGGCAGCCTAGTCTCAGCGTCGGCGACGTAGTGCTCGTAAAGAACGAGAACCTGCCTCCCCTCAAGTGGCCATTGGGAAGGGTGACTAAGCTAATCGTCGGGAAGGATGGTGTTCCCAGGGTAGCTGAGCTAAAAACGGCTACTGGGATTGCCACAAGGGCCGTCGCGAAGCTGTGTATGCTGCCAAAGAAGGATGTCGAAGACCCGTACTCTTCAACGGGGGGAGTATGTTCTGCTTAGCGCCGTGCCATGGCAGCATAAAGAGCGCATCTCTCTTAGTCATTTGTTTCTTTCTGTCGCCCTGCACTTTCTATCGCAACATCGCCCTTTCTTCGTCGTTCGTCGTCCAACAAGAGCTGCGTGGGAGGCACATCGTCGGAGCAGCACTTACTTCAGAATTGATCGTCTTCGTGAGCATTTGCTCGTATCGTCGTATAGTTATTTTTCGCTTCGTTGGCACTGTGATCTGTGTTTATTTGTTGCATCGCTCGCATTACTAAGCCCTACTAAATTGAACATACACGAATATAATATACACATAGAAATCAATCCCAATTATTTGTTGTAATAAATTTTCGTAAAATTAAGCTGCTGAAAAAGCTCAGTAGCTCAACAGTGATTTATAAAAGACACATTTTTGAAAAAAAAGAACGCCCAAAAAATGATTTTGACTTTGAAAGCTTAATATTAAGCGTGGGACCGATTTATAGCTGCAATAATCAGTTTTTAGAATTGCAAAGATCGGCAAAGGTACGATATATGTACAAGGCTATGCTCAAAAAAATTAAAAAGCACCGATGATGTAGCCCGATTTATATGAAACTTTGAATCATTAACAAATGAACCATGACCGACCGCCAAATAGTTTCTACTCCTACATTTTTGAAAAATCTCAATCCATCGAGGTAATATTTTTCACCGGTTTCTGGAGCATAGCAGAACGAACATTTACCCAAAGTTCAAAATAGAAAAAAAAGGAGGATTACCTTTGGAAAAAACCTTAGTTTAGACACTCAGAGGGCCACTATGGACCATAGTTATGTGTGTAATCGTTCTGTATGCTGTGGGACAGCTGCTGCCTTCTTGATGGCGAAGACTTCCGCCTGGAATATGCTGTATCGGTCCGGTAGATTATGTGGCAGCCTTACTTCAGGGTTTGTGCAGAATAAGCACGCTCCTACTCCTCCTAAATATGTTGCGTGCTGAGTCTGGTCCCGTCCGCTTTTACAGTCTTATGGTCCCATAATTGTGTTTGTCATGACCTCGAGTCAAGTTTGGGGGTCATGTCGTTCGTAAAACTGATCATATCCCTGCCAATTGAACTGTTCCCGTAACCTGGCCTAGCCTAGTGCTGTCTGCACCGATTTTCCTTTGGTGTACGCATATTGGTTGGTTGATATCAATCCTTCTACTTCCTTCCTGATGTGTAGATCTAGCAGCTTTTCCTTAGTTTCTAGTAGAAAAGAGGTAAGGCTTATTGCCCTGATAGGGGATATACATACTGTTCGGGCGAGCCCCGAGTGTAATTCCCTTATTTTGTACTCTTACTCGTATTGTACTTTCCATGCTCTCACTGTTTCACTCTCTTACTCTCTGTCAGCATCATGCTCTCACTTATCATCTATTATCTATGCTTCCTAACTCTCTTTTTCTCATCTATGCGTCCTCACGGCATAGCTAAGCGGACGGCAGCTGCGTCTGCTTAAAATCAGTTACAAGTTACCGCTTGATATAGTTGGCGCACAGACCTTTTTTGTCCCAACTATTACTTGGCACGAGACTTGCTCGCTTGCCTCTCCAAGTTTTTGTTAACTGTCTAATTACGTTGTTAAAGGCTCTGGCATTTTCGGCCACCCTCACTATACAAATCACACAATAAATTATAACGTTTTGAATTCAAAACTTTTGTTAAAATTCTTCAAATATAGTCAACGAAAAAGCTCGTTGTCTCAACATTTGGTGACCCCGACGTGATCGTCATTAATAATATTGCTAAAAAACAATTAAAAATCGTTTGAAGTGCAAACTAAACCTAACCTTTCTGTCGCGAACCTTTCGTCTCGGCGTTGGCTTGCTCATAAACACCAATACATCTACGCACAGCAACGGCTTTGATTTCGGTGCATTTGCGCGCACAAACCGAAACTCTAACGGATCGTTCTTCCTGTCTTCTTTGTGCCTGCTTGCTGCTGCTGTCGGTGCATTTGCGCTCACAAACCGAAATTCTAACGGACCGTTCTTCTATTCTTCTTTGTGCCTGCTCGCTGCTGCTGTCGGTGCATTTGCGCGCACAAACCGAAATTCTAACGGATCGTTCTTCTATTCTTCTTTGTGCCTGCTCGCTGCTGCTGTCTGTTGCTGCTGCTGCTGCTTGCCGAAATGGCTGAGTCCAATGACTTGTCGGAAAACAGGGTGTGTTTTTACAAACGGAAGGCATAGTCAATATACGACAAGCCTGCATTACTTCAGGAGACAATTGCGGGGGATGAAAGCAATGAAGATGCTCTAAATGTTCATCTAGAATATTTGGAAAAAATGTCCGATTTATTTAATGCGACTCATTCCAATTTAGAAGAACTCGATGTAAGCGAAATTGGCAGCGACTTAAGCAACAAATTTGATGTCTTGGTTATGGAAATCAAAGCTTGTATTCGCTCAAGACTCCGCAGTGCTATCGGGAACATGCCGCATCACTCAACGATACATCCTGAGTTTAACTTTACTGCCTCCGGAAATGTTCGGCCACGATATCATATTCCTGATATAAAACTTCCTACTTTCCGTGGAGGCTATACTGAGTGGGCAAACTTCTTCACTATGTTTAACGCAATTATAGGTCAGGCCGTTTTATCAAGGATTGAGAAGTTTCAGTACCTGCGATCATGTTTGGATGGACCTGCATTGGAAGCTGTTCGGTCTTTGGAAGTAACTGAGGGCAATTATGATATCGCGTTGGATATTTTAAGCAACCGATTCAGTAACAAACGCTTAATCTTTCAGGCACACGTCGCTGAGATGCTGAAGCATGAGAAGGTTGAAGATGGGTCAACTAGAAAGCTGCGTACCTTATCGGATAAGGTGCATTCTCACATGAGAGCGCTAAAGTCGATGGGGAACATGGAGGAAAGGGCAGGTTGCATCATCGTTCACTCCATGTATAAGTATCTGGACACTGAAAGCAGGGAAAAATGGGAAGAACTGTCACCGTCCAATGTTATACCGACCTGGGACCATTTTTCGACTTTTTTGGAAAAGAGATGTCAAGCCATGGAGGCAAAGGATCAAGCTATGTTGATTGATCCCCATAGCAGTCAGGTTGGAAAACATAAAAGATTAATTAATTCCAAAAACAGTCTTGTTGCTACAAATACCCTTGGATTAGAGTACGTATTTTGCAATAGTAAACAGCACAACATTTACAGCTGCACTCGGTTTGGAAACCTTTCGCCATCTTTGCGCCTTAAAGAGGCAAGGAAGCTTAGAGTATGCTTCAACTGCTTGAAGAAGGGACACCGTAACACCTCCTGCAGTTCAGGTTCTTGCCACACATGCGGTGGAAAACATCATTCACTTTTGCATATCAACAGTCCTCTGCTGACGTCAGTTACCACGGAACCAACGAACGCTACTATGTCGTCTGCTCAGACCGACTCACGCTCAGACCCCAGTCTTCAGAATTCTCTTGTTGCCGCTTTATTACCTTTCTCGCCTCCTGCTCAGAATCTTAGTTCAGACGTAGTGCTTCTCGCCACGACAGTCATCATGATTAAGAGTCGATATGGTGATCTTATTCCATGCCGTGCGCTTCTGGATTCCGGTTCGCAGATCAACTTAATAACCTCTCGTTTTGCTCAGATGCTTCAGCTGAAACGAGCCAAAGGTTCGGTCTCAGTATCCGGTATTGGTGCGGAATCCGCATTTCATACAGAAGGTTCAGTCAATTTGGTCATTCGATCCAGGACTTCAGATTACTGCACGAGTCTCACAGCTCTTGTTGCTCCACGCATCACAGGAAACCAGCCCGCTTCTTCTTTTGATATATCCAAATGGAAAATGCCATCCAATATCAGTCTTGCTGACCCGAGTTTAAACAAATCTCAGCGCATCGATGTGCTTATTGGAGCCAGTTTATTTTATGATATCTTATGCGTTGGACAGATTAAGTTGGACAAAGGCCTTCCTATGATACAGAAAACGCGTTTCGGTTGGGTAGTAACAGGTGGAGGTCATTATTCCCACAACTCTGTGCTCCTAGCTGCCTCGAGCTCGACTGAATTGAGTCATAATCCCACCGTCGGTTTGGATGAGCTAGTGAGACTCTTCTGGGAAGTCGAAAATTGCCACGGTCCTCCATAGAGGCTACAAAGGAGGAAATTGCTTGCGAGGATCATTTTAAGAAACATTTCTGTCGACTTCCAAGTGGCGAGTACAGCGTTCAATTGCCCCTGAAGATGAGTGACAGTCTTCTTGGAGATTCATATCAACAAGCATATCGGAGATTTCTCAATTTAGAACGCAAACTGGGACGCAAGCCACTTATCAGGGCCCAATATGCCGAATTTATAAAACAGTACCTCGACTTAAATCATATGTCCCCTGTTAAGAGCGACTCACTAAAACAATGCAAATTCTTTCTTCCTCATCACTGCGTAGTAAGAGAGGACAAAACCACCACAAAACTCCGAGTAGTTTTCGACGGATCCGCGTGTACATCTACAGGATATTCCCTAAACGATATATTGATGTTAGGCCCAACTATTCAGCCTAAGTTAGTAACGACGCTTCTCCGATTTCGTACCTTTCCTGTAGCCTTGACTGGTGACATTTGTAAAATGTATAGATGCGTCCGTGTCTTGCCCCAGGATAGTTTTCTGCAGTGCATATTGTGGCGCGATTCACCCCATGAGGAGATTCGAGCATTTAAACTAGATACCGTCACCTATGGAACGAAACCAGCATCATTTCTAGCCGTCCGTTCTATGCACCAACTAGCCGCCGACGAGCGTGCCTCTTATCCAATTGGAGCTAAGGTTGTGTTGCAGGATTTCTACGTGGATGACTTGCTAACGGGGGGAGACACTACAAATGAGGTTCTTGAAATAATTCGCCAGGTGTCAGGACTCTTAGCCAAAGGGAGTTTCAAGATCAGGAAATGGTGCTCCAACGATGCATCTTTACTAAATCAAATACCCAGTGAAGATAGGGAAACATTTGTAAAATTCACTGATGGCAGCGATGTAACCAAGACGCTCGGTTTGGCATGGAATCCCACTTCGGATGAACTATTGTTTGCTTTTTGCCCCAATCAAGTCCCTTCGAAACCAACTAAAAGAGTTATATTGTCCACCATTGCACGATTTTATGATCCACTCGGACTTATAGGGCCAGTAATTACAAGGGCAAAAATATTTCTGCAGCAGTTATGGAAAGAAAAGCTGAATTGGGATGAAAGTCTGCCAGTCGCCTTACGAACAGCTTGGATCGACTTTATTCAGCAGTTTGACTCTATGCAACAAATCTCTTTCCCACGTCTATCATTCCTTCAAAGCAGCAATCTTGAAATACATGGATTTTGTGATGCCAGCATGAGTGCATATGGAGCATGCATTTACACTGTTTCGCTAAGCGTCAATGGAGTCAAGGCAAATCTTCTGTGTTCCAGATCTCGTGTAGCGCCACTGAAGACTATTATAATACCCAAGTTGGAATTATGCGGTGCAGCGCTACTCGCTCAGCTTATGCATGAAGTCTCTTTAATGAACTTCAATTGCTCGTATTACTGTTGGTGTGACTCTACCGTTGTATTAGCATGGATCAAAAACCAGCCATCTAATTTTAATGTATTTGTTGCTTATCGACTGTCTGTTATTCAGGAACTCACATCTGGAATGTCTTGGCTGCACGTGCCAACTGATCTCAACCCTGCCGATATGCTTTCTCGAGGATCACTACCTGCTGAGCTTATCAATTCTCATCTTTGGAATCATGGGCCTCCATATTTGACGGACAGTAAAGATCAATGGCCAAGTACGCCTGCTCTTCCAGAGCCGGTTTTGGAGGCACGGAAAACAATCCTAATTACCAACTTCGCTTCGAAATATTTGATGGAAGAATCGAAATTCGTGAATTCCTTCCCCAAAATGCAGCGAATTTTTGCATATGTATGCAAATTTATTCATCGAAAAAGGTTTAAACTAACTGTGGAGGACTTGCGCTTGGGAACCGAACTGCTTCTTCGCCTTACTCAGCAATCTCGTCTATTGAATGAAATAAGAGCCCTAGAATCCCGAAAGGACATCAAAGCTTCAAGCCCAATCGCTTCGCTTTCTCCATTTTTAGATGATTGCGGTTTGCTTCGAGTTGGAGGACGCCTTAAAAACTCCACGTTGGATTTTGAAGCACGACATCCCATAATACTGCCCAGAAATCATTCCATCACTTCTGCTTTGATACGGCACCTACACGAAAAGCATCTTCACGCAGGACTCCAGTCACTATTAGCCATCACTCGGCAAACTTACTGGCCAATTGGTGGTCGCAAGACCGTAGCTCACGTCATACAGAAGTGTGTCAGATGCTTTCGAGTGAAGCCTCGAACTCTAGAGCAAATAATGGCAGATCTTCCGGTGGACAGAGTTAGCGAATCTCGGGCATTTCTAGTTACCGGCGTGGACTACTGCGGCCCGTTCCTGTATAAATCAGAAATTCGAAATCGGCCCCCAATTAAATGCTACATGAGCATTTTTATATGCTTCTCCACTAAAGCGGTTCACATCGAGCTAGTGAAGGATCTCACAACGTCCGCGTTCCTGTCTGCTCTTCGCCGTTTTATTTGCACACGTGGAAAACCGATTCGTATTTGGTCAGATAATACCACAAATTTTGTTGGAGCGCGGAACGAACTGGCAGAACTCAAGTCTTTATTCCTAAGCGACAATCATCAAGAAGCCGTACATCAAGCGTGCCTCAACGATTGCATCGATTGGCGTTTCATTCCTCCTAGATCACCTCATTTAGGAGGATTGTGGGAGGCTTCAGTCAAGGCAGCCAAACATCATCTTCGGCGTGCCCTTGGATCCTCGCTTCTTGGATTTGATGAACTGCGCACCCTTGCGTGCAATATTAGCGCAATCATTAACTCAAGGCCATTGTTTCCTCTTTCAGAGAACCCAGCAGATCTCGATGTGCTCACGCCAGCTCATTTCTTGGTTGGCGCTCCTATCACTACCTTCTTGGAGCCTGACTTGGTACACTTGAACGTCGATCGCCTGGACCGTTGGCAGAGGGTCACACAGCTGCAGCAAATTTTTTGGTCTCGATGGCGCCATTCTTATTTAAGCAGTCTTCAGGAGCGAGCTAAGTGGCGCACCCGGAATCCTGAGCTTCATGTCAACGATGTCGTTCTTGTTAAGGACGAGAACTACCCTCCGCTGAAGTGGCCGCTAGCGAGAATCCTCGAACTCATCCCAGGAGCTGATGGAGTGTCTCGCGTCGCCTTGATCAGGATGGCTACAGGTGTTAGCCGAAGGGCACTTGCCAAACTGTGTCTCTTGCCTCTACGGGATGAGGTGAAAGGCTTGGATCCTTCCACGGGGGGAGTATGTTCGGGCGAGTGTAATTCCCTTATTTTGTACTCTTACTCGTATTGTACTTTCCATGCTCTTACTGTTTCACTCTCTTACTCTCTGTCAGCATCATGCTATCACTTATCATCTATTATCTATGCTTCTTAACTCTCTTTTTCTCATCTATGCGTCCTCACGGCATAGCTAAGCGGACGGCAGCTGCGTCTGCTTAAAATCAGTTACAAGTTACCGCTTGATATAGTTGGCGCACAGACCTTTTTTGTCCCAACTATTACTTGGCACGAGACTTGCTCGCTTGCCTCCCTAAGTTTTTGTTAACTGTCTAATTACGTTGTTAAAGGCTCTGGCATTTTCGGCCACCCTCACTATACAAATCACACAATAAATTATAACGTTTTGAATTCAAAACTTTTGTTAAAATTCTTAAAATATAGTCAACGAAAAAGCTCGTTGTCTCAACACATACCCTTCACTTAAACATGCCGTTTGTATTGCGGAAAGCCATGTGGTAATCACCTCTTTTGTCATCTGCAACATGGGTGGGAATATTCTGTCCAGTCCAGTTGCTTTCATGTCCGTAAAAAAATCTATGTCCCATTGGATTTTCTTGTGGGTGCGGCCAGGGAAGTTAGCTTGCATTTGTCCTGTCAGGGCTTCTTTGTTGCCATCTGAGCACCGTCTGTTAGCTTGAGCTGGCTTTGAAAGCAGCTTCCTGAGTCTTGCCGTTTCATGCACTTTCTATTATTTTTTGTAGTTCCTAAGTAGAGTTTTTTAATCCTCGTTGACGTTACCTCGTTACCTTCGTTCGCTTGTTTGTCGAGCTAGAAGAATTACCTGAGGTTATTTCTTAGAAGCAAGAACTGGGAATTTTTACACAGTAGCTTAGTAATTTTTCTTGTTCTCGAGGGTAGGCATGCGGCTCGGTAGGCATCTAGTAGCTTCTTAGATAGGGTCTCTAAGGACTTCCGCGGTTTCGCTGAACCCGTATTCACGAGTCTCGCTCGTATACCTGTCTGTCTTTCTAAACTTCTCCCAGTTTTCGTTCCGGGGGTTTCTATAGACTGTTACCTTTGGAGTGTAATGGAATTTGCACTTGAACTGAACGTACCTTTGATCTGTAAACTATAAATCTATGATCTTTCGTGGACTCTCAAGCCAGACAATAGAATACCTCAGGATTACACTTAGTCCGCATCAAACGTTAACACACCGATTGAATAATAGTCCGATGTACATCTGTGAAGCTTGGCTCCAACGAACAAAAATTACGTGCTGTTGACTTTAATTTTCAAGTGCCACTTTTTAAGTTGTGCATCTCAAAATACTTGGACCATTGCAAGTATTTGTGTTACCATTTTGTTGTTTGCACTCAGACTTATTTTAATTGAAATGTTCAATAACGGTTGGGCTGCTGCTCACCTTTAATTATAATTTATTGTTTGATTCGAAAAAAATTCCCTGATACCGTGTCGATACCCCGAATAATTTCAGTATTTTTGTAAAAATACTTGACAGAATACGGTAACACTTGCAAATGATGCGCCGCATCATTTATCATGCGCCCGCATGTTTATCTTCTTCTATCCACAGAGCTCTTATGGGCATCATTGTCGTATGTTTTATTTAACGGAAAAATCCAACAATGCGGCCTAGTGTAGAAAAGGGAATACCCTGAATACTGACTATGAACTGCAAGGGGCGAAGAAGAAGAAAAATCAATTGTACTACCCGTTACTGGAGTTTACCTCCATTATAATAAAAGGCTTTCAAGGTACTTTGAAGACGGATGTTGTTTACACCGATTTTAGTAAAGCGTTCGACTCTGTAAACCATTCTCTCCTAGCACAAAAGCTCGACCTTCTAGGGTTCCCGCCCAATCTCCTGAGATGGACCTCTAGCTACCTTTGTTCTAGGTCTCAAAGAGTCCTTTTCAAAAACTCCCTGTCCTCTCCAGTTATGGTGACTTCGGGTGTACCTCAGGGCAGCCATCTAGGCCCCTTACTCTTTACTCTCTTTATAAATGACCTACCTTCTGTATTAACATACTCTCGAGTACTAATGTATGCGGATGATGTTAAGCTCTGTGTCCAGTATAAGGACATTTCTTTCCAATCCAGGTTGCAATCCGATCTCGATAGATTTCAGTCTTGGTGTTGTGCAAATTTGTTAAACCTTAATGCTTCAAAATGTAAAGTAATGACTTTTCATCGCTCCAGCGCCTTTCTGGTTCCTTACACCCTTTGTGGTGGTTCTCTTGAGAGAATTACCCGGGTTGATGATCTTGGTGTTCTATTAGATCCCAAGTTAATGTTTTCAGAACACATTTCTACGATGGTGAATAAGGCCATGGGCGTGCTTGGGTTTATAAAGAGGTGGTCAAAGGAATTTGACGACCCCTATATAACAAAGACTCTCTACACCTCTCTGGTTCGTCCGATTTTAGAATACGGCTCTTGTGTATGGTGCCCTCAGTACAACGTACATCGTGACCGTATAGAATCAGTTCAGAAAAACTTTTTACTTTTTGCTCTTCGCGGCCTCAACTGGGATGCAAGTGTGAGACTGCCGTCTTACTCTAATAGATTGCTTTTAATAAACCTTCCAACCTTTGCAATCGTAGGAAAATGCTTGGTATGACTTTTGTGCACAACGTGATCAAGGGTGACGTAGATAGCCCTGACCTGTTGAGCCGCATTAGCTTCACGATTCCTATTAGAAGCACTAGAAATTATACACCCTTGTTTCTTCCGCTTTGTAGATCGAATTACTCCTTGCATGAACCATTTAGGGTCCTATGCTCTGATTATAATTCCCTCTACCATATTATATCTACTACTAACTCCCTTCCTAGTCTTAAATTACTGATGCTCTCATATCGGGCCTGTCATGTGTCATATAGCAGAAAGCTTCCAGAAGGAGACTCTCGTCACACTGCATCACTGCTGTCAGGTCATCCGTGCTTTTTCGTACTAGTCGACGGTACTATTCCTGCTTACCAATGTTGGGTAAAACGAGTTATAATTCGAGGACTTTAGTCCGGCCACTAAGTTGCAGCGCAAGCGCAAGACGACCTCCACGATGATCTCCAGAGCCAAGTCTTTCTCCACCTCTCCTGCCCGCAGCGGGTGTGAGTCCTTTCGTCTAGGGTGGCGCTTTTTAGGCGGAAGTATACCCTACCAATGCCACCTCCACCTCGTTATCTATTTGTAGTATTACACACCCCCTCCTCGGGTAGTGGGCTCCCAATGTATAGAACCTTCCAGTTCCCTGAAAGTATCTCCGGGTTCTGGCGATGTAGAAACTTTAGTGCCCGGTCCGATGGGGAAGAGTAACTTCGCCTTTAGTATAGACGGGGCTAGTTTTCTGCACATGTCTTCCTGTTGGCAGATCATTTGCCGTAGCCACTTGAGCGTCGGGTCGCCGTTGCACTTCACAATTTGAACAGCACTCCAACACTATCGAAGGTGGACATGGGAACTGTTGGGTCCTCCTTAATCAGTGCAAACAGAGAGTCTACGAGTCTCGCTTGCACTATCCACTGCGCCGTTGTCATCTTCCCGGAATCTTTGGCGGGGTGACTGCGCATTGCCGGCCCGCGTTGCCGCTGGCTCGCTGGAGTATCCTTAACTAATCAATGGAGCGGTGTTACATAAGAGGTGTGACCGCTGGCGACACGCAGAGAGGTGACGCTACCACTCGTCACCGTGCCCACCAGTGGTAGCAGCCACACTTCCCACCGACGTTTGGGCTGATATCCTAGCCAGTTGTTTCCCCGTCTTAAGCTCCATAATTGGCACCAACTAGCGATTTAAGCCTAGCTGTCAGGCACCTCTAGCCATGGCCCTGGCCCAGCTTCCCTGACTTCACACAAAGAAGACTTTGGGTCATGGCATTAGCAAGACAATGAATTTCGTCGCGCAGAGGCAGCGGCAATGCATTACCCTTGTCCGGGATAATGCAGTGCCCATTGCCCAGCCAGCACCCTCGTGGAGGGTTCAGCTAGAGGATTTTCGCCAACCGAAAAAAAACATACGAAAATACAAATATTTTTTTTTTTTAATTTAAAAAAACACCTTGAAAAAAGACCATAATACCTTAAAAAAAATGTGAAACCTAATATTGGTCGGAAGCAGAAATATGGTACAGCTAAGTGTTATCAATGGAATGGAGTCTTATAATTTTGTATCACATTCTAACCGCAATACCGTAGTATATTTTTATGAATTTTACTCAAATAAATTTTAATTTAAAAAGTGAATTTTAATGTTACATAATTATACTTATAATTATAAAAATATACATTATACTAACATATAATTTTTCCAGAAACGTGATGTTCCAGATTTTCTATGTGGAAAAATAAGTTTCGAAATACTAACGGATCCTGTGATAACTCCATCGGGGATTACTTATGAGCGTAAAGACATTGAAGAGCATTTGCAGCGAGTTGGTCATTTTGATCCTGTCACACGAGTAAAACTGACACAGGATCAATTAATACCAAATTTTTCAATGAAAGAAGTTGTCGACTCTTTTATTGCTGAGAATGAATGGTCACTAGATTATTGATTATTAATGGATTAGCTAAGACTTAAAAATGTGTCAAGATATTGCATTTTTTACTCTGATAATAAAAAATGTATTAGTAATTGTATTATTTGGTTTTTTTTTTGTATCAGAAATACACATCACCAGTCTGGTAGTCTGAGGGTTTTGGGTTTTTTCTTTGCCAATAAGCCGAGTACAAAGTTTATGTATAAATAAGCGAAAGAAAGCCGCTGCAGTGCGTAGGCATTAATAAACATCGAGATGTGTATTTACTTAAGACTGCACCTGATATAATTTATGATAGCTTATGCTGCTTGACCCGACAGTGGTCATTACGGCAAACAGCCAAGAGAGTGCAGTGAATGGCAAACAATTTTACAACGGAAAAAACCCTGGGCCTGGCCGGATCGGCCCCAACCCCAAACACCAGCACGTGTACAAAGTGCGAGGCCGAGGCCGATTCCTGCCGATACGGGTGTAGACTTAGCAAGCCCTGGATCGCGAATTTCACGGAGAAGAGTAAAGCAATCTGCGCGACTACTAACACTGATTGTGCAAAAATCAGGGGTGACGAGGCGGTTTTCTCATACGGGGAACGTTTTCGCTCGCTACACAACATTGCTTCTTCTGGGAAGTGTGGACGAATTATATCGAAAAATACCATCAATAAAGGACTGGCACCAACCCTGGCGGCAGAATAAAAACCGGAAGTCAGTCGGAAATTCTGCCCCCCTGGAATGAGGCCTCAGCACAACCGCAACACACCAACCAACTCCCACTAGAAGAAGAGGCACTGAGCTTTTCGCCGAAGTGTCTGAAAAGGGCAGGAATAAAGTCTCTGCTAACCCAAAAGTCTCTGGTAGTGCCTGCCACGGAATCCGCAGTACAAACAGCTGGTATTGCTGATGACGGGGAGCCAAGCGTTTCTACCCGATGATGAAGCTCCAACCATTCTAACGCCTCAACTAAGAAGCCACCCAAGCCAAGACCTATAACCATTCCTGGTGTTTGTAGGGGGCGGATCCGGCCGATTATCACTATCACAAACCAGTCAAATGAAACCAGCACGTCTATGTATTTCACTTCAATCACTTAAGTTTATTTTCGGTTATAGTAGGTAATGCTCACAAAATTTATGTATAGTCGAGAAATCGTATGTATGTAGTGCGAAAAGACGTTGACCGATCGTGACGGGGGTGTGAGCGTAACTCAACTGCCCAGCTCATGCTAGTGGCCGCCCGAGCGCCGGGTGGATCTCCAGAGTGCCGTGTGCAAGAGCGCGCGAGACCGAGTCAGGCGCGGAGCGAACTCCGCAGTCCTCCCTTTCTGATCTGTAGAAAAAGGGCTCACAGTAATCCACTCCAGTGACTTCAAAGGGTCGGGATTCTTCCAAACTCTCCTTGAGCAGATCTCCCATGATGTGCTAAACCATGCCGCGGCCCAGTCCTGAAGCATCTCATACGCTTGCTGACTACCTTGGATATTGCCTTGATTCCCCCGATTGGCCAATATTACAGTCGAATTTTGGCAAGTAATGCGCGAGGTCCAGCGTGAAGGTTCCGTTCATGATAATGTCTTACCAGCGCACAAGTTATGGGATGTCCCTTTGGCAGAATAGGCGGGTGCTGAGCATCAAATCCCAGAGATGAGTTGGCAAGACGACTTCCAACTCTTAGTAATCCATACCGATCGATGAACGTAGAGAGTGAGCTGATTAAACTGGATTTCCTGACTTGACAATTGCCTCGAATTTCCTTTATATCCATCCACAAGTTAGCCAGCTGAATGTGTCGGAATAAACGTTCCGATTCTTGCCGAATATCAGAAGCAGTGAGTCCAAAATGCCGAAGACGATGTACAAACTTTTGCATGTAGGCGAAATTTGCATTCTGACGTGAGATCGGCATGTGGAGACGCGGTCAGCAATACTCCCTTGCGAAGCTCTATAGCTGCTGCTTCAGGAACAGGAGGTACAGGCCACTCTTTCTTGGAGCCTACCAAAAACGATAGACCGTGAAAGTACAGTTGGTGGGGAAGCGAGCCTCTTGAGAGAACGTCAGCAGAATTTAAAGATGTGGGGACATGGCTGCTGTCAACTCCTGAACTGCTGCCCCTTTGATGTGCCACGAAAACTTCAAATTTGGCTGGCTCATCCCGTATCCAAGATAATGCTGTTGATGAATCTGACCAGCAGTAAAACTGACCAGTAAAAATTCCAATATCCTTCAAATTATTCATGATTTTGGCAAGAAAATGGGCTCCATTTAATTCAGCTTGGGAATCGATAAGATTTTTAGTGGCGCCACTCGAGACTTTGAGCACAAAATGTTGCTCGACAACTGCCCTGCCTGGACTGCCTGGACACCACATATATGCAAGCACCAAATGCTTCTATGCTGCCGTCACAAAATCCGTGAAGTTCGATCACCATAGCAGAAGGTTGAACCACGCGAGAACCATGATATCCGCATGACACTTGACAAACTGTTTCTCAAGTTCATCCAAGATGAATGCAATGTTTAGAGTAGGCTTTCATCCCAATTAAAATTTTCTCTTCAAAACTGCTGAAAGAAGATTTTGCACCTGACAATAACGGGATTTATCAAACCAAGAGGGTCATAGACGAGCAATCGTAGACAAAACAGATTGCTTGAAGAGCTTCGAATTCGTTTCCAGCGCGGACAAGGCAAGAAGCAGCTTATCTCTTGCAGGGTCCAATGCTAAGCCAAGAGTTTTTGTTATGTCACTTCCATCATGAAACCTCAAGAATTTCTCTCTGTCATCTTCAGGCGTTCTTTCAACTACTTCCCGATGACTAGAGTACCATTTCCTAAGTTTAAAACTACCGCAAGACAGTATGGCGGAGGTTTGGTTCATCTTTTCCATGACCTCAGCGACAGAGCTGCCGCCCGAGATGAGATCCATTTAAAAATCCTGTTGCAGAGCAGCTGAGCCAAGAGGGTAGGACTCACCCTCGTCAATGGCCAGCTGGAGCATGGCGCAAACTGCTAAAAATGATGCAGCCCTTGTGCCATATGTGACAGTGTCTAATGTGTAGACCAGAAACTCGAACTGGATGGAATCTCGCCACAGAATGCAATGATAGTAATTGTCAGGTGAAGACACTCGTACGCAGCGGTAAATTTAACAAATGTCCCCAGTGAGAGCGACTGGATATGTGCGAAACCGAATTAGTATGCTGAACAATGCAGGCTGAATAACAGGGCCTGCCATCATCGCATCATTTAGGGAATATCCAGTTGATGTAGCTGCCCGAACCACCGAAAACGTCACGAAGCTTTGTCGTCGTACTATCCTCCACAGTGATGAGGCAAGAAATATTTGCAGAGACTTCGAGAATCAGGGTTGACTGGGGACATATGCTTCAACTCAATATATTCCCTCATAAAGGCAGAGTACCGCTCTTTGAGTGTAGTATCACGCTCCAACTTTCGCTCCAAATTGATGAATCGACGATGCGCCTGAGTGTAAGATTCCCCTAAGCGATCACCATTATCCAACCTTGCATCCATGCTAGCTTCCGAATCAGGAGAATTGTTGGTTGCCAAGAGCGCCGAGCGTGCTACTTTGTCCGCCACCAGATATGATCCATCCCAGCCGGGTCTGCTGCAGAAGAGGCAGATGAGTTTGATTTGCCCTACGCAGAGGAGATCATAGAAAATGCTGGCACCAATGAGAAGATCCCATCGCTGAGGGTTGAAAAATGCAGGATCAGCAAGCTGAATATTTGACGGAATATTCCAATTCCAATGCTACATTGACTGCCAGACTTGGTTGACAATCGGTGATCGTAGGAGCTATAAGAGCAGTAAGCGTAGTTGTATTGTCAGCTAAACGAGAATGCATACACATATTCAAAGTGGATCCCTCAGTAGCCACGCTGGTATGGCCGAGCCCAGAAACAAGTGCAGACGATTGAGTTCTCCTAAGCTGAAGCTGATGGGCGAACCTGGATGTGATGAGATGAAACTGAGATCCTGAATCTAGTATGGCACAACAAGGAACTAAAACGCCAGATCGATTCTTTACGAGAGCCACAGCGGTAGCCAGAAGCACAACATCGGATTGAAGACCTTGGTCAGCAAGAGAGGTAGAAGCAGGGAAAGGTGAACTGCTAACGGAATCCTGAGTGGCTGAAATAGTGCCTGGCTGGAGCGTTAGATCTGGAGGAGAAAGATCTGGGGAGCCTTGAGTTGTGGACTGCAGATTCTCGAAATGCAACAAACTATGATGCCTCCCACCGCATGCTCGACATTTTCCACTATTGCATGCACGAGTCCGATGCCCCGCTTTCAGCGAATTGAAACAGAGTGTGAGGAAGTGTTCCCTCACAACGGGGAACGTCCACCTTCGCCCAGGAGGCGTAGGGTGATGGCCCAGAAGAGGGCTGAGACCGAGCGGGCCAAAGTCCGCCGGTCTCAAGTTTAAGTTTGTTATTCGCCGGCTGGAGCCTAATTATTGTTTTGATTTTTTAGTATATAATCCCTTTCGTTATCGTTTTCATATATTTAGTAATAAGTTAGGATTAAATAAAGGAGGAAGTAAGCAGAGAAAACGCAGGTTTCATTATGACAAAGGGGGGGCAACACAGCCCAACGCCCCTAATCCCCCTTCGAAACAAAACGACGACGCCACAGAACAAAAGCAACGGAGAGAAAACCACAACGCCACAGAACAACAGCAATGGAGACAAAACGACGACGCCACAGAACAACAGCAACGGAGAAAAAAAAACGACGACGACGCGGCAGAGCAACGGCAATGAAGAGAGAACGACAGATAGCAACGATGCAGGATAACGGTACCTAGAAAACCAACCCCGCCACTGAATACCAAAAAATGAACGCGAAGGCGAACGACTGATCGCGCTATCCCTCACGCACATATACCGGCGTAAGCGTGCCGACGCGACAGAGCCGAAGCGCTGGCAGAGGCCGTTAGCAGAGGGCAGGCAGCGTGGATCTTTGACGCGTGCCGGTCTAAAGAGGGCGAAATAAACTGCGGAGGCGATCGGTGGAGTGCGAAATAAACTGCGGAGGCGATCGGTCGAGTGCGCGGTTCATTTAAGTGTGTCAAACGTGGAATCAATAAAAGGAGAGGACATAGGATTACCACCAAGGACACCTGCAGGACGGGAAAGGGTAAGCTGAGGCCGTAGGCGATAGGGAGTTAGAGAGATGGTGCAGTAGTAGGAGGTAGGGCCCGTAAGATAAGGAAAAGTATCTAACTGTTTCCCCCCAGCGATAGCCATCCATAGGCACCAACGCAGCTCAGCCGCTTAAGCCAACCGCCGCCGTACCCACACGGAATATTCTTTCAAGGATCAACCATAGCTCAAGTCGTGCCTGGCAGCCTTTTGTAGACTTATCCGAGTTTCAAGGACCAGGATGGGCACCCGTTGGATATCCTATCGCCGGAAAGACGAATTGCAGGGCTTGGCTCGGGAATTCGGACTCGAGGACGCAGGAACAGTGGAGGAACTGCGCGGTCGCATCGCTGGGTTCATATCCAGAGGAGGCCATTCCGAAACCGTGCAGGCAAGGATCGAGGAACTGGATGCTCATTTCGGCAACGTTCCCAGCCCAAGGAGCCCGGCCATGTCGCCAGGAGCTGCAGGCATAGCAAAAGAGGAAGCAAGCGTCGAAGGGAAGCCGTCCCTGTTGACAATCCCCGAACCAGCTAGGACCACCCGGACGACGAGCCCCAAGTCACCTGGACGCCAGGAACAGACAGGCAGCGTATCACAGACCGCTGAGGATCAGGAGTCACAACGTCCATCCCAGGGTCAACGCCGGTTAACGATTCCGGAATACCCTACCACGGGCCAAGGACCAAGTACCAACGTCACAGGACAACGCGCCACTACGGCCGAACCCCAGGTCGAGGAAAAGTCTCATCCACAAAACTCTATCCGAGAGCCCTTGCAGGTGGTCATCACGGAACCATACAATGTGCCTCGACGACCAGGTCACGGCATCGCCGGGCCACGCGGCCCCGAAAGTGAACTTTCAACTGTGCGTAACGATCATCAGCCTAGCTTCCTCCAGAGTCAGCGAGCTTCACGCCCCGGATATGGAGAAATTTCGTACTCCCTACTGGCGGACAAGCTCCGTAAATGGGGACTCACCTTCGACGGCCGCGCCGACCCGCTGGCGTTCATCGAGCGACTCGAGGAACGCGTGGAGTCGTATGGAGGCAGCCCCGAGCAACTGCCGCGTGCCATAGCAGGTCTCCTGACGGGAAAAGCTGAGGGCTGGTTCAGGACTTTTCACATGCAGGGCCAGAACTGGACAGACTTCCGCAAGGAATTCCTGGAGTTCTTCTTGCCTTCACGGTATTTCCAACGTCTGGAGGACACAATCCGAAGCCGGCAGCAGAGACCCAAGGAGCCCTTCAGGGATTATATGATCGACCTACGTTTGATGATGCAGCGAGCCTGATACACTGAGGATCAGGAACTGGATAGGATTTACGAGAATCTTCGTTCGGAGTACCAGATGTACACCCGGCGACAGGATTTTCGCTCCCTCACCGAGCTAACACAGCTAGTGTCCGCATACGAGACCGCCAGGGACCGTGACGCACCGCGCCCCACCGGAGCGGCACAGGCCAACAGGATCCGAACCCAGTTTTCGGACAACGGAACAGCGGCTCCGCGCACCCCAGCACCCGAGAAACCAGACATCGCGAACCGAGTGATTAGTCAAGAGGAAGGACGACCGATAGATGTGCGACGGGCCTGCCGGAACTGCGGCGAAGACGGACATTTCAGCAGCGCGTGTTCCAACCGGCAGAAACTATTCTGTTGGGAATGCGGCCGCCGGGACGTCCGGACGGAGACGCGCACCCAATAACAGGAGAACCCCACCCATTAAGGATGACTGGGGGCAGGATCGCAGCGCTGGTGACCATTGATGGGAAGGTCTTCTCAGCGACACTCGACACGGGCGCAACACGATCATTCGTCAGCCAACGGATGGCTGAAGAAATGGGGACGCACGAGAACAGGACAGTGGGTACCAGGATCTGCCTAGCAGACGGGACAAAGAAGGAGATCACCCAGGCCATAAGAACGACGATACGCCTCGACCTGCTGGAAACTCAAGTATTTCTCCTAGTATTGCCTACCATCCTCGACGACATCATCTTGGGACTCGACTTCTTATGTGGCACCCGAGCCAGGATTCACTGCGGACGAGGCTATCTGCAACTAAAGTTATACCAGGACCCTCCACGTACTCGCCCCGAAACCACCGCCTCGCCGCACCGGCGGTCAATAACCTTCGCCGATCCTTTAATCACCACGACGACGCCTACAACAGACCCCACGGCCTCAACTACGCACACCGCCCCAGAGCCAATACTCAAAACCTACCAGACGAAACACAAGGACCCAGTCAGGAACACTCCGTCTCCCCTCCAAAGGAGACCAAGCCCGGATAGGACGGTGGAGACCGCACCCATGATGAGTTCCGTCATAACCAGTCTCCTCGTTCTTGACCAGGCTGCAACAAAAAAGCAACGACAACAGATTTCGGCAGAGATAGCTGCGACACCGCTGGATCAATCCAGGGCCAGCTCATCGAACTGGAAATCATCATCATCGCCACGCCAAGAATCACAGATTTCGGCAGAGATAGCTGCGACACCGCTGGATCAATCCGGGGCCAGCTCATCGAACCGGAAATCTTCATCATCGCCACGCCAAGAATCACAGATTTCGGCAAAGATAGCTGCGACACCGCTGGATCAACCCAGGGCCAGCTCATCGAACCGGAAATCTTCATCATCGCCACGCCAAGAATCACAGATTTCGGCAGAGATAGCTGCGACACCGCTGGATCAACCCAGGGCCAGCTCATCGAACCGGAAATCTTCATCATCGCCACGCCAAGAATCACAGATTTCGGCAGAGATAGCTGCGACACCGCTGGATCAACCCAGGGCCAGCTCATCGAACCGGAAATCTTCATCATCGCCACGCCAAGAATCACAGATTTCGGCGGAGACAGCTGCGACACCGCTGGACCAATCCAGGGCCAGCGCATCTAACTGGAAATCATCATCATCGCCACGCCAAGAATCACAGATTTCGGCAGAGATAGCTGCGACACCGCTGGACCAACCCAGGGCCAGCTGATCTAACTGGAAATCATCATCATCGCCACGCCAAGAATCACAGATTTCGGCAGAGATAGCTGCGACACCGCTGGACCAACCCAGGGCCAGCTCATCGAACCGGAAATCTACATCATCGCCACGCCAAGAATCACAGATTTCGGCAGAGATAGCTGCGACTCCGCTGGGTCAATCCGGGGCCAGCTCATCGAACTGGAAATCATCTTCATCGCTACGTCAAGAATCAGGATCTTCGGCAGAGACAGCTGCGGCTCCACTGAATCGATCCAGGTCCGGTTTATCGGACCAGGAGTTTCCTTTCACCTCCATGGCAGTAACCACTATGTCGACCACCCGCCAGCTACAACCAATCGTGAGTGCCCAGAAGCGACCAGCGGCAACAGGTAACAGCGCTGACGATCACAGGAACAACCAGACGTTAACAAGGAAACCAACGAAGCCGCACCCTGACGTACCGGAGGGAACCGAGCCAAGCGAACCAGCCAAGAGACGCCGAGCCCCGCCCCGATCAGTTGATCATGGCGGAGAGACGACCCCGGACTACCGATTGGAACTCCTCGCCGACGCCGCCATAGCACGGGAACGGAACCCATTCCGAGCCGTGACACCAAAGGACTTCGACAAAGTAATCCTGGCCCACATCACAGCATCCCAATTGGAGGAGATCTCGCCTCGTCAAACATCCTCGAATAGCACACAAGCGCCTACAGCCTGGGCGGCAGAATTCTTAGAAAAGGAACTGGCCAAGTTCGAAGAACTAGCCGGGGTCTCACACATCGCCGAGCACACGATCACCGTGAGGAGACTGAAGCAGCCAACAACAAAGCAACACGACTCAAGGAAATCTTCAAGGTGGTCCAGGAAAACACACAACGAGCAACGCAAGCACAGCAGAAGACCTACAACCTTAGAAGACGCGAATGGCGACCCCACATCGGAGAGTTGGTCTTATTAAAGCAGCATCACTTGTCCAGGGCGATGGATAATTTCGCCGCCAAGCTCGCTCCTAAGTACGAGGGGCCGTATGCCGTAACCAAATTTCTCTCTCCCAATATAGTTCGCCTTCAACACCGCCACGGAAGACAACGGAAGACGGCCAGCCTGGCTGACCTCAAGGCATATTATGCCGGGGATCCCGACGACCGCCAACATGCGGCCAACGAGGATGACGCCAGTCCGACGGCGCTACCGATACCCGGATAGACGCAAATTCGCAAAGGCCACTTATGGCGGCTCGCCGTCATAACGTCCTTGCCCCCGCAAGGGGATATAAAACAACATTGTTCGACGCCGTAAGCTACGTTTAGATCCCCCTTCGGGATTAGACTTAAGTTAGTTCCCCCAATGTAAATTGCACCATCAGGCAGGCTAGGTAAACGTAGGAAAGGTCATAGGCAGGTATTAATCTTTTGAGGGTTCCCCATCCACAGATTGGCAACGATGAGACGAGTACGCAACAACGGCGTCCCGCCTCCGAGGGCCGAGGGGCAACGAGAAGGCCACTCCGGAGGAATAACGCCCACACGCACTTCAGCTACGACGACCGCATCACCACTGGCCCTACCACCGATCGCGTCTTCACCGACTACACCATTAACAACGCCATCGTCAATAACGCCGCCACAGAGAACGTCAGCATCCCTACGGACCGCCACGAATGCAAGACTTCTCGCCGACACCAGGGACCGCAGCCCCGCTTCCAGATCGGGACCTCACACTCCGTACGTTCTTCCGGGAGAAATAAGAATGCCATGGATGGAGTACGACCAACCGTCGACGTCACAAGCGGCACTGAGGCGGATGTGTAACGCCATACCAAGCCGGCCGCCGGTAGTCCAGCTCGCACCACCAGGAGCCAAAACGGCCTCCGGCCGAAAATCGCCGCCGCCCAAAGTAGATGCTCGGCGATATAGCCAGCTACATTTCGGGCAGATACAGGAAGGGTCGAGCGGCGACGAGGGCTTTGACGACGTACGTCCCTTGTGCGCCGATTCGCGCTGGCACCAAAACACCACGGAAGGCACGGAAGAGAGTGAGGAGGAACACCTGTACGACGGAAGGTTCGGCAAACTGCCGAGGAAGCAGACGACTTCCCATCAGAGCCTGGAAGATCCCCAGCAGGACCTCCGCAGAATGCGGGACCGCTAGGTCCATGGATCGCGGCAGCCGAAGCTTTCCAGGTGTTGCTCGCGGCACGCGCGCGACAACAGACTCCAGCGACGCCCGATGAGCCCCCTTCCGGGCCAAATTCCACTAGCTCCGAGGCCAGCTCGGGCGACACAGAGGACGTCTCCAGTACGGAGGACATGTCCGATGTCAACTCGAGCCAGCTGGGATTCTCCTGGTCGATGGAAGATTCGCAAGAAGACTTCGACAGTGGTGTAGACACCGCGGAAGCAGAACAGCAACAGGAGGAGGCCCAGAGAGCGAACGCCGTAAGAGACGCCGCTGTCCGGGAGGGAACCGAGAGCGGTGAAGCCTCTGCTGAGGCTGACGGCCTGCGGACACCCTCATTCAGTCCCCAGAACTGGATGTTTCCGTGGTTGCTTGGACCGGATCGCCCGTACAGCCGCAACGAGGAAGGATGGTCCAACGAGGATCTGTCGGTCATCGTTGTCTCCAGTGAAGGAGAGGAGAGCAGACCCGCTTCAACGGACGATCAGACCGCGTCGGGAGACAGCAGCGAGGACGTACCCCTCATCATCGTGTCTAGCGACGAAGAGCAGGAAAGCATCACTCCAACGAGGAACCGGAGCTCAACGGCAGAACTCGGCGGGCATCAGCCTGTCATAATCCTGTCTAGCGACGAGGAAGACGACGACCTCGGGTCTTGCCCGGACACCAAGCCGTCGGCCGCCTGGCGTAAGCCGCAGGGTGCGTCGGGAAGGACACCGATCGTAGTCCTCTCTAGCGACGAAGACGAGGCCCACGGAAGGCCGGCGACCACAGCCCAGAAGATGCCAAAGCCGGAGGACCCGAACAAAGCGCCGGACCGGCAAGCCGACGAGAGCGACCTCTCATTCGAGCTCGAAGAGCCGGCCGCTGGAGTCTTGATGGCCTTGATCGACGAAATCCCGGGAGTGTTGGACGTCCAGGCGGAGTCCGAGTGGCCCCAGGCACCCGTCGACTGGAGAGTGGACACGCCCGACCGACGTCTCCCACAGGGGATTATCGACCGGGTGGAGGCGATGGAGGGAGGCAGTCGTAGACGGCGGCTGGTATGGACAGAGGAGGGGCAGCGCTTCCGCGTGTCCCGCAACACACGGGGCCAGGTCGACGTCACAACTCGTCCTCCCCGAGGAAAGGAGGGAGTGTGAGGAAGTGTTCCCTCACAACGGGGAACGTCCACCTTCGCCCAGGAGGCGTAGGGTGATGGCCCAGAAGAGGGCTGAGACCGAGCGGGCCAAAGTCCGCCGGTCTCAAGTTTAAGTTTGTTATTCGCCGGCTGGAGCCTAATTATTGTTTTGATTTTTTAGTATATAATCCCCTTCGTTATCGTTTTCATATATTTAGTAATAAGTTAGGATTAAATAAAGGAGGAAGTAAGCAGAGAAAACGCAGGTTTCATTATGACAAAGGGGGGGCAACACAGCCCAACGCCCCTAATCCCCCTTCGAAACAAAACGACGACGCCACAGAACAAAAGCAACGGAGAGAAAACCACAACGCCACAGAACAACAGCAATGGAGACAAAACGACGACGCCACAGAACAACAGCAACGGAGAAAAAAAATGACGACGACGCGGCAGAGCAACGGCAATGAAGAGAGAACGACAGATAGCAACGATGCAGGATAACGGTACCCAGAAAACCAACCCCGCCACTGAATACCAAAAAATGAACGCGAAGGCGAACGACTGATCGCGCTATCCCTCAAGCACATATACCGGCGTAAGCGTGCCGACGCGACAGAGCCAAAGCGCTGGCAGAGGCCGGGAGCAGAGGGCAGGCAGCGTGGATCTTTGACGCGTGCCGGTCAAAAAAGGGCTAAAGAGGGCGAAATAAACTGCGGAGGCGATCGGTGGAGTGCGAAATAAACTGCGGAGGCGATCGGTCGAGTGCGCGGTTCATTTAAGTGTGTCAAACGTGGAATCAATAAAAGGAGAGGACATAGGATTACCACCAAGGACACCTGCAGGACGGGAAAGGGTAAGCTGAGGCCGTAGGCGATAGGGAGTTAGAGAGATGGTGCAGTAGTAGGAGGTAGGGCCCGTAAGATAAGGAAAAGTATCTAACTGTATGCGGACTGGATCCTGGCGTGACTGAGAGTCTGTACCCCGGCCACTAGACAGGAACTTCCTTACAAGAGGGAAAGCTTCTTCACTTCTTTGTGGCGCAGCAACGGAGACAAATTCCCGAATATCTTGCAGGAATGTATACCATGTCCCGCTGAATGGCAAAAACTGCATCCAGACGAGTTGGTGTAAGAATTGGAGGCAACAAAAGTTTTTTTAAAATGAGAATTATGGGTTTTTCCCACCTGAGCGCTACTAGCGGGTGCCGCTGTAGCGTATTCCAAGGTCTCCATTTTCTGGCACCGCTTCTCCAAGTATTTATAAAAATCCTTTGCTGTAGGTATGGCATCTGACGACAGGTGTTCTTCCCATTTCATTTGCGTCTAAGCGTCCAACTTCTGCAGCAGCAGGTTAATTATCATACAGTGGGATATCTCCAAATCCGTTCCTAATGTATGCAAAGCACGCATATGTAAATTGACGGCATCCGAAAACTCCCGAAGCCTTTTAGTAGATGGCGAATCTACTCTCTTGAGCCCAAGAATCTTCTTGATGTGTGCCTGAAAAACAAGTCGCTGGTTACTAAAACGTTTATTAAGTATATCCAGCGCTACACGATAATTGGCACTGGAGAGTTCCAAAGATCAAACCGAATCCAAAGCCACATCAGCGAGGCTAGAGCGAAGGTGCTGGAACTTCTTAATTTCGCTGAGGTCCGCATCCGCGTCGATGATAGAATTGAACATAGCCATGAAGTCCGAATATTCAACGTATCCACTGGAAAACTTGGGTATGTTTAGCTCAGGAAGTCGCTGCTTGTAAGCAATGATGATGGTACTGTGTCAAGGATGGTTTGGTAGGGTAGTCGAATTGGCAGCAGCGCGCCAGTGGCCTAATTTAAGAGCAACCAGTAGCTCAGCCTATCGCCTCAGCCTAGCGTATCAAAGTTGTTGCGCATCTCACTCCCATTCTCGTCTTGATTGAGCGCTTTCAGTTCATTATGGGCATTATTAAATTCCTCTTAAATTTCTGCCAGCATGTCGATACGAACGTCAATTTCCGTGGCGTTCAAATTATCGATCTTATTGCCAGCGAATGATTCGCCAAGCTCACTCAATCGATCATATAAAGACTGAACTTTACGTTTGTAAAGACTCAGCCTGTTATTAGCCGTCACAATATTTCCGCCCGCGCCTGTATTTCGATCGCTTTCCATGTTTAACGGTGTGAAATGCAACGAAACAGCGGAGAATAGAATAGAATAGAATAAACTCGAAATGTTAAAAACCGTGGCTGCAGTTGTGCAGAGAATGAGAGATTCGACGATTATCTCGCATAACCGATGCTGGAGCGAGAATGAGAGACACGAAAACTCAAGAACCGAGATTCGACGGTTAAACTAACGGAATCTCAGACGAACGCACTCTCACTGAATTTGCACATAAACCGTGTTTTTATTCTGCAAAAATGTATTTATTTGTGGTTCAACTGCACAGAACCGAATATATTGTTCAATTTATATGTTATTACACGAAACGCGATTAGCAAATATTTTTATTCACATCGGGGTCACAAATGTTTGAGATGCCAAGCTTTTTTGTCACCTATTTTTGTCCAATATAATAACTCGAATGTTCAAATTTAATAATGTTATTTATACTGGCGGCTGCTAGCGGAAGCCAATTGCTTGATCTTAGCCCAGCCAGATAAATGTACAGAAAAGAGATAAATGCAACCAATGCGCAAAGAGATTAGCAGATTACTAAATTGGCACCGCCGGCTAAGCAAAGCTAGAGCGGAAGCGGCGGCTGCAGAACGCCGTTTACAGAGGGAGAGCGCAGCAGCGCTGCCGAACGTAGGCGTTTAAAGTGCATTGAATATTTTACATATACATACATAGTTTTAAGTTGGGCCTATTGTTTAGCGGCTGGCCCAAAAACACTGTATATAGAATTTTTTTCCGTTTTTGATAGCATTTCAATTTCTTTAAAAAGTTTTGAATTCATTATAAATTGTTTATTATTATTCCTTCATAAAATCATCAGGATCAGGGAAGCATGCTACCCATTTCCAAACGGTACCCCCTTTTAACTCTCCTTGGGGCTAACTCTGAAATCATTAATTTTAACAAGCTAACGTCCATTGAAATTTCCTATTCGTTATCTGAATTAATGGATTCATTAACATATTTAGATTTCAGCAGGAAAAGGCCGCGGCTCTACTTTAAAACCGGTACTCATTCAGTATATATATATGAGCTTACAAGCTATATAATTTATTATACATCTGTTCGCAAAAGGGACGAATTAAATTTTGCCCAAAAACGAACAGTCAAAAATTTTAGTTCGAACCCTTGGGAGATTTTTATGTATTGAAAGTTATCTGTTGCCATTTTTGTTCACATATGTTCTTTAGATCTGTCTTCTACATATATGTAAATATATATCTACACATACGGCTCGTGCGAGAGTAATAAATATGCGAGAGAGAGAGACTGGAGCGTTTGGTAGGCGTTGTGTAGCCACTAAAATTTCATTTGTTTCATGACCCGACTAAAATTTTATTTGTTTCGTGCGTCTGTAATAATGATCCGAACTAATCCAGATTCGGGAAATTGGTAGATACGGTCATTCTCCATGAGTTTGCGTTTTCGGTTTTCTCGTATCTTCAAAATTGTGGATTCCACCGATTTTCGTCTCTTATGGGGGCGGAAAGGCGCATGTCAAAAATTTGACTTTGACTTTGGTTGCTCTAGCTTTAATAGGGTCGGAGAATTAGACGTAAAAAAAAAAAAAAACAAACGAACAAAGCAGTCAGGGTGGCGTATGAGCGTATAAGACGGACAGACAGACGGACGGACAGACAGACAAAAGCACAGACAGACAGACGGACAGACAGACAAAAGCACAGACAGACAGACGGACAGACAGACAGACATGTCTATCTCGACTCGGCTATGAATGCTGATCAAGAATATATAAACTTAATGGGGTCGGAAACGCTTCCTTCTGGGTGATACACACATCCACTTTCACCACAAATTTAATAAGTATCAGTATATATTGATAGGGTTCGTAAGGGCACCAGGTTAGACCTTCAGTGTTTGAATCTTTTTGTCAATGAAGGGGCGGGAACTTGGTGTGAGTTGCGAGTTGGGAGCGACTATTTAATGCTCCTATGTCAGATAATGCCAAGTTTCCTTTGTTATTGACACGTCCGCAGCTTGTACAGACTTACGTTCGGCTTCTGCATCAAAACAAATTTCACGCCGACCGAGACCTCGTGAGTATCCTTAGATAGCGTGTTTAGATAGGGAACGCTTAGGAGATCTGCCACGCAACAGTTAGATCGTGTATTCGTTGCTTGAAATGCAATCCTCGACTTCAGACCCAAATGATGGGCCACACCGGCAAGCCGGTTGCGTTCTCTCCGCCAATTTTCAGTATGTTGCGTTGAGTTTGGACCCAGTCTATAAGACTCTGAAAATTCGTGAAAGCCTCTTTACAAGTCCTATATTGCGTAGTTTGTCTGTTTTTTGTCCAAAAACTGTTCTTTTAGAAATTGCCTCCGATCTGATAGTCATCCTTCTTATTGGCATTCCAAAGGTTATTCGGTCGTCGAGGATGTGCGAAACGAGTGAACTGCAAAATATGCTTTCGGAACAAGTCGCCACTATAAACCAGTGTCACGCCACTAAATCTTTCATTCGGTTGAAATCCTGAAATCAAAAAATCTACCGAAAACTTACTATTAGTAATTCGCGACTTCACCACCCTGTGTATCTTCTAAGGTGAATTGGCTCTATCAGTACCATTAAGTTGATAGACAATTCTTCCTAAGGATCTTTTAGCGCTGTGCGAAATCCTCAGTGATAAAATTACATTGGGACCCAGACTCAAGCAAGCCAAAACATATTCGCCATTATTTGTTCGGATACTAACGATCGACGTTGCCAGAATCACTCTATCCATACCTGTTGCATGCGAAGTGGAAGGTTAATTCTGATTGGGAGGAGGAGACGAATTCTTTGGGGGGTGATGGCAACGCTAGACTTTTACTTGCCACTGTGTAACTATGCAATAAGGTATGGTGTGACACCTTTTAGCCTTGCATCGTAATACGGAGTGGCCTGTTGGCTGACAATTGATGCATAAGGATACAGTTTTTGCAAACTTGAACCTTTGCATCACTGCTAGCCGACCAAATGGTCTTTCGCATTGCAGTAGCTGCACTGCTGGATTTTGGCATTCGCAGTAGAACACAAAAATGAGCTCTGTTTATGAGGCTTACTTGGCACTGCTTTTGGCTCCTGCTTTGGTCCTTCCGATTCTGCGATTTTCGCAGTCCTTCCAAAGTGGCAGCTTCTCATAATCGAGTTGTTCTTCCCATTTCTGTTTGGTCACCGAATCGACTCTGCTCAAGACGTGATGTATAATATTGCATTTGAGATCTATTTATCATCGCCTATGGACAACAGTAAACCATATATAGATGAGGCGGTATTTATTAGGTTTCTTAAGGACGATGCTGATTGCTGGGTCATTTTGCGAAGACTGAAGAGAGCAGCAATGTGATTTTTGAAAATCAGATAATCGTTATCGTAGACCCGTTTTAAGCTGGCCATTGCCTTCTCGTAGTTATTCTCGGTTACTTGGAACGCCCTAACAGTTCCCAATACTTCACCAGAGAAACACGAAAGCAATTGGTTGAACATTTCGATAATTGGAATGCTTTCGTCATTAAAAACCAGAGTCTCAAATAAACTAAGAAGTATTTAAACTCCGAAATAATTTGCCTACAGTTACAATGGCAAGTTCTTTCAACTCGGCTTCAAAGTCATCGTCACTATCGATCTTTTCGATTTCCTCCTGAAGTTAGCTTGCCGTGTCAAAGCTTTTTGTCAGACTTTTAATTCTTCACTCGAGTTTGTCAGCGTCCAAACGATTCGCCAAGCGATAAATGCTTTTGACACGGCTGGTGCGCTTTTTGCATACTGCTTCAAGAACGGACTTTTCACTGGCTTTTGAGGTCATCTTCATTTAAATGATGTTTCAATATTTAATAAAACTTTTAAATATCGAAGCATCACGAGGTAAAAAATCAATACACACGAATAAGGTACCACGTCATTTGGTGATCAATTTATATGACCGTATGCAGATGTAAACAAACTAGGTAAAAAAACTTGGATCAAGCACGTAAACGAAACTCACACAATTACAGCAACGAACAGCAGTAGTGACAAACGAAAGCGAAAACGAAAAAATTCAACGCTGTAGTTCTGAAGTCTGTATATGTTAGGTGTTCGTATACGTGGGTAATGCTTCACACGGATCGACGATGGAATACCGAATCTGTTCCTATTATTAGATAGGTCTGACTGACGCAAAATAATATACCTGATGACTACGGGGTAGGTGTATGATGTGGGTTTGTATATGTGTATAATGGTCCACACAGATCGCAGAGTGAATACCGATTCGGCATTACACTTTCACAAAAGTAGCCATAAGGTTACAGAATATAAAATAAATTAAAATGTATTTTTGTGATATAAATAATGAATATAATGACACTCTAATACAAAAATACAAAAGAAGAAAAACAAATAGAATACCGATTCGGTATTGCTTGGCGAAGCTCGATTTGTCTCAATTATGAGTTGGGAGTCACTGTCACGAAAAGAATATACCCACCAAACACAGGGTAGCGCGTCAGTTGGTGTTCTGCTTTGATTAAACGCGCAAAACGAAAATACCAGCGATAAGCAACGGTGAAGAGCGAAAGCGAAACGAAAATGCACCGCTGTAGCTGCTTATTGGTATGCGTGTGCTCCCAGCAAGCAATTGGAAGCGTCTTTTGATCAGAAACCCCATTACGAGTCTAATTCGAGTCATTTTGATGATTTAAAAACGATTAATCGCTTGTGCGATTAAAGCGCGACTCGAAAACGACTCGCATGTATGCCTTAAATATGATGAATCGCGCAAAATTTGAAGCAATCAAAAATTGAGCATTATAGCGATTGAAATATGCTTACTTCATCGCGATGTCGGCATGTACGACTATTTTGAACACCTTGGCGACTCAAAAGCGACTCACTTCCATGCTTAAAATATGATTCCATGCTTCAAATGTAAAGCAATCAGAATTTGAGCATGGAGGTGATTGAAATATGCTAGCAGGTAGCGATGCAAAATTGTGTCGTTGTTATTTCTCGGTTGTAAAGCACAGTTAGAATAAAATGAGATAAGAAAGCATTGGGAACATTCTTATCTCATTTTATTCTAACTGTGCATTTTAAAACATTGATTTTATGCACATTTCGAATGCTGCAAAGACCTTCATTACCATCAGATTTTTGGAAGACATCATTTCAGTTCTCAAGTAATTATACATAGATAATTAAAATTATTATTTATATACTCGATAATGTCAGCCAAACAATTAAAACGGTTAGCAAAAAAAGAAGCCCAGAAATTATTATTTCCAGAAGTTAGAAATGCAATTATTACGAAAGTTAATGAGCCCGTTTTAAGATTAGAAAATAATAGTTTAAGTGATAATCTAAGTTCTTCATGTGGTACGAGTGAACAAAGTGATTGTGAAAATTTGTTTAATTTATGTGATGGATTGGCTAAGTGGGCTACCCAATTTGGAGTTAGCTTTGCTGCGGTAGATGAACTGTTATTGTTGTTGCGAAAATGCGATATAACTGTTCCAAAAGATGCTAGGACCCTTTTGAAAACGCCGAATTGTGTTATAAAAAGACAGGTTGGAGAGGGAACATACACACATTATGGGTTAAAGGAGGGATTAACTGACTTTTTGGTTATAAATGATTGGAAGTTAACGCAATTAACCTTAGATTTTGGCATTGATGGCCTTCCGCTGTTTAAAAGCAGCTCTCAGCAAGTTTGGCCAATCCTAGCTAATGTCGTTGAAGCCCAATATGTTTTTCTTATTGGTGTTTATGAAGGCACTTCGAAACCAAACTCTGCAATGGACTTTTTGCAGGCTTTTATTGTGGAAATTAATACTCTTGTTCAAGAGGGTATAGTTTTCGGCAATAAATTGTTTACCATAAATGTGCGATGTTTTGTAATGGATGCACCTGCAAAGTCCTTTGTACTGGGAACAAAAGGACACACAGGATATTTTTCCTGTGTACGTTGTACACAAAAAGGTCAAATGTTCAAACAGCGTCTTATTTATCCACCATCTGTCGAACCACCACCACTAAGAACCAATGAATCATTCCGAAATCGTTCTCAACGGGAACATCACACAAAAGAGTGTTCTCTTGAAAGTCTAAATATAGACGTTGTGTCGCAATGCTCGTTAGATTATATGCACGTTGTATGTTTAGGAGTAATGAAAACATTATTAAATGCATGGGTTAAGAAAAGAGGTGAAGATTATTCCTTAACATCGTGGAAAATCGAAGCCATTTCAAGAGAGTTGACATTCAACAGAAAAAACATGCCCAGGGAGTTTAAAAGAAAACCTCGTAGCTTAAAGGACCTTGATAGATGGAAGGCTACAGAGCTGAGGCAATTTTTACTTTATACGGGACCTGTCATACTCAAGAAAATTATTAGTCCTGAAAGATATGCTCACTTTCTTAAATTATCTTTGGCCATAAGAATTCTTTTAGACAAAACCGATTGCGTAGTCAATAACGCTTAAGCTGAAAATTTATTGCGAAGCTTTGTTTTTGAAATGCCAACTTTATATGATTTGAGCTACCTCACACATAATTTCCATGTTTTGCTGCATATTAATGAGGACGCGAAACGTCATGGTAACCTGGATGGAATAAGCGCCTTTAAATTTGAAAACCATTTATATAAAATTAAGCGCTCTGTTCGGAAAGGGAGTAGTGTTGCTGTGCAAATTTATAAAAGGCAGGTTGAAAGAAGCTATCACCTAAAGAAAGAAGAGGACTATAAGTTGACATGTTTCGGGAAAGTAGTTAATGGGAAAATTTCACACGTGACAATATATGGAGCCTTTTTCTCTTTGCAAGAGCCTGACAACTATTGTTTGGTGCAAGAAAAAATTGTTACAATAAATGAAATTAAGAGGATTTGCAACGATCCAATTTTCATAGGAATGGAATTGAAAAATTTAACGGCCCTTTTCTTGCAACCAATAGTTTCAAATATGTTCAACATATATTGCGCGGTGTTTGTAGGGGGCGGATCACCAGGTATTCCCAATCCCAAGCCAGGCAAATGAAACCAGCGCGTTCAGGAATTCCACTTCGTTTTCTTAAGTTTATTTCGGTTATATGTATGTTCACTAATGTTTATGTATATGTATGTATATATGTAGGCATCGTATATATGTAGTCCGAAAGACGTCGAACGATCGTAGCGGGGGTGGGAGCCAGAACTGCCAAACCCCGCTCCAGCTAGTGGCCGCCCGAGCTCTGGGCGGCTCTCCTGAGTGCCGTGTGCAAGAGCGTACGTGAGTGAGTCGGGCGCGATGCGCTCTCCAGAGCGCTCTCCACAGTGCGCTGCGGAAGTTAGCGGCTGCCCTGAACATCCCCCCCCCCCTTGCAGGATTGCAAAGTATAATTGAGGGTTTTGTTTAATAAAAGAGGGTCTACGGATGGCGGCGCTATCCCTGGATGCTGGGATGCTGAAACCCACGGTGACGCTGCTGCATTTCCTCCGAAAGGCTGGCTGGCGGGAGTACGAGGGCGGCGTTCAGCTCGGGACGCAGGAGATGGCGACGAAGATGCTGAGGCTGAGCGGGCTGAACGACGAGACGCGGGTATGTGAAGTAGCGTGTGGTGATTCTTGCCACACTCCCTGCACAGCCCGCCACTGCGACAATCACCGCCGGAATGCTGATGAGCCAGGCAGTTTGTGCAGTACTTATTTGTAAGTACGGCTCGGAGCCTCTTCACAGGGCTCAACCGTAGAAAGTGGTGGCAGGTCCGTAGCGGATGGACTCCTGGGCAGACTCGGCATCGGTAGGAGTTCAGACCGCAAGCGCGTCGGCTCTCAATGATACGGTCGGCGCGGGACTGTGGGCCCAAGGCTGGATGCGGAAATCTAGGATGAGATGAAGGTGTCGACGAAGCATTAATACGAGAGTTGTAACGGGTTAAAGGCCCACCTTGGGCAATGGACATTGTCACGTGGTTACATGTAACTGAGTTGAGCTTTGGGCTTGAACTCGGCACGGAGTTGTGATCGCCAAAACAGTGATTATTACGGATGTCATCCCGTCGGTCAACCGTTGTAGAGCGTCCTAGCAATTCTGCGGAGAAGGCCGGTAAAGGATTGCTTTTGTCGCCTCGAGAGCCCGCATCTCTTACCCTTTGGATAGGTACTCTAGACACCTGACTCGAAAAGGACACAACCTGGGGGGCTCTCTGAACGGCCGTATTAGACACTGGCCCAGAGAGCACCCAACCGAAAACTGTTTCTTGCCCGAGGAGAGAGCCACATATGTTCGTCTGTAAGCCGCTTGACAGTACGGATGGTAGAAGGTCAGCTCCGATCAGGACATCGATTGGTGAGCTCTCGAAAAATTTAGGATCCGCCCACGGAAGGCTAGGCAGATCTCTCAGCATATTTTGGGAGATCGGATGCGAGGGAATATTCGCTGCCACCTCCGGAATAACGTAAGCTGTAACGTTTATTTGTAACCCCGACATAGTCGGAGAGCGGATGGAAAAATTGCAAAGCTTTTTTGACTGAGCGGATACAGTATGATTAATGCCGGAGACCTGTGCCTGGATAGGTTGGAATGGCAGTTTGATCATGCTGACTAGACGTTCCGTAATAAACGTGGCCTCGGAGCCAGAGTCGATCAAAGCGCGGGCGCGAAAATTGGCCCCCCGATGGCAAATATTAATCATAGCCGTGCTCAGGAGGACTGCACTTGTACTGGAAGCGAAATAAGCCTGAACGTTGGACAAGGATTCGGAAGAACTCGGATGTGGTACGAATGTGGAAGTCGGCTCGTTGGAACTTGGATTGCCACGGTGCAGCAGCGTGTGGTGCCGTTCCCCACAAGTGACGCAGTTGTGGGCGCTTTGGCATTCTCGGATCTGATGTCCTCGTGCGAAGCAGTTCAGGCATAGCTGTTTCTGTTTAATGTAGCTGGAACGAGCATCAACGGTCATGTGGAGGAAGCGAGGACAATCACGGATTGGATGATTCTCTGTGGAGCAGAGATCACATGTCCTCCTCTGCGGATTCACTGTTGTCTCGAACGAGTGAACCCTCCTAGGAACAGGACTCCCTTGGGACCGGAACGGATTACTTTTAGAAGGTGGCGGATTCGCATCGCCTTTCGAACTATGTGGATTGGAAGGGTGGCTCTCGATCGCCTCTAGCGTCAGATACCGCTGACTGAGGAAGGAGTCCATCTCTTTCCATGACGGCATTTCCTTCTTGTCGGTTATAGACTCTTCCCACAACGCGCGGGTTAATCTCGGCAATCTTGAAGCGCAAATGGTCACGAGCAAGCTATCCCAATTGTCAGTGGAGACCTTGGAGTGGGCGAGTGCGGTTAGAACTCCCTGGATCGTACTTTGCAGTTCTTTCAGAGCACGACTTGAATCGGACCCGATATGAGGCAAAGAGAGGAGAAGATGAATCTGGTTAGTCACCAGGAGCCGTCGGTTCTCATATCGGTCACGAAGGGAATCCCATGCCGTCTCGAAGCCATCGTTGGTCAGCGGGGACTTCTCAACGATGGCCTTCGGATCGCCACTGGTTTTAGTGGCGAGGTAGTACAGCTTTTCTACGGGTGAGAGTCTAGGATTGTTAATATAAATGGCTGTGAAGAGGTCCCGAAAAGTGGGCCAGCGAACGTAATCCCCTGTGAAAACTTCGATGTCACAGGGTGGCAGTCGACAGCCGCCATTGAAGTCCGGCTGTGCAGGAGGATGGACTACTGGGCTGGCCGATTGGACCGTAAGGTCGTCTAGGCACCGTTCATAATCGTCATAGCACGAGTCGTACATGGCTTGGATCTCTAGTTGGGTGCCAGGATCCTCGTCAACCGACGCCATTGAACAGGCCTCGAATTCAGAATCGACCTTTACCCACATGCTCTGTAAGCGGTCTCTACGGACCTGAGCGATAGCGGGGGATGGCGTGCTGGTACCGGAAGCGGTAAAACGGTCTTTCAAACTGGTCAGCCTGCCGATGGCTGCTACCAATTTCGCACGTGCGGAGATGAATGCTGTTTGGGCCATTGGAGAAGTGTGTCGAGAGCTGATGGGGCTGGTAGGTGGAAGAGCTGGTACCTTTAGCGTGACTGGCGAAGGGAACAGGACCGATTTGCTCTTTGCCGCGGAACTCGTACTCGGCTTAGGCGTAGCGGGTAACTTTATCGGTTTAGTCACTGAGGTAGGTGTGCCTGGGGCGGAACCACTGCGTGGTCTCCTACTACCTGTAGCGGGCCCTGGCAAAAGTTTTTTGCTGTCCTCGTCACCAGTGGGCATTTTCTGACCTCATCCGCTGAGAACAACGAAACGGAAGCGGAAGTGTCGGGTGGATGGACACGGAAAAATGGACCCAAAAATTCTTTGGTATTGACTTGTTGGCAAGTCGGAAGCGCTTGGGTATACTATGGCGAACGGGCGCTAATATTGGGAGTCGGTGGCAAGTGACACCCAAAAACAATATACCCGCCGAAAGTAGGGTAGCGCGTCACTGGACAAGCCACCACCGAAAACGATAAACCCTAAAAATACAGGGTAGCGAGTCGTTTGGCGCTCCGTTATGCGCAAGAGCGGCGCCGATAATCTGCTCTCCCAACAAAAACAACGCGAGCTACGGTGGAGAGGCGAACGCGAAAACGAGCAAAAGCAGGCTCCGCTATTGCTGCTTGTATGTATGGATGTACATAGGTGCGGGGAGGTGTGGATATACAGACGCAAGAATATGCAGCTAATATATATATGTATGCGGGTATGGAAAAAATAAGTGAAGATTCGGATAGATGGTTTATATTGTAGGTGGAAATATGTATGGGCAAGAATATGCAGTTTTATGTGTATATATTTCGGATAAAAATCTATATATCTATATGATGCGCAAGGATATGCGGTTGGGATCTATAGATATGTGCAAGGATATGCAGTTGTGATATACTATATGGATGTAGGTGCATTTAATTGCGGATTAGTACATATATGTACATATGTAGACGCAAGAATATGCAGTCAATATGTATGTATATACGTGTGTGTGCGGATATGGATAAATACGGGCAAGAATATGCAGTCAAATATATATGGACGTAGGTACGCTTAAGTGCGGATTAGTACATATACATATATATATATATATATAGACTCAAGAATATGCAGCCAATATATATGTATGCGGATATCAACAAATGCGGACAAGAATATGCCGTTTGGAATTGGACGGAAAAACACAAGATCACGGCACTTCACTGGTGTTTTGTACGTGGTACTTATCTTGGTTCCCCTGATAGAGTGATCCGCCTATGCTTGCTGGGGTGCGCTTCTCCTTGTTGGTGAAGATCCGGCTCGAAGGACCAATGTTTGTAGGGGGCGGATCACCAGGTATTCCCAATCCCAAGCCAGGCAAATGAAACCAGCGCGTTCAGGAATTCCACTTCGTTTTCTTAAGTTTATTTCGGTTATATGTATGTTCACTAATGTTTATGTATATGTATGTATATATGTAGGCATCGTATATATGTAGTCCGAAAGACGTCGAACGATCGTAGCGGGGGTGGGAGCCAGAACTGCCAAACCCCGCTCCAGCTAGTGGCCGCCCGAGCTCTGGGCGGCTCTCCTGAGTGCCGTGTGCAAGAGCGTACGTGAGTGAGTCGGGCGCGATGCGCTCTCCAGAGCGCTCTCCACAGTGCGCTGCGGAAGTTAGCGGCTGCCCTGAACACGCGGCTGACATTACGTTTGAGAAACAAATTGAGTTTTCTGTTAAACAAGTTAACAAAAAAATTATATGTTTACGCGATTCTGTTAGTCAAGGCTATATCTTTACGCCACAAATTCATGATGTCACAGAATAGTGTGCTTTACTTTAGTGATATGGATTATACACCGAGCAACAATTTGACAACTGGTAAGTATTTTAATATTTTTAATTTTTGCATATACATACATATGTACATATAATAAACACATAATTTTTTAGTGCACAGCGCTAACGCAACTCCACCTGACTCCATTCACAATCTTTTAAATGATTTGTGCAATGAGATAAGGGCGCTGAAGTCAGACGTTTCAGGCTTGAAATGCGAGGTGTCGAATTTGAAAGAGGAGGTAGAGGTCCTCAAAGACAGCAATACCCGGCTAATGACAAAATTGACCCAAGAGGTTATTGCTGTCAAGCTAGAAAATAGAAGTCCTCTCGTTTTAACTGCAAAGTTGAATACAACCAGTTGTATGAAACGTGAGTTATGTGAAAAATAGAAGCACTACCTATGACAAAAAATACCAGATTTTTAAAAAATTCTTTAAAAAAACTACCCCATGAAAAAAGGGCCATAATTCTTAAAAAAATTTAAATCTCCAAATCTATTAGAAAAAGTCACTTTTGGCGACAGCGGAAAAAAAAGTGGAAATTTGTCGAGTAGCAATTATAATTGCATTATATTGCTATTATATTGCTAAAGAAATCATAAAAAATGATTTTTATAAGGACGACCTGATGACTGGTGCCGATTCCAAATTAGATGCCAAAAAGCATGTAAAGGAAGTTACCCAGGAGTTCGATAAGATTGGGTTTAACTTAAGAAAGTGGATAACAAATATCCCAGAGATTCTTAAGGGCGTTAAAGATAACGAAGAAAATAAAGTATTAACCATTGAGGAGAATGAATCCGTCAAAACATTAGGACTTCAATAGGAGCCAGTTAGAGACAAGTTTAGGTTCAATTTCCATTATGGATCTATTAAGAAAACTAATAAGAGAATAGTTTTATCCACCTTAGCTAAAATGTACGACCTCTTGGTTGTCCCCAGTTACAATTGTCGGGAAATTGTTTATGCAAAAACTTTGGCTATCAGACAAAAATTGGGATAAAGCTATCAGATCAGGATACTCGGGAATGGAATGCATTTAAAGTAAATTTAACGGCTCTAGAGAGCATTCGGATTCCAATATGGGTTAATTCTCAGCATGATAATCCGATGCAAATTCATGGGTTTGCCGATGCATCCGAAAAAGCTTATGCTGCCGTAGTGTATGCCAAAGTAGATGGTGCTTCAATTATAATAGCCAGCAAAAGCAAGGTTAATCCGAAGAAGAATCGGAAAACCATTCCCAAATTAGAACTTTGTGCTGCTCATCTTCTAACGAAATTGATGCAACGAGTAAAAATAGCGGTTTGAAGTGATGCAGAAAGTTACGCCTTCTACGATCACTTTAGCCTGGATAAAAAAAGGAGATAATAAAGACAAGTTTATTAGACGTCGAACGGACGAAATTAGGAGAGTTAAAGAAATTGAATGGAGACATGTCAAGTCTGAAGATAATCCAGCAGATGTAGCGTAGGGGAATCAGTGCAGATAAGCTGAACGATTTTGAAATGTGATGGAAGGGTCCGCAATGGTTGGTAAAATCTAGGGAAGATTGGCCAAAAGAGGAAATTTTAGAAAAGAGAGTTGTTGGCACAACGTCTACAATCTATAAAGCTAATATAATTAAAGAGTTATTGCACAAATACTTGTGTATGCATAAACTAGAAAGAGTCATTGCATATGTATTAAAGTTTATTTAAATCAAAACAAAAAATAAAAAATTTTCACCACATTTGACGGTCAATGAGATTAAGATCGCCAAAATACTAGTATTGGAAAAACAACAAGCTATTCAATTTAGTGCAGAGATAGCTAGCCTAATTAATAAAAAAGAAATAGAAACAAAAAGTAAGATATTAGGCTTAAGTCCATTTTTAGATAAAGATGGATTACTGCGAGTTGGAGGTAGATTACAAAACTCCAACGCAGAGTTTGACGTTAAACATCCCTTGATTTTAAATACGTCCTATCAAGACGTCCTTATCAATAATGCACATAAAGAAACATTGCACGGTGAAATTAATCAGATGCGTAATTATATCCAGCGAAAGTATTGGATATTTGGTCTTAAAATCTGTTTGAAGCAAAAGCTTAAAGAGTGTGTTACCTGTGCTAGGTATAGGCAGAATACAGCAGAATAAATGGTTAAAGCCGGACATTCTTAGTTTCGAAGTTTTGGCAGGTCGGTACACAACTTATAGAAAGGATCGTTCGTCTCGACGTGCAGGAGGGGTTCTGATTGCTGTGGACTCAAACTTCACGTCGGAACTTTTCACAGTCCAGATCCAGCAGGAACTGGAATTTCTGTGTCTAAAACTGATTCTTCCCGCTTTCTCAGTTTTCATAACTTGTTCGTATATTCCACCTTCTTCGGATATCGCAATTTACGAGCAGCATTTGTCCGCCTTAACCGCTATCTCTTCCTCGCTATCTGACAAAGATCACATGATAGTTCTTGGTGAGTTCAACTTGCCAGGAATTGTTTGGTCTTCGGCAAATGAGTCTAATAGCCTGGTACCCATGGCACGTCATGACTTTGTTGACGGCTTGATTGACCTGTCTCTGTCTCAAGTTAACCATGTTAAAAATTCCTTGGGTCGATTTCTTAATCTGTGCTCACTATACCTGAAGATGCCTACCATCCTACTTTTGATGTGTCGCTCGACCTAGGACGAACGGTACTGGATCGGTCGGGTAGACTACCCCAATGTGTCCGCTGCTTCCGTAAAGCCGAGTTTACGAAGCTTAATAATCTCATTAGGGATTTTGATTGGTCCGCTTTATATTTGTGCAGTGATGTTACGACAGGCACAAACATTTTCTATGATGCACTGGACTCACTTTTTGTCTCTTGTGTCCCACTTTCCTGTCCGATTAGATCAAGAAAACCCCCTTGGTTTACCAAGGAGTTATCCCATCTAAAAAACTTAAAATCAAGACGTTATAAAAAATTTCAAGAAGTTGGCTCTCCTTCTTCTCTTTCTCATTATATAATAGCTCGGTCAAACTTTTCAGTTCTTAACGCTCAATGCTATCAGAATTACCTATCTCGATGCAGGATACGTTTATCTAAGGACCCCAAACAGTTCTACAGCTTCGTAAAAAGTAAGCGTAGAACGTCCGCACACCCATCCTCGATATCCTTCCTTAATACGTCAGCAGATAATGATCAGGCCATTGCTGATCTTTCTGCACGTTTTTTCCAAACTACCTATTCGCAGGACGTTTACTCTGGTCAGCCGTATCCATACGGCTTACCGAGGTCGAACGGCATTTTCAGTCCTTTGCTAAATGAAAGCTCGTTGCTTCATGATCTACGAACAGTAAAGCCGGTGTTCTCACCGGGTCCGGACGGAGTTCCCGGCTGCGTACTCAGGTACTGTGCCGAGTCTCTGTGTGGGCCGTTGCTTAAACTGTTCAACCTATCTATAAATTCTTCATGCTTTCCCCCGATATGGAAGGAGTCTCTTATAATTCCTCTCCATAAGAAAGGTAGCAAGTCTGACGCAATGAACTATGAACTATCTAACTTATCCGCTATTCCTAAAGTGTTTGAGAAAATTTTAACTCCGCACCTGCAGCACCTATGCAGAACACTTATATCTCCAACTCAACATGGATTTATAAGGCGGAGATTAACCACTACAAATTTATTGGAGTTTACCTCCTTTATAATAAAAGGCTTTCAAGGTAATTTGCAGACGGATGTTGTTTACACCGATTTTAGTAAAGCGTTCGACTCTGTAAACCATTCTCTCCTAGCACAAAAGCTCGACCTTCTAGGGTTCCCGCCCAATCTCCTGAGATCGACCTCTAGCTACCTTTGTTCTAGGTCTCAAAGAGTCCTTTTCAAAAACTCCCTGTCCTCACCAGTTATGGTGACTTCGGGTGTACCTCAGGGCAGCCATCTAGGCCCCTTACTCTTTGCACTTATTATAAATGACCTACCTTCTGTATTAACATACTCTCGAGTACTAATGTATGCGGATGATGTTAAGCTCTGTGTCCAGTATAAGGACATTTCTTTCCAATCCAGGTTGCAATCCGATCTCGATAGATTTCAGTCTTGGTGTTGTGCAAATTTGTTAAACCTTAATGCTTCAAAATGTAAAGTAATGACTTTTCATCGCTCCAGCGCCTTTCTGGTTCCTTACACCCTTTGTGGTGGTTCTCTTGAGAGAATTACCCGGGTTGATGATCTTGGTGTTCTATTAGATCCCAAGTTAATGTTTTCAGAACACATTTCTACGATGGTGAATAAGGCCATGGGCGTGCTTGTCAAAGGAATTTGACGACCCCTATATAACAAAGACTCTCTACACCTCTCTGGTTCGTCTGATTTTAGAATACGGCTCTTGTGTATGGTGCCCTCAGTACAACGTACATCGTGACCGTATAGAATCAGTTCAGAAAAACTTTTTACTTTTTGCTCTTCGCGGCCTCAACTGGGATGCAAGTGTGAGACTGCCGTCTTACTCTAATAGATTGCTTTTAATAAACCTTCCAACCTTTGCAATCGTAGGAAAATGCTTGGTGTGACTTTTGTGCACAACTTGATCAAGGGTGACGTTGATAACCCTGACCTGTTGAGCCGCATTAGCTTCATGATTCCTATTAGAAGCACTAGAAATTATACACCCTTGTTACTTCCGCTTTGTAGATCGAATTACTCCTTGCATGAACCATTTAGGGTCCTATGCTCTGATTATAATTCCCTCTACCATATTATATCTACCACTAACTCCCTTCCTAGTCTTAAATTACTTATGCTCTTATATCTTTCCCGTAATTAGTAATTACTTTTCTTCTTTAGTTAGATTAGTTCTACTTTTCCTCGAACACTAGTCTAACACCTATCTTTCATGCATGCCCGCGATCGGTTCGGCTAACGAGTCGCGCGTTATGCGGCTGCGCCCCTCGGTCGGTTGGGCGGGAGGTGGGCTGCTTTCTTGCCTGGGATCCGCGCGTAACAGCCATCGGCTGATCGCTTGGGCCACTTGATGGTGCAGTCCTTGCACATCAACGTCCTAAAGTAAAAAAAAAAAAATTATGGGAAGCCTGCCGAAACATAGAGCAACCATGTCGCATCCCTTTACAAATACAGGGGTAGACTTCGCTGGACCTTACCATATCCGGTGCTCTAGAAACCGTGGGCAAAAATCTCATAAGGGATATATTGCCGTGTTCGTGTGCATGGCGACAAAGGCTATTCATTTGGAAGTCGTCAGTGATCTAACTTCAGACGCCTTTCTGGCTGCACTTAGAAGATTTTTTTCAAGAAGGGGGAAAATGTGCAAAAAGGTTTTCCGATAATGGAACCAATTTTGTAGGAGCTTCGCGCAAATTAGACGAAGAATATCAGAGAGCCCTTAAGGACAATATAAAAGTGGTTCCAATATTAGAAAGAGAACAAATCGAGTGGCATCCCCCCGGCAGGACCTCACTTTGAAGGAATTTGGGAAGCTGGGGTAAAATCAGTGAAATATCACTTGAAAAGAGTGATTGGGGATAATAATTTAACCTATGAGGAAATAGCAACCCTCTTATGTCAAATTGAAGCTGTACTAATTTCACGACCGTTGTATACAGCTACATATGATACGATTTGGATGTATTAACACCAGGTCATTTTATTATTGGAAGGCCAATATATGGCCCGATAGAAACAATATCAGATGAAAGAAGTGGAAATCTGGATAGATGGAAATTGATTCAAAAAATTAAGAGAGAATTTCGGATTAAATAGAAAAATGATTATTTACACACTCTGCAACAAAGAAATAAATGGAAAAAAAGGAATGCAGAATATTAAAAAAGGACAGATAGTATTAATTAAAGATGAAAACTGTCATCCAGCTAGATGGCCTTTGGGGAAGATAGAAGAAATACATAAAGGTAGGGGCGATTGAGTCAGAGTAGTCACTATTAAACATCAAGGCGGGTCAATTAAAAGACCTATCCATAAAATTGTCCATTAGCTGGAATTGAGTCTGAAGGAAATGACTCAGAAAAGCCTCCAATGGAAACCAGAAAAGAAAGAGACGAGCACCATTTGAGTTTAATGGGGTCACTTCATCATATATTATTCGGAATAATGGACGCCAAAGATAGGGAAACTTTGGAAGGAAATATAAAAAATGTATGAGAAAACCAACAAAATCTAGACGATTTAATTAAAAGACAAACGTCAGTGGTAGAGTCAACAGTAAATATTCTCAAAAGAACTACTGATTAAATAAATGTCAACTTTAGAAGTATGAGCACCAGAGTAGAGAACATAACGGAGGCTTTAAAAGAATGTTACTATGTATACAAAGAATCTATTAACTTTATGGTAACAAAGCAACTGGGTTCAATGATTGATGACTGCGATAAAATCCAAGCAGGAGTAATAAGCCTGCTGATAGACATTAATCGTGGTAGACTAAATCCAAATATCTTAAAACCGATGCAGTTAAAAGCAGAAATAACAAAAATAAAGGATAGTTTATTAGAAACACTAGCTCTTCCAGGAAAACGAACAGAGACGAAATGTGCAGCCTATTAACCGCAAAAGGAATTTTCTTAGATAACAAGTTAATTTTAAATTCTCTTCAAAGTTCCAGTAAACACCAATGCCAGAATTCAATGTTTTAATTCAAATCAAGAAATAATTGATCTACCTCAACAAGGAATTTTAACTATAATGAATAGTTGCACTGTGCGAACAGATGATAAAATATTAATACCTCATCACAGTATTCATTCAAAAAACTATGATGCAATTGCATCCTCTTTTATAAGTAATATAAGTAAAATACCGAAAATTGTTTGTGTTGAGAGGAGCCGCAAACTTCAGCAGCGCACTGTGGCTCGCTCGCTCTCTCGCGCTCTTGCACACGGCACTTGGGAGAGCCGACCGGCGCGCAGGCGGCCACTAGTTTGAGCGGGAGTTTGGCAGTTACGCGCCCACCCCCGTTACGATCGTTCGCTGTCTTGTTCGGAACATATACCAATGCCTTCGCATACATCTTTACACTTTGTGAACATTAGTTACTACAAATTTCGACAAATAAACTCAATTACTACATCTAACCGAAAATACACTGAAGTGAGTGAAGTCTTGGTTTTTTCGTCCAATGCCCAGTCCGTTCTCCGATCTTCCGCTCCTCCTAACTACGTACATCAGTACACCCACACACCAGATTTAACGGCATATTCTTTTCCGCATCTGTCCAGATCCGCATATATCTATACATATATATTAGCTGCATATTCTTGCGTCTATATATGTATATATGCATTAATCCGCAATTACACGCACCTACATCCGTCTGTATTGAACTGCATATTCGTGTCCGCATTCGTCCATATCCGCATACGTATATACATATGTATATATTGGCTGCATATTCTTGCGCCTGCATATATATATGTATATGTACTAATCCGCACTTAAGCGCACCTATATCCATTTATATTTAACTGCATATTCTTGCTCGCATATCCGTATACATATATACATCTATTTAACTACATATTCTTGCCCGCCTTTATCCATACCCGCATACCTAAACACATATATATTAGCCGCATATTCTTGTGTCTATACAAGTGCACTCCTCCCGCATCGACATCCATACATACAAGCAGCCATAGCGGTGCCTTCTTTCGTTTCGTTTTGTCGCGTTCGCCTCTCCAGCGTTGCGCGCGTTCTTATTCTTGTTGGGAGAGCAGGTTATTGGCGCCGCTCTTGCGCATAACGGAGCGTCAAAGTGACTCGCAACCCTGTAACCCCGGCTTGTTCAGTGACGCGCTAACCTACTTTCGGCGGGTATATTGTTTTTGGTCGTCACTTGCCACCGACTCCCAATATTAGTGCCTGATCGCCGTAGTATACCCAAGCGCCTACGACTTGCCAACAAATTATTACCAAAGGGTTCTGGGGTCCCTTCTCCGTGTCCATCCGCCCGACACTTCCGCTTCCGTTTCGTTGTTCCCAGCGGGTGAGGTCAGAACATGCCCACTGGTGACGAGGACAGCTAGAAACTTTTGCCATTACCCGCTCCAGGTAGTAGGACACCACGCAGTGGTTCCGCCCCAGGAACACCTACCTCGGTGACTTAACCGATAAGGTTACCCGGTACGCCTAAACCGAGTACGAGTTCCGCGGTAAACAGCAAATCGGTCCTGTTCCCTTCGCCAGTCACGCTAAAGGTGCCAGCTCTTCCGCCTACCAGTCCTATCAGCTCTCGACGCACTTCTCCAATAGCCCAAACAGCATTCCTCTCCACACGTGCGAAATTGGTTGCAGGCTGAGTACCAGCACACCATCCTCCGCTATCGCTCAGGTCCGTAGAGACCGCTTACAGAGCATGTGGGCAAAGGTGAATGCTGAAATCGAGGCATGTTCAATGGCGTCGGTGGACGAGGATCCTGACACCCAACTAGAGTTCCCCAAGCCATGTACGACACGTGCTATGACGATTATGAACGGGGCCTAGAAGACCTTACGGTCCAATCGGCCAGCCCAGTAGTCCGTCCTCCTGCACAGCCGGACTCCAATGAATGCTGTCGACTGCCACCCTGTGACATCGCTGGCCCACCTTTAGGGACCTCCTCACAGCCATTTATATTCATAATCCTAGACTCTCACCCGTAGAAAAACTGTACCACTTAACCACGAAGACCAGTGGCGATCCAAAAGCCATCGTGGAAAAATCCCCGTTGACCAACGACGGCTTCGAGGCAGCATGGAATTCCCTCCGTGACCGCTATGAGAACAACCGGCTCCTGGTGACCAACCAGATTAATATTCTCCTCTCGCTGTCCCCAGTGGTTTCCGAATCGAGTCGTGCTCTGAACGAGCTCCAAGAGACGATCCACTGGGTGCTAACCGCGCTGGTGCATTCGAAGGTCTCTACCGAAAACTGGGACAGTTTGTTGGTAACGATTTGCGCCTCCAAATTGCCCAAGTTGACCCGGGCCTCGTGGGAAGACTCCGTCACCACGAAGAAGGAGATGCCCCCATGGAAGGAGATGGAGTCCTTCCTGAGTCAGAGGTATCTGACTTTAGAGGCCATCGAGGGCAACCCTTCCCATGCACCCAATTCGAAAAGCGACCCGAACCCACCACCCTCTAGAACTAATCCGTTCCGGTCCCAAGGGAGTCCTGTTCCTAGGAGGGTTCGCTCATTCGAGACAACAGTGAACCCGAAGAGGAGGACGTGTGATCTCTGTTCGAAAGAGAATCATCCAATCCGTGTGTGTCCTCACTTCCTCCATATGACCGTTGATGCTCGGTCCAATTATATTCGCCAAAAACAGCTCTGTCTAAACTGCTGGACATAGAATTCGTGAATGCCAAAGCGCGCACAGCTGCATCACTTGTTGAGAACGACACCACACGTTGCTGCACCGCGGCACGTCAGTGGCCAGCGAACCATCTTCCACATCCGCACCAACTCCTAGTTCGTCCGAAACGCACCCCAGCGTGCAAAACTTCTATGCCTCCGGCAACCAGGCCGTCCTTCTTGGCACGGCCATCATAAACATTTGTCACCTCGTCACAAATGTTCGCGCCTGCGTTATAATTGACCAGGGCTCCGAGGCGACGTTCAGTACAGAACGACTGTCCACGATCCTGAAGTTACCTAAAGAGGGCCTTAATCAGACCGTGTCCTCTCAGTCCAAGAGGCTCTGTCACTTCCTTATCCGCTCCCCGACAAAGCCGAACTTACAGCTCGACGCCTCCGCCTATGTTCTTCCGGAACTGGTAGGCAACCATCCGTCCTATCCGATCCCTCAGGATTCGTTGCGAGACTTGCCGGATCTGCCGCAGGTAGACGTCCTGATCGGAGCCGACCTCCTTCCATCCATCCTCCAAAGTGGCACACAGACCAACATCTGTGGATCCCTCCTCGGACAGGAGACTATTTTCGGATGGGTCCTTACGGCACAAGGCCATATCTCGTCGTTCTCCGCACAAGTGAACGCCACACTTGAATCCCCCTTAGAGGAACTCCTCACAAGGTTTTGGGAGGTGTAGAACGTACCTACTAAAATGGTGAGCGAGTCCGATTCCTACTGCGAGAGCAACTTCCTGGGATCGACCAAGCCGTACTTAAGCCTGAGAGCACGACCACAAAAGTCCGCGTGGTATTCAATGCATCCAGCCCCTCGACTAACGGGGTGAGCCTCAATGATCTGCTGCATGCTAGTCCAGTCCTACAATCGGACTTAACCTTGCAGATCCTGAGGTGGTGGTATTTCCGGTTCGTGTTCAATGCCGACATCACCAAAATATATCGGCAAATTTGGTTCGATCCGAACCACACTCCTTTCCAGCGTATTCTTTTCCGAAACAACGATGGAGAAATCCGCGATTACGAGCTCAAGACCGTCACCTTTGGGGTCAACTGTACTCCCTTCTTTGCCATCCGATGTCCAGTCCCGGTTCCCTAGAGCAAGTAAGATCATTTGGAGTTCTATGTATGTCGACGACATACTAGCCGGTGCAGATTCCACAAGGGAGGCTCAGTTGGCTATCCGCGAGCTGAAAGCCGCGCTGAGTTCTGCAGGTTTTCCGCTGAGAAAATGGACTTCCAATCACAAGGCCCTTTTAACTGGTTTGCCGAGGACCACCTTCTCCATTGCGATTTCCTTGAGATTGAGGCCGAGAGCATGGCCAAGACCCTCGGGATTTGCTGGACGGCGACCTCAGACGAATTCTTCTTTGTCCCTCCTGATTTAGTGCGAGAGCCACCCTATACCAAGCGGACAGTACTGTCCCAAATCGCGAAGTTGTTCGATCCGGCGGGGTGGCTTGCCCCGTTCATTGTCTGGTCCAAAATCTTCATGCAGGAGATATGGCTAAAAAAGCTGTGATGGGACGAAGATCTCCCCAACGAAATGTGTCTGCGCTGGCAACGGTTCTTGGACAGCTACTCCGTGCTCAACCAGATCCGAATTCCAAGATGGATTGCTACGCAACCATCGGTAAAGATCGAGCATCATGGATTCTGCGATGCATCCGAAAAGGCGTATGGGGCCGCAATTTACGTGCGCGTCGAGGTGCAACTTCTCATCGCTAAGACGCGAGTCGCCCCTGTGAAGACCGTATCGCTCCCCCGATTAGAGCTGTGCGGTGCCGTGCTCCTGTCCGAAATGGTGACGGCTGTCCTGCCGAATATGCCTGCGGCACACACAGACTGTCGTTATTGGACCGATTCCACCATAGTCCTCGCCTGGCTGAGGAAGCCCGCGTGCCACTGGGCTACCTTCGTAGCAAACCGGGTGACAAAGATAGCGCAAGCTACAAAGATCGAGGAGTGGTCTCACGTTCCGTCCAAACAAAACCCCGCGGACTTAGCCAGTAGAGGCGTACCGTTGGAAGATCTGGTTGCTAACCAACTCTGGTGGTAAGGACCAGCGTGGCTGCGACAGCCCCGACCTCAGTGGCCAGCACAATCTGAGGAATCTCCAGTTATGCCTCTGGAGGTCCGTGCGGTAAGGGTCCATTGCCGAGCCCATCCGAAGAGTTCCTTGAACGGTTCTCTCAGCTTGAACGGGCTATGCGAGTCCGCGCATATGTCCTTCGCTTCGTAAGACGCTGTCGGAAGTTAGATACCGCTCGAGAGGGCCATCTTACCAGCAGAGATCTTAGCGAAGCGGAGCGATCTCTTATCCTAGAGACTCAACGTCGAGAATACCCCGGGGAGTATCACTGCCTCAGTGACAAGCATCCGTTACCAAGGTCAAGTTCTATCCTGAACTTAAACCCGTTCATAGACCGACACGGACTTATCAGAGCGTGCGGCCGTGTCGCAGTTGCCGAACGAAAGGCATCCGATTATCCTTCCGTACAGTTGTCGGCTGTCCCGCCTTCTCGTTCAATTTACACACCGGATAACGCTCCATGGCGGCAACCGATTAATGGTGCGTCTTATTCGATCCAAGTATTGGATCCCAAGGCTTCAAAATTTCAAGGGGGTCGTGAACTCCTGCAAGGTATGCACCATTTATAAAAAGAGGTTGCAGACTCAAATGATGGGAGACCTTCCAACGGAGCGGACTTCTCTTTCCCGACCGTTCACACATACGTGGATAGACTACGCGGGCCCGTTCGAAATACGGAATTTTACCGGGAGAGCGTGTCTCATTACCAAGGGGTATGAGTGCGTGTTCTTGTCTTTTTCCACTAAAGCAATCCATTTGAAGGCCACGTCCGACCTCACAACCGAGAAGTTCCTCGCGGCTTTCGCGCGGTTTGTCGCAAGACGCGGGTGTCCCCAGCGCATCCATTCAGACAATGGGAAAACTTTCGTGGGTGCGGCGACCACCCTTTTCCGTGACTTCCTAAATGCGTTCAAGGACTCGGTGACGGATGCGTATAGACATCAACGGGTTTCATGGCGTTTTATCCCTCCAGGAGCTCCACATATGGGAGGTCTGTGGGAGGCCGGAGTGAAGAGTTTCAAAACCCTCTTCTATAAGGCCACGTCCATTCGGAAGTACACGTTTGAAGAGCTGTCCACACTGCTTGCGAAGATAGAAGCATGCCTCAATTCCAGGCCGCTCTCGCCTATGTCCGAAGATCCGACCGAACTGTTAGCCCTCACTCCCGGACACTTTCTTATTGGGGGACCCTTGATGGCTGCAGCCGAGCCCGAAATAAAAGGCGACGCCACATCAATAATTAATCGATGGCAGCACTTGAAGGCCCTTAACCAGCAGTTCTGCCAGAGGTGGAAAGAGGAATACCTTAAAGAGCTCCATAAACGCACCAAGTGGCAGACGCCTAAGCCCAATCTTCAGGTTGGCGATATGGTCGTCGTTAAAGAGGACAACGTGCCATCTAATGAATGGCGGCTCGGGAGAATCCAGTCCGTATATCCCGGCGCCGACGATAAGGTCCGTGTGGTGGACGTCCTCACTGCCCGCGGAGTCCTCAAACGACCTGTGGTTAAGGTCGTTCGTGTTCCTATAGAACCCCGTGATTCCGTCCAACAATAACCTTACTGTAGGTTTTTTATCCATTACCGAATCATTGCTAATCGTCTTCGTTTTTCTATCCTCTCCTAGTTTTCATCCATTTAGACATGGCCCCCCGTTCCCGTGCCGACCGCATCATGGAGAGCCGGCGCGCTCGCGGTCTAAACTCCTACCGGTGCCGAGTCTGCCCAGGAGTGCATCCTCTTCGAACCTGCCATCATTTCCTCCGCTTGAGCCCAGAGAAGAGACATCGAGCAGTGCTTATAAATAAGTACTGCTCAAACTGCCTGGCTCATCAGCACTCCGGAAAGGATTTTCGCAGTGGCGGGCTGTGCAGGGTGTGTGGGTAAAACCACCACAGGCTACTTGATATCCTTCTGTCTCGGCGTTCAGCCTGCTCGGCCTCGATGGCTTCGTCGCCATCTGCAGCATCCCGAGCGGAACGTCGCCCTCGGCGCCCCGCCAGCCGCCCCGCTGAACGGACCCCAGCACCGTCGCCATCAGTTCCAGCATCCCGAGCTGAGCGCCGCCCTCGACTTCCTGTGAGCCTACCCATGGCAGGGGCCCCGGCGCCATCCGTAGACTCGCTTCTACAGCTTCGGAGCCTCAACCTCCTTCCAACGGCTCTGGTGGTCCTGGATACGGGTTCCAAAACCTTCGAGACGGCGGCGCTCATCGACCCGTGCACCCCCGTGAGTTGCGTCGACGAATCGTTGGCCAACGCCTTCAAGTTGCCGACTACCCACATCGGGGATGAGAAGGTGTGCAACGCTGTCATCCGGGCCAAGACGAGTGAGTTCCGATTGGAACTGGTGCTCAAGGTTGAGCCGCGTTTGCGCATCCGCACGCCGATCTGAGAGCTGAGCGCTGCCGTGCGGTCTAGATTTGGCGATCTCCAGCTCGCCGACGAGCAGTTTCATAGGCCTGACACCATCTCGCTCATCCTGGGAGCAGACGTGTACTCGAAGCCGACGTGTACCTGGAAGCAGACGTGTACTCCAACCCGGGCTCCTGGCACGGGAAGACGGCCTTCTAGTGGCCCACAGCACCGTGTTTGGATGGATAATCTCCGGGGCGTGCACGCAGCTATAGCCCGACCAGATGTTTTTTGCAATCCTTCAAGGGGGGGGGGGGGGGGAGGATGTTGAGAGCAGCCGCAAACTTCTGCAGCGCACTGTGGCTCGCTCGCTCTCTCGCGCTCTTGCACACGGCACTCGGGAGAGCCGACCGGCGCGCAGGCGGCCACTAGCTCTAGCGGGAGTTTGGCAGTTACGCGCCCACCTCCGTTATGATCGTCCGCTGTCTTGTTCGGAACATATACCTACGCCTTCGCATACATCTTTACACTTTGTGAACATTAGGTATTACAAATTCCGACAAATAAACTGAATTACTACATCTAACCGACAATACACTGAAGTGAGTAAAGGCCGCTGATATCAATTGACTGGCTTGGGACTGAGAATAGCTGGTCATCCGCCCCCTAGAAACAGTTTGGAATCCAATATCGGTACCGTTCATGAACCATACGAATGAAATTAATAAATTACAAAACGAATTAACATTGTTAAAAGAAGGTCATCATGAATTGAAAGGACTTAAGTTCCACTATGTGTCTGGACATGCAGCCTTGATAATCGGAATAATAATTATGTTAATATAAATAATATATATCATAAGAAGAATTAAGGTAGCGCGAAGACTGCAAGAAATAGCACTTCCCTATTGATTGTAATATACTTTAAGATAATCATCGACAAGAAAACAAAAAAATGTACAAATAAAAATAGAAACTAAGCCATGCCATTTCTGGCCCTTTGCAGAATGTTCAAAACATGAACACATTATCGTACTTAAAGAATAAGAGTCTTTACACATTCACGGAGATTAGCACAAAACCAATCTATTCTAAGTAAAAGACATACATAAAGTATAGAGTTTATGACTGTTAGGGTGTGATCAACTCATGTCAACTTAGTAACAAACACGACATTCCAAGTGAAGTGCAGTAAGCAATTAAGACCCTAATTTAGTCCAAAAATACTGATGCTTGCATGCAATTAGTTGGTCACTCACAGCAGCGTTGCAGCCAATACGTGGGTCTAGCGATAAGAATATAATACAAAATTGTCCCCATCCCACATTGTAAAATTACATATAAAGCCCGACGTTGATGAAATAAAACCAGATTGAATTTACAACTCAACTCATAAGTGTCTAGATTTTTCTTTTAAAGTCTAAACAAGAAGCGATCCTCAACTCACGACCGCTATCACCGATTTCGTCAGACCCAAATAACTATAGCACTCTGACGCCGGTCATCTCTTGGTAAGCGAATCCTTACGATCACTACCTGTGACATCACTGAAACACATCAAGCTGTCAAGACTGGACCGCTACGACATGATTGCGGCCGTAGATGGAAAACAAGCCTTTTTTAATAAACACCACCATGTCACATACAAGGAACCTGTCACATACAAGGAACCAATTGCCCAAGTTCGCTTAGAATTATTTTGAATTTCAAAAGTTCATAGGATATGTCCCTAAGCAACGTCGAAAAATGTAATCTATTGAATTGCTTAGTAAATGAAGCATTGGGTACGGTAAGGACTTTCCAGGTGACAGACCAAAAATATCCCAAGGCTCTCGAAGGCATAAGACAGGTCTATGATATTGACAAATTCTTATTGCTACAGTATAACAACTAAAAATTTGAGAACTAATCTCTATGACAAAAAGACAAAACAAATATATATGAAATTTTAAAAATCAAAATAAATAAAAAATAAAAGTCTTAGGAATAGTATCATTTAACAGGAAGATAAGGTATTTTGAACTTTAAAAATTTTATGACTGGCTTTTAGTTTAAGTCTATGTATATATATATATATATATATATATATATATTATTATATTATTTAGTTTATTTATTTAAATATTTTTATTGTATTTTTATTGTCAACACGACATGTCTGCTGTGGCCCAAAGTGACTTTTTTTAATAAATTTGTAGATTTAAAATTTAAAAAAAAAATCTGTTATTTTTATGGTTTAGTTTTTTTTTTAGACATTTTTAAAAAATGTTTCATATTTTTCCAGAGTTAGTGCATCTACAACTGGTTCTATTGAACTTTGCAATTCTAAAAAGCTGTAGCTGCATCTTAACGTTTTTCAAATTTCATAGATATTTGCGGTATTTTTTCCCGAAATTTCAACTTTGAAAACTTAGGAAAATTAAACGACGCCTAATTAATGTGTCTATCTAAAACCAAAAATGTTAGCCACGAACTATTTTTTGTTCGAATTTCCCTGAGATTTTAAAGTCGAAATTTCGGGAGAAGATACCGCCAAAAATTTGTATTTGAAATCTCAATATCTTCCAGACGTTAGCCTACAGCTGCAAAGTGTCTGGTTCGGATTTATAGCTGCATTTGTCAGCTTTTCAGAACTGAAAAGTTCAATACAACCAGCAATAAAAAACCTAAATTATTAAAAAAAAATAGAAGCGTTACGTCTTGAAGAAATATGACAAATTAAAAAAAAACTCTTTAAAAAACCTTACCAGAAAAAATCATAATTCTTAAAAAAATTTTAATCTCCAAATCTATCTTAAGAAGTCATTTTGGGACGAAGCAGAAAAAAAAGTCTAATTTTGTTGAGTAGTGTTATTAGAATTGATTAAGCTTTTTATAGTTTGTTATACCAATACGTTTAAATTGGTGTTTGCTTTTTATGGATATAAATACGTAAGGAATACAGTCGAACATCAACGAGGGGGAACGTTGTGAGCAAAGGCCGCGGCTCTACTTTATACCCGGTACTCAGTCAGATTATATGCGATTTTATGATTTATGTAATTTATTATATGTTCGCAAAAGGGACGAATTAAATTTTGGCCCAAATGGAAAATTTCAAAAAATTAGGTCGAACATTATGCTAGATTTTTATATACTAAAAGTTATCTGTTTCCATTTTTGTTTGCATATAATTTTTACGTCAGCTTCTAAATTTCTACTTGACATGTAGAACTACTCATACGAGACGTGTAAGTGTGTGCGAGAGAGAGAGAGGGAATGAGTAAGCGCGTGCCATTCGTTGGGCAGTGACTGAAATGTAATTTGTTCTTTCTGGCTACAATAGTAGTAGAAGTACAGTAGTAGTAGATACGGTTATTTTCCATGATTCTGCGCGTTTGGTTTTCTTTTATCTTAAAAATTGTGGATTCCACAGATTTTCGTCCTTTTTGGAAGGGGGCGCGGCAAAATTTTGAAATAAAGTGCTGAATTGATATCACAGGAGTTTGCATAGAACGTTTGGTTCATGTGGCTCTTATATTCTCTGAGAACTAGGCGTCAAAAAATACGAATGGGCAAAGCAGATGGGGTCGCGTGTGAGAGAGAGCGAGAGGGAACGTTGACTTTCGAAATGTTTTTCTTCATTGTAGCTATAATATTGATCCGATCTGATCCAGATTCAACACTCTTATAGAAATGACTCTCTATGACTCTGCGTTTTTAGTATTCTCGTATATTCAAACATTGTGTACGCCACAGACTTTCGTCCTTTGTGCGGGCGAAAAGGGGCGGGGCGAAATTTTGAAATACATTTGGAGTAGTGTGATCACACAGGAGACTGGATACAATTTTTGGTTGCTCTAGCTTTAATAGTCTCTGAGATATAGGCGCTAATGAAGACAGACATGGCTATATCGACTTGGCTATTGATGCTGATCAAGAATATGGGGTCGGAAACGCTTCCTTCTGGGCGTTACACACAACCGTTATGCCCACAAATCTAATATACCCCTTACTCTTCGAGTACCGGGTATAAAAACGAGAAGGAATGTTGTGAGCCGCGGCATAGGCCGCGGCTCTTTCTTGTACCCAGTACTCAGTACATACATTTATCAGCTTACGATTTATGAAATTTATTATATGTTCGGTTTTGCATCACTGGTCCCAAGGTGCCAAAACTCTCCAATCTAGGCTCTCTCGGATCATTGGCGTTCATGCGTACCCACAGCATAGGTCTTGCGAGCGACGTGCGTGGGAGAGATAATTAGTCTGCTTGCGAACGTCACCGAACACATCATCACACCGATCTAGAAGACGCCGCTACCTACCGCTGTTTTCAAATCATTTGAAATCGTTTATCATTAAAGTTGAAATTAAATACTACCAAAAGTGTTTGCACTGGCTACGGAAACCTCTCCTCATTGTCCTCTCGATATTCCGCTAATATATTCATGGGACACAACTGTTCATGGTGGCCCATGAGGGCCAGCCGCAACACTAACAATTTCACGGACATATTTCGACGCAGCTATATCGCGGGCGAAAGGGTGCAGTGGAGGAATGCAATAACCGCAATAACTGTGCAACCAAAGCAAGCGGTGCTTGCGCTTGATGCCCCGCTCTCTTCGCTAACGTTTCAATGCTTGCGTATTACTGTACGCTCCACTCTCTTCGCCCACGGCTCAGCGCTCTCGCTTTCTTTGCCTTCATTTCTTCGCTAATCTCATTGCTTCCATTTGGTGCGGGTAAGTAAAGAGACTTTGAGTGAGTTTGTGTGTGGGATCAGTAGCTAGAGTTTCTAAACAAATTTTATATTGAGTTGTGTTGAGTTGTGCAAGCGGATGTGACGGATCCAGATTCGAAGTATCTGCCATTACAAAGGCTGGTGAGGGTGCAGAAAGATCGTCACCAGTCTTTAAAATCCACATTGCAGAACTTTAGTAAAGACTCAGAGTCGAGGAAAACGCGTATTTACTTTCAGAAGCGTATGGAACAAGCGGAAGGCTTGCGGAAGGCATTTCGTGAAACTCACGAAGAGCTTCTCAATTTGGATGGGTATGACGAGTCGGATTATTGTACCAAAATGTTTTCTGTGTCTTAGCTGAGGAGTCCGAGAAGCATTTTCCTGCAGCGGAAAAACCTGCCCACCCTCTCATCCGAAAGACACACTGTCACACCAGAATTCCACTTAAAAATGCCACACATGCCAGTCCCCAAATTTTCTGGTGCATGTATTGATTGGATAGGGTTTTATGACGCGTTCTTAAGCTTGATCCATGACAACTCTACTTTAAGCAGTGTGCAAAGGTTGCATTTTCTCAAGGAGGGTCTCCCGCCAGGTCGGGACAACGATATTCGCCAAATGCAGCTCACGGACGGTAATTATACGGTGGCGTGGAATATGATGGTCAAGAGATACAACAACTCTCGCCTAGTATTTTCACATCATATGAACGCCATCTATGCTCTTCCCAGACTGCAAAAGAAGACTGCTGAGTCCATACGGACCATGCTCAGCACGGTCAATGTCTGCCTGGCTGCGTTCCGCCGCATCCAAGCATTGGATGGGGAGCGCAACCAGTGGCTGGCTCACTACTTGGCATCGAATTTACCAAAGGAGACTCATATGGCATGGGAGCATCATCAAGGCAGCAGCTCCACTGTGCCCTCGTTCACGGAATTAGAATCGTTTCTGAACGACCGGCTTTTCATAATGGATGCGATCGAGAACCACAGCTCATCGTACGACTCCAATACTTCGCCGGGCTCGTCAGACTCTACTAAGCGTGTTCGAGTGCATAACGTGCAGGACCGATCAAAGCGCTCAACTTTCCAATGCCTTCACTGCAACGGCGACCACATCCTACGTCGTTGTCCAGCCTTTCTGGCCCTAGACTGCTACAAGCGCAAAGACATTGCGAACAAAGCAAAATTGTGTCTTAATTGCTAAAGCCGATCCCACACCCTTTCTCGCTGAACCAGCAATAAGGGTTGTCAAGTGTGCGGGCAACGGCATCATACGTTGCTACATTTTCCCATCGCTTCACAAGGTCAACCCCCGAACCTGTCGCTACCGAGTACTGCCCGGTCTACGACACCGCAGTCACTCATGCCTTCGACCAGCAATCCAGTTTGCCCACCTGGTCAATCACACAGTGAGTCATATCGTTGCTTTTCAGCCACTTCGTCGGACATTCCTAAGAGGCGGATTCTCCTCGCAACGCCGCGTATCCTCGGAATATAGGGAATCCGATCAATGGACTTCAAGCTGTCATCAATGCTGTCATCAACCAGGGATCCGAGGCAACAATTGTATCCGAGCATGTGGCACAATCCCTTCCTCTAAAAAGAACGGGTACCCGCGCCTCCATTATTGGGGTGGGTCAGGGGGGTGGTCGCCGCAGCAAGTATATGGTGAATTTTCAAGCGTTCAGCAATATTAATCCACAGTTTTCTTTAGATATCTGCTCGGCATATGTGCTCAGTACATTAACGTCGTATCTCCCTAGTGAAAGTTTCTCTCCGAAGCGCTGGGATCACATCCAAGGACTCCAGCTGGTAGACCCTCAATACTACCGATCAAAACGAGTTGATTTAATATTGGGAGCTGATTTGATGGCACAAATCATGCTGCCTGAAACCAGGAATGGAGGGCCTAACGAGCCTATGGCGCAGAACACGCATTTTGGTTGGATACTGTCAGGACAAAGGCACGGGATGGAAGGAACTGCTCAGCTACGGTGCCATCAAATATCTGTAGAGACGGAATCGCTACTGAGGAGGTTTTGTGAAGTCGAAGCCGTACCGGAACGATCCCCAGATGGACACTATGTAGCAAGGCTTCCGTTCAAAACGTATCGGGATCCAAGCATGGTTCTAGGAACATCTCATCAAATGGCACTCAATCGTTTCTTGCAGATGGAAAGGAGGCTGTCTAGGGCCCCTGAACGATGGAAGCGATATAGCGACGAAATAGAGGAGTACTTCGCATTGGGTCCGATCAGTCCGGCGGTGGGCACTGAACGCAGCCATGCAGTCCAGCCATGCACACATCACGTCGTGCGTGATGCCACACCACGCCGTCTTTAAGGAGGAGAATATTTCCACAAAGCAACGTATCGTTTTCGATGCTTCTGCCAGAACTAGCAATGGACGCTCCTTGTACGATATACCTTGCACAGGACCTACGCTTCAAAACGACAAGTCTTCGGTGATCCTGAATGTATGTATGCATTTATTCACAGCGGATATACAGAAAATGTATCGTTGAAATGACGTTCACCCTGACGACGCGCAATTTCAGCGGATTTTATGGCGGGCGGAGGATGAAGTCATCAACACGTACGCATTGTCGACGCTGACGTTTGGTACAGCCTCGGCGCCATACACGGCTATCAGAGTCATTTATCAATTGGCTCAAGATGAACGAGGTTCGTTCCCGAAGGTTGAAGAAGTCCTCAGGAACGAGATATAGGTTGACCATATCTAACCGGGCAATCACACCATAGAAGGAGCAGAAGTAAAAGGGGGTCAAGTTGAAGCGTCTATAAAATCCGCCTGCATGGAATTGCGCAAATGGTCCAGCAACGATTCGAGGCTATTGCGCTCGATCCCGGTAGAGCATCGCTGCAGTCAAAAGCTATTGAACTGGGATAACAGTGATCCCATAAAGGCTTTAGGGATGTACTGGCTCCCCAACAGGGACTGCTTTAAGTTCAAAATTTAACTATGAATTTACAGAAAGTTCAACCAAAAGGACCATCTTATCCAGCATCGCCAGGCTCTTTGACCCGATAGGGTTAATGGCACCGGTCATCATCTCCGGGAAGCTGATCACAACTGTTCATTATATGTTCGCAAAAGAAACGAATTAAATTTTTGGGCAAAAAATAATATAATAATATTTAAAATAAATGATGTGGAACGTTGTGAGCCGCGGCAAAAGCCGCGGCTCTACTTTATACCCGGTACTCAGTCAGTATATACATAATACATTTATGAGCCTACGATTTATGAAATTTATTATATGTTCTCAAAAGGGACGAATTAATTTTTGGGAAAAAAATAATATTTAAAATAAAAAAATGAAGTCAAACCATTTTGGAATTATACATGTTTCCATTTTTGTTTACATATGCTTCTTAGATTTGCTTCTAAATTTCTACATTACATGTATAACTACTTCTTCGAGACGTACAAGTGCTTGCGAGAGAGAGAGAGGGAATGAGTAAGCGCTTGGCAGGCGTTACGTAGCCACTGAAATTTAATTTGTACCTTCTGTCCATAATAATGATTCGACCTGATTCAGATTCGGCAATCTGTTAGACAAGGTCATTTTAGATGATTCTGTGTTTTTCGTTTTCTCTTATCTTAAAAATTGTGGATTCCACAGATTTTCGTCTTTTGTGGGGGCGGAAGGGGGCGTGGCAAAATTTTGAAATAAAGTGCTGAATTGATATCACAGGAGTTTGCATAGAACGTTTGGTTCATGTAGCTTTTATAGTCTCTGAGAACTAGGCGTCAAAAATACGAATGGGCAAAGCAGACAGGGTCGCGTGTGAGAGAGAGCGAGAGGGAATGATCACTTTCGCTATGGTTTTCTTCATTATAGCTATAATAATGATCCAATCTGATTCAGACTCAACACTCTGATAGAAATGGTAATTTTCTATGATTCTGCGTTTTTTCTAGTTTTCTCGTTTTTTCAACATTGTATACGCCACAGACTTTCGACCTTTGTGGGGGAAGAAAGGGGCGGGGCGAAATTTTGAAATACACTTGGAGTAAAGTAATAACATAGAAGACAGGATACAAAACTTAGTTGCTCTAGCTTTAATAGTCTCAGAGATATAGGCGCTAATGAAGACGGACAGACGGACAAACAGACAGACATGGCTATATCGACTCGGCTATTGATGCTGATCAAGAATATACATATATACTTTATGGGGTCGGAAACGCTTCCTTCTGGGCGTTACACACATCCGTTATCACCACAAATCTAATATACCCCTATACTCTTCGAGTACCGGGTGTAAAAATGAACAACATTTTATTGACTATGTGTGATAATTTTCATTTTTTTGATCCATCTTTCCTCTTTGCTATAAAAGAAAATTTACCGCGTTATCTATCACCTGGACCACCTTAAAAATATTTATGGCCCAACACTTAATTTGTAGAAGCTTATATATTTATTTAGCGAGTGCACTACGAAACAAATACCAATAATCTGATACATTGGCTCCTGCATTCCCGCATACATATTTTCTAGCTAATTTCGGGGAAGAACACACATTTCGTGGCTTACTTCGGGGAAGAACACATTTACACCACGACAAACAGTTTCAAAGAAAATTTGGCGTACAGAGCCGCAATTACATTGACAAAAAGTTCTTTTTGTAGAAGTGCAAAACTAAAGTAAGACCAACACACCAATGCCTGTCGGGTATTTAAATACCCATGTCATATCTCATGTGTGTGTGCAGGTGAAACCTTTTTTTTCTCCTATCAACTTCTATGGTTCTCCGGGCTCATATTTCATCAAAATCGTTAGAGTCAATCTATAGGCAGTCCTTAATATTAAAATGCTGATAAATGCAGCTTTAAATCGGACCCAAACAATTTAAAGCTACTTCTTACCATCTTGAAATTATTGTGCTTTCAAACTTGATACCATATGGCATAGCGAACGAACCTTTCGGATTTACATGTTTTTTATTTGATAACACAGCTTCAACAAAAAAGTGTCGGGCACGGCTGACCAGAAAACCATACCACATGTTTTTGGTGCGCTAAACACGAATCAAAGTTCAGATTTTCTTTATCAGCGTAGGGCCAACAAGAATTTTGTCTCTGACTTTCTTAAAGCTGTTCAATAGTCGCTTCTTTTTCATCTTTTTTAAAGCCAAACAATTTCCAAACGGCCGGCGGTTATTGGTTGTCGTTATCGAACTCTTTAACGTTCCAATTGATTTTAACTCGATGTAAACCGGCACGGAAAAATTTCTTGTTCTTCATAATTTATGTACATAGTAAAAAAGCTTATTATTCTGGAAGTAATCAATTATGGTTGATCAGCAAAATTGACAACTGTCCTTTCCAAAGTCCAAATCATTATATCTTACCAGCCATAATAGAGATAAGCGCACCAGCATCATAATTAAGTAATTAATATGCAATATTTATGCTCTGAACGTTTTGATGCAAATGAAGATCGGTTCTAAAGAGTGCAAATTTAATAGAAGAAAAATAAAGATAACATTACTCTTTCAGTTATAGCCTATTTACACTACGGTTGAGTTATTGAGTTATTGAGTTTCGGGCAAAACTCGAGTTTCGTTTACATGGGGAAGCATAGGGGACCTAGAGGTGACAAAAAAGTTGAGTTTTGGTTGCGTTTAGTTGAGTTTGTCCGATTTTTCGAATATTTCAACCCTGATATGCCTGTCGTGGAATTATCACCACTAGAAAAAACAACAAAAAACATCTGTAAAAATGGAGAAAAAAGGTAAAAAAACAAATTTTAATAAAAATTACTTAATATCCAATTTTATTACTAGAAACTAGATGCGTTTGGTCGCCTGAGGCCTTGGAGGTGCTATTAGAGTTATGGCACGAGAATAACGACGGGTTCCGTGGCGTATTAAAAAATTCTCATATTTATAAGGACCTAGCTGAAAAATTAAAGATTTCAGTCCCTCGCATGCCGAAATTAAAAATAAAATAATATAAACTGCAGCGTCGTTATTGTCTCTTGCTCTGCCACATATAACATCATTAGTTTTTGCGTATTCATATTAAAAATATTAAATAAAACAAATTTTCGTAGACAAGCACGTGCCAGCAGCCGAAACTCAATAACTCAATAACTCAACTTTGGCATAGTGTAAATCCAAATTCTGATTTATTGAGTTACCTATCGATAAATGTGGTAACTCGCTGTAGTGTAAATAGCCTATTACATGTTACGAATATGCTCGTCTATTTACATTAGGGTTTAACTTATTTGTATAGGCGAAAAAAAATGTGTCAGAATCAAATGTGTCAGGGTCTAAAAATTGTGTTATACCCGGTACTCGAAGAGCATAGGGGTCAGTCTTCAGTCAGCTTTCACTGCGTTCGGTCGTGTTTTCGCTATTTTTTATCAATGCTCGGAATGCGATTCGGACGTTACGGCCGCTCAGCTTCGTGGCTTTGATGCTGTACGCTGTTCGTCGTTGTGCCGCCGTGCGTTTCATCTGTCGTGCATTGATTTGCATTCAGATGCGGTGAAACTGTTGATAAAGCTGACAAATATTATGTGGCAGTGCGTTAATTGTGTGATAGCGAATGACTCGCACTTGAAAATTGCCTTTATCAGGAGCTCAATTCTGAGTTTAAGGCTGCCCTCCCTGTCAATTTCGCCACGTCGACAGCGGGTATTGACCCTGGATCAGCTGCTTCAGATGGCTTTATCACTGAGCGGTGGAAAGAGAAAAAGAACCGCACAAAGAAGGCAAAGCGTTTTCGAGACATTGCTTCGAGCTGTAAGCAGCTAACTGTACTGCAGAGCAGAAAATACATGCATATTGGTAGATTTTCTATTGCAACGGAGCCAGAGGCGGTGGTGAAATTTGTTGCCGAAAAGCTGAAGGTGTCTGAGGGGGAAATTTTTTGTGCAAAATTGGTCAAGCGGGATGCCAATCTATCTGCATTGAAGTTTGTCAATTTCAAACTTGGTGTACCTGAGCCGCTGTTCCCTGACGTCTTTGAGGAGAAATTCTGGCCAGTGTCGGTAAGGCCTCTGCATAAGCAGAGGCCGGAAGCAGATATTACGGCAGTTAATCTGTTGACAGCTGTGCTAGTACGGACGTCCACCCCGACTACAGAAGCTCCAGATCCAGTTCCTTCCACTTCAAAAAACCCCCAGTGAGCGGCGCCCATGGTTTCTGGTTCGCCGCCTCCTTACGACATATTCTGCATTCAAATTCTCGCCTCTACGAAGTCAGCATTGGCTCGCTGCATCACTTCTGGCATACCTCTGCGGAACAACAACACAGTGCCGCTTCTTCGCTCTGCGCTTTGTCCGATATTCGCACGGCTGCTGCTGGTATAGACGTCGACGCTCTTGCTTACGCTCTATGTCATCGAAGTGCGCCTCTGACATCGTCGTTACTACAAAATTCGACAACGCAGATCTTCGTGTGCTTGGCTTGCGCCGTTGCTGCACTCGACACTTGGGGAGAGTCAGTAGCCCGTCGTTCGCTCGCAAATGAAGAACTCTCTTCGCCCACAGTACCCAGTATGGATCTCCCCGCCGCTGCCCCGCTCAATCGTCTGGTCGAGGAAGGTGTGCTGCGGTTTCGGACTACGGCGTTTGGGCGTTTCTTACGCACGAGCCGCGCCCCTCTTGCTGATTGTGACATGCCAAGCCCTTCTCAGGATTAACCTTCCGTGCCCTCGGGCCGTTCAGCGCTGCTACCCTCAGTGATCATGCCTATGGGTCGTGGTCGAAACCTGGCTCAACGATAGCTTCTTCGACAGCGAGTATTTTGACCCCAACCTTTTCCAAGTGTTTCGTAAGGACAGAGATTGTGCCAAGACGAATCGCTGCAGAGGGGGTGGGGTCATTGTGGCCGTTAGACGCACGATTAAATGTGATCCCATTTGTCTCTTGGATGGAGACACTATGTTGGATCAGATTGGTGTGTTGGTGGCCGGACAGTTGGAGGCTCTGGTAGTCAGTGCATCGTACATTCCGCCTTGTAGTAGCTATGAGGTCTACAAGGCGCATATGCGAAATATTACCAGCATGCATGCCAATTTTAAAGACCGTCAGCATCTCTGCGTTGTTGGCGACTTCAATTTGGGGTCGCTGGTGTGGTCCGCCGATCCGCAGTCGTCGGCTATGATACCGAGCAACGTGCACTTGCAGCACGAAATTCTTTGCTTGGATGATTGTTTTAGTGTGGGCTTATCCCAAGTCAATAATGTATTTAATAGGTTAAATAAGATTCTTGATTTAGTTTTCGTTGGACCTGATGTTGACTGCCGTGTAACGCGCTGTGAACAGTCGATTTTAGAATTCGATATGCATCATATGCCATTGCTACTATCAGTTAAATTCATTTGTTACTCACCTCGAGCGGAACTTGATTCTCATTATTATTTTACTGATGTAAGCCTGAATGCTATACGGGATGATATGTTAAATGTAAACTGGGCGTCTGTTCTATCGCATCCTAGTGTTGATACTTGTTATAGCGTTTTCATTGAAACTGTTCGTCATTTTGTTGGTAAAAATGCTTCCAGAAGAGTGCGTGGCTCCTATAGGTTACCGTGGTATACGAAGGGGCTCGTTAGGTACAAAAATCTGCGCAATAAGTTTTTTAAGCGTTTTAATAGGACTCGGGACCCTGGTGATTGGGACAGGTACATATGTGCAGCATAAACGGGAGTTTTCGTTTCTCAACAAATTTTTATATAACACTACTCGACAAATTTCAACTTTTTTTTCCGCTGTCTCCAAAAATGACTTTTTCTAATAGATTGGGAGATTTAACATTTTTTTAAGAATTATGGTTTTTTTCATGGAGTAGTTTTTTTTTAAGAGTTTTTAAAAAATCTGGAATTTTTTTGTCATAGGTAGTGCTTCTATTTTTCACATAACTCTCGTTTCATACAACTGGTTGTATTGAACTTTGCAGTTAAAAAATGCTGATAAATGCAGCTATAAATCCGACTCAGACACTTTGTAGCAGAAACTTAACGTCTGGCAGATATTAAGCTTCCAAATTGAAATTTCGTAATTTTTTTCGGTATTTTTTTCCCCGAAATTTTGACTTTGAAACTTCAGGAAAAATCGAAAAAAAAGGTATCGCTTATAAAAATATAAAATCAAACGGCAAAGTTATAACCGTTTGACCAAAACGACCCAAAATGACTTTTACCTGAAAAAATACCGTCCGGTACGTTTTTGGTCCAACTTCCAAAATGGGATTGCAAAAAAACAAAAAGGACCTGTAATTTTGGTTTTACCGAGTCTTAGGTATTGATATATATCGGATATATATCCTACCTGGTGGTCATATTTATTTGGGGTGTAAGTGTTGTGGACAGTTTTATTCCTTATTCCTTATACCTAAGCCTTAGTGAGGATAAATATACATAAATACCTGTTAGGGTAAAATGTTGACCTTTTTTCTTCACAGGTGCTGGTCCCGCAGATATTTGACCTTTCTCCTTCAAGCTATTCATAAAAAAGGATATATAACTCTGTACCTATAGTATCCCTGCCTCAGTGTAGTTCTGCCTTCCAGCAGAATACGATCGTGTGTTTTCGAAAAATACCAATTGTTTCTAATTGAAATGGACAACTCAAGTCGGTCAACTTCATGTGCTTACCGAGCAGACTCGTTTTGCTACATATGTGGAAAGTATATGACCAGCAAAGAAGAAAAAATCGGTTTTACCGAAAAGTTCCAAGAACAGTATAAGGAAAACTATAAGATGTGGCCCAAAAGTATTGGCGAAGAGTGGGCTCCAAGCTGTATATGCAAAACGTGCAAATTGAATTTAACAGCATTTAATAAAGAGGATAGCCTATGGGATAGCCGAGATAGAAAAGAGCATTACACAAGAAAGAACTGGGAAAAACGGAACGAAAATACTTTGGGACATCACAACGTACAAAATGCAGCTCTTGTGAAAGTCCAAGACATTATATTACCACCATTGCACATTAAGCTAGGACTGATAAAAAATTTTGTTAAAGCACTCGATTACGAAGGTGAATAGATGAATTACCTCAAAACTGTTTTTCCACGTCTGTCGCTGGCAAAAGTTAAAGAAGGCGTATTTGATGGCCCCCAAATTCGAAAACTACTAAAAGATGATGGATTTGAAAATATTTTATCTACGAATGAAAAAGCAGCCTGGAACTCATTCCGAATGGCTACAACAAATTTTCTTGGTAACAGAAAGAGTGATGATTACGTTAAAATCGTTCAAGACCTACTTAAGAATTATGAACAAATTGGACCCAACATGTCACTCAAAATCCATTTCCTGCACTCCCACTTAGACTTTTTTCCGCCAAACATTGGGGATGTTAGTGATGAACACGGAGAGAGATTTCACCAACAATTAAAAGCTATGGAACGACGGTATCAAGGTGTTTGGAATGAGAATATGTTGGGCGACTATGTGTGGACTCTCATAAAAGAATCTGACTTAAATGACGAAAGAAGACAGACAAACCATTTTAAAAATAGTAACAAGCAATAACAATAAAAATATTTAAGTATCATAACACTTAAATAAATTCAAGTATTTTTCGGTATTTTTTCAGATAAAATGAGATTTGGGTCGTTTTGGTCAAACGGTTATAACTTAGCCGTTTGATTTTATATTTTTATAAGCGATACCTTAAACGACGCGTAATTAATGTGTCTATCTAAAACCAAAAATCCAGGCATTAATTATTTTTTTTTTTTCGATTTTTCCTGAAGTTTCAAAGTCAAAATTTCGGGTAAAAAATACCGAAAAAAATTACGAAATTTCAATTTGGAAACTTAATATCTGCCAGACGTTAAGTTTCTGCTACAAAGTGTCTGAGTCGGATTTATAGCTGCAATTATCAGCTTTTTTTTAACTGCAAAGTTCAGTACAACCAGTTGTATGAAATGTGAGTTATGTGAAAAATAGAAGCACTACCTATGACAAAAAATACCTGATTTTTAAAAAATTCTTAAAAAAAAAAATTCTCCATGAAAAAAAAAAAACATTCTTCAAAATTTTTAAACATCCAAATCTATCAGAAAAAGTCATTTTTGGAGACAGGAAAAGTCGTGTCGACTAGTGTAATCAATATATTGCCGACGTTGACAGGGGGCTCAAACTTAATCCCAGGTCATTTTGGCACTTTATAAACTCTAAGAGGTCAACGAGTGGTCTTCCCTCAGCTATGTATCTCTGTAGCGCTAATGCTAACAGCGGCATAGCAAACCTTTTTGCTTCTTTTTTCAGGTCTAATTTTGAGCCATGTGCGACGTGGCATGATTCGGATATCCTTGACTCCATCCCTTCGGTTGTCAATATTGGCACACTTGATATATTGGAGGGGGACATCTTGGAGGCTGTTGCTGACTTCGACAATTCTAATAAGCCCGACTGTGATGGTATTTCGGCCTTCCTGCTTCGCAATTGTTGTGATGCTTTTTGTGCGCCGCTGAAAATTCTTTTCATGAATTCCTTGTTAGCGGGTCGGTTTATTGGTAAGTTGAAAGCTGCCACAGTCACTCATGTTTTTAAGAAAGGCTCGAAGAATAATACCTCTGATTATAGACCAATTGCCAAACTCAGCAATATCTCAAAGCTTTTTGAGCGTATCATGTCCAAAAAGATTACTTTTCTCATGAGGTCATACATTAGCCCAAAGCAGCATGGTTTTATGCCGGGTAGATCAACAACTACGAACCTGATCGCATTCAGTAATTTCTGCACACGTGCCGTTGAAAAGTACTCTCAGGTCGATGTTGTGTATACTGACTTTGCAAAGGCCTTTGATAAAGTCGCCCACTGTGCTCTAGTAGCCAAGCTACATCGGTTGGGTATTCATTCGAGCTTGCTCAGTTGGTTCATATCATATCTTGAGGAGCGAGAGTATGTTGTATTGGTGAATGGAAAGCAGTCGGACCCATATTTGGCTACTTCCGGCCTTCCACAGTGCAGCGCTCTTGGTCCGCTGCTGTTCTCTATTTTTATCAATGACATATGTCTTAGCATTCGAGCCTCTGAGTATTTGCTTTACGCTGATGATCTCAAGATTTTTCGCTCTGTCAAATCATTAGGAGACAGTATCCTTCTTCAGCATGACCTGGATGAAGTTGCTCGTTGGTGCACACGTAATTTGCTCCCACTTAATATTAGAAAATGTTATTTCGTTTCGTATGGCAAGTGTACATTTAAAGTCCTGACCTCGTACTCGATAGATGGCCTTCCGCTCTTAAAGCAGACGGAGATACTCGATCTAGGCATCTTGTTTGATTCCACATTTTTGTTTGTGGAACATCTGAATTATATTTTGCCGAAAGCTTATGCCATGTTTGCCTTTGTTACGCGCAACTCATCCCAGTTCAACGATCCATACACGAGGTTAAGTCTATATTCTTTCCTCGTGCGCTCGCGCCTTGAATATGCTTCAGTGGTTTGGAACCCTACTGGGGTTGGTCAGATTGCGCGCGTCGAGAGACTGCAGAGGAAGTTTTTGAAGTTTGCACTTCAGCCTTTGCAGTTTGCAGTCCCATTTCCATCCTATGAGTGCAGATGTCGCCTTGTGCAGCTCTCCTCTCTCGAGGATCGTAGGACCATTGCGGCTCAAATCTTTATTTATGACTTGGTAGTGGGGAATATTGATTGCCCTGACCTGCTTAATAGGATTGGCTTCAATACACCTGCCAGGAGCCTTAGGGACCACGCACTCTTTGCTATTGATCTCCACCGGAGCAATTACGGAAGTAACGAACCTATATGTAGGGCTCATCGCCAGTATAATGCGCTGCCAGCTGGGAGGCGGTTCGACTTCTGCCATGGGAAAGCAGCCGTTAGACGATTGCTGTCTGATTTTTTCATGTTTCATTGTTAATTGTTTTTTTGTTGATTTCTTTGTATTATTTCAGATAGATGTAAGCTAGTTTAACCAGTTAAGGTTCAACCGTTGGCCAATAAATAAATAAATAAATAAAATAAATAAATAAATATTAGATTTGTGGTGATAACGGATGTGTGTAACACCCAGAAGGAAGCGTTTCCAACCCCATAAAGTACATATATACATATATACAATTTTGAAGTTACGAGAAAACTAAAAACGCAGAATCATAGAGAATGCCCATTTCTATAAGAGTGTTGAATCTAGATCAGATCGGATCAATATTATAGCTACAATGAAGAAAAACATTTCGAAAGTCATCGTTCCCTCTCGCTCTCTCTCACACGCGACTCCGTCTGCTTTGTCCATTCGTATTTTCTGACGCCTAGTTCTCAGAGACTATAAGAGCTAGAGCAACCAAACTTTCTATCCGAGCTCCTGGGATATAAAACCAGCACGAGTTTATTTTAAAATTTTGTCACGCCCCCTTCCGCCCCCAAAAAGGACGAAAATCTGTGGAATCCACAATTTTTAAGATAAAAGAACACCTTCTTCTACACCTTCTGGCTCTCGCTCGGGTCTTGAAATAAGTGGAGTGGTTCCTCGGAAAGCAATTTTTGTTTCCCGACTCAATCCTGAGGCCACTACGGAGGATGTTAAGCATCATCTTTGTTTAAAACTTAGCGCTCGCCTGGAGGATATTATTGTGACCAAGTTTTCTTTTAACCATAAGCGTAATATTTCCTCATTTAACATTTTTGTCCCTGATTCTTACCTTGATAGATCTCTTGACCCTTCAATTTTGCCTGAGCATACAATTATGCATGAGTTCGTGAGTAAAGTCTCGAATCAAAGTGTTAATGTTACCGGCCCTGCCAATTCTAATTCTAATCAGAGTCCTAATGTTACCTGCCCTGTCATTTCAAAAAACTAGCTAGCTATTTTTCCGTTCACTATCAGAATGTACGCAGTCTTTTAGGCAAATTGCGCCAACTACATACGGATAGTGCCTCTTACGATTTCGATGCTATAGGTTTTTCCGTAACATGGCTCAACATGGCTCCACTGTTCATGATCATGAAATTTTTGGTCACAATTTCATCATTTATCGAATGTATCGTGAATCTTACGCTGGTGGAGTTCTGATTGCAGTCAAAACTGACTTCTCATTGGAGTTATTCCCTTTCAACAATATCAATGGGATTGAGTTCATTGCAGTCAAAGTTCGTGTTGGCATGGCTTTTATCTATCTAACCTGCTCATATATTCCTCCCAATTCTGATGCTGAGGTCTACTCAAAGCACTTTCCTGCTATCCATTCTGTTGTGTCTTCGTTAGGTTGTGCTGATCAGATTGTGGTCCTGGGTGACTTCAATTTACCTCTTCTTTCTTTTCTGCCTGCGACGACGCTAACCAATTGCTTCCTAGTACTCATAACGAATTTATCAATGATCTAACGGATGTGTCCCTTGCCCATATTAATTATATTAAAAATTATAGGAACAGACTTCTCGACCTTATTTTCGTTATGGATACTTCTCTTGATACAGTTGCCAGAGTCTCCCCACTATCACTTCCTGAAGACCTATACCATCCTACGCTATCTATAACTTTAGAGTGTACCAGTTCTAGTTCTGTTAACACTACCTCGACTCCTCACCGGATCAAGTGTTTTCGCAAAACTGATTTCGACAATTTAAACATTCACCTCTCGAATGTTGATTGGTCCACTCTTCTTTCTCTACCGAATATTGATGTAACAGTCAACTCATTCTATAAAATTTTAAACTCTGCCCTTAATAATTATGTTCCGGAGATTATTGTACCATTATCGTCCAAGCCTCCCTGGTTCTCCAGGAATTTGTCATACTTAAAGATTAGGAAATCCAGACTTTTCAAAAAGTACCAGAAAATTGGCTCCTTGCTTGTCTTTGTACAATATTCTTCCGCCCGCGCTCAATTCCTAACAACTAATAGTCTGTGCTACAATCTTTACCTCTCTTCTTGTAGTAGAAACTTCCGCAATGATCCTAAAAAATTCTTTTCTTTTGTTAATTCTAAACGTAAGTCCAATGCATTTCCTCCGTCCCTTCGTCAACTATTCTGAATCTTCTGCTGCTGGCATTGCAAACTTATTTGCGGCCTTCTTCCAGTCGTCTTACTCCTCTCATATTTATAACGCGTCCACTCCGTATCCCTACCAGTTGCCTCACTCTAATATCATTTTTCATCCATATTTTGAGGAAAGCGTTGTGCTTGATGGCTTGAAGTCTTTGAAAATTTCATTTTCTGCGGGTCCTGATAAAGTGCTTAGTTGCATTTTAAAACATTGTGCCCAGTCCCTATGCCAACCCTTAAACTTTCTTTTTAATATCTCTTTGGAACAGTCTTGTCTCCCCGTAATTGGGAATGAGTCCTACATAATTTCGCTTCACAAGAAGGGCTCCAGATCCAACGTAGAAAATTAACTAGGCATTGCAAAGCTCTCTGCCATTCCTAAACCATTCCCATACTCTATTAATTCAGAAGCTGTCCTTTTATTAGGTTTCCCTAGTAATCTTCTAAGTTGGATTTCGTCGTATCTTGCTAGTCGTACACAACGGGTCTTATTCACTAATGTTTTATCAGAGATCGTTAACGTTACATCTGGTGTGCCACAAGGTTGTTATTTGGGTCCACTCCTCTTCATTTTATTTGTGAACGACCTACCCCAAGTTATGACATTCTCACATACATTAATGTATGCGGATGGCGTTAAAATCTGTTTGTCCTACTCCGACAGGTACTTGCACACACACCTTCAGCTGGACCTAAATGAATTGCTATTGTGGTGCTCAAGTAATCTATTTTTGAACTTCTCTAAATGCAAGCTTATGACATTCTACCGTCGTGCTCCACATTTTGTGACGTTTTCTCTTAGTAATCATGTATTGGATCGAATTTCGAGTTCAAATGATCTTGGAGTATTATTTAATCATAAACTGTGTTTTAATAGTCATATAGCTGCTACAGCTAATAAAGCTAAGGGTGTTATAGAATTCATCAAGCGTTGGTCCAAGAAGTTTGACAACCCGTATGTGACCAAACAATTGTACATTTCGTTAGTGCGCCCGATATTAGAGTATTGTTCCTGTGTGTGGAGTCCGCAGTATAAGGAGCAGCAAGCTATTCTCGAATCAGTTCAGAAACAATTTTTAATTTTCGCTCTTCAAAATTTACACTGGGACTCTGGGAGGAACCTGCCGCCTTACCGATCTAGGCTAAAATTTATTGACCTATCTTCGTTACACCATCGCAAAATATGCAATGGGGTAATGTTCATGCACAAGCTCCTTCTCGGGATGGTGAACTCCCAAACTCTCTTGAGTCAGATTGACTTTACGGTTCCCTCTTGTTCTACTCGTTCCTTTAGACCTATCAGATTACCCTTATATAGGTCAAACTATAATTACCTAGCTATAATTATAATACCCTTTACCATATCATATCCCCTGAACTAACCCTTAAACATATAGCATTTAGTATTTACAACCACCTCAACTCTGCTAACCTGTAATTTTAATTTTTTATTTTTTTAAAGTTTATCTTTAGTTGCCTCCCTAATTTATAACTAATTAATTAAATAAATAAATAAATAAATAAAAATAAATAAATAAAATAAATATCGACTCGGCTATTGATGCTGATCTAGAATATATATACTCTATGGGGTCGGAAACGCTTCCTTCTGGGCGTTACAAACAACCGTTATCCCCACAAATCTAATATACCTCTATACTTTTCGAGTACCGGGTATAAAAATATAAAATTGTTTCTCTGCACATGCTAACCGGGTTCTCTCGGGGAGGAGGTAAATTTATTGTAATGAAATAAATATTCAGGCTTTTGTGTAACTATTATTTTATGTAAGAAAATAATAATTTTTACCTCACCCAACGACGTTAAATTTAAGCCGAAAAGTTAGGTGGCATAGCCCGTAAAGTGGTCCTTTTCAGGACACTTTAGCTCGCTTTTCAGCTCGACACGTATCGAGCCACACTATTGAAAGCCACTTTGAGCCTACGCTGACTAACAGCATCGCAGCTTCCAAAAATTGTAAACCCATAAAAGACTATTGGTATTACTACTACCTTAGCAATAATCATTTTTGTTTGCACTGGAACAAAATTTTTGGGTTTTGGCGACAATGTTTTGTAAAAGGTTTTGCCAAGATTTTCTGCGTTATTTACGAAATCAATTATTACATTATCAACACTAGGCCTAAGAAAGTCTAGGAAAATATTCGGTATTTAGGTTCTTATAAATCACAAAACTTCGACTTAGACGGGCAGACTCACATACAATCGGACATCATCAGCATAGTACACATGAACACTACAGTTTGACAGAAAAGACGGTTGATCGTAATATAAATAAGGAATAGCAGCACGGGGCACTATCAGCAAGTCTGATGTAATATTCGAGGAAACAATTAGTCTTCGTTACTTTAAATAAGAGGAGATTAGTTTGGAGGAAGTTGCGCTAAAATTGTACATTCTACTTAGCTTGGTGAGTAGTATGTCGTCGTCTACCGTTTCAAAAGCTTTACTGAAATCAAGTAACGTTAATAATGTTATCTCACTATGTACATTTTTAACCTAATATCCTGTACGGTTCCGTTTTGCAACTACGGTTAGTCCTAAAGCCAGACTGATGATGGACGAGAAGCTTATTGGAGTTTAGAAAGATGTTAATTTGTATGGCTATAAGATGCTCAAAAATTTTAGACAGGTAAGGCAATATGGACCTAAGATTCCTACAACAGATTGTATTGACCTTTGCAGTTTAATAAAGCTAAAAACGACGCCTAATTAATGTGTCTATCTAAAAGCAAACATTTAAGCATTTAAACATTTTTTTTTTTGACTTTTCCTGAGTTTTCAAGGTCAAAATTTTAAGAAAAAATACCGAAAAAAAAATTATGAAATTTGAATTTGAAAGCTTAATATGTATCTTCCAGACGTTAAGTTGCAGCTACAAAATGTCTGGGTCAGATTTGTAGCTGCATTTGGCTTTTCAAAACTGCAAAGTTCAATACAACCAGTTGTAGGAAACTTAAGTTATGTGGAAAATAGAAGCACTACCTATGACAAAAAATTAAATTTTTTTTTAAATTATTAAAAAAAACTAAACCTGGAAAAAAAACATTCTTTTAAATTTTTTAAACATCCAAATCTATCAGAAAAAGTCTTTTTGGGCGACAGCGGAAAAGTCGTGTCGACTAGTGCTATCAAAACTTCTAACCTGACAATACCGGTTAGAGGCTTAGGTGCAGCGTGCATGTGCTTTCTATGTAAGTGTTCGACAAACATCCAAGTCATACGATAATCTTTTGGCAGAATTACTGCAAACCTTGCGTTGACATCGATTGGAGCCCTCGATAGGCGACCGACAACGCGCATTAAATTTGATAGTCCAGTCTGGGTCTCTTTTAGAGAGAGAAAAAGGTGTTAATCTTTGCAATTCCGGACGAAGTGTTTTATTGGCCTCTAAGTCAGCGATCTCCTTTGAGTATTCCTTTTTCTGGATGAAAAAAGCTATACGAAGAAATGATTTCTGATTTTTAAATTTTAGTCCGGCTAGCCACATTGTTTGTGATAAGTCGTTCGCCTTGCTTCAGCGCGAAACAACATTTGCATGAGTTTTTTTGCTAGCCACATGCTTTCAAGTAATACTAAGGGATTTAGTTTGCAATTCCGCAATGCGCTTACATACAAAACAGTTTAGTGTGGAGAAATGCATTACCATCCACTGTAGTACAATACTGGAATCAGTCCAAAAGACTTCATTAATAGAGTTTGCGTCAAACAAATGCTTAATTTTCTTCCAGGCGCACAGCTCCAATCGAAGAAGCGATACAGCCTGGATTGGGGCTACCTTAGACTTAGCTATTAATAAGGTATATTGAAAACAACCATTACTCATGTATGAACGTACATATGTATAAGCAGCATCCGTATGCTCGTTGCGGCGCGCCAGCAAATCCATGAATCGAGAATGACTGATTTGCACTCATATTTACATAGCGTGGGATCTCAATACTGCTTAATTGCGAAAAGTCTAATTCGAGTTGTCTCCAGGCGTAATTGGATCCCAGCCCATCCCATCCTACTCGATGAAGATGCATTTCCTGCACCAAAATTTTTCATCGAACGATTTTTAGACTTAGTATCCCAAGGGGATCGTATATCCTTGCAACAACTGACATGATCGAACGTCTGGTGACAGTTTGAATTATGGGTAGCTCATATCGAAAACGAAAGATGTCTACTCGAGGTTACCATGCAATACCGAGAGCCTTTGATATTTCCTGATCGTCAACCTTAATTTGTGCTTCGTCGGTCCCCTCTGCCCATTTTTCATGATTAGAATTCAACTGTAAGCCAACCTTTGCCAAAAAGAACTGACTTCATCAGCTTTACTATTCAACTCGACTTCGGAGTCGGCATCTGTTAGCAAATCATCTCCATATATATCCACCTTCGCTCCAGTTGGGTGTTCAGTAGAATGGGTTTCTGCTAAATAAGGAGCGCACAAAAAAACATAAGTTACAGTGTTTAACTTATACATCCTAATGGGATCAGTAACTTCGTTTCTCCACAGAACCATCTGAAAGCATCGATCCTTCGGATGAACCACAAATTGCCTATACATTTTGGACACATCTGCTGTCCAAAATACAATCTAAACGATAAGAGTGTCATCATCAAGTCTCTTTGTTTTTTGGGACCGGTATACATAATTTCATTAAGAAATTAGCCATTGGTCGTCTTTTCCGACGCATCGAAAACAACACGCAGTTTAGTGTTGGTACTTTGGGGTTGAAGGACGCAATGGTGCGAAATTACATCATTAGCAGGACACATATATCCTAGGGTCTTGTATTCATCCATGAATGCGACGTACATACATTTCCTTAAGGCTTGTATCACGATTAAATCGATTTTCTAACTGCAAAAAACGTCTTTTTGCAGTGCTTATTGACTCTCCAAAACATGCTTCAACTATATTTGTATTCTCTTGAAAATGAATTTCACAAAGAATGGGTGATGCCATCGCGAAAAGGAACGGCTTGCACTACAGCTGTGAGACATGCCGTCCGGTTGAGAGGGAGATGGCAGCGTTTATGAGGCAGACCCGGAAGGGCGTTAGGGAGCTGACCGTGGGCTTCAAAGAGCAGTACGATCGGCTCCTAGCCATGGAGTCTCAGTTTAGTGGCCTCAAACTACTGACTGAGTCTCCTAGGCGCAAAAAGGTCACTCCGCGGGATCTGCATATGCCAGCTGCCCCTCGGCCGGCCGATGCTGACAAGCTGACTCCGACCACTCCAGCAGCAGTGCAGCAGTTGATTTCGTTTGCCACTCCGAAGGCAACGACAGCTGCTGGCGATGGAAATTCGGTAGCCGAATTTATCGCGTCGGAGGGCATGCAGCCAAAGTCGTCTGTAGCGTCCGTGTCCGTAATGTCCGCAAACTCATTAGCGGTCCCCTCAATTCCGACCCCACCAGTTAATATACGTCCCGGACCACCGGGTATTACCATCACAGGTGATAGGCCTGTGGTGCCAAGATTGGTGGGGATCCCACCAAAGAGACAAGTTTTTGTCTCGCGGCTTGCCCCTGATTCCACAATCAATGATGTGACGGCTTATATCCGAAGCAAAATAAAAGCCGCTGATTTTAAGGTGGAAAAATTTAACTTTTCTTACGCCAGGGAGATATCTTCCTTTAAAATAAGTGTCTCTCAAACTCATTTTGACACCATCTGTTCTGCCAAATTTTGGCCGGAGCATTTGGTGGTGAAGGAGTTTAAGGCCAAAAAGAAGACTAGGCCCCCAATAACTCTGCCAACAAATCAGACCAGTGCTCCTTCGTCGTCTTCCCGCTCTACCTCCCGTCCAAAAAACTAACTAACTCTCTTCTGGTGACATATCAGAATGTTCGAGGCTTGCGTAGTAAGCTCAGCATTCTTTTCCAGGATAGTGTCGCATTTGCATCCCACGTTATTGTGTTTACCGAGACCTGGCTAAAGCCGGACATTCTTAGTTCCGAAGTTTTGGCAGGTCGGTACACAACTTATAGAAAGGATCGCTCGTCTCGACGTGCAGGTGGGGTTCTGATTGCTGTGGACTCAAACTTCACGTCGGAACTTTTCACAGTCCAGATCCAGCAGGAACTGGAATTTCTGTGTGTAAGACTGATTCTTCCCGCTTTCTCAATTTTCATTACTTGTTCGTATATTCCACCGTCTTCGGATATCGCAATTTACGAGCAGCATTTGTCCGCCTTAACCGCTATTTCTTCCTCGCTATCTGACAAAGATCACATGATAGTTCTTGGTGACTTCAACTTGCCAGGAATTGTTTGGTCTTCGGCAACTGAGTCTATTAGCCTGGTACCCATGGCACATCATGACTTTGTTGACGGCTTGATTGAACTGTCTCTGTCTCAAGTTAACCATGTTAAAAATTCCTTGGGTCGATTTCTTGATCTGTGCTTTGTAACGGATCCGACCTTAGCGTTGTTAACTCGAGTCCCCCCGCTCACTATACCTGAAGATGCCTACCATCCTACTTTCGAAGTGTCGTTCGACCTCGGACGAACTGTATTGGATCGGTCGGGTAGACCACCCCAAAGTGTCCGCTGCTTCCGGAAAGCCGAGTTCACGAAGCTTAATAACCTCATTAGGGATTTTGATTGGTCCGCTTTATATTTGTGCAATGATGTTACGACAGGCACAAACATTTTCTATGATGCACTGGACTCACTTTTTGTCTCTTGTGTCCCACTTTCCTGTCCGATTAGATCAAGAAATCCCATCTAAAAAACTTAAAATCAAGACTGTATAAAAAATTTCAAGAAATTGGCTCTCCTTCTTCTCTTGCTCATTATGTCATAGCTCGGTCAAACTTCTCAGTTCTTAACGCTCAATGCTATCAGAATTACCTATTTCGATGCAGGATACGTTTTTCTAAGGACCCCAAACAGTTCTACAGCTTCGTAAACAGTAAGCGTAGAATGTCAGCACACCCATCCTCGCTGTCCTTCCGTAATACGACGGCAGATAATGATCAGGCAATTGCTGATCTTTTTGCCCGTTTTTTCCAAACTACCTACTCGCAAGACGTTTACTCTGGTCAGCCGTATCCATACGGTTTACCGAGGTCGAACGGCATTTTCAGTCCTTTGCTAAATGAAAGCTCGTTGCTTCATGATCTACGAACAGTAAAGCCGGTGTTCTCACCGGGTCCGGACGGAGTTCCCGGCTGTGTACTCAGGTACTGTGCCGAGTCTCTGTGTGGGCCGTTGCTTAAACTATTCAACCTATCCATAAATTCTTCATGCTTTCCCCCGATATGGAAGGAGTCCTATATAATTCCTCTCCATAAGAAAGGTAGCAAGTCTGATGCAATGAACTATAGAGGTATATCTAAGTTATCCGCTATTCCTAAAGTGTTTGAGAAAATTTTAACTCCGCACCTGCAGCATCTATGCAGATCACTTATATCTCCATCTCAACATGGATTTATAAGGCGGAGATCAACCACAACAAATTTATTGGAGTTTACCTCCTTTATAATAAAAGGCTTTCAAGGTAATCTGCAGACGGATGTTGTTTACACCGATTTTAGTAAAGCGTTCGACTCTGTAAACCATTCCCACCTAGCACAAAAGCTCGACCTTCTAGGGTTCCCGCCCAATCTCCTGAGATCGACCTCTAGCTACCTTTGTTCTAGGTCTCAAAGAGTCCTTTTCAAAAACTCCCTGTCCTCACCAGTTATGGTGACTTCGGGTGTACCACAGGGCAGCCATCTAGGCCCCTTACTCTTTACACTCTTTATAAATGACCTGCCTTCTGTATTAACATACTCTCGAGTACTTATGTATGCGGATGATGTTAAGCTCTGTGTCCAGTATAAGGACATTTCTTTTCAATCCAGGTTGCAATCCGATCTCGATAGATTTCAGTCTTGGTGTTGTGCAAATTTATTAAACCTTAGTGCTTGAAAATGTAAAGTAATGACTTTCCATCGCTCCAGCGCCTTTCTGGTTCCTTACACCCTTTGTGGTGGTCTTGAGAGAATTACCCGGGTTGATGATCTTGGTGTTCTACTAGATCCCAAGTTAAAGTTTTCAGAACACATTTCTACCATGGTGAACAAGGCCATGGGCGTGCTTGGGTTTATAAAGAGGTGGTCAAAGGAATTTGACGACCCCTATATAACAAAGACTCTCTACACCTCTCTGGTTCGTCCGATTTTAGAATACGGCTCTTGTGTATGGTGCCCTCAGTACAACGTACACCAGGACCGTATAGAATCAGTTCAGAAAAACTTTTTACTTTTTGCTCTTCGAGGCCTCGGCTGGGATGCAGGTGTGAGACTGCCGTCCTACTCTAATAGATTGCTTCTAATAAACCTTCCAACCTTAGCTAATCGTAGGAAAATGCTTGGAGTGATTTTTGTGCACAACTTGATCAAGGATGACATAGATAGCCCTGACCTGTTGAGCCGCATAAACTTCACGATTCCTATTAGAAGCACTAGAAACTATACACCCTTGTTTCTTCCACTTTGTAGGTCGAATTACTCCTTGCATGAACCATTTAGGGTCCTATGCTCGGATTATAATTCCCTCTATCATATCGTATCTACCACTAACTCCCTTCCTAGTCTTAAATTACAGATACTCTTATATCTTTCCCGTAACTAGTAATTACTTCGCTTCTTTAGTTAGATTTGTTCTACTTTTCCTCGAACACTAGTCTAACACCTATCCTTCCTGCATGTCCGCGATCGGTTCGGTAAACGAGTCGCGCGTTATGCGGCAGCGCCCCTCGGTCGGTTGGGCGGGAGGTGGGCTGCGTTCTTGCCTGGGATCCGCGCGTAACAGCCATCGGCTGGTGTCGCTTGGGCCACTTGATGGTGCAGTCATTGCACATCAACGTCCTAAATTAAAAAGAAGATTTTCCTTGGACAGGACAATACTATCACTATGGCAATATGTTTCGAACTCTTCAACTTCCCAAAACCTTTGTAATATTTCTTCTAATCGTGAGATATGAGCGAGATTCCAACAGCTTATCTTCCTTCCCTTACCATCTATTAACATTCGAAAGAAGTGCTTTGAACTTATTAGTAAGTCTATACGCTGAGGCTTGTAAAAGAAGGGATCAGCTAGCTAAATGTTATCAGTAATCCTCAAATCTGAAGTTCTAATCCAATCTTCAGGTTGGTTTAATGATATTGCTCGAGTCACAGCTAGTTTTGCAGCCCATGCGAAGCCGGATATGCAAGATTCAAAATCTCCAACTACTCAGAACTTCATTGCCGTTCGAACCTCACCGAACCCACAGCAGTGGAAAGAACTGAACGACGAAATGAACTGCAACTAACGAAACGGCAGCTGGCTGCTGAGAAGGCGATTCCTTGCCGGAGTGACCTTTATGTAAACTAGTGTGATGAGGCTGATTGCATACCTTGCATTGGGATTTAGAAATGCACCTCGCTATTATGTGACCCTGTCGTAAAAAATATAAACAGAGGGCTACTTCTTTACAAAAACGTTCGTCTACTGAAAGGGCTATGTTTAACGAACATGTTTCGAGTATGTGAACGTTACCCTTGCAACGTAAGCAACTAATTTTAGTTTGTGTCGTTACAAAGGCTCTAGATGGTTTTCGAGAGGACGAGGATGATTTGTTTTCTTTGACTAATTCAAACGACGGCTTCTGCGAACTACTTTAAAAAAATTGACAATGCCTGCTAAGAATTTTATAGCACTGCTCTCAGGTTGGCAATGAAACATAATCTTTCTTACTGTCATACGCTATCTTCGCGTCTTCGCGTCTTTGTCCACTTTAGATATTAAAGATGCCAAAAATATGCTCGAGAAAGATCAAGGTCTTTTAATCGTATCTTTCCGTATCTCGTAAGAGTTTTAATATTACTGATTTGGCTGCTATAAAACTATCTTCCAATTCAAATAGACCATTATTAGTTGGGCACAATCATTCAATATGTGCATGTTACGAAATTGCTTGCTTGAAGTTCGACTGCAAAATCTGTAATATAGACTCCAAAATACTTGGACACTTCTTTTTCTATTTTTTTTTTTTTTTTTCAAAGTGGCGACACAGAGTGTTTCTCTGTTGCCTAAGAGAAGTTAGCTGCTCTTCAAACAACCAACGAATAAGAACTAGAATTGACTCAACGATAGCCTGAGAGAGCAAATTCACAAGTGAAATCAGATTGAGTTAGATATTCTAGAATGTATTCTTTCCGTGCAATGATCATTGGGAATAAAAGGGACTGCCAATTACCGCAATTTGACCGAAAGAGCTCAGGTAATCCCATGTATTTTGTCACGCACCGATCAGTGAGAATAAAAGCGACTGCCAATTACCGCAATTTCACCGAGAGCTCACATAAATCCCATGCATTTTTCGATTCTCTTATGTTAAAAGACAGATATTAGCCAGTTGTCTTCGAATGTCCAACCAATTTATTTCGATGTATGTTTTCGACTACTCCGGTTGACAGTATTCGAAGGCTTATCGTACAACTAAGAGTGATCTAGCAACATGTTGCGTAGTTGTTTAAAACATTCGGGTACAACAAATAAACTCTTATAATAATTTAAAGCACAATAGGTGTGCAGCCAACATTTTCGCCCGTTGAAAGTACAGTTTCAATTTTCTTAGCCTATTTGTAATCGTAATGGGTCTCATTGTAATGGGGCTTATTTGTAATGGTAATGGGGCAATTTTATCGATTGGGCGACGAAACACGCTCTTAGCTGTATAAATTTAAATGATGATTTCATCATGGCCAGTGATTACAGACACGACTCGAGCCAGCTGCCAATGTTGCGGAGGCAAGTTATCCTTATGAACCAGGACGAGTTAGCTGGCTTATACATCTACTTCTGGTTTAAGCCATTTGGAATGAAGCTGCAGTTCGTGCCCAAATACTGACGCAACTCCAAAACGTTCGTCGGGGGTTGTAGCTCCGCAATGGCTGCCAGTTTTCGGGATCGGTGGATGTTCCCTCTCCTGTCACCAGGTGACCTAGGTACCACAGCTCCGTCCGGAAGAATTGGTACTTGTCCACGTTCAACCGCAAGTTGGGCTTTTTAAGTTTCCGGAACACTTTCTCCAGGTTCCACCGCTGTTCTTCCCTCGTCTGCTCGATGACTATAATGTCGTCTTGGTAGGCGAACGCATGAGGCATAATTTCTGGCCCTGTTACTTTGTATAAAGCCCTCTGGAACGTGGCCGACGCCAAGTGCAGGCCAATGGGATCTCTTTCCACTGAAACAGACCCTTGCCCGGCACCGTGAATGCGGTGCACTGCCGGCTACTTTCTTCCAGTGAAATTTGAAAATACCCGTCCTTTAAATCCAGACTGCTGATAAACCGCTCCCCTCTGAGCTGGTCCAGAATGAGATCAATTCTCGGCATGGGGTACGCATCCCTGACTGATTTTTCGTTTATTTGGCGAATGTCCAAGCCCAACCTTCCCGTCTTCTTTTTAACCATCACAATGGCCAAACTTTACGGGTTCCTCGAAGATTTAATTCGTCTCCAACAGCTTCTCCACCTGTTGGTTGATTTCGGCCTGCATCTTGGGGATCTTGGGGTAGTACCGGCTAAGTGTCTTTCATGGTGATTATTTCAACAGCCACACTCCCTTCATTTTCCGGAATTCTTCCAGTTCCTTAGCCAAAAATTCTTCATTCGTTAATGCCTTGGAGACCTCGTTTCGCCTGCCCTCCTCTATGCCTCTTACTTCAAAGTCCGCCCGGGTCGTCTCGCTCGCAATCTCTGGCAGGGATTACCACCCTGTGCTCCACACAGGCCACCTTTGCTCCGACTGTGACTATAAAGTGCCACCAGAACAAGCGCGTCAATCAGTCTGGGCAATATCGAGATCACCTCGTTCCCGAACGCCACCTCCACCTCCAGTTTGGAGTAGCCATCCTGGCTATGGCCGCCTGCCAGTCGCACCCTCTTGTGTGTCTTCGTCTCCACCACGACTCACCGCAGCCTGTCCGCCATCTCGTAGCTAACAAAGCTAACGCCTGTATCCACCGTGGCCTTTCACTCGCGTGCTGCGGTACTTACCATGGCGGACAGCTGCACCTCATCTTCCGATTAGGAAGAGGTGAGCTTTTTTGGAGGTGAGCTTTTTTGGAGGTGAGCTTTTTCTATCCTGGGGGCTTTCGTTTGTGACCCGGACACGCCCTCCGTGGCTTGGGCCGCAGCGCGCTTCCGCGTGCTTGCAACATTGCCAGGTCGGCACCCTCACCTTACACTTCTAGCAGAAGGTCAACAGCCTGCCCGTGTACGCCTGGGCCTAGAGATTGTTGCTCCCACACCCGAGGAACGCTTTCTGTGTTCAAAATGTACCTCTCAACCAAGCTGGTTTTCACTTGATGCTCATTTGGTGTTATCGACTGCTTTTGCTTAGAGCCTGCTGCCGGTTCGTCTTTGCACCTGCGGCACACCTCCGTCGCAGTCGTTCGCCTGAAGGAACTGGCTGCCCTGGCCCGGCTTGACGGGCTTTCCTTGTGGAATTCCGCCCGATCTCTTTCCAGGGCTTCAAACTAGTGCGCAAGTTTCATCATTTCGTCCAGATCTTGACATCGGTGCGGCCGAATATAATTTCAAAAGTCCGGCTCACTATCCTCCCGAATAACTTCTGCTTGTTGCTCCGGAGTGCGCTTGAGGGGACGCATGAGGGTCTGCATTTCTACCATGTAGTCCTTGAAGGATTCCCCCCACTTCGGCATACGGTTCCTCACCTCTTGGAACAACTTTTCAAAGTAGTCCCTCGGCAGGAAGTAGTCCTGGAAGCTTTGCACGAACGACCTCCACGTCTGCCACTGTCTATTGTTCGTGAGGAACCACATCAGCGCTCGCCCCTTTAGCAGTTCTAGCATCCAATCCGTACATGTCGGCTGATCATTCCACCTGCTCCCGGAACTCTAGTGGCTTCTCCGTCCCATCAAAGCGGAAAGAGGCATAGCTGCCTCGTGGCCTCTTCCTGGGACCTTCGTCGATCCTTCTCCGTCCCCTCATTCTCCGACCGATGCGCGTTTTGTCCCCGGGCTTCCGACACGGTCTCTCCCCACTCTTGGCCCGCTGCCGACTGGGTGTTTGGACCTTTAATGGGATCGCCAGGCTCGCTATCAGCTCTTCTTGGAACTTTGACGGCGTCCTCCATAGCTTCGACCGCTCTTCACCCCCCAGTGGCATCAGGCACTCATATGCGTCTGCCACGCCCTCAGCCTGCGCCGCCGGCAAGACCCTGCCCGCCTTCAGTTTCCACGTCTCAATCATGTCGGCGAATTCCGGTTCCCCGTGCTTCTCCACCCAAACTTTAAACGCTCTCCGCATCTTGTCTACTGAGCCTTCCAACTGAATTCCGTATGCCTTGGCGCACCGAATCAGTTCCTCTTTCCTCAGAAATTGCAAGCATTGCCGGCTCTTCATCGTGATACCCTTTTTGATCCCCTGCGCAGTACCGTCCTTCCCATTGCACTTTTCTTTCCTTGCTTGTCGTTAGGACCCACGTAGGGCGCCAGTTCTAACGAACCTGCTTGTTCTGTTGGATTCAGCTGGAATGGCTTAGCAGGCGGTGGATGGATGCAACGAATTTATATGTTGCTCCGGCGACAAGCAAGTAATGCCATTGGGAGAGTTTGTTCTGGTGTGGCTGTTCTTCATTGGTATCTTGGGGCTATCTAACGGCTATGTTATTCGCTAGGTTGGTGGTCCGAGCTGCCTCCGGGTGTTGTGCGGCGGCGCAATTCCCGACTCGACTGTTGCTGAGGTTGACTTCAGGTGTAGCTCCGTCGGGCCACGGCTAGGAGGTTCTGACATGGCTATCGCCTCTTTCGGTATTGCCGGCCATATATTTGTCCTCTAGATTCTTTACCGTTTGCCGAGCGACGTTGCTCCTGGCAGTACACTCTTTATCACTGTACTTCGGTAATTCCGACGAATTATGGTAATTCCGAATTATTGACGCTTTTAGCTCCCGCACTTGACTGTCCTCCCTTACTTCATCGGTCCTCCTTTTATAGGCTCCCTGCGGCCCAGTACTTTTCAGTACTTTGGGGTCCTGGGGATCTGCTGCTACCAGACACCACCCACCCAAAGATCTTATTTTGTAAAGCTAGCGTTTTTTCTTGCTTTACTTGGTCATCTTTCAGTATGTCATGCTATGCTCATAGCAGAAGACAAACCGTCTGGGGATTATGAAAACTTGGATCTAACAGTGGCAGTGACGAAGCAAGTGACAGATAAGCTAGCCTTTTAAATTTCTAATAAGTTAATGTCTTTTTGATGCTATTTTTTTGTAAGCTCCATGCAAGCTCTTCGGTAATAAAATTGTCGAGACCGAATTTAGTAGCACCCTGCCTGGCTGACGTTGATAAGTTCATTCCACGTTCACAATTGCTGTTGCCAGAACTACCTGATCTGAATGCATAGCATAGTTCGATAACAATTGATTCGAATTATCCGCATCCTAAGCTTCCTGAAATCCTACAGCCTCACGAACGCTTGGCGGCGTCCTCGAGTCAGCATTGTAGCGATGCAACAATGTTTTATGTGACTTTGAGCATACTCTGCAACCTGTAGACTTGCAGGCTGAGACATTATGCCCTTCCGCAGAAAATGAATACAAAGCTGGATTCCCTTTGCAAAACTAAATGAAGTCATGAATGAAGTCAGCTTTGTCTGAGAATGAAAAAAAACTATTAATATTCATGAGAACCTTTTCGACCCTTTGACCGCCCGAAATTAGACTCTTCAGACGAAAAATGCTGATAGATCTTATTTAATGCAGCTGAACAATCCATCAACGCCGTAAATTTTAAGAAATCCATATTGTAGGGTTCCGCAGCCCAGTACTAGGCAGTATTAAACATGCACAATATCCAGTGGTACAGCAGTAAATTAAATGCCTCTTTTAGTTATTAATCTGTTAGTGTCTGGTCCTAGAAATCACTTATTGCACTACTCCTAGAGATCAACCGACACTGTCTTTGAAACCAATCGCCTTTAATCTGACCCCGTCTTAAATCGATCTAAACAAACGATCTACGTCATGCTTTCGTCGTGAGCAATTCCTATACCTAACTCGAACCTTTCGACTATTCCTTCGACTCTGTATCACATTGCATACATACCCCACAATAAACCGTATTAAACTGAACTCTCGTTGTATTTTAATATAAGGCAAATTACCCTCTCGAAAAAGCTCGGTAGAGGCGTTTGCGGATAATTTTAAGGCCAGGTTTCAGCCTTTCCAGACGTCATCTATAAGAAAGAATGAAATTGTGGTATTTTTTGTCATATGTAGTGCTTCTATTTTTCACATTACTTAAGTTTACTACAACTGGTGGTTGTATTGAACTTTGAAATTGAAATTTCATATTTTTTCTCGGTATTTTTCCCCGAAATGATGACTTTGAAAGCTTGTCAAACGGTTATAACTAAGCCGTTTATTTTTATATTCTTATAAACGATGCCTTAACCGCCTAATTAATGTGTCTATCTAAAAACAAAAATTAAGGCATTCAAATATTTTTTTTCGACTTTTCCTGAGCTTTCAAAGTTAAAATTTCGGGAAAAAATACCGAAAAGAATTAGGAAATTTCAATTTGGAAGCTTATATGATTTTACACTTGGTGCGTTACCTATCGAGATCGGAGAAGACGCAGAGAAGCAAGTTTGTCGTTTACACTACAGCTTCTTTGCTTCTTTGCGTCTTGGGAAGAGGAAGACAAATTTTGCAAACAAAGTAATTAATGTTCGAAAATCAACGAAATAACTGCGGTGGCGCAAAGTGAGGAGAATCTTTTGAAATGCATGGAAGCGGCAAAGTTATCCTCAGAAAAGTTGCAATGTCCTCCTTGCGTTTGGACTCTTGCAGGTAAAGAGCAGATAATGTTCTCTCTTCTCAATTAAATAATGTTTTCTTCATTGCAATAAGTAGCCACGATATTGTTCATATTGGGAGAAAGATGTTGTGGAGAACTCCGATGCCTTTTTGAAGGAAAATTTCCGCATGGAAAGGAGTACTTTTAACATTCTCGTTTGACTGTTACCAAATTCCAAAAAGAAAGACACTCCTTTTAGACTGACAATCCCTCTGGAGAAGAGAATAGCCATAGCCCTTTATTACCTAGGATCGTCTGCGGAATATCGCACAGGAGTCTATTTGGTGTGTCAAGGGCTTTTGTTTGCCGCATATTACTGCAGTTTTATCGCAAGGTAGTTGCTCAACTCGATGACAAGTATATGCCAGCAGACTTTCTTACCCTGAAAAGATCACGGAAACAGTAAAAGGATTCAAAGATTTGCAGCAAATTTGAAATCAACTATATTGTTGAAGTGCTTTTTTTAATAATAAAATTAGTTTAAACAATTTGTTCTAAGCATTAAGTGTTTTTTTTGCCCCTTTTTACTCAGTTACAAATTTTACGCAACAAAATTTAAATTTGAATCTGCTGTTTTTTGTTGTTATTAGTGGTGATAGTTCCGCTGATAGGCACAAAAGTACGCAAATTGCTGTTATGAGCGCAGAAATACCACAGAAATAACAAAATGCAGTTGCGTCGGATAACGACGCAACTTTTTGCCATCACTAGGGCCCTATGCTAAACCTATGTAAAAAAAACTGCGTTTCTGGGAAGACGCACAGAATCAAGGCGCAGCCTCAGTGTAAACGGCACCTTAATATCTTCCAGACGTTAGCCTGCAGCTACAAAGTGTTTGGGTCGGATTTATAGCTGCATTTGTCAGCTTTTCTAAACTGCAAAGTTCAATACAACCAGTTGTAGGAAACATAAGTAATGTGAAAAATAGAAGCTTTAGAGAACTGAGATAAAAATCACATTTTTTTTTTTAAATTCTTAAAAAAAAAAAACCAAGTCTGGAAAAAAAACATTCTTTAAAAATATTTAAACATCCAAATCTATCAGAAAAAGTCATTTTGGGCGACAGCGGAAAAAAAAGTTGAATTATGTCGAGTAGTGTTATAAGAGGATCAATTTTGTGTATAGGCCTAAAAATCTAGCTAGTACTTTCAATAACACCTTGACGTGAAACGATCAGGTTAACAAAGCAGGTGGAAAAATCTATGGAGTTGTTAGACAACTATCGTTAACTCAAAAACATTTGCCGGTTAAAATTAAAACAATCCTGTTTTATGGGATTTAAATTTATGGCAAATGCGATTCAGCAAGCCTAAATAAAATTAAGGTTGCTTTCAACAATATTGCTAAATATGTTTTTAACTTAAAATGAACTGACCACGTATCGTGATTCGCTCATAAGTTATGCATTTTAACTAGATCTCGTAGATATAATTAACCTTAAAATTAAATTAAAATTAAAATAAAACTAAATTACTGTAAAAATCCTGACTATTTATATGACCTCTTAAGATTTACTGCGTCACAGAGAGAAAATAACCTTGTCAGGCTGGAACCAGTTTCCACCCAATTTATTTTGCAATTAATCGAAGACTTTAATAAACGTAATCGATATAATTGTTACTGTGCGAACATAGCGTACAAAGCGAATACAAAATGTGTTAGGACAGTTAGATGCGCAAACATACGACATACATGGCTATTGTGAGGAATCGATATTCCTCACAAGACTCTAGTAGAGGAGGCCGCGAAATGGCCAGCGAAGAGCGCGGGGCGATCCCGTTAGGCGAGAGGATGGAGCGGGCCTCGCTCCCAGAATAGGGAAACGGCGGAATTGGGCCAACGGCAGGTCCAAGAGCCGAGGGCCGGGAGGCGCCATGTGGATCCCATGTAGGCCATGTAGATTCCATGTAGCCCATGTGGATTCCATGTAGGCCATGTAACTCCATGTAGGCCATGTAGGCCGATCCCGGTGCGGAAGGCTCGGGAAGACGGAGCGGTCGATGGAAAAGTACCAAGGGAAAGGAACCGTTGCGGATAGGCGGCGACGCGGTCGCTGTGCCGCAGGGAGCCTATAAGAGGAGGTCCGCGGCAGCGAATCAGGACAGACAGTCAAGTGCGGGAGCCAAGTGCGGTACCAAGCGAACGTGTTACGAGTGAAAACAGAATCAGTGCAATCAAGAGGAGCAACAAATACCAGTGGCGACCACAGAGACGTGCACGGCAAAGACCAAGAGACTCGCCGCGTAAAGGTGAGACAACTGGCCAGGTGAACCCATTGCGTGCGGAGCTGTGTGAGCGGCGGACGAAGCGGTAGCCAAGTCAGAACCCCCACAGCCGTAGCCCAACGGAGCCACACCGGCGGTCAACCTCAACAACGGTGGAGTCAGGTTTTGCGCCAGATAGCACGCGGAAACGGCCGCACCACGGTGAGAGGATTCACGACCAACGTATTTAGAGATACCTTAGCCGTAAGATAGCCTTAAGATACCAAATAAAGAACTGCTATTCAGACCGAAATCCACCCCAAGCTCATTTCTTGTTTGTCGCCGAGGCAACAAATAAATTCGTTGCATCGATCCACCGACCGCTGAGCCAGCTCTGCTGAATCAGACGGACGAGAAACGGTTCGTTACACTATATAATCCGAATACGCTTTAATCTTAGTTACATTGCCGCGTTACTCCCCGTTGCCTAAACGGAGTCTTAACAAGTGATAATCTTTGAGTGAGAAAAATCTGTATAAATTACAATATCCAGCATCGATGTGCTAGCGAACGCACGAGCGATTCCAGTCTACTCTGGAGAGTAGAGTTCCATAGTTTATTATTACATGTACATGTAGGTTCTAACGAAGTAAACGATATACAAAAATATATATCTGGGCGTACCAGAACGATCTTCGGTGTACCCGAACTTAATTTACAAACATCAAATCGCACGATTATCGTAATCGTAAGAGAAACTAGAAGATAACGAACTTACAATTACATCTAAAACGAGACTCAATCAGTGCGAGTCCATGAACAGGAAATGGTGGTAGTTGTGCTTATGGCGGTGCTATTGCTATTTGGTGGATGTGCGCGCTCAGCACGCCATTTCGCCGAACAGTGCATCAGCATCGCTGGTCACGGCGATCTCTTGGTGCTTCCTAAGCTTCCTGAAATCCTGCAGCCTCACGAACGCTTGGCGGCGTCCTCGAGTCAGCATTGTAGCGATGCAACAATGTTTTATATGACTTTGAGCATACTCTGCAACCTGTAGACTTGCAGGCTGAGACATTATGCCCTTCCGCAGAAAATGAATACAAAGCTGGATTCCCTTTGCAAAACTAAATGAAGTCATGAATGAAGTCAGCTTTGTCTGAGAATGAAAAAAAACTAGTAATATTCTTGAGAACCTTTTCGAACCTTTGACCGCCCGAAATTAGACTCTTCAGACGAAAAATGCTGATAGATCTTATTTAATGCAGCTGAACAATCCATCAACGCCGTAAATTTTAAGAAATCCATATTGTAGGGTTCCGCAGCCCAGTACTAGGCAGTATTAAACATGCACAATATGCAGTGGTACAGCAGTAAATTGGTGGATGTGCGCGCTCAGCACGCCATTTCGCCGAACAGTGCATCAGCATCGCTGGTCACGGCGATCTCTTGGTGCCAACTTATCCTGCACGTGGTGACGGTGATGTCGGCGTCGACCCCTCTGAGTCGCGATTGTAGACCGCCGAATCATCAGCACTGGCTGGAGTCAGCGGCCTCTAGCAAGTGGCTCCAATCTCCGAAATGGGTATGGAAAGAGACGTTGTCGTCGTTGCCTCCTCGCTGTGTGGCACAACCTCCTTGAAGCTCTGATTGGGAGGCATGACGACGAGCATGTTAATGGATATAAGCAGCGGATGGACCAGCTTCGGGTCTAGGACCATCAGCGGCTTCTTCGTTATTCTCAAGACTCAGCGAGCACATCTCAGAGGTTTGTGTAAAAATTGGCTGGCGTTGAGCATTGATCGAAGTGACAGTAGTGCGGATCATGAATGGAATTTGGAATTTTTGATAAAATAGAAGTAAAATATAGTAAATGTACTAGTTTTAATAAATTGATACTAGGATTAAGTAAACTATGAATTATCCAATCAATGTAAACTTTAAAACTACCTGTGACTAGTGCATTAAGATAAAAGTTGCAATACTTGTAGCACTAGTAACATTTTCAATAAATAATAATTAAAATAATAAAAAAAAAAACAAAAAGCTATACGATTTATAAATAAGCAAGGGGGAAGTCAGTCATGTAAGCTTACGATTTATGTAATTTATCATATGTTCGCAAAATGAACAAATTAAATTTGGACCAAAAAGAAAAACTTAAAAAAATGTATTTTATCTGTTTCCATTTTTATTTACATATGTTTTATACATCTGTCTTCTACATTTCCGGCGTTCCTGAAATTTAATTTGTTCTTTCTGGCTATTATCCGACCTGATCCTGTAGTCCGACCTGATCCAGATCGCGGAAAATCACTGACAGGAATCTGCGCTTTATTTCGTTTGTGTGAAACTTAACTAAAATAGTGTGACCCAGAACCTAAAAAGTGATTTGCCACTCTTGTTGCTGTGTTTTGTAAGCAGCGCCAATTGTGATAGTTCAATTAAAATTAAAAAAGTAAAAAATTAACTCTGTGGTCGAAGTGATTGTGTTGGTGACGGCGTATATTGTTGTTGAAAAACAGAAAGAAGCACAGCGCAGACGGAGGAGTCACAAATGTTGGGTAAACCCTTATTTGCAGCAGAGGAAGGAAAAGGGGAGGTTCCATAATGATGTGAGTATCATATAATTAATATTTTTACCAATTGCAGTGTCTCTTACACATTTCATAGTTTCAGAATATGCTGCAGAACCCTACAGTGTTTCACCAGAACTTTCATATGGATGATCACCAGTTCAACTATCTATTTTCATTGGTGGAACCATTTTTAGTAGCCAAGCGCAACTCACGGCCAGACGCTATTCCACTCAAAGCAAAATTAGCCATTGTTCTCGGGTAAGTCCATTGCAAGACAACAAATATATAAAATACCTACTTATTTAATCGTTTGTATTAGAAGTTTTGCGACTGGAGACTTACAATGTCACGTTGGCTCGACCTATAGGATTAGTAAGCAACACTTGGGCCGCACAATTGATCTTGTTTCTGACGCAATCTGCACTGCGTTGCACGGAGAGTTTCTAAAATGGAACTCTAATAACATGCTCAAGTGGGCAACGGAATTCATGGAGCAATGGAACTTTCCGAACTGCATTGGTGCTATCGATGGCAAGCATATAGCAATCAAGGCACCACCAAACAACGGTAGCGCTTTCTACAACTATAAAGTAAGTACAACTACCTGAGGCAACGATTGAGAATAACCCTTACCTTCGTTCTATAGGTTTTTCACTCAATTGTGCTTATGGTGGTGTGTGACGCTTCTTATAAGCTTACTTACATCGACGATATGAATGCCTTTTCGTATTCGTCGTTTGAAAAAGCAATTTTATCTGGAAATATTACATTTCCAGAGGATAGTATGCTGCAGGGAGTACATACTCCATACTATATAGTTGTGGATGATGCATTCCTGTTACACAAACGTATTATTAAGCCATATGGATCTCGAAACCTTTGCACAGCAGAGCGAATTTTCAACTACCGGCTAAGTCGAGCTTGTCGTTGCATTGAGAATGCATTCGGTATCCTGAGTAAAAGGTGGGTAACTGTTCAAGACCCAAACAGAGCGCAAAATATAACTGCGTCATGCGGTTTTCCACACAATTTTATGATGAGAGTATGCCCAAGAGAATATGGTGACACGAAAGGCTTTCAGCCTTTTGATTGAAAATCAGAAACCTTCCGTGGTCGGGTACAGGACTACCCAAAGTTTGTAAGGAATACAGTAAAAGATTTTGTAAACTCCGAAGCCGGGTCAGTACCTTGGCAAAATGAATCTACTGGAGTCCGTCAATAATAAAAAATTCCATTATTTTATTTCATTAATTATGCTTTATTTTTTTTTTTGGTTCTCCTGAACCTTCCAATAGAGCACCTCGGTCATCTCCATTACAGCTGCTGTTGCTACTCGGTAATTACCCCAGCGAGGCCATCCAGTCCTGTCGGTTCCTCCACCTTACGTCTTTTGGAAGCCTTTGACTGCTGCAAAGGGAGTTTTAGTTTACTACTGTTACAATAAACAGGTAAATAGTACTTACATATGAATAGGCCGACGACGTGCTTGCCTCGAAGTCATCCTCTGAGATCTCCCAGCATTCGTCGTCCACATTCGCGGGAGAGCTGGAGCATGCATCGGGGCTGCATTCTAGACTCTCCACAAATGTGCTTGTGCTTGCATTGGTTCTACAACAAAAGGTACATATACATAGGTGCAAATAGTAAATTATGTCGGATTATAACATACCGTCTTTCCAATAACATCACAAGCAGAAAGGCCATATGTTCAGCGAATTGACAATCAACAGTTTCGCTGACCCTATTTTCACCCAACGCGATGCCTCCCGCGCTGCCACTTTTGGCGAGCTCGCTGCGATGGTACCTAAGGCAGTCCCTCAGAGATGTCCATGCTGTCTTACATGCCTTTTATCTTCAAAATTGTGTATGCCCCAGACTTTCGTCCTTTGTGGGGGCGGGGCTAAATTTTTAAAAAACACTAATATACCTATACTCTAATATAACCCTATACTCTTCGAGTACCGGGTATAAAAAGAAGTTGTAATATTAACTAAGTTATATGGGTATATATATTGTTGATAGTTGTTTTTATTTTCGATACCCAGAATATTTGTGACCTAATTCGCTCGTTCGTCTCAGATTATTCTTGTCAGACTATATTGTAAAAGCTCAAAAGCTAAACAGAAGCGTTTTCGACCCAGCATTAATAGACCAGCTATTCCCAAAAAGGAAGTTTGTACTTCCAGACAATTATCAATCTTTCGTTTCCAATAATAAGGTGTAAACCAAAAATCAAATGTTTATTGACATGGGAACCATGTTTTATATTGTTTTATTAATAAAATATAACATTTTGTCAATAACTATAATCTTTTTCCAGTCTTTTCAGCATTGGCTCTTGTATGTTGTAAACATTTACCATTTTCTGCGAAATATTAAATAAAGATTACATTTTCCTCCTCATATTTTACTTTCATACCTGACAAAAGTTTACATCAATAGCACAAATTGCCTGAGCAGATATATTTGTAGATAATTTTCTGGGATCGGCAACAGTTCGAATCTGTGGTAAATGATCATATCCTTGCTCTATATGAATCATATTTTCTTGAACAAGAAATGAAATATTCAATGCATTCTGAACAGAGTCCATAAAATTTGTAGGGTGACAAATTAACTTAAAAAACGGAATGGGCTGGTCGTTACCAATTCTGTAAATTTTCCGGATTTGTTTAAGCGTATTGCTGACCGATGCTGGTCCTTCCTCCTTGCGCTGTAACTTGTCACTTTTTTTTGGACGTTTTTCTTCAACCTGCGAAATAAACACAAAGTTATCCATTGTCTTTTTTAAAATGTACATACATATGTATATACCAGAAAAACGAAAAAATGTAATCTGATAGTTTTTGGTAAATGTTAAGTACGTGGACAACCTCTCTAAAATTCACGAACTTTTTTGTCTGGATAGACCCCGATTTATCATGAATTTAGGTAAAAAAAATTTCGTGGCGGTCGTTTTATTTATTTTTTGTAATGTTTAAAGTTTAACTTTTTTCAAGCCAAAAATGGCTTGCGCGGGTTACTTGCTGTGTTGTTGTTGATTTTTTGTGTGGTTTGTGCTGGTTTTTTGTGTTATTATTCATCATTATTATTGTGTTAGTTGTTTTTTGTTGCTATAATCACCAATTTTAAGGAAAACTAATAATGAATAACAAAGCAATTGAAATATTTGTGCAGTTTTTTTTTATTGGAGTTACGGAAACTAGCTGTAAAATAGCTAAAATGGGAATTAATGCTATTTAAGTCATTTAAAAAATGGCAAAACTGAGTTATAAAATAAGATGTGTCATATAATAATAGAGAAACAGCGCTACTATTATATATTTATGTCTCCCACAGGATTCTGAAGTCGAGGAGTAACTAAAATAACACCATTTACCGAGGAGTAACTAAAATAACACCATTTACCGTTACAATGTCGCCCCATAGAGTCGATAGGACTTCATTGTTGCCAGTTTATATACTTTATAGATAGTTTTCAGCTACTTTATAGCTTTTTTAGCATGTGTAAAATTAAATATATCGCTTTAATTTCTAAATAAAACAAACAATTTCGCAACACAAATAAACAGAAAAAACCAACAACAAGCAATTTTTTGCTCGAAAAAGGTTAAACTTTAAACATTAAAAAAAAAAAATAGAAGCGACCGCCACGAAATTTTTTACCTTAATTCATGATAAATCGGGGTCTATCCAGGAAAAAAATTTCGTGAATTTTGGAGATGTTGTCGACGTACTTTACATTTACCGATATTTCAGTTGCTTTGTTATTCATAGTTAGCGTTCCTTAAAAAACTAGAAGCGACCTTCACGAAATTTTTTAAAATCATAATAAATCGGGGTATATCCAGGAAAAATGTTTGTTAATTTTGGAGAGGTTGTCCACAATTACCCTTATTTTACTTATTGATCAGATTCAATCTCCAGACCAATTTATAGAATACTCTCGTCAACATACTTACCAAGGGTTTGCGTTTTCGTTGACCACGGTTCTTCAGAATGTGTGGTTTTGGTTCAACATCTATGAAGGCCATCATACTGTCATTCGTGTATAACGGCACTGTAAACTGAATAGCTACAGTGCAAAGAGAGTCCCAATTCTCATGTTTATCTTTGAAAACCAAATTCGCCTTATACAAAGTACAGTTCATTTTGAGAAAACCAAAAAATTCATTGTCTACTTACAATAGCTGTAAAGACCATTTGGTCTGTAAAGTTTGTGTTAAATTGTATAGCCTTTCCGACTACTTCATGATTTCGCCTTAACAATTCAGTGTCGAGTACGAGCTCCGTGGGATTTGTACGGCGTTCTGCCTGTCCCTTTGCAATTTCGTTTGATTTTTTAATAATAGTTTCTATAGCCAATATTGAGTCGTCGAATCTTTTATTTTCAATTTGTTGCTCTGTTTCAAATAAAATTTTATTTCATATGTGTTTTATTTAACATCACTATTACTTACCAATCTCAATGTTTCTTTCGATCAGATATTGTAAACGCATAATACGAACGTCTTGTTCTTTATCTTGTTGAGGATCCATACTTTCAAACACATTACCTGACCTGACCAATATTTATGTATGTATATGGCGTTATACAAACCGATTCTATCAATGTTTATTATTATAACAGACTAGAAATAGTAGATTGTTCCTCTGCGTTAGGTCTGTGATATTTTGAAACAGTAGAAAATGGAACACAAAAGGTTTTTATATATTTTAATTTAGTGAGAACAGGCTATACCACAGTCTAACATCCATTTCGTGGATGTTTTACAAGGCATCGAAAGGCTTTACAGTATCGAAATTTCCCAGTTATAACCCGTTCCCACAGACAACCATCCACCATCCATTTCGTCGATGGTCCGTAAGGTTTTGTCGTTTCTCAATTTGTTCCACCTTCATTATGTTCCTAATACCTTCTGCACACTGAGTCCGTCAAGGAGGAACGTTGGGATTTTTGAAAAACGGTGAAACTCCGATTCACACTGGCACCGTCTACCGTTTACCGCCTAACAGCTGATGACAATAACAAAGACTGAGTTTTTGAGCGGAAGTTTTTTTTATTTTTGTTTGGAAAAAAATGGATATGGAAGATTTTGCAATTTTTTTAACTATGGTTCAACAGCAAAATATTTTCTTGCAACAACTAATCATGTTGCTGGACGAAAGGATAAAGATAGCGATTACAGCGGAATAATAATGTGCTGTTGCACCTGCACAATATGTTTAATAGGCACAATAGCGCAATAAACTATAGTTTATTGAGCTTCTACCAGCATAGTCTTCCAAATTTATTCCATTTCAATTTACTTCAGGTATAGATTTGCGTATGTGAACATCCGATCTCCAGAAAATTACAACGATTCGACAATATATATTAGTTCGAGCCTTGCACAACAGATCGAAGCGTCGCCAATATTGAATGAACAACACAACAGCTCCATTAATGAGAATTGAATTCTGCTTAATTAAAGTGAGCAACATGAGCAGCGGAATCTGAATTTATCTGCAGATATATTCAGATCTGCCATTGCAAAACAAATATAAAATTTTAAAACTACATTTGATTCATTTTATTTATTTGCATTCTTCTCGCAAAGGAATCATAGCATCTCTAACTGAAAATTTTACAAATGCTATTGAAAAACCACCTGGCTCCTTGCCATTTTCTGGAGAATATAAGTTACTTTTGTCAGTCATTGCTTACATATTCGTAGTGAATTCCATTTTTTCGTTGTGAATGCCAATTTTTCAGAGTCGCATTTGAAAACCATCGGCTAAATATCGCATAGAAACGTGCGGCTTAGGAACATTCAAAATAGACGGTGGAACTAACTGGGAAATTTTCGGAACGGAAAAACCTTACGCACCGTCTAGGAAATAGACGGTAAACGGTGCTCAGTGTGAATAGGCTATAAGCCGCACATATTTATGCGATAATAAGCCGATGGTTTTTGAATATAACACTGAAAAATGACTATTGAATGAATGACCATTCACACCGAAAAAAAATGGAATACACTCTAAAATATAAACAATGACTGACAAAAATAACTGAAATTCTCTACCAAATAGCTAGGAGACAGGAAGCTTTTCTATAGCATGCTAAATTTTTAGTTAGAGATGCTATAATTCCTTCGGGAGAAGAATGCGAATAAATAAAAAGAATCAAATAAAGTTTTAAACATTTTTTATTTGTTTTGACATGGCAAGTCTGAATGTATCTGTAGATAAATGCCGATCGCCCTGTTCTGGCTGCACACTTTAATTAAGCAACACCAAATTAATGGAGCTGTGGATTTTTTTTTCCAATATTGTCGACGCTGTGCTCGAATTATGATATATTGTCGAATAGCTGCCACTTTCTGTAGAGCTGATGTTTACATACGCAAATCTATATCTGAAGTAAATTGAAATGGAATAAATTTGGAAGTCTATGACGAAGTCTTGTACATAACAATTTACTTTGATTGCATTTTACTTACAACTATCCACGCCCTTCTTGGCATACTTTCATTAAAATAATTTAGTATGCAAAAAATTCTTTCTCATTGAATTTTTTTATTTGTCCAACGCCACTATAAATTTTTGCAACATCATTTGTTGACTGTTGCTTCTAGAGTCAAACAAATTTTAAATTTTCCATATTTGTTGTTAAATTTATACAAAATGCAGAGTACACAGTTTTTGTTTGTGGTTGTCAATTGTGTTTTCAATGGGTTGTAGGTGATGGCCTGTGGGAATCGAGGTTTCACATAATTAAAAAAAAACCGTTCCCCTTAAATGTGCTGTGTGGGAAAAGTCTATTAGTTCTACAATCCATATTGGATGTTCCTAAACCGAACATTTCTATGCAATAATTACACTAGTCGACACGACTTTTCCGCTGTCGCCAAAAATGACTTTTTCTGAAAGATTTGGACGTTAAAAATTTTTTAAAGAATGTTTTTTTTTTTTTCATAGATTAGTTTTTTTTTACGAATTTTTAAAAAAATTGGTATTTTTTGTCATAGGAAGTGCTTCTATTTTTCACATAACTTAAGTTACCTACAACTGGTTGTATTGAAATTTGCAGTTAAAAAAAGCTGACAAATGCAGCTATAAATCCGACTCAGACACTTTGTAGCTGCAACTTAACGTCTGGAAGATATTAAGCTTCCAAATTGAAATTTAATAATTGTTTTCGGTATTTTTCCCCGAAATTTTGACTTTGAAAGCTCAGGAAAAGTAAAAAAAAAAATATTTTAATGCCTTGATTTTTGGTTTTAGATAGCCCACTACGAGATAGTTTAATACAACCAGTTGTAGGAAACTTAAGTTATGTGGAAAATGGAAGCACTACCTATGACAAAAAATACCAAATTTTTTAAAAATTCTTAAAAAAAACGACTCCATGAAAATAATAACCATAATTCTTTAAAAAATTTTAAATCTCCAAATCTATCAGAAAAAGTCATTTTTGGCGACAGCGGAGAAAAAAAGTTGTATTTGGTCGAGTAGTGTTATCGGTTTACAAATGAAACTATGAAAAATGGAAAATCAAAACGTATAAATAGGCTTTCACTGCGAAAATGTGAAAGAGACTGACAGGAATAACTAATATTCTCTAACAACACTGCTTCATCTAAATGAAATTTTTGGTAAATTTTTGTGTACGTGGACAACCTCTCAAAAATTCGCGACATCTTTTTCTCGATTTATCATGAACTTATTTAAAAAAAAATTGTGTTTAAAGTTTAACTTTTTCAAACCAAAAATGGCTTGCGCGAAAAAAAAAACAAAAGTAATTCTAATAATTGGTTTACTTGCTTAAGCAATGTTTTGGACGGTAAATCAGATTATGTAACGTGCAACGGAGTCAGTGTTGTCGGCGGAGGTTCGATCTGTGCTGGCGGGCACGCTATTTATTTTCCGGCTCAGGCTCGTCGACTTTGGTGGTGTTCTTGCCCACACAGATCAGTTTCCTCTCCGTTGCTCCCGATTACTAATAATACCTCGAGAAGTTAGCGTGCTGCGACAAGAACTTGATCCGGTATACGGATGATCGAAAGGAAGAAGTAAAGGAAAGAGGAAGAGAAAAAAAACGGAGAGAAGAGGAAATGACATGGAGAGTGAGGGGGGGAGGGAGATCGACATCCACAGATGTTGTGTGGCTCTTGTATGTACCCTACCCTACCAATGAGCACATCTTTGAACCGAGTATGTTCAAGTGCTCCCTTTGGTTCTGCAGTTACGGGAACGGTGGCACTGAATCCGACCTTACGTCTACTCGGTGACTAAGCTCATTTAAAAAAAAACCCACAATGTATCAATAAAAATTAATTTCATTATAATGTATTTCAGTTCAGTTCAGTTAACGATCCCTATATTCCATTATTTACTTCTAACCAAAGATAGCCGAAAACTAAACGGTCAAATCGTGACTAATTCAAAATTTTGTCGAAGAAAATATACATTTATATATATACGGGATGGGCTTATGGTAATGAGACATTTAATATTAGGAATATTCAATAGGTAATGTGATATTAACTTAATAGTTTGTGTATGGTGATCAATTTAAAGATAACGTTCGGGGTTAACAATATCGAGTAATCATAATAAGCCTTTTTTTTCTAATCCTTGTAAGCCTAGTAATTATAGTAATTCAGCCAATCTCTTAAATCATGGTAAGCCTTTTCTTTTTCTTAGGAATCTTCTAAACGTAGTAAGCCTAATAATCGTGGTAATCCTAGTGATTCTCTAAATCACAGCATAATTCTTAATCGTAGAATTTCTTTTAATCATAGTTAACCTAATTAATTCAGTAAACTTTTGTTAATCCTAATAATCCATTCATTTTTTTTCTTTAATCGCAGAATTCTTTTAAACCATATCAAGCCTAGTAATCGTAGTAATCCTAGTAATTCGTTAAATCCTAAGAATCATTATAATCCGGGGAATTATTTCTTTAACAAAGTAAACCTAATAATCGTAGTAACCGTAGCAGTCCTAGTAATTCGTTAAATCATAGGAATCATTATAAATCGGGGAATTCTTTCTTTACATCGTAGTAACCGTAATAACCGTGATCGGCTCGACACTCTCTAGTTTCAGTTTCTTATTATTATTTTTTATACCCGGTACTCGAAGAGTATAGGGGTATATTAGATTTGTGGGGATAACGGTTGTGTGTAACACCCAGAAGGAGGCGTTTCCGACCCCATAAAGTATATATATTCTTGATCAGCATCAATAGCCGATTCGATATAGCCATGTCTGTCTGTCCGTCCGTCCGTCCGTCCGTCTTCATTTGCGCCTATATCTCAGAGACTATTAAAGCTAGAGCAACCAAGTTTTGTATCCAGTCTCCTGTGTGATCACACTACTCAAAGCATATTTCAAAATTTCGCCTCGCCCCTTTCCGCCCCCACAAAGGACGAAAGTCTGTGACACACACAATATTGAAGATACAAGAAAATTAAAAACGTAGATTTATAGAGAATGCCCATTTCTATCAGAGTGTTGAATCTGGATCAGATCGGATCATTATTATAGCTACAATGAAGAAAACCGGCCCCATCCGCTTTGCTTATTCGTATAAATGAGCGCCTAGTTCTCAGAGACTATAAGAGCTAAAGCAACCAAACTTTCTATCCAAGCTCCTGTGATACCGAACCAGCACAAGTTTGTTTTAAAATTTTGCCACGCCCCTTTCCGCCCCCACAAAAGACGAAAATCTGTGGAATCCACAATTTTTAAGATAAATGAAAATCAAAAACCCAGAATCATGAAAAATTACCATATCTACCAGATTACCAGATCAATATTATGGCCAGAAGAAACAAATTAAATTTCAGTGGCTACGCAACGCCTGCCCAGCGCTGACTCACGCCCTCTCTCTCTCTTGCAAACACTTGTACGTCTCAAATATGTAGTTATACATGTCATGTAGAAATGTAGGCGCAGATATACAAAGCATATGTAAACAAAAATGGAAACAGTCGTAGGCTCAAATATGTATGTATGTATATACTGACTGAGTACCGGGTATAAGGTAGAGCCGCGGCAAAGGCCGCGGCTCACAACGTTCCCTCTCGTTTTTATTTATTTTTTTCTTAATTTCTTATTGGAATCTGCAAGAACTCTATTCGGGTCAGGCTCCACTCTACGAAAGTCATAACTACACACAAAAAGACGTTCACTTTATATCTTGACTCACTCTTATCAGGTTCCAACGGCGAAAGATCGATCTCCCGACGATGAATGCTGTAATTTAGAGATTATTTGGAGAAGCCTGCTTATCTTGTACCATGTTTGACTACTTATCGCTTCGGGTCCATGACCCGCACAGATTCCTTACTTATCCTCCACACTAAGGGCGTTCCTCAACCTTAATAATCAGATTCTTATAATTTGTATAAGTTATTTGGTTACGTAATCCAGTGGCCGTGGTGTGCTCACGTGGCTCCTGAAGGTGTGGTCCAAGTGCGGTGGCCTTCCTTTAGGATGTTGATCCGGGTAGGATCCTCAGGTGTGTTATGTTATGATGATTATGGTGGGAGACTTGACTTCGTCCCCTTTGTTGATTACTGTCCTTGTGGTACAGTAATATAGTTCAATAAAGACAAATGACGGCTGTGTGCCGGAGTACAATTCGAAGTGACTTGCGTCTACTTTATTCAAAATCAAACTAAAGCTAAAGACAAAGGCAAAACATAATTCTCCTCAGTAAAGACAATGCATCGCGCCATCGGACCACAGTCGGCATGCCGACTCAGCATTCTAAGCACCGAAGCACTCCAGCCACGAAGTGTCATACGATCGCTGCATATTGTTGCTAGTGCAGAGTACTGAACCCACATTTTGGCGTGTCAGCATTATCCATGTAGTGTTACTTAGTTGCTATGGAATTTATGTGTTAACTGCCCCCCCCTCAAGTTTATGGCCGTCCCTGGTCATGTTAAAGTTGTCGATCACACCTTGAATTTTTATTGATGCTCGTCTCTTCCTTATTGCCTGGACAAGGATGAGTGAGGCAATGAGACCCACATTTAGTATTGCTCCCACAGCGAACCATAATTTGGGCGATCCAGCATTGTCGATGTCTTCCTTCACCTCTTGGATGGAGCGTAAGTTTTCGTTGCTCATTCGGTGTAAGAATGGGATACTCAGAGTCGAGTCATGACCGATGATCCTTAGAAGTGGAGACCTTACGATGCCAGGAATTTTATTCATTGCTTTTTGCTCGTTTACAAATTCGGTTCCGTTGACGATAGCTACTCGTTCAAACGTTACTAAGTGGGTTCCTTTTGCGATTACTTCTGGGCTATCATCTGTGCGTATGCGAGCAGTCGCCTCGTTGATGATGATAACGCCATGATCGACGGGCATTATTTCCTTTAGGTGACTGGGTTGAGTGTGACATTGGGCCATGCTTCCCGAGTAGAGTAATGTCGCACAGGACTCGCGTCGAGATCGTTCGCAAAAGCTGTTGTGTGCGGTTTGAATGCACTCCGTGACCGCAAAGGTGTCCTTTTCGCATTCGGCCAGTGAGTTCTCGTGGAGACGTAGTATAGTGTGATTGTGAGACACGGGATAGATGGTGATTTTCTTGCATCTGGCTTCGACCCTTGGGAAGGCTACTAGTATGTGAATTATATCATCGGACTGAAGGACCCTAATCTTTGAGGCTTCTATTAAACTAACTATTGGAGTGTCCTGCTTGACAAGTGAATTCAAATCTGCGTGATTTAATATTGTAGGATTTACTATACCAGATTTTGCCAAGGTTATTGTGAGGATTAAATTTTGAATTTCGATGGTTAGCATTCTGTTTCTAGCCAAGAGCGTCTCATACAGGTGTGGAGTGTCGGTTAATTTATTTTTTTGAGCTTTTATTATTTGGTTTATGGTATCAGTTAGTTTGTTTATCTGCTTCTGTGTCTCAGAATTTATGGCAATTTGTCTGGAGTTTGATTCGATTAACTGTGCTTCTGTTACCCTGATTTTTAAGAAATCAGCGGCATCTGGGGTACCTGCCACTACCTTTAGGGCTGTGCCTAGGAAGTCTAAACTCCTCGCCATTCTATGGTGTATCTTAAGGACGGATAGCAGCGTTTTTAAGTGGTCGGAATCAACATCAAGCAGTTTGCGCATATGTGATTGTGGGAATAAATCGCTGACAAATGCAGCTATAAATCCGACTCAGACACTTTGTAGCTGCAACTTAACGTCTGGAAGATATTAAGCTTCCAAATTGAAATTTAATAATTGTTTTCGGTATTTTTCCCTGAAATTTTGACTTTGAAAGCTCAGGAAAAGTAAAAAAAAAAATATTTTAATGCCTTGATTTTTGGTTTTAGATAGCCCACTACGAGATAGTTTAATACAACCAGTTGTAGGAAACTTAAGTTATGTGGAAAATGGAAGCACTACCTATGACAAAAAATACCAAATTTTTTAAAAATTCTTAAAAAAAACGACTCAATGAAAATAATAACCATATTTCTTTAAAAAATTTTAAATCTCCAAATCTATCAGAAAAAGTCATTTTTGGCGACAGCGGAGAAAAAAAGTTGTATTTGGTCGAGTAGTGTTATCGGTTTACAAATGAAACTATGAAAAATGGAAAATCAAAACGTATAAATAGGCTTTCACTGCGAAAACGTGAAAGAGACTGACAGGAATAACTAATATTCTCTAACAACACTGCTTCATCTAAATGAAATTTTTGGTAAATTTTTGTGTACGTGGACAATCTCTCAAAAATTCGCGACATCTTTTTCTCGATTTATCATGAACTTATTTAAAAAAAAATCGTGTTTAAAGTTTAACTTTTTCAAACCAAAAATGGCTTGCGCGAAAAAAAAACAAAAGTAATTCTAATAATTGGTTTACTTGCTTAAGCAATGTTTTGGACGGTAAATCAGATTATGTAACGTGCAACGGAGTCAGTGTTGTCGGCGGAGGTTCGATCTGTGCTGGCGGGCACGCTATTTATTTTCCGGCTCAGGCTCGTCGACTTTGGTGGTGTTCTTGCCCACACAGATCAGTTTCCTCTCCGTTGCTCCCGATTACTAATAATACCTCGAGAAGTTAGCGTGCTGCGACAAGAACTTGATCCGGTATACGGATGATCGAAAGGAAGAAGTAAAGGAAAGAGGAAGAGAAAAAAAACGGAGAGAAGAGGAAATGACATGGAGAGTGAGGGGGGGAGGGAGATCGACATCCACATATGTTGTGTGGCTCTTGTATGTACCCTACCCTAGGTTAGGTTAGGTTAGGTTGCAGCGGCTGCCCGACTCACGTGGAGCCCAGCACACTTAGGCCGTTTCCGGCCCGTTGTGATACCGCGGGGGAATCTGCCCCTACTCGCATTGTGAGACCCGAGGTCAACAGTTGTCCCAGCCTGCAGCTTTTATGAAGTTAGCTATCTTTCTGGGACATATGGTGGACATTACCGAAATGTCTGAAATGAAGGGCGAGCCCAAGTGCTGTAGCCTTCTTCTGCTGAGAGCTGGGCAAGAGCAGAACAGGTGTTCCACCGTTTCATCCTCTTCTTCATCTCTACAGCTACGGCAAAAATCATTGTTTGGGGCGCCCAGTCTATTAGCATGGTTACCTACTAACCAGTGCCCCGTTAGAGAGCGTATGACTGCGCTGCACCTTCGTCTGCCGAGCTTGCATAGCTCAGAGGTGCGCTTCCTATCTATGGTCGGCCATGTTTGCCGAGATATGCGACAACGTGGTGATGATTGCCACTTGTTATCTGCTAGTTGCTTATATTGCTCCTTTATTATGAGCCTACATGTGGCCATCGGCATACGAGTATCCTCCTTGTCTTGGAGAAGGGGGATTGTGGTGCCAAGTCTGGCCAGCTCGTCTGCAATGCAGTTGCCTTCGATGTCCCGGTGTCCCGGGACCCATATAAGGCTAATAACAAATTGCTGAGCCATCTCGTGAAGAGATTTGCGGCAATCTGCAACGGTGGCCGAGTTTGCGGAGATCGCATTAAGCGATTTGATTGCAGCTTGGCTATCACTATAGATGTTTACGCGGGTTACCGTGGCGGTAGTTTCCTGAAGGCACTGTAGGGCCTCCTTGATTGCAATGACCTCCGCCTGGAAGACACTGCAGTGATCAGGAAGTCTAAAGGAGTGCCTAATGTTTTGCTGTTCGGAGTATATGCCTCCTCCGACCCTATTGTTCAGCTTTGATCCATCTGTGAAGATGTTTAGGGCCCCTTTTGGGCCTGGGGGTCCCTCATCCCACTCGTCTCTGTGGGGGATAATTGCATCGAAGGGGGTATCTGTGTACTCCCTTGGAATACAGTAGTCCGTTTTAGTAGGGACGGAGCTGCCGTTTAGTATAGAGGAGTGACCTATGTTCTGTGGAGCCCATTGGTCAGAGTCTCTCAGTCGTATTGCTGCCATTTGTGCCCTTTCTTTTCCTGCGAGGGCAAGGCTTTGGAGGCACAGAATAGCGTCTAGCGCATCATTGGGAGTGGTACGAAGAGCTCCACTGATGCAAAGGGCGGCTGTTCGCTGAACCTTGTCGAGCTGTTTGGTGATCGTCCTTTTTGATAAGGCCGGCCACAAAACAGTAACTCCGTAAAGAATTATCGGTCTTACTATGGCTTGGTATATCCATTGGACTATACTTGGGTTCATGCCCCATTTTAAGCCGATAGCTTTTTTGCAAGTGTAGAGGGCTATCGTGGCCTTCTTCACTCTGTCTTTGGTATTCAGGTTCCAGTTTAGCTTTTTGTCGATTACTAACCCTAAGTAATTGGCACTGTCGCTAAAGGAGAGCCTGCATCCGTTTAATGTGGGGGGGTTTAGAGACGGAATCTTGTATTTGCTTGTAAATAGCACAAGTTCTGTCTTTGAGGGATTAACTCCAAGGCCCCGCGATTCTGTCCAACTTGACAGTCTCGCGAGCTTTGCGGTCATTAAGTCGCAGAGTGTTTGAGGGTATTTGCCCGAAAAGATAATTGCTACGTCGTCCGCGTATGCCACGACTTTGCAGCCCCCCTTCCAGGTCACATAGAATCTTGTTGACTGCTATGTTCCATAGAAGGGGGGAAAGGACACCACCTTGCGGTGTGCCTCTACTGACATACCTTGACTGAGTGGACGATCCCATCGATGATGTCACCGTCCTGCATGTGAGCAATTGATCAATGAGCATCACCAAGGGACGATCCACCCCAAGGTCAGTCAGCGCTTCCGTAATGGCACCGGGTATGACGTTGTTGAAAGCTCCCTCGATATCTAGAAAAGCGATTAGACAGTATTCTTTGAGGTATAGTGATTTCTCTATCCCCGAAATTACTTCGTGAAGTGCCGTTTCCGTGGATTTTCCTTTCCGGTAGGCATGCTGTGCTCCTGACAACAATTGAGGATTTATAGTAGTTCTCAGTTGTAGCCCGACGAGTCTCTCAAAGGTTTTGAGAAGGAAGGACGATAGACTAATTGGTCTAAAGTCCTTTGGTGTAGAGTGTGAGGCTTTACCTGCTTTAGGGATGAAGACTATTTTTGCCTTAAACCAAGCGTGTGGTATTCTCCCCACTACCAGTATCTTCTTGAAGATACATTGCAGCCAGTTGATGGCCGTGTCTCCGGCTTTTTGTAGTTGGGCCGGAATGATCTGGTCCGGACCAGGGGATTTGAACGGATGGAAACTGTTTATTGCCCAGCCTATGTTCCGTTTTGAGAGAATGTGCTCCATCGAGGTGATCGAACCCTCACTAGGGAGGTGGGTCGGTCCATTGATGGAGCACCCTGGAAAATGAGTATCGAGAAGAATGTGTAGGGACTCCTCACTGGAGTTGGTCCACGTACCATCGCTTCTCTTAAGGTATCCCACCGAGGGGGTCGTTTTGGAGAGGATCTTGCGCAGTCTTGCAGCTTCCGACGTTACCTCGATTTCAGAACAAAAACTTTGCCAAGAGGCCCTTTTTGCCTGTCTGATTTCTTTCTTGTATAGGGCCAGACTATTTTTATAATCTGCCCAGTGTTGCTCCTCGTTAGCGCGTTTGGCCCTGTTGAAGAGGGACCTGCAGCTTTTTCGTAGGGTATCTATTTGTTCTGACCACCAAGGGGGTTTCTTTTTCCCCTTGTGTTGGTTTGATGGGCATGCTGCCGTGAAGGCCGTGTTGCATGGTTTGGTAAACCTGTCCACTAGATGATTTAGATCGTGCTCTGTGTTAATGCAGATTGGTGCCTTAGAGGGAAGAAGTCCCTCCATAACTTTGACATATTTTTCCCAGTTTGCTTTCCTAGGGTTAGCAAAGACAGTGGGTTTTGGGTTCTCGAGAGATAGTGTGGTCTCGATATACCTGTGGTCCGAAAAGGAGTGGTCCCCCAGAACTTTCCAGTTCGTTACTAAGTCTGACATTTTGTGAGACACTAAAGTTAGGTCAATTACCTCTTGTCTATTCTTAATTATAAACGTAGGATCATTGCCCCGATTGCAGATAAGAAGATTAGAGTTAAGGATGAAGCTGAATAATGACTCACCCCTTACATTCGTGTCCGAACTCCCCCATTGGGTGTGGTGGGCGTTGGCGTCGCAGCCTATTACAAGGCCTATATCCGACCTTTCGCTATCTCTGGTGAGCTTGCGAACTAGGTCACCGGGAGGATCGCTTTCCTCATGAGCCATGTAGGACGACATCAGCCTTATTTGGGAGCCTTGTAGTTCAAGGCTTGCCGCTGTGTTGTCACCATTGCTAAAGTTGTGGAGCAGAAAGATGTTTAAGTGCTTCCTTGCAAGAATGCAGGTACGTATTTTACCTTCTTTCTGAGCTACAATAAGCTTGTGCTCCTTCGTCGCTAATCCACAGACCTTGTCTCCTACTACCCAAGGCTCTTGGATCAGGACTACGTCTGCTCCGCTCGCTTCCAAGCGGAGTATGAGGGCAGCGGATGCTGCTTTACAGTGGTGGAGATTTATCTGAAGGAGTCTTAGAGACATCGACAGAGTTCTCCACCACTGTATTATCGGCGTCCGAGTCGTCCTCGATGGTATCATCGCGACACATCGCCTCGAACTCTCGCATGAGAGCCGTGTCGGAAGAGTAGCCGTCGTGGGCAGGCTCTGGGTCGTCATCGGGTGCTTCGATCTCCGAGGCAACGTCCTGCTCGACTGGGTTGTCGACAGGACGCGCCTCGGCCGCTGCATCCGACTTATACACCCTGACGCTCACCGCACTGAAGCCAAAGTTAAGCTCTCCTTTTTTGGCCTCAATCGGAGCAAGGGATTCCTTGTTCAATATCAGTACTGCCTGGTGCATCGGGCCTTGACTCGCCTCCACCTTGACTACCCTCCAGTCGGAGGTTGGTAGCTCCGGGTTGCACCGCTGCAGCATCTTCAATATGCGCTCAGGCTCCTTTATGGAGGCGGGCACCCAGACTCTTGCTCTGGGCCTACCCTACCCTACCAATGAGCACATCTTTGAACCGAGTATGTTCAAGTGCTCCCTTTGGTTCTGTAGTTACGGGAACGGTGGCACTGAATCCGACCTTACGTCTACTCGGTGACTAAGTTCATTTAAAAAAAAACCCACAATGTATCAATAAAAATTAATTTCATTATAATGTATTTCAGTTCAGTTCAGTTAACGATCCCTATATTCCATTATTTACTTCTAACCAAAGATAGCCGAAAACTAAACGGTCAAATCGTGACTAATTCAAAATTTTGTCGAAGAAAATATACATTTATATATATACGGGATGGGCTTATGGTAATGAGACATTTAATATTAGGAATATTCAATAGGTAATGTGATATTAACTTAATAGTTTGTGTATGGTGATCAATTTAAAGATAACGTTCGGGGTTAACAATATCGAGTAATCATAATAAGCCTTTTTTTTCTAATCCTTGTAAGCCTAGTAATTATAGTAATTCAGCAAATCTCTTAAATCATGGTAAGCCTTTTCTTTTTCTTAGGAATCTTCTAAACGTAGTAAGCCTAATAATCGTGGTAATCCTAGTGATTCTCTAAAACACAGGATAATTCTTAATCGTAGAATTTCTTTTAATCATAGTTAACCTAATTAATTCAGTAAACTTTTGTTAATCCTAATAATCCATTCATTTTTTTTCTTTAATCGCAGAATTCTTTTAAACCATATCAAGCCTAGTAATCGTAGTAATCCTAGTAATTCGTTAAATCCTAAGAATCATTATAATCCGGGGAATTATTTCTTTATCAAAGTAAACCTAATAATCGTAGTAACCGTAGCAGTCCTAGTAATTCGTTAAATCATAGGAATCATTATAAATCGGGGAATTCTTTCTTTACATCGTAGTAACCGTAATAACCGTGATCGGCTCGACACTCTCTAGTTTCAGTTTCTTATTATTATTTTTTATACCCGGTACTCGAAGAGTATAGGGGTATATTAGATTTGTGGGGATAACGGTTGTGTGTAACACCCAGAAGGAGGCGTTTCCGACCCCATAAAGTATATATATTCTTGATCAGCATCAATAGCCGATTCGATATAGCCATGTCTGTCTGTCCGTCCGTCCGTCCGTCCGTCTTCATTTGCGCCTATATCTCAGAGACTATTAAAGCTAGAGCAACCAAGTTTTGTATCCAGTCTCCTGTGTGATCACACTACTCAAAGCATATTTCAAAATTTCGCCTCGCCCCTTTCCGCCCCCACAAAGGACGAAAGTCTGTGACACACACAATATTGAAGATACAAGAAAATTAAAAACGTAGATTTATAGAGAATGCCCATTTCTATCAGAGTGTTGAATCTGGATCAGATCGGATCATTATTATAGCTACAATGAAGAAAACCTGCCCCATCCGCTTTGCTTATTCGTATAAATGAGCGCCTAGTTCTCAGAGACTATAAGAGCTAAAGCAACCAAACTTTCTATCCAAGCTCCTGTGATACCGAACCAGCACAAGTTTGTTTTAAAATTTTGCCACGCCCCTTTCCGCCCCCACAAAAGACGAAAATCTGTGGAATCCACAATTTTTAAGATAAATGAAAATCAAAAACCCAGAATCATGAAAAATTACCATATCTACCAGATTACCGAATCTGGATCAGATCGGATCAATATTATGGCCAGAAGAAACAAATTAAATTTCAGTGGCTACGCAACGCCTGCCCAGCGCTGACTCACGCCCTCTCTCTCTCTTGCAAACACTTGTACGTCTCAAATATGTAGTTATACATGTCATGTAGAAATGTAGGCGCAGATATACAAAGCATATGTAAACAAAAATGGAAACAGTCGTAGGCTCAAATATGTATGTATGTATATACTGACTGAGTACCGGGTATAAGGTAGAGCCGCGGCAAAGGCCGCGGCTCACAACGTTCCCTCTCGTTTTTATTTATTTTTTTCTTAATTTCTTATTGGAATCTGCAAGAACTCTATTCGGGTCAGGCTCCACTCTACGAAAGTCATAACTACACACAAAAAGACGTTCACTTTATATCTTGACTCACTCTTATCAGGTTCCAACGGCGAAAGATCGATCTCCCGACGATGAATGCTGTAATTTAGAGATTATTTGGAGAAGCCTGCTTATCTTGTACCATGTTTGACTACTTATCGCTTCGGGTCCATGACCCGCACAGATTCCTTACTTATCCTCCACACTAAGGGCGTTCCTCAACCTTAATAATCAGATTCTTATAATTTGTATAAGTTATTTGGTTACGTAATCCAGTGGCCGTGGTGTGCTCACGTGGCTCCTGAAGGTGTGGTCCAAGTGCGGTGGCCTTCCTTTAGGATGTTGATCCGGGTAGGATCCTCAGGTGTGTTATGTTATGATGATTATGGTGGGAGACTTGACTTCGTCCCCTTTGTTGATTACTGTCCTTGTGGTACAGTAATATAGTTCAATAAAGACAAATGACGGCTGTGTGCCGGAGTACAATTCGAAGTGACTTGCGTCTACTTTATTCAAAATCAAACTAAAGCTAAAGACAAAGGCAAAACATAATTCTCCTCAGTAAAGACAATGCATCGCGCCATCGGACCACAGTCGGCATGCCGACTCAGCATTCTAAGCACCGAAGCACTCCAGCCACGAAGTGTCATACGATCGCTGCATATTGTTGCTAGTGCAGAGTACTGAACCCACATTTTGGCGTGTCAGCATTATCCATGTAGTGTTACTTAGTTGCTATGGAATTTATGTGTTAACTGCCCCCCCCTCAAGTTTATGGCCGTCCCTGGTCATGTTAAAGTTGTCGATCACACCTTGAATTTTTATTGATGCTCGTCTCTTCCTTATTGCCTGGACAAGGATGAGTGAGGCAATGAGACCCACATTTAGTATTGCTCCCACAGCGAACCATAATTTGGGCGATCCAGCATTGTCGATGTCTTCCTTCACCTCTTGGATGGAGCGTAAGTTTTCGTTGCTCATTCGGTGTAAGAATGGGATACTCAGAGTCGAGTCATGACCGATGATCCTTAGAAGTGGAGACCTTACGATGCCAGGAATTTTATTCATTGCTTTTTGCTCGTTTACAAATTCGGTTCCGTTGACGATAGCTACTCGTTCAAACGTTACTAAGTGGGTTCCTTTTGCGATTACTTCTGGGCTATCATCTGTGCGTATGCGAGCAGTCGCCTCGTTGATGATGATAACGCCATGATCGACGGGCATTATTTCCTTTAGGTGACTGGGTTGAGTGTGACATTGGGCCATGCTTCCCGAGTAGAGTAATGTCGCACAGGACTCGCGTCGAGATCGTTCGCAAAAGCTGTTGTGTGCGGTCTGAATGCACTCCGTGACCGCAAAGGTGTCCTTTTCGCATTCGGCCAGTGAGTTCTCGTGGAGACGTAGTATAGTGTGATTGTGAGACACGGGATAGATGGTGATTTTCTTGCATCTGGCTTCGACCCTTGGGAAGGCTACTAGTATGTGAATTATATCATCGGACTGAAGGACCCTAATCTTTGAGGCTTCTATTAAACTAACTATTGGAGTGTCCTGCTTGACAAGTGAATTCAAATCTGCGTGATTTAATATTGTAGGATTTACTATACCAGATTTTGCCAAGGTTATTGTGAGGATTAAATTTTGAATTTCGATGGTTAGCATTCTGTTTCTAGCCAAGAGCGTCTCATACAGGTGTGGAGTGTCGGTTAATTTATTTTTTTGAGCTTTTATTATTTGGTTTATGGTATCAGTTAGTTTGTTTATCTGCTTCTGTGTCTCAGAATTTATGGCAATTTGTCTGGAGTTTGATTCGATTAACTGTGCTTCTGTTACCCTGATTTTTAAGAAATCAGCGGCATCTGGGGTACCTGCCACTACCTTTAGGGCTGTGCCTAGGAAGTCTAAACTCCTCGCCATTCTATGGTGTATCTTAAGGACGGATAGCAGCGTTTTTAAGTGGTCGGAATCAACATCAAGCAGTTTGCGCATATGTGATTGTGGGAATAAATCGGACAATTTTTCTGTCTCTTCTATTATGTTGCCGAATTCAGAAAGGTTAGTGGTGTGACTTAAGTAGTCACGGTGTTCGAACACCAATACTTCACCGTCTATTACTGGGATGTAGTTGGCATGCGAGAAATCGGTGATCCGACCATTTGCTATTGCAAGGATGATAAGCGCTACGAAGGTGAACCTGTAATTTGGATTGAGTGGTGAAATTGTGGTGCTTTGTCTTGGAGAACTTATTTCCTAACTAAATATAAGGTAAAACTACTTTAGGCTGTCCTTGTGGACCACCCTCCCCTTAATTAAGACAGACGTTCCTAGGTCTGCTTGTATTTCCTGTCTGGCGCAGAGAGGGGTTAGCTTGTTTCCTAACCTCTTGTTGTTTTTGAGGAATACTTCCTCCCCTACCTCAAATACGCGGTTTTGCCTGTTTGCGTTACACCTTTCTATGGTGTTTTGTTGGGCTTTTGCCAGTTTAGAGGTAATACCTGAACTGCGATTTTTAGGTCCCTCATGAAGAATTTCAACTGGTTTTTCGCAAATGACCGAATGTAGCGATTTATTGTATTCTACTGTTGCTCTCAGTATTAATTCAACTGTGTCCTCAATTTTTTTGTCAATTTTTAGGCACCTAGCGATCTCAACTAACGTACTGTGGAATCGTTCCACTTGGCCATTTGATGAACTGTGCAAAGGAGGAGCGTTTACAATATCGATGTTGTATTGGTTTTTCAACATGGATGTTATGGTCTCTGAGTTGAATGAAGGTTCATTATCGCAATATATTGTTTTAATGTTAGGAAACATATTCACAATTTGCAATAGGGGACCTTTAATGTCGACAATTGTTCTTGATATTATTGGTTGTACCAAGGCGAATTTGGAAAACTTGTCGACGCAAGTCAAAAATTGCTTTTTGTCGGTTGAGAATATGTCTATGTGCAACATTTCGCCCGTGTATTGAGGAATCGGCGTTTCGCCAAGCTGTTGTCTCTTGGGATGTCTGTCATATTTTGCTTGCGTGCAAACTTTGCAATTTGAGACTACTTCTTTGGCTAAATTGCTCATGTTCGGAAAGTAGTAGTCGCGCAAGATTTGTTTGACATTTTCTTGGGCTGCTCTGTGCGCCCTGTTGTGCTCGCTATTTATCAACTCCAACTGATCGCTTTTATCTGTTATGTCTTGTACGAGATTTTTACAAAACCGAAATTTTGTAGAAGGAAAATAAGCAATTAATTCGTGTTGGAAACTTGCTAATGTGGGGAGGCTACAGTGGATAGCGTTCACGACCTCTGTATTTACAACTTCTTTGAGAATTTCTAAAATGCTGCTCTTAGCGGTAAAGTTGATCAGGTGGCGAGTTTTGTTGCGGAACAAAATCATGATGCGTTTTAATGGGAAACGCGCTTCTTCCAGAATGATCTGGTTTCTGAAGCAATTTAGCGGTTTGTCCGTGGCCTCGACCGTGTAGGTCAGTGAAAGTTCGCTGTGAACGGTTGCGGCGTCTGATTGAGGTTCATTTTGTAGGGCATTGAGATTTTGTCTGGACAACGCATCTGCTACAAAATTTTCTTTGCCAGGCTTATAGCAAACCTTGGCGTTGTATTGGTCGATGTAGGCTTTCCACCTTTTTATTTTCGCATTGGTATTTTTGTCTGCTACTGCGAAAGTGAGAGGCTGGTGGTCAGTGAAAATGTTAATTTCTCTGGAGCCATATAGGTAGTTTTGCAATTTACCTAAAGCCCACACGATAGCTAGCAACTCCCTTTCGTTGGTTGCATAGTTCAGCTCTGCACTTTTTAAGGTGCGAGAAATCATGGTAATTGGTCTGCCTTCTTGGGATAGGACTGCACCAATTCCGTTTGCTGAGGCGTCAGTGGTTAGGTCAAAAGCTTTTTTAAAGTCTGGGTACATCAAAATTACGTCTTCTGACGCCAAGATGTTGCGCAGGCGTTGAAACGCGTTGCGCTGGGTTTCGTTGAACTCGACTGCTATTTTCTTCGACCTATGCTTACTCACTGAACCATTTTCTCCTTTTAGAATGTCGCTTATTGGACGAGCTATGGATGCAAAGTCTTTTATGAAGACTCTGTAATAGCTTGCCAGACCCAAGAAAGATCTGACACTGTAGACGCTTTTGGGTTCGGGGTACTCTTGAATGGCCTTGACCTTCTTTGGGTCGGATCTGGTGCCGTCTTTGCTTACGATGAAACCAAGATACTCTACGCTTTCTTTAAAAAAGTTAGTCTTCTCTTGGCTTACTCTCATATTGGCTTCAATCAGGCACTTGAGTACCGTGTCAATGTGCCTGACATGGTCTACTTCGTTTTTTGAGAAAACTATGACATCGTCTACGTAGACGTAACAAATTTTCCCAATATGTTCCCTTAGAACATCATCGATTGCCCTTTGGAAGATGCTGCCAGCATTCTTAAGACCAAATGGCAGTCGGCAGAATTCATATTTGCCACCGCAAACAGAGAATGAGGTTTTTTCGCGGTCATGTTCCGCAAGGTATATTTGGTGGTACCCTGACTTTAGATCGAGGGTAGTGAAGTATTTAGCGTTTCCCAGGTTCGCTAGAATCATGGGAATGCTGGGCATTGGGTAACGATCAGGTATAGTCTTCTCGTTCAGTTTCCTGAAGTCGATGACTAATCTTTTGTTTGTGTTGCCATAGGCGTCTGTGCCTTTTTTGTCAACAACCCACGTTGGGCTGTTGTAGGGTGACCTTGATGGTCTGATGATGCCGTCTTTTAGTAGTTGCTTGACTTCATTGTTTATGAAGTCAGAAACGCCCATTAGACTTGGGTAACTTCTGACATATATTGGCTCATTGTCAACCGTGCGGATTGTGGCGGTGACAGAGGTGTTGAAAGGGAGTGCTTCTTCTGTTGTTGAAAAGGCCTTTTTCCTCTTAAGTATCATGTTCCTGAACTCCTTTTTAACGGAGATAGGAACTACGATGTCGTTTACATCGCTGAAATTTACATCAGTGCATTTCTGGTATTGAATTTCTTCAGAAATGCCCTGATACTCTAGTAGACTTTTTGTAAGGTTCAACTGTACCCCGGCTTGTGTTAACAAGTCGAATCCAATAATGGCATCGAACGAACTAAGTGTGTCTAATAGAAAAAAAGGGGAAGTGTGATTAAAAATGTTTATCAGGCATTTCTCCTTTATTTCAGTGGACCCGTGGATTGAATTCACTGAGAAGGGTTTGGCGACCGGCAATATGGTTTTCAGCTCCTTTACGGGCTTAACATAGTTTTTTGCCGCGCCAGTATCGATTAGCATTTTTAATGTTCTCCCAGCCAACCGTCGTTCAATGAACGGTAACCGGGAGTGTTCCCTAAAAAATGGACAGAGTCGACTCGATCGTACTCTTCCTCGCTGTCAATTTCTTCGACAGCAGCCTTTGCGGCTTTTTCGTATGCTATTTTTTGTTCTTCGGAATCCACTTGAACAATGTTATTAAGACGTTGCCGTCTCGGACCTGTTTGTCGCTCTGAGGAGTTCCTCCTCTTAGGAGCGTTTAACTCGTTTGGTTGGTTCTGATTATATTCAGTACGCTGCCTGAATTTGGAAGAAGAGTCTATCTCCATCGGTTGTGGAGTTTGCTCTTGGCTTTCTTTATTGGGTTGCTCCTTCGGAGCATTTCTCTTGTGTTTGTAATGAGGATTTCGATCTTGACCGTGGTCTTCCTTGTAGTTTTTATTGGGCTTACCATATGATCTGTGTTTGCTGTTTTCAGCTGTTTGGGATCGTTCCTCAACAACTTTAGCATAGGAGTTTGCAAACATGCTCTTCTCTATGCTGGCTTCTGCTTCTACAGCAAGAGCTAGCGCAGAGGGCAGGTCTTTGGGCTGTGCTGGGAATACGACAGCTTTGAGTTGTTTTCTCAAGCCTGATATGAAAGTGTGTAAGGCATCGGCCCTAACTTCAGCGTTAAGCAAATCAGCGCCTTCTTGTTCGTGTGTCATAACAATCTTATTAGTTACCAGAGTTAGTCTTTTTTCGACCTCATCATAGTACTGCATAAGTGTCATTTCACCTTGTCTGACCATGTCTAAGTTTTGCCTCAGTAGGCGCAAGGATGTTCGGTCGGCATAGGTGCAATCTAATCTAGCCAGGATGGCGTCAAAATTTAGCACCGTGTTGTAGGAGATAAGTAAGGCTCCAGCAGGCCCTGTGACCTTGTTTCTAAGAATGGCTACTGCTTGGTAGTGTTCGCTACTGCCGTCGAAGGGCTTGAAAAGTTCGTACGCATCAACTGCTGCTTGTCTCCAAGCAACATATTGGTCTTGTGCACCAGAGAAATCTGGTACGGATTTTATTATGTCGAGTTTTATGTCACATTTTACCCCAGGAACAACAGTTATTTTTTTGTAAGAGACGACCGATGGCGTTTTCACTTGCAACTTTTGTATTTCTTGAGTTATTGAATTTATTTGGGACTGTTGTTGTGACAGTGCCGATCTAACGGCATTTTCAATGAGGGCTTGAATTTGTGAAGTGTTCATTGTGTTGCCTACCTGATCTTCTGGACACCAACCAACTTGTTCTTCGCCTACACTATCGTCACTGTTGTACTCGGTTTTAATTTCCCTATAGGTGTTCCAGCTCATTTGTTAACCTCGACACTTGTATGAAACTTTTCGCATTGGGCATAAATTGTCTTAGTAAAAGTAGGCAATTGTTTATTTATAATAAAAACATGCATTAAAGGTATGCAATGGTTTTATTTTTAGTGAGGGTATGCAATGGTTTTTATTTTTAATGAAAGTATGCAATGGATTTTATTTTTATTTTTGGTAAAAGTATGCAATTGTTTTTTCTTGGCAAAATATGTATTTTTTCACAACTTCAATTCTTGCATGTTTTTTTTTCTTTAACTTATTATTTGTTATTTGGGTTCACTTGACAAACTTACATGTTTTTGTATTATTGCCTATGAATTTTGGTGGGTATTGGTACGTTGGGCGCCAGTTATTTAGTTACGTAATCCAGTGGCCGTGGTGTGCGAAAACAAAAAATGTTTCACGTGGCTCCTGAAGGTGTGGTCCAAGTGCGGTGGCCTTCCTTTCGGATGTTGATCCGGGTAGGATCCTCAGGTGTGTTATGTTATGATGATTATGGTGGGAGACTTGACTTCGTCCCCTTTGTTGATTACTGTCCTTGTGGTACAGTAATATAGTTCAATAAAGACAAATGACGGCTGTGTGCCGGAGTACAATTCGAAGTGACTTGCGTCTACTTTATTCAAAATCAAACTAAAGCTAAAGACAAAGGCAAAACATAATTCTCCTCAGTAAAGACAATGCATCGCGCCATCGGACCACAGTCGGCATGCCGACTCAGCATTCTAAGCACCGAAGCACTCCAGCCACGAAGTGTCATACGATCGCTGCATATTGTTGCTAGTGCAGAGTACTGAACCCACATTTTGGCGTGTCAGCATTATCCATGTAGTGTTACTTAGTTGCTATGGAATTTATGTGTTAACTTATATCCTAAATGTCGAAGAGAGCGATTTTTCTATCGCTTGTTGATTCGGCGTCTGACTTCTCGGGATGCGTTGCTGCGTTTCTGGACTAGAGCCTCTTACTGCTAGTTCCACTAGCGCCAGTGGTTGGCCGCGCCGACACTCAGATCCAGACGGCCGTAGCGGGACAATACCGAGGTAGGCTGCCTACAACGCGGTTGGCTGAGTGGGCGACCTTAAGGTACGTGGGACGAGCGTCTGGCGCGGATCGCAGCGGCGAGACACTCTGGCCGGGCGGTGGACTTGGCGCGGATCGCAGCGGCGAGGCGCTCTGGCCGGGCGGTGGACTTGGCGTGGATCGCAGCGGTGAGACACTCTCTGGCCAGGCGGTGGACTTGGCGTGGATCGCAGCGGCGAGACACTCTCTGGGGAACTGTCCGGTCTTGGAGGAATCCGTTTCCCTTTTTTCCAAACGCCGATGGCACTTTATTTTTCAGATTTTTTTTCTTGTGATACTCGTCTTGCGGTCAGTCAACCGTCGTGGTCCAGATCTCAGCAGGAAAAGGAAGTTTCTAGTCCTCCTGTCACCTGTCACGATTTCTTCACCCCTTTTAATATCTACCTTGACCTGCCAACTTCGGTCTCAGCAACTCTGCATGGACATACCCCCGCGAAAAACCCCTTGCGACTCTGCATTCGCCTGTTAAGGTTTGAAATATTTATACAGTTTCGCAACACTTTTGGTGTCGCTTCAGGCCCCCGTTACAATTATTTCTTCAGACTGATTAAAGTCAGCATAAATGTTTATTCAATTGGTTTGGAGCATAGTCCCTGCTCGACCAGTGGGAGGAAAACATTGATGGTTTTCGGGGCGTTCGAAAGACCTCCCATATTTACAAGGAAATAGCGATTGCATTTAAAGAGTTTGGTCCAACATCTGTGGAGGTTAAAAATAAAATGGACAATTTGACAGGGAAGTACAGGTAAGTTTCCATACAAGGGCTCCTATTTATTTGTTTAAATAATTTTTCAGGAGCGATCTAGCCAAAGTGGGTCCTTCAGGCGGAGGTCCATCAACATGGGAGCACTTTGGAAGAATCTTCATAATCCTTCAGACCTCCAAGGCAATGATAGCACTACTCGACAAATTTCAACTTTTCAACTTATTATAATAAACAAAACATATTTCAGAATGTTTTTTTTTCCAAATTATATATTAATTACTGGCTGACCCGGCAAACGTTGTTTTGCCATATAAATTATTTTATTGCATGACAATGCGTACATTCCATGTCTATAGCACCAATTACCACTTTTGAATGAGCATAATATCAATATCGGGCTCATACTGGAATGCTAGGCTCAGGAATGAATCAGATGTAAATGCTCGATGTGCCTGGTGTCACAGTTGGTCATTTGTTCTGAGTCTATTGACTGTGAAACGGCGTAATTGTCGTTGTTCTAATCGTATTACTTCATTGCGTGTATCTTCTGACTCTTCTTGACGCAATTACGCCATTCTTACACGTGCATAATTATGTTGTTGCTGGATTTGTTCTTTGGTTCTTTCGTATCTTCTATTTCCCAAGCTTCTACATTTATTTGTGTTATGGCTCAAATCAGCCCCTTTGCGTTTTCTTGGCATTGCAATGCATTGCTCACGTAGATTTGAAATAATTTGTTTGAACTTTTGAAATATTAGCAAAACTTTTTTTTCGGTAATGTCGAAAACTTGACAGCATTAATTGTAAAATGTTAAAATGAAATTAAAAAAGATGTGTCAAAAGCTTGATAGCATTAATTGTAAAATGTTAAAATTTTTATGGTGGACAACCCTCATCACTAAGGGGTATGTAAAATAGATGTTGGTCGATTCTCAGACCTACTCAATATGCTCACAAAATTTCATAAGAATCGGTCAATCCGCTTCGGAGGAGTATGGGAACGAACATTGATATTATCGCCTTTTCTGAATCCTCGGATTCCGAGATTTTTGTATACAATTATAACATACAGTGGCTCAAAGCCAAAACCATGCAGTGTTAAAAAAAAAGTTTAAGGTGGTACAGATTTTAACCTAGAGCGAAAACAAAAAATGTTTAAACGCCAATTTGTTGTATGTTTTATCACATTTAAAAAAGAAACTTTACTTGTTGATTAAATATTGCTCAGTTTTAAAAATAAAATAAAAACTTAAAATATATCTTAAATACTAGTCCGAGGTAAAACCATGCAGCCACAAACCAGTTTAATATTAGTCTCATAAAAGGCTTAACAGGTATTTTAATACTTAGCATGTAATCCTTTAACCTTTATTACGGCTTTTAACCTACTATTCATAGAAGAGACCAGCTTCCGAGTGGTTTCCGGGCTTATTTTGCTCCATTCCTCCAGCAGAGCTTTTTTAAGGTCCTTTTTGCTAGAAATCCTGGGATTCTTGGTGTTTTTCTCCAGCGCAGTCCACAAATATTGAATAACATTTAAGTCTGGAGACGGGGCTGGGGAACTGATCATGTGGGGGCAGTTCTCGTTAAGCCAGGCCTGCACTATTTTGGAGTTATGCTTCGAATCATTATCCTGGTAGAACCGGAAATAATGTCGGATTCCAAATTTCTCGGAGCTTTGGTGCAAGTTCCTTTTAGAATATTGAGGTACATGTGCTTATTCATCGTAGACTCGATAAAAAACCAAGTTTCCGACGCCGGCTGCGGACTGTACATACTCATACCATGACACTTCCTCCGCCGTGCTTGACTGTCGCTATTACATGTTTGGGATCCAGCTCAGTATTGGGCTTTCACCACACAAAATTCCTTCCAGAACTCCAAATCCTTGTCCAAGTTGGTTCTTGCAAACGCAAATCTTGTCCTTTTGTTCTTCAGGCTTATAAAGTGCTTCTTTCGGGGTACTCGCCAATTGAAGCCATGGTTGCGCAGAACCTGGCGCCCAGTTTCCACACTTCAGTCCTTCCCCATTTCGTCCTTCACCTGTTGGGTAAGTTTTGGGGCCGAAAGCTTAGGATTTTCCTTAATTTTCCTGATTATTCGTCGCTCCTCATGCTCAGTGAAAATCTTATTGGGCGCCGTTCTGCCCATGTATCCTATCCGATTTTCGCGGGTGAAGCGCTGGATGATTAGCTGCACAGTTGATGAGCTCAGATTCACCATTTGAGCTATTTTGCGCTGTGAAAATCCGTGTTTGAAGTGATCCAAGACGAGTTTCCGTTGCTGCTCCATCGTTGTCCATTTACCCATTGTTGTTTGGCTTGTTGCACTCCAGATCCAGATTGAGACTAATCTCATTAGAAAGGATTAGCCTATTTATACCAAAAATAGGCAACATTCTGCAAAAAAACCGGGTTTTATGACTCGCAGGTGTCCAAAATAGGACTGCACCAAACAAGCTGGTAACTCTTGTTGGGCTATTGTTTTGCATAATCCGGCCTAAAAGGTGGGGGAAACCCAGCATTTACGAGTCAAATATTGGTTTTGGTACCTAATGTATATATCTATCATCGGTCATTGGAATTTTCGAAAAATAATGTGTAATAACTTTATGGCAAATAAAGCCTAACTTTATTTGCCACTGCATGGTTTTGGCTTTGAGCGACTGTATGTATATAGAACTGATCGTCCATCTCAAGGTGGCGGCGTCCTAATTGCGATCCGTTCCGACTTAACTTCCCAATTCTTTTAAATCGATGAGCTCAACACTATTGAAATAATCGTACTTAAAATTCGTCCACGTTCTTTTAATTTATTCATATTATGCTCTTACATTCCACCGCCTTCTGAATTTTCAACTTATATGATCACGTTTCCATACATATATGTATGTCGCATAATGGACGTATTTTGGACACTGTACGCGTCTGTCACATTGTGAACATAATTTGACCACTGTGCTTGCCAGACCAAGCTGTGCAATGAGTTTGGGATATGAAATGATTCTTAGAATTTGACTACAACGTAGAATATGACTGGCGCCTAGGTACCGTTAGAGTGAGGCGACGGCGGTCGCGCTGTCGCCGAGTGTAGTCCAGCTAGCGTGTAAATAGAAGTAGATCGAAGCGTGATCAGAGAATGCGAAGTAGTTGCGTTCAGACAATTGTATGCGCCGGTTGGAATTCGCTTCACTCTCAAAGTTTGTGAGTCAATATGGCAGACCAGCAACCAAAAATAAACGACTCTGCGACATGTACATATATCTACAGACAGCTACATTTCTCAACCTTTTCTTTCGACGACGGCATATTAGGTGCCGTTTACACTGAGGATGCGTCTTGATTCTTTGCGTCTTCCAGTTTTTATACCCGGTACTCGAAGAGTATAGGGGTATATTAGATTTGTGGGGATAACGGTTGTGTGTAACGCACAGAAGGAAGCGTTTCCGACCCCATAAAGTATATATATTCTTGATCAGCATCAATAGCCGAGTCGATATAGCCATGTCTGTCTGTCCGTCCGTCCGTCCGTCTGTCCGTCTGTCCGTCTTCATTTGCGCCTATATCTCAGAGACTATTAAAGCTAGAGCAACCAAACTTTGTATCCAGTCTGCTTTGTGATCACACTACTCCAAATGTGTTGAAAAATTTCGCCCCGCCCCTTTCCGCCCCCACAAAGGACGAAAGTCTGTGACACACACAATTTTGAAGATACAAGAAAACTAAAAACGTAGATTCATAGAGAATGCCTATTTCTATCAGAGTGTTGAATCTGGATCAGATCGGATCATTATTATAGCTACAATGAAGAAAACCATTCCGAAAGTCATCGTTCCCTCTCGCTCTCTCTCACCCGCGGCCCCATCCGCTTTGCTTATTCGTATAAATGAGCGCCTAGTTCTCAGAGACTATAAGAGCTAGAGCAACCAAACTTTCTATCCAAGCTCCTGTGATACCGAACCAGCACAAGTTTGTTTTAAAATTTTGCTACGCCCCCTTCCGCCCCCACAAAAGACGAAAATCTGTGAAATCCACAATTTTTAAGATAATGGAAAACCAAAAACGCAGAATCATGAAAAATTACTATATCTACCAGATTACCGAATCTGGATCAGATCGGATCAATATTATGGCCAGAAGAAACAAATTAAATTTCAGTGGCTACGCAACGCCTGCCTAGCGCTTACTCTCATTCCCTCTCTCTCTCTCTGTCGTAAACACTTGTACGTCTCAAATATGTAGTTATACATGTCATGTAGAAATGTAGGCGCAGATTTACAAAGCATATGTAAACAAAAATGGAAACATGTATAAAAATTCCAAAAAATGCATTTTTTTAATTTTAATATTAGTTTCGTCCCTTTTGAGAACATATAATAAATTTCATAAATCGTAGGCTCATAAATGTATGTATGTATATACTGACTGATTACCGGGTATAAGGTAGCGCCGCGGCCTTTGCCGCGGCTCACAACGTTCCCTCTCGTTTTTACATAGGTTTAGCATAGGGCCCTAGTGATGGCAAAATGTTGCGTTGTTTTCTTTGCGAATAAAAGCAATTTTCGTACTTTTCTTCCTAATCAGCGGAACTTTCACCACTAAAAACGACAAAAAACAACAGATTTAAATTTAAATTTTTCCGCGTAAAATTTTTAACTAAGTAAAAAGGTGCAAAAATTCATGTAATGGGTAGAACCAATTGATTAATCTTATTTTATTATTCAAAAAAGCATTTCAACAATATGGTTGATTTCAAATTTGCTGCAAGTCTTTGAATCCTTTTACTGTTCCCGTGATCTTTTCAGGGTAAGAAAGTCTGCTGGCATATACTTGTCAGCGAGTTGAGCAACTACCTTGCGACAAAACTGCAGTAATATGCGGCAAACAAAAGCCCTTGACACACCAAATAGACTCCCGTGCGATATTCCGCAGACGATCCTAGGTAATAAAGGGCTATGGCTATTCTCTTCTCCAGAGGGATTGTCAGTCTAAAAGGAGTGTCTTTCTTTTTGGAATTTGGTAATAGTCAAACGAGAATGTTAAAAGTACTCCTTTCCATGCGGAAATTTTCCTTCAAAAAGGCATCGGAGTTCTCCACAACATCTTTCTCCCAATATGAACAATATCGTGGCTACTTATTGCAATGAAGAATACATTATTTAATTGAAAAGAGAGAACATTATCTGCTCTTTACCTGCAAGAGTCCAAACGCAAGGAGGACGTTGTAGTTGCAAGACGAACTGCAACTTTTCTGAGGATAACTTAGCCGCTTCCATGCACTTCAAAAAAGTTAAAACAATAAACTCTATTTCCGAAATATTTTGTTGATTTTCGAACATTATTTACTTTGTTTGCAAAGTTTGTCTTCCTCTTCCCAAGACGCAAAGAAGCAAAGACGCTGTAGTGTAAACGACAAACCTGCTTCTCTGCGTCTTCTCCGATCTCGATAGGTAACGCACCAAGTGTAAAATCATATAAGCTTCCAAATTGAAATTTCCTAATTCTTTTCGGTATTTTTTCCCGAAATTTCGACTTTGAAAGCTCAGGAAAAGTCGAAAAAAAAATATTTGAATGCCTTAATTTTTTTTTTTAGATAGACACATTAATTAGGCGGTTAAGGCATCGTTTATAAGAATATAAAAATAAACGGCTTAGTTATAACCGTTTGACAAGCTTTCAAAGTCATAATTTCGGGGAAAAATACCGAGAAAAAATATGAAATTTCAATTTCAAAGTTCAATACAACCACCAGTTGTAGGAAACTTAAGTAATGTGAAAAATAGAAGCACTACCTATGACAAAAAATACCACATTTTTTAAAATATCTTTAAAAAGCTACACCATGAAAAAAAAACATTCGTTAAACATTTTTAAACATCCAAATCTAGCAAAAAAAGGCATTTTTGGCGACAGCGGAAAGGACGTGTTGACTAGTGTAATTGGCAATACTGGAAGCTCCATTGGATTGTCTTCTATCAATTTACTATTGACCAGGTCATTCTTTCTTATAGATGACGTCTGGAAAGGCTAAAACCTGGCCTTAAAATTATCCGCAAGCGCCTCTACCGAGCTTTTTCGGGAGGGTATTTTGCCTTATATTAAAATACAACGAGAGTTCAGTTTAATACGGTTTATTGTGGGGTATGTATGCAATGTGATACAGAGTCGAAGGAATAGTCGAAAGGTTCGAGTTAGGTATAGGAATTGCTCACGACGAAAGCATGACGTTTAGATCGTTTGTTTAGATCGATTTAAGACGGGGTCAGATTAAAGACGATTGGTTTCAAAGACAGTGTCGGTTGATCTCTAGGAGTAGTGCAATAAGTGATTTCTAAGACCAGACACTAACAGATTAATAACTAAAAGAGGCATTTAATTTACTGCTGTACCACTGGATATTGTGCATGTTTAATACTGCCTAGTACTGGGCTGCGGAACCCTACAATATGGATTTCTTAAAATTTACGGCGTTGATGGATTGTTCAGCTGCATTAAATAAGATCTATCAGCATTTTTCGTCTGAAGAGTCTAATTTCGGGCGGTCAAAGGGTCGAAAAGGTTCTCAAGAATATTACTAGTTTTTTGTCATTCTCAGACAAAGCTGACTCGCTACAATGCTGACTCGAGGACGCCGCCAAGCGTTCGTGCGGCTGTAGGATTTCAGGAAGCTTAGGATGCTGATAATTCGAATCAATTGTCATCGAACTATGCTATGGATTCAGATCAGGTAGTTCTGGCAACAGCAATTGTGAACGTGGAATGAACTTATCAACGTCAGCCAGGCAGGGTGCTACTAAATTCGGTCTCGACAATTTTATTACCGAAGAGCTTGCATGGAGCTTACAAAAAAATAGCATCAAAAAGACATTAACTTATTAGAAATTTAAAAGGCTAGCTTATCTGTCACTTGCTTCGTCACTGCCACTGTTAGATCCAAGTTTTCATAATCCCCAGACGGTTTGTCTTCTGCTATGAGCTGATGCCTTCTTTGACATACTGAAAGACGACCAAGTAAAGCAAGACAAAACGCTAGCTTTACAAAATAAGATCTTTGGGTGGGTGGTGTCTGGTAGCAGCAGATCCCCAGGACCCCAAAGTACTGAAAAGTACTGGGCCGCAGGGAGCCTATAAAAGGAGGACCGATGAAGTAAAGGAGGACAGTCAAGTGCGGGAGCTAAGAGCGTCAATAAGTGCGGAATTACCGAAGTACAGTGATAAAGAGTGTACTGCCAGGAGCAACGTCGCTCGGCAAACGGTAAAGAATCTAGAGGACAAATATATGGCCGGCAATACCGAAAGAGGCGATAGCCATGTCAGAACCTCCTAGCCGTGGCCCGACGGAGCTACACCTGAAGTCAACCTCAGCAACAGTCGAGTCGGGAATTGCGCCGCCGCACAACACCCGGAGGCAGCTCGGACCACCAACCTAGCGAATAACATAGCCGTTAGATAGCCCCAAGATACCAATGAAGAACAGCCACACCAGAACAAACTCTCCCAATGGCATTACTTGCTTGTCGCCGGAGCAACATATAAATTCGTTGCATCCATCCACCGCCTGCTAAGCCATTCCAACTGAATCCAACAGAACAAGCAGGTTCGTTAGAACTGGCGCCCTACGTGGGTCCTAACGACAAGCAAGGAAAGGAAAGTGCAATGGGAAGGACGGTACTGCGCAGGCGATCAAAAAGGGTATCACGATGAAGAGCCGGCAATGCTGGCAGGATACCGAATGCATTCTCAATGCAACGACAAGCTCGACTTAGCCGGTAGTTGAAAATTCGCTCTGCTGTGCAAAGGTTTTGAGATCCATATGGCTTAATAATACGTTTGTGTAACAGGAATGCATCATCCGCAACTATATAGTATGGAGTATGTACTCCCTGCAGCATACTATCCTCTGGAAATGTAATATTTCCAGATAAAATTTCCTTTGTTTAAACGACGAATACGAAAAGGCATTCATATCGTCCTCACTTCCGTAAGCACCAACGTCGATGTAAGTAAGCTTATAAGAAGCGTCACACACCACCATAAGCACAATTGAGTGAAAGCCCTATAGAACGAAGGTAAGGGTTATTCTCAATCGTTGCCTCAGGTAGTTGTACTTACTTTATAGTTGTAGAAAGCGCTACCGTTGTTTGGTGGTGCCTTGATTGCTATATGCTTGCCATCGATAGCACCAATGCAGTTCGGAAAGTTCCATTGCTCCATGAATTCCGTTGCCCACTTGAGCATGTTATTAGAGTTCCATTTTAGAAACTCTCCGTGCAACGCAGTGCAGATTGCGTCAGAAACAAGATCAATTGTGCGGCCCAAGTGTTGCTTACTAATCCTATAGGTCGAGCCAACGTGACATTGTAAGTCTCCAGTCGCAAAACTTCTAATACAAACGATTAAATAAGTAGGTATTTTATATATTTGTTGTCTTGCAATGGACTTACTCGAGAACAATGGCTAATTTTGCTTTGAGTGGAATAGCGTCTGGCCGTGAGTTGCGCTTGGCTACTAAAAATGGTTCCACCAATGAAAATAGATAGTTGAACTGGTGATCATCCATATGAAAGTTCTGGTGAAACACTGTAGGGTTCTGCAGCATATTCTGAAACTATGAAATGTGTAAGAGACACTGCAATTGGTAAAAATATTAATTATATGATACTCACATCATTATGGAACCTCCCCTTTTCCTTCCTCTGCTGCAAATAAGGGTTTACCCAACATTTGTGACTCCTCCGTCTGCGCTGTGCTTCTTTCTGTTTTTCAACAAAAATATACGCCGTCACCAACACAATCACTTCGACCACAGAGTTAATTTTTTACTTTTTTAATTTTAATTGAACTATCACAATTGGCGCTGCTTACAAAACACAGCAACAAGAGTGGCAAATCACTTTTTAGGTTCTGGGACACACTATTTTAGTTAAGTTTCACACAAACGAAATAAAGCGCAGATTCCTGTCAGTGATTTTCCGCGATCTGGATCAGGTCGGACTACAGGATCAGGTCGGATAATAGCCAGAAAGAACAAATTAAATTTCAGGAACGCCGGAAATGTAGAAGACAGATGTATAAAACATATGTAAATAAAAATGGAAACAGATAAAATACATTTTTTTAAGTTTTTCTTTTTGGTCCAAATTTAATTTGTTCATTTTGCGAACATATGATAAATTACATAAATCGTAAGCTTACATGACTGAGTACCGGTATAAAGTAGAGAAGCTCACTAAGTTCCCCCTTGCTTATTTATAAATCGTATAACTTTTTGTTTTTTTTTTATTATTTTAATTATTATTTATTGAAAATGTTACTAGTGCTACAAGTATTGCTACTTTTATCTTAATGCACTAGTCACAGGTAGTTTTAAAGTTTACATTGATTGGATAATTCATAGTTTACTTAATCCTAGTATCAATTTATTAAAACTAGTACATTTACTATATTTTACTTCTATTTTGTCAAAAATTCCAAATTCCATTCATGATCCGCACTACTGTCACTTCGATCAATGCTCAACGCCAGCCAATTTTTACACAAACCTCTGAGATGTGCTCGCTGAGTCTTGAGAATAACGAAGAAGCCGCTGATGGTCCTAGACCCGAAGCTGGTCCATCCGCTGCTTATATCCATTAACATGCTCGTCGTCATGCCTCCCAATCAGAGCTTCAAGGAGGTTGTGCCGCACAGCGAGGAGGCAACGACGACAACGTCTCTTTCCATACCCATTTCGGAGATTGGAGCCACTTGCTAGAGGCCGCTGACTCCAGCCAGTGCTGATGATTCGGCGGTCTACAATCGCGACTCAGAGGGGTCGACGCCGACATCACCGTCACCATGACGCAGGATAAGTTGGCACCAAGAGATCGCCGTGACCAGCGATGCTGATGCACTGTTCGGCGAAATGGCGTACTGAGCGCGCACATCCACCAAATAGCAATAGCACCGCCATAAGCACAACTACCACCATTTCCTGTTCATGGACTCGCACTGATTGAGTCTCGTTTTAGATGTAATTGTAAGTTCGTTATCTTCTAGTTTCTCTTACGATTACGATAATCGTGCGATTTGATGTTTGTAAATTAAGTTCGGGTACACCGAAGATCGTTCTGGTACGCCCAGATATATATTTTTGTATATTGTTTACTTCGTTAGAACCTACATGTACATGTAATAATAAACTATGGAACTCTACTCTCTAGAGTAGACTGAAATCGCTCGTGCGTTCGCTAGCACATCGATACTGGATATTGTAATTTATACAGATTTTTCTCACTCAAAGATTATCACTTGTTAAGACTCCGTTTAGGCAACGGGGAGTAACGCGGCAATGTAACTAAGATTAAAGCGTATTCGGATTATATAGCCATGTATGTCGTATGTTTGTGCATCTAACTGTCCTAACACATTTTCTATTCGCTTTGTACGCTATGTTCGCACAGTAACAATTATCTCGATTACGTTTATTAAAGTCTTCGATTAATTGCAAAATAAATTGGGTGGAAACTGGTGCCAGCCTGACAAGGTTGTTTTCTCTCTGTGACGCAGTAAATCTTAAGAGGTCATATAAATAGTCAGGATTTTTATAGTAAATTAGTTTTATTTTAATTTTAATTTAATTTTAAGGTTAATTATATCTACGAGATCTAGTTAAAATGCATAACTTATGAGCGAATCTCGATACATGGTCAGTTCATTTTAAGTTAAAAACATATTTAGCAATATTGTTGAAAGCAACCTTAATTTTATTTAGGCTTGCTGAATCGCATTTGCCATAAATTTCAATCCCATAAAACAGGATTGTTTTAATGTTAACCGGCAAATGTTTTTGAGCTAACGATAGTTGTCTAACAACTCCATAGATTTTTCCACCTGTTTTGTTAACCTGATCGTTTCACGTCAAGGTGTTATTGAAAGTACTAGCTAGATTTTTAGGCCTATACACAAAATTGATCCTCTTATAACACTACTCGACATAATTCAACTTTTTTTTTCCGCTGTCGCCCAAAATGACTTTTTCTGATAGATTTGGATGTTTAAATATTTTTAAAGAATGTTTTTTTTCCAGATTTAGTTTTTTTTTTGTTAAGAATTAAAAAAAAAATGTGATTTTTATCTCAGTTCTGTAAGGCTTCTATTTTTCACATTACTTAAGTTTCCTACAACTGGTTGTATTGAACTTTGCAGTTTAGAAAAGCTGACAAATGCAGCTATAAATTCGACCCAAACACTTTGTAGCTGCAGGCTAACGTCTGGAAGATATTAAGGTGCCGTTTACACTGAGGCTGCGCCTTGATTCTGTGCGTCTTCCCAGAAACGCAGTTTTTTTTACATAGGTTTAGCATATGGCCCTGCATTTTGTTATTTCTGTGATATTTCTGTGCGCATAACAGCAATTTGCGTACTTTTGTGCCTATCAGCGGAACTATCACCACTAATAACAACAAAAAACAGCAGATTCAAATTTAAATTTTGTTGCGTAAAATTTGTAACTGAGTAAAAAGGGGCAAAAAAAACACTTAATGCTTAGAACAAATTGTTTAAACTAATTTTATTATTAAAAAAAGCATTTCAACAATATAGTTGATTTCAAATTTGCTGCAAATCTTTGAATCTTTTTACTGTTTCCGTGATCTTTTCAGGGTAAGAAAGTCTGCTGGCATATACTTGTCATCGAGTTGAGCAACTACCTTGCGATAAAACTGCAGTAATATGCGGCAAACAAAAGCCCTTGACACACCAGTGCCTAGACTCCAGTGCGATATTCCGCAGACGATCCTGGGTAATAAAGGGCTATGGCTATTCTCTTCTCCAGAGGGATTGTCAGTCTAAAAGGAGTGTCTTTCTTTTTGGAATTTGGTAACAGTCAAACGAGAATGTTAAAAGTACTCCTTTCCATGCGGAAATAGGTAACGCACCAATTGTAAAATGCCTATTACACTACTCGACAAAATACAACTTTTTTTTTCTGCTGTTGCCCAAAATTACTTTTTCTGAAAGATTTGGAGATTTACAATTCTTTAAAGAATTATGGTTGTTTTTCCAGGTTTTTTTTAAGACTTTTTAAAAAATTTGATATTTTTTGTCATAGGTAGTGCTTCTATTTTTCATATAACTTAAGTTTTCTACAACTGGTTGTATTGAACTTTGAAGTTCAAATATGGCAATATGGGGTAGGCATTTAAATATTTCTTTTTCAACTTATCTTGAGTTTTCAAAGGAAGCACTGAACTGCGTTCAGGAAACTACCGCCATGGTAACCCGCATAAATATATATAGTGATAGCCAAGCTGAAATCAAATCGCTCTGCTCATGCACAGCTCTCTGCAGAAGAAGGCTACAGCACTTGGGGTCGCCATTCGGGACCCTTCGGGACCTTTCGGAAATGTCCACAATATATCCCAGAAAGATAGCTAACTTTATAAGAGCTGCAAGCTGGGATAACTGTTGACATTTAGGTCTCACGATGCGAAAATAGAGCAGATTCCCTGCGGTACTACAACGGGCCGGAAACGGCATAAGTGTGCTGGGCTCCCAGTGAGCCTGGCAGCCGCTATCACCTAACCTAACCTATGTCCTGATTCTTTTTTTTAAATAAAACTTTATATCCTACTGGTTAATCTATATTTTAATACCCGGTTCTCGAAGAGTAAAGTATATACATATATTCTTGATCAGTATCAATAGCCTAGTCGATATAGCCATGTCCGTCCGTCTTAATTAGCGCCTAGATCTCAATCGTTCGATTCTCTTTGTAGAAATCAGACGTGTTTTTGTTTTGCGTTCCGCTTGCTCTCTGCCTATTTTGCTTAAACAGCCGGTGTTTTATGAATATAACTCCTAAAAACATTCATAAATTAACAACCTACTATATCATCTATTTCTTGATCGCGAGTGCATGCCTGTTTATTGTAAAAACATAATTTAAATAATTATTTTTTGCATCGCCTAACAGTGTGTTTTTGTTTGTGCTTTTTGTAAGTACACACAGTATCATATTTAGCCGCTCTCACCTATTAGTTTTGCTGATCTATCGCTCCCTCTCTATTACCCACACTTAAATAACTGTTCTTCCTCTCTCGCTCTCGATATTTTCTGTGCAGTGGCGCTCTCTCTCACTCACTTGTAGCTGCTGTAACCGCTCTCATTCTTAGCTATTCCTCTTTTAGCGTTTATCTAGCACACTGGTCTGATATCAGTTTTTTCTGAAAGAAAAAATAATAAAATAATTTTTACATTTTAAAATGGAATTCTCTGTGTTCTGTGCTAAAAAAACCTGCAAGAAGCAGATCACCCATGACCAGCCGAGTATCCCCTGCTGGCTCTGCGATAGCGTAGTGCACGCTAAATGCGCCTGGTTTTCCGGTCTCGTGGGTGATGGCATCTCAAAAAGGAATGGCCTGCATTACAGCTGTGAGGCATGCCGTCCGGTTGAGAAGGAGATCGCAGCGTTTATGAGGCAGACCCGGAAGGGCTTTAGGGAGCTGACCGTGTGCTTCAAAGAGCAATACGATCGGCTCCTAGCCATGGAGTCTCAGTTTAGTGGTTTAAAACTACTGACTGAGTCTCCTAGGCGCAAAAAGGTCACTCCGCGGGATCTGCATGTGCCAACTGCCCCTCGGCCGGGCGATGCTGACAAGCTGACTCCGACCACTCCAATAGTGCAGCAGTTGATTTCGTTCTCTACTCCGCAAGCAACGACAGCTGCTGGCGATGAAAATTCGGTAGCCGAATTTATCGCGTCGGAGGGCATGCAGCCAAAATCGTCTGTAGCTTCCGTGTCCGTAATGTCCGCTAACTCATTAGCTGTCTCCTTAATTCCGACCCCACCGGTCAATATACGTCCCGGACCACCGGGTATTACCATCACAGGTAATAGGCCTGTGGTGCCAAGATTGGTGGGGATCCCACCGAAGAGAGAAGTTTTTGTCTCGCGGCTAGCCCCTGATTCCACAATAAATAATGTGATGGATTATATCCAAAGCCAAATAAAAACCGCTGATTTTAAAGTGGAAAAGTTCAAAGATCAACGTGATCTTCAAAGACGAACTGTACTGGATCGGCCGGGTAGACTACCCCAATGTGTCCGCTGCTTCCGTAAAGCCGAGTTTACGAAGCTTAATAACCTCATTATCGATTTTGATTGGTCCGCTTTATATTTGTGCAGTGATGTTACGACAGGCACAAACATTTTCTATGATGCACTGGACTCACTTTTTGTCTCTTGTGTCCCACTTTCCTGTCCGATTAGATCAAGAAAACCGCCTTGGTTTACCAAGGAGCTGTCCCATCTAAAAAATTAAAACCAAGACTTTATATCTCTTTCTCATTATGTAATAGCTCGGTCAAACTTTTCAGTTCTTAACGCTCAATGCTATCAGAATTACCTATCTCGATACGTTTAGCAGGATACGTTTTTCTAAGGACCCCAAACAGTTCTAAAGCTTCGTAAACAGTAAGCGTAGAATGTCCGCACACCCATCCACGCTAACCTTCCGTAATACGTCGGCAGATAATGATCGGGCAATTGCCGATCTTTTTGACCGTTTTTTCCAAACTACCTATTCGCAGGACGTTTACTCTGGTCAGCCGTATCTATACGGTTTACCAAGGTCGATCGGCAATTTCAGTTCTTTGCTAAATGAAAAATGCTTCAAAATGTAAAGTAATGACTTTTCATCGCTCCAGCGCCTTTCTGGTTCCTTACACCCTTTGTGGTGGTTCTCTTGAGAGAATTACCCGGGTTGATGATCTTGGTGTTCTATTAGATCCCAAGTTAATGTTTTCAGAACACATTTCTACCATGGTGAATAAGGCCATGGGCGTGCTTGGGTTTATAAAGAGGTGGTCAAAGAAATTTGACGACCCCTATATAACAAAGACTCTCTACACCTCTCTGGTTCGTCCGATTTTAGAATTTACATCGGGACCGTATAGAATCAGTTCAGAAAAACTTTTTACTTTTTGCTCAACGCGGCCTCAGCTGGGATGCAGGTGTGAGACTGCCGTCTTACCCTAATAGATTGCTTTTAATAAACCTTCCAACCTTAGCTAATCGTAGGAAAATGCTTGGCGTGATTTTTGTGCACAACTTGATCAACTTGTTGAGCCGCATAAACTTCATGATTCCTATTAGAAGCACTAGAAACTATACAGCGTTGTTTCTTCCGCTTTGTAGATCGAATTATTAATTGCATGCACCGTTTAGGGTCCTATGCTCAGATTATAATTCCCTCTACCATATTATATCCTCTTTTGACTCCCTTCCTAGTCTTAAATTACTAATACTCTTACATCTTTCCCGTAATTAGTAATTACTTTGCTTCTTTAGTTAGATTAGTTCTACTTTTCCTCGAACACTAGTCTAACACCTATCTTTCACATAACACATATCTTTCGTTCGCTTAACGAGTCGCGCGTTATGCGGCAGCGCCCCTCGGTCGGTTAGGCGGGAGGTGGGCTGCGTACCTGCCTGGTATCCGCGCGTAACAGCCATTGGCTGGTGTCGCTTGAGCCACTTGATGATGCAGTCATTGCATATCAACGTCCTAAGAGTGTGTAATTAAAAAAAAAAAAAATAAAAGCAGAGCAACCAAGTTTTTGTTACAGATTCCTGTTATACCAAACTGTTACAAGTGTATTTCACAGTTTCGCCCCGCTCCTTTCCGCCCGCACAAAGAACGAAAGTCTGTGTCATGCACAATTCTGATAGTAAGCGTAAGCTAAAATCATAGATCGCAGAATCATAGACAATGACTATATCTATCAAAGTGTTGAATCTATAGCATAATAGCAAAATTAATAAAACCATTTCGAAAGTCATCGCTTCCTCTCGCTCTCTCTCACACGCAACCCCGTCTGCTTTGCTCGTTAGTCCAGATGAGCGCCTAGATTTCAGAGACTATAAGAGCTAGCTCAACTAAACTTTCTATCCAAGCTCCTGTGATATCACTTCAATAAAAATGTTTTTCAAATTTTTGAAACGCCTCTTTGAGCACCCACAAAGAATGAAAATCTGTGGAATCCACAATTTGTAAGATACAAGATAACACAAAACGCACAATCATAGAAAATAACCGTGTCTACCAGATTGCCGAATCTGGATCAGGCCGAACTACTATTATAGCCAGAATAGAACAAATTAAATTTCAGCGACCACGGAACGCCTTTCAAGCTCTTACTCATTTCCCCTCTCTCTCGCAAATAGTTCGACGACATATATGTGAAGATATACATACATTTATGTAGATAATAAATGTAGAAGACAAACAGATAATAAAAGTGGTCCAATTCCTCGGCCCGTCGGTAAGAAAAATCTTGTTACATTGGTGTCATGTATGAGGTATTGGACCAATTTGGTCCAGATTTGGTATCCAGGTATCAGATTTGGTGCCGTTGTGACAATTAAACTTATTTGTACTTTTTCTATTCTTTCTTCAATTTATTTCGACACCTTACCTTTTCAGGCACGTTGTTCTAACTTTTTCACAAAATCAATGTGTTTTCTTCTTCTTGTTTCTCCTCTCTTTGTTTTCTTTTTCTCCTCTGTCTTCTAATCGCCCAAAGTCCAGCCGATCGATAAGACTGGTCCAGGGCTCTAAGGGCGCCAACTTCGAATTTTCGTTACATTGCCCCCTCTTGGAGTCGAGTCTCCTGGCCTAATTATTCGGAGACTTGTCCTTTGTAGGCAGCGAGGCGGTTAACATGTATCGTCTTGGTGGTGCGTTTTCCGTTAAAACGTATTTCGGAGACTAGGCCGGAATGACCACGAGTTACCGTGGCCGGTCCTATCCAGTCCGATTATAGTTTTGGGCATCGCCTCACTTTTCTGACAGGAGTGTACAGCCATACGAGATCGCCTGGTTCGAATTGTACGACATGGGAGCATAGAACATATTGGATCTTTTGCTGTTCTGCTGCGGCCTTCAGTTTTTCCCTTGCGGTACGATGCGTATCTCGCAAGCGAGACTTTAGCTTATCCACGAAGTCCGGGTAGGTTTCCACGATGGGCGTTGGCCGGCCATACAGCAGCTCGCAAGGCAAGCGGATCTCCCTACCGAGGGTCAATTTCGCAGGTAAGCATGTAAAGTAGCACATTACAACAGCTAAACAAGAAAAAAAACAAATTAAGTTGAACCCTTTGGGAGATTTTTATTTATTAGATGTTATCTGTTTCCACTTTTATTCACATATGTTTTTTACATCTGTCTTCTACGTTCCTACATCGTATATCTTCGGCTCGTGGAAGTGTGTACAAGATTGCAGGAATGCGCAAGCGCTAGGCAGGCATTGTGTAGCCACTGAAGTTTAATTTGGACTTTCTGGTGATGTGTAGGAGATACGGTCATTTCTACAATTCTGCGTTTTTAGTTTTCTTATAACTCGTTTCAGCAGTTGGCGTACTCTAGAGTAGGGAATCGAAGCAGTATCTTCTTGACCGCTGGTTCACCTGCGTTGGCTCTAGCCGGGGAATCGTCAGTGTACTGAATGGAGATTCAGCTAAACGCGTCTAAGCCGATTTCGACAATTGCCTGTCCGTATTAGCTACTTGAATTTATTACGCATATTTTTTACGCAAAATCTTCGGCAAAAGCCATGAGCTCCTCTTTATTCAATGAATATATCCATTTCACACCCACGCCTAGACTCGGCGCCGTGCGTCACGCATACTCCCCTGAGTGTAAGTCTAACATTTTTCTTCCTGATGCATTCTTTTTAAATGTTGCTTGTCGGCAACTTCTCCTTACCTACCTCCCCTCTGCACTATAGCCGGTTCGTACTTTGTTGAGCTTTCGGACAGGTTACGTAGTTTCGAATTCGACGATCTCAGCCCGCCCTCCCAAAATGTTAGTCCCCAGCGTCACGTCGCAAACGGGATGTCCGTCCACTGTCCGTTTTTTGCCGTCCGCTTGCGCGCGGCACATTGGGCCTCTTCTGTTCTCTTCTGTTTTCTGGGAAATATTCATAACTAGCGTAGAGTGTTTTGGCTGCCAACGGAAAATTGAATATATTTGACCCGCTCAATGCATTGTTGGGAAACTTAACATACCCTTTGTAAGAAAATCGATATATTCTATGGGTGGAATACCTTATCGGTACAACATTACAATATTAAAACATTTTAGTTTAAGGTAAATATTGCAGTAATTTGTGAATTTTTTTTACATTTTAGATAAAAACATAAAAAAAAAACAAAATCAAGTCATAATTTGATTGCCATTCAATTGATGGCAGTGTTTTGAGCCTTTGAACTCAAGGCCTTTTATGGAAGACACAGAATTTTTATTACTTGGCGTTCAGAAACATAGAAAAATGTATCTGGATTGTAAAAATCAATCTTTAATAAGAAAATATTCTTAATTTTTTGTTATTTTTTTAAATCTGCATCAATATTATATTTTGTACATAAATAAGGATGATATTCGTGATTGAATTCGGAATAACAAAATGCCATTTACCGGAGACGAAGCAGTTCCTGGCAAGTTGAAGTCACCAACAACTATCATATGATCTTTTTCTGACAGCGAGGAAGAAACCGCGTTTTAAGCGGACAAGTGCTGCTCGTGGACTCCGATATCTGATGAAGGTGGAATAGTTATGAAAATAGAAAAAGCGGGAGAAATCAGTTTTGCAAGCAGAAATTCCAGTTTTTGTTGAGTCTGGGACTGTAAACTGTTCCGACGTGAAGTTTGAGTACACAGCAATTAGAGCCCCTCCTGCACGTCGAGACCGTTGGGTACCGACCTGCCAAAGCTTTGGAACTAAGCATGTCCGGCTTTAACCAGGTCTCGGTAAGCAGAATAACGTGGGATGCAAATGCGACTGTGAAAGAGTGCAGAGCTGCCTACGTAAGTCTCGAACATTCTGACAGATCACTAAGAGAGAAGTTATTAGTTTTTTGGACGGGTGGAGGTAGGACGGGAAGATATGGATGGAACACTAGCCTGATTTGAAGTGAGGGCTGTGGGGGGCCTAGGACGAGAAGATGTGGATGGAGCACTGGCCTGATTTGAAGTGAGGGCCTTCTTCTTAGCCTTAAACTCCTTCACCACCAAATGTTCTAACCAAAATTTGGCATGGTATTATAGTGAGTTGAGGAGACGCTTTTTTGAAAGGATTTTATCTCCCTGGCATTAGAAAAGGTAAACTTCTCGACCTTTAAACCGACGGCTGTTATTTTTATACCAGGTACTCGAAGAGTATAGGGTTATATTAGATTTGTGGGGATAACGGTTGTGTATAACGCCCAGAAGGAAGCGTTTCCGACCCCATAAAGTATATATATTCTTGATCAGCATTAATAACCGAGTCGATATAGCCATGTCTGTCTGTCCGTCCGTCTGTCCGTCTGACCGTCTTCATTAGCGTCTATATCTCAGAGACTATTAAAGCTAGAGCAACCAAATTTCGTATCCAGTCTCCTTTGTGATCACACTACTCCAAATGTGTTGAAAAATTTTGCCCCGCCCCTTTCCGCCCGCAAAAAGGTCGAAAGTCTGTGGCGTACACAATTTTGAAAATACGAGAAAACTAAAAACGCAGAATCATAGAGAATGACGATTTCTATCAAAGTGTTTAATCTGAATCAGATCGGATCATTATTATAGCTACAATGAAGAAAACCATTTCGAAAGTCATCATTCCCTCTCGCTCTCTCTCACACGAGACCCCATCTGCTTTGCTTATTCGTTTAAATGAGCGCCTACATCTCAGAGACTATAAGAGCTAGAACAACCAAACTTTCTATCCAAGCTCCTGTGATATCACTTCAGTACAAGTGTATTTCAAAATTTTTCCACGCCCCCTTCCGCTCCCACAAAGGACCAAAATCTGTGGAATCCACAATTTTGAAGATAAAAGAAAACCAAAAACGCAGAATCATGGGAAATTACCATATCTACCAGATTGCGGAATATGGATCAGGTCGGATCAAAATTACGGCCAGAAGAAACAAATTAAATTTCAGTGGCTACGCAACGCCTGGCAAGCGCTGACTCATTCCCTCTCTCTCTGTCGCAAATACTTGAACGTCTCAAATATGGAGTTATACATGTAGAAATGTACAGCAGATGTAAAAAGCATATGCAAACAAAATTTGAAACATGATTTGACTTCATTTTTTGAAATATCCTTTTTTTGCCCAAAATTTAATTCGTCCCTTTTGCGAACATATAATAAATTGCATAAATCGCAAGCTCATATATTTATGTACATATATACTGACTGAGCACCGGGTATAAGGTAGAGCCGCGGCCTTTGCCGCGGCTCACAACGTTCCCCCTCGTTCTTTGTAGAAAAGCTGTCACATCATCTGTTGTGCAGTCAGAAGCAAGCCGTGAGACAAAAACTTGTCGTTTAGGTCGGATCGCCACCAGTGGCTTTGGCGCCACAGGCCTGATACCTGTGATCTCGGACGTATATTCACTGGTGGGATCAGAAACACAGACGCTACAGATGATTCTGCTCATGCTTCGTGCTCTCCGCGGTGATAAATTTGCATCACCAGCAGCTGTCGATGCCTTGGAAGTAGCGAACGGAATCAACTGCTGCACATTTATAGTGGTCGAAGTTCGTTTTTCAGCATCGGCTGGCTGAGGGACAGTTGGAACTTGCAGATCCCGCGGAGTGATTCTTTTGCGCCTCATTTAGCAGTTTCAAATCACTAAATTGAGACTTCATGGTTAGGAGTCGATCGTATTGATTTTTAAATCCAACTGTCAGCTCCTTAAAGCCTTTCCGAGTCTGCGTCGTAAATATGAGATAGCATACCCCACGAGACCTGAAAACCCAGCGCATTTTTCGTGCACTACGCTTTTGCAGAGCCGGCAGTGAATACTCGGCTGATCAGAGCTAATATTCTTCTTGAAAGTTGTGTTGGACAAAAAAAACAGAGAATTCCATTATACATTAAAAAAAACTAAATAAAAAAAAAAAAAAAATGATATCGTTTGCTACTCCAAATGCAATGACATCTGCTCGTGATGCACTAGTTCGAAGGTGGTGATATAACTTCACCCTAACAGACCAAGACTACATTCTAGACAAAACCTGCTTTTCTTCATTTCTATTTTTACTCGTAATACCCAACGTGGAGACTAGCGGCACCGCATCATTTAACACGAACTAGTGACATGGATACTTTTCTGGTGGTTGACGATATGAGTTTCCGTTCATAACTTCATTTATTTTATTTCGATTCAAATATTTCCTTAATTTATTATAAAATATATATTCACTTTCTTTTCGACTGAAGGGCGTTTCTATCAAGCATTTCTTCAGCTGACTCATTCAGCTATAAATATAAAATACAAATATAAGCAACAAGCAGAGAATTAAAAAAAAAAAAATAAAGTTACTAAGCAAAACTGTAGAATTTTAATTATAATCACGACAATTTCCAATTCTACTACAATATTTCAGAAATGGAATGTTTGAAAACATAAATCAGAAAAGAAAGCAGCGCAACATAATTTAAGCTACCTGCTATTTTCGGTTTTTTTATTGTTTGTTTCATCTGCTGGTGAGTCGTTGTAGCCCCCCGAAGTAGGTATTACGGACAATGTCATTATCAACACTATGATGTGTAACAGCATTACAATTCTATTCTTTTTGAACCCTGCAGTACCATCAGTGAGCAATGACGAATGTCATTGACAAAGTCATCTAGGCGTTGATGCCCGCTAAGCCGAACTCTTTATTTACTCTCTGTTTCCTGCCTATCGCGCGATCGTAATAGATCGGCTCTGCCGATCGCGCGCAGTAGAAGACAATTTATTTTTTTCTTTTCGTCTCTTTTGCGACTCCTGTATTATTAAAAATTACCAGGAAAGTGCAGTGCTTAAATAAAAAATGTGATGTAGGCGCGATAATAATGAAAATATTAATTGTATATAATGTTACATGTGCGAAATTCTGAAAAAACTGAGTTCGATGTATCTCTTTGTATTTATTTATTTTTCTTTTTTCCCTTTCATTTTTGTTTCTTTATGCTCCGAAAAATATGTATAGCGTTGTTTAAAAGATAATTAAATAAATATAATATGAATTCAATATTTGCGGTGGTCACGAAATAAGCAGTCCAGAAACAAAAACAGACCAGCAAATAACTCAAAAAACAACAGCTTAAAAACTCTTTAAAAATCGAACAGTTTCTGGAATTTTTTACTTTCCTCTTTATATAATTGTGACCAAATTAATAGTATTTTATAGAAACATTTTTTTTATACCCGGTACTCGAAGAGTATAGGGGTATATTATTTGTGGTGATAACGGTGTGTAACGCCCAGAAGGAAGCGTTTCCGACACCACAATATTCTTGATATGCATTAAAAGCCGAGTCGATTTGGCCATGTCTGCCTGTTCCTACGTCCGTCCGTCCGTCCGTCTGTCCGTCCGTCTGTCCGCCCGTCTGTCCGTCCGTCTGTCCGTCCGTCTGTCCTTCCGTCTTCATTAGCGCCTACGCCTCAGCGACTATGAAAGCTAGAGCAACCAAATTTTGTATCCAGTCTCCTGGGTTATCACACTACTCCAAGTGTATTTCAAAATTTTGACATGCCCCACCCCCTTCTGCCCCCACAAAGAACGAAAGTCTGTGGCATGCACAATTTTGAAGATACGATAAAAATTAAAACGCAGAATCCTGGAAAATAGCCGTACCTACCAGATTGCCGAATCTGGATCAGGTCGGATCAATATTATAGACAAATGTAACCAATGAAACTGCAATCGCTACGCAACGCCTGCCAAGCGCTTAATAATTCCCTCTTTCTCGCACACACTTCCACATGTCGTATGAGTAGTTCTACATGTACATGTAGATATGTAAAAGCTGATGTAAAAATTATATGTAAACAAAAATGAAAACAGATAAATCTAACATAGGGTTCGAACTAATTTTTTGAAATTTTCCATTTGGGACAAAATTTAATTCGTCCCTTTTGCGAACATATAATATATTACATAAACCATAAGATCACATATATTCTGACTGAGTACCGCGGCCTTTGCAGCGGCTCACAGCGTTCCCTCTCCTTCCATATTAGTCCATATTATTTCAGTGGCGATGGAATTAAACGAGGGAATTGAATTGAGAGAGAATTGAACCGAACGAGGCTCAGGGATCCCCAAAACTGACATATGCTTGTATTTACATAATTGTAATTTAAATAAAAGCAAAGAACATAAATGAATATAATGCTAACTTATATACGCCTTACTTTTTAGTCTAAAATCTTCACTTAATATATCCCTTAGATTTTCGAGAAAATCATCGCTTATAAAATACATTTCTCGGAAATTTCCTTTTTTTCAAGAAAATCATAACTTATAACATCCGCACCTCTCGATCATCACTTATCACTTATCTCGTCATCACTTATGTCATCGGGGGTGCTCACGATGAAATCTATGTGTGAGCACATTTGTAAGAGATGGCCCGCACCGCAGGGAAGCGACTTTTTTCGGCGCAAACGAAATACGCTCTGTTTCACTCGCAGGAAGTCTATACGGCCCACTGTTCTAACACTTTTCTGAGATTTCTTTAGCGACAAATAAATTTGCTGAATGTTGCTTATTAATGCAATGGGAAGTCATGTCTGGTATACATTTTGCATTTTTACATATTTACATTCATTCATTATATTCGTTTATAGTTAGTTCACCAAAATTAACATATAAAGAATAATGAAATTATTACCTTTTACCACTCACATGTTTTTAGTGCATTTGTGTGCTCAGACAAGAGACACGAAGCAACACGATTCGTTTTCTCTGCCGCGGCGCTGCCGAGCAGAATAATAAAGCCTTGAGCATAGGGCCGAGTCAGCAGATAAGAAAACGAAGCCGCGTGTGCTTAGGGCCGACGCTACACGAAGTTTTTACACGATGTGTGTGCCAACTGCGCTGCTCTGTGGCCTTTTTCTATGCACAGTGCATAGGACGCTGCCGGCTGTTCGGGCATGGTCAATCGCCACCGCCAGTACTGCAGGGTATGTTCATAACCTCACCACCTATGTATGTATAAGAACACATGAACCTAAAGAAATAGACAACTGTTCGAGTATTCTTCGTGTTTTTTTGCTCAAACGAAATATTTTGAAGTTGTAGATGGTATTTTATACAATTAGGCAGGAATAAATGTTTCTGTATCTAGGTGCGTGCTAGGATACAAACACCATGATACACGTCGTATACATATATTAATCAATATTTCTGCAATGTGTTTCTATTTTTGTAAATACCGTTATAACAATGACTTTCCGAGTAGGGGCATTTGAGACATTTTTGTCAACATTTTGATCATCTTTCCCGTCTAATTGGGACATAAAGAAAACAAACAATGTTAGTTCCTAAAATGTAAAAGAAATGTTATAGATATTTTGATTGTACAATAATATTGAATATAATTTGCTTAATAAATTTCATAAATATACATTTTCCTGAAAATGTTCTTAAATATGTGTATCTACTTGTACAGATCCTTATACATACATAGCGTTGAATATAGACCTGATAAAGCATCATCTGAAAAAGTACTTAAAATGAATTAGGTCATAATTCGCCTCTAATTTAAATTCGTTTTAAAAGTATATTTTTTTTTTTGTCGTGTATAGATATTCGGGCGGCAACGATATTTGGTGATAGTATGTGTACATGCATACGTATATATTTACATCACATGCATCTTTTTGTATACTATGCATGCATGTATGCATGTTTGTCCATGTCGATATACATACATATGTACATGTACATAAGTTCATAGATATTAATGGGTAGGTATGGCCTTACAATCGCTCGGTTGCTTTCAACTAGTGGTTGCGGATGGAGAGAGACAACATGATGGCTACTTTGAAACTATGAGCTAAGCCCTTGTATTTTTATAATGGCTTTTGTTTGAATTGAACTGCTTGAGTTACGATGAATCTTACATACATTGAAGCTGATGGCTTTGTTTTCATCGCTTCGTTCTAAAACCATTTTTAGGAAATTTTAGTTCGGATTTGCGTAGCACGCAGCAGTTACAGTGGTTTTAACGGATACTACAAATAAAATTATAATAAAGTGTATTATACAGCGTAGAAATAAAAACTAAGTTCTACAATAATAAATATTCGTAGGTACTAATTATTACAAAATATTTATATATTAACAAATTTTTTTATCCTTTGAAAATAAAATGTAAATTTGTTATCTGAAATTTATTTATTTATATTAAAAATATAAATTTGCCATTGATACTGGGTGACAAATGAACGCATACATTAAACGGCTAAACTTAGAATTTTTTAAATTCGGCTACGATATATTAATTTTGTGTAGATGTGTGTAACACCCAGAAGGAATCGTGTTTTACCGCAAAAAGTACATACATGTGATATGTGTTATAGATCAGCATCGAAAGGCAAGTCAATATATGTGCATAGGTATATCCCATTCTGAATGTTCTGATGAGCGCCTATATCTCATAGACTTTAAAAGTTAGAACAGCCAAACGGCTGCTGGTGGAGTAAAATGTGAGAGAAATAGTTGTAGCGGAATAAAACAGTAGTGGAAAAATTGAAACGGATATATTCTTAAATTCTAATAATGTATGCAAATAGGTAATTAGGTGTAAGGAATATAAACGGAAGTCAAGAATGAAAAAGAGGGGGAACATTGTGAGCCGCGGCAAAGGCCGCGGCTCTACATTATACCCGGTACTTAGTCAGTATAGACATACATATATGAGCTTACGATTTATACGATTTATTATATGTTCGCAAAAGGAACAAATTAAATTTTGGGCAAAAATTAATATTTCAAAAATTGAAGTCCAATTTTGTTTGCATATGCTTTTTACATCTGCTTCTAAATTTCTACATGTATAACTACATATTTGAGACATACAAGTGTTTTCGACAGAGAAAGAGTGAATGAGAAGCGATTGGCAGACGTTGCGTAACCACTGAAATTTAATTTGTTTCTTCTGGCCATAATATTGTTCCGACCTGATCCATATTCGGCAATCTGGTAGATATGGTAATTTCCCATGATTCTGCGTTTTTGGTTTTCATTTATCTTAAAAATTGTGGATTCTACAGATTTTCGTCCTTTGTGGGGGCGGAAAGGGGCGTGGCAAAATTTTGAAATACACTTGTGCTGGTTTGATATCACAGGAGTTGGGATATACAGTTTGGTTGCTCTAGCTCTTATAGTCTCTGAGAACTAGGCGTCACAAAATATGAATTGGCAAAGCAGATGGGGTCGCGTGTGAGAGAGAGCGAGAGGGAATGATGACTTTCGAAATGGTTCTCTTCATTGTACCTATAAAAATGATCCGATCTGAACCAGATTCAACACTCTGATAGAAATGGTCATTCTCTATGATTCTCCGTTTTTAGTATTCTTGTATCTTCAAAATTGTGTATGCCACAGACTTTCGTTCTTTGTGGGGGCGGAAGGGGGCGGGGCGAAGTTTTAAAATACACTTTGAGTAGTGTGATAATACAGAAGACCGAATACAAAACTTGGTTAATCTAGCTTTAATAGTCGATGAGATATAGGTGCAAATGAAGACGGACGGACGGACGGACAGACGGACGGACGGACAGACAGACATGGCTATATCGACTCGGCTATTGATGCTGATCAAGAATATATATACATTATGGGGTCGGAAACGCTTCCTTCTGGGCGTTACACACAACCGTTATCCCCACAAATCTAATATACCCCTATACTCTTTGAGTACCGGGTATAATTAGTACACAACTAGCAGTCAGGGTTAAGTTGAGTTGTTGAGTTCCGGCTGCTGGCACGTGCATGTGTACTCTCTCTCTCTCGACCCTGTCTGTTTTGCCTATTTGTCCAAATGAGCGCCTAGATCTCAGAGACTGTAAGAGCAAGAGCAACCAAACTTTCTGTCCAAGCCACTGTGATATCACTTCAATACAAGTGTATTTCAAAATTTCGCCCCGCCCCTTTCCGCCTCAACACAGGACGAAAATCTGTGCAATCGTGAAAATCTGTGAAAATCTGTGCAAGATACAAAAAAAAAACGAGAGGGAACGTTGTGAGCCGCGGCAAAGGCCGCGGCTCTACCTTATACCCGGTACTCAGTCAGTATATACATACATACACTTATGAGCCTACGATTTATGAAATTTATTATATGTTCTCAAAAGCGACGAAAATAATATTTAAATTAAAAAAATGAATTTTTTGGAATTTTTATACATGTTTCCATTTTTGTTTGCATATGCTTTGTATATCTGCGCCTACATTTCTACATGACATGTATAACTACATATTTGAGACGTACAAGTGTTTACGACAGAGAGAGAGGGCATGAGTCAGCGCTTGGCAGGCGTTGCGTAGCCACTGAAATTTAATTTGTTTCTTCTGGCCATAATATTGTTCCGACCTGATCCATATTCGGCAATCTGTTAGATATGGTAATTTCCCATGATTCTGCGTTTTTGGTTTTCATTTATCTTAAAAATTGTGGATTCTACAGATTTTCGTCCTTTGTTGGGGCGGAAAGGGGCGTGGCAAAATTTTGAAATACACTTGTGCTGGTTTGATATCACAGGAGTGTGGATAGAAAGTTTGGTTGCTCTAGCTCTTATAGTCTCTGAGAACTAGGCGACACAAAATACGAATGGGCAAAGCAGATGGGGCCGCGTGTGAGAGAGAGCGAGAGGGAATGATGACTTTCGAAATGGTTTTCTTCATTGTAGCTATAATAATGATCCGATCAGATCCAGATTCAACACTCTGATAGAAATGGGCATTCTCTATGACTCTGCGTTTTTAGTTTTCTTGTATCTTCAACATTGTGTACGCCACAGACTTTCGTCCTTTGTGTGGGCGGAAAGGGGCGAGGCGAAATTTTGAATTACATTTAAAGTAGTGTGATCACACAGGAGACTGGATACAAAACTTGGTTGCTCTAGCTTTAATAGTCTCTGAAATATAGGCGCAAATGAAGACGGACGGACAGACGGACAGACGGACGGACAGACAGACATGGCTATATCGACTCGGCTATTGATGATGATCAAGAATATATATACTTTATAGGGTCGGAAACGCTTCCTTCTGTGCGTTACACACAACCGTTATCCCCACAAATCTAATATACCCCTATACTCTTTGAGTACCGGGTATAAAAAAAGGCAGAATCATGAAAAATTACCGTTTCTACCAGATATCCAAATCTGGATCAGGTCGGATCATTATTATACCCAGAAGGAACAAATTAAATTGCAGTCGCTACGCAACGCCTGCCAAGCGCTTACTCATTCTCTCTCTCTCTCTCTCACATCTCTTGTATGTTATACACGTGTATGTAGAAATGTAGCAGCCAATTTAAAAATTATAGCTATGTAAAAAAAAAAATTTTGAAATTTTCTGATTTGGCCAAAATTTAATTTGACCCGTTTGCGAACATATAATAATTATCATACATATAGGTACATAAGTATATTCTGACTGAGTACCGGCTATTTAGTAGAGCCGGCTATTTAGTAGGCCCACAACGTTCCCCCTCGTTTTTGTTATAGTAAATTATATGTATATGGGCATTTCTCTGACGAGGTCCACCGAGACCCAAAAATTAGAAGTCGTTGCAGGCACTTAAGTATATCCTATTTTTATAGAGAATTGATGAAATTTATCTTATCAAAAGAGTTTTCACACCTATACATACCCGAACTCGATATATTGTTACGCAAAGTCGCGTAAGAATATCTGTCTTTGTTTTGTTAATTTCATTGCATGATTTTTTTTGATTATAATTCTCAAAGAGAGACCTTACGGATTGAGTGTTGCCCCGTTAAGTCTTCAATAGGGTACGTATAAACAAATAAAAATGCATAAGAGACTATGCGATCGCAAACAACAGTTAATTTTGGTATTGTCTTATCGCAAAATTTCATTGTCCCGTGCGACAGTCAAAAACCATAATTGTTCTCAGTGCGACGAAAGTACATGCAGAAATCACATGAAATTTAGTGTTCAAATAGACATTTCAATTATAATAAAGTAACGTAAAAAAGTTTTGGATAAAATTATAATTGTGATTTTTATACCCATACAAAGTTAGTCCCGTGCGACATAGTAAGTGTGAAATACAAAAAAAATATTTTTTTTTTGTTTATTGCAAATTATTATTTATAAATGGATTAAATCTAGATGAGCGAAGCCAGGGGAAAGAAAAACAGCGAGAACTGCAAACGATGGAGAGAAAAGCAGAAAGAAAATAAAACAGCACTACAAAATTACAGAGTCAAAAACAGGGAACGAATGTGCACTGCTAGACAAAATTCGAAAGCGTTGGCTGATAGAAATGAGCTAATAGAGAAAAGACTGAAAGAACGCATTAGGAAAAGTGAATGGAGAAAGAAACAGGCAGAAATTGCAGCTGAAAAAGGAAAAGAAATCGAGCCATACAAATGCAAGCACACATTGGCTAAAGCTTTAAAAAAAGTGGAGGCTGTGTTGCCCAAAGATATCAATAGAAAATTAAAAGTGATAGATGTTTTATATAAAAAATATAATCAGCCCGGACAAGACAATCAAACCAAAACAAATATAGGCCGTACACTGCAAGAAAATGTAATTAAATCAGTTGAGAATTTTTATGCAAGCGACAACGTTAGTGTACAATAGGCCGGGAAAAAGGACACACTAATTTTACAAGGAAAATGCATTGCAAAGCGTTTTATGATCATGACAGTCTCGGAAGCTTTTGAGCTGTTTAAAAAAGATTTTCCAGACATAGAAGTAGGCCAGTCTACTTTTTATAAGTTGCGCCCACGACACGTCAAGCTCATTAATAAAATGCCGCACAATATATGTGTTTGCATGTACCATGCCAATTTTTCTTTTATATTGGAAAGTTGCGCAAAAATAATTCCGACGTTTCCTAGGGAATTTGAACCCTTTTTAAAAAGTGTTTGCTGCAATATTTACAATGAAAATTGCATGACAAGCAATTGCAAAAAGTGCTTCACCGATATTAAGTATCAGCTGATTCCCCTTGCATATTTACCAAATATGGAAGATCAGATAAGCTGGCAGCATTGGCGCAAAATTGATAGCCACATAGCTCTATCCGAAACAGTTGCTACATTTTCGGAACTGCTGATTGAGTTGGAAGCAAAATTACCTTCTTTCAAAAACCATTTTTTTGTACGAAGAGCTCAGAAAGAGTATTTTGAGGAAGCAAAAAATTGCTTGGGTCCTAACGATGTGGCCATTCAAATAGATTTTGCTGAGAACTATAGGCTTACCAATCAAAATGAAATTCAAAGTGCTCACTTTAATTATAAGCAGGTTTCAATATTTACTTGTGTAGCTTGGATGCAAGAATCTACAAAATCGTTTGCTATTGTAAGTGATAAGCTTACTCACAACAAACACGATGTGTATGTTTTTTTGATGAAACTACTGTATGAAGTCAAAAAGGATTTTGGAAGTTTTTCACGATTGTTAATATTTTCTGATGGATGCGTCGCTCAATTTAAAAACAAATTTATATTGTCAAGCTTTGATAATATTTTACGCGATCTTGGACTTTTGTCCATCGAATGGAATTTTTTTGCAACTTCACATGGCAAGGGAGCTGTCGATGGAGTCGGAGCAGTAATAAAAAGAAAAATCTGGCTGATGACTAAATCGCAAAACGTTGTGATAGCTGATGCCCTTTCATTTTATGAATTGGCACAGAAAAACATAAATGGGGTACAGATTTTGTTTATGTCATCCGAAGAAATTGCATTTAGTTCCTTGCTGTATGATTTAAATTAAAATTGGAGAAATGTAAAAAGTATTAAAGGAATATCAAAATTACATTTTGTTTCTTGCCAACGACGACATTTAACAGTGGCTCGGACTGCATATTCCGAAAAAAAAAATCCTGAATTTAACACCTAAAAATTAATTTTGTTATATATGTACATATAAATTCATATTCATATCGATAAGTTCGTAAAAATTTTTGTTAGTTATTATTATTTACAAATAAACGCATTAAATTGAATTTCTTATTTTATACAAGTTTTTCAGGCTGTTTTATATATATATTTTTGAAAAACAGTGCCAAAAAAAAACATAAATATCACATGGAAAAAAAAATGTCCCGTGCGACATGTCCCGTGCGACAGAGGCTTACATTGAATTTAAAAAAAACTACAAACCATACATGCTTTAAATTATAACCATTTTAAAGAGTCATCAATGCAGAACATTAATCAGAAATTCGCAAAAATATATCGCCTCAACTTTCGCTGAAATCTGAGTTTGAATTGGTCGCCGTGAAAATCACTTCTATATTTGTCCCGTGCAAATACCATGCTTTTTTGCAAATATCTCTAAAACGAACAGTAGCCCAAAATCGCCCTTAGCACCAGCACCAGCTCTATAGAGCTAGTCAAGTGGCGAATCATAACAGTAAAACAATTTTGAAAATTATTTTTTTTTTGACATTATTACAACTTGAAATGCGTACGAACGTCCCGTGCGACATCAGAGAAATGCCCATATGCCAAATTATAAAAAAAGCGATAAGGATCTTTTTGGGACGTTGCGAATAACCTTGGCAGCCTTTTTTGCACGGCTGCAATTGCAAATATGTACATATGTTGTATTTCGGTTCTTTGTATGAATGTACATATATGTATGTATATATACATTACATATGTAAGCACGTTTCCAATGCAAATGCTGTACTTCCATTAATAACCATGATTTTTATTTACCAAGATTCAAATTTTTTTAATTGGCAATTGCCTTTAATAATGTAATATTGATTAATTAAATGATAAATTTGTTTGAAGTATTGTTTTTAACGATTGTATGTTTTAAGTAATATTTGGCATATTTGCACCTTTTTCCTCAGCCATAATTTTTACGCTCAAAATTCAAATTTTGAGCTGCTAATTATATCATCAATCAGCATCAATAGCCGAGTCGATATAGCCATGTCTGTCTGTCCGTCCGTCTGTCCGTCTTCATTAGCGCCTATATCTCAGAGACTGTTAAAGCTAGATCAACCAAATGTTGTATCCAGTCTCCGCTGTTATCACACTACTCCAATTCTAATAAGGTCAAAAATATTTTAATGAAAAACTTAATTTAAACAGCTTTAATTAGGAATTGTTCGGCTACCGGCTTTTCCCTCAAGCTGGGTATCCAGCACCGCGGAAACTAAAAATTACTGCCAAACTTCATATAAAAACGAGAGGGAACGTTGTGAGCCGCGGCAAAGGCCGCGGCTCTACCTTATACCCGGTACTCAGTCAGTATATACATACATACACTTATGAGCCTACGATTTATGAAATTTATTATATGTTCTCAAAAGCGACGAAAATAATATTTAAATTAAAAAAATGAATTTTTTGGAATTTTTATACATGTTTCCATTTTTGTTTGCATATGCTTTGTATATCTGCGCCTACATTTCTACATGACATGTATAACTACATATTTGAGACGTACAAGTGTTTACGACAGAGAGAGAGGGCATGAGTCAGCGCTTGGCAGGCGTTGCGTAGCCACTGAAATTTAATTTGTTTCTTCTGGCCATAATATTGTTCCGATCTGATCCAGATTCGGCAATCTGTTAGATATGGTAATTTTCCATGACTTTGCGTTTTTGGTTTTCATTTATCTTAAAAATTGTGGATTCCACAGATTTTCGTCTTTTGTGGGGGCGGAAGGGGGCGTGGCAAAATTTTAAAACAAACTTGTGCTGGTTCGGTATCACAGGAGCTTGGATAGAAAGTTTGGTTGCTCTAGCTCTTATAGTCTCTGAGAACTAGGCGGTCATTTATACGAATAAGCAAAGCAGATGGGGTCGCGTGTGAGAGAGAGCGAGAGGGAATGATGACTTTCGAAATGGTTTTCTTCATTGTAGCTATAATAATGATCCGATCTGATCCAGATTCAACACTCTGATAGAAATGGGCATTCTCTATTACTCTGCGCTTTTAGTTTTCTTGTATCTTCAAAATTGTGTGTGCCACAGACTTTCGTCTTTTGTGTGGGCGGAAAGGGGCGGGGTGAATTTTTGAAACACACTAAGAGTAGTGCGACAACACAGGAGACTGGATACAAAACTTGATTGGTCTAGCTTTAATAGTTTTTGAGATATAGGCGCAAATGAAGACGGACGGACAGACGGATGGACAGGCAGACATGGCTATATCGACTCGGCTATTGATGGTGATCAAGAATATATATACTTTATGGGGTCGGAAACGCTTCCTTCTGTGCGTTACACACAACCGTTATCCCCAAAAATCTAATAAACCCCTATACTCTTCCAGTACCGGGTATAAAAACGGGGCCAGTAATATTTCGCTTGTGTTTTCCTGGAGTCAGTATCCAGCAACGTTAACGGGATCCACGAATTTGTATCGACAGTATCGATATCCACACGAATGTGGACTGTGAGAACAGCTGATATGGGCGCCAGGAAAATATATGAGCATATTATTACTGAAGTCAAAGTAAAAGGTGGGGGCAAAATCGGTGCGCAAAACCAAAAAGAGATATGCAAATGTTTAAAGTGAGGAGAAGATTGCTCTAATAAAAGCAGTTGAGGCAATACCATGTCTTTAGCGGATCACGGAAAATGAGCATTTTGATAATTTTGACATGTTGGCGCCTCCAACTGTGCTTTACTTCTTCTTACAACAATATGTGCCGCTGCCAACACAATCACTTCATCGTCAGAATTACTTTTCTTCTTTTTTTTAATTTTAGTTTAATTTTCAAAATTGGCGCTGTTTACAAAACACAGCTGATTCATGAGAGTGGCAAATCACTTTTTAGGCTCTTGGTCACACTATTTTAATTGATTCCTCAGACACGAAATAATGAGCAGATTCCTTTCAGTAAAATTCCGCAGTGCTGGATACAGGCCTTTAACCTAAATTTGGCTTTTGTTGGGACCATATCGGCTAGTGACTCAATAATCAGCCCCACCGGGTCCAGAGTATTTGCCGTAGTCCCTTCGATTAATAAGATGACAAGTAATTTTACCTCTACGGTTTAACTGTACATTGTCAAACTTTAAACAACAACAAAAAATAATAACAACAAAAAACAGCAGATTAAAATTGAAATTTCGTCACGTAAAATGTTTAACTGATTAAAAAGGGGCAAAAATTATTGCTTGGAAAAAATTGTTTAAACTAATTTTATTATTTAATTAACCCTGATCTTCTCAGGGTAAAAAATTGTGCTGGCATGTACTTATTAGCGAGTTCAGTTATCAATTCCTGACAAAATTCCATCAAAACCCTACACACAACGGCTTTAGACACACCAAATAAGTTCCCCATTGTGCGATATTCCGCAGATGATCCCAGCCAATTTAGCGCTATGTCTATCCTTTTCACCAAAGGGATTGCCTGTCGAAAATTAGTGTCCTGCTTTGGAGATGAGGCAGCAGTCCCACTGGAATGCTGCGGAAGTTGTCTATAAAGAATGCGTTGGAGTTGTTTACAACATCTTCCTCCCGAAATGAACCATATTGTGGCTATTGTAATTTTGAATATATTATTTCATTGAAAAGATAACATCATCTACTCTTTTCGTACAAGAGTCGAAGCGGGAGGATAACGTTGCAGTTGCAAGACGAATTGCAACTTTTCTGAGGATAACCCAGCTGCTTCCATGCCCTTCAAAAGATTCTCTTCATTTTTCGCCACCGCAGATACAAGAATCAACTCTTTTTCTGACCTATTTCATTAATTTTCGAACATTATTTACTTCGTTTACAAAATTTGTTTTTCTCTTCCAAACACGTAAAGACGCTATGGTCTATTCGCCTCTACTGCTTCTCTGCGTCTTTTCCGATATCGATAGGTGACGCACTCATTGTAAAAAGCCTATAAAAGAACTAAGCATGCGAGCAAAATATCACAACAATTACAGTTTCAATTTTGTGAAAAGTATGTGAGTATTAGCAATTTAAGGAGAGGAAGGAAATTAGTGGTGAATATGATATGTGTTATTCCGCTGAGCTTCTTCAGAAGCGTATTTTCGAGAAATTTAATTAAAACACAATTGACTAGATTTCAAGTCAATTTACTTTTCTTTTAATGCGAGAAAAGCAACAATAACACATAGGTCACAGTGATAACTAAACAAAATTAACGAAAAAACGTTTTCTTACGAAGACGATCAATTCTGCAGTGTCTTCTGGTCTGCTGATGAGCCTCCCTCACAGATCTTTTCGGACGACGAACTTAGGGAAAGGGCGATGTAGCGATTGAGAGTGTAAGGCGTAGGGCAGCAGCAGCAACTATGCATTGAGAGTAATGTGTAGAGTAAAGAGTAAAGAGAGTAAGCTATGCCTATTTTTGTGCTGCCATGGGAAAGCGCTTAGCCGAACAATATGGTAGGGCGTTAACGTCGCATACAAGGAATAATTCGATCTACAAAACGGGAAAAACTACGGCGTATAGTTTCTAGTGGTTCTAATAGGAATCGTGAAGTTTATGCGGCTCAATACATCAGGGCTATCTACGCCAAATTGGATTAAATTGTGCACAAAAATCACACCAAGCATTTTCCACCGACTAACTAAGGTTCAGTGGCGTAACTACCACCGGTCTTACCGGTCTCAGAAACCGAGCCCCCGAGCACCAGGGGGCCCCCAAATGTGGCAAGAGAGAAACATTTTTTTAATCTTTATATCAGAAATATGTGATTGATAAAGACCTTCAAGATCGAGCTCTCCAAGAAAAATCTTTCTGGTGCAAAGTTCTTGACCGAATCATGAATACAGTCCTCAACGTGGCTACATCTTTTCGGACGACGAACTTAGGGAACCTTTCATTTCGCGGGCATTGCGAGGTCATTGGTGATTCTGGAAATAATGGAAATTTCTTATCAATTATTTAATTTTTGGTGCTATGTGACCCTGTTTTGAAAAAACATATCGCGAAACCTGATAATTCCATTCGATACCTGAGTCCTAAAATTCAGAATGAAATAATTGGACTTCTATCTAAGACTGTAGAAGATGAAATCGTCAAAAATATCAATTTTTCCATTATAACGGAATCAACCCAAGACATCGCCAAAATTGACCAAATGAGTCAGATTTGTGAGATATGTGAGAATTATTAAGGAAGAAAACGGAAAACCAGTCGATGTTAAAATCACTGAATCTTTTTTGGGATTCGAAAAAGTCGATGACCAAACGGCTTCTGGATTAGAATCAAAAATTGTAGATGGACTGGAAAAAAAGAAAATTGAAATTTCAAAATGTCGAGGGCAAGGGTACGATGGAGCTGCGACAATGAGTGGTATTTACAATGGTGTTCAAAGAAAAATTTTTGATAGGGAAGAAAATGTCCATTGTGCAGAACATAGACATAACCTTGTTCTCAATGATGCCTCGATGGGTGCAATACCTGAAGTCTAAAAATTCTGGGAAACAATTGAGCAAATTTACGTTTTTTTCGCGAACAGTATAAAAAGATGGGAGCTATTATCAACTTTTCTCTCCGAAAATTCTTCGTTGAAACTGAAACGACTCTGTCCATCTCGATGGTCATCCCGGAACGATTCTTTACAAGCTGTTCGATTCAGGTATAGTGATATTTTGAAGGCGCTGTCCAAAATCATCCTTATCAGCAATTTGAAAACCGAGCGAAATAAAGCAACCTATCTACGCTAAGTGATGGAAAATTTCGAATTTGTTTTTCAAGTCATTTTGCACACAAAAGTTCTGACAACAATAAACCTGGTTACAAAAGCTCTCCAAAAGCCAGATGTCGATCCTTCCCAAGAAAATGTTTTACTCGAGCAAGCGTATCAAGAACTACGAGAATTCCGAAATGAATACGAGGGAGCAAAATCACAGGCCATCAAACTAAGTGCGGATTGGAAAGTCAAAATTGATTTTCAGAACAAGCGTATCAAGAAAACCAAGAACCGTGATCAAAACTTTTCGAGTACTCCAACCTAAGGAATTGACAAAAATGACGGACCAAGAACTGCACAGGGAAGCTGTGATACTTGCAGATACTTATGCTGAGGACATCGGCTACAAATTTCCTGAACAGTTGTTATCTCTTCGATCATGTCTCAAAAAACAAATTGAAAAACTCAGTTCTGTCAAGCAACTTGCAAATTTGTTAATTATTAAAAATGCTGCGTTATCTTCGAGTTTTCAAGAAGTTTGCACAGCTTTGATTTTATTTTTAACTATTCCAGTTACAATTGCTACAGCTGAAAGATCCTTTTCAAAATTAAAATTCATAAAAACTTATCTTCGAAGTACTATTGGCCAAGAGCGTTTGAGTAATTTAAGCAATCGGTCCATTGAACACGAAATGGCCAATCGTTTGAGAAATAACTTGGATCAAATTATTCACAAGTTTGCTGATTTGAAAGTACGGCGCATTAAATTCTGAATATGCATACCACAACTTTGAGAACTCAAAATTTGTTTATTTCATTCACTGTGGGGTGGAGTGAGAAAAATTTGAATGATTTAAAGAATTCTTCTGATAAGGGCCCCTTAATGAAAATCTGACTGGGGCCCCCATTTCTATAGTTACGCCACTGCTAAGGTTAATAGGTTTATTAGGCGCAGTCTACAAGAGTTAGATGACAATCTCACTCCCTCATCCCAGTTAAGGCCACACAGAAAAAATTAAAATCTTTCTCTGGACTGATTCAATACGGTGTTGATGAGGGCAAGCCATACATAAGAGCCGTATTATAAAATTGGACGAACTAGAGACATATAGAGAGTCTTTGTTATATAGGGGTCCTCAAATTCCTTTAACCACCTCTTTAAGCTCGAGAGTATGTTAATAGAGTGTGTTAATACCGAAGGCAGGTCATAAATGAAGAGTGTAAAGAGTAAAGGACCTAGATGGCACTGAGCGAAAGTGATTTTGTACTTTGCATGGAACAAAAATTATGTTGCAAGCCTGGAAGCGATCTCGCTTTCTCATACTTTGAACTTGAAATAACTCCAAGGACTGCCAACTACTCATTGATACGGACGCAAATGCCCACCACAGTGTGTGGGGAAGCCCTGACATCAACGACCGAGGTGATTCACTTTTAGACTTTATGTTATCAACAAACATAGGGCGGACGAAGTAGGACTCAGTATCAACGCGGACAAGACGGACCTCATCCTCTTCACCAAGAGGTACAAGGTACCGTCATGAAGCCTCCCGAAAGTCAATCAAAAAAGTTAACCCCAAAAACACAAGTCAAATACCTTGGCACAGTATTGAATAGCAAGCTGGCATGGAGACCCAATTTAGTGGAAAGGGTGAAGAAGGCCGCCATTGCGCTATATGCATCAAAGAAGATTCTCAGCAGAACATGGGGCCTGTCACCTGGTCTTATGCATTGGATCTACATCTCGGTGGTGCGACCAACTCTGCTGTATGGTCTTAGTGTGGTGGCAAGCTACCGGGAAGAAGACATAGCACAAGCTTATGAAAAAGACTCAGCGACAGGCTCTGCTCTGTATCACGGGGGCACTGAGATCAACCCCAACAAAAGCACTCGAGACCATACTTGGAATTGATATACTGCAACGCATGCAGTCAGAATAAACATCACCAACAGAAACAGCTGTAGGAAATGTGATGAGCTCGGGGCTATTGAAGCCCTGGAACATCTCATCTGCAGCCGTCCGGCTTTCTCACGAGTAAGGAGAAGATACCTGGGAAAGGATACCACTGACGCTGACACTATCAGAGGACGCCGAGGACGCCAAAGGAACTACTAGTTTTCGCCAAAAAAAACCTCATTTCTAAGTGATTTCAAAACTTCACCAGGCCCAGAAGGGCCGTCTGGGTTAACCTAACCTAACTTAATATATATGGGTCACGGGTCACCGGGACAACGAAGGCAGCTGTATGGCAGATGAGTTGACCAGATCTGGCACTACAATCCCCCTTCTCCAAGATAAGGAGGATACCCGTATGCCAAGGGCCACATGTAGGCTCATAATAAATTAGCAATATAAACGACTAATAGACAACAGGTTGCAATCACTACCACCTTGTCGAATAACTCGGCAAACATGGCAAACCATAGATAGAAAGAAACCTCGGCAGACGAAGGTGCAGCGCAGTCATACATTCCCTGGCTACACTGGCTAATAGGCACCCACATAAATAGACTCGGCGCCCCACAAAATAATTTCTGGCAAAGCTGTAGAGACAAGGAAGGGAAGAAACGGTGGACACTAAAACAATAAGACAATAAAAAATCTTCAGCTTGATTTTTTCTGTCAGGAATTTTAAAGTATTCCTAACTGAAAGAGAGAGAGAAAGATAGACAGAGAGCGCTCTAGTGGTATACCCTCTTTACATGAGGCTGAACTTTATCTGTATGTGTGCACATATTATAGGTCTGCTTGTTTGTATTGGTTGAAGAAAACACCCATTACTTAAGAATTGATTGGAGATTATGATTTTATGATGACGCTTGCCCAAGGTACAAAAAATAGTATATATTGTACATCCTTTATATGCTAATTTTGTTTAATGTACCATAAACGGATATAATGAACGAATATGAATATGAAACACATAAAGTGTGTCATACAAGACTTCATATTGAAATAATTGTCTGTATGGTATTTGTGCGTCTCATGAATAAGCAAGCAAATAAATTTGTGGCACCAGAAATATCAGAAATGTGTTCGGTCACGAAATTTGTGCAGCTCTGCACACGTACACAAACAGGTTGTGTACTTGCAGGTTCTGTCTTTGGATGGACATTCGCATTTAGAAAACAATGAATGATTTCAAATTTGATGCGCAAGGTTGACACTAAAATTTGTATGAACCCATTTATTACCACATATAAATATACAAGTCAACACTTCCCACCAGCTGCAGGGTATTCAACACTTCCCACCAGCTGCAGGGTATTGGCAGACTTCCAAAACGGAAGAATGCTGATGCCGCACTCCAGGGCTGGGGCAGCGACTACATTGTTGCACGAGCTTCTGCCTGGGCGCCGTTGGCCTGCACTCGAGTGGCTAGCGGAATCATATTTCGCTACTGCGTAAACATCCGCTGTGGAGCTTATGGCAGATTTAAAACTATCATTATACCCGGTACTCGAAGAGTATAGGGGTATATTAGATTTGTGGGGATAACGGTTGTGTGTAACACCCAGAAGGAGGCGTTTCCGACCCCATAAAGTATATATATTCTTGATCAGCATCAATAGCCGAGTCGATATAGCCATGTCTGTCTGTCCTTCCGTCCGTCTGTCCGTCCGTCCGTCTGTCCGTCTGTCCGTCCGTCTTCATTTGCGCCTATATCTCATAGACTATTAAAGCTAGAGTAACCAAGTTTTGTATTCAGTCTTCTGTGTTATCACACTACTCAAAGTATATTTCAAAATTTCGCTCCGCCCCCACAAAGGACGAAAGTCTGTGGCGTACACAATTTTGAAGATACAAGAATACTAAAAACGCAGAATCATAGAGAATGACCACGTCTATTAGAGTGTTGAATCTGGATGAGATCGGATCATTATTATAGCTACAATGAAGACAACCATTCCGAAAGTCATCATTCCCTCTCGCTCTCTCTCCATCTGCCCCATCTGCTTTGCCCATTCGTATTTTTTGACGCCTAGTTCTCAGAGACTATAGGAGCTAGAGCAACCAAACTTTCTATCCAAGCTCCTGTGATATCAAACCAGCACAAGTTTGTTTCAAAATTTTGCCACGCCCCCCCCTTACGCCCCCACAAAGAACGAAAATCTGTGGAATCCACAATTTCTAAGATGAGAAAAAACCAAAAACGCAGAATCATGGAAAATTACCATATCTACCAGATTGCCGAATCTGGATCAGGTCGAAACAATAATATGGCCTGAAGAAACAAATTAAATTTCAGTGGCTACGCAACGCCTGCCAAGCGCTGACTCATGCCCTCTCTCTCTGTCGAAAACACTTAAACGTCTCAAATATGTAGTTATACATGTAGAAATGTAGAAGCAGTACACAAATCTTATGTAAACAAAATTGGAAACATGTATAAATATTCCTAAAATGGTTTGACTTCAATTTTTGAAATATTAATTTTTGCTCAAAATTTAATTCGTTCCTTTTGCGAACATATAGTAAATCGTATAAATCGTAAGCTCATATATGTACATATGTATGTATGTACTGTCTAAGTATCGGGCATAAAGTAGAGCGGCCTTTGCCGCGGCTCACAACGTTCCCCCTCGTTTTATATTTTATTTTGTATCTTTAGATTTAATCTGGCTTTTAACCGAGCCGGGAATAAATATTTAACCAAACACCCGCAATGTAGTCGCTTCCCTACCCCTCGAGAGTGGCATCAGTATTCTTCCGTTTTGGAATTCTGACGATACCCTGTATCTGGTGGGGAGTGTTAACTTGTACATATGTTAATTGAATGTGTACCTGGTGTACAGTAGAGCCGCGGCAAGGGACAACGTCCCCCATAGTTTTAAATTTTTTTTCCAAAAATTGAATGCACGTTTACTTTTTAAACTTGGCGATTTTTGTAAAACACAGCTATTTTATACACTATTTTAGTTACGGTCCACACAATCGAAATAAGTGGCAAATTCCTGTCAGTAAGTTTTCGCAGGGCTGGATACGAGCCTTTAGCAAGGATGACAGCCAAAAACCTAAGTTCCAATTTAAGCTGGGTGTCAAGCACCGCGGAAACTAAAAATTACTGCCAAACTTCATATAAAATAAACTGGGCCAGTAATTTTTCGTTTGTGTTTTCCTGTCCTCAGTATCCAGCAACGTAATACCCTCTGAGTCTGAGTCCGTCACGGGGGAACGTTGAGATTTTTAAAAGACGGTGAAACTCAGATTCACACTGGCACCGTCTATCGTTTACCGCCTAACAGCTGATGACAATAACAAAAACTGAGTTTTTGAGCGGAAGTTTTTTTTTTTTGTTTGGAAAAAAATGGATATGGAAGATTTTGCAATTGTTTTAACTATGGTTCAACAGCAAAATATTTTCTTGCAACAACTAATCATGTTGCTGGACGAAAGGATAAAGATAGCGATTACAGCGGAATAATAATGTGCTGTTGCACCTGCACAATATGTTTAATAGGCACAATAGCGCAATAAACTATAGTTTATTGAGCTTCTACCAGCATAGTCTTCCAAATTTATTCCATTTCAATTTACTTCAGGTATAGATTTGCGTATGTGAACATCCGATCTCCAGAAAATTACAACGATTCGACAATATATATTAGTTCGAGCCTTGCACAACAGATCGAAGCGTCGCCAATATTGAATGAACAACACAACAGCTCCATTAATGAGAATTGAATTCTGCTTAATTAAAGTGAGCAACATGAGCAGCGGAATCTGAATTTATCTGCAGATATATTCAGATCTGCCATTGCAAAACAAATATAAAATTTTAAAACTACATTTGATTCATTTTATTTATTTGCATTCTTCTCGCAAAGGAATCATAGCATCTCTAACTGAAAATTTTACAAATGCTATTGAAAAACCACCTGGCTCCTTGCCATTTTCTGGAGAATATAAGTTACTTTTGTCAGTCATTGCTTACATATTCGTAGTGAATTCCATTTTTTCGTTGTGAATGCCAATTTTTCAGAGTCGCATTTGAAAACCATCGGCTAAAGATCGCATAGAAACGTGCGGTTTAGGAACATTCAAAATAGACGGTGGAACTAACTGGGAAATTTTCGGAACGGCAAAACCTTACGCACCGTCTAGGAAATAGACGGTAAACGGTGCTCAGTGTGAATAGGCTATAAATAGGTAAACACACTCGACACATTTTAGCTTTGCATCGTACTACAGAGTGGTCTAGTTACAGACAACTGATGCATAGGGATGCAATTTATGCAAATTTCAAATTTGCATTACTGCCAGCCAATCAGCAAACTGTCAACAAATGGTATTTTAATAGCTGCATTGTTGGTTTTTAGCATTCGCAGTAGATCACTCAATTAAGCTCAGACTGCAGTAGTCAACACGACATTTTCGCTGTGGCCAAAAATGATTTTTTCAGATAGATTTGGTATTTTAAACTTTTTTTTTAAGTATTATGGTTTTTATGCCATTTGGCACTATTCCAAATGCCATTTTACCGTTAAAAACTGTTACAAACACAGATTTTTGGTATTTTTGTAGGAAAAAAAAAGGTTATACGTCGGCTAAAGGAATTTAATGGTGAAATTCGGCATATAAGGCATAACTTAGCCGTTTATTTTTATATTCTTATAAGCGATACCTTAAACGACGCCTAATTAATGTGTCTATCTAAAACCAAAAATCAAGGCATTCAAATATATTTTTTTTTCTTTTCCTGAGCTTTCAAAGCCAAATTTGGAGGAAAAATACCAAAAAAAATTATGAAATTTAAATTTGGAAGCTTAATATCTTCCAGACGTTAAGTTGCAGCTACAAAGTATCTGAAGCGGACTTATAGCTGCATTTGTCAGCATTTTTTAACTGCAAACTGCAATACAACCAGTTGTAGGAAACTTAAGTTATGTGAAAAATAAAAGCACTACCTATGACAAAAAATTATCAAATTTTTAAAAAATTATTGAAAAAACTACTCCATAAAAAAAACAATAATTCTTTAAAAAAATTCAAACCTCCAAATCTATCAGAAAAAGTCATTTTTGGCCACAGCGGAAAAAAAGTTGAATTTTGTCGAGTAGTGTAATTGGAATGCTTTCGTCTTTATGTACCAGAATCTCAAATAAACTTATGAATTCCGAAAAAGTGGCGCTGTACTGTGGCAGTGCTAACTTCCAAAGTTGAGCACGAGATGGGCTGATTCTGCAGGCCTTGTATCGCCACTTGTCTAAAGGGTGCTTAAAAGCGACATTCATTATACCCGGTACTCGAAGTGTATAGCGGTATATTAGATTTGTGGGGATAACGGTTGTGTGTAACGCACAGAAGGAAGCGTTTCCGACCCCATAAAGTATATATATTCTTGATCAGCATCAATAGCCGAGTCGATATAGCCATGTCTGTCTGTCCTTCCGTCCGTCTGTCCGTCCGTCCGTCTGTCCGTCCGTCTTCATTTGCGCCTATATCTCATAGACTATTAAAGCTAGAGTAACCAAGTTTTGTATTCAGTCTTCTGTGTTATCACACTACTCAAAGTATATTTCAAAATTTCGCACCGCCCCCTTCCGCCCCCGCAAAGGACGAAAGTCTGTGGCGTACACAATTTTGAAGATACAAAAAAACTAAATACGCAGAATCATAGAGAAAGACCAAATCTAACAAAATGTTGAGTCTGGATGAGATCGGATCATTATTATAGCTACAATGAAGAAAAACATTTCGAAAGTCATCATTCGCTCTCGCTCTCTCTCACACGCGACCCCATCTGCTTTGCTTATTCGTATAAATGAGCGCCTAGTTCTCAGAGACTATAAGAGCTAGAGCAACCAAACTTTCTATCCAAGCTCCTGTGATACCGAACCAGCACAAGTTTGTTTTAAATTTTTGCCACGCCACCTTCCGCCCCCACAAAAGACGAAAATCTGTGGAATCCACAATTTTTAAGATAAATGAAAACCAAAAACGCAGAATCATGAAAAATTTCCATATCTACCAGATTACCGAATCTGGATCAGATCGGATCAATATTATGGCCAGAAGAAACAAATTAAATTTCAGTGGCCACGCAACGCTTGCTAAGCGCTGACTCATGCCCTCTCTCTCTGCCGCAAACACTTGTACGTCTCAAATATGTAGTTATACATGTCATGTAGAAATTTAGGCGCAGATATACAAAGCATATGTAAACAAAAATGGAAACATGTAGAAAAATTCCAAAAAATTAATTTTTTTATTTAAATATTATTTTTGTCCCTTTTGAGAAGATATAATAAATTTCATAGATCGTAGGCTCATAAATGTACATATGTACAGTGGCTCAAAGCCGAAACTATGCAGTGTCAAATAAACTGTTTAACTGTGGTACAGATTTTAAGCTAGAGGAAAAACAAAAAATCTGTAAACGCCAAACCGGAAATCAAGTCGGATTCCTAGTTTCTAGAAGCTTTGGTGCATTTAACATTTTGTTTTTTCTCTAGTTTAAAATCTGTACCACAGTTAAACAGTTTATTTGACACTGCATAGTTTCGGCTTTGAGCCACTGTATATACTGACTGAGTACCGGGTATAAGGTAGAGCCGCGGCCTTTTCTTTCGTTTTCTCTTTGTTATAATGGAGAGTACTTCCGAGCCTCAAAGTCTCTGAGATTAAGGCGCTAAGGAGACGGACGGACAGACATGGCTATATCGACTCGGCTATTGATGCTGATCAAGAATATATATACTTTATAGGGTCGGAACCAATTCATTCGGGATGTTACATACATCCGCTATCACCAAAAATCGAATATACCCCTATACTTTCCGAGTACCGGGTATATAAAATATATGACTTCTTGATCCATTTGGCACCATTAGCAAAATAATTTAGCCTGCGAAATTTTCTTAAATAATTTTTCTGTATCTTAACCTCAAATTTGACTCGAAAAAATTTGGTTAGGGCAATTATTTTTTTCGTGTTCGTTGCTACTGCTGACGCAGCCCGATTCTTTTTAGCGTATAACACCACTAATAAACCTAAATAACAGCTCAAATTACACTAAATAACAGCTCGGAGTGTGAAAGGACAGCATAACGGATTCAGACAGGTTCCGGGCTTCACATTGCAAAACTTTTCACTTTTGCTTTTATATACACATGAATTGGCGCTCCAGCTTTCGATTTACGAAAGGTTAGGTTAGCTTACCCTGGACGGACCCCAACGGGGCTTCTCATAGGCTAGAATGGCCCTTAGTTATCCGGATTTCGTTTGGACCTTTTCGAGAAAGTTTCTAAGGTTTTGAATTCCCCTAGAATTTTTTCGGCAAAGGTAAACAGTTTCTATGGCAGCCTCTTGGAGGCATCATTTAGTGATTCCAGCATCGGTGCGCCCAGGTATATTCTCCTTGCCCGTGAGAGAGCCGGGCAGCTACAAACGAGACGTTCCACGGCTTTGACAGCCCCGGGTTCATCACATTCCCTGCAGATGTTGCTGTTGGTGATGTTTAGCCTGGTTGTATGCGACGCAGCAAGGCAGTGGCCTGTTAGTACACCCACTAGCAGTCTGCAATCCTTCCGTCGAAGGTGCAGCAGATAGTGGCGGAGTTTATCATTGCGTTCCGGCACGATTTCGGTTCCTTCGTTCACCAGGCCAGACGCCTTTCTTAGCCAGAACGTCCGTCGTTTCGTTTCCTTCAATGCCCTGGTGGCTGGGAACTCAATAGATCCGCTCTAGCTTGGTCGTGCTTAGTAGTCTAGTACATTCTGCTTGCCAGGATACTTCTGGAACTGACCGCAGACGACTGCATGGATTTTATCACCGCTTGGCTGTCAACGATTATGTTAACGGCATTGTGTGTTCGCTCTGCGAGCTGAGTGAACTCTGCCGCCGCCTTGATGGCGAAAACTTCTTTTTAAAATATGCTGCATCGGTCGGGCGGCTTATAAGACGTCCTTATTTTAGAGTTCGTTCAGTATAGGTCCGTTCCTACTCCTTCGCTCATCTTGGAGCCGTCAGTATACATTTTGAGATGTGGAGTCTGGTCCCGTCCGGTTTTCCAGTCTTCTGGTCCCATAAAAAAGTTTGTTTTTACTTCGAGGCACGTTTGGGGGATCGTGTAGTCAGTGACACTGGTCATGTCCATGCCAATTAAACTGTGCCCATATCCTTGAGGAGACATCTTCCCCGAAGCAATCAGGAGCTGGGATACCTTGCCAACAGTCAGCTTAGCATAGATGTTGACGGCGTCAATTCCGAGTATGATTTCGAGTGTTTTAGTTGGCGATGACCTCAGCGCTCCTGTGATACAGAGCAGAGCCTATCGCTGGGTTCGTTCCATGAGCTTGTGGTACATCTTCTTTTGAGTAGCTTGCCTCCACACTAGGTCTCCATACAGTAGAGTTATTCGCACCACCGAGATGTAGATCCAATGCATCAGAGCAGGTGACAGGGTCTCTATCCAGTCCTATGCCGAGGTATTTGATCTGAACTTTAAGGGTTAGCCTTGTCTGGTTGATTTTCGAGGGATCCATGCTGGTACCTTGTAACTCTTAGTGAAGAGGATGAGGTCCGTCTTATCCGCGTTGATACTGAGTCTTACTCCATCTCTCACTCACATAGCTTACTAAGTGCTTGTTTCAGAATGGAGTTGAGGTTCGATGGACATACACCCGTAATAAGTTTATTTATGGAGCATTCCTCTTTTGATGAGTTTATTGAACACCAGGTTTCACAGGAGGGACGACAGTACTCCACCTTGAGGTGTGCCTTTGTGTGTGCTCTTTGGTTGATTGAACCCTTTTAAAACCTAGAAGGCTTTTTATCTAGAGGTTGATTGCTGGGTGGGTGTTGGTTGCTTCTAGGCAGTCCATTATGGCTTCTGTAGCGATGTTATTAAATGCTCCAGATATATCTACGAATACTCCTAGCACATACTTTTGTGTAGATCCAGCAGCTTTTCTAGTGTTTTCTATAAAGAGGAGATTAGGCTTATCGGTCTATATAATCCTTGCAACTATCATGGCTGCACTTTTCTGCTTTTGGGAGGAAGACAACTCTAGAGGTCCTCCATTGTATTGTGATATAGCTTGTTCTTAGGCATGCTGCGTATATTGCAAGAAGCCTTGGGGTGATCACCTCTTTGGTCAACTGCAACATGGCTAGGACTATTCCGTCCAGTCCAGGTGCTTATATGCCCGTGAAGAAATCTATAGCCCATTGGATTTTCGTGGGGCAGCTTCCTCACTCTATCCGTTTCAGGCCCTTCTTCAATGTTGGAGCAGAAGTTCCTCCACGAGCTACGTTGTGCCTTACGTATTTCATTCTTGTAGTTTCTTAGTAGCGTTTCGTAGTCCTCGTTGATGATCTCATCGTTCGCTGGATTAGCGAGCTTGAAAAATTCCTTGAGGTTATTTCTTTGTAGGGAGAGGTCCCGATTCCACCAGAGTGGTTTGTACTTCTTTCTTGCTCTAAAGGGTGGACATGTTGCGTTTTAGGCCTCCAAAAGTTCCGTAGCCAGGGTCTCTAAGGACTTTTATATGTCCTCTGCGGATTTCACTGTCTTTCTTAACTTCTGCCAGTTTGTATTCCGGGGGTTTCTATAGACTTTCACTTTCGGAGTGTATTCGAATTCACACTTAAATTGAGTATAATATAATCTGAGAAAGATGGTCTTTCGAGGTCCCTTCATCCAGATATAAAGGTACTCTTTCCAGTTACGAGAGTAAGCTCTATCACGTTTGACGAGGTAGGACCTACATAGGTGTATTCCTCTCCCACGTTTGCTACATCTATGTTAGTTGATAATATAAAGTCTAAGAGTGACTTAACTCGGTCGTTAATGTCGAGGCTTCCCCACACACTATGGTGGGCATTAGCGTCCGTACCAACGATCAGTTGGTAGTCTTTGGAGTCGGCTTCGGACATGTGGAACTCCGCTGATGCTAACTTGCTTTTATGTAAGTTGAGCTGCAGCACACTAAGTGCCATGAGCGACTGGCTCCTCTCCACTCGACGGTTGACTACTAAGGTCAGATCACCGTCTTCTTCTTCTCTCGAGTCGTCGAGCGCCAGACTCTGGGCGGCCTCTACAATGGTGTTCAGACCGAGGTCCTTCTCCACCTCGCCTGGGTGTGGGTATCTTTATCCTAGGGCTGGCGCTTTGTGTGTCGCAGGTATACAATACCCATGCCCCACGGCATTTTCCCGTATCTGGAGTAGAGATTGTCCTCTGCAGCTTTGTTGATCTGGAGGATCACATGCTGGCCCCCTTCGTTGGGTATTGGGCTACCAGCATGGTAGCCTCCTTCTGCCGTTGAAGGAGCTTCATCGCTCAATCCCGATGGATGGCGATAAAAAAGAGAGTACCTTCGCCTTTGGTATGGACTGGATTAGCTCCCTGTCCATCACCATCACCAGCTTAGATCCCTCCCACATCGCTTACAATTGGCTGACTTCAGCGTCGGGTCATCATTACACTTCAGAATTTTTACTCCATTCAGCCACCCTGCACCATCGAAACTGGGCATGACAGATGTGGGGTTCTCTTCTATCCGTGTAAATAGAGCGTCTACCAGCCGCGCGTGAACCAATATCCACTGCGCCGCTGTTATCCTCCCATTCTCATCACTTCTGTCGATGAGAGCTACGAGCAGGTGTCTCTTGGATACATGGCTGACCCTCTAGCTTGACCCCTGCTTTGCCGGTTTAGGTGGAGATTCCGTTCTCTTGGGCCCGCGTTGCCGCTTGCTCGCTGGAGTGACGACATTATCGGTCGAGAACTGCATATTGGTAGCAAGCAACTCTTCCACCTTGTTGGCTTGTTCGCTCGTCGATGTCCTCATCTGGGGCACCTGCACGTAGGAGGGAAGCTACGGCCCTCCTATTCCTTCAGCTCAGCTCAAGCTCGCTTGGATTTCCCCTCCTGGGAGATATCCGTCTTGCCTTGCAGCATGCCTACTACCTAAAGGCGCGCTTGTATTGGGCTTTAGCCTTCATTCTCACCCTCGAATGTTTCTACCCTTCCCTTCTCAGGGAGCTGTCTTCTTCGGTCTTCCACAACGGCTCCTGCGCAGCTCATCCTACAGCGGGGGGCTGTGGCAGTAGGAGTATTACAACTGACCTGACCTGCTCCCGCCACGTCCGAGGTGTAGCAGCCACGCTTCCCACTGACGTTTGGGTTGACATCCCAACCCTTGTTAGATCATCCTTCTGCTCCATACTTGGCCCGAAGGTCCATACGTGGCTAATGTTTTTCGGGGAAACCATCCCCTAGGGTTTAGGTCTAGGCACCTCTAGCCATGGCCCTGACCCCGCTCCCCCGACTTTAGTTCGAGAAGACGCTGGGCCATTGCCTATTGCCATAGCTAGAAACTACATTGCCTCGGACGGAGTAAGTGACAATGTACCACCCTTGGCCGTCATAATGCAGTACCCATTGCCCATCCGGTACCCTCGTGGAGGGTTCCGCTAGAGGATTTTCTTCAGTCTCTCATTACGACAATTTCGTACATTTTAAAGCGTGGGAATTTTCCTCTTTGAAATGAAAAGTAAATGGTTCTTACACAACAAACCGAATCTTAATTTCAAAAGGAAACAAATAGTTTAGATTAGAATTAAGATACACTTTACATTACCAAGATATTACCAAGAAATTTTTTTGTAACCAAACCTCAAATTTTGCTTGAAAAAAAATGGCCAGGCCATGTACACTTTTCGTATTCGTGGTAACAGCTGAAGCTTCCCGATTCGTTTATCGGAACTGGCACAAGACAATTTATGTGCATAACAACAATAATAATTCTAAATAACAGCTTAAATAATACTAAATAACAGCTCAAATAAAAATTAATAAGAGCTCAGACTAATAGAATAGTAATAGAATGGATGGCTAAATACTGATGTTTCCCACTAAATTTAATTTAAAATGTAAGTGCCACAAATTAATTGTTTAAGTACTAGCAATTCAATTTTCGATGTGCATGCTGTTTCTCACATTTCGTCAGAACTTTACACTGGGTCTGCGTTTGAATTCTTTACGTCTTTCCGAAACCGCAGTTTTTTTACATAGGTTAAGCATAGGGGCCTAGTGGTGCCAAAAAGTTGTGTCGTTTTCGGACGCAGGTGCGTCTACTCACCTAACACCACATTTTCGTACATTTTAGCCTTTTAGCTAAACTATCACCCCTAGCAAGAACAAGAACAATCAGATCAAAATTTAAATGTACGCGTACTAAATTTTACTAAGGGAAAAAGGGGTAAATATACATGTAATGCATAAAACAAATTCGTTAAAATAATTTTATTATTAACTAAACCATTTTAACAATAATATTATAATATTTTGCTAGAAATCCCATGCCTTTGAATCCTTTAACTGTTTTCTTGATCTTCTCCTGGGTAAGAAATTTGGCTGGCACCGAATAGGTTCCCCAATGTACGATATTCCGCAGAGTATCCCAGGCAATATAGCGCTATGTCTATCCTTTACAAAGGGATTTCCTGTCGAAAATTCGTATCCTGCTTTCGGACATTAGGCAGCAGTCATAAAAATTGTTGAAAGTACTCCCCTTCATGCAGAAAATTTCTCTTAAAAAGGCGCCGGAGTTGTTCACAACATCTTCATCCTAAAATGAACCCTATCGTGGCTATTTCAATTTAGAAAAGATTACTTAATTGAAAAGATAACAGTGAAAAAGCTCCTTAGGCTAACATTTGGTGATCCCGACGTGATTTGTGCAATAATTAATATCAATGCAATCACAAACTACAATAAAACATTTAAATTATAAGCTAATTGCTAATTCCACCCGTGCCATCGGCTACATAAGTGAATCCATCCATGCTGTGAGGAACCGTGTGCCTCACAGAAACAATAAGGCTGACAGACCGGATAAGGCTGACGGATTGGATAAGTATGACGGTTCGGCCGCCAATTCGCTGCGGGCTCTCGCTCTGAGAGGGGCGGATAACCCACCAGCGGCTGAGAGAGCACAAACGGCGAGAGGTGCGGCTCTCAGTGGAAGCAGGGAATCGCGGGATCGGACCAGCAGTGTCCCGTCGCAGGCCCAAATATGGGCCTTCTTATCCCGTTAAGAAGATGGTGGGAGCGATCAGAGAGTCCGATGGAAAATCACCGGCGACGGAGGTCCCGTTAGGTTCGGCCTATATAAGGAGACGGGGACTTATAGCGGCTCTCTTTTTACGCACGTGCGAGTGAACGGGAGTGATCGACCACCGGGACGAAAAAAATAGTGTAACGGGATCGAATCCGCGAGTGAAAGTGACAGAGGAAAACCGAGCGTTAGGAACAAGTCCGATACCGGAGCATCGAGTGACTCAAGTAAGGAGAACGGGATTCGAGGGCAGTCAGTGGTGCATCAAGAGAAGGGCGAACCGTTGAGTGCGAGTTCGGAGTGGCGGATCAGAATGGTGACCGAGATCATCACTCCTGAGCGTGAGTGCCGACGCCGCTTCGCCTGGATATAGCCACGCGACTGATTGATTCCCGAATACTAGCTTAGCATAATAGCATAAACCTTAGCCCTTAACGTAGCCCTAAGAGAAGCTTAAGACTAGAATAAACCACCATTACACCGAAAAAACCCGTCTTGTTACTTGGCGTTGGGGCAATACATATAAATTCGTTGCACTGAGCCCAGTGACCGCTGAACGAGCCCAGCTGCCGCAAGCGGATACAGAAAACGGTTCGTTACAACTGGCGCCCAACGTGGGGCCTCACGAAAAGTAATATATACGGAAGGAAGGGTACTAGAAGTCTTAAGCAATAATGGGAAAGGGACAATGGTCCACCGCTTGAAAAAGGAGGAGCTGTTCCAGTGCGGCCAGGCCTTCGCCTTGCGGTTGGACGGCAGCTTGGATGAGATGCGAAGAGCATTCAAGGAATGGGTGAAAGTCTACGTAGAGGAGCCCGAGTGGGCTGACCTGTAAGAGGAATGAGAGGATCGGACGATGGGGACCTCAACGACGTCCCGGACAGAGGACAGGCAGGCTGCAGGTGAGTGGCTAACGCTGCCAACCGACGCAAAAGCGGCTGCCTTGGTTAAATCGCCAGCGGTGATTCAACGTGAGCATATCGCGAGCCTGTCGGTGGCCAACCGGGACTATTCGTCCACTGGTCGATTGGTCGATCCGATTCGACGGGACGACGAAACCTCTCGAGTACTTGGAACAGGTCGAGTGGTCCGCCGAAATGTATGGTCTGGATCCAGATCTTATTCCAAGGGCGATGCCTAAGAAGAACAGCATCCTGGACCTGAGGGTGTCCATGCGGCCGTATTGGTGTAGGAGTTTGGACGCCATGATGGTGCTGGCGGACGAATTCGAGGCGTTGGAGAGAGATCGGGCGGAGTTCCAGAGGGAGAACCCAGCGTCTAAGGCGCGAGCCGCTAATCCGTTCAAAAAGCCGGCAGGGTCGGATGTGTGCCGCAGATGCCCGGAAAGACCGTCAGCAAGGGGAGCCATAGGGCCATGCACCACGCGAATTGAGGAGTCCGCCGGTGCGGCAGTGGGGAGCACTGGGTCCGGGAGTGCAGCGCGCGCCCGATTACATATCGTTGGATGTGTGGAAAGGTGGGCGTCTCGTCGTGGCAGGGTTGGTTTCCCAGAAGACGGGAAACGCCCCGCGACCCAAGCCGCGGCGGGTCGTACCGGGGTCGTAAGAAGCCCGCCCTCAAGCCGGCCCTCGAGCTTCGTCAGCTGCACCCTAGCGGAGAGGTGACTGTACGGAGACAGGTGCGCATGGCAGACAGCACAAGTGGTGGCGAGCCGGCTCGAAGTGGGAGTGGTGTTTGGAGACAAAGAGGTCCTGATGTCGCTGCTCGTACTGCCGGGTATGATCGACGAGTTGGTTCTGGGGTTGGACTTCCTCCGAAATGTCGGAGCTGAGGTGACCTGTGTGGGGCAGAGGGTTACGATCCACGCCGAAGATCGGAAGGAGGGGGTTCGGGAGATGAAGCTGTCGATGGCAAAAGTCGAGAGCACGGACAGGGCTCCAGAACTAGATGGGGCGGCAGGGATTATCTCAGCGGAAGCCGAGGTCGACAGCCCCATGGGAGAAGAGCCTGTGGCGGAATTTCTGGCCCGGGACCTGGAGGAATTCGCCAAGATGAAGGGAGTATCGAACGTGGCAATCACTATGAGTAATCCACAGCCGATAAAGCAGAGATACTACTCGAAGAATCCCAAGATGCAGGCCGAAATAAACCAGAAGGTGGACGAGCTGCTGGAAATGAGGTGCATCGAGATATCAAAGAGTCCGTACAGTTCACCGATAGTGATGGTGAGGAAGAAGTCCGGAAAGTGGACGCTGTGCGTGGACTTTCGGCAGGTGAATGCAAAGTCCATAAAAGATGCGTATTCGATGCCGAGGATCAACTATATTCTCGGCCAATTGCGGAAGTCGCGATTTATCAGCAGCCTCGACTTGAAGGACGGGTATTGGCGAATTTCTCTGGAGGAGGGCAGTAGGGCGGTTACGGCATTTACGGTGCCGGGTAAGGGACTATACCAGTGGAAGGTGATGCCGTTCGGTCTGCACTCGGCCTCGGCCACCTTCCAGCGAGCGCTACACCAGGTGATAGGCCCGCAAATGATGCCTCACGCCTTCGCCAAGACGACATTATCGTCACTGGAAGAACCCAGAAGAACACAGGGAGAACTTGAAGGAGGTGTTTCGCCGCCTGCGGGAAGCTAACTTGAGGCTAAATGCCGATAAGTGTCAGTTCTTCCGGAAGGGGGAAGGAATTTGCACCGACCCCGAGAAGGTCGCTGCGATCGCCGAGTTGAAACCGACGAAAAACATAAAAGAATTGCGGCAGTATCTGGGGGTGACCTCGTGGTATCGGCGGTTTGTACCAGGGTTCGCGACCTTGGTAGAACCACTCATCGTGCTAGTGAAGAAGAAGGCGGAGTGGGTGTGGACTCCGGAGCGGCAGAGCGTGTTCGAGGCGACGAGGGACTGCTTAGTGGCGGACCTAGTGCTGACGTGTCCCGATTTCTCAAAGAAGTTCGTGCTCCATACGGACGCCAGCGACTATGGGCTGGGAGCAATCCTCACGCAAGAGAAGAACAGGGGAGAAAGAGTTATATCATATGCCAGCAGGTCACTGAATGGGGCCGAGAAGGATACCGAGATGGAGTGGCTGGCCATAGTGTGGGCCGTGAGGAAGTTGAAGCCTTACTTGGAAGAATATCGCTTCAAGGTGATCATCGACCACATGGCTCTAAAGTGCCTGAACAGCATCGAAAGCCCGTCAGGCAGGGTGGCCCGGTGGGCGTTGGAGCTGCAACAGTATGACTTCGAGGTGTCGTATCGAAAGGGGCAGCTTAACGTCGTGGCGGACGTCTTCTCTCGACAACCTCTGGAGGAGAAGTGTCTGGGGATCAAAAATGGGGGGAAGGAGAAGAAAAGACAGAGTCGCCATGTAAGTGGCTCCAAAAGTTACAGGAAAGGGTCAAGAAGGAGCCACTGAAATATCCGGACTACGTGGAAAAGGAGCGAGCCTGACTCCTGTATCGTTCCGAGGTAGTCACGAGAGAGGGTGGTACGAGAGAACCACGATGAACCAGGAGCGGCATATGGATGTGAGGAGGTATGTCCGGAAGTGCGAGCAGTGCATACGCTACAAGCCGAGTCAGTTGCAGGCCGCGGCCGCTATATGTACACTCCACAAGAGAACCCGACGGACCGCGCGAATAGGACGGTGTAAACAATGATTGCTCAACTCTGCGAGAGGGATCAAAGGTGCTAGGACGATAATTGGCCGGAGTTGATGCTGTCGATGAACACGGGAGTGTCCAAATCGGCCGGGTATTCGCCGGCGTTCATTGTGAAGGGAAGGGAGCCCCGCCTACCGAGCGCCTTGTATGACGATGAGACTGTCGGTACAGGACAAAAAGCGAAGATGCCCGAAGAAAATGCCCAGAAGTTGAGGGAGTTGTGCCAGCTGGTGCTGCGCAATTTGGAGAGAGCCGCGCAAGAACAGGCGCGGCACTACAACTTAAGGCGAAGGCCATGGAAACCAAAGGTAGGAGAGGTTGTATGGACCAAGCAACATCACCTATCAAACGCGGCGGATGGTATGAAGGGCCTTACAGATAACAGATTTTGTGTCGCCCGTGATCTGCAGGCTCATGAAGAAAGGAGACGCCCAGAAGAGAACAGAAACAGTTATTCCATAGGTGTGAGAAGTGAGAAGGGATTCACCGTTAATTGGAACGATGGAACCCGCAACGCGACTATAGCAACGGGCACGCGTTGGTAAGTGAGCACTTTGCAGATCAACGCTGTGAGTAAAGGTACAAAAAAAAAAGGAAAAAAAAAATAATGAGCATGGAGCAGAACTGCAAAATCAGGAGCACTTGCAACGCTTTGTGGAGGAGCAAAATTGCATTATGCGGTGTGGCGGATACAGCGGCGATCTCGCACGTCAGCAACGAGCTGCCATGCTCTCGCGCGGAGACGTGGAGCGGCAAGGCGGATCATCCGAGCTCCAGGTGATGGCATCGCCGCTGGTGTCACCGGAGCCGTCGGAGGGTGACACTGCTACGCAGGTAGTATCGCCAGGAGGAAGCGACGACGAAGATAAAGGAGATACGGGAAGCGATGCAACGAAGGAGCGTGGTGAGCATCAGTAGCGAGGATGACAGCGTGGAACTAGTGGAAGCGGAGCCCCAACCGCCGGAAAAGGCGTGGCCCCAACCGGCCGAGCCGGCCATTGACCAGGAGGGAGAATGGCAGCGGAGGCTTCGGCAGGCTGAGGCCGAGGAAGAGGTGCTGTTGGAGCCGGTACCGATGGAGAAGGCCAAGGAGGGCGAGGTGGACCCCGTTCCCGAGGAGGTCGAGGAGCCCGATGAGGTGCTCTTCACCCGAAGGGAGGGACACAGGCAACCACCGCAGCAACCACACCACCAGCAGGAGCAGCAGCACCCCCAGCAGCAGCCGCATCTGGAGCCGCATCATCACCACCACCAGCAGTGGGGAGGCCCGGAGCGAGCGGTGGTCGGCCTGTTCGTATCGCAGGAGGTGCGGACGTCGGTCCTCAATGCGATCCTGTGGCACCATCAGGTGCAGCGGAGGAGGCCCGGGTGTGGGAGAAGGCTGCTCGAGCGAGTAACCCCCGAGACCTGAGAGGGCAGTCTGCAGCAACCGACCACACGGGCCAGACCGAGGCGACGGCGGCGAAATCGACGACAGCAGCGACGGCGGCAGTACCAGCAACAGCGACGGCGGCAGCGGCAGTACCGGCGACGGCGGCGACAGTGGCAGTGACGGCGGCAGCGGCAGTGATGGCGGTCACACCAGCGATGGCGGTCATACCAGCGATGGTGGCGATACCAGCGACGGCGGCCATACAAACGACGGTGGCGGCGGCAGCTTCTTCACCGTGCGGTACCGAATCGTAACAAAAAACTGTAAGGAAGACACGCATAGACGCGGTCACGACAACACAAACATGACCATTCTCCCGGCCACGACAGGGACATAAAGCCAGATCACCGAGGACGGCCGAGGCAATCGCCGTACGGCATCCGAGGGGATCTGAATGTCTACCCTCTACAGGGGGAGATACAGCGACGTCAGTCAGCGTCTCCAAAAGACCGGGACACTCATCCAGCGGACCTTGTGGGTACTCGTGGGTCCAATAGCGCCGCCAATAGAGTCTAGGCAATCGCCGGACGGTAACCTGGGTGCCTGCGGGGCTGCACACTACGAGAACGGACAGACAAAAGGAAGAGGGAAAAGTACACAGGGACGCCAGTCAGCGTCTACGAAAGGCCGAGATAATCGTCGGACAGCGCTCTCGGGGGCCTGTGTATCTGCTAATCATTATGAAAGGAGGAAAAGGAAGAGGAGGAGAGGGGAGGAGCATGCGGGGACGCCAGTCAGCGTCAGCGGAAGGTCGGACGACACTTTCGAGCACCCACAACATGAGGGAACAATACAAGAGGGGAAGAAACAGGAGAGACATTAATTAAAACAAAACCATATCCCCTATACCCCCGGGCCCACAAAACGGACGCGAACAAGCATTAGAGTGTTATATTTAATCTTTTCTTTATTTATGTACGTTCATTGGCCCTGCCTACCGCACCGCTCAGCGATCCCATACACCCGACGGGAGACCAGCTTACACCAATTCCTTAGCTTGCCTCAGCGCCTCTGTCTCTGCTCTTCCTTGGTGATGTTGCCCTCCAGGACTCTTGTTTCTGGATCCGCTCAGGTATTCGCACTCCGTTCTGGCTCTGGTCAGCTTCTCGCGTTTTTTCGCCTTCGACAAAAATGTTCCGCGCTCGCGTATGTGCGCCCGTGTTCGCTTGTGGCTTCACTCGGCCTGCTCGACCTTTTTTTCGCTTCCTAATCACCAGCCCCCTCAGTCGGGCTCGCGCTGCTCACGCTCTGCCGCCGACTCTCCGCTCTTTCCAGCTCGGTGTTCGGACTCCTCGCTCGTCGGTATAACGGCGTTTTTTTCTCTCCTCTTGCCGGCGTTGGTTGTGTAGTTGGGCTCTCTCTCCAGTTGTTGGCTGCGTGGGCGGCTGGGCTCTCCCGGTCGTCGCCGCGCGTGCCCGGCTGCGCTCTCCCGGTCGTTGGCACGAGCGGGAGGCTGGGATCTCCCGGTCGTGGCCCGAGCGTGCGGCTGCGCTCTCCCGATCGTCGGCGCGAGCGTGCGGCTGCGCTCTCCCGGTCGTTATCATGAGCGGGCGGCTGCGCTCTCCCGGTCGTTGGCGTCCGTGAGCGGCAGGGCTCTCTTTGTCGTTGGTTTGCGTGGGCGGCCGGGCTCTCTTTGTCGTTGGTTTGCATGGGCGGCCGGGCTCCCTTTGTCGTTGGTTTGCGTGGGCGGCCGGGCTCTCTTTGTCGTCGGTTTGCGTTGGGATGGGCGTTCACGATCGTGTTCGTGACTGAGGTCGTGGCGACCTCAATGGCGAAACTAGGAAAATTATCTTACTCTTCTTGGTGCTGAAAATTGCATGATAACGACGCTCAACCTACATAACAATAATTCATAACATGGCCTGAACTCTAATAGTAATAAGGTAACTGATTGATAAAAGGAAAATATGTGGGGGAGCGTACGCTCCTTCACAAAACAAACAACAAAACAAAAAACTATCAACAAAAAGAACAAGAGGTTATGGAAATAAAACAAAGTCCAGCACACCAAACTGGGGAGGGAAGGGGGCGACGCAAGGCCAAGGAGGCTGACCAGAGCTGGGCAGACACGAGGCAGGACGCCAGTACACGGGGCGACCTGCGGGATCGGGAGGGTCGGAGAGCACCCCTGGGTCGCAGACCGGCGCCGTCTGACAGCCTCGGGCCCGGGGCAGCGCCAGAGGGCGCCAGTGAGCGAGCGATCGCGAAGGGCGATCGCGCCCCAATGTTTAAATTCAAATCGTCCGGAGAAGGGCCGACTGGAGTTCCGCGGAAAAGGAAGTTTCCGCCTCCTAAAGAACGAGGAGAGTGTGAGGTGTGTGAGTGACAGAGGAAAACCGAGCGTTAGGAACAAGTCCGATACCGGAGCATCGAGTGACTCAAGTACGGAGAACGGGATTCGAGGGCAGTCAGTGGTGCATCAAGAGAAGGGCGAACCGTTGAGTGCGAGTTCGGAGTGGCGGATCAGAACGGTGGCCGAGATCATTGGCTCCTGAGCGTGAGTGCCGACGCCGCTTCGCCTGGATATAGCCACGCGACTGATTGATTCCCGAATACTAGCTTAGCATAATAGCATAAACCTTAGCCCTTAACGTAGCCCTAAGAGAAGCTTAAGACTAGAATAAACCACCATTACACCGAAAAAACCCATCTTGTTACTTGGCGTTGGGGCACCACATATAAATTCATTCATTCTATATGCTCGTTGTAAAGTTAAAAGCGAGAAGTTTCAGGGCACTTTTAAAACGCTGCATAATGAGCTCCATGAGTTGGACTATGACAAGACGCGCAGTGGAATGTTTGACAGCATTTATTATCAGTTCATGACTCTGAATTCTTCGATTCGAATCTAATCCGAAATACATATTTAGATGTCTCGGAATCTCGCTGTCACTCTCAGGAGGATTCTAATCCGTTTTTGCAGAAACAATCTGGACCTTGCCTGCTGTGCTTGATGGAGCTCCGCCAGACTTGATGATGTCTCCACATCATTCAAGCCATCTCCACAACCGGCTACTGATCGTATTTTCGAGCCATCAATCATAGTCGCGTCTCTGCAGACGCTCAGTTTCTGAATTGTCAACCAAAGCGCAGCTCTACGTCGAAGTTAACGTTCTGCATCATAACCAAACCTACTTTGGTCAACGCTAATAAGCTGAATCTTCACGCTAGACTTAAAGCTTTTCTTGGACTATGTTCATCCCAATATTGGTTTATTGAAGTGAGCTGCAATCAAGACGGACAACTTCTACAGAATCACTGACCACTCAGTTCGTCGATTGAATGGGCTGAGGAAACGTGTAGGCCACATTTTGGCCCTGACTAATTAAGTATTTTTAGTTGCAATTACAGAGAGTCCTGCCGATCTGGATGTGCCCATTCGAGCTCGATTGAATGTTAACCCCCTCTCGCAGTGTGCAGAGCCTAATGTACCAATCGGTCAGATCTCAGGCAATGCGTTACCTTCTTGCAGGATATCTTCTGGTTGTGATGGAAGGAAGACAATATTTTATCGCTTCTGCTGCTCTCAAAGCGCACTCCTCACCTTGGTTTACGCGTCGATGCATTGGCCTAGTCGAAAGTCGATCTTCAGTGTATATGCAAGATGAACTTTGGGATTTCCTTTCTTCGGCGGTGGACTCTGCGTGGAATCTCGTTTACGCTTTGTTCCTCATGTATTCATATCAAACGGTCAGCGTTCAGCCTACTAAGCAACGCGATGGCCTTTCCCGAGTGGACTGAACGAGTGCCCTATATCCGCCTGTCAACTTGCATCTGGACCTTCGCTGGACTTCGCTGATGGCAGTCCTATACTCATCGTTCCTAGAAGCCATCTAGTCAACATTATCTTAAAATTTTGAGAACTGTGGAGCTAAGTCCATCCAAATGGTGCCCAATTGAGTGGAGCGGTGCTTCAGTGAAGATAGCCAACTACATCTTCTATTGCACTAGGCGATACTCAGGAACATTTGGAACATTAAAGGAACATTAAATGAGCTGAGGACGCTTTTGGGCCAAATCGTGTCCGTTGCTAATGCAAATCTTTTATTCTCTCGCATTATTTGAATGGCGATCTGACTTCTTCGTCCGTTCAATCACTCGTAAAAAGGTTAATCATCTGGATTCGAGGCGATGCCTGGCCTTCTAGCAAGTTGCTGCTAAACCCTTTCGAGTCTGTTGAAAGTCAGCCTTTTAACTAGAGGAGTATGTTGGGTTCCCAAGCCCGATATTTAGTCGACATAAATTAAGTCATAGCCAGTGGTGCAGCAGAAAATTAAATGCCTATTATGATGTGCTATTTTGTACTGCATTGTACTTCGACATAAGTTTCGATTTATACATCGCTCTCTCGGATCATCGCCTTCTTCGTCGCTCTCTCGATCTTTCACCATCGCTCGCATCTCTCGCTTGCTTACATTAGGGCCCGTGCAAATCGGACCGCCTGCCCTTTATATAGTCGGCATTATCACTCATATAGTCTGCATCTATCACCCATATAGTCTGCATCTAGAACTCATACTCTCTTCAACTGATCTTCGTGGCCATCAGACTGTCTTTCGTCGTTATTAAATGGTATCGATCGCTCACCCACATACATATACATTAGTACATACGCAATACGTCGGTCTACATATAGTCTGGAGCTGATCGTATCGCATCATACCATATTCGTTGCATCGATCTTTAATCGGTCATTCATACATAATTCGCCTTAATGTGCATATATATATGTACAAGTTAACGAGTGCCCTTCGCACATCGTTGTGTAACATAAATAAACGCAAATGTAGCCAACAGTTGCACTCAAGATGCCAAATCAGCGAAGTTCAGTACAGTGCCCTGGATGTGACGGTCAACCGGCGGTAATCTGATATCTTGCACATGCCGCAAGATCAGCATTATCGCTTATGCCAGGTCGGCTTGCCGACTGTAGCTTTGTAGTTCTAAGTACATATATTTTGTAGCTTTGCATTCTTTTGCAATAAAATACTTTTGATTTAGCTTAAGGCCTGTATCCAGCACCGCGAAATTTTACTGCACGGAAACTGTTCATTATTTCGGATGTGTGGAACTCGAATACAATAGTGTGACCAAGAGCCTAAAAAGTGATTTGCCACTCTCATGAATCAGCTGTGTTTTTTAAACAGCGCCAATTTTGAAAATTAAACTAATATTAAAAAAAGGAAGAAAAGTAATTCTGACGAAGAAGTGATTGTGTTGGTAGCGGCACATATTGCTGTAAGAAGAAGTACAGCACAGTTGGAGGCGCCAACATGTCAAAATTATCAAAATGCTCATTTTCCGTGATCCGCTAAAGACATGGTACTGCCTCAACTGCTTGTATTAAAGCAATCCTCTCCTCACTTTAAACATTTGCATATCTCTTTTTGGTTTTGCGCACAAATTTTGCCCCCACCTTTCACTTTGACTCCAGTAAAAATAGGCACATATATTTTACTGGCACCCCTATCAGCTGTTCTCACAGTCCACATTCGTGTGAATATCAATACTATCGATAAAAATTCATGGATCCCGTTTACGTTGCTGGATACTGACTCCAGGAAAACACAAACGAAAAATTACTGGCCCCGTTTTTTTTATATGAAGTTTGGCAGTAATTTTTAGTTTCCGCGGTGCTGGATACTCAGCTTTATGCTCCAGCTTGCTGGTGCTCCTAGTTTTAGTTCTGTTCTGGTAACGAAAGCTAACGCTCGTTAAATAAACCTTGCTCCGGCAACAAGCCGTAAAACACTTGAATTATTAATTCTATATCGCTGTACCACAAGGCCAGTGATAAGAGAGACAGTTATCTCTCCAAAATAATCTTCATAAAGGCTTCTGTACACGGAACCCGCGCGAGGACCACCGCATCAAGCAGCTAAAGCTACTTGGACAACCGGACTAATTAATTGGCGCCCAACGTTTAATATATCCACACCCAGGATAGAATTAGGAGTTTCTTTCACCAATTTGAAAATCATGTAAGTGGAATGTTTGATCAGCATAAGCGAGATACACACAAGTATAAAACACAAAGCTTTATTTTCCAACATAAATAAAATAAATTGCACAAGTGATCGTGAGTTCTTAAACCGAATATAATTTTTGTTGTCATTTTTTTATCTGCTATCTGCTAAAGGCAGAGATGTAATAAATTTCTATTCAAGTAATGCCCATTGCCGAATATATTTTTCCTTTCGGCCATAATTTAATGTGAAGTGTCATTAAAAAGCTCTTTTCTGCAAAGCTAATGACCAGTTTTGGCCCATATAGGGAGATCAAGAAGGAAATAGAAAGTGAGAGTGAAAGTGAAAACGAGTGGGAACCCGACCAAATAGGCTTTCAACCGTCAATGAGCATGGATATGAACCAAGTGCAGGCGTTAGTAGCGAGTGCCGTCAATCAGGCGTTAGCGGCACAAGAAGCCAGATTTAATGAACAGCTGAATGTAATACAACAAGATATTCGAAGACTGCACGTAGAAGCACGTCAGGTCGAATCATATCAGAGGATTACCATAAATCCAGCCATCCCGTGTGACATAAAGTTAGACATTATAAAATCAGTACCCGAGTTCAATGGAACTCAGGACGATTATGTGGCATGGAGACAGTCCGCCACAGATGCCTATGAGCTTTTTAAGCCATATGAGGGTAGCAGCGTACACTACCAAGCAGTGACTATTATTCGAAATAAAATTAGAGGTACAGCTAGAGCGCAATTAGTGTCACATAACACCGGTACTAAGCTTTGATGCCATTATAGCGAGGTTGGACTGCACATACGCAGACAAGACATCACTCAGGCTTTTGCGTCAAAATTTGGATATGGTTAGGCAGGGTAATTCTAGCCTCATGGAATATTACGATGAGGTTGAACGAAAATTGACACTCGTCGCAAACAAAATCGTAATGACACATCAAGCGGATACAGCAGCGGTGCTCAACGAAGAAGTTAGAGCTGATGCGCTGCATGCTTTCATATCGGGCCTTAAAAAATCGCTAAAAGCAGTTGTATTTCCGGCTCAGCCCAAAGACTTACCGTCTGCACTAGCTTTCGTAAGGGAGGTAGAAGCGAGCATAGAGCGTAGCATTTTTTCGGCTACGTATGCAAAGGCTATGGAGGACAGGGCTCAGGCAGGTGAAAATAACAAGTATCAGGGACGCTCTCATGATATACAGGGAAAAAACAACGGAGCCGAATATGGCCAAGACAAGAACCCACATTTTTTTAAAAAACAGGGTAAGCAAAACAATAGTAATCAGAGTCCCAGAGAGGACAAGGGGTCAGCACCAGAGCCTATGGATACGGCATCTGGTACTTCTAAGTTTAAGCAGCCTACACTTTTTGGGAAAAATCAAGGTGCTAACACACAAAACGAATACACGCAGGCTCAAAAGAGACGGGGCTCCGAACGAATGACGGGTCAGAGGCGCCAACGCGTCCAGAACACCATTCAGCAAGTAAACGATGACCAAGATCAGGAATACTATAGGGTAGCTGAAGCCGAGGTCGCACAACTTCAGGAGGAAGACGAGGCTGCAAGCAACGATTTGGTACATTTTTTAGGGAGCGCTCCCGGTTGCCGTTCATCGAACGACAGCTGGCTGGGAGATAATTAAAAATATTGATTGACACTGGAGCGGCCAAGAACTATATCAAGCCCGTAAAGGAGCTAAATAATGTAGTCCCGGTCAGCTCCCCTTTCACTGTTAGTTCCATTCATGGTTCTAACAAAGTAACCCATAAATGTTCAATGAACATTTTTGGAAAATCAGCTTCATTCTTTTTATTAGATTCCTTAACGCCATTTGATGGTATTATAGGTTTCGACTTGCTAACGCAGGTAGGAGCAACCCTAGATACCGAAAATGGTACAATCAACCATCGATCTGCATCTGAAAAGCTGCAGCACCATTATTGTGACAACGTCAATTTCACTAACGTAAATGATATTGTAGTACCGGAAATCGTAAAAGCTGAATTTAGGAGTATGATTTTAAAGAGGACTAAGGCATTCACGAACTCTAACGAGGCATTGCCATTCAATACGTCTGTGGTGGCTATGATCCGTACAATAGATGATAAGCCAGTTTATTCAAAACTATATCCGCATCCCATGGGGGTCAATGACTTTGTCAAGAAAGAAATTAAAGACTTAATGGACAATGGCATCATTAGGCCTTCAAGATCACCGTATAACAACCCAACATGGGTGGGACGAGAAAGGGAACAGAAACAAGCGAATGGTGATTGACTTTAGGAAGCTAAAAGAAAAAACCATCGCTGATAGATACCCAATGCCCAATATCTCAATGATATTGGCAAACTTCGGCAAAGCCAAATACTTTACGACATTAGATCTAAAGTCCGGCTATCACCAGATTTACCTAGCAGAACAGGATCGCGAGAAGACGGCCTTTTCCGTAAACGGCGGAAAGTACGAATTCTGCAGACTACCGTTCGGGTTGAAGAATGCGGGAAGCATCTTCCAAAGAGCGATAGACGACGTACTGCGTGAACAGATTGGCAAAACTTGCTATGTCTACGTAGACGACGTGATCATTTTTTCTGAAAACGAAAAAGATCATGTGGTGCACATAGATTGGGTTCTAAAGAGCTTATGTGAGGCTAACATGAAGGTTTCAAGAGAAAAAACCCATTTTTTCAAACAAAGCATACAATATCTAGGGTTCATCGTGACTTTGGGTGGGGCAAAGACAGACCCGGAAAAGGTAAAGGCGATACAAGAATATCCAGAACCAAAGTCTCTGTACGAACTTAGGTCATTTTTTGTCAAAGACTTTGCAGCGATTGCAAGGCCATTGACAAACCTGTTGAAAGGACAGAACGGGACCGTCAGCAAACACATGTCAAAAAAAAACAACCATAGATTTTGGTATCCCAGGACGAGATGCGTTCGAGAAATTAAGGAATGTGCTAGCCGCAGAAGACGTCACTCTCAGATATCCAGATTTCAAAAAACCATTCGACCTAACAACAGATGCCTCTGCCTATGGCATTGGCGCAGTACTGTCTCAGAACAACCGACCCATAACAATGATTTCAAGGGCATTAAAAGATAGCGAGACGCATTATGCCACCAACGAAAGAGAACTATTAGCTATAGTTTGGGCCCTGGGGAAACTACAACAGTACCTATACGGTACAAGAGACATTAACATATTCACAGATCACCAGCCATTAACATTTGCGGTGTCTGATAGAAACCCCAATGCAAAGATAAAAAGATGGAAAGCGTATATCGATGAACATAACGCAAAGATCCACTACAAGCCGGGTAGAGAAAACCACGTAGCAGACGCACTCTCGCGACAAAACGTGAATGCTCTGCAAAGTGAAGTAATATCCGATGCTGCGACAATTCATAGCGAGTTATCCGAGACTTATACGATAGAAGCCACGGAAAAGCCTTTGAATTGTTTCAGAAACCAGATAGTTTTAGAGGAATCAAGGTTTCCTCTAAAACAAAACTTCATACTCTTTGGCGAAAAAACACGCCACAAAATTCACTTCACTAGTAGAAACGAGCTCCTAAACGAAGTTAACGCAGTAGTTAACCCTAATGTGGTCAACGCCATATATTGTGATCTGCCAACGCTGGCGTATGTCCAGCACGAGTTAGTGAGAACCTTCCCGTCAACAAAGTTTTGGTTTTGTAAAAATATGGTAACCGACATTGTTGACAAAACAGAGCAAAGGGAAATTGCCACAACAGAACACAATCGGGCGCACAGAGCAGCACAAGAGAACGTTTAGCAAATTTTAGAAGAGTATTACTTCCCAAAAATGACCAGGCTGGTTACAGAAGTTGTGGCCAACTGCAAAATTTGCACTAGGGCCAAATACGACAGGCATCCAAAGAAACAGGTTCTCGGAGAAACACCAACGCCATCGTTTTCAGGCGAGCGGTTGCACATTGACGTTTTCTCGACTGACAAGAAACAATTCTTGACATGCATTGATAAATTCTCAAAATTCGCAGTAGTGCAACCAATACTGTCTCGTACCATAGCGGATATAAAAGGCCCTATCACTCAAATCGTAAACTTATTCCCCAAAACAAAGGTTGTGTATTGTGATAATGAAGCAGCATTTAATTCAGAGACCATTACATCATTATTAAAAAACGAGAGGGAACGTTGTCATCGCCTTCTTCGTCGCTCTCTCGATCTTTCACCATCGCTCGCATCTCTCGCTTGCTTACATTAGGGCCCGTGCAAATCGGACCGCCTGCCCTTTATATAGTCGGCATTATCACTCATATAGTCTGCATCTATCACCCATATAGTCTGCATCTAGAACTCATACTCTCTTCAACTGATCTTCGTGGCCATCAGACTGTCTTTCGTCGTTATTAAATGGTATCGATCGCTCACCCACATACATATACATTAGTACATACGCAATACGTCGGTCTACATATAGTCTGGAGCTGATCGTATCGCATCATACCATATTCGTTGCATCGATCTTTAATCGGTCATTCATACATAATTCGCCTTAATGTGCATATATATATGTACAAGTTAACGAGTGCCCTTCGCACATCGTTGTGTAACATAAATAAACGCAAATGTAGCCAACAGTTGCACTCAAGATGCCAAATCAGCGAAGTTCAGTACAGTGCCCTGGATGTGACGGTCAACCGGCGGTAATCTGATATCTTGCACATGCCGCAAGATCAGCATTATCGTTTATGCCAGGTCGGCTTGCCGACTGTAGCGTTGTAGTTCTAAGTACATATATTTTGTAGCTTTGCATTCTTTTGCAATAAAATACTTTTGATTTAGCTTAAGGCCTGTATCCAGCACCGCGAAATTTTACTGCACGGAAACTGTTCATTATTTCGGATGTGTGGAACTCGAATACAATAGTGTGACCAAGAGCCTAAAAAGTGATTTGCCACTCTCATGAATCAGCTGTGTTTTTTAAACAGCGCCAATTTTGAAAATTAAACTAATATTAAAAAAGGAAGAAAAGTAATTCTGACGAAGAAGTGATTGTGTTGGTAGCGGCACATATTGCTGTAAGAAGAAGTACAGCACAGTTGGAGGCGCCAACATGTCAAAATTATCAAAATGCTCATTTTCCGTGATCCGCTAAAGACATGGTACTGCCTCAACTGCTTGTATTAAAGCAATCCTCTCCTCACTTTAAACATTTGCATATCTCTTTTTGGTTTTGCGCACAAATTTTGCCCCCACCTTTCACTTTGACTCCAGTAAAAATAGGCACATATATTTTACTGGCACCCCTATCAGCTGTTCTCACAGTCCACATTCGTGTGAATATCAATACTATCGATAAAAATTCATGGATCCCGTTTACGTTGCTGGATACTGACTCCAGGAAAACACAAACGAAAAATTACTGGCCCCGTTTTTTTTATATGAAGTTTGGCAGTAATTTTTAGTTTCCGCGGTGCTGGATACTCAGCTTTATGCTCCAGCTTGCTGGTGCTCCTAGTTTTAGTTCTGTTCTGGTAAAGAAAGCTAACGCTCGTTAAATAAACCTTGCTCCGGCAACAAGCCGTAAAACACTTGAATTATTAATTCTATATCGCTGTACCACAAGGTCAGTGATAAGAGAGACAGTTATCTCTCCAAAATAATCTTCATAAAGGCTTCTGTACACGGAACCCGCGCGAGGACCACCGCATCAAGCAGCTAAAGCTACTTGGACAACCGGACTAATTAATTTACATACGCCTTCGTCGGTCTACATATATCCCAATAAATTGTACCTATTATAAATTTAACCGCTCGACCCTTTATTTAAACATCGAATCACAACAGCTAGTGAAAAAGCTCATAAGCTTAACATGCCCTTTATGCATGTGCAGTTTCAAGATTAAACTTAATTAATTTAAACTTTTCTGCAGATAGTCCCGCCGTTTCCATGCATTTCAAAACATTGTCTTTATTTTACGTTACCGCAGATAAAATAATCAAGTATATTTCTTTTATTTTCCTTATATATAAAAATATGAAAGTTTGGTCAAACGGTTATAACTTAGGCATTCAATATTTATACCCGGTACTCGAAGAGTATAGGGGTATATTAGATTTGTGGGGATAACGGTTGTGTGTAACGCACAGAAGGAAGCGTTTCCGACCCCATAAAGTATATATATTCATGATCAGCATCAATAGCCGAGTCGATATAGCCATGTCTGTCTGTCCGTCCGTCCGTCTGTCCGTCTTCATTTGCGCCTATATCTCAGAGACTATTAAAGCTAGAGCAACCAAATTTTGTATCCAGTCTGCTTTGTGATCACACTACTCCAAATGTGTTGAAAAATTTCGCCCCGCCCCTTTCCGAGAAAACTACGAGAAAACTAAAAACGCAGAATCATAGAAAATGACCATTTCTATCAGAGTGTTGAATCTGAATCAGATTGGATCATTATTATAGCTACAATGAAGAAAACCATTTCGAAAGTCATCATTCCCTCTCGATCTCTCTCACACGCGACCCCACCTGCTTTGCTTATTCGTTTAAATGAGCGCCTAGATCTCAGAGACTATAAGAGCTAGAGCAACCAAACTTTCTATCCAAGCTCCTGTGATATCACTTCAGTACAAGTGTATTTCAAAATTTTGACACGCCCCCTTCCGCCCCCACAAAAGACGAAAATCTGTGGAATCCACAATTTTTAAGATAAATGAAAACCAAAAACGCAGAGTCATGAAAAATTACCATATCTACCAGATTGCCGAATCTGGATCAGATCGGATCAATATTATGGCCAGAAGAAACAAATTAAATTTCAGTGGCTACGCAACGCCTGCCAAGCGCTGACTCATTCCCTCTCTCTCTCTGTCGAAAACACTTGTACGTCTCAAATATGTAGTTATACATGTCATGTAGAAATGTAGGCGCAGATATACAAAGCATATGAAAACAGAAATGGAAACATGTATAAAAATTCCAAAAAAATTCATTTTTTTTATTTAAATATTATTTTCGTCCCTTTTGAGAACATATAATAAATTTCATTAATCGTAGGCTCATAAATGTATGTATGTATATACTGACTGAGTACCGGGTATAAGGTAGAGGCGCGGCCTTCGCCGCGGCTCACAACGTTCCCTCTCGTTTTTCATTTGTTTTTTATGTAATAACTAAAACAATTTTTTTTTTTCAGAAATTCAAAATGAATAATATATTTGTTATATGGAGGTAAGCAACACATTTGATTAATTTATAAATAATTTATTAGTTTCGTAACAATATTTTGGTCAGAAATTACATCTGTATGAAAATGTAAATTTCTCAATAAATCGAGAAAGAACGTTGTGAGTCGCGGCAAATGCCGCGGCTCTACTTTATGACCGGTACTCAGTCAAAATATATGTGACCTTATGATTTATGTAAGTTATTATATGTTCACACAAGGGAGGAATTACATTTTGGCCAAAACGGAAATTTTAAACTAGAGGGAACGTTGTGAGGCGCGGCAAAGGCCTCGGCTTTACCTTATACCCGGTACTCAGTCAGTATATACTTATGTACATACATATATGAGCTTGCGATTTATGTATTTTATTATATGTTCGCACAACGGACGAATTAAATTTTGAGCATAAAATAATATTTAAAAAAATGAAGTCAAATCATTTTTGGAATATTATACATGTTTCCAATTTTGTTTGAATATGCTTTTTACATCTACTTCTACATTTTTACATGTATAACTACATATTTGAGACGTACAAGTGTTTGCGACAGAGAGAGAGCGACTGAGTTAGCGCTTGGCAGGCGTTGCGTAGCCACTGAAATTAAATTTGTTCCTTCTGTCGATAATAATGATCCGACCTGATCCAGATCGGCAGTCTGGTATCAACAGTAATTATCCATGATTCTGCGTTTTTGGTTTTCTCTTATCTTAAAAATTGTGGATTCCACAGATTTTAGTTCTTAGTGGGGGCGGAAAGGAGCGTTGCAAAATTTTGAAATAAACTTGTGCTGAATTGATATCACAGGAGTTTGGATAGAAAGTTTGGTTGCTCTAGCTTTTATAGTCTCTGAAATCTAAGCGCTCATTTGGACGAAAGCGCAAAGCAGACGGGGCTGCGTGTGAGAGAGAGCGAGAGGGAACGATGACTTTCGAAATGGTTTTCTTCATTGTGGCTATATTAATAATCCGATCTGATTCAGCTTAAACTCTCTTATAGAAATGGTCATCCTCTATGACTCTGCGTATTTAGTTTTCTCGTATATTCAAAATTGTGTATGCCACCGACTTTCGTGGGGGTGGAAGGAGGCTGGGCTAAATTTTTAAATACACTTGGAGTAGTGTGATAACACAAGAGACTGGATACAAAATTTGGTTGCTCTAGCTGAAACGAACAGACGGACGGACAGACAGACATAGCTATATCGACTCGGCTATTGATGCTGATCAAGAATATATACACTTTGTGGGGTCGGAAACGCTTCCTTCTGGGCGTTACACACATCCGGTATCACCACAAATCTAATATACCCTATACTCTTCGAGTACCGGGTAAAATGAAAAGTTCTCCGGAAACGTACCTATGCATGTAAAGACATTAATAGCCTTTTTTGCACTATCGCATCATTGTCGAAGGTGCGAAAATTATGCGAGGCGTTTACACCTAATAGCCTTTTTATGTGCCGTTTACGCTGCGGCTGCGTCTTGATTCTTTGCGTCTTGCCAGAAAAGCAGGGCCCTAGCGGTTGCAAAAAGTTGAATTTCCGATTCAGGTGCGCTTATTCATTATATTCGATTCGTTTTGATTTTTCTCTGCGCATGACAGCAAATTGTCTACTTTTCTGCCTATCAGCGGAACTATCACCACTAATAAGAAAAAACAACAGATTAAAATTAAAATTTTGAAGCATACAATTTTTAACTGAGTAAAAAGAGGAAAAAATATTTAATCAAGCATTTTAATAGTATGGTTTTTATCTCATTTTTTGCAAAATATCCCGTGCCTTTGTATCCTTTCATTGTTTCCGTGATCTTCTCCGAGTAAGACATTCCACTGGCATATACTTATCAGCTAGTTCAGCAATTTTTTCCTGACTAAATTCCATCAAAATGCGTCGGTGTTGCTTAAAACATCTTCCTCTTAAAATAAACCCTATCGGAGCTATCGCAATTTAGAATATTTTATTAAAAAGATAACATTAACATTTACTTAAAAGTTGCACTTCAAAAAAATCGCTTCTAAAAAGCCTGTTACACCACCGAACAAAAATTACGTGCTGCTGACTTTAATTTTCAATTTCAAGTCAATCAGACTTATTTTAAAACTTAACACTTGTAGCACTTATGGGCATCATAGTCACATGTTCCATTTAACGGAAAAATCCAATGACGAGGCCTAATGTAAAAATGGTATAACAGAGACGAATGGCTGAAGGGAGCCATTCCCAGATAGGACTTTAAGCATCTTCACTGATGGATCGAAACTGGACAACAAGGTCGGTAGAGGATCTACTCCGAACAGCTAGACATAAGTCACTCCTTTAGGCTCCCAGAACACTGTAGCGTGTTCCGAACGGAAGTCATTGCGAGTCAATGGAAGTCAGGGAAGCACTGAATTACCTTCAAAAAGCTACTGCCATGGTAACTCGGGTTAACATTTACAGCGACAGCCAAGCTGCGATTAAATCGCTCGTTCGATTTTCCCGAACTCGGCCACAGTGCGAACTGCCGCAAATCTCTTCACGAGATGGCTCAACAGCCTTATTTGGGTAACGGGTCACCGGGACATCGAAGGCAACTGCATAGCAGACGAGCTGGCCAGATCTGGTACCACAATACTTCTTCTCCAAGACAAGGAAAACTAACAGTCAACGCGGGGCAATCAGTTCCACGATGTCGAATAACTCGACAAACATGGCCGAACATAGACAAGCAGCGCACCTCCCAGCTATGCACGCAGGACAGAAGAAGGTGCAGCGCAGTCACGAGACATCGGCTAATAGGCACACCCGCAGTCAGGCTGGGCGCCGTATACAATGATTTTTGCCGCAGCTGTAGAGACGCGGAAGAGACGATGGAGCACCTGTTCGGCTCCTACAATACCTGGACATGCCCTATGTAACAGAAATTTCGAAAATGTCCAAAATATGTATATGTGGCGGCTCCTGAGGAGCTTGGCCACCGGCGTAACCTAACCTAACCTATGTGCGCCGCATTTTTAGGTTCAACTTTGGGAAAAGTAAGCAGCATCATGCACTTCCCGGTGGAAAAAGTCTTGTTGACTCTGAAGTTGTTTTTCATTGCTTACAGACGTATCCATCAAAGCTCACTACATTTTTATCTAATCGTGTTGCAGACATGTAAGACATTATCTTATAAGCTGTGTGACGAGCAAAGAACGAGAGGGAACTGATCCATGAACCTGGACCTAAACATAAGATACATTTTTCAGTGGACAAATCTTTCACAAGGAGTACGGCCTTGGAAGACACTTTTACTGACTTTTTACTTTTACTGACGGAATAGATCCAAAGGGTCAGGTACTTCAAAGGGTCTATTGGCATACAATTGATCGGTGGTGATTTGTGAAAGAAGCTTTTGCCTCTAATGGAAATGAACGCATTGCTGAACGATAGCACTGAATTCTCCATGTTGATTAGCCAACCAGTGCCTGTGGCCCCGCATGACAGATGGCTTAATGTGAGTACCTTAAATACGTGGTCACAAATTTGTAGTTATTTCACAAAAGAGGGGAAACTTAGCTTTGTGAACGATAAGGAAAGGTAGTAGACGACCTCCAAGGCGCAACAATAAGAACATCCAACATAACCAACTTGTTCACCGAGAGAAACGGGCTTAGCTTTTGAAAAGATGTCCGCAAGTTCGATGATGCTTTAAGCTTTCGAATTTTTCCGTAAATTCCACTTTTTGAATGTCTTCCACTACAGTGAAAAATGAAGCACTCAATTCGCCAGCTGGGTCAACTGGTGAAAGAAATTAAAGACCAAATATCGTTTTTCCTTAGGTTGATGAATCGATGCATGTATGCCACGATAACTTTCAAGTATGACGAAAATCTTTCCACGATGCACTATGGTTTTTTTTCCGTTAGTTTTGGCATAAAGTCAATTTTTTTTTTGTTTAGTATTTTAAAAATTTGTTGATTTTTTATTTTTAAAAACCCTAGCCAGATAAAAAAATATTAAACTATAACATGTGGAGCAATACTGTTCTCCTTGCGCGCTGTTAAAGTCAGCTGATTATGTAACACCTGTTTTGTATGAAATTGGCGGGAAAAATTTTGCGACTTTGATTGTTTGCTCTGCCGAAAGTTTACACAAAAGTGAAGTGAATAAATATGGAAAACAATTGTCCAGGTATGTTAAACTATAGTTTACCAATGTTTGTGTCGTTGTTATGTGTTTTTGTCCAATTGTACCGTGTTTTGTTTATGTGTATTCTTAGAACGAGCTTAACAAGTCTAGTTGTGTTTCGTGGATCAGTACTTTTGCATGGCAAAGCGTTGCAAAATGTTGTAAGTGATAAACTATTAACCAAATTGTGCAGATTAATGAGAAACTAATCCTTTTTGTCCGAATCCACACGTTTTCGAAAAAATCACATTTTTCTAGTACCATATGTGTTCAGTCGTGCTGAGCTGGTTGACATTTGGAGCAACAACAATCGCTCAGGAGACGCTGTACATCAGCACATATTGAGTGTCATCGCAGAAAAACATTTAGATAACGAAAGCATAACGTCGATAAATGAAAAAGTAAAAGACTTTGTCAATTATTTAAAAAAACAATTGCCTAAATGTAATTCAACTGTAGAAAGATTTAAGAGAAAGCACGCAAATTGGCTTTGCAAAAGCCTATTCATAGAAATCACTGGTATTATGCATTGGCAAATAAAGTGGGTCGCCCAAAATGTGATAACGAAAGCGCTGGTCCTCGTTTGAATAGAAAATTAGCCGCGGAACTTTCAGAGGAGAATAACAACTTATCTCCCTTACTCATACATGCTGCCACAGTTTCAGCTAAAAAATCTAACGAAAAAGACTTTTACAATTAAAAATTATGAAAGAAATGGGCCTAAATGTGGACAAGCCTCTTTCAAATGGCAGTGGAAACTCCAATGACGGCAACACAGCGAGAAGAGCATTTTCCAATGCAGCTTTACTGTCATCAATTCTTGATTTTGATTATGATATTTTACAAAGTTTTCATACAATTCTAATAACAATTAACTGCGAGTACGAAATAAACTCGGAAAAGTTTAAAGACTTCTGTGCTAAAGTTTTTGTGGCATATCAGAAAAAATATCCTTGGTATCCGATGTCGCCTACTGTCCACAAAGTCTTAGTGCATGGGTACCAAATAATAGACACTTGTTTAGTTCCTGTTGGATGCCTTGGGGAACATGCATCAGAATCCCGAAATAAATTATATAAGAGCGATAGAAGAGGCCACGCTAGAAAATGCAGTCGATTAGACAATATTACAGACGTTTTCAATAGATCAATGGATACTTCTGATCCGTTGCTGTCCAGTACCTATTTAAAAGAACGACCAAATACAATCAAAAAGAAAACTATACCAGCAGAAGTTATATCTCTACTACAAGCACCACATTTAGAAATTCAATGTGAAAATGATGATCCAGATTCCACACAGAACTCGTCCGACGAAGATTACGAACTGGATGGACTTGAGGTTATTGCTTCAGAAGATGAATACTTTGAACTTGAAGAAAAGTGACTAACTTCTATAGTAAATAACATAACCAAACCTATTTAAAATGTTGTTAAATGTATCTTTTCTTTCAGAATGAAGCTCTAATAATGGAGATGAATACTAAAATGTGAATTTGAATAATAGTTATTGTTTTTTTTTTTTGATTAAATATAATAGAAAATAAAAAACAAAAATGTTTAATAAAGCCTTGTTGCATGTCGGACAGATCGCTTATATGGCAGCTATATGAAATAGTGCCCCAAATTATTTGAAACTTGGTAGGTCATCTTGGGAGCCTAAAATATGTATTCAAACCATATTTCAATTCAATTGGTTTTAAATTAGAGTTTATGCCAAAAAAAACGGAAAAAAAACCATAGTGCGATGGTAGGAATTCGATTTGGCTCACTATCGAACACGATGAGCTCGTCGATTAATTTTTTCTTCTCTAGGGCTAGATCGTTCTGTAGCTGTATATGAATTTGTAGCCTTATGTTTGCTTTTGTGCCATTCTAGCAAAATGATATATCTAGCTCATCCACCGAGCATGCTCGAGACACAAAGTTCGCCCGATTTTTATACCCGGTACTCGAAGAGTATAGGGGTATATTTGATTTGTGGTGATAACGGATGTGTATAACGCCCAGAAGGAAGCGTTTCCGACCCCATAAAGTATATATATTCTTAATCAGCATCAATAGCCGAGTCGATATAGCAATGTCTATCTGTCCGTCCGTCCGTTTTCATTAGCGCCTAGATCTCAGAGACTATAAAAGCTGGAGCAACCAAGTTTTGTATCCTGTCTTCTTTGTTATCACACTACTCCAAGTTTATTTCAAAATTTCGCCCCGCCCCCTTCCGCCAGCACAAAGGACGAACGTCTGTGGCATACACAATTTTGAAGAAACGAGATAGCTAAAAAACGCAGAACCATAGAGAATGACCAATTCCATCAGAGTCTTGAATCTGAATCAGATCGGATTATTAATATAGCCACAATGAAAAAAAAGCCATTTCGAAAGTAATCGTTCTCTCTCGCTCTCTCACTCACACGCGACCCTGTCTGTTTTGCCTATTCGTCCAAATGAGCGCCTAGATCTCAGAGTCAATAAGAGTGAGAGCACCCAAACTTTCTATCCAAGCTCCTGTGATATCACTTTAATACAAGTGAACGAATCAAACGAATCTGTTGATGTAGATTCACTTGGTTCTTGTGATCGTCAATTTGACAATCGTATGCTGAAAATGAGAATGTGTATGCCACCAGTTCATGTACTAGTAACAAAGTGTCGCCGCAATCGGTACTTGAAACAAATTGGGCTTCGGAGATGTGAATGCGTCAGAGTTTTCTTTCGTACTGATTTTATTGTAAAATATGCAGGGTTTATATACAGTTTTGGTGGGTAACAATTGATTACCTAGGGTCTTAGGTAGAATATCTATCTATGTATATTGATTTATGACTAAACAATTATTACAAATTTAACAGTATATGGGTCAGGTCCTAAATATTTTATGAAGAATGTCTTACAGATGATGGGAAATTTGACCCAATGCAGATCATATTTATCAACATATGGGTCAGCGGTGCATCTTACATGTTTATTTAGGTCAACGAATGGAAATTACCAGCATATGGGTCAGCGGTGCATCTTACATGTTTATATAGGTCAACGGATGGAAATTCTTAACCATTTATGGCTAGTTATTTAATTAGGTCTAACCATACGAATTTGTACTTTACTTGAAATCGTACAACCTCCCGGCCGTTGAACATAGTAGGTTCAACCATCATCAATATTGATTGTGAACGGGTGCCTTGGTGTAATGTCTCCGTTTGCCAGTGCTTGTGCTTGGGCTTGTGCCACCTTTTTACCAGATTAATTATTACAATAATCATTATAAAGATCAGTGCAATGTATATTGCAACATGATGGTGATCGATGTTTTCCAGATTGTGGGGTAACTTGAAACTTTTAGGTGGTAACAGCTTCGTTTCCATTTGATACAGCTCCTTGTAGTTTAGTCATTCATCATTCTTTGAAATTGTAGTTGTAGTATGTTCAGCTACTGTTTCATTGAGGTCACTTTCTCCAAAGCGAGCGTATGATGAATGCAACGTGGTTTCCAGGGTGCTCTGACTTGTTACGGTTATTAGTGAATGCATAGTAATGCATCCTGGTTTTGCGGTCAATATTCCTGAATGTTGCAGTGTAATATCCGAATCCATTGGGTTTGATATTGTGATATAATATGATATTGTTTGTTTATTATAACATACAAAGTCATCGTTTGCTCTATGATGGCAGGTTTTTAACTCAGTCTCTGACAGTTCAATAAATTCGTCTCGGTGACTGTTGATTGCCATGTATGGTTTCTTGACTTCAAACATGCTTATTCCATTTTCTGTTGGCTGCGGGATGGGTGTTAATTTGTATATTTCCAGCTCGTTTGCTGAGACTAATGGGAAGGTAACTTGGTGATAGCATGATCCTCTATGATCGTGCCTTCAGCTTTCATCATCTAGTAGACCATTAACAAATGGTCGGGAGTTACTGGCAGTGTTTGTCCTGGTTTTAAATATTTTCAACAATGTCCAACGGTGCTTTTTGCCTCCTTGTCCTTATTTGAAGTGCTGATACATACCGGTGCATGCGTCTACTTGTTTAAGTTGTGCACATAAGTATCCAATCTTCGTTGTTCCCATGATAAATGTGTTCATGTCTTTCCAGTAGGGGTTTAAATTGTAATAAACAATTATGGTCCAGTCGGTTGTCGCGAGTTGACCGGTTCCTACTCTTTCGAAATATATGCCCGGTTTTGATCCAAACTGTGTTATGTCGATTGACTGAGCCATTGCTAGTGGTAATAGTAGCAACATTACGATCAGTGCCATTGAAATGACAACTTATTAGGCTATGTCCTTTTTTTCGGCTGTCTGTCATCTGATGATTCTGCATCTTCTGTAGGATCATCTAATGGATGTTTATGTGTGGGTTCGTCTTCGTTGAACAATGGAGCTACATGTTGAATTTCCCGCTAAAAGATTCCATTGGCCGCTTTGACTTTAACCACTCGTGCGAAATTATCCTTGCCATGGAATACTCGAACGATTTTTCCTAATGGCCATTGTAATACTAGTGTGTTGTATTCCTTTAGTAATACTAATGAACCTTCTTTAATATTCGCCGAGGATTTCCTCCATTTTTGACGCTGCTGTAATTGTTGCAAATATTCCTTAGACCATTGTGTCCAGAAGGAATGCTTCAAGTTAGAAACAGCTTGCCATCGTTGGCCGAGCGTCTTCGGTTGCTGGGATGGCTCACTGTCAGCTTGTGCAGTTAACGGTTCTCCTATCAGGAAGTGTCCTGGTGTTAAGGCCGTTATATCATTCGGGTTATCCGATATCGGTGTTAACGGTCGAGAGTTCAAAATCGCCTCTATTTCGATAATGACCGTTTCTAGTTCCTCATATGTCAAGTTTGGCGTCGTAACATTCTTTAATAACCAATGTTTGGCAGACTTTACTGCAGCCTCCCATAGTCCGGCAAAATTAGGTGCCCGAGGAGGTATAAATTTAAATTGTACCCCTTTGTTGCTGCACTCCTGTACAATTTGCATTTTTGCTTTTTCCGAAAATATTGCGTCTTCCAATTCTTGAAGCTTGTTTCTGGCTCCTACGAAATTCGTCGCATTATCGCAGTGGAGCACTTGACATTTTCCTCGACGCGAAATGAACCGTCGAAGTGCCGCTAAAAATGCTTCTGTGGTGAGGTCGCTGAATAACTCCAGATGTACCGCTTTATTCGCAAAACAACAAAATATCGCAATGTACGCTGTATTTGGTTTCTTGCCTCGAATTTTATAGTGAATTTTGAATGGTCCACAATAGTCGACACCAGAATGAAGGAAAGGCCTTGTTTGTGTGACACGAAGAGGTGGCAGATTTCCCATGATTTGTTCATGTAATTTTGGCCTCGCTTTAGTGCACTTACACAGTTCTGCACGAAGCTCCTTGCCATTTTTTTTCCTTTTAGGATCCAAAACTGCTGCCGTGATGCTGTAAGCAAAGCCTGGGGACCACAATGCATGTTATCCTTATGTATTTTGCCAAGTATCATCTTGACAATTGGATCGTTGTAAGGTAACAGAATTGGGTGTTTGGCATCAAATGCGATGTTTGCGGCTTCTAATCGCCCTCCAACTCTCAAAATTCCATTTTGATCTAGGAATGATGTTAGTGAGTTTATCGAACTTCCTTTTGGGTTTCCTTGTGTCTCGCAATGTGCCTTATTTCTTTTTTGAAGTCATTTCGTTGTACATTACAAATGACAATTTTCTGAGCTTCCTTTAGCTCATCAAATTGGACAGTGTGGCTCGCGTACGTCTTCTTTCGTTGGAAGCGCATTATGTAGACTACGATTCTCAGTAGCTTGTTGTATGAGTTATTGTGCTTAATTTTGTAAATTATGTCCTCCTCTTGTGTGACAGTCATAATTGTTGACTGACCAATCTTTTAAGGATTCGCACTCATTGCTTCCTCTTTTGTAGCCACAAATGGTAGTGGCCATGTCGATGGTGGTCCATGTAAAAACAGTGGGCCATAAAACCACATGCTATTTTTCGCGAGCTTGGTTGCTGTCATTCCTCTAGACAGCACATCTGCTGAATTGTTTTCCGACGAAACATGCCTCCACTGTGTAGCGTGCAGGTGTGGGATAGCTGTCTTTTACCCAAACTAGTATGAAGAGATTTCGTGTGTACCTCTAGCTATGCTCTGACTAAGCTCGCCGGATTGTCGGGGTCCGTTCTACTCTCTCCTATCTCATACTGACACACACTCGCATAATGTTTTAGGTACACATTTACTAGAAACAAAAAAAAATGAAAGCAAGAACCGAGGTTAAACTGAAGTTGGGGAAATAGCAATGAAGTTAATAATTTGTTGTTTTGTGAAACCCTTCATCTCAACTACTCCACTCAAGTTGTGAGAGACTCAGGTGACATCGAGTATCTCTCTCTTCTCTACCCTCCCAACCTATGCTATACAGGTATATTGAACCGTATAGACCCTATAAACTCATACTGTTCTCATATGACCGCCCTGATCATGCCTGTCTGAGGACGGACGCCTGAATTTACAACATTTTAGGATTTTGCTTCAGAATTAATGACATTATATATATTTCAATGGTTTCGTAATCCTATACTCCAAATTCATTTCTGTTCTTTACAACTTAAAATATTAATAGGAATTTAATAAGATATAAAAGATGGGTAAAGATATGGTTTTGCGGGTAATATATAGTTAATAGAAAGAATGGATGAGATACAGCAATATATATGGATATTAATATAAAATAAAATTCAATAGCGTAACACGCAGGTTACTTTTTGTCTTTGTGCATACACATTGTTGCAATTAATAACTCACAGCGTTTTGGATGTTTCATTAACACTTACTCCTTTCGTGATCGTTGAGCTCAAGGATGACGTAGGTGAATGTTTCTGCGGAGGAAAATAAAGTTAATATATATGCACACGAGTATACTGATCCGTACGATTTTGAAATCTCAAATAAAAAGCTATACTCTCATACCCATTCAATATAAAAACTATTAGGTTTCCTTGATTACATAACTAGATATAAATCTGTATTAGCCGTAACTAAAAAAAAAAGAAGAAATGATTTAGACTAAATATAATATAGAAAAAGAAATTCATATCCTGTATTATCGGCAAGTAATGGCTCTCTATTGACGTGGTTGATAGTAGCTACTCGTAATACAGGTCAGTCAGCAGACTCGGCACTGCGTCTTCGAAGAATCCAGAATTTGGGTAAGGCAGCTAAATCGAAATCATGATTCCGGATCGGATTCCGCTGACGCAGCTATGTAGATCAGTCGACGTTGTAGACGGTATATCCTCTTAGTTCATCCGATCGGGATTAAGCGTTGCTACTCAAGTCAAAGTCTGCCTAATATTCACACTGCGGTTTCGGTAGGTGGGGGGGAGTTTTTGATTACGCAAGGAAATGTTCCGAGGCGCCGCTTTTAGTCTGTACTTCCAGAAGGTTGTGGCTGCTCCCAACTCTCGAAGTGCACGATTACGGTTCGTTAATTCGTGTCCCCCAAAGAAAACGGTGGAGGTGTGCCGCTTGGCTTTTCGCTTACGCTGGTCACCCACCTCTCGAAGTGCAGTTTATATATGTATACAAATATATATGAAGGTATATATGTACACAACGCAGCTTAAGCTGGTACTTGGGGTACGGAAGAAGGCTTTCGACCCAGTCCTATAATACAAAAATTAATATATATTACCCCGAGCACTTTCCTAAATGTCTATAGACATACCTGAGATGTTTTTCTTCGCTTTGGGTTTTCACTACTTTTGGTTTATTAGACACAAAATAAATCCGAACAATTTTCTATCAGCCACGAGGTATTGCGTAAGAAAGAGTACAGTCGTTGGTTAGATATATATGTAATCATTAATGCACCACAAACACGTCTGTTCTTATGCCTTGGTTCTTTGCTAATAGTTCTCGAAAAACCTTGCAATAACCCTTAAGCCCTACCAACATAAAGCTCAAAGATCGGATGATGCTTGGAGTTTTAACTGTACAATCGGGTGATATTTGTGAGCTTTAACGGTTTACTCGTATGATCTTTTAGTATATTTGAGTGGAACTTCGACCAAGCTTCGATCAATGCTCTCTTTATGTTGCTCTCCTAGCAGCGCATCGCAACGGCGTTTCGCTTACATGCATGAGGAATGCAGCGACTCTCTTTCTAAAGCTTGTCGAAAAGCTTTCAGCTTACGATCCACTTTCGAAATTTAAATTTAGCTCGGCGCTTTAGTCTTAATCGAAACAGAACTTGATCCATCAGTGATGCTCTCTAACATTCATCTACATTCGGCTCCTACACCACAGTTGAAGACGTAATTGACCTTGCAGTGAGACTTCAACTGAAGAAGGCGATCTTCTAAGGCTTAAACTGAATATCTTTTAAATGATAGACTCCTAAGTTCTTCTTATCCTCACTAGCTAATTGATAATACATCGTCCCTACTCGACGAATAACCTTGGCTGGTATAAACACGGGTGCCAGCTTAGCGCTGAATTTTTTTTTAGCGCATTGCTCTGACAAAAATTCCTGGCATATACAAGGTCTCCAACTTTAAGTTGGCGTACACGACTACGTAAGTTGTATTTCTGCGCATTCTGTTCGTGTGAGTCGGCTACCTTTTTCTGAGCATTCTGTCGACACACTTGTATTACATCTGGATAATTGACTCTAGTGTCATCCGACAGGAGATCTAGACGTCTAAGAAGTTCATAATCCTTTCCGTTAAGAATCATATTTTGACCAAAAGTCAGAAAATATGGTGAATATCCGGTGCTTCGATGGATATTTGCTCGTAGCGCCGCACTAATTTCTGGTAACTTGTTGTCCCAATTGGTATGATCTTTGCCGACGTATGCTCTAATAGCCGCTAACACGGATCGGTTTAACCTTTCACTGGCATTGGCTTGGGGTGAGTATATGGCCGTGCAGCGGTGAGTTATTCCGAATCTTGTAAGAAATGACTTGAAACTCCCAGAGACAAATTGTGAACCATTGTCGGTGAGTATGGTCTCCGGCACACCGAAAGTGCAAAACAGCGTACTTTCTAGAAAGTCGCACACTTTGCTTGAAGTAAACTTCTTGAGCGGACATAAGAAATGGAATTTAGTGTTGTGATCCACGATTATTAAAATACCAATATTCCCTTGTTTGGATCGCGGATACGGTCCCAGCAAATCCAGATAAAGCTTCTGAAAAGGCCTTTCTGAAATCATTGGCTTTCCCATCGGTGGCCTTAATACGACATTAGCGCTTTTAGTTTGACGACAAATGTCACATTGCGATACGTAGGCTCGTATTTGTGTTACCATTTTTGGCCAAAACAAGTACCTTTTCACCTTATCAATGGTTTTACCGATACCACTGTGGGAAGCGTCTGGAGGGTCATGAGCTCTAGAAATTATATCGTTGGTAAGGCCTGACGGAACCCAAAGCTTCCAAGATTGTTTGTCTGCTATCGCGTCCCCAGAAGATGGTTCAGTCCTCTTATAGACCAAATTATCCTCAACCCTCAAGTCGGGTAACTTAAGTTGATTAACCCTTATGTCGTCTATTAGATCCAGGTATTCCCTTGATTTAAACTCTATCGACGTAAGGTCCACTATGGGTCCATGAGCCTTCAGTTCTATAACCTCAGGTTCATCTTGGCGTGATAACGCATCGGCTACTATATTTTCGGACCCCTTACGATGCGAAATTTGGAAATTGAATCCTTGCAATTTTATAGCCCACCGAGCCAATCGACCCGACAAATCTTTTTGCCTCATAAGCCACTGTAATGACGCGTGGTCTGTTATGACTTGAAATTCCTGCCCTTCGACGTACGCTCTAAACTTTTTTATCCCTCTAATTACGGCCAAGCACTCGAGCTCGGTGACCGAATAGTTCCGTTGTGTCTTGGAAAGTTTTTCGGACATAAATGCTATAGGTAATTCTTTCCCTTCCTCATTTAATTGAGCCAACACACAGCCTAGGCCAAAGGTGCTTGCGTCGCATACTAAAATAAAGGGTTTCTTAAAATCGGGGGTAGCTAATATTGGGGCAGATGTCAAGCAGGACTTCAGTTTATTGAAAGCTGCTTCACCTGATGCGTTCCAGTTAAGTGACTGATGCTTTTTCAGTAACTCTGTTAAAGGAAAACTGACGGTGGCATAGTTATCGACGAAGCGTCGGTACCATCCCGCTAGTCCGAGAAATCTTCGTAACTGCTTTACTGTTTTCGGAACAGGGAAATCCATTATAGATCTTATTTTGCCAGGGTCTGTCTTTAACTGACCCTCACCGATTATAAATCCTAGATATTTTATCTCTCGTATACAAAAGTTTGACTTGGCTATGTTGATCGTAAGGTTTGCTTTACGCAAATGAATCGCTACCTCTTGCAACAACAACATGTGTGAGTCGAAGTCATCGGAGAGCACAAGTAAATCGTCCAAATAGACGAAAACCCGATTCCGAAGATAGGCAGGTATCACCTGATCCATAAGTCGACACAAGGTCTGAGCAGCATTTGTTAAGCCAAAAGGCATTACTTTATACTGGTAAAGTGGTCTATTAGGAATGGTAAAGGCGGTATAGTGACGAGACTTTTCTTCTAAGGGAATCTGCCAGTATGCATGTTTCATGTCCAGTCCTGTGATATACCTTGCTGGTGGTAACCTGCTAAGAATGCCATCAATATGTGGTAATGGGTACGCATCTTTGCGAGTGTTCCTATTAATTTCCCGTGAATCTAAACATAAGCGATTCTTCGTCCCTTTCTTAACTAGCACACAATTACTACTCCAGGAACTTTTTGATTCCTCGATCACGTCTAACGCTAGCATTTTCTCCACTTCATCAAACATTAACTTTTCCTTTGCGGGGGAAATCGGCCAATGGCGCTGTTTTACTGGTCTGTCGGGTATCATTTCGATTGAATGTTCGATAGCGCTGGTACGACCTAATCCTTCCTTTTCGAACGATGGGAACGAATTGATTACGTACTCTAATCTAACCTTTTGGTCTTCGCTTAAATTGTGTAACGGTGGTGATTCTGAAACCTTGGCTTCATTTCCTACGTCTAACTCATGTATTACAGATCTATCAGTTAACAATCTCTCCAAAAGACCAAAGTCTTTCCAGAAATCAATTCCTAAATATACATTTTGTTTCAAGGCTGGTATTATGAAGAATTCTATATCCTTGGTATGATCTCTAAAGGTTATAGGAAAAGTGATTTTTGCTACGACTTTACAAGATTCATTATTGGCTGTTCGAATATTTCCCGAGCATTTCTTCGCATTTGAATGCTGGGAGAACGATTTAGCAGCTTCACTTCCGAAACAACTTATGGTCGCTCCCGAATCTAACAAAGCTATGAAGTTTTGTTTTTCTATGCTTAGTTCTACAAATAATCTGTTATCCGAGCTCATAAAGACCGATGAGACAAGTCGCTTTCGAACCTCCTTTACTTTGGCCCAGAATTGTCTCAATCGTGTGGTTGATCGTTTCGGTTTATATTTAAATGGTAGCTTATCTACGTGTACGATGTCACAATCATAATCTACATTCTCCGTCTGGGTTTGTACCTCTACAAAGGAACTGTCAGAGATAACATTAGAACAATCCGAGCTGGAGACGTTTACTTGGAAACATTTTCCTGTTAATCTATCATCGTTGCCGGATGCGTCAAACTGGTGTTGGTTTGCGCATCCCGTTTTCGGTTTTCCGACGGGTTGCATTTCTCGCACTTTGGCTTAAATGTATTTTTCGCCCCGCATCCATAACAGAAGACGCGGCGTTCCGCTACACAGTCTTCGAATCGATGACCGGTTTTGTCGCAATTCCAGCAGACAAACCGCTTACGACGCAGCTCGGAGATACTTTCTTCTTCGAGCTCTTCGTCATCACTCTGAATTTCGGATACATTTGGTTTAGTAACTCTGTTTCGAGGTAGAAAGTTTCCTGTATCCTTACAGAAATGTTCATGCTTCTTTACTTCCTCCCTCAACTCACTTCTATTCTGGATTTTCAAATGCAAAAGCTCATATCGAAGAGCGCTTTTCGCATTCCGTTTAAGAATATCGATCAGTTTAAGTTCGCTTATCTCATGCGAAAGCCGAGCCACTAACTTTTCAATGGCCGACTGAAAATCTTCAAAGGATTCATTTTCCTTCTGTTGCCGTTTCCTGATCATTTCCCAAAGGTCAAAATCATCTTTCTGATCATCGAATCTTTCTCTAAAGGCAGTACAAAACGATTGCCAGCAGTATTGGTGGTTTCTTCTATGAAAATCCCAGAACCAATCGCTGGCTTTGCCCGTGAAAAGCAGATGCAAATTATCGCAAAGTAACTGATTATCGTTTCCAAGAGTCTGTCCCGTAAGAGCACGAACGCGATATAGAAATTCTTCCACATGCATTGAATCCCGAGAACCATCAAATTTAAGACGCCAACTTAGTAGAATATTTGCGGCCTTTGCCGGTGCCACATTTCCTACTACCTGAATACTTCTAGGGCTCCCTTCTTGAGAATCGTCTCTGAGCATATTTCTACTGTTGTCTACTTCCCGTCTACTATTAATCCGTGACTCTGATGAATCTCGGTTTCTCGTGGTATTTGCGCCTAAATTTAGATTTGAAAACTGGGTCTGTATAGTTTGCTCAATAGAAGATTTAATGAAGGAACTAAGGGTTTCCATCATCGTTTTCTCCTGACCTTTCATGACCGAATGGATGTAACCTGTAAGGTCCTCTGCTTGCGCATCACCCAGTGACGTATTTCCATTGCTACTGATCGACTGACGACTTCCTGAGATATTACGATCGATACTGGCTTGATATCTCGTTCGCATTCCCCTTTTTGGAATAGCTCCTCCGCCTCGACCTCTATGGGGTGTCTTCCTTTCTTTCTGAGTTGACATTGGACCTAGCTGTGCCCTAACGAAGGATTCGTTACCATGAACATTATCTGGAAGGGGCCCTGAACTTAGGTTCAATTCCGCTGCTAGAGTGTTATTTTCGTATCGCAACCCCTTAGGATCGCATTTGGTCTTGCACACAGGGCAAGACTTATCATTCTTCAAATGTTCGCATATACACGTGTTATGATATCGATGTTGACAAGACGTTGTGGCTATAAGTTGATCTTGTCTTAGACTTCCCTTGCAAATAACACAAGACGATTCTTGGCTACTCAATGCTGAAGCTAAATTTTCATTACTACGATGTACGGCCATGTTCAAATATAAATCAAGATAAGGTACCTAAATAAACTAAACACTATATGAAATATCGTTTCATAAACTGTATGAAATATGAACTAACTAATAGGGAATCTTTCCTATTTTTGTTTGTTTGATAAATGAACAATATGTCGTCCTCTCCAAGCATGATCTAGACGGTCCACTACGAAAACAGTACGTTTTAACTTGAATAGTTGTGTAATTGAGTTGAATAGGCTGACCGTTTCTATTGCAATGGTTTTAGAAGGAGTAAGTCTGGATAATGGACGGTCTCTACCTATTATAAATAGACGATCGTAATTCCTAGAATCTGAGACTTTCACTATCTAGAACTAGAATTTGATATAGGAATCTCTACAACCAAAATCGAAGTAAGATAATGAATATGCCTGAGTCGGGATATCCATCTTTTGAATAATTCCCGCTGTTCTCTAAAGCAACATCTTTAGCCATCTCGTTGGTGGAGCTCTACATCATGATGTCCGAATTTTGTAAATATCTATGAGCTAGTCTATCCCAAGTAAGAGACAACAGATTATACATAGGTCGACCATTCCAGCTATGAAAATAAATCGCATATTCCATATGCAGTATCTACTGTACCCCTCTCTAGACAGATCTATCAGTATAGAACAACAAAGAAAATATTGTTTTGGATGGAATAAAGAGCTATAGTGGAGCCTAGCCCCAAAAATGACATGAACCTGATACTGATGTTATGTACCACTTTTATGAGGAATCATGCCCCTTCGGGCCCCACGTTGGGCGCCAATTATGTAGCGTGCAGGTGTGGGATAGCTGTCTTTTACCCAAACTAGTATGAAGAGATTTCGTGTGTACCTCTAGCTATGCTCTGACTAAGCTCGCCGGATTGTCGGGGTCCGTTCTACTCTCTCCTATCTCATACTGACACACACTCGCATAATGTTTTAGGTACACATTTACTAGAAACAAAAAAAAATGAAAGCAAGAACCGAGGTTAAACTGAAGTTGGGGAAATAGCAATGAAGTTAATAATTTGTTGTTTTGTGAAACCCTTCATCTCAACTACTCCACTCAAGTTGTGAGAGACTCAGGTGACATCGAGTATCTCTCTCTTCTCTACCCTCCCAACCTATGCTATACAGGTATATTGAACCGTATAGACCCTATAAACTCATACTGTTCTCATATGACCGCCCTGATCATGCCTGTCTGAGGACGGACGCCTGAATTTACAACATTTTAGGATTTTGCTTCAGAATTAATGACATTATATATATTTCAATGGTTTCGTAATCCTATACTCCAAATTCATTTCTGTTCTTTACAACTTAAAATATTAATAGGAATTTAATAAGATATAAAAGATGGGTAAAGATATGGTTTTGCGGGTAATATATAGTTAATAGAAAGAATGGATGAGATACAGCAATATATATGGATATTAATATAAAATAAAATTCAATAGCGTAACACGCAGGTTACTTTTTGTCTTTGTGCATACACATTGTTGCAATTAATAACTCACAGCGTTTTGGATGTTTCATTAACACTTACTCCTTTCGTGATCGTTGAGCTCAAGGATGACGTAGGTGAATGTTTCTGCGGAGGAAAATAAAGTTAATATATATGCACACGAGTATACTGATCCGTACGATTTTGAAATCTCAAATAAAAAGCTATACTCTCATACCCATTCAATATAAAAACTATTAGGTTTCCTTGATTACATAACTAGATATAAATCTGTATTAGCCGTAACTAAAAAAAAAAGAAGAAATGATTTAGACTAAATATAATATAGAAAAAGAAATTCATATCCTGTATTATCGGCAAGTAATGGCTCTCTATTGACGTGGTTGATAGTAGCTACTCGTAATACAGGTCAGTCAGCAGACTCGGCACTGCGTCTTCGAAGAATCCAGAATTTGGGTAAGGCAGCTAAATCGAAATCATGATTCCGGATCGGATTCCGCTGACGCAGCTATGTAGATCAGTCGACGTTGTAGACGGTATATCCTCTTAGTTCATCCGATCGGGATTAAGCGTTGCTACTCAAGTCAAAGTCTGCCTAATATTCACACTGCGGTTTCGGTAGGTGGGGGGGAGTTTTTGATTACGCAAGGAAATGTTCCGAGGCGCCGCTTTTAGTCTGTACTTCCAGAAGGTTGTGGCTGCTCCCAACTCTCGAAGTGCACGATTACGGTTCGTTAATTCGTGTCCCCCAAAGAAAACGGTGGAGGTGTGCCGCTTGGCTTTTCGCTTACGCTGGTCACCCACCTCTCGAAGTGCAGTTTATATATGTATACAAATATATATGAAGGTATATATGTACACAACGCAGCTTAAGCTGGTACTTGGGGTACGGAAGAAGGCTTTCGACCCAGTCCTATAATACAAAAATTAATATATATTACCCCGAGCACTTTCCTAAATGTCTATAGACATACCTGAGATGTTTTTCTTCGCTTTGGGTTTTCACTACTTTTGGTTTATTAGACACAAAATAAATCCGAACAATTTTCTATCAGCCACGAGGTATTGCGTAAGAAAGAGTACAGTCGTTGGTTAGATATATATGTAATCATTAATGCACCACAAACACGTCTGTTCTTATGCCTTGGTTCTTTGCTAATAGTTCTCGAAAAACCTTGCAATAACCCTTAAGCCCTACCAACATAAAGCTCAAAGATCGGATGATGCTTGGAGTTTTAACTGTACAATCGGGTGATATTTGTGAGCTTTAACGGTTTACTCGTATGATCTTTTAGTATATTTGAGTGGAACTTCGACCAAGCTTCGATCAATGCTCTCTTTATGTTGCTCTCCTAGCAGCGCATCGCAACGGCGTTTCGCTTACATGCATGAGGAATGCAGCGACTCTCTTTCTAAAGCTTGTCGAAAAGCTTTCAGCTTACGATCCACTTTCGAAATTTAAATTTAGCTCGGCGCTTTAGTCTTAATCGAAACAGAACTTGATCCATCAGTGATGCTCTCTAACATTCATCTACATTCGGCTCCTACAACTGCTTTTGTATTGTTAGTTCTTGTATTATAGCTATTCTTGTAGCCACGAATTTGTCTCGGATGGATGTTGTGCAATTAATCCATGACAACACTATCCTCGATTCCGACCACATGAATGTGTTTGTATCTTCCATGGATAAATCTTCCTTGACTTTAGCCGTCAATTAGGCACCCAATACAGCTGCTTTTAATTCCAAACGGGGTAATGTTACTGAGTTGATGGGAGCCAAGTGTTATTTTGCACACAATAATTGAATAGACACTCGTTTGTCTTTATATACTGCAGCTCCAAATGCTTTTTCCGATGCATCGACAAAGGTATGTATCTCTGACTATACTGGAATCTGTCCTTGGAACATGTGACGTGGAACTTGTATGGTGTTTAAGACCTTAAGCTCCTCCCTATACCTTTTGCACTCCTCCTGAAGATGGTTCGGTTATTGTATTTTTTATGGCAATTTGTGTTTACTGCAAAATTTGTCGGATTTATGACGGCAGCTTTTGTTCCATATGTCACCGTTTTAATCTATAGTATCGCAGATCTTCTGACGGATTATTGCGCCATACTATAGTTTGATAGAATTGGTCTTCTGGATTAATCCAGATCTGACGATACATTTTCTCGATATCTGCTGCAGTATCGAGAATATCGAACTTTGCACGGTTGGACCTTTATGCATCAAGTCTTTGGGCGATTTTCCGGACGACGTGACTGCAGAAGCATCAAAAACAACTGTCAATTTGGTTGTAGCGCTGTCGGGTTTTAATACACAATGATGTGGGATGAAATAGCGTGATCTTGCTACTTCCGACGTGTGCATTTCCTTCATATGCCCCAGTGCCTCATATTCTTCCATAAATTGCACATAGTTTGCCTTGGTATCCGGATCTCGCGAAAGCCGCTTTTCCAGGCAGAAGAATCGCCGTGTTGCCAGATCTCGGCTCTCCACCCAGGGATGAAGCATCTTCCAAAAATGGCAGTCGAACGATAAGTTTTTTGTCTGCTGCCATCTGTATGTTTTGCTTGAAATGCTGCTCACATTGTTTCTCCAATGGTGAGGCACATGGTGTGTTATTTGGGAATGAGTCCAATTCCCAAAACTTGCCGATTTGCTAATTGGTTTTCTGTAATCTGGGCAATCCGACTCCAATGGATACATGCCTATTTTGCATGATTTCAAAATAGTGTTCTGCTCCCAACAGAATGTCTATTTTTTTCCATTTTGCCAAAATTAGGGTTAGCGGTGATATTCCTTGGTAGCTTCCAACGAGACGTATCTATTGAATGTGTCATTTGATCTGCGACTATGTGTGGCAGTACGATTGCTTCCAATCTTGACTGAAAATTATTGTCCTGTGATTTGAGTGTAACATTGACTCTTGCCTTTGATGTTTGTGTTCGTCCACCAATTCTATTTATTTGTAGATCTGATTTGGTAATTTTTAGATCTAATATTTGTAATGCTCTTTCAGAAATCACATTAACTTTAGAGCCAGAATCAAGCAAGGCTCTAAATTCACCCATTTGCCCATTGTTGCCTTTAATGATGATAGCTAAGCTCAGTAGCTCAGTAGCTAATAGTACATAACTGCTATGTACGCTATTTGCCGAAGCTGCAGTTTTGGAGTCAGACTTGGGTTCGAAATGCAGAAGGGTGTTATGGCGCTTATTGCACTTTAGACAATCTCGTCTTTGGCAATTTTTAGCTGTGTGGTCGCGTTTGAAATATTTCACACATAGTTGGTTCTTTTGAACCCAATTTGGTCTATCAACAGTCGTTTTCTTTTGAAACTGGGTGCATTTATAGATGGCGTGATTTAACTTTTCACAGAAATAGCAAATATAATGGTTTTCACCTCCTGCTGATGCGCAAGTAATGGGTTTCTTAGGTTTTTCCCATCCTATCGCTTCTAAAGTAAGGAACCTTTGCTCGATGAATTGCATGAATTTGCTCAAAGGCTGTAATTCCTTTGTATTTTGAATCGATTGCTCATATAATGTGTGGGTTTGACGATCTAATTTTTTTGTTAGCAAACATAAAAGAATCTTATCCCATTTATTTTTTTCTATTTTTATGTTGTTCAACGCGGCTAGCGTTTCTTTTATAGCCTTTTTTCACTACGGTTGAGTTATTGAGTTATTGAGTTTCGGGCAAAACTCGAGTTTCGTTTACATGGGGAAGCATAGGGGACCTAGAGGTGGCAAAAAAGTGGAGTTTGGTTGCGTTTAGTTGAGTTTGTCCGATTTTTCGAATATTTCAACCCTGATCTGCCTGTCGTGGAATTATCACCACTAGCTACAACAAAAATTGGCAGCTCAATATTTAAAATTTGGCGCGTAAGCAATATGGCTGGGGAAAAAGGTACATACAATTGTTAAAACCAATACCTTAAACCAATTTTATTATTAAAAATCATATAAACAAAGTGTTCGATTTTCAAAATCCGGTCAAAAAGACTTAGCCAAACGCTAAATTGAATTATTATAAATAAATATAATTAAATTATTATAAACAATTCCGAATTTAAAAAAGTTTAATTTTGGTACATATGTAATGTACATATGTACATACATATAGACATAAATCAACATAGTTGCAATTGCAGCCGTGCCATTTCCCTGCGGAAATTTTCCTTCAAAAATGGATTCCAAGGTTATTCGCAATGTTCAAATGCGTTTCTTGGAAATTTGATTCAAATACTGCACAGTTGCTGAAAACATAGTCGCCAACTCCATACATTGCAGCGTCGTTATCTTATCTTGCTCTGCGACATAGAAAATCATTAACTCTTGGTCGTTAATATAATTAAAATTAAATAAAACAAAATTTATGTACACAAGCACGTGCCAGCAGCCGAAACTCAATAACTCAACTTTGGCAAAGTGTAAATCCAAATTCTGAGTTATTGAGCTACCTATCGATAAATGTGGTAACTCACTGTAGTGTAAAAAGGCTATTATGTATATTGTCATGTAATACGTTAATTGATTTTGCATCATTAGACGTGCTTGGGTGATCCAACATTCTTTGAATTAATGCATTGCTTAGCACTCTTTTGTTACTAAAACGCTCTTGTAGCATATTCCATGCTGTTTCATAATTTCCTTCTGTTAGCGAACAATGGCGGATTAAATTTTCCGCTTCTCCCGTAACATTGGTTTTTAAGTACCACATCTTCTGAATGATGGGTACATGCGCTTCATGAATCATTTTCTTAAAAATGTCATGAAATTGTTGCCATTTAAGGTAGTTTCTATCAAATTTGGGGATTGCAACCTTTGGCAGAGGTAACGCATTGCTCATATGAGGAGTATCGTTGAATTGCTGAACAGCGTCCGGTATCGTCAATGTTTGAACCGACAAGACTGCATCTTCAGCTGCTATGTACATGTTACTATTATATCCCATGCTCTCAGGGTTAGTAAATTTTCTATGAATTTGGCCGTGTATAGACCTAATCTCATCCCAATATTTGGTTATTATTGGTTTGAAATCTTTTCTTGTCTGATCCGTCATTTTGTTCATTAATCGTTGAAGACTCTCGAGCAATGCCTTTTGCTCTTGAATTATAGGCACTATTTCGTGCTCATCCTCCATAGAAGTTATGGACCCTGTATCCATCTGTTTTTCTATGGACGATAGTACATTCGTGAATTCATCCTTGTATTTTAAAACCAAATCTTTTATTTGTTTGAAATATTTATTGGTAAAATAATTGTGCTCAATTTTTGAGCCTTGGATTATATTTTGGATATTTGTTTCCTCCTGTGAAAACATTTCCCAGAGATTTGTTAATCTCTCCAGCCGAGTTGTAAAATACTCTGGCTTTTGTTTCCTCTCAGAGGGATCCTTCTTATAATTTCTTATAATGCTCTGGATCTCTTCGCTTGTGGCCAATTGCTTGTCCAGTACAACATTGATGCTTGTCGTTGCCATTTTTATTTATATTAGTACTTATGACCTGATGGAGGTAATTTGTTTGTCGTTATGACAGGCTGTGCCTCTACTCACAACCAAGATGATGGTCAAAGTACTTGATAAATAATTGTGGCAATGCTGAATCCAACATTAGTAGCCAAGTTGACTATATCGGTTTGGGTAGATCCAAGATGTTTAACTGAATTGTCCTTTATTCCGTAGGTGAGTTGATCTCCAAGTTGACCAATTCTGTAGGATTCGCCAAATGAATCCAAGTTTTTTAAGTCGGCAGTAACCAAATTAATGGTCTACCTATTTAGTCCAAAAGTCGGGGGTCACCAAATGAACGAATCAAACGAATCTGTTGATGTAGATTCACTTGGTTCTTGTGATCGTCAATTTGACAATCGTATGCTGAAAATGAGAATGTGTATGCCACCAGTTCATGTATTAGTAACAAAGTGTCGCCGCAATCGGTACTTGAAAAAAATTGGGCTTCGGAGATGTGAATGCGTCAGAGTTTTCTTTCGTACTGATTTTATTGTAAAATATGCAGGGTTTATATACAGTTTTGGTGGGTAACAATTGATTACCTAGGGTCTTAGGTAGAATATCTATATATGTATATTGATTTATGACTAAACAATTATTACAAATTTAACAGTATATGGGTCAGGTCCTAAATATTTTATGAAGAATGTCTTACAGATGATGGGAAATTTGACCCAATGCAGATCATACTTAAAAGTATGGGTCAGGTCTAAGATGTTTTATGACGGTCGCAAGAATGTCCTACAGATGGTGTGACATTAGACCCAATGCAGATCATATTTATCAGCATATGGGTCAGCGGTGCATCTTACATGTTTATTTAGGTCAACGAATGGAAATTACCAGCATATGGGTCAGCGGTGCATCTTACATGTTTATTTAGGTCAACGGATGGAAATTCTTAACCATTTATGGCTAGTTATTTAATTAGGTTTAACCATACGATTTTGTACTTTACTTGAAATCGTACAACAAGTCTATATAAAAATTTTGACAAGCACCCTTCCGCCCTAACAAAGGACGAAAATATGTCGAATCCACAATTTGTAAGATAAAAGAAAAGCAAAAACTCAGAATAATGGAAAATAAATAATAAATAAATAATCACGAAATTTTGACTTTGAAAGCTCAGGTGAAGTCGAAAAATTTTAATGCCATGATTTTTGGTTTTAGATATCAACATTAACTAAGCGTCGTTTAAGGTATCGCTTATAAGAATATAAAAATAAACGGCTAAGTTATAACCTTTTGACCATACTTTCATATGCCGAATTTAGCCGATAAATTCCTTTAGCCGACGTATAACCATTTTTTTTCTTACAAAATTACCAAAAATCTGTGTTTGTAACAGTTTTTAACGGTAAAATGGCATTTGGAATAGTGCCAAATGGCATATGAAAATTTGGTCAAACGGTTGTAACTTACCCGTTTATTTTTATACCCGGTACTCGAAGAGTATAGGGGTGTATTAGATTTGTGGCGATAACGGGCCCAGAAGGAGGCGTTTCCGACCCCATAAAGTATATATATTCTTGATCAGCATCAATAGCCGAGTCGATATAGACATATAACCAAGTTTTGTATCCTGTCTCCTTTGTTATCACACTACTCCAAGTGTACGTCCAACGAAAGTCTGTGGCGTACACAATTTTGAAGATACGAGAAAACCAAAGAAGCGGAATCATAGAGAACGACCATTTCTATCAGAGTGTTGAATCTGGATCAGATCGGATCATTATTATAGCTACAATGAAGAAAACCATTTCGAAAGTCATCATTCCCTCTCGCTCTCTCTCACACGCGACCCCATCTGCTTTGCCCATTCGTATTTTGTGACGCCTAGTTCTCAGAGACTATAAGACCTAGAGCAACCAAACTTTCTATCCAAACTCCTGTGATATCAGACCAGCACAAGTGTATTTCTAAATTTTGCCACGCCCCTTTCCGCCCCCACAATGGACGAAAATCTGTAAATTAACAGATTAATTTTTATTGGCTACTCAACGCCTGCCAAGCGCTTATCATTCCCTCTCTCTCTGTCGCAAACACTTGTACGTCTCAAATATGTAGTTATACATGTCATGTAGAAATATAGGCGCAGATATACAAAGCATATGTAAACAAAAATGGAAACATTTATAAAAATTCCAAAAAATTCATTTTTTTAATTTAAATATTATTTTCGTCCCTTTTGAGAACATATAATAAAATACATAAATGGCAAGCTCATATATGTATGTACATAAGTATATACTGACAGAGTACCGGGTATAAGGTAGAGCCGCGGCCTTTGCCGCAACTCACAACGTTCCCCCTCGTTTTTTGCTCTAGATCTTATAGTCTCTGAGAACTAGGCGACACAAAATACGAATGGGCAAAGCAGATGGGGTTGCATGTGAGAGAGAGCGAGAGGGAATGATGACTTTCGAAATGGTTTTCTTCATTGTAGCTATAATAATGATCCGATCTGATCCAGATTCAACATTCTGATAGATTTGGTCTTTCTCTATAATTCTGCGTATTTAGTTTTCTTTCTTTTCTTGTATCTTTAAAATTGTGTATGCCACAGACTTTCGTCCTTTGTGGGGGCGGAAGGGGGCGGGGCGAAATTTTGAAATATACTTTGAGTAGTGTGATAACACAGAAGACTGAATACAAAACTTGGTTACTCTAGCTTTAATAGTCTATGAGATATAGGCGCAAATGAAGACGGACGGACGGACAGACGGACGGACGGACGGACGGACGGACGGACAGACAGACATGGCTATATCGACTCGGCTATTGATGCTGATCAAGAATATATATACTTTATGGGGTCGAGGACGCTTCCTTCTGTGCGTTACACACAACCGTTATCCCCACAAATCTAACATACCCCTATACTTTTCGAGTACCGGGTATAAAAAGTATAATTTTGTCGAGTAGTGTAATCACTAATAGCCTTTTTACACTTTCGCATCATTATCGAAGGTGCGGAAAAATGTTTAAATTTAAGCCGTATGATTTCCGCATAATTTTGTTAACTATTGTTGGCTCCACTGAACAAAAATTACGTGCCGCTGACCTTAATTTTCAAGTGGCACTTTTAAAGTTTGAATCGGCGCGTCCGAAAAGCGCTTCTTTGTGTTATCATTTAGTTGCTTGCAAGCAGACTTATTTTAATTGAAATGTTCAATGATGATATCTCATAGTGGTTTCCGTATATCACTAATCGCGTCCGCAATTGGCTTGGCCGATCCTGCTCTTGCACATACATCCGGAAGTAAGTCCAAGGTGTAAAGAAACTTTGCCGCAGGAAGTCTAAGGGATATTTTGTTCTCCAGATCTTCACTGAAAATCCCACTCCCTCCTGTCCCCTCGTCTGTCTTTAAGTCGTCAGTGAAGATGGAAAGCTCATACTGTCTAAGGACACTGTTTGTGTAGTTTGAAACTCAGTATCTAATATCTTCGTGAGAACAACAGCAGCTAGGTCTTCTGAGGATTCCCACTGAGCCGTTTGGGCGTGCCCATATATTGCTCACTCCTGGAGCCAATTCCAGCAGTTCACTGATTGTTGCCAAGAACTTTCCCGACACCAGTATCACTGATCGTCAATACAATCAGTTGTAGGAAACTTAAGTTATGTGAAAAATAGAAGCACTACCTACCTACATATGACAAAAAACACCAAAAACAAACAAAAAACAAACAAAAATTCTTTAAAAAAAAAGTACTCCATTAAAAAAAACCATAATTCTTTAAAAATTTAAGTCTCCAAATCTATCAGAAAAAGTCTTTTTTGGCCACAGCGGAAAAAAAAGGTGAAAAGGTGACGATACAATGGAGAACCTCTAGAGTTGTCTTCCTCCCAAAAGCAGGAAAGTGCAGCCATGTGAGTTCCAAGGATTACAGACCGATAAGCCTAACCTCTTTCTTACTGAAAACATTAGAAAAGCTGCTGGATCTACATATTAGAACTAAAGTAAGCGGACTAATGTCAACCAACCAACACGCCTACACCAAGGGAAAATCGGTGGAAACAGCACTGCACTCGCTAGTAGCTACCGTCGAGAAAGCCCTCAACACTAAGAAATATGCACTTGGAGTATTCGTAGACATATCCGGAGCATTTAATAACGTCGCTACAGAAGCAATAATGGACTGCCTAGAAGCTACCAGCACCCACCCGTCAATCAACCTCTGGATAAAGAACCTTCTAGGTTGTAGACGGGTGCAATCAGAGTGGGGCACCGCCTCAATGGTCAGAGGTGCACACAGGGGCACACCCCAGGGTGGAGTCCTGTCACCCCTGCTATGGAACCTGGTGGTCGACAACCTCATCAAGAGATTCGAAAGGAAGGCACCAAAAATAACAGCTTATGCAGACGACATAAGCGTACTTATTACGGGTGTATGTCCATCGACTCTCAGCTCCATAATGGAACGAACTCTCAGGGAGATATGTGAGTGGGCAGATGGAGTAGGACTCAGTATCAACGCGGACAAAACGGACCTCATCCTCTTCACCAAGAGATACAAGGTACCAACATGGGTCCCCCCGAAAATCAACCAAACAAGGCTAACCCCTAAAGCACAGGTCAAATACCTCGGCACAGTACTGGACAGTAAGCTGGCATGGATACCCAATGTAGTATTGCGGGTGAAAAAGGCCACCAATGCACTATATGCATCCAAGAAGATGCTTAGTAGCACATGGGGCCTGTCGCCCGCTCTGATGCATTGGATCTACATCTCGGTAGTGCGACCAACTCTGCTGTATGGAGTCCTAGTGTGGTGGAAAGCCACTGAAAAGAAGACGTACCACAAGCTAATGGAACTAGCCCAGCGGCAGGCTTTGCTCTGCATAACGGGAGCGCTGAGGTCAACGCCAACCAAAGCACTCGAAACAATACTCGGAATCGACCCCATCGACATCTACGCTAGGCTGACTGCAAGCAAGGCGGCTCAGCGCTTGATTGCGTCGGGGAACATGTCTCCTCAAAGATTCGGCCATAGTTCAATTGGAATGGACATGATCAGTTCAACCGACTACATGATCCCCCAAACGTGCCTTGAAGTAAAAACAAACCTCCTCATGGGACCCGAAGACTGGAAAGCGGGACGGGACCAGACTCAACACCTCAACATATACACTGACGGCTCCAAGATGAATGAAGGAGTAGGAGCAGGCCTATACTGTACAAACCCTGAAATAAGGGCGTCGTATAAGCTACCCGACCGATGCAGCATATTCCAGGCGAAAGTCTTCGCCATCAAGAAGGCAGCAGAGGTCGCTCAGCTCACAGAGCGATCACACAATACGGTTAGCATATTCGTTGACAGCCAAGCAGCGATAAAATCCATGCAGTCGTCCGCGGTCAGTTCTAGAAGTGTCCTGGCAAGCAGGGAGGCTCTAGAATCACTAAGCACGACTAAGTCAGTGCAGATCTATTGGGTTCCCAGTCACCAGGGCATCGAAGGAAACGAAGAGGCGGACGTTCTGGCTAAGGAAGGCGTCGGGCTGGCAAACGATATGACAGAAAGCGTGCCGGTCTCCCTAAGGACGCTACAAAGCCACCTGGAGAAGCAGGCAAAAATGAGGACAGATAGCAGGTGGAAGAACACCACCACCTGCAGAATCTCGAAAATCATGTGCAATAAACGCAATGATAATCTCAGCCACTATCTGCTGCATCTTCCACGGAAGGATTGCAGACTGCTAGTGGGCATACTAACAGGCCACTGCCTGGCTGCGTCGCATGCAACCAGGCTGAACATCACTAACAGTGACATCTGCAGGAAATGCAATGAGCCCGGGGCTGTCGAAACCCTGGAGCATCTCATCTGCCGGTGTCCGGCTCTCTTAAGGGCAAGGAGAATGTAGCTGGGCGCACCGATGCTGGCATCACTGGAGGATGCCTCCAAGAGGTCGCCAGTAAAACTGTAGGAGTAGTTTCCACGGGAGTGGAAATATGACTCCACCCTGTGGGGTGCACCTCGTGAACACTTGCCTAAAGAGGAGAGACCTAAATTAGAGACCTAAATTATCTGGTCTGATCTTATCTAGCCCATGTAATCTTATCCGTTCCCATACGAGCTCGTGCCAGCTACTGTTGGCGTTGAGGTTGATGGCGAGGGACCCGCAGCCGTGACGGGTTTTCTTCCTCGCTGTCCCGAGCGACTTCGTGGAACCGCTCGTACATCCGCACGTTGTACTCGTACTTCCTCGCGGTCAGCGAGTCGGGAGTTCGTTGACCAAGTCTCCTGAGATACTTAGCGGACGCTATATATGTTTATGTTGGCTCATCGCCTCGTCTTTTGCTTTCGCCGCATCTGTGAGGCCCGGAGTGCCCTGGGGTGCTGAATCCGTAACTTCAGCCATCGCCTTCTGGGGTTCCTCATTGTGTCCAAGACGAGAGAAGGCATTAGCGCCAATTCTGCCTAGATTCTGAGGAACCTGTGAAGACGAAGCTTCCGCCTGTGGTTCCCGGCTCCCGTTCCTTCAAATTTCATTACGCGAGCGAGCAGTCCACAGCTACGACTCCCTGCACATTAATTTAATTTTTGCCCTTCCGCCAGGAGGGCTAGAGCTTCTTTTAGCTTAAGCTATGGTTGAACCTTCTGGTAGCATGCGCTACCGCCGGTATGGCTCTTGGTTTCCTTACGCTTACTAAACCCCCTCCTCGCATCAAGATGTTAGCTCGCGAGGGGATGATCAGAATTTAGTAAACACCCAACTTCTTTGCGTTCTTCGTCAACTTCAACAAAACGAAACTTTAGGGGATTATACAAAAGGATCTCTTGGATTAGTGAATCAGCTTTTAGTAACTTTTCCCTTAAACTTAAACTTCCCTTAAACTTTTCCCAAGTACCTTGCAGAAGGACTTCTCCATCCTAAAGTTTTTTTTGAAGAATATCCTTCTCTTTAAAAGTGCCGTAACGCTTCTAAAACAGATTAAACACATTCGTGTACATACAATTTTACTAAGATTGAAATTTACGTACAACCATCCACACCCTTCTTGACATACTTTCATTGAAACAATTCATCATGCAAAAAATTCGAAATCATTATTCTTTTTTCGATCGCTACCATCAATTTTGGCAAACACATTTGTTGCTGTTGAATCACGGTTGAGACAATAATACAATTTCCATATTTGTTGTTTAATTTGCAAAACAATTCAGATCAAAATCTTTTTGCTTGTTATTGTCATTTTTGTTTTCCATGGATGGTAGACGATGGCCTGTGGGAATTGAGGTTTCATATATTTCCAAAAATTCCAACGATCCCCGTGAATGTGATGTGTGAAAAAAGGCTATAACAGTTCCTTTGATATTGTAAAGTATCAACTCTAAAAATGCTAAAAAAAATGACGTAACAACATGTGTAATATCCAAGTTCTCGTTTTTAATACCGATGTTTCGAGCACCGTGGTATGTGGGGGATCACCTCTATCGTTCCATGAAGACCTAAACCATCCCACACTTTTTATTGATTTCCTGTTGCCTTCTTCAGGTCCTATAAAGTCGTTCATTAATCCTTCGAATATCTTTTTTTTTAAGAAGGCTGATTTTCTCTCCTTAAATATTGACCTATGTCAGATCGATTGGTCATTCTTAGAAGATTTCCAGGAAAAATGTCTGCCACTCATAAATTCTATAACACTATTTTTTCATTCTTTCCCACGTCTTTTCCTTTACCCCCTCCAGAAATATTTCTGGTTCAGTCTCGTTCACCCCGATATTAATAAACCTGAGGAATTGTCAACCCCTTTATGTTCAAGATGTTTAAAAAATCCGGTGTGCAATCAGACTTTTCTAAGTACTCAATTGTAAAATTAAATTTTTCCATATTTAATACATTGTGCTACCATAGATAGTTGACCAAATGCAAAGTACAAGTACCTCAATATTCTAAAAGAAAACTTACACCAGAGCTTCCAGAAACTAGGAATCCGACTTGATTTCCGGTTCTACCAGGATAATGACCTGAAACATTCGTCCGGAATAGTGCAGTCCTGGCTTATCTGGAACTGCCCCCACTTGATGATTCCCCCAGCCCAGTCTCCAGACTTAAATGTTATTCAAAATTTGTGGGCTGCTCTGGAGAAAAGCACCCAGAAACACAGGATTTCTAGCAAAAACGACCTTAAAAAAGCTCTGCTGGAGGAATGGAGCAAAATAAGCCCGGAAAGCACTCGGAAGCTGGTCTCTTCCATGAATAGTAGGTTAAAAGCCGTAATAAAGGTTAAGGGATTACATACTAAGTATTAAAATACCTGTTTAACCTTTTATTCGACTAATATTAAACTAGTTTGTGGCTGCATAGTTTCAGCTTTGACCTGTATTTAAGATATATTTTAAATTTTTATTTTATTTTTAAAACTGAGCAATATTTAATCAGCAAATAAAGTTCCTTTTTTAACTGTGATAAAACATACAACAAACTGGCGCTTAAACATTTTTTGTTTTTCCTCTAGTTTAAAATCTGAACCACCTTAAACTTTTTATTTGACACTGCATAGTTTCAGATTTGAGCCACTGTACATACATGTGTACATACATATATGAGCTTACGATTTATGCAATTTATTATATGTTCGCAAAAGGGACGAATTAAAAAAAATGGGCAAAAATTAATATTTCAAAAAATGAAGTCAAATCATTTTTGGAATATTATACATGTTTCCAATTTTGTTTGCATATCCTTTTTACATCTGCTTCTAAATTTCTACATGACATGTATAACTACATATTTGAGACGTACAAGTGTTTGCGACAGAGAGAGAGGGAATGATAAGCGCTTGGCAGGCGTTGCGTAGCCACTGAAATTTAATTTGTTTTTTCTGGCCATAATATTGTTCCGACCTGATCCAGATTCGGCAATCTGGTAGATATGGTAATTTTCCATGATTTTGCGCGTTTGGTTTTCTTTTATCTTAAAAATTCTGGATTCTACAGATTTTCGTCCATTGTGGGGGCGGAAGGGGGCGTGGCAAAATTTAGAAATACACTTGTGCTGGTCTGATATCACAGGAGCTTGGATAGAAAGTTTGGTTGCTCTAGGTCTTTAGGGCAAAGCAGATGGGGTCGCGTGTGAGAAAGAGCGAGAGGGAACGATGACTTTCGAAATGGTTTTCTTCATTGTAGCTATGATAGGGATCCGATGTGATCCAGATTCAACACTCTGATAGAAATGGTCTTTCTCTATGATTCTGTTTCTTTGGTTTTCTTGTATCTTCAAAATTGTGTATGCTACAGACTTTCGTCCTTTGTGGAGGCAGAAGGGGGCGGGGCGAAATTTTGAAATACACTTTGAGTAGTGTGATAACACAGAAGATTGAATACAAATCTTGGTTACTCTAGCTTTAATAGTCTATGAGATATAGGCGCAAATGAAGACGGACGGACAGACAGACATGGCTATATCGACTCGGCTATTGATGCTGATCAAGAATATATATACTTAATGGGGTTGGGAACGCCTCCTTCTGGGCGTTACATACAACCGTTATCCCCACAAATCTAATATTCCCCTATACTCTTCGAGTACCGGGTATAAAAAGCATTTCAACAATATAGTTGACTTCAATTGTTTTGCTGCAAGTCATATGTCTTTGAATCCTTTCACTGTTTCCGTGATTTTCTCAGGGTAAGAAAGTCTGCTGGCAGATACTTGTCAGCGAGTTGAGCAACTACCTCGCGACAAAACTGCAGTAATATGAGGCAGACAAAAGCCCTTGGCACATCGAATGGACATCCGTGCGATATTCCGCAGGCGATCCTAGGCAATAAAGGGCTATGGCTATTCTCTTCTCCAGAGGGATTGTCAGTCGAAAAGGAGTGTCTTTCTATTTGAGATTGGGCAACAGTGCAGTCCAGTCGAGAATGTTGAAGTAGTCCTTTCCATGCATAAATTTTCCTTAAAAAGGGTATCGGAGTTCTCCACAACGTCTTCCTCCCAAAATGAACCATATCGTGGCTATTGCAATGAAGAATACATTATTTAAATGAAAAGAGAGAACATTATCTGCTCTTTACCTACAAGAGTCCATACGCAAGGAGGACGTTGCAGTTGCAAGACGAATTGCAACTTTTCTGATGATAACTCAGCCGCTTCCATGCACTTCCAAAGGTTCTCCTCACTTTGCGCTACCGCAGTTAAAAGAATCAACTTTATTTCCGACATATTTCGTTGATTTTCGAACATTATTTACTTTGCTTACATAATTTGTCTTCCTCTTCCAAGATTCAAAGACGCTGTAGTGTAAACGGCAGTTCTGCTTCTCTGCGTCTTTTCCGTTATCGATAGGTAACGCACCAAGTGTGAAAAGCCTATACAAGAAATAAGCATGCGAGCAAAATATCACAACAATTACAGTTTCATTATTAGCAATTTAAGGAGAGGAAGGAAATTAGTGGTGAATATGATATGTTCTATTCCGCTGAGCTTCTTCAGAAGCGTATTTTCGAGAAATTTAATTAAAACACAATTGACTAGATTTCAAGTCAATTTACTTTTCTTTTAATGCGAGAAAAGCAACAATAACACATAGGTCACAGTGATAACTAAACAAAATTAACGAAAAAACGTTTTCTCACGAAGACGATCAATTCTGCAGTGTCTTCTGGTCTGCTGATGAGCCTCCCTCACAGATCTTTTCGGACGACGAACTTAGGGAAAGGGCGATGTAGCGATTGAGAGCATAAGGCGTAGGGCAGCAGCAGCAACGATGCATTGAGATTAATGTGTAGTAAAGAGAGTAAGCTATGCCTATTTTTGTGCTGCCATGTGAAAGCGCTTAGCCGTACATACTCCCTCCGTTGAAGAGCACGGGCTTTCAACATCCTTCTTGGCAGCACTTCCTTTTTTGCTCCGGGGAACGTCTTTAGCGCAGATACTCCGGACACTATGTCTGTCACGATGATAGGTTCTATCACTCGAACGAGGGGCCACGTCAGATGAGTTACCTGTGAATAGAGAAGCAGAAACTCGGGACTGGGACATCTCTCCAGCAACTATCCATCCTAGCTTAGTTTCCTGAAGATGTGGTAGACCGGCTCCTAACTTGATTTGGCCAATGCAGAGAAGCTCGAAGAACAGAGCCGCTCCAATAAAAATATCAACAGGTTGGGACTGGTAGAACATCTTATCAGCCAAACATATGTTGGAGGGCATGTTCCATCGGGTTGTGTCAACAGTACCGTTGGGTTGGTTGCTCGTAATGGTGGGAGCAACCAATGCCGAAATGGTCGTGGAATAGTTCGACGCGTGTGACTTCAGTTGTATATCCACGTAGCATCCTTCGGAAATGGCACACGAATCGCCCAGACCAGACACCGAAACTTCCGATTCTTTCTTCTTCAGCCGCAACTGTTGAGCTAGACTTGAAGTAATCAAATGCACCTGCGACCCAGAATCGAGCAGGGCACGGCAAGGAGTCAATGTACCAGAGCTATTCCTAAGACTGATTTCTGCAGTGGCCAGCAACACGGAGCCCTGTCTGTGACTCTGGGCGAAAAGCGACGTGGCTGATGACGTTGCAGTATATTTACTGCATGCAATCGTGGATGATGTTGAAGTCGATAGTTGAGGCCGAATGGAATGGGAAGCGTTGGACGGAGACTCAAAATGAAGTAGTGTGTGATGTCTGGAACCACATATTCGACAGGATCGAGAAGGACATGTACGTTGACAATGGCCTGCTCGGAGGCACTTGATGCACAGCGACAGCTTCTTAACTTCCTGAAAGCGAAGGCGAGGAGAAAGATTGCAGAACTGCAAACACCCATACGTGGAATGTTCTGGATCTCCGCAGAATGCACAAAGATTCGGCTTGGAGCTAGTTGCGATTAGGCAGTGTTTCCGATGACTATTGGTGTACATATTCTTAGCATGCTCTTGGGTCTCCAATCTCTGGCATCTCTCTTCCAAGAAGGTAGTAAATTGCTCGGCTGTAGAAAGGCTATCCAAAGACGACGTTTCCTCCCACTTGGCTCGTGTCGCGTTGTCCGCCCTTTGCAGCAGGCTTTGGATCACAATGCAGTCAGCGACCTGCTCCTTTGTCCCTTGATTCTTTAAAGCCCGCAGATTAGCAATTGCGGTATCTGCCAAGACCCGGAGTTGAGACACAGATGCTTCTTCAATTCGCTGCACACTTAAAATGTCGGCGACATGTTTCTGAAATATTAAACGTCTGTTATTGAATCGTTTATTGAGCAAATCTAGCGCGATAGGATAGCTGGCTTGGCCAAATTCAAGTGACGAGTTCGTGTCTAAAGCTGGTCCTTTCAAGCAGGATCGTAAGTGCTATAATTTCTCCACATTCGTTAGGATCAGGATCCTTGTCAATTATGGAAGAAAACATGCTCCAAAACGCAGGGTACTGTGAGTAGTCCCCACTGAATTCCGGAAGCTTTAACTCCGGTAGGCGAGGCCGATGCTGCACTACAATCGTAGCTGGGGCCTCTGCACTATGGTCCGTCGGCATTGTTGAGCAAGGGAGCATTGTGGGCTGCCGATTGTTCAATTCATGCGTGATGCTAGTCTCCAGCATTACCACGCACTCGTCAAACTCGTCCCTCAAGGGACTACCGATCTCATTAAGATCAATCCTCTCCAGGGCATTGTGATGCTCATTGAAAGAAGCAACTAGATCCAATACGGAGTTTAAACGCACGTTCAACTCCTCTTCTCTGAGCCCACCAATCTTCTCCTTGCCGACGGCATTTCCTATGCTCCGCGCTGCACTTAGTATGGCTTGCACCTTGCGCTTGTAGTACGCAATGTCCACATTGAGAGACAAGGGGGAATCGACAGCAATAGGGGAGGGGGATCCATCAGAAGACATTGTGTTTGTTTGATAAAGCAAACGCCGAGGTCAAGAGCCGGTGAATAGCTTCGAACAGTTTGAAAGGCACTTCCCAATCGATCGCAGCGTTCGAACACACGGGAACACGGAACACACACAGACCAGCAGCGAGAGCTCGCAATTTGCCAACAACAACAACCGAAACCGTAACGAAACAACAGCAAGCAGAAGGTAAAGCAGATGACGCGAGAACCGTTACTGTTGCTTGTGTACAACTGAGGAACCGAACAACCGTGGTTTTATGAGACTAAGTCAACGACAAAATTTGGATAAATGCAATTGTTTATGTTTTTTATGATTTTTTTGTTTTTTAATCACGTCGGGGTCACCAAAATGTTGAGCTACTGAGCTTCTTCAGCAGCGTATTTTTACGAAAATTAATTAAACACAAATGGGTTTGGTTTCAATGTATATATGTATATTGTGTATATGTGTATGTTAGATTTGTTTTCTTAGCGAGAGATGCAACAATAACAACGAAATGAAAATTAGCGATATGACGTTTGCTCATGAAGGCGATCAAATTTTAAGTAAGTTCTGCTCTGCTGATGAGCCTCCCTCACAGCTCTTGTCGAACGACGAATTTAGGAAAAGGGCGATGTAGCGATTGAGAGCGTATGGCGAAGGGCAGCAGCAGCAGCAGCGATGCATTGAGAGTAATGTAAAGAGAGTAAGCTATGCCTATCTCTGTGCTGCCATGGGCAGGCGCTTAGCCGAACAAACGTTTTCTCACGAAGACGATCAATTCTGCAGTGTCTTCTGGTCTGCTGATGAGCCTCCCTCACAGATCTTTTCGGACGACGAACTTAGGGAAAGGGCGATGTAGCGATTGAGAGCGTAAGGCGTAGGGCAGCAGCAGCAACGATGCATTGAGATTAATGTGTAGGAAAGAGAGTAAGCTATGCCTATTTTTGTGCTGCCATGGGAAAGCGCTTAGTCGAACAATATGGTAGGGCGTTAACGTCGCATGCAAGGAATAATTCGATCTACAAAACGGAAAAAACTACGGCGTATAGTTTCTAGTGGTTCTAATAGGAATCGTGAAGTTTATGCGGCTCAATAAGTCAGGGCTATCTACGCCCTACGCCAAAAATCACACCAAGCATTTTTCAACGACTAACTAAGGTTAATAGGTTTATTAGCCGCAGTCTACAAGAGTTCGATGACAATCTCACACCCTCATCCCAGTTAACGCCACACAGAAAAAATTAAAATCTTTTTCTGGACTGATTCCATACGGTGCTGGTGTACTTTGTACTGAGGGCAAGCCATACACAAGAGCCGTAGTGTGTTAATACCGAAGGCAGGTCATAAATGAAGAGTGTAAAGAGTAAAGGACCTAGATGGCACTGTGCGAAAGTGATTTTGTTCTTAGCATGGAACAAAAATTATGTTGTAAGCCTGGAAGCGATCTCGCTTTCTCATACTTGCAACTTGAAATAACCCCCAAAAATCTTCTTTAAAAATCAAAAATCACTTTTATCATTTTTGCTCCTTATCCTCAGCACTCCATTGTATAATTGTAATTTATATTGTATATTGTATGTATATTGTATAGTTGTATTGTTAATTGTATTTTTAAAGTTTTACAACTGGTCATGTTTTTAGATATTTCAGTGGCGGATAGTGTAATGTAGACACTCACTTAAAATTCAGTCAGAAAACATTTTTACTGTATAGATTCATTCATTATCTGTTATCTGTTATCGTTTGTAAGAATTTCGTAAAAGTAATATTTCGGTAATTTTCGTTTATTCAACGGAATTTTCTTTTCGGCAGAGTGCATCGACTTTCTTGGCTATCGCCCAAGGTATACCAAACATATGTTTAGTATACCTTGCTATCGCCCACGCCCCGCGATCTAAGCATTGCCAACTCTGCTGCACGCATCTTGCCAAGCGGCAACTACGGATTCTCGGGGGTGGGCTGATTTTTCGTCTGCGCTTCTTATTTGTGTCTTTGTGTGGCCAGTGCAATCCCCACACGCATACATCGCTAGCGGAGCCCACCAACTCACATCAACCCACGCACTATCACCCACAAATCGCTAAGCACCTCAACCCTTTGATTTAGTGACAACCTGCAAGCCGCTAGTCTATAATTCTGCACGGGGCTGGAACAGAAGGCAAGATTCATAGCCAGAGCACTCTAGAGCCCCTGCACTGCAGCCAGCACCGTGGCGCTCCACAAACAAAACGGAAAGTTACCGCACTAAACGATTGTGCAGTGGCGCTCCACAAACAAAACGGCCAATTGCTTCTCTGACCGATCGCCCAGTGGTGCTTGATCACCAAAACGGATTTTCCCTTAATGGCTTCATTGTTTTCATTTAATTTTTGTGATTAGTTAAAATTTCTCTAATTTTCCAGTAATCTTTTGGTTCTAATTCAATCTTTTGCCTGCGTGCAAGTTTTAAGATTTACATCCAATATAGTTTGAGGAAAATTTGTTGGAAATGGAAAGTGCTGAAATGGTTCAAATCAATCGTTGCACCCCTCTATAATCATTTTATTTTCCCAAAGCTTAGCCACAACATCAACACCGTTGGAAGGCCTTTCACCGTTGGAGAGTTGCTCGAATTAATATTGCATTGTATTTGTCCTAACTAAAGAAAAAATTAGTCACCAGACATTTCGACCGATCTTATAAAAATGATCCGAAAATGATTTGAACCGAACATTAACCTAAATCAACCAGTATTTTCCACATTTCCACATTTTTGCCTTCATAACTTTTCTTAATTTTTGATATTTCCTTTTTTTGTTTTTTTTTAAGCATCAATTTTGTAGCCATGTAATTCTTTTTTTCTTGAATATTTTTACTTTAGCTTAGGAAACCAAAATGTTTACGATGAAATACAGTGAATTTATATGAACTTTCATGACAATCTTTTTAAACGGTGACCTGATGAACTAGGAGATAGTCATTGTGTTAGGGTTTGGTTTAGTTGAACTTGCTTCACCGAATCCAATTGTTTTTTTTTGGGAGTTAGGTCCCATTGTAGTTTCAGCAGGGATCCTTAATTAAGATTATGTAGGCGAGAGTCCAGGTCCTAGCCAAACCAAAGACAATATAAACACTAAGATATGGCATGCTCATACAATTCTGTTTTGTAGGGGAGGGTTGTTTTTTCAAAGAGTGCTATCTCGCTCGCACGAACTCCAGTGCGCTCGCAGATCTCAAAATAGAATCCCTGCAGTACTGGCGGTGGCGATCGCCCATGCCGAACTACCCACTTGGGTGGTTCGTACATGGGTACCTTCCGAAGTAACCCTTTGGTGGGCGAACGCGGAACCACTCAAAGAGTAGAGAAAAATCTATCTCTGTACACTCTACACCCATCGTACTACTTCGGTGGGCTGCAGCGTTTCACCAGTAGAAAACAGAAAGGAAAAAAGAACGGAGAGCTCACGAAACTCGGCTCTGTATACTCTACAACGCACCGCGTACTACCCATCGTACTAGTTCGGTGGGCTGCAGCGTTTCACCAGTAGACAAAAGAAACGAAAAAAAACGAAGAGAGCAGGTAGCCTACAATGATGCTGCGCTGCTCTGTTTTCTGCTTTCTTTTATGGTTTTAGACACATTGCTGGAATATTCTATTACTTTGCTTTTGGCTTCAGTTAGCGACGAAACGCGTGTTCAATTACAAGTGCGACAAGTAAAAGTGAATTACAGATTATTAAACAATAAAGTCAGTAAACCAAAGGTAAGACAAAGTCAACTTAACATAACTATACATTGTACTGCAGCTCAAGAAGGAACTAAAAGAAAAATATGCAGAAAAAGTGTCGTCCGGTGAAAAATAAAAATTTGAGGACAGCCAAATGAAAAATGGAGAGGAATTGGGAATTGCCGTGTTTTGATATGGAAGTTTTGTACTATTGCTTGGTAAGCTGATTCGTTTTTTTGTTTTAAATTTTCCACCTATTACTTCTATTTATAATTTATATTTATAGATGCAACAACTGTAGAGGCCGGGACTGGGATATCTGAACTCCAAAACTAAAAACAAATTATTTTAAAGATACAAATAATAATATTAATTTAAATAACAACAACCCAAACAACCCTAAAAAATATTAACAACCCAAAAATTTATGAAATAAATGAAGTTATATACTGAAAATTTTTTAAATTAATTTTCTTGTTTTATTAACCCACCAAGTGGGTACCCATTTCACTACCCACCAGTCGGGTACCCATTTCACCACCCACTAGACGGGTACCCATTTCACCACCCAAGAAGACCACCCAAATCACTAGTACGCGGTAAACGAAGTGGTGTCACTGGTCCCCATGTCCTATGACATTGCGGGTAAAAATGGAAATGAAGTAAAGCATTGCGTAGGGTTTGTCGGCGAACCAGCGGTGGTCTGTTAGGGGTTGGCGATATCACCACCGCCGAACTAGTACGCAGTACTGCAGGGAATGAGCTTGCTTGTATAAGTACACACGGAACGTAAGTACACATGTGTGTGTACGTGTGCCGAGCTGCCGAAATTGCCAGCAAAATACTTTTGAGAAGATTTCTTGAGCCACAAATTTATTTGCTGAGTGTTGCTTATTGACGCGACGCACTAATACCCTATAGACAATTTATATAATTTGATATCATGTCTGATATATATTTTGCATTTTTACATATTAACATTCGTTCATTATATTCGTGCATAGTACATTAAACAAAATTAGCATATAAAGGATATACAAAATATACAATTTTTTATATTTTGGGCATGCGTCATCGGAAAATCATAATCTCCATTCAATTCTAAAGTAATGGGTATTTTCTTCGACAGCGGCGTCGTCAACAACCAACACAAACAAGCAGCCATAAAATATGCACACATACAGTTAAAGCTCAGCCTCACGTACAGAACGTGTGAAACTAAAGCGCTCTCTGTCTCTCCGTCTATCTGTCTCCCTCTAACTCACACTGGAATGCTTGAAAGTCCCAAACGATCAGGAATTGCCCTCAAAATTTTGTATGGCGCACCACGTCTTATTGTTTATATTGTCTTTGGCCAAACCCACCCCACCCCGAAAGAGCTAAGGGAAATATAGTGTCCCGCCCCGCTCGGATACCTTCGACTCAGTATAGTAATATGGATGGAAGCCTGAGCGCAAATGCGCTAGCTACACGACTCGTCCCAATATTCTCCCTAGATGGTTACACTAACGGAATTTATTGGAAAAATTCGGCATATGAATATTTTTATTTTCGAATTTTCCTGAGTTTTCAAAATAAAAATTTCGTGAAAAAATACCCCAAAAAATGATGAAATTTGAATTTTAATCTTAATATCTTCCAGACGTTAAGTTGCAGCTACACAATTTCTGGGTTGGATTTATAGCTGAATTTATCAGCTTTTCAGAACTACAAAGTTACAACCAGTTATTAATTTAATTTATTTGGAAAATGAAAACACTGCCTCAGTCAGTATATACATATTTATGCAATTTATTATATTTTCGCAAAAAAAAAATTAAATAAATTTAAATCGAACCTTTTGGCAGGTTTTTCTATATTGGATGATATCTGTTTCCATTTTTGTTTAAATATGTTTTTATACCCGGTACTCGAAGAGTATAGGGATATATTAGATTGGTAGGGATAACGGTTGTGTGTAACGCCCAGAAGGAAGCGTTTCCGACCCCATAAAGTATATATATTCTTGATCAGCATCAATAGCCGAGTCGATATAGCCATGTCTGTCCGTCCGTCCGTCCGTCTGTCCGTCTTCATTAGCGCCTATATCACAGAGACTATTAAAGCTAGAGCAACCAAGTTTTGTGTCCTGTCTCCTTTGTTATCACACTACTCCAAGTGTACGTCCAACGAAAGTCTGTGGCTTACACAATTTTGAAGATACGAGAAAACTAAAAACGCAGAATAATAGAAAATTGCCATTTCTATCAGAGTGTTTAATCTGAATCAGATCGGGTTATTAATATAGCCACAATGAAGAAAACCATTTCGAAAGTCATCGTTCCCTCTCGATCTCTCTCACACGCTACCCTGTCTGTTTTGCATATTCGTCCAAATGAGCGCCTAGATCTCAGAAACTATTAGAGCTAGAGCAACCAAACTTTCTATCCAAACTCTTGTGATATCACTTCAATACAAGTGTATTTTAAAATTTTGACACGCCTCCTTCCGCCTCCACAAAGGACGAAAATCTGTGGAATCCACAATTTTTAAGATAAATAAAAACCAAAAACGTAGAATCATGGGAAATAACCATATCTACCAGATTGCCGAATCTGGATCATATCGGATCATTATTTTGGCCAGAAGGAACAAATTAAATTTCAGTGGCTACGCAGCGCCTGCCAAGCGCTTATCATTCCCTATCTCTTTCTCGCATACACTTGTTCGTCTCGAATATGTAGCTATACATGTTCTCAGTTCTCAGAGACTGTAGCGTGCAGGTGTGGGATAGCTGTCTTTTACCCAAACTAGTATGAAGAGATTTCGTGTGTACCTCTAGCTATGCTCTGACTAAGCTCGCCGGATCGTCGGGGTTCGTTCTACTCTCTTCTATCTCATACTGACACAAACTCGCATAATGTTTTAGGTCAGGGGTCGGCACGCAATACACTCACATGTTTTGTGCGTTTGTGTGCGAAGGCAAGAGACACGAAGCAACACGAAGGCAAAACGTTTCTTGCTTTGCACTGAAAGAAATGAATCCAGATAAGGAAAAATGTTTTGCGCCAAACAAAAGAAAAAACGAGGGGGAACGATCCGACCTGATCAAGATTTGGCAATCTGGTAGATATGGTAATTTTTCATGATTCTGCGTTTTTGGTTTTCATTTATCTTACAAATTGTGGATTCCACAGATTTTCGTCTTTTGTGGGGGCGGAAGGGGGCGTGGCAAAATTTTAAAACAAACTTGTGCTGGTTTGGTATCACAGGAACTTGGATAGAAAGTTTGGTTGCTCTAGCTCTTATAGTCTCTGAGATCTAGGCGCTCACTTAAACGAATAATATTTCGCTTTCAGTTCTAATAATTTCGTGGCACGCTCAGCCCCTACAAGTCCCTTGAACCCAGAATGCTTAATGTCGTAGTGCCTCTCAATAAAAAATAGTGCGCATCGACTTGCAACATAATTGCAAATTAAACATTGAGCCCCTCCATCCATATTTTCTAAAAAGAAAAATCATCTTCCCACATTACATGAAACATTTTTCTCAGTGTACAATTCAAAGTTGCGCAGTGTGTTCTTCACCAATTGACTTCTGAACGCAAACTGATTCATCCCTGTTCTCGCAACGCTGACGAACAGAATACCGAAGCAGCTTTTGCATATGCCCGAACACACACGACGCATTTTCTCTGCCGCCGCGGGACCCGAGCAGTAAGGCAGCGTCGGCCGAAGTTTTTACGCTATGCGTGTGCCGACTGAGCTGCCCAGCGGCCTTTCTGCTATGCACACGGGATACGACGGCGCCGACCCCCTGTTTTAGGTACACATTTACTAGAAACAAAAAAAAAAATGAAAACAAGAACCGAGGTTAAACTGAAGTTGGGGAAATAGCAAGAATAGAAAGAATAGAAAGGGTGAAGGTTTCTGCGGAGAAAAATAAAGTTAATATATATGCACACGAGTGTACGGATCCGTACGATTTTGAAATCTCAAATAAAAAGCTATACTCTCATACCCATTCAATATAAAAACTATTATGTTTCCTTGATTATATAACTAGATATAAATCTATATAAGCCGTAACTAAAAAAAAAGAAGAAATGATTTAAACTAAATATAATATAGAAAAAGAAATGCATATCCTGTATTAACGGCAAGTAATGACTCTCTATTGACGTGGTTGATAGTAGCTACTCGTAATACAGGTCAGTCAGCAGACTCGGCACTGCGTCTTCGAAGAATCCAGAATTTCGGTAAGGCAGCTAAATCGAAATCATGATCGGATTCCGCTGACGCAGCTAGATCAGTCGACGTTGTAGACGGTATATCCTCTTAGTTCATCCGATCGGGATTAAGCGTTGCTACTCAAGTCAAAGTCGGCCTAATATTCACACTGCGGTTTCGGCAGAGGGGGTGGGGAGGTTTTGATTACGCAAGGAAATGTTCCGAGGCGCCGCTTTTAGTCTGTACTTCCAGAAGGTTGTGGCTGCTCCCAACTGCTAATGCACGATTACAGTTTGTTAATTCTTGTCCCCCAAAGAAAACGGTGGAGGTGTGCCGCTTGGTTTTTCGCTTACGCTGGTCACCCACCTCTCGAAGTGCAGTTTATATATATATATATATATATATATATATATATGTATATAAATATATATGAAGATATATATGTACACAACGCAGCTTAAGCTGGTACTTGGGGTACGGAAGAAGGCTTTCGACCACAGTCCTATAACACAAAAAAATTAATACGTATTACCCCGAGCACTTTCCTAAATGTCTATAGACATACCTGAGATGTTTTTCTTCGCTTTTGGGTTTTCACTACTTTTGGTTTATTAGACACAAAATAAATCCGAACATTTTTCTATCAGCCACGAGGTATTGCGTAAGAAAGAGTACAATCGTTGGTTAGATATATATGTAATCATCAATGCACCACAATCACGTCTGTTCTTATGCCTTGGTTCTTTGCTAATAGTTCTAGAAAAACCTTGCAATAACCCTTAAGCCCTACCAACATAAAGCTCAAAGATCGGATGATGCTTGGAGCTTTAACTGTATAATCGGGTGATATTTGTGAGCTTTAACGGTTTACTCGTATGATCTTTTAGTTAATTTAAGTGGAACTTCGACCAAGCTTCGATCTATGCTCTCTTTGTGTTGCTCTTCTAGCAGTGCATCGCAACGGCGTTTCGCTTAAATGCATGAGCAATGCAGCGACTCTCTTTCTAAAGCTTGTCGAAAAACTTACAGCTTACGATCCACTTTCGACGTTTAATTATAGCTCGGCGCTTTTGTTCTTTATCGAAATAGAACTTGATCCATCAGTGATGCTCTCTAACATTTCTCTACATTCGGCTCCTACAAGACTATAAAAGCTAGAGCAACCAAACCTTCTATCCAAGCTCCTGTGATATTAATTCAACACAAGTGTATTTACAAATTTTGCCCCGCTCGCTTTTGCCACCACGAAGGACGAAAATCTGTGGAATTCACAATTTTTAAGATACGAGAAAACCAAAAACGCAGAATCATGGAAAATAATCATATCTACCAGATTGCCGAATCGGGATCATATCGGATCATTATTAAGCCACAATAAAGAAAATCATTTAGATTGGCTACGTACATATGTACATAAGTACATACATAGATATGCGTTCCCTACCTCTCTCTTAACTCTTCCTCGTCTGCCTTGCCACGCAATGAGTAATAGCGATCCACGGCAATCCTAGCGCGAACCCTATACTAGCTGCTGGCAGGTGTTCTCCCTTTCTCTTTCCCGCTTCACCCACCCCCATAAACAACTCAATCTGTCCCTTTCACCCAAAGAAAAAGAGAAGATGACTAACAATGTCACATGTCCAAAACAATAAGCGCCCGCCCAGGCAATGATTTATTTACATAAATACATATATAAATGTATATACATACATATGTACATATGTATTGATTTGTATGCATGTATTTATATGTATGGATGTATATATTTTAAAACCAATGGACGTATGAAAATATACATAATATAGTACATATTTGCATATTCTGATTGGAAGAGCCGTTATAGGTAGGGGAGGGGTACCTGCAAATGCATGTGTTCACTCTGTGAAAAGAAAAAGAATTGTCCATCAAAGAAACTGCGAAATCAAAACAAAACTGGCAAGCACGTGCGCTCTATTTCTCTCTCTGTTTCCCCTTCCATTTTCTGACCATGAACCTCTCATTAAACAAAAGGGATGCGCGATGCGCTGTTTTCATGTCTTAGCAAGATCCCCCCCTCCACTCTCATAATCTCAGTAAAAAGTTTTTTTACCGTTACAGGAAGGGGAGGGGGAAACGTAAATGTTTTCGCTCCAAAAATGCATATGGAAGGAATGAGAAAAATAGCCGTTACATTTGTTTGAGTTTTTCTCTCTATCCCTCTCATTCCACTTGAGAACTCTCTGCCCCACTATCTGAACAAGTGCTCTCTCACTAGAACAACTCTCTATTTACACTCATCAGTATGACTTCAAGATGAATTTAGTAATAAGGTGACAATATCTACGTCGCAACATCTGCTCTTATTCGCGAGTCATGTATGCTGAGCGCCGAAATAGAGTAGATGGTACACCCCACAGACAACGTCACCTCATCACTAAATTCACCTTGTATGTCTCTTTTGTGAACAGTGGCAATTAGAGAGACAGAGAGAGATAGAGAAGGGCTGAGAGAGCGCCCTCGCAAAATCATATGTTTAAAACCAAAACATTAACCTGCTACTACCGCACGCAATGGGAATAGAATTAGAAGTATTAATTAGTAAGAATAGAATTATAAGTACATATATATAGAAACGGCTCAGACTGACTTTTTTCTGTAAAAATTTAATTTTTCATTAATCCCGCATGTTTTGACTCCATTCGTTTTGCCTTGTTCCAATTCTCTATTGCTATATTCTCTTCTCTCTTGAGTGACTCTCGCGGTAAAAACGGCCGAATTTCAGTAGGCATTTTTTGGGCATAACCAGTCGATATCGAGCCAAGGAGAGCGATAGAGACTTTTCGATTGCCGATTGCGATAAAATCCGTTTATTAATCTCATTTAAACTAGTTTAGCTTTTAACTTATTAAATACAAGTAGTGCTTGCTTATTAAGATATAGGGCTTTAGTTTTTCTGTGCCGATCGTCAGTTAGAAGCTAGTAATAGTTGCTAACTGTGACGGTGCATCGTGCGCTTTTGGGTGTTGCTGCTGACGTCGCTGCTTTTCTGGAGACTGAGGCCGGACGTCGCTGCATCTATAGCGGCTGAGGACGAACGTCGCTGTTGCGCTTAAAGTCGTAATATTCAATCAATTCTATTTTCTTCTTTTGTAGTTTTTGTGTAATTATATATAATAATTCGGTTTATATTATATAATTACATATATTCAATAATTAATATTAATTAATTAATTATATTATTAATAATTAATGATATAACTAATTATTGATTTTATAATTATTTATAATACGGTTTTATTTTATTAGGTATTATTTCATTATATTTTATTTTATTTTATTATATTTTATTTTATTTTATAACATATTTTATAATGCCTCAAAGGAATAGACAATCTGCTTCTCAACAGTCTCAGAGACGTAAATTGCGAAACAGATCAAATAGAAATAGAAATTTAGAAACTTTAGAAGTTATTGAAATAATTCGGTTTATATTATATAATTATATATATTCAATAATTAATATTAATTAATTAATTATATTATTAATAATTAATGATAACTTTAATTATTGATTTTATAATTATTTATAATACGGTTTTATTTTATTAGGTATTATTTCATTATATTTTATTTTATTAGGTATTATTTCATTATATTTTATTTTATTTTATTTTATAACATATTTTATAATGCCTCAAAGGAATAGACAATCTGCTTCTCAACAGTCTCAGAGACGTAAAGTGCGAAACAGATCAAATAGAAATAGAAATTTAGAAACTTTAGAATTTATTGAAAACAGGGATGTTGTAATAAGTACAGACGCTAAGTTCGTTGAACCGGCTAGGAATCAGCAAAAAGAGAATGAGGGACAAAGTCAGGTGACTGCTAGGCAGGCTTCAGGTGTAGGTCAGGAAGAGCAGGCAGCCGTCGCTGGCGAACAATTATTGAATGCTGTAGGAAATTCACAGAATAGACGACAAGTGGCCGATACTAACCGTCGGTCCAGACGAAGACGCAACCAAAGGTATAGGGCCAGAGAACAGACCCAGAACAGTGCCGAACATACAGTTAGACGTGAAGACGCACAGATTAGACGTGAGGAGCAAGTGGCCGATACTCTACGTCGGTCCAGAGGAAGGCAGGACGTGGACTATAGGGCTACAGAGCAGGCACAGAATACAGTAGGACATATACAGAGACGAACAGACGCACAGGTTAGACGTCAGGAGCAAGTGGCCAATACTCTGCTTCGCTCCAGACGGAGACAGGACCCACAGATTAGACGGGAGGAGCAAAGGGCCAATACAGAGAGGCGACAGCGCATACGTAGAAATAATGAAAGGAGACGGATACTAGAAAGAGAGCAGGATAGAGTTCGTAGGGTCCAAGAAAGGACTTTAGCAGATCGTAGGCGTATCTCGCGAGCGAGAGACACTCTGGCACGCCAATCTGCTCGTGTCGCAGCTCGACAGTCGGCAATTGACGCTGCCAGAGCTGCAAGTCAGAGAGTTAGCCAATATAGGAGCGATAGCAGTAATAGAGCTGAGCAAAATTTAAGGAACGCCTCCCGAATGCAGCAAGAACGAGAAAATATCTCCCAGGATAGAGCACATATTGGACCCAGAATAAGGCTTAGTGGCCTAGAAGCTCTAAAGGTATCTTATAATAGGAATGTAAAGCTGGGTCCTGATCAGGTTTGCCTTTCTTGTAAAGGCCTGTGGTTCCCCAAACAAATTTCCAAGATTCCTCGTGTCCTTTTAGAAAGTGATTGCGAGTTTAGTGCGAAAATTTTCGGTCTTGAAAGTCTTCTAGAATTCCCTTCTGACAGCCCAACATTAAAATTCTGCAGAACATGTTATACCAACATTAAGAAGCGTAAAAAGTCTAAGCTATTCTTCATTGAATTAGATTTCCCTAAACTGCCCGACTGCTTAAAGGGGCTTACTCCATTAGAGGAACGACTGATTTCTCCTCGACTTCCATTTATGATAATTAAGCCATTATTGCCTGGGGGAAGAGGTCAAAATGCCATTAAAGGAGCAGTTGTCAACGTCCCTATTTCCGTTAGTGATATCGTGAAGGAGCTTCCACGAGCATTCCATGAAGCTCAGGTTATTCAGCTCCACCTGAAGCGTAGACAAGAGTATCTTCATGCCTTCATGGCTGAAACCATTAGACCTTCCAAAATTTTTGAAGCACTTCGTTATTTAGTTAGCACAGATTTGTATAAAAAGCACAATGTCATAGTTAATGAGCAATGGATCTCTGGCTTCACATCCGATATTGTTCCTTTCGTAGCCTCTCAAGCAGACGCAGCCTTTTTAGAAAGTATCCAAAATAGAGATAGGAATGTAGACACAGAGCCAGCCCATCCCAACGAGGATGTAGAGGCCGAAGAGCTCAACCCTGGTGGTCAGGAAACTCTGCTTGAAAATAACGTACCATTTGATGATAGGATTATAAAAATCGCACCAGGGCAAGGACAACGACCTCTTGATATGGTCTTAGATATTGGCTCGGAAGAGTTATCTTTTCCCACTATTTATGCAGGCGTCAAGAGACAATCTTCAGAAAGTTTTACAACCATTGTTAGATCAGAGCTTCGTAATGTAGATAGGAGAGGTTGTACATCTGATAAACTGTTCTTCAATTACATGAAGTTAGAACTCATTAAGATTCGCAATAATATTTCTATCTGCTTACGTAAGCGGAGCACGTCCAGTGAAGTAACGGCAGCTAATGCTCTTAATGAGAATTTCATAGGGGGACTTATTAACCACGATGAGGGATATAGGGTTCTTTGAGATATTCGCTCGTCTCCGGCTCATTGGGAGGAAGAAAAAAAGAAGGTAATGGCCATGATTCGTCAGTTCGGCCTGCCGACTTTTTTCATCACTCTGTCTGCTGCTGAAACGCGGTGGCCAGAGTTGCTTGTTTTGCTCAAAAGCAATGTAGATAGAGAGATCATTAGCGAAGAAGAAGCAATGAATCTACAGTATAACGAAATGGAGCGTCTCATCAAGGCAGATCCAGTTACTTGTGCTAGGTATTTTGATCATGGGTATCGTGAGCTTTTGAAAGTTATGAGGAATAGGGAGGGCATTTTCGGAGAAAACTTCGTCATCAAATTTTATTGGCGTGTTGAATTTCAACAAAGAGGTTCCCCCCACATTCACGGTATGTTTTGGCTGAAAGATGCCCCAGCAGTGGATTTTACCAGTACTGAGTCAATTTCAACAGTTGTAGCCTTCATTAATACACCCATTACAGTTGATGTCGCAGACTCAGAATTAGCTCCGTATGTTGAATACCAAAAGCATAGGCATACAAACATGACATGTCTTAAAAAAGTCAATAGAAGTGGAAGTTTGTAGATTCGTTATTCCATACCCTTCAATGCCCCAAACGGAGATATTGAGTCCACTGCCGGAGGAAACTCCAAACCTTGATTTTCACCAAGGAAATTTTAGGAAAATTCAAGACCTACTGGATTCTGATCAATCCTCTGATATGATTGATCACCTTAGCATATTTGAGAATTTCCTTTCACACGAACAAGTGAGCCTCAATTACGAGGACTACAAATATGCAATATGTTCTGGTTTGAAGAAACCACACATTTTCCTAAAGAGGTCGTTTTCTGAGATCAGCGTTAATGCTTATAATAAGCACATTTTTTCAATGCAAAGGGCCAAAATGGATATCCAATTCATTTTGGACCCTTATGCATGCTGTAGCTATATAATAAACTATATAAATAAATCCCAAAGGGGTATTTCTAAGCTTATGCGCGAGGCGGTAAGAGAGGTGCAAGGGGGCAATTATACGAATAGGCAAAAGCTACAGCACATTGGTCACAAATTTTTTTCTGGCACTGAGATATCTGCTCAGGAAGCCGTGTATTGTTGTCTAGGTATTCCTTTGTCCGGAACTAGCAACAAATGCGTTCATGTTAATACTTTCCCTCCAGGGCAACAAGTGCGAATGCTCAAATCCAAAAGCATCCTACAAAATATGAATCAGGACTCCACTGACATATTCGTCAAAGGATTGCTGGAGCGGTATGAAAACAGACCAATCAATCTTCAGGGCCTGTGTTTGGCCGATTTTGCAGCAAATTATGAATTTACTAAAAGCGGGAAAAGAGTTGGCCAAAATTGCGATGATGAAGAGGACGAAGAAAATAAGGTAGAAGTAGAAGTCTTTCTTCCTCTCCGCGATAATAGTGGTTTTATTAGGGAACGGACCAAGCCATCCATTTTAAAGTATATGAGGTTTAATATAAATACAGATAGGTTTAACTATTTTAGAGCATTAGTCATGCTGTTTTATCCGTGGAGAGATGAAGAAAGAGATTTAGTGAGCGTTAATTGCGAGGATGTTTATAACAATCATCAGAATTTAGTTAGTTCAAATTACCAAAAATACAATGCGTTTGCAGATTTAGAAGACGTGCTTAGGAGGGCCATGAAAGCCGAAATCAATAGGGAGGAAAATGTAGATGAGGCAGTTGATGAGACCATTGATGAGCAGTTTAGGGCTTTAGCGACTCCCGAAATAAGTTCTCAAATAAATGTTCTGAACTTGAATGACCAGGCAACGGATGAAGATAGGAGTATTCGATTAGTTAAGCTTCCTCCGATTGTTATCCTTACGTTGTTAGCCAGTTTAATTAGATCGCTTAATTTGAAGCAAAAAGCCTATCTCACCCTTGTTCTGCATAATGTGAGAAATACGGCAGTTTTTTATGAGTTTGTAGGTGGCGGCGCAGGCGTCGGCAAGAGTAGGACAATGTCTACAATTTTTCAGACCATTTCCCAGGAGTTTAATCATAGACCAGGATCTAACCCAGAAACTGTTAAGGTTCTTCTGTGTGCTCCCACAGGAAAAGCTGCGTTCGGTGTTGTTTTCATTACCTCTCAATCAGTCTAACCATGCCTTTAAACAGTTGGGTCCAGATATATTAAATACCTTGCGTTCAATATTTATTGATCTTTAAATTCTTATAATTGACGAAATTTCTATGGTGGTGAAAAAATGTTTTCGTATTTGGATAAGCGCCTAAAACAAATCTTTTCAAGGCCCGAGAGTCCTTTTGATGGCATTTCTGTTATCGTGTTCGGCGATCTAAGGCAGCTATGTCCAGTAGGTCATCGTTGGATATTTAAATCCTCATCAGGAGCGTAAAATCCATACAGTGCGATAGTTGGCTCTAGTCTCTGGGATAGCTTCAAGTTTTTCGAACTTACAGAGATAATGCGACAGCGAGATGACCAAGCTTTTGCAACCGCACTTAATAACATGGCATCGGCCGAAATGACGTCAGACGATAGTCAATTGCTTAGGAGCCGAATAGTTGACGGCAGTCAAGCCCCCAGAGATGCGATCCACTTATTTTATAGCAATAGCGAGACAGATAAGTACAATAGGGAGAAGCTATCATCGATAATGACTGCAGAATATACTTCAATAGCTTTAGACTGCATCAAGGCCGAACATCTTAACCCAGAAACCAAAAGCAAATATCTGGACTCTGTTAAGAGTTTCAAAACTTCGAATACACAAGGTTTGTGTACTTCATTGGTACTTAAAACCACGGCTAAATATATGATGACAGTCAATGTAGATACATCAGATGGTCTTGTTAACGGAGCCACTGGTGTTTTAATGCAGGTAGATCTCAGCTCTTCCAATACCCCCGAACCTCTTTGGATACATTTTCTTGAGGAAAGCGTAGGAGTTAACGCACGGTCGAAACGCAGCCATAGTAACGAATCTTCATGGACCCCAATTCAGAAAACTACAAAAAGTTTTCAGTACCACCAAAACGAACAAGTTACTATTGACCGAAAACAGTTTCCGGTTGTAGCTGCAAAAGCTATAACTATTCATAAGAGTCAGGGAGCTACATACAGCAAAGTGGTCGTCCACACTTCATCCAATATGCAAAGAGAGGCGTTGAATGTAGCTTGCAGTAGGGCCACCAGGGCGAACGAACTTTATATCGTTGGACCATTCATTCCTCCGAAACCCAAGCGGGACTGTCCTGTCGCGAAGGAGATGGAGAACTTACGTTCTGCCAAATCACTTCAAACCCACTTCGATTGTTTACTCAATACGTCCGACCTCAATATTTTCTTCCATAATACGGAAAGCTTGTACTGCCATTTTAGCAATGTCTGTTCTGATCAGTTAATGCTCAAGTCTTCTATTTTGTGCTTCGTTGAGGCTTCCACTTACTCAAATGAAGCTTATAATATTCCTGGCTATTCCACTGCAGTGCGGTTAGATTTTCCTTCCGTAGCCAGCGGAAGTAGACAGAAAAGGGGCATTCTAATATTTGTTAGGAATGAACTTTTAGATCATTGTAGTAATTTTGAAAGTGGTCGATTTTATGCAAATTCCGGAAACATCTCCAGTGTTCGAGTATGCTTTGTTCAAGTACAAATCTGTACACCCGCGTACCCGTTGCCAAAGTTCAAAGCAGAATTTGAGGACTTATTTCAGAGAAATCAGCTTTTAGATAGAAATTGCTTAGTGTTAGGAGATTTTAATTTATGTCTTCATAATCTTTCAGGCTGCTATAGGGAAATTTATGAATTCCTTTCAGAAAGGAATTGTAGGTCATTGTTAGGCTTGGACTCGTCCACAACCAATTGCGATACGCATATTGACTGGGCGTTTTCAAACATTTCCGATAGCAGGGCCACCGCGCGCACCTTTGAGCCTGTTTATAGTTATCATAGTGGAATTCTAGTTAATGTTAAGGAGGCAGAAGATTAGATTTGGATAGGTTTGGATAGGTCAGCGACCCGCCCCCCGCACGAACCGTAAGCCCGTACGGACTGGCAGGAACCTGCAGGGAACGCGTATTCTTAATTATATTATTATTACTTTTAACTTTAATCTTTTATTTTGTTTAATCTCTTTTTTTCGTTTTTTATCCGTTTTCCGTTTTATTATTTTGTTAAGTTTATATTACGTATATTTATTTATTTGTAATAATTTTTACGTCCTTAGGTATTCATTTTAGGATAGATTATTTCTACCTATTTAGGTATTCATTTAAGTATAAATATTTTTTTTGAAGGATTGGAATCATATTTTTAATTTTTTGGGGAATATGGAGCTTAAAAATGCCTTTAAAAGCAGCTCAAGTCGACTCGTAGGTCCCCAAGATTATATTTTGGCTAGAGTGACCCCATTTCATCGCGATGGCCTTCCCGTGGTGTTCCCTGGGTACCAATTTAATGTATTTAATGTATTAAATTGGTAGCTAATTCGAGCGGCGTTTAAGTATCAAATATGTAATTTATATAAGTAAATTACAAGGTTATACCTATACACATATACTAACTGAGTACCGGGTATAAAGTAGAGCCGCGGCCATAGCCGCGGCTCACAACGTTCCCTCTCGTTTATATCAGTGTTCTACATTTTTAAATCTACATACATACAAATATGTATGTATGAATGAATGAATATATGAATGAAAAAAAGCAAGAGACACGAAGCTGTCGCCTGAGAGACGGTCTGAGAGTGTTGATAGCAAGAGGGAAAGATCAGCTCTCTACTCGACCACGAAACAGACGTACACGCACATAATTAAACACAAACGTAAATGTCACAAATGTAAAACTTGGAGCTACTATAAAAATATTCAATTAATAATATACATTGCCATCAAGCAATATAAAAACTACCACAAATCGGTGGCTGTACGGAATTGAAGCGGAGTCTGGCCTACAAGTGTAAGAGAGACAAAACAGCGGTTGTCAAAGCAGAAGCATTAGTGTGGGCAAATATTTAAAGGCACGAGAAGTGTCGACTAGGCTGAAACTACAAGGAGACAAACGGCACAGAGATGAAAATATGAGCGCGTTCGTTTCAAAAAGTTAGACAATAGCATTCTTCTTCAGCGCGACCTTTATTGAGTTGCTTGAAGTTGCAGACTTAGCTCGCTTCTTCTCAAAGTTAGGAAATGTTACTTTCTTTCCTACCGCAAGTGCGCATTAAATATTCAGGCCTCATATATAAAACATGGCCATCCCCTCTCAAAGTAGACGGAGTTACTGGACAAAGGGTTCTTGTTCGATTCCAAATTTATTTTTATCGAACATCTAAATTTCGTTTTGCCAAAAGCCTATGCCATGTTCGGGCTTGTCCGTCCGTCTGTCTGTCCGTCCGTCCGTCTTCATTAGCGCCTATATCTCAGAGACTATTAGAGCTAGACCAACCAAATTTTGTATCCAGTCTTCTGTGTTATCACACTACTCAAAGTGTATTTCAAAATTTCGCCCCGCCCCTTTCCGCCCACACCAAGGACGAAATACAAAAAAACCAAAAACGCAGAATCATAGAAAATTATCATATTTATCAGAGTGTTTAATGTGAATCAAATCGGATTATTAATATAGCCACAATGAAGAAAACCATTTCGAAAGTCATCGTTCTCTCTCGCTCTCTCTCACACGCAGCCCCGTCTGCTTTGCGCGTTCGTCCAGATGAGCGCCAAGATCTCAGAGACTATAAAAGCTAGAGCAACCAAACTTTCTATCCAAACTCCTGTGATATCAATTCAGCACAGGTTTATTCCACAAAGAACGGAAATCTGTGGAATCCACAATTTTTAAGATAAGAGAAAACCAAAAACGCAGAATCATGGAAAATTACCGTTACTACCAGACTACCGATCTAGATCAGGTCGGATCATTATTATGGACAGAAGGAACACATTAAATTTTAGTGTCTACGAAACGCCTGCGAAGAGCTGACTCATTCCCTGTCTCTTCCAACACTTCCACGTCTCGAATATGTAGTTATACATGTATATATAGAAATGTAGAAGCAGATGTAAAAAGCATATGCAAACAAAAATGCAAACACGTATAAAAATTCAAAAAATGGTTTTTCATTTTTTTAAATATTCTTTTTTGCCAAAATGTAATTTGTCTCTTTTGCGAACATATAATAAATTGCATATATCATAAGATCAAATATATAGTCTGACTGAGTACCGGGTATAAAGTTGAGCCGCGGCTTTTGCCGCTCACAACGTTCCCCCTCGTTTTCTACTACATTTATTTGCAGATATATTTATATCTGTTATTGCAAAAAAATTCTTACATAAATTCAAATCGAAAATGTTTAAAACTGCATTTGATTCTTTTCATTTATTCGCCTTCTCCTCCTGAAGAAATTATAGCAATTTTAACTGAAAGTTGAGCATCTACTATTTAACAACCTTCTGGCTCCTTGCCATTAACTGGAGAATATTAGCTATTTTTGTTAGTCATTATTTATATTTTCGCAGTGAAAATAATAATGTGTAAAAATAGAACGATAGTGGACAAACAAAAACATTAAAAAAAATGACAAAAAAAATGTACAAAACTTACATTAAGGGTTTCTATATTTTTAACTTTATCCAGTTTATGGATAAGTATATGCTTTTGCGGATTTCGATGCTGCAGATGCGGAGTAAAAATTAGAAAAGTGCGAAAATTAACCAAATTGAGGTTTGGGAATTGTGAAAAAATAATTTTAGGGGTATATTACAAAATTCAAGGATGAGTAGATTCATCCAGGCCTAAAACTTAGTGTTTGTCTCGTGCGAGGTACATTCCAAAATTACAATTTTGACACACAGTCTAATAACAGTATTAAAGCCGGACAAACTTCAATTAAAAAGAATGTGACAGGAATTTTTAGTTTATATTTTCCGTGTCTTGGCCTAGACTGCTGATACACAGCTAGGGAATATATGGTTGACAAGTATTCCTTAAGTGAAAAATAAAAGATGAAGAAAAAAACTTTGCCCAAAACAATCAAGAGATATGCAAATTTTCAACGCGAGGAAAATATTATTTTAATAAAAGCAGTTGAGGCAAGGCCATATCTTTGGCGGATCACGGAAAAGAAGCATTTGAATCATTTTTGATATTTTGTCGCCCCTGTACTACGCTGTACTTTCTCTTTTTTTTGGTAACAATATGTACCCACCCCCAATATATACCCACGAAATCACTTCATGGTCAGACTTTACTTATTTCCCTTTTTAATTTTAGTTGATTTTAAAAAAGAAGCGCTTTTTACAGAACACAGCTGATTAATCAGAGTGATCAAGCATGTTTTATGTTATTAGTCACACTGTTTTATAGCCTTTTCATGCTACGGTTATAGAGTTATTGAGTTTTTTAAGTTAACTTAACTATCGATAAGTAAATGGTTCATGCAAGGAATAATTCGATCTACAAAGCGGAATGAAGAACGGTTGTTTACTATAGTTTCTAGTATTTCTAGTAGCAATCGCGAAGTTTATGCGGCTCAACTAGTCTGGGCTATGTACGTCAAATTGGATCAATTTGTGCAAAAAAAATCACGCAAAGGAAAATCTACGATTATCTAAAGTTGGAAGGTTTCTTAAAATCTGTTAGACGGCAGTCTCACACTTGCATCCCAGTTGAGGCCGCTCAGAGCAAAAAAATAAAAAGTTTTTCTTAACTGATTCTATACAGCTCTGGTGTACTTTGTACTGAGGGACTTCTACACAAGAGCCGTATTCTAAAATCGAACGAACCAGAGAGATGTAGATAGAGTTTGTTATGTAGGAGACGTCAAATTCCTTTGACCACCTATTTATAAACCCAAGCAGGCCCATGGCCTTATTTACCATAGTAGATATGTGTTCTGAAAACTTAAATTTGGGATCTAATAGACCACCAAGATCATCAACCCGGGTAATTCTCTGAAGAGAACCACCACAAAGGGTGAAAGGAGCCAGAAAGTCGCTGGAGCGATGAAAAGTGTTTTTTTTTACATTACTTTACCGCCCTGTGGTACGTTTATAGTAATCATAAATGGTGAAGACAGGGCGTTATTGAAAAGGACTTTTTGAGACCTGGAACAAAGGTTGCTCTCTAGCAAGATGGATGGATCTCTATCCATCTCAGGAGATTGGGCGGGTGCCCTAAAAGGTTAAGTTTTTGTGCTATGAGACAATGGTTTACAGAATAGAACGCATTAGGTGTAAAGAGCATCCTTTTGTTGATTAGTTTGATAAATTTTAATGATGAAAAAGATAGATTGGTAGTAGTTAATCTTCGCCTTATAAATCCATGTTGAGCTGGAGATGTAGGTTATCTACAGAGGTGTTGCAGGTGCGGAGTTAACATTTTTGTAAAACATTTTAGGAATAGCGGATAACTTAGATATACCTCCGTAGTTCTTTGCGTCAGGCTTGCTACCTTTCTTATGGAAAGGAAATATATCGGGTTTAAGCAACGGCCCACACAGAGACTCGGCACAGTACCTGAGTACACAGCCGGAACTCCGTCCGGACCCGGTGAAACAACCGGCTTTACTATTCGTAGATCATGAAGAAACGAGCTTTCATTTATCAAAGGACTGAAAATGCCGTTCGACCTCAGTAAACCGCATGGATACGGGTGATTATAGTAGCTTTCATGCGAATTGGTAAGTTGAAAAAAAACAGGCAAAAAGATCAGCGATTGCCTGATAATTGTTTACCGACGTATTAAGGAATCTGTAAAACTGACTAGGGTCCTGAGGAAAACGTATCCTGCATCGAGATAGGTTGTTCTTATAGCACTGAGCGTTAAGAACTGAAAAGCTTCACTGAGTCATAACATGGCGAGAAAGAGAAAAAGGAGAGCCAACTTTTTGAAATTTTGTATAAAGTCACAAGACACTATCCTGGAAAAGAATGCTGAGCTTACTACGTAAGCCTCGAACATTCTGATAATTCACTTAAAGAGAGTTTGTTATTTTTTTGGACGGGTGGAGGTAGAGCGGGAAGATGACGATGGAGCACTGGTCTGATTTGTTGGCAGAGTTATTGGGTAGCTTATTTTGAATGAAGCTATCTCCCTGGCATAAGAAAAGTTAAAATTTTCCACCTTTAAATCCACGGCTTTTATTTTGTTTTGAATATAAACAGTCATATCCTTAGTTGTGGAGTCAGGGCCTAGCTGTGAGACACAAACTTGTCTCTTTAGTGGGATCGCCACCTATCTTGGCACTACAGGTCTATCACCAGTGATGGTAATACCCGATGGTGCGGGACGTATATTCGCTGCTGGGGTCGGAATTGAATGGACAGCTAAAGACTTTGCCGACATTACGGACACGGAGGCTCTCCGAGGCGATCAATTCGGCTACCGAATTTTCATCACCAGCAGCTGTCGTTGCCTTTGGAGTAGCGAACAAAATCAACTGCTGCACTATTGGGGTGGGGGGAGTCAGCTTATCAGCATCGGCTGGCTGAGGGACAGTTGGCATATGCAGATCCCGCGGAGTGACCTCTTCGCGCCTGGGAGACTCAATCATTAGTTGTAAACCACTAAACTGAGACTCCATGGCTAGGAGCCGATGATATTGCTGTTTGAAGCACACGATCAGCTCCCTAAAGCTCTTCCGGATCTGCCTCATAAACGCCGCCATTTCCTTCTCAACCGGACGGCATGCCTCACAACTGTAATGCAGGCCATTCCTTTTGGAGATGGCATCACCTACGAGATCGGAAAACCCAGTGCATTTAGCGTGCAGTACGCTATCGCAGAGCCAACAAGGGATACTCGGCTGTTCATGGGTGATCTGCTTCTTGGAGGTATTTTTGCTACAGACCACAGAGAATTCCATAATAAAATATAAAAATTATTTTATTTTTCTTAAAAAAAAATTAGATATCAGACCAATGAGCCAGATAAACTTTAAAAGAGGAATCAGTGAGAATGAGAGCGGTTACAGCAGCTACAATTGGTAGAAAGAGAGCGCTACTGCATAGAAAGTATCGAGAGCGAGAGAGGAAGAACAGTTATTCAAGTGTGGGTAATAGGCAGAGAGTGATAAAACAACAAATCTACTAGGTGAGAGTGGCTAAATATGATTTTGTGTGTAAGCACAAACGAAAACACGAACCAAAACCCACTGTTAGGCGGTGCAAAAAATAACAATTTAAATTGTGTTTTTCACAGCAAGCAAGCATGCAAGCGCGATCAAGAATAGATAATATGGTAGGTTGTTAATTTATGAATTTACGAGGGGTTATTTTCAAAAAACACTGGCTGTTTAGGCAAAATAGGTTAAAAGTAAGCAGTAAGTAGCGCAAAACCAAAACACGTCTGTCAAAAAAGGAGATCGAACGAATATTTTGAAAAGGTTTTCTTCTTTGTGGCTATATTAATGATCCGACCTGATCCAGATTCAACACGCTGGAGGCGTTGCGAAATTTTGAAATACACTTGGATTAGTGTGATAATACAGCTGACTGGATACATCCAGCATCAGCAACGTCGTAAGCCGACAATTAAAAAAATGGCCATTTTAATTCTTCCCCGCCCTCTTTTTTGTTTCTTTTGGCGCCCTTCTTCCTACTGTTACATTATTGTTATAACTTATAGATTATTTTCGTTTATTAATTTTACTATTATTATTTTCTTTTAATTTTTTCAGTATTTGTATTGTCGGTCTATATATAACTAGTACTGATTGCATACAGACTAAACTATCTACTATAGATCGAATAAAGGTAAGTAATTAAATTACGTAAGAATGATATCCATAAATATAAAAAATAAATTAAAACGATTGGAAATGCGTACAACCACGCTATAACCATGAAAAAGTTCGAGAAAACGACAAAAAGAGCGTTGCAAGCTGAAATTCCAATATGGCCAAACTAACTTAAGCCATACCTCGATGTATTTTGGTATGCTGAACCAAAATATAATTATCGACCCCAAAAATCCCTAAGTAAAGTTTTTCAAGCGAATCGGATGCATTTTTTATATACATTTCGCCAGTTTCGGTCATATGGATTTTTTTGGTGTTAGAAAAAAAAGTGACGTGATGGGGCCAATTTTACCTTGTATTCGTGTTCAGCGCACCAAAATACATCTGGACTTTCATATTTACCTCTACCCCAAAACTTTACCCTGCTACATCAAAAGAACTAAATTATGAACTTACTTATGCTTAAAACACTTTAGTGGAAGATGCAGTTCTTCATCATTGCTATCCGCTTATGGAACAGTCATTCTCATAAATTCATAAACCTAATTATAATAAAACAAAAAAAGAAAGTTGTATTGACAAACATATTAATATTTAATTTTTTTATAAATTTTAGAAACATCAAGATTGGCTAAAAAGACATTGCAAACCAAAGTCCTACAAAATCCCAACAAACCATGCATTAATATCTGAACTTTCTAACTTGTGGCGCCAAAAGAAAGAAATGACCATATCACAAAAATGGGGAAAAAAACAAAACCAACAATACATACAAAATGAAACTCTATCTAAATATTCCAGTACAACAAATGTAATGACGCTTAAGTCGTTGGAAATTAGAAATGAAAGTCATTATGAAATCTCGTCATCTAAACTTGTGGATTCAACAACAATATCTACATTTCATACTGTAGATCAAATAAAAGAGGGTATACATATACATATGTACATATGTACATACATAATATACATAGATTTAATACAATCCGTTACACAAATTATAATTATAAGACTATCCAAGACTAAATGCAATCCATTTTCCAAACATCTTAGCTAGGAAAAGATTCGAGCCCAAAATCCGTACATATCCACGATGGGATAATTGGAGTAACTGGAGTGAATGTTCACGAAGTTGTGGTGGAGGTATCAAGCATCAAACACGAAAATGCATAGGACGGTAAGATCACCAGTGTTCTACATGATAAAATGATTGAATTTTTAAAAGGAAATGATAGCTCATAGCTAAAAGGAGCTATCTAAGTATTCATAAGAAACATTTTAGGAGAAAATAGTACTACCAAATTTACTTTAATTAATAGTAAATTTACATGTTACAATTCAAGTATGTTTCTGAACAGAATGTAATAAGATCAAAAACATGATAGCATCAGCCACGTTGAAAGCTGGGAGGCTGCAATTCCTTGGAATAGGCGCAAGACGATAAACATAACGCTTTCATATACATATATGCGTCACTTGGTTCTTACCTTTCCATCACTCGAGGAACACTTTTGTTATCTAAAGCTCTTTGTAAATTTTCCACGTATTTGGTACATTTCCGCGCAGTTGCAGACTCAGCAGATAGTCCCTGGAACAGTCGCTCAAAAATCGCTGTTTAAGCGCTGAAACAAGCTGCTATGTCTGCTAGTGAGGTTGCCGTCTGGCTTTGGCTGTGCGGATGCTAGCGGCAGTGTTGCCAGTGTTGTGCCAAAGAGCACCCTCATTGGGAAAGCCGCTGGTTACGATGAGTGGCCTCGAAATCGGGACTGCCTCGACTTCGATTATTATGGCATGCAGCTTGTCCTCCTTGAATGGGAATTTCCCACGACCTTGGGCATAAGGTATTTAGCCAACTTTACGGCTGACTCCCAAAGACAGTTGCGGCGCTCTCTGATGAGGCCCATTCAGCAGTATACTGTTTGACGCTGAAACCTTTTATATCTACAACTGGGTCCAGAGCTACCTGATCTGAATTCAGCGCCATGATTTGACGGCAACTGATTCGACTTTTCCCCGACAGCCTGACAGACACCGACTCAAGATTAGAGCGATTTCGCCATGTGTGATAGAGCTTTGAGCATGCTCGGCAAACTTGTAGACTTGCGTGCTGAAACATTATGCTATCTTGAAATTAATTAATTCCCTTTGAAAATCTAAAGCGAGCTATGACAGAAACTGCTGAGAACGACAAATAACTAGTAGTGAAATTTGACATATAATATGATGCAACAAACATAATGCAAAAAGACGTTTTATTTTAGCTTGGCAGATCGCTAGCGATGTTTTTTTCAGATTGCCTATTTTTTTTTCTTGAGAATCTTTTGACAATCCCGGAATGGCAGCTTTCTATACGCCGAAGGCTCTTTGAGAGACCAGCAGATAGAATTCCACGGGTAGAGGAGCGTAGGGGGGTAGAAGATCACGGAATGACCGATAGAGAATTACTGCCACCGTTAGGGCCGGCCTGTATAAGAAGGCTGGCGATTACAGTGGGTCTCTTTTGCATACACTAGGATCATAGAGTGGACAAGTGAGCCGAGGAGAAACAAAGGGTCGGGCCACTGAATGTTTAGTGCAGCCACACAATGGAATTTTTCGGTAATGAACAATTTCTTGCCCTCTAGAGCCAGTATTAAGAGGTTGTTAGCAATGACTAATTCTCCACTCTCATTCTCATTCTCCACTGATAGTAAAGACTCGAATATGGCAGATAGCTCTATTAGCATTATTACATTTTTAACATATACCTGCTTAAAAGCTTCGAGAGCCTTAGAATAATTTTGATACGCCACCTGCAAAGCACCTACTGCTTAGTGTTAGCCAAATTTCACGAACTGTTGAAAATAAAAAACATTCTTAGTAAATTTATTGGTAATCGAACCCGAAAGTAAATATGTTGGTTGTACTTACATATATGTACATATGTATAACGATAAAGTAATAAGTTCGGAACACGATGCCAAATCTGCGTCGATATCAGCTGTAAAAGATTAAACGAAATAATTATTTTGTACTGCTTTCGCTGTTGTCTCAAAATCACTTTGTTAAGTTACTGAGCTTTTTCAGAAGCGTAGCATGAATTTATTGTCTGTTCGCGTTATAGCCTGTTTACACTACGGTTCAGTTATTTAGTTTCGGGCAAAACTCGAGTTTATTCAATATGGGTAAGCATAACGGCCGTAGCGGTGGCAAAAAGTTGAGCTTTGGTTTCGTTGGTCCGATTTTCTAAACCCTGCTCGCCTTTCGTCGGGACTATCACCATCAGTTACAACAAAAACTAAAAGCTTAAAATGTAAATTTTGGCGCGAAAAAATTATGGCTGAGGAAAAAGGTGCACGTATATATACAACCGTTAAAAGTAATACATTAAACTAATTAATATATTAAATTCGTTAAAAGTAATACTTTAAACAAATATAATTATTAAATCAACCATTTTAACAATATGCTTTATTTTTTAAATTCTGTAGAAAAAACGCAGCCAAACTCAAGTCCTCGAATTTTCAAGTGTCAAAGCTTATTCTGAGTGATTGAGTCAACTCAACTCAACTATCGATAGGTAACACATTGTAGCCCAGCAAGCATTTTGTATCACAAGCGAGTCTTTTTCGAGTCGCCAATCTGATTAAAATAATCATATATGAGCTCATTTTCTGATCAAAAATGATACTCCGTTCGGGAGAAAACGGTTCCCGAACGCGACTCTTCTGGGGGGGTCGCTTGTGAGCGCAGTTTCGACTCATATTCGACTCGTATTTTCAATCAAAAGCGAGCCTTTTTCGAGTCAGAAAATAGTCATATTTCAATCAATTTTGAGTCGCATTTGCAATCAAAAGCGAGTCTTTTTCGAGTCAGAAAATAGTCATATTTCAATCAATTTTGAGTCGCATTTGCAATCAAAAGCGAGTCTTTTTCGAGCCGAATTTTTTGTTAAAAATAAAAAAAAAAAATTTTGTTTTTTTTACTTTTTTTGTTATCAGAATAACATTTTTATTTATTTATTAATTTATAATTATTATTTATTTATTTATTATTTTGTATAACAGTGTAATCTTTATGTATTACAATTGTGTTATGTTAATATGTTTATTTATTATAAATTACGAATTTACCTTTCTTTGACCCAACTGGGGTTCGAACCGGTGACCTTTCGTTTTGTGCTGCGTCTTAGACATCACGACCATCAGGCGTCATTGACTGGCATGGTATTATTGCCCATAAGTTACATTTATGATACAAAGCATATTTCAATCACCTCCATGCTCAAATTCTGATTGCTTTACATTTGAAGCATGGAATCATATTTTAAGCATGGAAGTGAGTCGCTTTTGAGTCGCCAAGGTGTTCAAAATAGTCGTACATGCCGACATCGCGATGAAGTAAGCATATTTCAATCGCTATAATGCTCAATTTTTGATTGCTTCAAATTTTGCGCGATTCATCATATTTAAGGCATACATGCGAGTCGTTTTCGAGTCGCGCTTTAATCACACAAGCGATTAATCGTTTTTAAATCATCAAAATGACTCGAATTAGACTCGTAATAGGGTTTCTGATCAAAAGACGCTTCCAATTGCTTGCTGGGAGTTTATGCCCTCTGCACAGTGAGCCCGTCACGGGGGAATGTTGGGACGTCGTTTTCGTTGGTTGGCACAGTGACCAGGTTGCTACCTCTCTCTACATAATTACGATAATAACCCTCATCAATTATGTTTTTTAATTAAATATTTCGATAATTTCGCTGTTAAAGAAGCTCAGTAGCTCAACAGCTGTCATTGCTTACATATTCGCAGTGTGTTAGAGGTAGATACCGAATATATCACCTGTATTCAAATATTTCAATTAATAAGGCATTAATTTTTGTTTACTAAAGTAAACAAGTTATTGTTTGTTGGTGATCGGAGCTGCGTTAAACTTCTTCATCAGAGCGGCCCCAGCTGCAGCAGCCGAAAGTTCTGATCTCAAGAAAGAGCGCAATTAGATAAAAATACTAGGCAAAGCAAACAAACAATTGTGATCGATGGTGTTTACTTTAATTTAGACAATATATTATTCGTCTTTCTGCTCCGAACATCCTCCCCCCGTTGAAAGAATATAGCTTTCAATTGATACAATATCGACGGCTAGCTTCGACGGCTCTCTTCATTAGCTATTCGAACCATAGCGACTCTGATGACTCCATCCTTGCCTAGTATGACCTCATCGACACGGCCGAGAAGCCATTTGAGGGGTGTCAAGTTTTCATCCTTTAAGAGGACGACGCTTCCAATCCTTATGTGTGACGTAGAGTCTCTCCACTTCCTCCTTTCTTGCATCAAAGACAGATATTCCATGCTCCACTTTCGCCAGAAGTTCTGTAGCATTTGAGACACGTGCTGACAACGATTAAGACGGCTAGCATTGAGATATGTGATGTCCGCTTCTGGAAACGTTGTGAAGCTCAAGCTTTTTAGAAAGTGAGCTGGAGTAAGCACATCGAGACTGTCAGGGTCTTCTGAAATTGGATAAAGTGGTCGAGAGCTAAGAATGGCGGAAACCTCATATACGAGAGTGCGAAGCTCTTTAAGAGTCAGCCCTGTTGCGCCAACGACTCGATAGAAGTGGTGCTTTGCCGACTTGACAGCCGCTTCCCAAAGTCCGCCAAAGTGATGAGAAGGAGAAGGGATACATTTTCAGTCGATTGCATCGTTTAGGAAAGATGAAGCGATGACGGACGCGGTTGGCTCGCTGTTAAAAAGCTTCTTGAGCTCCATCAGCTCATTTCTTGCACCCACGAAATTGGTTGCGTTATCCGTCCATAAGGTCTGCGGCTTGCCCATTAGGCTGATGAAGCGTCTCATTGACGACCTCCAAATGCGTGGCCTTTGTTGAAAAACAAACAAATATTTCAATGTAGCATATGCAGGGTGGTCTGTTTCGAACATCAGCCATATGATAGAAAGGCCCACAAATATTCATTCCAGTCGTGTGGAGTCCGGGGTTCAGTCGGACGCGATCCGTTGGCAATTCTCCAATCACGTGCTCAGCCAAGCTTGGCTTTGCCCGAAAGCTCCGTACTCATTTGCTTGTGACGCTTTTAACTAGTTTTCGCCCTCCAACGGGCCAATATTTTTGACGAAGCTATGCAAGTAAAGCCTGTGGACCAGCATGCAAAAACCTTTCATGATAGAAAGTTCTAATTGCCTTTGTAACCGAATGATCCTTTGGCAGCAATATTGGATGCTTTGCATCGTACACCATATTTACATTTTGTAGCCTTCCGCCTACACGAAGCAGTCCGTCACCACCGAGCATCGGGCGCAACGAAGTGCTTGCTCTTGGCAGGAAGTGCTCTGTAGGCGTTGAGTGTAGTGAGCTCCTCTGCGAAATAAACTTGCTGGATACTTTTTATCAAAAGACAAGTGCCACAGGTATGGTCCTGCACAGAGAGCATTGCACCAGACCGAACGTACTCCTTGCTTCGAAGGGAGATAAAACCATAAATATATCCAAAGACACGTTGTAGCTTGCCAACGAGTTTGTGTACTTGCTGTCACATGAGTAGTCGGCGCTCCGGTAGGTCTAAAATGTGTGGATCCTGAGTAGGCCATTCTGAATTCATCAGTAGGCTTTTCGCGCCAAAAAATGGATTGCAAATATTTATCCGGTTGTGAAATCCGTACACAGCGACACATCTTGTAGATATCTCCCCAAAGTGCAATCTTGAAGAGCCTAAAACAAAGCAGTATGTTAAATATTTTTGGCTGAATCGTTGGGCAGGTCAGCAATAAGTCATTGAGGGAGAGTCTAGGTGTGGTCTTTGCAGATCGATCAAAAACATCACGTAGTTTCATACTGTTGCTGTCGAGTTTTGGCTTTGTAAAAGTCCACATCCCTTGGTGCAGCCGTCAGAGCATGAATAATATTATATTTTTCAGCCATTTCTTAACACCACAAGATCAGGTATTACACTTGCGAGGGAACAATATAACACCCTGTATGCGCCGGCAAGCCGCAAAATTCAAGCGACAACAAACAAATGGTTCCGATTTGAGTTCTGCCTTTGCCTCAACTTCTGAGGACTTTGCACTGCGCTTACAATAATACATGCGCAAAAAAAACCGTTTCTTGGTTTGTCTCTTTCACTCAGTTATGAGAACGATTTTATCTGTATATAAATACATATATGTAGAGCTATATCAAAACGAACTTTGCACCCGATCACTGAACATCACTGCATTACGTTTTGCATGTATTTTGTTTGTTTTATGTGTTTGGCACCGATTTTGCACAAACAGCTTGACCGAATAATAAATTGCCCGAACGATATCGACCATTTAATTATTATATCGCGGTACGGGCTCCAGATCACGTCGGGGTCACCAATATGTTAGTGGTAGATATCGAATATATCACCTGTATTCAAATATTTCAATTAATAAGGCACTAATTTGGGTTTACTAAAGTAATGCTTTATTGTTTGTTGGTGATCGGAGCTGCATTAAACTTCTTTATCAGAGCGGCCCCCGCTGCAGCAGCCGAAAGCTCTGTTCTCAAGATAGAGCGCAAATAGATAAAAATCAGATAACATACTGGGCAAAGCAATCAAACAATTGTGCTCGATGGCATTTACTTTAATATAGACAATATATTATTCATCGTTCTGCTCCGAACATAGTGAATTCCATTTTTTCGTTCTGCCAATTTTTCAGACTCGCATTTGAAAACCATCGGCTAAACATCGCATAGAAACGTGCGGCTTAGGAACATTCAAAATAGACGGTGGAACTAACTGGGAAATTTTGGGAACGGCAAAACCTTACGCGTTGTCTAGGAAATAGACGGTAAACGGTGCTCAGTGTGAACAGGCTACTAGTTTGATTTATTTTCTATTTTAAATAGGTGAATGCCAGGTCACTCTGCTCACAAACGAACAAACTTTTACTAGCGACAATGAGAAATATTTCATTGTTTTCTGCTTTGACGATGAGGCAACCGTTTTGTTGGATGAAGAACTTAGAGAAATGGCGACGCATTGATTGTTAGTCTAGGGCAGAAGCAAGCAACAATGCGTTAAGAGAAATGTATGTATGCCAGTAATTCCTCGGATGGGGTGTATGCCCGGATTATTTTCCGTTACGTGTGTTGTGTAGCAAGTTTGATGTGGAGGGAAGAAGCATCACTGCTTTCAGGTCATCTGTGCTGTAAAGAGACATAAATATGTACTCCCTTTCGTATGAATACAACGTTTCTGTTTCTGCTTACCCCTGTTCAGTAGAATGAGTTGTAATTGAAAGACTTTAGGCCACGCGATTGTCTGACGCAATCCAAAGCTCATGGACTAAGGCTATGTCAAAAGGACCTTTTTCCATGGCAATGAGGAGCTATGCTCACGCTATTTTACTTTTATGAATGTTGAGCTGCAGAACAATTGCGTCAATAGCGGCTGGCACAACTTCACTGGATGTGTTGACAAATGACGTCAGGTCACCATCTTCCTCTTCCTCCGAGTCATGTACAGCAAGCCGCTGGGCGGCCTTTTCGGTGGTCTCCAGACCCTCACCCTTCTCAACCACACCTGCCTGCAGTGTGAGCGCGTCTTTATCCTTTATCATGCCTCGCACCATCTCCCCTAATTTGGAATGCAGTAAATCTTCCACGCCCTTTTATCTGGAGGATCGCAATCTGGCCACCCTTGTTGGGCAGTTGGCTTCAATCAGATTCCTGATTCCGCAGACTACTTTAGTTCGCCGTTGGCACCTCCGGATTTGGCGCAGTACTCGTCTTTGGCATGGTCCGGATAGGCTCCCTGTTCATAACTTCTAGCTTGTTCTCTTCCACATTTTTTCTAATTAGAAAACCCTACGCGTCAGCCCCCTAAGTGTTGAGTAGTCCTTACACCACCGAGGTTTGGGTTGACATTCCAGCAGGGGCTCGCTCCTCTGTATACTTTATAATAAGCCCAAAGGTCTATAGTAGAGAACACTTTTCCGGCAACCCACCCTTTAGTATTTTATGCCTACCTCACATGCACCTCTACCCTTAGCCATGGATTAGCTTTCCGGCTTGAAATCAGGAAACCTTGAACCATTGTATTAGCCAGGCAATCAATTACCCTTTGTCCAGGATAATACAGGGCCTATTGCCCAGCCGTCTCCCTCGTGGAGGATTGTTGTTCACTTATCTATTTTTTTGAAAGGACAGGTCACCATACCGTAACTCCGTTTAATGTTCAATGCTATGTTAACATATCTTGACAGATTGGACGTCCCATCGCTGACGTCTACGTCTTGCACATGAGCAATTGATGAGCAATCCATGCCCAGGTTCATCAGAAGATCATCATAGACGATCCCTTGATTTCTCTACTACTAACATTCCAACATAAAGTGCCTCTTCGAGCCAAGGCCCTCGAACAGTTTCGTAATGGAAGTCGTCAGCAATCCTGATATTCCTCAATCCGCTCGATGTTAGTTCTTGCTCATTCGTTTTCATACCCGGTACTCGAAGAGTATAGGGGTATATTAGATTTGTGGGGATAACGGTTGTGTGTAACGCACAGAAGGAAGCGTTTCCGACCCCATAAAGTATATATATTCATGATCAGCATCAATAGCCGAGTCGATATAGCCATGTCTGTCTGTCCGTCCGTCCGTCTGTCCGTCTGTCCGTCTTCATTTGCGCCTATATCTCAGAGACTATTAAAGCTAGAGCAACCAAATTTTGTATCCAGTCTGCTTTGTGATCACACTACACCAAATGTGTTGAAAAATTTCGCCCCGCCCCTTTCCGCCCCCACAAAGGACGAAAGTCTGTGGCGTATACAATGTTGAAGACACGAGAAAACTAAACACGCAGAATCATAGAGAATGCCCATTTCTATCAAAGTGTTGAATCTGGATCAGATCGGATCATTATTATAGCTACAATGAAGAAAACCATTTCGAAAGTTATCATTCCCTCTCGCTCTCTCTCACACGCGACCCTGTCTGCTTTGCTTATTCGTTTAAATGAGCGCCTAGATCTCAGAGACTATAAGAGCTAGAGCAACCAAACTTTCTATCCAAGCTCCTGTGATATCAAACCAGCACAAGTGTATTTCAAAATTTTGCCACTCCCCTTTCCGCGCCCACAAAAGACGAAAATCTGTGGAATCCACAATTTTTAAGATAAAAGAAAACCAAACGCGCAAAATCATGGAAAATTACCATATCTACCAGATTGCCGAATCTGGATCAGGTCGCATCAATATTACGGCCAGAAGAAATAAATTAAATTTCAGTGGCTATGCAACGCCTGCCAAGCGCTGACGCATTCCCTCTCTCTCTGTCGCAAACACTTGTACGTCTCAAATATGTAGTTATACATGTCATGTAGAAATTTAGAAGCAGATGTAAAAAGCATATGCAAACAAAATTGGAAACATGTATCATATTCCAAAAATGATTTGACTTCATTTTTTGAAATATTAATTTTTGCCCAAAATTTAATTTGTCCCTTTTGCGAACATAAAATAAATTGCATAAATCGTAAGCTCATATATTATATGTATGTATGTACATATGTATATACTGACTGAGTACCGGGTATAAGAAAAAGCCGCGGCCTTTGCCGCGGCTCACAACGTTCTCCCTCGTTTAAATTTTCCATTTTGGCCAAAATCTAATTCGTCCCTGTTGCAAACATATAATAAATTACATAAAACGTTAGGTCATATATATACTGACAAAGTACCGGCCTTTGCCGCGGCTCACAACGTTCCCCCTCGTTCGTTTTTTTAATTTATATTATACCCTTGTGATCATAGATCTTCATACATATTTTTATCGTTCTATCTATTGCGCTTTTCTTCTTCGATCATGAATAGCTTCAACAATTCTTCGTCGAATGGTTCGACCAGTATGCTTAGCGGCCAGCCAACCAAGAAATGCCTGGGAGTCGACGTTTCCAAGTTATTCGGGTTATTGCTGCTTCTACGTGTGCGATGGCCGTCGGCAGATCCTCGTAGTTTAGTGCTGTACTGTTGCTGCAGTTAACCAGCAGCTGCTTGGCCATCTTTACGGCGCTCTCCCAGTGCGAGGGGATGAAGTGAAACTTGGCTCCTCGCTGACTGCAATCGTCGTCAATGAGCTGCTGACTGGGCGGATCGAAAATACTGTTTAGCTCTCGTCAAGCGCTTACAAAATTGGTAGCGTTGCCGCAATATATGTCTGATCTCAATCCACGTCGGGCGAAGAACCGTTTGAGTGCCGAGATGAAGGCATTTGAGTTTAGGTCTGACTCGATTTCTATATGGCTGGCCTTTATTACGAAGCACACGAATATGAACAAATACACCTTGATTGGGCGTTTTCCTCGCATTTTGAAGTGCATCCATATAGACCTAGAAATGTCCAGTCCCACGCAGGCAGCGCTCCCATGAGCTGTGTTGCACCGACCGGTCGACGACGAAAGCATGGTAATCAGCTCCGGATCACCTTGCGGGCAAGTTTTACCAAGTATTATCTCTGCTGCAAAAAGGTGCATAATGATTGGGCCCCGGCATGTAAATTCCTTCGAAGTGTGAATTCAACAAGCACATTCACCGCTATATGGTTACTAGGCAATAAGATGGGATGCCTTGTTTGAATTGGCAATTCGGCATTGGTCAACCTTCCCCCAGCTCAAAAACAATGTATTCCTTCCTGATTTTAACACGTTTTCTTTTATTTTATCTTTTATCTTCGTGCAAACTTAACTGTTGCACATTGTAAACAATATAGCGTAATCCACCCTCCATTTCAGCTGCAGTAACTATATTCTACGCCAGCGAAAAATGTGGCTAAAAACTCGCTGCAGTTTGAGGAAATCTTTTGCAAATTTGCACCTCTCAGGCATGGTTTTTATTCCTTTACTCCAATTGAACTTAACCAGATCATCTGCTGAAGCTATTTAAAAGTCCCGACCGTTCCACCACATTGTTGACTTGCTTAATTATGTCACCAATAATCCCCTAGATACAATATCAGCAGGGTTCGACTTTGCGTCGACGTTGATCCAATTCTGTACCCGTGTAAGCTCTTGTATTTGAGCTCTCTGTTGGAAACGAAGTTGGTCTGACGACTCGCATGCGCCGATAGCCAATTCAACACAATTGTGAAATCGGTGAAATATGTAACCGTCTTTACCTGTAAAATCTAACCGAAGCTAACCTTTGCCATTAGCTTGGCCACTAACAGTGCGCGTTGTAGCTCTAGCCGTAGCAATGATGTTACCCTAACATGAGCGACTTGGCCGTCACTAGTCGCACCGAAATTCCTCCACTTTTATCCCTTACATGAGCATAAATGACGCCGCCGTAAGCTCTGTTGGATTCGTCAGAAAACCCAAAAAAGTCTAACGTGCATAGGTCTGCCGTAATTGGAATGAAGGATCGTGGGATTAAACATTTATCAATTAGTTTCAGTTCTTTCATGTATCGACGCTATTGCGTTGAGTAGCTCATTGGTAGCTCCTCGTCCTAATCCTGCTTTAAAGCCAAAGTTCCTGAATGAAGATTTTGCCGAAGATTAGCAAGAGACTCAAGAACCCTAACGGATCAAATACATAAGCTAACTCGGACAACACTGATCGTTTCGTGGCGATCGAGGTGATCTTTATAAGAGAATTTAAATTTGTCCTCTAGACTAGACCAATATATTCCCAAAGTTTTAGCTGTATTCTCTGTGTTTAGCGTTATAAGCTCTACGTCAGTGTTCTTGTTAATTGTCTGAAAATTGCGGTCACTTGCCTTTTCAACGTTGTCAATTCTTCTAATACAGGCAACGTACTGCAAAATTTGTCCCATAAGTAACAGTATTTAAGCGAAGCGCTTGGATTGGCTCCGAAACGTTACCTCGCCATAAGATGAACTGATAGTTTCTATGTGGTTCATCGACCAGTCATTGACGGTACATTGGTCGTTAAACTATCTGAGCGAATAACCGGATGATGAGGCATGAACCGATCGCGGCCGTTTTATTTTGCCAAACGGGGTGGATTCCGTTGCGGGGTCAAACCACATTCAAAACACAATCTTGTTACTTTTATAGATCTCATGCTTTATTCTTCAAACACAGCCAAGGGCGTTTTTGGCCTCTTCGTCGCTTGGAGGGGCGACGAAGTTTAGTTCTCTGTTTGGTTCTGGGACACATTGGATGTCCTTATTTGGTAATCCGAAGCCCGAAATGAAGGGCGTACAATTAAAAAATAAATCTTAACTTAACTACGTTTGCATGTTGCGAATCTTAAACATTTTGTTGTTTTGCCTTTCCTGAAATATTTTTGTTTTGTGGTTTTGAGAGGAGCGTGGATGGCTCTCATTGGAGATACAATTTTGATATGATTTAAGTTTAAGGTCGGCGCAACTTACACAAAATCGAATGTCAGCAAATGTATCCATTTGTTATGTGATTTTATGCATAATAGGTGTATGTAGAGAAAAAATGTATTTAATATTTTTTTTTGTGGTTACCGTGGGTAGATACGTGTGGCTTGGTTTCGCCGAATTTTAGATGGGACGATGACATACCGGGAATCTTACCCATGGTCGTTGTCGATACGTCGGCCGGATTGGCTTTGGTTAGAAGATGGGGTGACATGGCTTCTATGTCTTGGGACGCATTTTGTTTGCCTTAGATTTTAAGGCGGCGGTATAATACATATAATGGAACAGAGAGATAATTTGACGGCAAGCGTGAGGAGGTAGGAGGCGGTACTTTTTATCGTCAACATCTCCTTCAGATTTTCGATCTCATTGAGATTTCTCAGCCTTAGCTCTCGTAAAAGCTATAGACTACGTTTTTCTTTGTGGGCCGTTATATTGACTTGTGTCATTGCGGACACCACTTCATTCTTCTTAAAGTCGCCGAGATAGTTAATGTACCAGGTCCCGTTTAGCGAGACCCGAACGACATAGGTCGTTAAGTACGATTCCGAAATCTTTTGGCTGGCCCCAACATCATCAAATACGGTCATGTTCACTTCTTTGATTCTACTATGGTGATGGAGTCTTAATGTCCCGGGAGGGTAGCACAAGGTGCAATAGACCCGGCCACCACTTGTTGGGAACAGGTGCTTTCCACTCGTTCTCTGCAGAACGGAGGCCCGACGGTTGTCTCGCAGGCCTCCCGACGGTTTCCTGTCCTTGGGGGCTCCAAAGTGATGGCACATGCGGATGATGTTGCAATCATCTTCTCGGGAAATACCCTCAAACACTCTGCGACTTATTGACTGAAAAACTGTTCAGACTGTCAGGATGGACAGAACGCGAAGACTTCCCTTCAAAACGAAAATTGTGCTATTTACAATCAAATACAAGATTCCGTCTCTCAACCCCCCAACATTAAACGGAAGCAGACTTTCCTTCAGCGACACTGCTAGCTATTTAGGATTGATGATTGACAAGAAGCTTAATTGGAACCTGAACATAAAATATCGACACTTGCAAAAAGCCATTGGCTTAAAGTAGGGCATGAACCCAAGCAATAGATATATATCCAATGGATATATCTAGCGAAAATAACACCAATTATACTTTATGCAGTTACAGTGTGGTGGCCGGCCGTAACAAAAAGGACGAATCATATGGTCAAGGTTCAGCGGACTGCATTAGTGGAGCACTCCGCACCACTCCAAAGTCATTCAGACGGATGGAAGGTGGACAACAAGGTCGGAGAAGCAATCTTCTCTGAACAGCAGCACATAAGTCACTCCTTCAGGCTCCCCGATCACTGTAGTGTATTCCAGGTGGTGGTCATTGCGATCACGGAAGCACTGAACCACCTTCGAAACACATACAGCGACAGCCAAGCTGTAATCAAATCACTCGATTTCCTCGAACTTAGCCACAGTCGTAAACGGCCGTAAATCTCTTCCCGAGATGACTTAGATGTCCTAGAAAAATAGAGACCTTCATAAGAGCACGCGGATGGGATAACTGTTGACATTTTCAGGTCTCACGAAATGGAAGAAGGGAAGATCTCATGCGGTAACACAACGGGCCGAAACCGGCCTAGGTGTGACGGGCACTTGTGGAGCTTGGCAGCTGCCTTAACCTAGCCTATCCTAATCTAAGCCAGATGGATCAGAGGATAAGGAATTTTATAATGTTTATTCTCAATCTGTTGCATCACTATCGCACCTTCAAACATCGAGGAATCCCTGCAAGTGCTGCGTTTCAGCATATATTTATTCGGAAGGGGCTCTTTCTATCAAAACAGGTCCCATCGACATTAAAGGACTTAATGCTGGACATTGCGCTGGACTTCGGGTTCCGCTGGCCTCAACCCATCCCAATATTGGTCAATTGGTCTAATGTTAAAATTTTCGTGTTCAATCTTTAGGACGTTTATATGCAATGACTGCACCATCAAGTGGCCCAAGCGACACCAGCCGATGGTTGTTACGCGCGGATCCCAGGCAAGAACGCACCCCTCCTCCCGCCCAACCAACCGAGGGGCGCTGCCGCATAACGCGCGACTCGTTCACCGAACCGATCGCGGACATGCAGGAAAGATAGGTGTTAGACTAATGTTCGGGAAAAAGTAGAACCAATCTAAATTAAAAAAAACTAAGCAATTTCTAATTACGGGAAAGATATAAGAGTATCAGTAATTTAAGACTAGGAAGGGAGTTAGTAACAGATATAATATGGTAGAAGGAAATATAATCTGAGCATAGGACTCTAAACGGTGCATGCAAGGAATAATTCGATCTACAAAGCGGAAGAAACAACGGTATATAGTTTCTAGTGCTTCGACTAAGAATCGTAAAGTTTATGCGGCTCAACAGGTCAGGGCTATCTACGTCACCCTTGATCAAGTTGTGCACAAAAATCACACTAAGCATTTTCCTACGATTAGCTAAGTTTGGATGGTTTACTAAAAGCAATCTATTAGAGTAAAACAGCAGTTTCACAATTGCATCCCAGTTGAGAACACCGACTTTACTGTTCGTAGATCATGAAGCAACGAGCTTTCATTCAGCAAAGAACTGAAATTGACGATCGACCTCGGTAAACCGTATGGATACGGCTGACCAGAGTAAACGTCCTGTAAATAGGTAATTTGGAAAAAATGGGCAAAAAGATCGGCAATTGCCTGATCGTTATCTGCCGACGTATTAAGGAAGGATAACGAGGATGGGTGTGCGGACGTTCTACGCTTACTGTTTATGAAGCTGTAGAACTGTTTGGGGTCCTTAGAAAAACGTATCCTGCATCGAAATAGGTAATTCTGATAGCATTGAGCGTTAAGAACTGAAAAGTTTGACCGAACTATTACATAATGAGAAAGAGATATAAAGTCTTGATTTTAATTTTTTTAGATGGGACAGCTCCTTGGTAAACCAAGGGGATTTTCTTGATCTAATCGGACAGGAATGTGGGACACAAGAGACAAAAAGTGAGTCCAGTGCATCATAGAAAATGTTTGTGCCTGTCGTAACATCACTGCACAAATATAAAGCGGACCAATCAAAGTCCCTAATGAGGTTATTAAGCTTCGTAAACTCGGCTTTACGGAAGCAGCGGACACATACCCCAATGTCTACCCGACCGATCCAGTACAGTTCGTCCTAGGTCGAGCGACACTTCGAAAGTAGGATAATAGGCATCTTCAGGTATAGTGAGCGGGGAGACTCGAGTTAACAACGCTAAGGTCGAATTTTTAACATGGTTAACTTGAGACAGAGACAGGTCATTCAAGCCGTCAACAAAGTCATGTCGTGACATGGGCTATAAGCTATTAGACTCATTTACCGAAGACCGAACAATTCCTGGCAAGTTGAAGTCACCAAGAACTAGCATGTGATCTTTGTCAGATAGCGAGAAAGAAATAGCGGTTAAGGCGGACAAATGCTGTTCGTAAATGGCGATATCCGAAGAAGTTGGAATATACGAACAAGTTATGAAAACTAAGAAAGCGGGAAGAAACAGTCTTACACACAGAAATTCCAGTTCCTGCTGGATCTGGACTGTGAAAAGTTCCGAAGTGAAGTTTGAGTCCACAGCAATTAGAACCCCTCCTGCACGTCAAGACGAACGATCCTTTCTAAAAGTTGTGTACCAGCCTGCCGAAGCCTTGGAACTAAGAATGTTCGGCTTTAAACAAGGCTCGCTAAACACAATAACGTGAAATGCAAATCTAAATGACACTATCCTAAAAAAAAATGCGGAGCTTGCTACGCAAGCCTCGAACATCCTACTAATTTGGATAAGTTTTGTTTTATCTAGCCCAATTTTTAAACTATAAATACGAAATTCTAAAATATAATATAACTTATGTTTATATACCTAATATTTCATTTCAGAAAATCTTTGACGGGAAATCAATTTATAAGTAATGCTTGTTTCGGCTATTTTAAACGTTATCAGCTATGCAATGATTTACCATGCCCAGCGAAGTCTGAGGATTTTCGTGCTAGTCAATGTACTGCTTACAATGGCATAATGTTTGAGGGCCATCGATACAGCTGGCAACCTTATATAAAAGGTATGCTTTTACAGAATTAAATAACAATAGACTAAGTGAAAACTAAATCAACGTTTGGCGCGAATGGCATTGATTAACTGTACAAATTTCCCATAAATATGCAGTCTCATTGGCTATGATAAAAAATGTGCCTATAATTATCTAATTCATTTTCACACCTATTAAAGACTTCATCTGATGAACGAATTCCAATAAAAATTATGTGTTAGTAAGAATTAATTTGCCTATTCACGTTTTGGTGTAATATTTATGTACTTATTTGATTTTAAACATAAACCAGCCATTAACCAGTAATAAAACTTGTCGATACATTTCCGCTATGGCCAAAATGACTTTTTCTGATAGGTTTCGGTATCTGAAAAGGTTTAAAGAATAATGGTTTCTTTTATGGTTTGGTTTTTAAGGAATTTTTGAAAATCTGGTATTTTTCATATATTTATCAGCGGTAGTAATTCTATCTCTTCACATAGCCTAAGTCTCTTGTACATATCTGGTTGTATTGAATTTGGCAGTTTTTAAAAGCTGATAATTTGAGCTACAAATTGCAGTCGAATCTTTTGAAGTTTCAGCTTACGGGCTGAAATCATCGTTCGATTCTCTTTACAGCAATCAGACGTGTTTTTGTTTTGCGCTCCGCTTATCTGCCTTTTATCTTTTATAAACAGCCGGTGTTTTTTTAATATACCAATCTAAATAAACTTTAAATTACCTGCTTGCTTAGAGCTTTTCCGTAAGCGCGAGTGCACGCCTTTTAATTGTGTGTTTTAGACATAATTTAATTATTTTCCTGTGTCGGTAGTCAATGTGTTTTGTTGTTTCTTCTCGTAAGTACACACAGAATCAAACTCTGCCGCTCTCACCTAGTTGATCTATTGCTTTATCACTCTCTCCCTATTACCCGAAGCAATATAACTGTTCTTCCTCTCTCGCTCTCGATATTTTCTGTGCAGTAGCGCTCTCTCTCACTCAATTGTAGCTGCTGTAACCGCTCTCATTCTTAGCTATTCCTCTTTTAGCGTTTATCTGGCACACTGGTCAGATATCAGTTTTTTCTGAAAGAAAAAATAATAAAATAATTTTTACATTTTAAAATGGAATTCTCTGTGTTCTGTGCTAAAAAAACCTGCAAGAAGCAGATCACCTATGACCAGCCGAGTATCCCCTGCTGGCTCTGCGATAGCGTAGTGCACGCTAAATGCGCCTGGTTTTCCGGTCTCGTGGGTGATGGCATCTCAAAAAGGAATGGCCTGCATTACAGCTGTGAGGCATGCCGTCCGGTTGAGAAGGAGATCGCAGCGTTTTTGAGGCAGACCCGGAAGGGCTTTAGGGAGCTGACCGTGTGCTTCAAAGAGCAATACGATCGGCTCCTAGCCATGGAGTCTCAGTTTAGTGGTTTAAAACTACTGACTGAGTCTCCTAGGCGCAAAAAGGTCACTCCGCGGGATCTGCATGTGCCAACTGCCCCTCGGCCGGGCGATGCTGACAAGCTGACTCCGACCACTCCAATAGTGCAGCAGTTGATTTCGTTCTCTACTCCGCAAGCAACGACAGCTGCTGGCGATGAAAATTCGGTAGCCGAATTTATCGCGTCGGAGGGCATGCAGCCAAAATCGTCTGCAGCGTAAATCGTAATGTCCGCTAACTCATTAGCTGTCTCCTTAATTCCGACCCCACCGGTCAATATAGGTCCCGGACCACCGGGTATTACCATCACAGGTAATAGGCCTGTGGTGCCAAGATTGGTGGGGATCCCACCAAAGAGACAAGTTTTTGTCTCGCGGCTAGCCCCTGATTCCACAATAAATAATGTGACGGATTATATCCAAAGCCAAATAAAAACCGCTGATTTTAAGGTGGAAAAGTTCAAATTCTCTCGCGCCCGGGAGATAGCTTCTTTTAAAATAAGTGTCGCTCAAACTCACTTTGACACCATTTGTTCTGCCAAATTTTGGCCGGAGCATTTGGTAATGAAGGAGTTTAAGGTAAAGAAGAAGACTAGGCCCCCAATAACTCTGCCAACTAATCAGACCAGTGCTCCTTCGTCATCTTCCTGCTCTACTTCCACCCGTCCAAAAAACTAACAAAGTCTCTTTTAGTGTCCTTTTAGAATGTTCGAGGCTTGCGTAGTAAGCTCAGCATTCTTTTCCAGGATAGTGTCGCATTTGCATCCCACGTTATTATGTTTATCGAAACCTGGTTAAAGCCGGACTTTCTTAGTTCCGAAGTTTTGGTAGGTCGGTACACAACATATAGAATGGATCATTCGTCTCGACCTGCAGGAGGTGTTCTGATTGCTGTGGACTCAAACTTCACGTCGGAACTTTTCACAGTCCAGATCCAGCAGGAACTGGAATTTCTGTGTGTAAGACTGTTTCTTCCCACTTTCTCGCCATCTACGAGCAGCATTTGTTCGCCTTAGCCGCTATTTCTTCCTCGCTATCTGACAAAAATCATATGATAGTTCTTGGTGACTTCAGCTTGCCAGGAATTGTTTGGTCTTCGGCAAATGAGTCTAATAGCCTGGTTTCCATGGCACGTCATTACTTTGTTGACGGCTTGATTGACATATCTCTGTCTCAAGTTAACCATGTTACAAATTCCTTGGTTCGATTTCTTGATCTGTGCTTTGTAACGGATGCGACCTTAGCGTTGTTAACTCGAGTCTCCCCGCTCACTATACCTGAAGATGCCTATTATCCTACTTTCGAAGTGTCGCTCGACCTAGGACCAACTGTATTGATCGGGTAGACTACCCCAATGTGTCAGCTGCTTCCGTAAAGCCGAGTTTACGAAGCTTAATAACCTCATTAGGGATTTTGATTGGTCCGCTTTATATTTGTGCAGTGATGTTTCGACAAGCACAAACACTTTCTATGATACACCGGACTCACTTTTTGTCTCTTGTGTCCCACTTTCCAACCGCCTTGGCTTACCAAGGAGCTGTCCGATCTAAAAAATTAAAATCAAGACTTTATATCTCTTTCTCATTATGTAATAGCTCGGTCAAACTTTTCAGTTCTTAACGCTCAATGCTATCAGAATTACCTATTTCGATGCAGGATACGTTTTTCTAAGGACCCCAAACAGTTCTACAGCTTCATAAACAGTAAGCGTAGAACGTCCGCACACCCATCCTCGTTATCCTTCCTTAATACGTCGGCAGATAACGATCAGGCAATTGCCGATCTTTTTGCCCATTTTTTCCAAATTACCTATTTACAGGACGTTTACTCTGGTCAGCCGTATCCATACGGTTTACCGAGGTCGATCGTCAATTTCAGTTCTTTGCTGAATGAAAGCTCGTTGCTTCATGATCTACGAACAGAACGGTGTTCTCTCTCATAAAAGGCTTTCAAGGTACTTTGAAGACGGATGTTGTTTACACCGATTTTAGTAAAGCGTTTGATTCTGTAAACTATTCCCTCCTAGCACAAAAGCTCGACCTTCTAGGGTTCCCGCCCAATCTCCTGAAATGGATCTCTAGCTACCTTTGTTCTAGTTCTCAAAGAGTCCTTTTCAAAAACTCCCTCTCCAGTTATGGTGACTTCGGGTGTACCTCAGGGCTGCCATCTAGGCCCCTTACTCTTTACACTTTTTATAAATGACCTACCTTCTGTACTAACATACTCTCGAGTACCTATGTATGCGGATGATGTTAAGCTCTGTGTCCAGTATAAGGAAATTTCTTTTCATTCTAGGTGGCAATCCGATCTCGATAGATTTCAGTCTTGGTGTTGCGCAAATTTATTAAACCATAATGCTTCATAATGTAAAGTAATGACTTTTCATCGCTCCAGCGCCTTTCTGGTTCCTTACACCCTTTGTGGTGGTTCTCTTGAGAGAATTACCCGGGTTGATGATCTTGGTGTTCTATTAGATCCCAAGTTAAAGTTTTCAGAACACATTTCCACCATGGTGAATAAGGCCATGGGCGTGCTTGTGTTTATAAAGAGGTGGTCAAAGGAATTTGACGACCCCTATGTAACAAAGACTCTCTACACCTCTCTGGTCCGATTTTAGAATACGGCTCTTGTGTATGGTGCCCTCAGTACAACTTACATCAGGACCTTAGATTGCTTTTAATAAACCTTCCAACCTTAGCTAATCGTAGGAAAATGCTTGGTGTGATTTTTGTGCACAACTTGCTCAAGTGTGACGTATTTAGCCCCGACCTGTTGAGCCGCATAAACTTCACGATTCCTATTAGAAGCACTATGAATTATACACCCCCCTCGGATTATAATTCCCTCTATCATATTATATCTACCACTAACTCCCTTCCTAGTCTTAAATTACTGATACTCTTATATCTTTCCCGTAATTAGTAATTACTTCGTTTTTTTAGTTAGATTGTTCTACTTTTCCTCGAACACTAGTCTAACACATATCTTTCTTACACAACCGCGATCGGTTCGGTTAGAGAGTCGCGCGAAATGCGACAGCGCACCTCGGTCGGTTGGGCGGGAGGTGGGTTGCTTTCTTGCCTAGGATCCGCGCGTAACAGCCATCGGCTGGTATCGCTTGGGCCACTTGATGGTGCAGTCATTGCATATCAACGTCCTAAAGAAAGATATAAGGCTTTTAAATTCAAATTTGATAACACTACTCGACAAATTTAAACTTTTTTTTCCGCTGTCTCCAAAAATGACTTTTTCTAATAGATTGGGAGATTTACATTTTTTTTAAGAATTATGGTTTTTTTTTCATGGAGTAGTTTTTTTTTTTTAGAATTTTTAAAAAATCTGGTATTTTTTGTCATAGGTAGTGCTTCTATTTTTCACATAACTCTCGTTTCATACAACTGGTTGTATTGAACTTTGCAGTTAAAAAATGCTGATAAATGCAGCTATAAATCCGACTCAGACACTTTGTAGCAGCAACTTAGCGTCTGGCAGATATTAAGCTTCCAAATTGAAATTTCATCATTTTTTTCGGTATTTTTTACCCGAAATTTTGACTTTGAAACTTCAGGAAAAATCGAAAAATAAATGAATGCCTTGATTTTTGGTTTTAGATAGACACATTAATTAGGCGTCGTTTAAGGTATCGGTTATAAAAATATAAAATCAAACGGCTAAGTTATAACCGTTTGACCAAAACGACCCAAAATGACTTTTACCTGAAAAATACCGTCCGGTACGTTTTTGGTCCAACTTCCAAAATGGGGTTGCAAAAAACAAAAAGGACCTGTAATTTTGGTTTTACCGAGTCTTCGGTATTGATATATATCGGATATATATCCTACCTGGTCATATTTATTTGGGGTGTAAATGTTGTGGACAGTTTTATTCCGTATTCCTTATACCTAAGCCTTGGTGAGGATAAATATACATAAATACCTGTTAGGGTCAAATGTTGACCTTTTTCCTTCACAGGTGCTGGTCCCGCAGATATTTGACCTTTCTCCTTCAAGCTATTCAAGTATCCCTGCCTCAGTGTAGTTCTGACTTCCAGAAGAATACGATAGTGTGTTTTCGAAAAATACCAATTGTTTCTAATTGAAATGGACAACCCAAGTCGGTCAACTTCATGTGCTTACCGAGCAGACTCGTTTTGCTACATATGTGGAAAGTATATGACCAGCAAAGAAGAAAAAATCGTTTTTACCGAAAAGTTCCAAGAACAGTATAAGGAAAACTATAAGATGTGGCCCAAAAGTATTGGCGAAGAGTGGGCTCCAAGCTGTATATGCAAAACGTGCAAATTGAATTTAACAGCATTTAATAAAGAGGAAAAGTAAGTTACCCTAAATCAGAAGCTATGAAGTGTACAAAAAATACTAAGCATTACTTTTTTTCTTGCACATTTTTTTTTTAGAAAACAATTTCGATTTGGAACTCCAATGCTATGGAGAGAACCAAAAAATCACAGTACTGAATGTTTCTTTTTTTTATTCGAAAAAAAGGGTTTGGGGTAGGTGAGAGGTATAAATACCCGCAAGAGTCTCGTCAAGGCTTTACGCTTCCCGCTCCTCCTTTGAAGGAAATATCGCCATTAAAATGCAAAAAAGAGGAGATGTCTTCTTCGTCGTATGGAACAACGGATTCAAGTAATGACCAATCAGGAGAATATAAATTTTGCAAGCCATTATCACAGGAACAATTGAACGATTTGGTGAGGATCCTGGAAATTAAATATAAAGAACACAAGTGGAAGGTCGCGTGTGACTTAAAAGTTGTAACCATGTTAACTGTATTGCAAGGCGGTTATACAAAATACTGTTGCTTCCTGTGCCTATGGGATAGCCGAGATAGAAAAGAGCATTACACAAGAAAGAACTGGGAAAAACGGAACGAAAATACTTTGGGACATCACAACGTACAAAATGCAGCTCTTGTGAAAGTCCAAGACATTATATTACCACCATTGCACATTAAGCTAGGACTGATAAAAAATTTTGTTAAAGCACTGGATTACGAAGGTGAATCGATGAATTACCTCAAAACTGGCGTATTGGCGGCGTATTTGATGGCCCCCAAATTCGAAAACTACTAAAAGATGGTGGATTTGAAAATATTTTATCTACGAATGAAAAAGCAGCCTGGAACTCGATCCGACTGGTTACAACAAATTTTCTTGGTAACAGAAAGAGTGATGATTACGTTAAAATCTTTCAAGACCTACTTAAGAATTATGAACAAATTGGAGCCAACATGTCACTCAAAATCCTGCACTCCCACATAGACTTTTTTCCGCCAAACCTTGGGGATGTTAGTGATGAACACGGAGAGAGATTTCACCAACAATTAAAAGCTATGGAACGACGGTATCAAGGTGTTTGGAATGAGAATATGTTGGGCGACTATGTGTGGACTCTCATAAAAGAATCTGACTTAAATGACAAAAAAAAGACAGACAAACCATTTTAAAAATAGTAACAAGCAATAACAATAAAAATATTTAAGTATCATAACACTTAAATAAATTCAAGTATTTTTCGGTATTTTTCAGATAAAATGAGATTTGGGTCGTTTTGGTCAAACGGTTATAACTAACTAACTAGCCGTTTGATTTTATATTTTTATAAGCGATACCTTAAACGACGCATAATTAATGTGTCTATCTTAAACCAAAAATCAAGGCATTCATTTATTTTTCGATTTTTCCTGAAGTTTCAAAGTCAAAATTTCGGGTAAAAAATACCGAAAAAAATGATGAAATTTCAATTTGGAAGCTTAATATCTGCCAGACGCTAAGTTGCTGCTACAAAGTGTCTGAGTCGGATTTATAGCTGCATTTATCAGCATTTTTCAACTGCAAAGTTCAATACAACCAGTTGTATGAAACGAGAGTTATGTGAAAAATATAAGCACTGCCTATGACAAAAAATACCAGATTTTTAAAAAATTCTTTAAAAAAAACTACTCCATGAAAAAAAAAACCATAATTCTTAAAAAAATTTTAAATCTCCCAATCTATTAGAAAAAGTCATTTTTGGAGACAGCGGAAAAAGAAGTTTAAATTTGTCGAGTAGTGTTATCATTATATACCGGCCGTTAAAATTGCCTAATTGCGCTACAACGGTTTCTTTGATTTGCTGCATACCCATTTGTGCACTGAAAAAAAAACAAATTTTACGGCCACGGCCTTTAATATTGAAAATACTCATAGAAAATAAACACAAACCCTAAAACCCAACAACGGAGTATAAATTTGTAAATGTGGAGTCAGAGCAGCCGAAAAAGCTTGGCAGCTTCCAACACATCCATTTTCTCCACATCTATGTATATACATACGAGTATCTTTCCATATCTACAGCTAGCATTTGGAGGGCGTGCAAAATATAAAAACAGATAGAAAGAGAATGAGTTATTGCGTCGAAGGCGTTGAGTAGCCACTGAAATTCATTTGTTCCTTCTGGCTATAAAATTGATCCGAACTGATCCATATTCGGCAACCTGGTAGATATGGTCATTCTCCATGAAGTAAACCCAAATAACACTAGTCAACACAACTTTTCCTCTGTCGTCCTCTCTGGCACAAAATGACTTTTTTTTGGGTTTTTCAAAGATACTGCTTCTATTTTTTACATAACTTAAGTTTTCCACAACGGGTTGTATTGATTTTTACAAACGATAACTTAAACGACGCCTTATTAATGTGTCTATCTAAAACTAAAAATGTTAGATTTTTTGTCGACTTTTCCTAAGTTTTTAAAGCCAAAATGTTGGAGAAAAATACCGATAAATATTATGAAATTTGAATTCGAAACGTCTGCAAGACATTAAACTACAGCTACAAAGTGTTTGAATCAGATTTATAGCTGCACTTGTCAGCTTTTCAAAACTGTGAGGTTTAATACAACAAGTTGTAGAAAACTTAAGTTATGTGAAAAATAAAAGCACTGCCTCTGAAAATAAAATGCCAAAGTTTTAAAAAATTGTTTAAAAAAAACTAACCTGGAAAAAAAAACAATAATTCTTTAAACATTTTTAAATCCCCAAATCTATCAGAGGAAGTCATTTTGGGCGACATCGGAAAATTGAATTTTGTTGAGTAGTGCAATTGATGTATTTTGTAAAAATACTTCCCAGTGATGCGCCACTTGAAGTATTAAGTCAAGGATATCAAACATTTTTTTCCAAAGGAAGACATCGATTCTTATTCATAATAATTTTCTTTCAGTTGATGCTGAGTGTGAACTAAACTGCATGCCATTAGGAATGAAATACTATGCTACTCTGAGCGAATCTGTTACTAATGGGACTCCTTGTAAGCGGCCGGCAGAATATTATCGGTTAAATTTCTTGGGACGTGCTTTGTGCGTTGATGGTATTTGCAAGGTGAGTCTAACATTTATGTACACTAGTCAACACGACATTTCTGCTGTGTCCCAAAATGATAGAAGAACTATTATTTAATTATGTTTTTTTTTAATGGTTGTTTTTTTTTAAAGAATTTTTTAAATGTTGTCATTTCCAGAGGTGTTGCTTCTATGTCTCAAATTACTTAAGTTTCTTATAACTGGTTGTATTTAACATTGCAGTTCTGAAAAACTGACAAATGCAGCGGTAAATTTTTGCGGTATTTTTTCCCGAAATGTAGACTTTAAGAACTCCGGAAAAGTCTAAAAAAAATATTTCGTAGCTAACATTTTTGGTTTTAGATAAAAAATTAATTGAGCGTCGTTTACAGTATCGTTTGTAAGAATCGATGGATAAACTGCTAAGTTGCAGCCGTTTGACCAAACCTTCATATGCCGTTTGGCACCATCCCAAATGTCATTTTACCTTTAAAAACTGTTACAAACACAGATTTTTGGAATTGTTGTGGGAAAATTTGTTATACGTCGGCTAACGGAATTTATCGGCGAAATTTAAAATAGAAAGTTAAATTTTGTTGAGTAGTGTTATTAGTTGTTGAAAATTTAGAATAGTTTTTCTAAATACAAACCCAAAGCTTGGTTGGCTGTAAGATTTCTATTTAAAGGCGACGAACACGCTTGCGCTCAATTAGACTGTTTAACGACGATTATAATTCAATGTCTTATGTCTAGCCTAAATAAGCTACGGTGGCAAAACGGTACGAATTCATCAAAGGCGAGTGAGCGAGCGCTCCCTCCTTGCCCTAAACTAACATACACTAGACTTCATACAATTCTATTCAAATTCGATATGCCGAAACATCTGCCCCGTTAAAGGCCTGCAAGGCCTCAACACACTGGTAGCGGCGCTGACTTGTGGATGACTCCGCTCTATCACTCCTCCGGATGTTGATGACCCTGTCCATGCCGCCCTTTACTGCGTGCGTGGCGATTATCCTCCTGACGAGCCACTCATGCGGCGAAAGATTGTCCTCGGCGACGATGGTCTCTTTTGGTTACGTTCGGATGCCACTAGTGCCCCAAATTTGCAGTCCCACGACATATTCGCGGAACCATCTCCAGTCAGGCTAAACCAATCGTCATCGCCGCAAGCAGCTGAGATTCTACTGGTTCGGAGTCCGCAGTCAAGGGGGCGATGAGCGACCCGCATGTTAGCAGGTGTCTGGGCGTTAGTGCCTTGCCGTCGCTTGGGGCCTTGGTTAAGGGCTTCCAGCGGCCTGGAGTTCATGACTGCCGCGATCCCGACGAGGACTTTGGCGGCTCTTCGGCGGCTACGAGCGCGCTGCGTATCAACTGTAGGAGTAAGTTATTTGCAATTTTGGTGCACTTTGGCATGCGAATTTGCGAATTTTGTCCCCCTGCTCCTTCTGTCGGCTCGCTCCGACAAAGTACGTTGCGCTGTCGCAGTGGACGACTTGGGGATGTCTTCGGCGCCCGAGGAACCTTTGGAACGCCAAAAAGAGTCAGTAGTTGATTTTGAAACAAATTCTAAGTGAACCGCTTTGGACGCAAAATAAATAAAAAGCGCAATGTATGACTTATAAGGGGCCTTCCTCGAATTTTCAATTTCACCAAAAATCGACGCCACAAATTGCAAGGAGGCAGAGAACACGGAGTCGATCTGCAGGTAAATTTTCCATAAGTTGTTTCAGCAGTCGAGGCTTGCATTTAAAGCATCGCATACATGATTGGATTGTCTGACAGTAGTCCTCCTGAGCGTTCCCTATCCAAACACTCTGTTGAAGGATGTTCACCAGTGCTCGTGGACCGACATGAAAATTGGAACGATGCAGATGACGAACGTAGCCCCACATAAATTAGGATCGCTTTGGCAAAAGTAAAGGAAACTTAGCTTGGTGTGATAAAGGAGCTTTTGCTAGTCGCCCTCCTACTCAAAACAATGAAAAAGTACACGAAGTACCTGTGTCTTCATGGATGAATGGGTTCAACCGCTGAAGACTAGGTCCTTTCTGAACCTTTTCGATTTCCTTTTGATGCTTGTGATGTTTTATGATCTTAACCTTTTTGTGGAATGCTTCATTATATTCGGTCGTTGAGACTGTTTCGAACAGGGTCGAACAATTTAGATGTTAGACCCATGACTGAGTTGTCAATTTTAAATTTGAAGGCATCTTCATTTGGCAACCATGAGATTCCTAACGCCATGTTCAACTTTAAATTGAAGATCGTTATGAGCTTGGACTATAGACTTTCACTTCGGAGTGTATTCGAATTCACACTTAAATTGAGTATAATATGATCTGAAATAGATGGTCTTTCGAGGACCCTTTATCCAGATATAAAGGTAGTCTTTCCAGTTACGAGAGTTAGATCTAGCACGTTTGACGAGGTAGGACCTACATAGGTGTATTCCTCTCCCACGTTTGCTACTATGGTTGAGTCCACCAGACTCCTCGGTTCAGACCTGTCGTCTGCCATGTAGCAGGAGGCTACCAAAAGGCATTTCTCCTCACTTTCCTGCATAACTACTGTCAGGTCTTCTGTAATATTGAGAAATATGGTAAGCGTGGACTCCTTTACGTACGAGTACGACAGTTCTATTCCTGCTTAACGGTGTTGGGAAGAATGAGCTGTAGGTGGAGAACTTTAGTCCGTCCACAGAATTACCTGATGCAATACAGGACTCCTGGACCAAAGTTATCAGCGGGTCCTTGATTCATGGCAATGTGGAGCTCCGCTGACTAAATTACTTTTATGCAAGTTGAGCTGCCGCACACTTAGAATCATCAGCGGCTGGTTCCGCTTCACTCGACGGGTTGACTTTGTTACATATGTAGGTGTCGACAAATTCCTTTGACCACCTCTTTAAAAGCCCAAGCACACCTATGGCCTTATTTACCATGATAGAAATGTGTTATGAAAACTTAAACTTGGGATATAATAGAATACCTAGATCATCAAGCCGGGTGATTCTCTCAAAAGAACCACCACAAAGGGTGTAAGAAACCAGAAAGGCGCTGGAGCGATGAAAAGTCATTACTTTACATCATGAAGCATTAAGCTTTAATAAATTTGCACAACAGCATGACTGAAATCTTGCGAGATCAAATTGCAATCTGAATTGAAAAGAAGTTTCTTTATGCTGGACACAAAGCTTTACATCATCCGCATACAGAAAGTAGGTCATTTATGAAAAGTGTAAAGAGCAAGGGGTCCAGAAAGCTGCCCTGTGGTACACCCGAAGTCACCATAACTGGTGAGGACAGGGAGTTTTTAAAAAGGACTCTTTGAGACCTAGAACAAAGGTAGCTTGAGATCCATTTCAGGAGATTGGGCGGGAACCCTAGAAGGTCGAGCTTTTGTGCTAGGAGGGAATAGTTTACAGAATCGAACGCTTTACTAACATCGGTGTAAACAACATCCGTCTGTAAATTACCTTGGAAGCCTTTAATTATGAAGGAGGCAAACTCCAATAAATTAGTAGTGGTTGATCTCCGCCTTAAACATTCATTTTGAGATGGAGATATAAGTGATCTGCATAGGTGCTGCAGGTGCGGAGTTAAAATTTTCTCAAACACTTTTGGGAATAGCGGATAACTTAGATATACCTCTATAGTTAGTGCGTCAGACTTGCTACCTTTCTTATGGAGAGGAATTATAAAGGACTTCTTTCATATCGGGGGAAAGCATGAAGAATTTATGGACAGGTTGAATAGTTTAAGCAACGGCCCACACAGAAACGCGGCACAGTACCTGAGTACACAGCCAGGAACTCCGTCCGGACCCGGTGAAAACACCGGCTTTACTGTTCGTAGATCATCGTTCCACCTCGGTATACCGTATGGATACGGCTGACCAGAGTAAACGTCCTGCGAATAGGTAGCTTGAAATCATAATCATGAGATCATAATCTGACGAAGTTTTAAGGAAAGATAATGAGGATAGGTGTTGAATCTTCCACGCACTAGCGGCAGTATAAGCAAGAAAGACGACAGGACCGAATCGCCGGCAGAGGCTGGGAGACGAGCTCGAGCAGAGGAAGGGACGCGAAGGCGCGGGCTGGAGACCGTTGCTCTCCAGACGAATTTTTAGTCTTTCTTATTTTAGTTACCCTGTAACAGGGTAACCCCAGCAGCCCTGAAGCGGAGAGGGGAGTATGGGCCAGAGTCTATAGTCGTCCAATATTTTATTTTTTTCTTTGTGCCCAACCTAACTAGAATTAAGTATAATCTTAATAAATATAATAAGTAGCAAGTAGGAGCAACAAAACAACAGAGCAACAGTTACCATCACGAGTGAGCATCACAGCTCCCAAGGTCCGCAAGCGATCGCTCCCAGTCGCTCAAGCGATCGTTCCCATGGTTCTCCAACCCTCGCTAACCGAACCTCGGCCCCACAGAGAGTACGCGAGGGAGGAAACTACGCAGTAACGAAGCCTTAAGGGAGAGGCAAATTGCGTAGCAGCAGAATGACCGCAGCGATCCAAGACAGGTCTGAAGGCAACAATGACTGAGCTACAGCGTCAAGACGACCAGAGGCAGAGAGCAATAGCAGCAGGGACAGAGTGACAGCGTCAGGTCGAGCAGAGGAGAGAGCAACAGCAGCAGCAACAGGAGAGAAAAAAGCACGGACGATCTCCCACGCATCGGGACCCTAAGCATTGGCGACAAAGATCACGCTGCGATGAATGAGGCTGTAGTTAAATCCTTGACGACCTCCAAATGCGTGGCCTTTGTTGAAAAACAAACAAATATTGCAATGTAGCATTTGTGGGGTGGCCTGTTTCGAACATCAGCCTTATAATAAAAGGGCCCACAAAAATCCATTCCAGTCGTGTGGAATGCGGGGTTCAGTCAGACATTATCCGTTGGCAAGTCTCCAATCACACGCTCAGCCAAGCTTGGCTTTGCCCGACAGCTCCGTACACATTTGCTTGTGACGTTTGCAACTAGTTTTCGCCCTCCAACGGGCCAATATTTTTGACGAAGCGATGCAAGTAAAGTCTGTGGACCAGCATGCAAAAACCTTTCATGATAGAAAGTTCTAATTGCCTTCGTAACCGGATGACCCTTTGACAGCAATATTGGATGCTTTGCATCGTGCACCATATTTGCATTTTGTAGCCTTCCGTCTACACGAAGCAGTCCGTCACCATCGAGCATCGGGCGCAATGAAAGCAACTTGCTCTTGGCAAGAAGTGCTCTAATGGCTTTGAGTGCAGTGAGCTCCTCAGCGAAATTGACTTGCTGGATACTCTTTATCAAAAGACAAGTGCCACCTGTATGGTCCTGCACAGAGAGCTTGGCACCAGACCGAACGTACTCCTTGCTTCGAAGGTAGATAAAACGATAAATATAACCAAAGACACGTTGTAGCTTGCCAAACGAGTTTGTGTGCTTGCGGTCACATGAGAGGTCCTTTACACACGATCCAACCAATGCATTCTGTCGGCGCTCCGGTAAGTCTACAATTTATGGAGCTTGGGTATGCCATTCTGAAGAGTCTGATAAAAGGTACGATGGTCCATTTAGCCATTCCAAACCCAAAAGCACCTCTGGAGAGCATCCCCCCGACAGGACATCTGCTGGGTTAAGATGCGTTGGAACATGATCCCACTTCATTTCCTTGGTTAATTCCTGGATCTGCACAATTCTGTTGGAGACAAAAACGTTAAAGTTTGATGGGGCCTCACTTATCCAAGACAACACAATAGTTGAATCTGAACTACAAGGAACTATCACAGGAAGATGCGAGATTTTGCTTAATGCTTGCGACGAGCAACGCCGCGGACAATTCCAACTTGGGTATGGTTAGTGTTTTTAAAGGCGCTACCTTGGACTTTGAGCACAGCAAGCGAGATGTTACATTCTCATAGATATTCGACCTTATGTAAACGCAAGCTCCATATGCGCCCATGCTAGCATCACAGAACGCGTGCTATTGGATGGATGAGTTTTGCAGCATGACATAACGAGGAAATTAAAAATTTAGCACGATGCGTAATTGCGACATCAAATCCGTCCACACTGCCGACAGAGGCTCAGGCAGAGCATCATCCCATCCTAAGTCCACCTTCCACAAACTCTGCAAGAATATTTTGGCCTTGGCTAGAATAGGTGCTATTAAACCGAGCGGATCATGGAATCTGGCTATAGAAGACAGGACAGTACGCTTGGTGGGTAGGCCTTCTGGCATGATTTTCGAAAAATTAAACAGTAGGTTATCCGAGTTGGGAACCCATACGAGCCCCAAGGAAACTCATGAAACTTAAGCAGTTTTTCCCTGTCCTCCGCAGGCTCCTCTTCAAGTACTCTAAGCTTATTGGAGCACAATTTGCGTATAGGAAATTGTCCTCTTTGCAGGAGCCCTTTTACTTGACGACGGATCACATTAACTTCCTCAATGGTGTCCCCGCCGGATATGAGATCGTCTACGTAGAAATCCCTTCTCACGACTGGGGTTCCTATAGGAAATGACGCTTCCTCATCGTACGATAGTTGGTGCATGGCACGAATTGCCATAAAAGCACCGGGCTTTGTTCCATACGTGACGGTCTCTAGCTTGTAAATCTTGATTTCATCAGTAGGCCTTTCGCGCCAAAGAAAATAATATATAAATATATAGATAAATATTTATCTGGGTGTGAAATCCGTACACAACGATACATCTTGTAGATGTCTGCACAAAGTGCAATCCTAAAGAATCTAAACCAAAGCAGTATGTTAAATATTTTTGGCTGAATCGTTGGGCCAGCCAGCAATAAGCCATTGAGGGAGCGTCCAGATGTGGTCTTTGCAGACCCATCAAAAACAAGGTTTTTTGACAACCTTTTCTGCAGACCTTTAAAACGACGCAGAGCGATGCAGAATGAGTCGCCAAGGGCCTCAAACTCAGTAGTAGCTAAGAGTCGAACGGAAAATTTACCATTTTCCAAACGAGAGGAGTGTTCCTTGAATAAACGCTCGCAAAGTAGATCCTCACTCGATGCAGCTGCCTCTGATGAGTAACAATTTTCAAGCTCCCAAAAACGCTTTACAGCATCCGACAAAGAATCCTCGTCTTCTTTTGGTACGTGGGTTCCTTTTGCCGTAGCCAGAGTGACTAAATTGTTAGTGGTGTGAGCCATCCCTCCAGAGACAATCCAAACAAGATTAGTGTTCTGGAGTGGTGGCAGCGTATCAGCCAAATGCAGCTGCTCAACACTGAGCAAAAATATACCAGCGCCTAACAGCATATCGATTCGCTGAGATCTAAAAAACCAGGGGTCAGCTAAATTTATATTCTTCGGTACGTCTCATTCTGCAGCATTAATATTGTAGGTCGGCTGATAGTCAGTGATGACCCTAGTTACGACCGCCGTGAATGAGGAACTGTAGCTGCCATACTGCCATACTGCATGACGACTTCCACAGCCTTATTCGAACTAAGAGATGATTCTCCAATGCCAGATATCGAAATAGGCGAGTGCCGATGTTTTAGCTGCAAATGACCAGCCAAACGAGACGTAATAAAATTGAGCTGCGATGCGGAATCCAATATTGCCCGACATGGGACAAGCGTTCCAACACGAGTTTTAACCAAAACGATGGCCGTAGCTAGCAACACGTAGTCGCTCGAGATATTGGGAATAGGTGGAGGGCAAGGTGGGGAGGCTGAGCCTGAAACTAAGGCGGATGATTGCGGTTGCGGGAGGTTCACGTCTGCAGCAATGACTGCGGATGGAACCGGGCTTTGAATTGCTCCGTATGATGTTTCATACGACACTGCTTGTAACTTCCAGATTTTCACTGCTGCAAGCCGTGACCCTTGCGCAAACAATTGAGGCAGAGATGCATTCTCTTTGCTTCCTTATAGCGCAAAGTAGGGGACAAATTTAGGAACATGCCGCAATTGGTTATGATGTGGTCCCTTCCGAAGCAAAATCTACACCCAGAAAAAGTTTCGTTATTATTAGGAGAGGCAATGAGGACATTCTGACTATGATTGTGCGTTTTTTCTCCAACCTGATGGCTTGGTGTTTTGATTACCAAGTCATTTTCCTGATTCTCCATCGTCCTGCATCGCTTTTACAGAAACGAAGCAAGGGATTTCCATGCCAACAGCTTGTGGGACGGCAAGTCTTCTTCCCATTTTTCCCGGTTCCTGGTGTCCAGCCTATGCGTCACAATGTGAATGAGAAATCTATCTAGAATTTCCTCAGTTGATGCCAAAGTCCGAATCGCTCGCAGGTGAGCATCGATCTTATCGCTGAGTTGCCGAAAACTCCTTGCAGATCCCATCTCAACACCTTGCAACCCAAATATCGCCTTTACGTGTGCCTGAAAATGATTGTATTTATTGTCGAAACGATTAGTAAGCAGTTCTAAAGCAATCCCATAGTTCAACTCAGATAATTCGATTGAACGTATGGTTTCTACTGCTACGCCGTCTAGGCTAGCACGAAGATACTGGAACTTTTCCAAGCTACTTAGCTCTTGCTCGTTGTCCACCACCGTCTTAAACATCGCGATGAAGTTTGGCCAGTCTGCGTAGTTTCCTCCAAAACGAGCCAATTCTATAAGAGGCAGCCTCGACCTCCGAGTTTATGTGCTGAGCGAACCTTCCCCAGCGAATTGATGAGGCATGCTGGTTGAGTTCGGTCTGATCACCTTCTGCTGTGATGCTAGCTCGCGATTTAGTTTTGCATCGATCTGCAAAAAACGTTCGCAAACTCGGACCGCGCGTCACCGTGGAGCACCGTGAGATCGAGCCTTTCCAAGTTGCTCTGTGCAGCGTTGAAGTCGGAGTACATTGCTTCGTGGTGCTTTAATCGCGCACGCAGGTCAGCTTCGTCAAACTGAAGGATGGACTCCTCCGTTAAGCATTTGTTCATCTCGACGAGCTGCCGCTGGATAGACCTTGTTTTGGCCCTGTAAAAGTCCACATCACTAGGCGCAGCCGTCAGAGCATGAACAATATCGTGATTTTCAGCCATTTTAAACGCTACCAGATCAGGGCTTATACACAAAAAAAAGGGGGGCACTATAAGAAGGTTTGCGAGGGGAACAATACAACACCCTGTATGCGCCGGCAAGCCGCCAAACCAAGCGACAAACAAACAGTTTCTATTTCGTTCTGCCTTTGCCTCAACATCTAAGGGCTTTTCACTGCGCTTGCACTAATACACGCGCAATAAAACCGTTTCTTGGTGGGCCCTTTCACTCAGTTATGAGACCGATTTTGTCTGCATATAAACACATATGTATGTATATAAAAAGAACTTTGCACCCAAATGCCGGCAATGCACAATGTCATTGGATATCACTGCAGTATGTTTTGCATGTGTTTGTCGAGTTTTTTTTATGTGTTTGGCACCGATATTTTGCACAAACAGCTTGACCGAATAATAAATTGCCTGAGCGATATCGACAATTTAATTATTAAATCGCGCTACAGGCTCCAGATCACGTCGGGGTCTCCAAAATGTTAGAGGTAGATATCGAATATATCACCTGTGTTCCAATAAAAAAAAATACAAAAATACAAAAAAAAAAAATGACAAAAAATAATATTTCAAAAAATTAAGTGAAATCATTTTTGGAATATATACATGTTTCCAATTTTGTTCGCTTTTAACATCTGCTTCTACTTTTCTACATGTATAACTACATATTTAAGACGTTCAAGTGTTTGCGACAGAGAGAGATGGAAGGAGTCAGCGCTTGGCAGGCGTTGCGTAGCTACTGAAATTTAATTTTTTCCAACCTGACCCAGATTCGGCAATCAAGTAGATATGGTAATTTTCCATGACTCTGCGTTTTTTTTTCATTTATCTTAAAAATTGTGGATTCCACAAATTTTTGTCTTTTGTGGGTGCGGAAAGGGGCGTGACAAAATTTTGAAATACTCTTCTGCTGGTTTGATATCACAGAAGCTTGGATAGAAAGTTTGGTTGCTTTAGCTCTTATAATCTCTGAGAACTAGGCGTCAAGAAATAAGAATAGGCAAAGCAGATGGGGTCGCGTGTGAGAGAGAGCAAGAGGGAGTGATGACTTTCGAAATGGTTTTCTTCATTGTAGCTATAATAATATTCCGATCTGATCCAGATTCAACACTGATTGAAATGGTCTTTCTCTATGGTTCTGCGTATTTAGTTTTCTTGTATCTTCAAAATTGTGTATGCCACAGACTTTCGTCCTTTGTGTGGGCGGAAGGGGGCGGAGGAGAGCGCAAATGGAGACGGACAAACGGACGGACGAACAGACGGACAGACGGACAGACAGATGCTATATCGACTCGGTTATTGATGCTGATCAAGAATATATATACTTTATGGGGTTTTAAACTCTTCCTTGTGGGCGTTACACACAACCGTTATCCCCACAAATCTAATATACCCCTATACTCTTCGAGTACCGGGTATAAAAATGTCACTTAAACCATAATAAATTCAGTGATGCCAAATCAACAAAACAAATATAGGGGGATTAAAAAAAACTTAGTATGTACATACAAACCGAAATCTTACCTAATAATTACAGCTGATGCTAATAAACTGAACAGACTTTTTATGCAATCGACCGCTCCTGAAATCTGAACTAACGACGTATAAAATACTGCCCGCGAGTAAAGTTTTAGTTTAATTCGTGTAACTTCTTGTGATGTTCTGAGCTACATCCTTAAAATTAAGTCAAACGCTATGGGTATGGATAATTTCCATCCGAAATGTATTCAAATTATCCCCAAACTAATTTATCATATAACGCGCAAATGTATGTACATATGCAACATGGCGCTTCCCTCGGAAAGTTTGGGTTTCCCCCAACTTTTGAAACTGACCAAAGTGACCCTTGTTCTAAAGGCAGAGGATGAATACAGACCAATATATAATCTGCCCTTTTTATCAAAGGTATATAATCTTATTTCGAAACAAACTAACAATCGGGTTTCCGTAAATCAAGATGCTGCACTACTGCCATTACCATGAAAATATTAGAGAGAAACTAGACGATAGAACTGTTACATTAATGACACTGCTGGATTTGAGTACTGGATATTAATAGGGGAGTGTAAGGTATAGTGGCGGACACTTTGATTTTTGCATCTCCCTCTCTCAAAAATCAATATTTTTCAAAATTTCAAAAGCGTTGCTGGCATCTATTGAGCATATTTCCGTCAGAGGCGGTTGCTTAAATTTAAACGGAATTCACGTTCGCAGCTCTTCGCGAAATCCATTAATTTTTTTGATTTTTGAAAATTGTAAGGTAAAACATTATGTAGATCTGAAAATCATTTATTTAAACTATTGGAAATAATGAAAAATAACAGAACAAGAAAAAACTTATATTGAAAATCTCGATCAGCATCTTCTTCTTCTTTTTCGAGCTTTACTCTTTTGCCTGTGGTTGTTCTTCTTTTAAACGCTCTTTTTTCCTTTCTTGTCTAAAGATAAAGACCCGGTTCCCATATTGCAAATATCCGCTACTGAGTGTTAACTTATACACTTCTGTACACAACAATGCAAAGACAATTGAAAAATGATCCGCCACTATACCATACAAAAAGTCCGCCTTACAAGCTATTAGTGGAAATATGACGTTGACACGTTCCGAATACTTCCCTGACTTAAGTTTCAAAAAATCTTCACTCTGTCACTGTCAAAACACATATCCAAAAAAAAATTATGTATTTTTTTTCCCTACTTTTTTATTAAAAATCACTTTGAGTTCAAAGCACACGGCCCCTCATTAATACAACTGCATATAAAATGTCAGCACGATAAAGGACATCGACCACAGTGATCAAAAGTTTTAGATGTGACGTGACATGCCAGATATGACAAGTCCGCCAATATACCTTACACGCCACGATACCTTACACTTATTTCTGACGCTTCTGGACTTTAACACATCATTTGACACATCTATCCTATCCTGTCATGTACAATATATCTTATGTACAAAGTAACAGAAACTCTTTAGTGTTGCTAACACTGCTATTTTATGTAAGGAAATTCCTGTTCTGTGGCCGGGGTACAGCCTCTCAGTCACGCCAGGATCCAGTCGCGATAAAGCAAATTTGTATGGTGGGACCAAGAGAGATATGGGAATCGCACGAGGGAAAAGTGAAGAAAGAAGAAACTGTAACGCGGCATGCGAGCCGTTGACGCGGGTCAGCGCGACTGGGAAAACACGGGGATCGAGTCAAAAGGGGTCAGCGATTAGGACCAACTCCCGGCTGAACCCTGAGGGGGATGTGGGGCAGAGTATTACCACGAGCTATGGGGCGATACTCCGCTTGCTCTCAGCAGAGGTCCTGATCAACAGTAGCGAGAGAAATGGAACAGCCCCGAACTAAGCAGCTAAGGAGCGACGCGACGAGACACGTGATTTTTTACTACGGACGAAGTAGACTTCTGTAAGGAAGAGGGATTCAGTCCACGGATACCGCGCCAGTCTTAGGCTTTCCCGCTACGGTATCACTCATCAAAGTCCCCCGGGAAATGGGATTTTTACAAGATTTAATAGAGCCGGATCACAAGAAAATATCGTCACGCAGCCGCCCGCCGATCGCAGAAAATATGGGGTGAAAATATTCGGGTATGACTTGCGGGGAGATAAGTAGAGAGAATAACCCTGATTGCAATCGAATTCTAACTTTCATTCTATGCATTTATATATATATACCTGCATTTCCCTACCTACATCGCACCGTCTCACTCACGCTCCCACCCTCGTCACATGAGGCCAGCTTACCCCTTTTACTCCGTGTCCAAGCCTCAGGCTGTCGTTAACTCCTGATCGAGTTCTTCTCCTCCTGTTGACTCGGTAGTTATTCTGGGCCGTTGCAATCACTTCGGATTGTACTTCGATTCCGCATTTCGACTTTTTACATTTCCGCAACCACGACTGATCCGTTTTGATCCCATTTCGTGTGTTGGAGGTTATGCCCCTTCACTCTATTGAATAATGACAGCTGCCAACAACTCTTATCGACTTGTCTTATGATAAGATAATATTTAAGGCCTGTCTTCAAGTCTGCGGAAAATAGCTGGCAGGAATCTGCTATCTGCTAAACAAATTTTAAATCGAACCCTTTGGAATATGTTTATATATAAGATGCATGCATAAGCTTACGCGATTAACAATGGTTTAGTACAGTGGGCCGTGGAAATATCAGAGAGAGGGAATGCGTAAGCGCTTGAGTAAGCGCCACTGACATTTTATTTGTTCTTCCATCTATATTAAGGATCCGATCTAATGCAGATTCAACATTTTGATAGATATGACCATTCTCTATGATTCTGCATTGTAAGTTTTCTTGTATGTTCACAATTGTGTATGCCACAGATTTTCGTCTTTTGTATGCGCGGGAGTGAGTGTGATATCAAGAAAGTCTGGATAGAAAGTTTGGTTGCTCTAGCTCTTATAGTTAATGAGATCTAGGCACTAATGAAACGGACGGAGAAACAGACATGGCTATATCGACTCGGCTATTAATGCTGATCAAGAATATATTGTAACGGAAAACAAAGTTTTATTCGAAGTTTGGTGCCCTTAGAGCCCTAGACGAAGTTTTATCGATAGTTAGGTGACACCTCGATCGGCTGGAATTTGACAAGAAAAAAAGAAGAAGAAAAACCAATTGAATTGGAAAAATATAGAAAAGAGCGAGTAAAAAGGATATGTGAAAAAATAAAGTGAAGAAAGAATCATAAAGCATCAGAGAGTTTTCATATTTCCCTACGGCACCAAAGACGGCTACCTCACCTAGTGACTTCAGAATCGTTTCAATGGCCCAACCTGGTAGGAAAATCCGCTCGGTCCGCGTGTCAGTGGCGTAACTACCACCGGTCTTACCGGTCTCAGAAACCGGGGCCCCGAGCACCAGGGGGCCCCCAAAAGTGGCAAGACCATTTTTTCCATCTTTATATCAGAAAATGTTCAATATGAAAAAATAAAAATTTTGGTGTTCTTTCGTTATAAATATTCGTTGCCAGCTTAATATTATATTTCTATCGTGTTTTTCATTTTTCAAATTTTCGCGCTGTTTCATATAAGCCTATTTCATTCTTGCCAATCTTTTTTTTCTCGCTGTTTTTGCTCAAGCTCAGGAAGTTTGTGACACTGCAAATCGAGTGAGTAGTGACAAATTTGGAACGAAAACAAACTTGCGTCAACAATCCTTGCTCTTGCATATATTATCATATTTTCAAATCTAAATCATAAGGCTTTGCGACATGTATGCGGTTTGAATTGCTAAAATTCGAGTTTAAATGTGTGTGTGTGGAGGGTGGGGGGTATTGTGGAGTGAGAAAAGTTTGAATGATTTAAAGAATTCTTCTGATAAGGGCTCCTTAATGAAAATCTGACTGGGGCCCCCATTTCTATAGTTACGCCACTGCCGCGTGTAGCACTATTGTGTTACAATATATACTTTATTGGGTCGGAAACGCTTCCTTCTGGGTAATTCACGCATTCACTATCACCACAAATCGAATATACCTCTATACTCTTAAAGTATCAATTTGCAGGAAGTTTGTATTTTGTAAAAATAAGGGTTCGGGGAATTAGTGAGCGCTTTTTACGGGGAATTGTGAGCCACTCCCTGTTTAATGCAAAATTATGAGAAATTAGCTGCCAATTTAGTCGTTTAGTCGTCGATGTTCATTTATATTATAACTTGCCCTATACGTGTGCTCATTCGTCAATTATTCGTCTGTGCTCAATACGACATATTAGGAATTAAAGCAGGTTGGCCTGCTGACAAAAGCTGTGAAGATCATTTCCCAAAAAAGGAATACAAGAGTCGGTACATCCACGTCACAAGAGCGCGGCCTAAATGTCACTATGACATTGTCCGTCAGCATCACCAGGCAATCGATTTGAAATGAAATGAAATGAAATGAAATGAAGGAAATATTCATGACGCATTCTATACATAGTGCAGTCAGCATTGCCAACGGTTGTGCATGACATCGGAAGATTTTCCAAATACATGCAACATTTTATTAAACACACTGACACAAATACATAATCAACAACTCTTTTACTGCTCGACAGCCACTTATCACATTTATCGATCGAATCTCTTGATTTGGGTCTTAAACATGAGAAAACAATGTCAACAATGTGCACGCACCGCATAAAAACGCATACGCTATCGAACACGACGCTTGGCGCAAAAAGAACATCGGTATTACATTTAATCTACCATTAAAAGCTGGCAAGCCAGCTAAGAAATCGAATCGTGGTCGTAAAGTATAAAATCTTGTATATTGACATATCCATAAGTTGCTAGTAAGCTTTGTGAAAAGGCTAAGAAAAAGCGGGATAGAGAGGCAAAACAGGCAACGTCCCTTTCCACGTCAGTATTGGGTGGACACGGTTTTTTTTTGTGCGGTTTCTTGGGCAAGCCTATTTTGCATCTCTATTGCGTACAAAATATGCCGAAAAAGATGAACCGATAAAAGACTATCCATGTCTGCGACCTTGCAATCTCTGTCAGAAGAGATCGAACCAGCGGTCACGGTTCCCTTCGTATTATGGCATGTATGCTATGATGGGTATGTTCCTTCACAAATCCATATAATATAATCAGAGCTCGCAAATGACAGTTGATCGTTTTTTCTTATATGCTCAGCTTCGTAACATAACCGAAAAAATTTTGCAGACACGATCTCGCTCTGAGCGGCTCTCTTTGTTTTGCTTTGAACCGGTTTTGGTCAGACGCCTTGCATTGACTCATTCGTGTGACGCTCTCAAATGAGTGTCGCGTAAAGAGTAATACGATTTTCGCTCTCACAAAGACTCTCAGCAAAAGACAATTTGACTAAAAAACTCAACAGAAATGATCTTTGCCTTCGTGTGCATGTAAATACATACATACATGCATACATACATACATTTTAATGTAAATGAGAATGAAAATAATAAAATTTGTATTTTGTTTTTAATAATATTTATTTTTTTTTAAATGGAGTTTAGCTTAACAACTAATAACGAATTAAGATTTTCTGCAGATATAGAGCTTCTTCTTTCACTTAAAGTAAAATGAAGGGCAGAAAATGCTCGCTCTACAGATACCTGAGTTGCCGGTGTTGCTAGAACAACCTGCGCGAGTGCACTCAAATGTGGCAACTTAAGTCTGAGATCATTAAAAAACTCCAAAATATTGGCGTTTAATGGTAAACGACCATATATTGCGTCAAAACTTTCAATGTCAGCATACATTTTTATAAGTTTTGCAGAGACATTTTCTTCTTTGATTTCTGTCACTGTCTGGACATCATCTAAATATGCCGACAAGAGCGTCTTCTCTTCAGCCGAGGATGCAGTCGAAAAAGTTGAAGATAAAGATAAGTTCATATCTTCAGATGCAGGAGCTTCAAACGCTAGAACATTTTGTGCTGTCTGTAATAATAGAGCAATAATAATTTTAACATCTTTCTTTGATTTTAGTTTTGTATTACTTTTTCACAAAGACAATTTTAATTGTTAATTGCTAACTACTAACATGAAACATAAATGACACAGGACAACAATTTCAACCATACTACAACTTACATTCTTTAACTCGAATAACCTATATGCCTTTTTTTTCAATTTAGCTTTGCCAGCCTTTTTTGATCATTACTCAATATGCAATTAACTCTTGGGTCAATGAAAATCGCTGCTAACAATGCTTCATTTTCTAAAAGTTGTATCTGTCTTATCTTAATCTGGGCCAATAGTTTCTTTTTAATGCAATTTTGACTTTTTTCGCATGCCAATTTCAGTTCCATCCAAATGATAAAAACTCACTAAAAACTAGATTTTTATCTTGTAACTTTAGGGTAGCTTCATATGTTTCCTTAAAGGCGTCAATATAAGACTTCATCCAGTCCCAATCAGCATCAACATAAATAGAACACTCGGTAGTCAGAAACTCCTTTAAATCAACCAATTTTGTCATCATCAAATAAGTTGAATTCCATCTTGTTAAGACGTCAAGCGATGGTATTTTTTTTTTGTGTTCGATTAAGTAACGTCTGTACAGGTAACATATGTATATACAAAGATGTGTTTATATATATTTATGAAATAACTAAACATTACTTACCTATTAGTTTCTGTGCGCAGCATTTTGCATAATGTGCGACAAGAACAAATTTTATCGTTAATCTCGTTTACCTTATTTACATCAAATACACACAATTGCAACGTGTGTGCTGCACATCTCACTAGGTGTATATTGGCTAAATCAATTGTGTCTAGTTCTTCCATAACAGTTTCATCTTGCGTATCATCGTTAAAAAGAGATTCCTCTGTAGCATCGTTTAAAACTTGAACTGCTTTAATCATATTTTTTCCGTTGTCAGATGTTATGCTGTATACATAAACGTAATATTATTTTAAAACATACATACATATATTTTCTGTAATTCAAATTTTACCTGAAAATTTGTTCCACTTTGATTTCATAATCCATTAAAATTTCTAAAATGTTCTGCTTTATGTATACACCTGTGTGGGAATCCGTGAGTTGGATCATGCCTAACGTTTTTACAACGATTTCAGTTGTATAAAGGCTTGCATCGATTAACTGCAAATTTACACCTAAAATGGATTTATCCATTCTAGTGGCAACATCGATTTTGAGCGACACCAGTTTATCTTTAACTAAAGCCTTTATGTTTTCGTTAATTGACTGCTCTTTGACTTTTACAAAATTTATAACATTGCGCGAGGTTATTGGGTTCATGCCTAGTGAACTATAAATTGGATCCATTATATCCTTAAAGCCTTCACTGTCCAGAAAAAGAAATGGTTTTCCATCCGTAGTCACTATTTTAATAATTGAAGAAACAATGGATTCTTCACTCGTGAGGTATGATATTTTCTTTTTTTTTTGCAGTTTCTTCTAATTGGGAGTCCCCGCTCTTGCTCCACTCATTAAAAATGTCAGCATGTTTTAATGTCAAATGTTATAACGACGACCTTATGTGCACAACTTTCACAATGAAATAAACAGTTTGTTTCATTTTACCACACAAACAGTTATTTTTCTTCCTCAAAACTGACAAAACTGATAGCTGACAAGTGTATTCCAATAATTAGATTTCAGCCCCTTACTCAACACATTCAATTTGTGCCAAGTCTTTTGAATCTCAGTTTTATGAGTTATACGTCATCATTCATTCATTAAATTCATTTTCGGCAAAGATAATTCGAATGCGATTTTTATATCCGGTACTCGAATATGCATCATTCGATCTGTTTAGCTAGTGAGCTTTTTCACTAGCTGTTGCGAGGCAACGCTTAACGAGCGGGAGAGAGTGCGATTATTAGAGAGCTTGAGCAGTTCGGGCTGCTGCTAATTCGAGTACAAAGAATGCTTATACATAAGTATGCGAAAGAAAGCCGCTGCCGTGCGTAGGCATATGCGGTAATAAACGATTTTACAGTGGGCATTGCAATAATTGACATCGAGATGTGCATTTACTTTATAGCTTATGGTTTATGCTGCTTGACCCGACACGATCTCTTTTGTAGTCAGACGTGTTTTTGTTTTGCGCTCCGCTTACTTTCAACCAGAGCTCGCAAATAACCGTCAACCATTTTAAAGTGTCCGAAAAAAACCGATCTTCTACGAACACTTTGAGAACGTGGAGCGAAAGAACACATCAAAAGTGTTTTCGCTCAACAACTGTTCTTCTCAGACCAAAACACAAAACTTTTTTTTGTGTTCTCTTTGGTTCGCTCTCTCAGGGACTATTTTGATCAGACACTTTCGGGAAAAAGTCTTTTTGTATGTATGCGTGCGTCTGTGTTTTCCTTCATAACATTTATGCACATGAATTGCTCAGACATATTGTTTTCTCTTTCTCGCACACAGCAAGAAACACACCCTTTTTGAAGACACTTCTTGCGCAGTGGTCTTTCAAAGACCGTTTTGCGGTGACCGCTCCCTCAAAAGTGTCCCTATCTGTGGTTATTGAGAGACCGAATCGTTTTTTCGGTTGAGCCAAACAGTCGGACCGAAACACACAAGCGAAACGAAAAAAGTGTTTCGCTCAGAGAGAGATCGTGTGTACCAAATTTTTTATGTTTTGTCTGCGTGAAGAATGCGTTGGAAAAATCGGTTGACGGTTATTTGCATGCTCTGCTTTCAACCTATTTTGCTTAAACAGCCGGTTTTTTATGAAAATAACCCCTCATAAATTCATAAATTAACCACCTAATATGTTATCTATTCTTGATAGCGGGTTCATGCCTCTTCACTGTGAAAAACATAATTTAAATTATTATTGTGCTTACTGTAATGTTCCTATCTCAGGCTGAGGTAAGCTCAGTCTTTCCAGGATCCTACTACAAGAAATTTGTAGTTTGCAGGAACCTCTATCAGAAACGGGGCCGGCCCTGACTAGGCTAGAAGTAAGAGTGTCCTGAATGACAGAATGACTGAGAGGATAATGAGAGGTACGAGGCGTGGTCACACTCGTGGGGTCAAGGAGGATAAGGGATACGAGGCGTTGTCACACTCGTGGGACCTATCGGAGGGCAAAGGATACGAGGCGTTGTCACACTCGTAGGGTCGAGGAAAGTAAGGGGTACGAGGCGTTGTCACACTCGTGGGGCCTATCGGAGGGTCAAAAAAAAGATGAGAATCGAAGCAGGCCCTTACCGCGATATCCTTGATTGTGAATCGCTGCTCCCACCCGGAAAGAAATATAGACTTACTCAGTGGGCTTTGTTGATTGATGGTCTGTTTATTTATTTCTTCGATTGGTTAACTTAACGTACGAATCTTAATGCAAATTGCTACGCGGAGCAACGTCTGTTTCGCGGCCGGGTTCCCGAGTAAGTGTCTTGCACTTCTTTTGCTAGAACGCTCGGAACCTAAGTTTAGGCTGACTTAGACTTATGGGTGGGGGGCATATGTGCTGACGCTGCATCGATGGTCGATTTCTTTTGTGGGAAAGAAAACCGTCGCATCGAATCTTAGTGGAAGGGGGAAGTTTTGGGTTACAAAGGTAGAGGTAGGAGAGTTATGGATGGGTGTAGGGGGGGGTAGTCACGTGGCCGAACGGCGCGCGTGCAATGGAAGAAAAGTGGGTGGTTTGTGTAGTTCTTGTATGAGGTGTGTATTGACTTATTCTTTTAACAATTGTGTGTAATTAAAGTGTAAAGTGGAATTAATTAATTAAAATTAATCTTAATTTTTAAGGCTCCTCCATGGCCGGTGCGGTGGATTGTAACGTCCCCTTGGGGTTCGTTACACCCCTCCCCTTTCTTCCGGGAGGAGGCGGATGCAGACCGGTCCGGCGAGTGATCTCTTGTGGACCTGGTATTTTTCGTCCCAGAACCAAGCGCTGCATCGGATCCTGTTGGTTCGTTGTAGGCGGCATAGTATCTCCTGAACGCGTGCGCCCCAGATTCTGAACCTTCAGAATCAGTAGAGTCATCGATGTAGATGACTTCGGCGGTCTCGGCGGGTGTCGGTGCTTTATGGTGGCTCATGGTGGATAGGCTTGGTTGAACTTCGGGTGTTCTTGCAGGGAGCGCGGCTGGTTCTTATTTGAGTTACGATATGGATATTACTTAAGTATATAAAGGGTTCGGGGCCTTGGTCGGCGCCGTTACAAAATTATAGTGTCAGCAAGTGTAGTGTTACGTAAACTTATGCCTAAGTGTGAGAGGAAATGAAAAATGTGTTTTTTTTTTTTTTGCTGGGTCCAGTTGCTTTCTTCACTCGTCACCTGATCCGTACTACCGTGGACGAGGTATGGGGTGAGTACGCGTGGCTTGAGTCCGCCGAATTTTAGGGGAGGCGACGGTGGTATACAAGGGGGCTTTACCGCTGGTCGGTGTCGGTACCTCGGCCGGGCGGGCGTCGGTAGGAAGGTGGGGCGACACGGCCTCTACGTCTTGGGACGCGTTTTGTTCACCTTGGATTTTAAGGCGGCGGTATAATATCCATAGAATGGAGCAGAGAGGTAATGCAACGGCGAACGTGAGAAGGTATGAAGTGATACTCTTTACCGTCAGCATTTCATTTAGGTTGTCGATTTGATTGAGATTATTTATGCTTAGTTCCCGTAGAAACGTTAGACTAAGTTTTTCTTTGTGGGCCGTTATGTTGACTTGTTTGATTGCGGACACCACTGCCATCCTCTTAGAGTCGCCGAGATGGTTAATGTACCAGGTCCCGTTAAGAGAGACCCGGTGGGAATACGTCACTAAGTACGATCCCGAAATTGTTTGGCTGGCCCCGGCATCATCAACAACGGTCATGTTCGCGTCGTTGATGACGAGAGTGCCGTGGTCGACGATAGTTACAGGGTCTAGGTGTCCCGGTAGGGTAGCACACGGTGCGATAGACCCGGCTACCATTTGTTGGGCGCAGGTGCTTCCGCCTCGTTCCCTGCAGAACGTAGACCCGACGGTTGTCTCGCAGGCCCCGATGTTGAGGGTCTGTGTCCCACAGTCCGCTACTACATCTCCCTGACTGAAATCCAATATTCTGTCGTGGCGTTGAACCGGGAATATGAGCAACTTCCTACAATTTAATTTAGGTTGAGGGAACTTTATGAGAAAGTGGAGTAGGTCGGGAGTTTGAAAAACGCTGATGTTCGAGACTTCTAATAACTCCACCAAGGTTATGTTGACTAACTGTTGCTCATTCAATTCGTTTATATCAGCGCCATCTAAGAGGGCCGGACTGATCATATTTATTTTGGCTAAAGTTAGCCCAAGGATAAGACTTTCTAAGTCCGTTATGATCATTCTATTTTTGGCGAGGACTGCCTCTATTATCTGGGCCTTCTCGGCCTCGTCCAACTTCTGGATCGTGTTGAAAAAGCGCGTCAGTTCGTTAAGTCGGTTTTGCATTTTGGAGTTAATCTCCCCCTGTCGGTGTTCGGATTCTATCAGCTGTGCTTGTTTGAACCTAATTTGCTCCCAGTCATTGAAGTCGGGCGTTCCTGCTACTACTTTCAACGCTGTACCGAGCAGGTTTATGCTCCTGGCTTCCCTACGGTGGACTTTTATCATGGCTATTAAATTGCGGATGTGGTCCAAGTCGGTTGCTAATACCTGGGCCAGGCGGGTGTCCGTGAACATCTCAGCAGCGCTCTCGGTCTGGGCGACGTAGACCTCATAAGAAGGGACGTTGGTGGTATGGTGGAGGTATCCTGGCTTCTCCCAGATAACTGCGTCTCCGTCCACGATCGGGATATAGTCAGCAGGGGTGACATGGTGTGGGGGGATTATTGTTGGCGGTGGCGGGATTAAAGGTGATTGTTTTGCACTCAATTGCTTTGGTTATTGTTGTCCTTTAACTCCGATTGGTTGAGTTTGATTCGTAGTCCTTGATGCACTTTGGGGTGGGTTTATCCTTGATAGGAGTCGGAATTTAATTTTGTCTTTTGATTGTTTTATTTTTATTTAATTCAGTTCCTTTTGAGTTGGTTGATTTGGTCTGGTCCGTTCCGTGGGTAGTGGCGTACTGATCGACGAAGGCCAGGGCATCGATTAATATAGGTGTCGATCCCCGGTCAAACTCGGTATTATGCCGCCGTGGCATCCATGTCGGCGGCTGGATTATCGAGTTCGGGGTCGTTGAACTCTTTCAGATCGTTGACATTGGCGACCTTGTGTTTCCGGCTGCTTGTGTGTTGCAATTTCACGATGTTTGGCGATGGAAAACCTTTTACCCGGTATGGTCCGTCAAACTTTGGGGCCAGTTTGGCTGCAAACCCTTCGGCTGCGTTTGACAGGTGGTGTTGTCGTACGAGGACCAATGAGCCGATCGTAGGGCGCCATTGCCTGCGACGGAGATTGTAGTGTCGCGCTTGCTCTTGACTTGCCCTTTGGATGTTACTTCGGACGATGGAAAAGATCTCTTTCAGTCTCGACGCTTTGTCAGTAGCCGTCTCCGGGGTGCTCCCTGTCCCTGGTGTGACTTCATTGTATAGAGCGCCGGGCAGCCTGGGCTCTCTTCCGTGTAACAGGAACACAGGGCTGAATCCGGTGGTCTCGGAGACGCTAGAATTTATGGCTAACGACATTTCGGGTAATAGTTCGTCCCACGTGTTCTGGTGGTCGTCGATGAATTGGGCGATCATTGTTTTCACAGTTCTGTTCGCTCTTTCTGTGGGATTTTCCTGGGGACAATATGGAGCGGTGTGCTGCAGTTTGACGCCTGCGATTTGGAGGAACGTTCGGAACCAGCGACTGGTGAACTGGGTGCCGTTATCGCAGACGAATAATTTCGGTACCCCAAAACTGCTGAGGATTCGTTCGCGGAACGCTCGTTCGAGGTTAGCCGTGGTTGCCTTTTTGAGGGGTATTAGTTCGACCCACTTGGAGAAGGTGTCGAAAAATACTAGCAGCATCGTATTCCCTCGTTTGGACCGTGGCAGTGGTCCGACGAAATCTGCGCACAAGGTAACAAACGGCTCCTCCGCCTTGCGAGTGAGCATCTTGCCCACTGGTTTGCGTTGCAAGGCCTTGAACTTCTGACAACTTACGCAGTTGCGAATGTAACGTCTTACGTCTCGATAGAACCCGGGCCAATAATACCGTTGGGAAACCCTGGCGATGGTCTTCCGTATGCCGAGGTGACCGGCCGATGGTTGATCGTGGCATTCGTGGAGTACCCTCGTCCGGCGATCTTTTGGGACGCAGAGTTTCCAAGACTCCGTTCCGACAGGTCCGTGGCCGAGATTTCGGTAAAGTTGACCGTTCTCGTAGGTGTAGTCCGGATATTTTTGGGGCTCGTCGTGGACTTGTTGTATCCTTCGTTTAAGCCAGGGGCAACTGTCGGGTTCCTCTTCGACGCGTGCGAGTGTTTCCAAGGGCTGCCTGGACAGTGCGTCCGCCACTACGTTTTGTTTCCCGGCGCGATAATGCACGTCGTATTGGTATTGTTGTAGCTCAAGTGCCCAACGTGCCACTCTGCCGTATGGACTTTCCAGGGTGTTTAACCATTTCAGCGCGAGATGGTCAGTTACCACGTCAAAGCGGTAGCCCTCTAGGTAGCATCGTAGTTTTCGTATTGCCCATATGACGGCTAGGCATTCTTTGTCAGTGGCAGAGTAGTTCTCTTCCGCCTTGTTGAGTCGTCGGCTGACGTACGCGATGACGCGCTCTTTCCCTTCAATCTCCTGGGTGAGGACTGCGCCCACGCCTACGTTACTGGCGTCCGTTTGTAAAGAGAATTTGACGTTGAAATCGGGGCAGGCGAGTACGGGGGCGGTAGTGAGTAACTCTTTTAGCTTTCCGAAGGCGTCTTGTTGTTCCTGTTCCCATGTCCATGTTTGTCCCTTCTTTAACAGTTGTGACATTGGTTGTACCACAGTGGCGAAATTGGGAACAAACCTGCGGTACCATGACGCTATCCCTATGCATTGTCGGAGTTCCTTCAAGTTGGTGGGCGGTCTCAAATCTCTTACGGCGGCTACCTTGTCGGGATCGGTTTGGATACCTTCCTCACTGATCATGTGTCCCAAATATTTGATGCGTCGTTGGAAGAAAGTACATTTTTCTGCGTTGATTCGCAGGTTTGCCTTGAGGAGTCGAGAGAAGACCTCTTTTACGTTGTTGAGGTGTTCCGTGTAATCCTTTCCGATGATGACAATGTCATCTAAGTACGCGAATGCGTATGGTTCCATATCTGCGCTGATGACCGTGTCTAACGTCCGTTGAAACGTTACCCCTGCGGAGTGTAATCCGAAGGGCATTACCTTCCATTGGTACAGACCTCTTCCTGGCACCGTGAAAGCGGTGGCTTCCCTACTGTCGAGGGCCATAGGTATTTGCCAATACCCGTTCTTCAGATCTAGCGTGGTGATAAATCGTGCATTCTTCAGGCGTTCTAGGGTGTAATTGATCCTCGGTAGTGGATAGGCGTCCGGGATAGAGCGTTCGTTGAGCTGGCGATAGTCTACGCACATACGCCATTTGTCGTTCTTTTTGCGCACGAGAACAATTGGTGCGCTGTGAGGGCTTCGAGAAGGTTCGATGAGTCCTTCGGCTATTAGTTGGTCGACTTGCTCGTCGATAATTCGCTTCATGGCGGGGTTCTTGGGGTAATACCTCTGTTTTATTGGCCGGTTGTCTCGCATGACGATGGTGTGCTCCGTTAGGTCTGTGGTACCTTGATGCTTTTCGAACTTCGGCAGTTCCTCATCCAGGAATTCCTGGATCTGTGACGCAAGTTCAGGTGGCCAGGGGTCGTTGGTTCGTTCTGGCTCGTCTTCAAGTTGTTCGTCCCTCTCTAAGCTGAAAGCTCGATTCGGGTCTTCCGGCAGGAGGGTCGTGTCGAACGCGCTCGGTGGTTCCGCCCCTCGAGGGTGTTCCCTCATGTTGGCGACGACTGGGGTGGTATCGTTTAGAGAAGGGGTGCTTGCGGGGGCTTGGTTGGGTACCTGGGCCAGGGATTGGGACGCTAGTTGAGGAGTCATTTGTGTTGGGGGGATAGCGTGGATGCTATTGTTGACCCCGGTGTCTACGTCGATCCCCCGTCTGGGCGAATGGTCGTCAGGCGAAGACCTCGGTTGTAAAGGAACGATTGCCTGTGGGGAGGCAGCTCTGGTTTCCTTAGTCTTTATGGGGATTACCGCGCCGTGGGCTTCGGTTGATCTCCTTACATTCTGCGCCGCTGCGTGGGAGCTCGTGTCACCTATCGTTGGCCTAGGAATCGTGCGTTCCGTGGCGGGCCTAAGGTTTGTGCTTTTCGTATTTGGCCTGGGAATCGTGCGTTCCGTTGGGGCCTTAGAATTTTTGCTGGGCGCTCGTTGTTTGGACATGGTGTCCGTCGTAGTTTTCCTCGAACGCGAGTTTTCGGGGGTTGCCCTGGGTCTCGGACTTTTCGTTCCTGTGCTGAGGACTTGACTGGCAGTGACCGCAGGGGGGTTTGTCACGGGGCGACGGCTTCGGAGTTGTAGGAGGGTGGTGCCGCATTTGATCGTTGTTTCGATCGCACATAAGAAATCCAGACCCACAATGACTTGTTCCAACATGTTGGGTAAGACTAGGAGAGGTATCTGGACTTCCCGTCTGTCTAACCGGATGTAAGCCAGGAGGATTTGCGTGATCTCGCGCACTGAGCCGTCGGCCAGTCGGATCTGCACGCATGCCTCCCGAAGATTGGTGTTATTGTCCAGTTGTCGGGCGAGGTCAGCACTGACGAAGCTCCGGGACGCCCCGGTGTCAATAGTGGCCTCCGCGTCTTGTCCTCCTATGGTCACTCTCGCCACTATTCGGCCATCGTGTAGGTGTAGGGGTTTAGCTAGTTCCGGGCTTGGGAGGGCGTCGTTCCCGACTGTTCCCGTGTCAGTCGAGGACGCGTGTCGTTTCCCGACGTGTTCCGGCGACAACAATCGATCGTCCGTATACCGCGCTTACCGCATTCCCAGCAGAACAGAATCGAAGGATTGGTGCAGTTCGGAGAAGCGTGGCCTACTTCGCCACAGCGGCGGCATGCCGTGCGTGGATTCACGATGGGGGTGGTTACCATGCGATGCGCGACTTCCTGAGCTGGAGTGTTAGTTCGGTTCGTGGATTGTCTTCTTGCTGATTCGGTTAAGTCTCACGGGGGTCTCCGAAACGGTATCCGGTTGGACTCGCCTTCCTTGGGTGCCTGATTCGCCGTCGGCCTAGTGTACGGCGGCAAGTTCCGCGGGGGGAGGGGAATTACCGGTGCATTCCGTTCTTGGATACTCTCGAACTCCGTGGCCAATGCCGTGAGCTGTGTCAGGCTTCGTAGCTCGTGTCTTCGCACATATAGCTGGTACGCCGGTAAGGTGTTGTCGTAGATCCTGTGGAGTTCCTTGGTGGTGTCGTACCCGGCGTGGTGCATGAGTAGCCGGAGCTCGATAACAAAGTCTTTAAAGGGTTCGCCTACCGCTTGCTTGCGGTCTCGCATCTGGTCCTCCAGTTGCTCAAAATACCTCGGTGGCAAGAAGAATGCCAAGAATTCCCTGCGGAAATCGACCCATGGAACGCTTTGTAGTCGGCTGGTCCGGAACCAGCGACTGGCTCTGTCGGTGAGGATTTCTGCCATGGTCCGAGGTAAATGGTTCATGTCTACCCCGTATGAAAGCGCGTGTTCTTCGAGAAGGTCGATGAATGACAGCGGATCATCCTGTCCGTTGAACTGGATCCCCCACTTCCGTATGCGTTCTGCCATTTGGGCGGCGTGGCTATATTGGAATTCCCCTGCGGGTTCGCTTCCCGCCTGGGGTCTCTCGTTCGTGGGTCGGATTCTCCTCGCGGCTGGAGTACGTTGTCCGGAGACGGAGGTCTTGGTGGTTCGGCCACTATCCCGACGCTGGAGGGAACGCTGGTTTGATTCTCTGGGTTTTCGGGGACTTTTAACCAGAGTTCCCTTCCGCCTGTGTGGAAGTACTGGGTTGTGGTGACTTGGCACGCGCTGGGGATTTGGCATATTGTCGTTCGAGCTCGGCGAGTCGAACCCAGGCTTCTTGTTCGAGGGTCCCCTCAAACAATGCGGTAAAGCTTCTCCGCATGTCTTCTACAGTGCCCCCACTGCTGAATCCGAATTCGACAGCGAATCTTTCTAGCTCTTCTCGTCGACGCTTGTGGACCCAGCCAGTGCCTACCCCTGGATTAGAGACAAATTCCCCAGAGTAGTACTCACCTGAAGTTTTCTCAGTGTTGGGATCCATGATAGTGTGTGTTTTCTTTTTCCTTTGGAGTCACTCGCGAATTTGTGAAAGGGATCGGCCCTTGGGCGAACCGACACTTCGTGTGTAACTATGTCGTTAACGCGACCCGCACCGTTGGAGTTGTGGGGTTTTCGTCGAGGTTTTGCGCGGCGCAGCACTTTTTTTTTTTTATTGCACTCGGAGTTTGAGTTCGAGGGTACGCGGAGATTGTGAGACGGAGTTGTCCAGCCTATGCCTTGGATTTTAGAGCCGTGGGTTTTTAATCCACACCCCTTGCTAAAGTTTCCTACAGGTCCCTGCTCGGGCGCCACTTGTAATGTTCCTATCTCAGGCTGAGGTAAGCTCAGTCTTTCCAGGATCCTACTACAAGAAATTTGTAGTTTGCAGGAAGCTCTATCAGAAACGGGGCCGGCCCTGACTAGGCTAGAAGTAAGAGTGTCCTGAATGACAGAATGACTGAGAGGATAATGAGAGGTACGAGGCGTGGTCACACTCGTGGGGTCAAGGAGGATAAGGGATACGAGGCGTTGTCACACTCGTGGGACCTATCGGAGGGCAAAGGATACGAGGCGTTGTCACACTCGTAGGGTCGAGGAAAGTAAGGGGTACGAGGCGTTGTCACACTCGTGGGGCCTATCGGAGGGTCAAAAAAAAGATGAGAATCGAAGCAGGCCCTTACCGCGATATCCTTGATTGTGAATCGCTGCTCCCACCCGGAAAGAAATATAGACTTACTCAGTGGGCTTTGTTGATTGATGGTCTGTTTATTTATTTCTTCGATTGGTTAACTTAACGTACGAATCTTAATGCAAATTGCTACGCGGAGCAACGTCTGTTTCGCGGCCGGGTTCCCGAGTAAGTGTCTTGCACTTCTTTTGCTAGAACGCTCGGAACCTAAGTTTAGGCTGACTTAGACTTATGGGTGGGGGGCATATGTGCTGACGCTGCATCGATGGTCGATTTCTTTTGTGGGAAAGAAAACCGTCGCATCGAATCTTAGTGGAAGGGGGAAGTTTTGGGTTACAAAGGTAGAGGTAGGAGAGTTATGGATGGGTGTAGGGGGTAGTCACGTGGCCGAACGGCGCGCGTGCAGTGGAAGAAAAGTGGGTGGTTTGGGTAGTTCTTGTATGAGGTGTGTATTGACTTATTCTTTTAACAATTGTGTGTAATTAAAGTGTAAAGTGTAATTAATTGATTAAAATTAATCTTAATTTTTAAGGCTCCTCCATGGCCGGTGCGGTGTGGTGGATTGTAACGTCCCCTTGGGGTTCGTTACATTACACACAACATCATGTTTAGCCGCTCTCAACTATTAGTTTTGTTTCTTTATTACTCTCTCCCTATTACCCACACTTGAATAACTGTTCTTCCTCTCTCGCTCTCGATATTTTCTGTGCAGTAGCACTCTCTCTCTCTCTCTCTCAATTGTAGCTGTAACTGTTCTAATTCTTACTGATTCCTCTTTTGGCGTTTATCTGGCATAAGGGTCTGATATCTGTTTTTTTTTTTTATGGAAAAAAATCATTTTTATATTTTTTATATTTTTTATTATGGAATTCCCTGTGGTCTGTAACAAAAAAACATGCAAGAAGCAGATCCGTGACCAGCCGAGTATCCCCTGTTGGCTCTGCGATAGCGCAGTGTACGCTAAATACGCGGGGTTTTCTGGTCTGGTGGGTGATGCTATCTCCAAAATGAATGACTTGCATTACAGCTGTGAGGCATGCCGTCTGGTTGAGAAGGAAATGGCAGCATTAATGGGGCAGACCCGGAAGAGCTTTAGGGAGCTGACCGTGTGCTTCAAACAGCAATATCATCGGCTCCTAGCCATGGAGTCTCAGTTTAGTGGTTTACAACTAATGATTGAGTCTCCCAGGCGCAAAGAGGTCACTCCGCGGGATCTGCATATGCCAACTGTCCCTCAGCCAGCCGATGCTGATAAGCTGACTCCCCCCACCCCAATAGTGCAGCAGTTGATTTTGTTCGCTACTCCAAAGGCAACGACAGCTGCTGGTGATAAAAATTCGGTAGCCGAATTGATCGCCTCGGAGAGCCTCCGTGTCGGTAATGTCGGCAAAGTCTTTAGCTGTCCATTCAATTCCGACCCCAGCAGCGAATATACGTCCCGCACCATCGGGTATTACCATCACTGGTGATAGGCCTGTGGTGCCAAGATAGGTGGCGATCCCACTAAAGAGACAAGTTTGAATCTCACAGCTAGGCCCTGACTCCACAACTAAGGATGTGACAGCGTATATTCAAAACAAAATAAAAGCCGTGGATTTAAAGGTGGAAAATTTTAACTTTTCTTATGCCAGATAGATCTTATGGAGATCTTATGGAGATAGCTTCATTCAAAATAAGCTACCCAATAACTCTGCCAACAAATCAGACCAGTGCTCCATTGTCATCTTCCCGCTCTACCTCCACCCGTCCAAAAAAATGACAAACTCACTTTAAGTGACTTATCAGAATGTTTGAAGCTTACGTAGTAACCTAACCTTTTTTTAAGGATATTGTTGCATTTGCATCCCACGTTGTTGTGTTTACCAAGACCTGGTTAAATCCTGACATTCTAACCAACGAAGTTCTGCCTTGTCGGTACACAACTTTTAAAAAATGACTGTTCGTCTGGACGGGTTCAGGAAGGGTTCTAATTGCGGTGGACACAAACTTAACGTCTGAACAGTTCACAGACCATATTCAGCAGGAACTTGAATTTCTGTGTTTAAAACTGATTCTTCCCGCTTTCTCAGTCTTCATAACTTACTCGTATATTCCACCTTTATGGGATATCGCAATTTACGAGCAGCACTTGTCCGCCTTAACCACCTCGCTATTAGACAAAGATCATATGATAGTTCTTGGTGACTTTAACTTGCCAGGAATTGTTCGGTCTTCGGTATATTTGTGCAGTGATGTTACGATAGGCACAAACAGTTTCTATGGTGCTCTGGACTCACTTTTTGACTCTTGTGTCCCACTTTCCAGTCGTATTAGATTGAGAAAACCCCCTTGCTTTACCAAGGAGCTATCCAGTCTAATAAAATTAAAATCAAGACTTTATAAAAAATTTCGAGAAGTTTGCTCTCCTTCTTCTCTCTCTCATTATGTAATGGCTCGGTCAAACTTCTCAGTTCATAACGCTCAGTGCTATAAGAACTACCTCGGTGCAGGATACGATTTTCTAAAGACCCTTAACAGTTTTAAAGCTTCGTAAACACTAAGCGTAGAATGCCCACACACCCATCCTCGCTATCCTTCCTTAATACGTCGGCAGATAATTTTCAGGCAATTGCCGATCTTTTTGCCCGTTTTTTCCAAACTACCTATTCGCAGGACGTTTACTATGGTCAGCCGTATCCATACGGTTTACCGAGGTCGATCGGCATTTTCAGTCCTTTGTTAAAGGAAAGCTCGTTGCTTTATGAACTACTAACAGTAAAGCTGGTGTTATCATCAGGTCCGGACGGAGTACTCGGCTGTGTACTCAAGTACAGTGCCGAATCTCTGTGTGGGCCGTTGCGTGGGCCCTGATATGGAAGGAGTCTTTTATAATTCCTCTCCATAAGAAAGGTAGCAAGTCTTACGCAATGAACTATAGAGGTATATCTTAATTATCCGCTATTCCTAAAGTGTTTGAGAGAATTTAAGCTCCGCACCTGCAACACCTATGAAGATCACTTATATCTCCAGCTCAACATAGATTTATAAGGCGTAGATCAATCACAGCTATGGTGACATCGGGTGTACCACAGGGCAGCCTTCTGTATTAATATACTCTCGAGTACTTATGTATGTAGATGATGTTAAGCTCTGTGTCCAGCTCTGTGGACATTTCTTTTCAATCCAGGTTGCAATCCGATCTCGATAGATTTTAGTCTTGGCGTTGTGCAAATTTATTAAACCATAATGCTTCATAATGTAAAGTAATGACTTTTCATCGCTCCAGCGCCTTTCTGGTTCCTTACACCCTTTGTGGTGGCTCTCTTAGTGTTCTATTAGATCCTAAGTTAAAGTTTTTAGAACACATTTCTACCATGGTGAATAAGGCCATGGGCGTGCTTGGGTTTATAAAGAGGTGGTCAAAGGATTTTGACGACCCCTATATAACAAAGACTCTCTACACCTCTCTGGTTCGTCCGATTTTAGAATACGGCTTGTGTATGGTGCCCTCAGTACAACGTACACCAAGACCGTATAGAATCAGATCAGAAAAACTTTTTACTTTTTGCTCTTCGCGGCCTCAACTGGGATGCAAGTGTGAGACTGCCATCATACTCTAATAGATTTCTCTTAATAAACCTTCCAACCTTAGCTAATCGTAGGAAAATGCTCGGCGTGATTTTTGTGCACAACTTGATCAAGGAACGAATACCGTAAAAACAACTTTGAAAGAGCCATCTACTTTAACACCAAGGGTCTTCAGTATGTGACTGATATGCCAGTGCTCTTTTGCAATCGGGCCTTGGCCAAGATTAAGAAAAGAGACTTCAAGGGGGCCATCATGGATGTGGATGTTGTGGTCTTCAAGCTGGATCCTCGCAACATGAGGGGCTGGCTTTATAGGGCTGGCGCCTTGGCACGCCTCAACAATGAAGCCGAGTCCCAGGTGTCCATACGGAATGCGTTCATCCTCAACAGGGAACCCGAGAATCAGCACTACATTAGCCCCGACCTGTTGAGCCGCATAAACTTCACGATTCTTATTAGAAGCACCAGGAATTATACACCCTTGTTTCTTCCGCTTTATAGATCGAATTATTCCTTGTATAAACCGTTTAGAGTCCTATGCTCGGATTATAATTCCTTCTACCATATTACATCTACTACTAACTCCCTTCCTAGTCTTAATTTATTGATACTCTTATATCTTTCCAGTAATTAGAATTTGCTTCGTTTTTTCAGTTAGATGAGTTCTATTTTTCCTCGAGCACTAGTCAAACACCTATCTTTCCTGTATGTCCGCGATCGGTTCGGTTAGCGAGTCGCGCGTAATGCGACAGCGCACCTCGGTCGGTTGGGCGGGAGGTGGGCTGCGTTATTGCCTGGGATCCGCGCGTAACAGCCATCGGCTGGTGTCGCTTGGGCCACTTGATGGTGCAGTCATGTTAACGTCCTAAAGATAGGTTAGGTTAGGTTATCCCGGACGGCCCTCTACGGGGCCTCTCATAGGCCAAAAAGGCCCTTAGTAATCCGGATCTTTGTATGGACCTTACGAGGGTGCTTCTGAGGTTCCGAAGTCCCCCAGAATCGAGGTGTTTTTCGCAAAGGCAAGCAGTTTCCCTGGCGACCTCTTGGAGGCATCCTCCAGTGATGCCAGCATCGGTGCGCCCAGCTACATTCTCCTTGCCCTTAAGAGAGCCGGACACCGGCAGATGAGATGCTCCAGGGTTTCGACAGCCCCGGGTTCATTGCATTTCCTGCAGGTGTCACTGTTAGTGATGTGCAGCCTGGTCGCATGCGACGCAGCCAGGCAGTTGCCTGTTAGTATGCCCACTAGCAGTCTGCAATCCTTCCGTGGAAGATGCAGCAGATAGTGGCTGAGATCATCATTGCATTTATTGCACATGATTTTCGAGATTCTGTAGGTGGTGGTGTTCTTCCACCTGCTATCTGTCCTCATTTTTGCCTGCTTCTCCTGGTGGCTTTGTAGCGTCCTTAGGGAGACCGGCACGCTTTCTGTCATATCGTTTGCCAGCCCGACGCCTTCCTTAGCCAGAACGTCCGCCTCTTCGTTTCCTTCGATGCCCTGGTGACTGGGAACCCAATAGATCTGCACTGACTTAGTCGTGCTTAGTGATTCTAGAGCCTCCCTGCTTGCCAGGACACTTCTAGAACTGACCGCGGACGACTGCATGGATTTTATCGCTGCTTGGCTGTCAACGAATATGTTAACCGTATTGTGTGATCGCTCTGTGAGCTGAGCGACCTCTGCTGCCTTCTTGATGGCGAAGACTTTCGCCTGGAATATGCTGCATCGGTCGGGTAGCTTATACGACGCCCTTATTTCAGGGTTTGTACAGTATAGGCCTGCTCCTACTCCTTCATTCATCTTGGAGCCGTCAGTGTATATGTTGAGGTGTTGAGTCTGGTCCCGTCCCGCTTTCCAGTCTTCGGGTCCCATGAGGAGGTTTGTTTTTACTTCAAGGCACGTTTGGGGGATCATGTAGTCGGTTGAACTGATCATGTCCATTCCAATTGAACTATGGCCGAATCTTTGAGGAGACATGTTCCCCGACGCAATCAAGCGCTGAGCCGCCTTGCTTGCAGTCAGCCTAGCGTAGATGTCGAGGGGGTCGATTCTGAGTATTGTTTCGAGTGCTTTGGTTGGCGTTGACCTCAGCGCTCCCGTTATACAGAGCAAAGCCTGCCGCTGGGTTCGTTCCATTAGCTTGTGGTACGTCTTCTTTTCAGTAGCTTTCCACCACACTATGACTCCATACAGCAGAGTTGGTCGCACTACCGAGATGTAGATCCAATGCATCAGAGCGGGCGACAGGCCCCATGTGCTACTAAGCATCTTCTTGGATGCATATAGTGCATTGGTGGCCTTTTTCACCCGCAATACTACATTGGGTCTCCATGCCAGCTTACTGTCCAGTACTGTGCCGAGGTATTTGACCTGTGCTTTAGGGGTTAACCTTGCTTGGTTGACTTTCGGGGGGACCCATGTTGGTACCTTGTATCTCTTGGTGAAGAGGATGAGGTCCGTTTTGTCCGCGTTGATACTGAGTCCTACTCCATCTGCCCACTCACATATCTCCCTGAGTGTTCGTTCAATTATGGAGCTAAGAGTCGATGGACATACACCCGTGATAAGTACGCTTATGTCGTCTGTATAAGCTGTTATTTTTGCGGCTTTCCTTTCGAATCTCTTGATGAGGTTGTCGACCACCAGGTTCCATAGCAGGGGTGACAGGACTCCACCCTGGGGTGTGCCCCTGTGTGCACCTCTGAACATTGAGGCGGTGCCCCACTCTGATTGCACCCGTCTACAACCTAGAAGGTTTTTTATCCAGAGGTTGATTGACGGGTGGTTGCTGGTAGCTTCTAGGCAGTCCATTATTGCTTCTGTAGCGATGTAATTAAATGCTCCAGATATGTCTACGAATACTCCAAGTGCATATTTCTTAGTGTTGAGGGCTTTCTCGACGGTAGCTACTATCGAGTGCAGTGCTGTTTCCACCGATTTTCCCTTGGTGTAGGCGTGTTGGTTGGTTGACATCAGTCCGCTCACTTCGGTTCTGATATGTAGATCCAGCAGCTTTTCTCATGTTTTTAGTAAGAAAGAGGTTAGGCTTATCGGTCTGTAATCCTTGGAACTCACATGGCTGCACTTTCCTGCTTTTGGGAGGAAGACAACTCTAGAGGTTCTCCATTGGATCGGGATACAGCCTGTTCTTAAGCATGCTGCGTATATCGCGAGAAGCCATGGGGTGATCACCTCTTTGGTCACTTGCAGCATGGCTGGGAATATTCCGTCCAGTCCAGGTGCCTTTATGGCCGTGAAGGAATCTATAGCCCATTGGATTTTCTTTAGCGTTATCAGATCTGTTGGGGGTGTTTGTTCCTCAGTTGCTAGGTCCTGATGCGTTTCGGCATCGGTGACCTTGGTGCATCCTGGGAAGTGGGCCTCCATTAGTGCCGTTAGGGCTTCTTTGCTGCCCTCCGACCACTGTCCGTTGTCTAGTTTGAGTTGGCTTTGTACTGTGGGTTGCTTTGACAGCAGCTTCCTCAGCCTAGCCGTTTCAGACACTTTCTCAATGCTGGAGCAGAAGTTTCTCCATGAGCTACGCCGTGCCTTACGTATCTCCTTCTTGTATTCCCTTAATAGGGTCTTGTATTCCTCATTGATGTTCTCGTCGTTCGCTAGTTTAGCGAGCTTGAAAAATTCCATGAGGTTGTTTCTTCGAGAGAGAGGTCTCCATTCCACCAGAGTGGTTTGGACTTCTTCCTTGTTCTAGATGGTGGGCATGCTGTGTGGTATGCCTCTAGCAGTTCCGTAGATGGGGTCTCTAAGGACTTCTCTATATCCTCCGCGGATTTCACTGAGCCCGGGCTCGCGAGTTTTGAGGTGACTGTCTTTCCAAACTTCTCCCAGTTTGTGTTCCGGGGGTTTCTATAGACTATCACTTTCGGAGTTTATTCAAATTCGCACTTGAATTGAATGTACCTGTGGTCTGAGAAGGAAGGTCTTTCGAGGACCTTCCATCCAGATATGTTGGTACTCTTTCCCGTTGCGAGAGTTAGATCTAGCACGTTTGACGAGGTGGTACCCACGTAGGTGTATTCCTCCCCCACGTTTGTTACATCTATGTTATTTGTTAGTATAAAGTCTAGGAGTGACTCACCTCGGTCGTTAATATCAGGGCTTCCCCACACACTATGGTGGGCATTAGCATCTGTGCCAACGATCAGTTGGTAGTCTTTGGAGTCGGCTTCTTCCACCAGACTCCTTAGTTCTTCTGGCGGTGCGGACCTATCGTGCGCCATGTAGCAGGAGGCTACCAGAAAGCGCTTCTCCTCACTTTCCAGCATAACTACTGTCAGGTCGTCTGTACTGTAATGAGACATAAGGTAACCAAGCGTTCCTTTCCGTACTAGTACGGCAGTTCTATTCCTGCTTACCGGTGTTGAGTAGAGTGTGTTGTAATTTGAGAGCTTTAGCCTGGCCACCGAATTGCCTGAAGCAATCCAGGGCTCCTGGACCAAAGCTATGTCAGCGGGCCCTTGCTCCATGGCAGTGTGGAGCTCCGCTGATGCTGTCTTGCTCTTATGCAAGTTGAGCTGAGCATGAGTTTCATGAGCAGCTGGCTCCCCTGCATACGACGGGTTGACTACTACGGTCAGGTCACCGTCCTCTTCTTCGAGCGTGTCGTCCAACGCCATACCCTGGGCGGCCTCTACGATGGTATCCAGTCCTAAAGATAGGGGTATATTAGAATTATGGTGATAACGGATGTATGTAACAAACTTCCAGAAGGAAGCATTTCCGACCCGATAAAGTGTATATATACGTGATCAGCATCAATAGCCGAGTCGATATAGCCATGTCTGTCGGTCCAACCATCTGCCCGTCTGTCCGTCCGTCCGTCCGTCCGTCTGTCCGCCCGTCCGTCTGTCTGTCCGTCTTAATTAGTGCCTAGATCTCAAAGACTATAAAATCTGGAGCCGCTTAGTTTTGTATCCAGTCTCCTGTGTTATCACACACTACTCCAAGTGAGTTTCAAAATTTCGCCCCGCCCTCTACCTCCCCCACAAAGGACGAAAATATGTGGAATCCACAGTTTTTAAGGTAAAAGAAAACAAAAAACGCAGAATAATGGAAAATAAACGTATCGTCTAAATCAAAATATGACCAAAACTGGATCAGGTCATTTCCATATTTTAGACGAATAGTACCAATGAAATTGCAGTCGCTACGCAACGCCTGTCAAGCGCTTACTCATTCCCTCTCTCTCTATCTCTCTCTCTCTCTCTCGCACAACTTATACGTCTCGTATGAGTAGTTCCACATGTACATGTAGAAATGTAGAAGCTGATGTAAAATTATATGTAAACAAAATGGAAATAGATAAGTTTTAATATACAAAAATCTAGCATAGGGTTCGACCTAATTTTTTAAATGTTCCATTTGAGCCAAAATTGAATTAGTCCCTTTTACGAACATATAATAAATAACATAAATCGTAACATCACATATATTGACTGAGTACCGGGTATAAAGTAGAGCCACGGCCTTCACCGCCGCTCACAACGTTTCCTCTCGTTTGCTATTCATGCAGACCTCTAATACGTACGTAGTTTTAATGCATAAAAGAATAATGACACATATCGTATAAATATATGAACTTAAAAATAGATACGAGTATATGGGCAGATACATGTGCGTAGGTGGAAATATATAGTCATTTCCGTCACTCTGTTTGTTTCTATGCAAACGAGTCCTTGTCTAAATCAGACTCTTCTCATCTTGCTGCATTCAGGTTAATATCAGCCCGATGTTACCAATGAATTGCATTAATTTTAATAAATATATCGACTTGTTTTCTCCTTATTTTATAACTTTATTCGTTAAACAAATTGTACAAAATAATTACAACAAAAATAACGCGTACAAAAATGATCCAATCTAACTGAAAACGCATGATTTTATCGGATAAAACTATTAAAAATTGCGATGAAAAAGCTCTTACCGTCTGGGAATCATACGACTTTAGTTTTTTTAATTTTAAGAAATTTAAAAATTGATATTCTAAAAATAAAAAAGCTAATGAAAAAATACATTAAAAAATATAGCTTTAAAACAAAAACGAGGGGTAATGTTGTGAGCCGCGGCAAAGGCCGCGGCTCTACTTTATACCCGGTACTCAGTCAGTATTCATATGTATGATCGATTTATACAATTTATTATATCTTTGCAAAAGGAACGAATTACATTTTTGACAGAAAATAATGTTTCAAAAAATGAAGTCAAACCATTTTTTAAATATTTATACAAGTTTTCAATTTTGTTTGCGTATGCTTTTTACATCGGCTTCTACATTTCTACATATAACTACATACAAGTGTTTGCGAGAGAGAGTGAGAGAATGAGTAAGCTCTTGCCAATTTGATTGATTAATTTGATCCTTCTGGCCATAATAATAATCCGACCTGATCCAGATTCGGCAATCTGCTAGATATAGTAATTTTCCATGATTCTGCGTTTTTCGTTTTCTGGTACCTTAAAAATTGTGGATCCACAGATTTTCGTTCTTTGTGGTGGGTGGAAAGGGGCATGGCAAAATTTTTTTTGAAATACACATGTGCTGATTTGATATCACAGGAGTTTGGATAGAAAGTTTGATTACTCTAGCTCTTATATTCTCTGATATCTAGGCGCTCATTCGGACGAATAGGCAATGCAGACGGGGTCACGTGTGAGAGAGCGAGAGGGAACGACGACTTTCGAAATGGTTTTCTTCATTGTAGCTATGTTGATCATGTGATCTGATCAGATTCAACACTCTGATAGAAATAGTCATCATCTATGATTCTGCGTTTTTCGTTTTCTCGTACCTGACAAATTGTGGATTGTGTGGGCGGAGGGGCGCGGGGCAAAATTTTGAAAAACATTTGGAGTACTGTGATAATACAGGAGACTGGATACAAAACTTGATTGCTCTAGCTTTAATAGTTTTTAAGATATAGGCACTAATGATGACGGGCGGACGGACGGACGGACGGACGGACGGACGGACGGACGGACGGACGGACGGACGGACGGACGGGCGGACGGGCAGACGGACGGACAGACGGGCAGACGGGCAGACGAATGGACCGACAGACATGGCTATATAGACTCGGCTATTGATGCTGATCAAGAATACATATACTTTTTGGGGTCGGAAACTCTTCCTTCTGGGCGTTACACACAACCGTTATCACCACAAATCTAATATTCCCCTATACTCTTCGAGTACCGGGTATAAAAACGATCTAAATGACTCAACAATATTTTAGAAAATACTTATACCTATAGAAAAGCATAATCATGGAAAATAACAGTATCTGCCAGATTGCCGAAACTTGATCAGGTCGAACAACTATTATAGCCAGAAAGAACAAATATAATTTCAGTCACATTTTTCAAGCTGGGACTGTGTTTAAGATTTATTCTAAGTTTTTATTTTATTTTTAAAACGGAGCAATATTTAAGCAGCAAATAAAGTTCCTTTTTTAAATGTGATAAAACATTTTTTGTTTTTCCTCTAGTTTAAAATCTGTAGCACCTTAAGCTTTTTATTTGACACTGCATCAGCGGGGGTGGGAGTCACTGTACATGTATTAAAAATGATTCTCGTACCCGTATACTGTTATATAAAATCAGAAAGGAAATTTATTTTGGCACTTCGAAGTTAATATACATACCTATGAAATTAGATGCCTACACAAATAACATTAGTCGACACGACTTTTCCGCTGTCTCCAAAAAAGACTTTTTCTGATCGATTTTGAAAAAAATGATGAAATTTCAATTTGGAAGCTTAATATCTGCCAGACGTTAAGTTGCTGCTACAAAGTGTCTGAGTCGGATTTATAGCTGCATTTATCAGCTTTTTTAAACTGCAAAGTTGAATACAACCAGTTGTATGAAACGTGAGTTATGTGAAAAATAGAAGCACTACCTATCACAAAACATACCTGATTTTTTAAAAATTCTTTAAAATAAAACTACTCCATGAAAAAAAACCATAATTCTTAAAAAAAATTTAAATCTTCAAATCTATTAGAAAAAGTCATTTTTGGCGATAGCGGAAAAAAAAAGTTGAAATTTGTCGAGTAGTGTAATTCACTTCTGCAGGAAAGACCCCTCCCATGGAATCCACATGTTAATGACTCATAGTATTTAATAGGTGTGATCCATCATAGGTATGATTTCATAGGTATATTAAAAAAATATTTTTCCTTTCTGATTTTATGTAATTTTTTTTACGGGTACGAGAATAATTTTTAATACATATGAATATGTATATATACTACCAGAAGTGGCATGAGATTTCGGCAGGAACCATATTGGACTGATCCACTCTGTGAAGCTGCTGTTAAGTTAACGTATCAGTTTAACGAATGAAAGGGAATCTATAATTCGTCGGCCGAGTTGAGTTTCCTGCAATCGTGCCAGAATTGCTCTGCGTCATAGTATAAAAAAACGATCTAAATGACTAAAAATTATTAGAGAAAATATTTGTACCCATGCTTCTTAGGATATAATGATTTCATACAAGTGTTTGTTACAGATTTCCGAAATATTTCAAGAGTATAAAGTATATAAGTATGTATATGTTTTCTTTGTCAGATAGTCAAAAGTCAAGTTAAAATAAAAATAAAATAAAATCTTTTTGTCAGACTCCAAAGACACTACACTAACTATGTATGTACATATGTAGATCAAGTTCGCTTCAAATACGTTCTCTTACACTACCATACCAATTCATGAAATTAGCATTTGTTTCTGGTTCTTATTAGCCTTTGTATGAATCCAAAAAATGTGCCCAAATACCTATTTTTCATTTTAAGGTAAATACATATGTATGTTTTGTAATGCTCCTATTTCAGGCTGAGGTAAGCTCAGTCTTCTCCAGGATCCTACTACAAGAAATTTGTAGCTTGCAGGAACCTCTACAGGAAACGGGGTCGGCCCTAAGTAGGCTAGAAACAAGAGTGGAGGAGAATGAGGCGTAACCGTGCCCGTATGACTTGGATCGAGAAGATAGTGAAGGGCACGAGGCGTTGTCACACTCGTGGGGTCGAGAAGGATGAGGGATACGAGGCGTTGTCACACTCGTGTGGTCGAGAAGGATAAGGAATACGAGGCGTTGTCACACTCGTGGGACCTATCAGAGGATCAGGAGTAATTTGAGGATTGGATTGACCCTTGCCGCGATATTCTTGGTTGCGAATTGATGTCGCAGTTCTCACCTGGAAAATAGAATTACTCGTTGGGTTTATTTCTGTTAAAATGCTCATTTATTGGACACTGGATAATTATTGTTTGGCTTAACGTACGGCGTATATTATTTTATTGTAAGTTGCTGCGCGGAGCAACGTCTATCTCGCGGCCGGGTTCCCGAGTAAGTGTCTTGCACTTCTTTTGCTAGAACGCTCGGAACCTAAGTTTAGGCTGACTTAAACTTATGGGTGGGGGGGGGTATGTGCTGACGCTGCATCGATGGTCGATTTCTTTTGTGGGAAAGAAAACCGTCGCATCGAATCTTAGTGGAAGGGGGAAGTTTTGGGTTACAAAGGTAGAGGTAGGAGAGTTATGGATGGGTGTAGGGGGGTAGTCACGTGGCCGAACGGCGCGCGTGCAGTGGAAGAAAAGTGGGTGGTTTGGGTAGTTCTTGTGTGAGGTGTGTATTGACTTATTCTTCTAACAATTGTATGGAATTAAAGTGGGTGGTTTGAGTAGTTCTTAATTTTTAAGGCTCCTCCATGGCCGGTGCAGTATGGTGGATTGTAACGTCCCCTTGGGGTTCGTTACACCCCCCCCCCTTTCTTCCGGGAGGAGGCGGATGCAGACCGGTCCGGCGAGTGATCTCTTGTGGACCTGGTATTTTTCGTCCCAGAACCGAACGCTGCATCGGATCCTGTTGGTTCGTTGTAGGCGGCATAGTATCTCCACCACTAAGCCAGTGGGGACCACGCGGCCCGGGGTGTCGACCTGCCAGTCTGGCGGGGCGACTACCCAGTCGGCGTACCTTCCGATCTCCTCGACCAGGCCGTCATCTTCTGGCCCTTGGTCGGCCAGTGGGAAGTCCTTCGGTAGGAAGCTTAGGAGTTCCAATTCGTCCAATTCGGGTTGGTCCCCGGCGGCTACCGTCAGTAGCTCCTCGATGTCGTCGAAGCCACTAGGCGCCACCGGTAGCGACAGGCTTTCTGGTGTGCCCAGCGCGGGTTGCGGCTCCAGCTCTAGCTCTTCCTCTTGTACCTCTTGAGCTGAGCTTGGTTCAGAGCGAAGGACCTTGGCGTATCTGGCCGTGGTCACTGCGGCTTCGCTCTGGGGTTCCGCCGTTGCTGGGAGTCGGAGTGTTTTCGACGTATCGTCATTGGCGATGTCGCTGACGTCGCTGATGTTGTTGTTGTTGGTGTCGGCTTCTCTGTCTCCTCGAGGGGAGGTTCAATCGGGTCTGGGACGGAGAATGCGGGCCGATCGTTGAGGGCTTCCGCAGGTTCCCGAAACGTTCGGAAGAACGCCTGGGCGTTCCGGCCGGGCGGGACGAGCAGGTCCACCGTCATGAGGTGGACCCGTGTGACGCGCAGGCCCCACGGTGTGACCGTATAATGGAACGTCTCCGCGTCGGTCACGAGACGGCGGTCGGAGGGTTCCTCCTCCTCGTTCTCCTCGTCGTCAGAGTACGTGGGTGGGTACTCCGGGCAGTAGCGTTCCAGGGTAGCGTTCCAGTTCCAGCGTTCCCCTGATCCCTTATGCCTAAGTGTGAGAGGAAATGAAAAATGTGTTTTTTTTTTTTTTTTGCTGGGTCCAGTTGCTTTCTTCACTCGTCACCTGATCCGTACTACCGTGGACGAGGTATGGGGTGAGTACGCGTGGCTTGAGTCCGCCGAATTTTAGGGGGGGCGACGGTGGTATACAAGGGGGCTTTACCGCTGGTCGGTGTCGGTACCTCGGCTGGGCGGGCGTCGGTAGGAAGGTGGGGCGACACGGCCTCTACGTCTTGGGACGCGTTTTGTTCACCTTGGATTTTAAGGCGGCGGTATAATATCCATAGAATGGAGCAGAGAGGTAATGCAACGGCGAACGTGAGAAGGTATGAAGTGATACTCTTTACAGTCAGCATTTCGTTTAGGTTGTCGATTTGATTGAGATTATTCATGCTTAGTTCCCGTAGAAACGGTAGACTAAGTTTTTCTTTGTGGGCCGTTATGTTGACTTGTGTCATTGCGGACACCACTGCCTTCCTCTTAGAGTCGCCGAGATGGTTAATGTACCAGGTCCCGTTAAGAGAGACCCGGTGGGAATACGTCACTAAGTACGATCCCGAAATTGTTTGGCTGGCCCCGGCATCATCAACAACGGTCATGTTCGCGTCGTTGATGACGAGAGTGCCGTGGTCGACGATAGTTACAGGGTCTAGGTGTCCCGGTAGGGTAGCACACGGTGCGATAGACCCGGCTACCATTTGTTGGGCGCAGGTGCTTCCGCCTCGTTCCCTGCAGAACGTAGACCCGACGGTTGTCTCGCAGGCCCCGATGTTGAGGGTCTGTGTCCCACAGTCCGCTACTTCGTCTCCCTGACTGAAATCCAATATTCTGTGGTGGCGTTGAACCGGGAATATGAGCAACTTCCTACAATTTAATTTAGGTTGAGGGAACTTTATGAGAAAGTGGAGTAGGTCGGGAGTTTGAAAAACGCTGATGTTCGAGACTTCTAATAACTCCACCAAGGTTATGTTGACTAACTGTTGCTCATTCAATTCGTTTATATCGGCGCCATCTAAGAGGGCCGGACTGATCATATTTATTTTGGCTAAAGTTAGCCCAAGGATAAGACTTTCTAAGTCCGTTATGATCATTCTATTTTTGGCGAGGACTGTCTCTATTATCTGGGCCTTCTCGTCCTCGTCCGACTTCTGGATTGTGTTGACAAAAGTGCGTCAGTTCGTTAATTCGGTCCTGCATTTTGGAGTTAATCTCCCCCTGTCGGTGTTCGGATTCTATCAGTTGTCTTTGTTTGAACCTAATCTGTTTCCAGTCGTTGAAGTCAGGCGTTCCCGCTACTACTTTCAATGCTGTACCGAGCAGGTTTATGCTCCTGGCTTCCCTACGGTGGACTTTTAGCAAGTCCAAGTCGGTTGCTAATACGTGGGCCATGCGGGTGTCCGTGAACATCTCAGCAGCGAGCTCGGTCTGGGCGACGTAGACCTCATAAGAAGGGACGTTGGTGGTATGGTGGAGGTATCCTGGCTTCTCCCAGATAACGGCGTCTCCGTCCACGATCGGGATATAGTCGGCGTTGGTGTAGTCATTTACTTTCACGGTGGCCTGCGCAGAGGTGACTAGGGCAAGTAGGACCAGCAGGGGTGACATGGTGTAGGGGGGAATTATTGTTGGCGGCGGCAGGATTAAATGTGATTGTTTTCTTCTTAATTGCCTTGGTTATTGTTGTCCTTTAACTCCGATTGGTTGAGTTTGATTCGTAGTCCTTGATGCACTTTGGGGTGGGTTTATCCTTGATAGGAGTCGGAATTTAATTTTGTCTTTTGATTGTTTCATTTTTATTTAATTCAGTTCTTTTTGAGTTGGTTGATTTGGTCTGGTCCGTTCCGTGGGTAGTGGCGTACTGATCGACGAAGGCCAGGGCATCGATTAATATAGGTGTCGATCCCCGGTCAAACTCGGTATTATGCCGCCGTGGCATCCATGTCGGCGGCTGGATTATCGAGTTCGGGGTCGTTGAACTCTTTCAGATCGTTGACATTGGCGACCTTGTGTTTCCGGCTGCTTGTGTGTTGCAATTTCACGATGTTTGGCGATGGAAAACCTTTTACCCGGTATGGTCCGTCAAACTTTGGGGCCAGTTTGGCTGCAAACCCTTCGGCTGCGTTTGACAGGTGGTGTTGTCGTACGAGGACCAATGAGCCGATCGTAGGGCGCCATTGCCTGCGACGGAGATTGTAGTGTCGCGCTTGCTCTTGACTTGCCCTTTGGATGTTACTTCGGACGATGGAAAAGATCTCTTTCAGTCTCGACGCTTTGTCAGTAGCCGTCTCCGGGGTGCTCCCTGTCCCTGGTGTGACTTCATCTTCCGTGTAAAAGGAACGCAGGGCTGAATCCGGTGGTCTCGCAGACGCTAGAATTTATGGCCAACGACATTTCGGGTAATAGTTCGTCCCACGTGTTCTGGTGGTCGTCGATGAGTTGGGCGATCATTGTTTTCACGGTTCTGTTCGCTCTTTCTGTGGGATTTTCCTGGGGACAATATGAAGCGGTGTGCTGCAGTTTGACGCCTGCGATTTGGAGGAACGTTCGGAACGAGCGACTGGTGAACTGGGTGCCGTTATCGCAGACGAATAATTTCGGTACCCCAAAACTGCTGAGGATTCGTTCGCGGAACGCTCGTTCGAGGTTAGCCGTGGTTGCCTTTTGAGGGGTATTAGTTCGACCCACTTGGAGAAGGTGTCGAAAAATACTAGCAGCATCGTATTCCCTCGTTTGGACCGTGGCAGTGGTCCGACGAAATCTGCGCACAAGGTAACAAACGGCTCCTCCGCCTTGCGAGTGAGCATCTTGCCCACTGGTTTGCGTTGCAAGGCCTTGAACTTCTGACAACTTACGCAGTTGCGAATGTAACGTCTTACGTCTCGATAGAACCCGGGCCAATAATACAGTTGGGAAACCCTGGCGATGGTCTTCCGTATGCCGAGATGACCAGCTGTTGGTTGATCGTGGCATTCGTGGAGTACCCTCGTCCGGCGATCTTTTGGGACGCAGAGTTTCCAAGACTCCGTTCCGACAGGTCCGTGGCCGAGATTTCGGTAAAGTTGACCGTTCTCGTAGGTGTAGTCCGGATATTTTTGGGGCTCGTCGTGGACTTGTTGTATCCTTCGTTTAAGCCAGGGACAACCGTCCGGTTCCTCTTCGACGCGTGCGAGTGTTTCCAAGGGCTGCCTGGACAGTGCGTCCGCCACTACGTTTTGTTTCCCGGCGCGATAATGCACGTCGTATTGGTATTGTTGTAGCTCGAGTGCCCAACGTGCCACTCTACCGTATGGACTTTCCAGGGTGTTTAACCATTTCAGCGCGAGATGGTCAGTTACCACGTCAAAGCGGTAGCCCTCTAGGTAGCATCGTAGTTTTCGTATTGCCCATATGACGGCTAGGCATTCTTTGTCAGTGGCAGAGTAGTTCTCTTCCGCCTTGTTGAGTCGTCGGCTGACGTACGCGATGACGCGCTCTTTCCCTTCAATCTCCTGGGTGAGGACTGCGCCCACGCCTACGTTACTGGCGTCCGTTTGTAAAGAGAATTTGACGTTGAAATCGGGGCAGGCGAGTACGGGGGCGGTAGTGAGTAACTCTTTTAGCTTTCCGAAGGCGTCTTGTTGTTCCTGTTCCCATGTCCATGTTTGTCCCTTCTTTAACAGTTGTGACATTGGTTGTACCACAGTGGCGAAATTGGGAACAAACCTGCGGTACCATGACGCTATCCCTATGCATTGTCGGAGTTCCTTCAAGTTGGTGGGCGGTCTCAAATCTCTTACGGCGGCTACCTTGTCGGGATCGGTTTGGATACCTTCCTCACTGATCATGTGTCCCAAATATTTGATGCGTCGTTGGAAGAAAGTACATTTTTCTGCGTTGATTCGCAGGTTTGCCTTGAGGAGTCGAGAGAAGACCTCTTTTACGTTGTTGAGGTGTTCCGTGTAATCCTTTCCGATGATGACAATGTCATCTAAGTACGCGAATGCGTATGGTTCCATATCTGCGCTGATGACCGTGTCTAACGTCCGTTGAAACGTTACCCCTGCGGAGTGTAATCCGAAGGGCATTACCTTCCATTGGTACAGACCTCTTCCTGGCACCGTGAAAGCGGTGGCTTCCCTACTGTCGAGGGCCATAGGTATTTGCCAATACCCGTTCTTCAGATCTAGCGTGGTGATAAAACGTGCATTCTTCAGGCGTTCTAGGGTGTAATTGATCCTCGGTAGTGGATAGGCGTCCGGGATAGAGCGTTCGTTGAGCTGGCGATAGTCTACGCACATACGCCATTTGTCGTTCTTTTTGCGCACGAGAACAATTGGTGCGCTGTGAGGGCTTCGAGAAGGTTCGATGAGTCCTTCGGCTATTAGTTGGTCGACTTGCTCGTCGATAATTCGCTTCATGGCGGGGTTCTTGGGGTAATACCTCTGTTTTATTGGCCGGTTGGACCGTTAGGTCTGTGGTACCTCGAAGCTTTTCGAACTTTGGCAGTTCCTCATCCAGGAATGCCTGGATCTGTGCCGCGAGTGCAGGTGGCCAGGGATCGTTGGTTCGTTCTGGCGCGTCTTCAAGTTGTTCGTCCCTCTCTAAGCTGAAAGCTCGATTCGGGTCTTCCGGCAGGAGGGTCGTGTCGAACGCGCTCGGTGGTTCCGCCCCTCGAGGGTGTTCCCTCACGTTGGCGACGACTGGGGTGGTATCGTTTAGAGAAGGGGTGCTTGCGGGGGCTTGGTTGGGTACCTGGGCCAGGGGTTGGGACGCTAGTTGAGGAGTCATTTTTGCTGGGGGGATAGCGTGGATGCTATTGTTGACCCCGGTGTCTACGTCGATCACCCGTCTGGGCGAATGGTCGTCAGGCGAAGACCTTGGTTGTAAAGGAACGATTGCCTGTGGGGAGGCAGCTCTGGTTTCCTTAGTCTTTATGGGGATTACCGCGCCGTGGGCTTCGGTTGATCTCCTTACATTCTGCGCCGCTGCGTGGGAGCTCGTGTCACCTATCGTTGGCCTAGGAATCGTGCGTTCCGTGGCGGGCCTAAGGTTTGTGCTTTTCGTATTTGGCCTGGGAATTGTGCGTTCCGTTGGGGCCTTAGAATTTTTGCTGGGCGCTCGTTGTTTGGACATGGTGTCCGTCGTAGTTTTCCTCGAACGCGAGTTTTCGGGGGTTGCCCTGGGTCTCGGACTTTTCGTTCCTGTGCTGAGGACTTGACTGGCAGTGACCGCAGGGGGGTTTGTCACGGGGCGACGGCTTCGGAGTTGTAGGAGGGTGGTGCCGCATTTGATCGTTGTTTCGATCGCACATAAGAAATCCAGACCCACAATGACTTGTTCCAACATGTTGGGTAAGACTAGGAGAGGTATCTGGACTTCCCGTCTGTCTAACCGGATGTAAGCCAGGAGGATTTGCGTGATCTCGCGCACTGAGCCGTCGGCCAGTCGGATCTGCACGCATGCCTCCCGAAGATTGTTGTTATTGTCCAGTTGTCGGGCGAGTTCAGCAGTGACGAAGCTCCGGGACGCCCCGGTGTCAATAGTGGCCTCCGCGTCTTGTCCTCCTATGGTCACTCTCGCCACTATTCGGCCATCGTGTAGGTGTAGGGGGCTAGTTAGTTCCGGGTTTGGGAGGGCGTCGTTCCCGACTGTTCCTGTGTTAGTCGAGGACGCGTGTCGTTTCCCGACGTGTCTCGGCGACAACAATCGATCGTCCGTATACCGCGCTTACCGCATTCCCAGCAGAACAGAATCGAAGGGTTGGTGCAGTTTGGAGAAGCGTGGCCCGCTTTGCCACAGCGGCGGCATGCCATGCGCGGATTCACTATGGGGGTAGTTACCATGCGATGCGCGACTTCCTGCGCCGGAGCGTTGCTTCGGTTCATAGGTTGTCTCCTTGCTCATTCGGTTGAGTCCCACGGGGGTCTCCGGAATGGCGTCCGGTTGGATTCACCTTCCTTGGGGGCCTGATTCGCCGTCGGCCTAGTGTAACGCGGCATGTTCCGCGGGGGAAGTGGAATTACCGGTGCATTCCGTTCCTGGATGCTCTCGAACTCCGTGGCCAATGTGATGAGCTGCGTCAGGCTTCGTAGTTCGTGTCTCCGCACGTACAGTTGGTACGCCGGCAAAATGTTGTCGTAGATCCTGTAGAGCTCCTTGGTGGTGTCGTATCCGGCATGGTGCATGGGTTCGCCTACCGCTTGCTTGCGGTCCCGGATCTGATCCTCCAATTGTTCAAAATACCGCGGTGGCAAGAAGAACGCCAAGAATTCCCTGCGGAAATCGGCCCATGGGACGCTTTGTAGTCGGCTGGTCCGGAACCAGAGACTGGCTCTGTCCATGAGGATTTCTGCCATGGCGCGGGATAAATGGTTCATGTCTACCCCGTATGAAAGCGCGCGCTCTTCGAGAAGGTCGATGAATGACAGCGGATCATCCTGTCCGTTGAACTGGATCCCCCACTTCCGTATGCGTTCTGCCATTTGGGCGGCGTGGCTATATTGGAACTCCCCTGCGGGTTCGCTTCCCGCCTGGGGTCTCTCGTTCGTGGGTCGGATTCTCCTCGCGGCTGGAGTACGTTGTCCGGAGACGGAGGTCTTGGTGGTTCGGCCACTATCCCGACGCTGGAGGGAACGCTGGTTTGATTCTCTGGGTTTTCGGGGACTGTTAACCAGAGGTTGGGGTCCTCCGTACGCCCTTCCGCCTGTGTGGAAGTACTGGGTTGTGGTGACTTGGCACGCGCTGGGGATTTGGCATATTGTCGTTCGAGCTCGGCGAGTCGAACCCAGGCTTCTTGTTCGAGGGTCCCCTCAAACAATGCGGCGAAGCTTCTCCGCATGTCTTCTACAGTGCCCTTACTGCTGAATCCGAATTCGACAGCGAACCTTTCTAGCTCTTCTCGTCGACGCTTGTGGACCCAGCCAGCGCCTACCCCTGGATTAGAGACAAATTCCCCAGAGCAGTACTCACCTGAAGTTTTCTCAGTGTTGGGATCCATGATAGTGTGTGTTTTCTTTTTCCTTTGGAGTCACTCGCGTATTTGTGAAAGGGATCGGCCCTTGGGCGAACCAACACTTCGTGTGTAACTATGTCGTTAACGCGACCCGCACCGTTGGAGTTGTGGGGTTTTCGTCGAGGTTTTGCGCGGCGCAGCACCTTTTTTTTTTTTTGCACTCGGAGTTTGAGTTTGAGGGTACGCGGAGATTGTGAGACGGAGCTGTCCAGCCTATGCCTTAGATTTTAGAGCCGTGGGTTTTTAATCCACACCCCTTGCTAAAGTTTCCTACAGGTCCCTGCTCGGGCGCCACTTGTAATGCTCCTATTTCAGGCTGAGGTAAGCTCAGTCTTCTCCAGGATCCTACAACAAGAAATTTGTAGTTTGCAGGAACCTCTACAGGAAACGGGGTCGGCCCTAAGTAGGCTAGAAACAAGAGTGGAGGAGAATGAGGCGTAACCGTGCCCGTATGAGTTGGATCGAGAAGATAGTGAAGGGCACGAGGCGTTGTCACACTCGTGGGGTCGAGAAGGATGAGGGATACGAGGCGTTGTCACACTCGTGTGGTCGAGAAGGATAAGGAATACGAGGCGTTGTCACACTCGTGGGACCTATCAGAGGATCAGGAGTAATTTGAGGATTGGATTGACCCTTGCCGCGATATTCTTGGTTGCGAATTGATGTCGCAGTTCTCACCCGGAAAATAGACTTACTCGTTGGGTTTATTTCTGTTAAAATGCTCATTTATTGGACACTGGATAATTATTGTTTGGCTTAACGTACGGCGTATATTATTTTATTGTAAGTTGCTGCGCGGAGCAACGTCTATCTCGCGGCCGGGTTCCCGAGTAAGTGTCTTGCACTTCTTTTGCTAGAACGCTCGGAACCTAAGTTTAGGCTGACTTAAACTTATGGGTGGGGGGGTATGTGCTGACGCTGCATCGATGGTCGATTTCTTTTGTGGGAAAGAAAACCGTCGCATCGAATCTTAGTGGAAGGGGGAAGTTTTGGGTTACAAAGGTAGAGGTAGGAGAGTTATGGATGGGTGTAGGGGGGTAGTCACGTGGCCGAACGGCGCGCGTGCAGTGGAAGAAAAGTGGGTGGTTTGGGTAGTTCTTGTGTGAGGTGTGTATTGACTTATTCTTCTAACAATTGTATGGAATTAAAGTGGGTGGTTTGAGTAGTTCTTAATTTTTAAGGCTCCTCCATGGCCGGTGCGGTGTGGTGGATTGTAACGTCCCCTTGGGGTTCGTTACAGTTTGTGTAAGTGTTATATTTATTTAATTTTCTAATTTCATTTGAATTTTTTTCTAAAAATTGGCTAGAATAATCTAATCTTTACATTCCTGTAAAAAGGAATCAAAATGCGTGATTGGACTATTTTCACTTCAGATAAACGTTTATGCATACATAAGTAAACAGTGCATAATAGAAGTTTTAATTATATGAATGTAAAGAAGTTTAAAAATAAGATGAGATATACATATATACATATAAAAACTGAGTAGCAGGTATCAAATTTTCGAAGCACGCGCGACTTGAATATAACGTTTAGACTTTGCCTTTGTTACTAAGACTATCCTAGTATTCATTGCGAAGTTAAAGGCAACAAATGCAAAGTTTTAGGCGATCGTGAATGTAAGATTGAAATTGAAATGTTGATTGATATTAAAATTCTAGTGCCATTTTACGAAATTATAGTGGTGCTATTTGCTTTGTAAGCATAAATATTTTATATAAAAGCAGACAAACGACTACTGTGATATCATGCTGAAAAAAATTTGCTTTAACATTTTTCCGCGCCCCTTATCTACAATACTGAAGATAAAAAAAAAACCACAAACAAAATCATAGAGTGTAACCAAATATAAAGTATTTCTGAATATCGATTGGATCGGATCAATGTTATAGTCAGAATGAAAAAATCAATTTGCAGTAGCCACGTGCAGTTCGCGCCCTTTGACAATTGAAGCGAGATATAGCAAGGGAGCGTCTGGTGTTGGTGTGAGAGAGAGAAACAGATAAATTCGTTACAATAATGACCGCAGAATTCTATTGCCTATTGAAATTTGCCTATTTGCAATCGTTCCAATAACTGAATCGATTTGTTTTAGACATGTTAAATTTGAGGTTGGGTTAGAAAAAAAATGTTTAGCTAAATTGCCCTGATCAAATAGTGTCCAATTTATCTTAATGGATCAATAGGTTATCTATTTTTGTTTCATTTGGAATTACGATTCGTCTTTATACCCGGTACTCGAAGAGTATAGGGGTATATTAGATTTGTGGTGATAACGGTTGTGTATAACGCCCAGAAGGAAGCGTGTCCGACCCCTTTAAGTATATATAGTCTTGATCAACATCAATAGCCGAGTCGATATAGCCATGTCTGTCTGTCCGGCTGTCCGTCCGTCCGTCTTCATGAGCGCCTAGATCTCAGAGACTATAAAAGCTAGAGCAACCACATTTTGTATCCAGTCTTCTGTGTTATCACACTACTCCAAATTTGTACCAAAATTTCGCTCCGCCCCTTTCCGCCCGCACAAAAGACGAAAGTCTGTGGCGTACACAATTTTAAAGATACGAGAAAACTAAAAACGCAGATTCATAGATAATGACTATTTCTATCAGAGTGGTGAATTTGGATCAGATCAGACTATTAATATAGCCACAATGAGGAAAACCATTTCGAAAGTCATCGTTCCCTCTCGCTCTCTCTCACACGCGACCCCGTCTTCGTTGCCCATTCGCCCGAATGAGATCTATATCTCATAGACTATGAAAGCTAGCGTAACCAAGTTTTGTATTCAGTCTCCTGTGATATCAAGTTAGCACAAGTGTTTTTCAAAATTTTGCCATGCCCCTTTCGCGCCCCCACAAAGGACGAAAGTCTATGGCATACACAATTTTGAATATACGAGAAAACTAAAAACTCAGAATCATTGAAAATAGCCGTATCTACCAGATTACCGAATCTGGATCAGGTCGGACTACCATTATAGCCAGAAGACACAAATTAAATTTTAGTGGCTGTGCAACGCCTGCCAGGCGCTTACTCACTCGCTCTCTCTCTAGCACACACTTACACGTCTCAATTATGTATTTATATATGTACATGTAAAAGCAGATGTAAAAGTAGTATCTAAACAAAAACGGAAACAGATAATATCTAATATACATATAAAGATCTCACATTGCAATCGACCTAATTTTTTTAAATTTTCTATTTTGGCCAAAATTTAATTCGTCGCTTATGCGAATATATAATAAATTATATAAATCGTAAGCTCATACATATACATATATACTGAATGAGTACCGGGTATAAAGTAGTGCTGCAGCATTTTCTGCGGCTCACAACGTTCCCTTTCGTTTTTTTCTATTGTTGGTGGGTTGGTTTCCTAAAATAAGTTGTAGATAGGTGTGGAGTGAAACGCTCTAAATAAAACTTGAAAAAAACCTTAATTCTTAAAAAAAATGTTAAATTCCAAATTTATCAGAAAAACTCATTTTGGGTGACAACGGAAAAAAAAGAATTTTGTCGAGTAGTGGAGCGCTGTCTTTGATCATGGGGTTGGATATTCTGTTTAGGCTCAACCCCAGGAGCCTTTTAGAGATTCTAAAGCTATGTGAAATTTCGTTTTTGTTATTAATTTTTCTTCTTCTATCTTTAGATATGGTGAAATTTAAGAGTGTTTCTTTGTATTTGTGTGTTTGAAGGTTTCTGCTCAAGGTGTTGTCTTTGGAGAGATCGGACCAGTGTTTTGCAAGAGTGTTGACTATATCCTTTGGGTTAGTTATGTTGTTAGATGGGTTTGTTAAGCAATGAGTATGTTTTATTGGATTAAGACCACAGAATCTTCGTATGTTAGCCCAGATTATATTTGTTGGTGTGGTGGTTTGAATGGTGGATACAAAGATGTTTGTTGCTTCTTTTTTTCTTATTTTTATTTCTCTTTTTAAAATGCATATACTTCATTAGCTTTTCTATAGTGGATGATGTTTGTTTGTGTTATGTCTCTGTTCAGAGTTTATCATGCCTTTCTTTTGTTTTGATGGAGGATTTGTAGGGTTTTGTTCCACCAAAGAATTTTGGGGCATGCTATGGTGGGCTTTTTGTATTACAATTTTGTTGATTGTAGGAAGCTGCCCTTGTTGATTATTGTACTTAAGATTGTTAAATTTTTTGGAATTTTTCCCAGTATGCTTCTTTTGAAGTGAGGTTTGTCGTAGTTGTTGAGGGGATCAGTAGGGAAAAGGGAGGTGAAGATTGCGGCTTCCGCAAAGGTCGTCGAAGACGAAGACGCTTGAATTTGAAAGCCTAATATCTTCCAGACGTTAGGCGCAGCTATAAAGTATCTGGGTCGGATTTATAGCTGCAATTGTCAGATTTTTGGAGCTGCTAGGCTCACTACAACCAGCTATAAGAAGCTTAAGTTAGGAAGTTAAGAAGTACTACCTCTGGTAAAAACATGACATATTTAAAAAATTCCTTTAAAAATCTAAGCTTAGAAAAAAACCATAATTCTTTACAAATTTTGAAAACTCCAAATCTTTTGGAAAAAATCATTTCTGGCCACAGCGGAAATGTCGTGTTGTGTAGTGTAATAAAACCAAATGGTTGTGTAAAAAGTTTGTTGACAGATTCTGGTTCGACGCGGTCCATGTATACGACTTTAAGGTCCAACTGCTCATTAATCCGTGTATCCTTATTTCCCAAATGGGCTTATTCAAGTGGACTGTATGGTTTTTGTGGTGGCCTGTGTCAGTTCATTTTCACGTTCATGAACATCTAATATATAAAATGCTCCAAAACGGTTCAGCCGATTTTTTGAAATGTGTTTGTCCTATAGTCAATTTGTGTCTATGGCGGGCAGCGATACAAAACAAAATAAAAAAAAAATATTCTTTATCTTTTACCTAAGTTCAGAAGTGCATTTTACGTTTCTGAGTCGTTCGTCTTCGATTAAAGTAATGACACCTCGCATGAAACATGGTGAAAATATGATTTTTTATGGGATTTTATACCCAAAAAAACCGTTTATGTCGTTCTTTGTGAGAGGTCGCTTCAGTGAAATTGATATAGAAGCGCAAAACGGGCATTGGAACTTAGGTAAAAGAATATTAAAGGAACTTTTGAACAATCAATTTGCGAAAATTTAGGTATATAATTTTGTAAAATCAAGTCAAAGCCCAAAAACAGCCCAAAAATTATATGGTTTTTAAAAATACTTTTTTTTTGCAACTGACCAGGTTTTTATACAGTTGAAAAATAAATATACCATATAAAAGATACCAAAACAGAATCATACGTTAGACAGATTACTTTTTATTCCAACTGAGAGATAAAGTATTTAAGGAAAAGATGAAAAACATTTTTCCCTCTGATCTACAGTGTGATCTCTCAAATCAAAGATCTCATTGTATTGAATATAGGAATTTTTAAAGCTCTTCGACACGATCAGAGCGATTTATACCTGCCATATCGTATATTTCAACTTTTAGCTTAAGTCAGCAGCTCTAATACTTGTCGAATCGGGATTTATATTTCTGTATAACAAAACGAGGGGGAACTACTTTATACCCGGTACTCAGTCAGTATACATATGTATGAGCTTACGATTTATACAATTTATTATATCTTCGCAAAAGGAACGAATTAAATTTTTGACAGAAAATAATGTTTCAAAAAATGAAGTCAAACCATTTTTTAAATATTTATACAAGTTTCCAATTTTGTTTGCGTATGCTTTTTACATCTGCTTCTACATTTCTACATGTATAAGTAGAATGTGAGAGAATGAGTAAGCACTTGCCAATTTGATTGATTAATTTGATCCTTCTGGCCATAATAATAATCCGACCTGATCCAGATTCGGCAATCTGCTAAATATAGTAATTTTCCATGATTCTGCGTTTTTCGTTTTCTGGTACCTTAAAAATTGTGGATCCACAGATTTTCGTTCTTTGTGGTGGGCGGAAAGGGGCATGGCAAAATTTTGAAATTCACATGTGCTGATTTGATATCACAGGAGTTTGGATATACAGTTTGGTTGCTCTAGCTCTTATATTCTCTGAGATCTAGGCGCTCATTCGGATGAATGGGCAATGCAGACGGGGTCACGTGTGAGAGAGAGAGAGAGGGAACGATGACTTTCGAAATGGTTTTCTTCATTGTAGCTATGTTGATCATGTGATCTGATCAGATTCAACACTCTGATAGAAATAGTCATCATCTATGATTCTGCGTTTTTCGTTTTCTCGTACCTGACAAATTGTGGATTGTGTGGGCGGAGGGGCGCGGGGCAATATTTTGAAAAACATTTGGAGTACTGTGATAATACAGGAGACTGGATACAAAACTTGATTGCCCTAGCTTTAATAGTTTTCGAGATATAAGCACTAATGATGACGGGCGGACGGACGGACGGACGGACGGATGGACGGACAGACGGGCAGACGAATGGACCGACAGACATGGCTATATAGACTCGGCTATTGATGCTGATCAAGAATACATATACTTTATGGGGTCGGAAACGCTTCCTTCTGGGCGTTACACACAACCGTTATCACCACAAATCTAATATTCCCCTATACTCTTCGAGTACCGGGTATAAAAACGATCTAAATGACTCAACAATATTTTAGAAAATACTTATACCTATGGAAAAGCATAATCATGGAAAATAACAGTATCTACCAGATTGCCGAAACTTGATCAGGTCGAACAACTATTATAGCCAGAAAGAACAAATATAATTTCAGTCACATTTTTCAAGCTGGGACTGTGTTTAAGATTTATTCTAAGTTTTTATTTTATTTTTAAAACGGAGCAATATTTAAGCAGCAAATAAAGTTCCTTTTTTAAATGTGATAAAAAATTTTTTGTTTTTCCTCTAGTTTAAAATCTGTAGCACCTTAAGCTTTTTATTTGACACTGCATCAGCGGGGGTGGGAGTCACTGTACATGTATTAAAAATGATTCTCGTACCCGTATACTGTTATATAAAATCGGAAAGGAAATTTATTTTGGCACTTCGAAGTTAATATACATACCTATGAAATTAGATGCCTACACAAATAACATTAGTCGACACGACTTTTCCGCTGTCTCCAAAAAAGACTTTTTCTGATCGATTTTGAAAAAAATGATGAAATTTCAATTTGGAAGCTTAATATCTGCCAGACGTTAAGTTGCTGCTACAAAGTGTCTGAGTCGGATTTATAGCTGCATTTATCAGCTTTTTTAAACTGCAAAGTTGAATACAACCAGTTGTATGAAACGTGAGTTATGTGAAAAATAGAAGCACTACCTATCACAAAACATACCTGATTTTTTAAAAATTCTTTAAAATAAAACTACTCCATGAAAAAAAACCATAATTCTTAAAAAAAATTTAAATCTTCAAATCTATTAGAAAAAGTCATTTTTGGCGATAGCGGAAAAAAAAAGTTGAAATTTGTCGAGTAGTGTAATTCACTTCTGCAGGAAAGACCCCTCCCATGGAATCCACATGTTAATGACTCATAGTATTTAATAGGTGTGATCCATCATAGGTATGATTTCATAGGTATATTAAAAAAATATTTTTCCTTTCTGATTTTATGTAATTTTTTTTACGGGTACGAGAATAATTTTTAATACATATGAATATGTATATATACTACCAGAAGTGGCATGAGATTTCGGCAGGAACCATATTGGACTGATCCACTCTGTGAAGCTGCTGTTAAGTTAACGTATCAGTTTAACGAATGAAAGGGAATCTATAATTCGTCGGCCGAGTTGAGTTTCCTGCAATCGTGCCAGAATTGCTCTGCGTCATAGTATAAAAAAACGATCTAAATGACTAAAAATTATTAGAGAAAATATTTGTACCCATGCTTCTTAGGATATAATGATTTCATACAAGTGTTTGTTACAGATTTCCGAAATATTTCAAGAGTATAAAGTATATAAGTATGTATATGTTTTCTTTGTCAGATAGTCAAAAGTCAAGTTAAAATAAAAATAAAATAAAATCTTGAGGTGGGTCTGAGAATTTGTCAGACTCCAAAGACACTACACTAACTATGTATGTACATATGTAGATCAAGTTCGCTTCAAATACGTTCTCTTACACTACCATACCAATTCATGAAATTAGCATTTGTTTCTGGTTCTTATTAGCCTATGTATGAATCCAAAAAATGTGCCCAAATACCTATTTTTCATTTTAAGGTTATATACATATGTATGTTCTTGTAAGTGTTATATTTATTTAATTTTCTAATTTCATTTGAATTTTATTCTAAAAATTGGCTAGAATAATCTGATCTTTACATTCCTGTAAAATGGAATCAAAATGCGTGATTGGACTATTTTCACTTCAGATAAACGTTTATGCATACATAAGTAAGCAGTGCATAATAGAAGTTTTAATTATACGAATGTAAAGAAGTTTAAAAATAAGATGAGATATACATATATACATATAAAAACTGAGTAGCAGGTATCAAATTTTCGAAGCACGCGCGACTTGAATATAACGTTTAGACTTTGCCTTTGTTACTAAGACTATCCTAAATAAATGAATCATTAATAAAATTAGTATTCATTGCGAAGTTAAAGGCAACAAATGCAAAGTTTTAGGCGATCGTGAATGTAAGATTGAAATTGAAATGTTGATTGATATTAAAATTCTAGTGCCATTTTACGGAATTATAGTGGTGCTACTTGCTTTGTAAGCATAAATATTTTATATAAAAATTTTGTGTGCGGACTCTGCGCTGCAGACAAACGACTACTGTGATATCATGCTGAAAAAAATTTGCTTTAAATCATAGAGTGTAACCAAATATAAAGTATTTCTGAATATCGATTGGATCGGATCAATGTTATAGTCAGAATGAAAAAATCAATTTGCAGTAGCCACGTGCAGTTCGCGCCCTTTGACAATTGAAGCGAGATATAGCAAGGGAGCGTCTGGTGTTGGTGTGAGAGAGAGAAACAGATAAATTCGTTGCAATAATGACCGCAGAATTCTATTGCCTATTGAAATTTGCCTATTTGCAATCGTTCCAATAACTGAATCGATTTGTTTTAGCCATGTTAAATTTGAGGTTGGGTTAGAAAAAAAATGCTTATAAAGATCGCACAAGCTAGCCATGTCTGTCTGTCCGGCTGTCCGTCCGTCCGTCTTCATGAGCGCCTAGATCTCAGAGACTATAAAAGCTAGAGCAACCACATTTTGTATCCAGTCTTCTGTGTTATCACACTACTCCAAATTTGTACCAAAATTTCGCTCCGCCCCTTTCCGCCCGCACAAAAGACGAAAGTCTGTGGCGTACACAATTTTAAAGATACGAGAAAACTAAAAACGCAGATTCATAGATAATGACTATTTCTATCAGAGTGGTGAATTTGGATCAGATCAGACTATTAATATAGCCACAATGAGGAAAACCATTTCGAAAGTCATCGTTCCCTCTCGCTCTCTCTCACACGCGACCCCGTCTTCGTTGCCCATTCGCCCGAATGAGATCTAGATCTCATAGACTATAAAAGCTAGCGTAACCAAGTTTTGTATTCAGTCTCCTGTGATATCAAGTTAGCACAAGTGTTTTTCAAAATTTTGCCATGCCCCTTTCGCGCCCCCACAAAGGACGAAAGTCTATGGCATACACAATTTTGAATATACGAGAAAACTAAAAACTCAGAATCATTGAAAATAGCCGTATCTACCAGATTACCGAATCTGGATCAGGTCGGACTACCATTATAGCCAGAAGACACAAATTAAATTTTAGTGGCTGTGCAACGCCTGCCAGGCGCTTACTCACTCGCTCTCTCTCTCTAGCACACACTTACACGTCTCAATTATGTATTTATATATGTACATGTAAAAGCAGATGTAAAAGTAGTATCTAAACAAAAACGGAAACAGATAATATCTAATATACATATAAAGATCTCACATTGCAATCGACCTAATTTTTTTAAATTTTCTATTTTGGCCAAAATTTAATTCGTCGCTTATGCGAATATATAATAAATTATATAAATCGTAAGCTCATACATATACATATATACTGAATGAGTACCGGGTATAAAGTAGTGCTGCAGCATTTTCTGCGGCTCACAACGTTCCCTTTCGTTTTTTTCTATTGTTGGTGGGTTGGTTTCCTAAAATAAGTTGTAGATAGGTGTGGAGTGAAACGCTCTAAATAAAACTTGAAAAAAACCTTAATTCTTAAAAAAAATGTTAAATTCCAAATTTATCAGAAAAACTCATTTTGGGTGACAACGGAAAAAAAAGAATTTTGTCGAGTAGTGGAGCGCTGTCTTTGATCATGGGGTTGGATATTCTGTTTAGGCTCAACCCCAGGAGCCTTTTAGAGATTCTAAAGCTATGTGAAATTTCGTTTTTGTTATTAATTTTTCTTCTTCTATCTTTAGATATGGTGAAATTTAAGAGTGTTTCTTTGTATTTGTGTGTTTGAAGGTTTCTGCTCAAGGTGTTGTCTTTGGAGAGATCGGACCAGTGTTTTGCAAGAGTGTTGACTATATCCTTTGGGTTAGTTATGTTGTTAGATGGGTTTGTTAAGCAATGAGTATGTTTTATTGGATTAAGACCACAGAATCTTCGTATGTTAGCCCAGATTATATTTGTTGGTGTGGTGGTTTGAATGGTGGATACAAAGATGTTTGTTGCTTCTTTTTTTCTTATTTTTATTTCTCTTTTTAAAATGTCATTAGCTTTTCTATAGTGGATGATGTTTGTTTGTGTTATGTCTCTGTTCAGAGTTTTCCATGCCTTTCTTTTGTTTTGATGGAGGATTTGTAGGGTTTTGTTCCACCAAAGAATTTTGGGGCATGCTATGGTGGGCTTTTTGTATTACAATTTTGTTGATTGTAGCAGCTTCCTTGTTGATTATTGTACTTAAGATTGTTAAATTTTTTGGAATTTTTCCCAGTATGCTTCTTTTGAAGTGAGGTTTGTCGTAGTTGTTGAGGGGATCAGTAGGGAAAAGGGAGGTGAAGATTGCGGCTTCCGCAAAGGTCGTCGAAGACGAAGACGCTTGAATTTGAAAGCCTAATATCTTCCAGACGTTAGGCGCAGCTATAAAGTATCTGGGTCGGATTTATAGCTGCAATTGTCAGATTTTTGGAGCTGCTAGGCTCACTACAACCAGCTATAAGAAGCTTAAGTTAGGAAGTTAAGAAGTACTACCTCTGGTAAAAACATGACATATTTAAAAAATTCCTTTAAAAATCTAAGCTTAGAAAAAAACCATAATTCTTTACAAATTTTGAAAACTCCAAATCTTTTGGAAAAAATCATTTCTGGCCACAGCGGAAATGTCGTGTTGTGTAGTGTAATAAAACCAAATGGTTGTGTAAAAAGTTTGTTGACAGATTCTGGTTCGACGCGGTCCATGTATACGACTTTAAGGTCCAACTGCTCATTAATCCGTGTATCCTTATTTCCCAAATGGGCTTATTCAAGTGGACTGTATGGTTTTTGTGGTGGCCTGTGTCAGTTCATTTTCACGTTCATGAACATCTAATATATAAAATGCTCCAAAACGGTTCAGCCGATTTTTTGAAATGTGTTTGTCCTAAAGTCAATTTGTGTCTATGGCGGGCAGCGATACAAAACAAAATAAAAAAAAAATATTCTTTATCTTTTACCTAAGTTCAGAAGTGCATTTTACGTTTCTGAGTCGTTCGTCTTCGATTAAAGTAATGACACCTCGCATGAAACATGGTGAAAATATGATTTTTTATGGGATTTTATACCCGAGAAAACCGTTTATGTCGTTCTTTGTGAGAGGTCGCTTCAGTGAAATTGATATAGAAGCGTAAAACGGGCTTTGGAACTTAGGTAAAAGAATATTAAAGGAACTTTTGAACCATCAATTTGCGAAAATTTAGGTATATCATTTTTTAAAATCAAGTCAAAGCCCAAAAACAGCCCAAAAATTATATGGTTTTTAAAAATACTTTTTTTTTGCAACTGACCAGGTTTTTATACAGTTGAAAAATAAATATACCAAATAAAAGATACCAAAACAGAATCATACGTTAGATAGATTACTTTTTATTCCAACTGAGAGATAAAATATTTAAGGAAAAGATGAAAAACATTTTTCCCTCTGATCTACAGTGTGATCTCTCAAAATCAAAGATCTCATTGTATTGAATATAGGAATTTTTAAAGCTCTTCGACACGATCAGAGCGATTTATACCTGCCATATCGTATATTTCAACTTTGAGCTTAAGTCAGCAGCTCTAATAGTTGTCGAATCGGCATTTATATTTCTGTATAACAAAACGAGGGGGAACTACTTAATACTTACGATTTGAGCTGAAACCTTCAATGAGCTTACGATTTATACAATTTATTATATCTTCGCAAAAGGAACAAATTAAATTTTTGACAGAAAATAATGTTTCAAAAAATGAAGACAAACCATTTTTTAAATATTTATACAAGTTTCCAATTTTGTTTGCGTATGCTTTTAACATCTGCTTCTACATTTCTACATGTATAACTACATATTCGAGACGTACAAGTGTTTGCGAGAGAGAGAGTAAGAGAATGAGTAAGCACTTGCCAATTTGATTGATTAATTTGATCCTTCTGGCCATAATAATAATCCGACCTGATCCAGATTCGGCAATCTGTTAGAGACGGTAATGCAGAAGGGGTCACGTGTGAGAGAGAGCGAGAGGGAACGATGACTTTCGAAATGGTTTTCTTCATTGTAGCTATGTTGATGATGTGATCTGATCAGATTCAACACTCTGATAGAAATAGTCATCATCTATGATTCTGCGTTTTTCGTTTTATCGTATCTTCAAAATTGTGTATGTCACAAGGACTTTCGTCCTTTGTGGGGGCGTAAGGGGGCGGGGCGAATTTTTGAAACACACTAAGAATAGTGCGACAACACAGGAGACTGGATACAAAACTTGATTGCTCTAGCTTTAATAGTTTCTGAGATATAGGCGCTAATGAATACGGACAGACGGACGGACAGACAGACATGGCTATATCGACTCGGCTATTGATGCTGATCAAGACTATATATACTTAATGGGGTCGGAAACGCTTCCTTCTGGGCGTTATACACAACCGTTATCACCACAAATCTAATATACCCCTATACTCTTCGAGTACCGGGTATAACAAAATTTTTAGACCCTGACACATTTGATTCTGACACATTTGTTTTCGCCTATACAATATTCGCAACATGTAACTGGAAGCGTAATGTTATCCTTTTTTTTTTCTTCCATTAAATTTGCACTCTTTAGAATCGATCTTCATTTGCATCAAAACGTTCAGAGCATTAATATTGCATATTAATTACTTAATTATGATGCTGGTGCGCTTAGTTCTATTATGGCTGGTAAGATATAATGATTTGGACTTTGGAAAGGACAGTTGTCAATTTTGCTGATCAACCATAATTGATTACTTCCAAAATAATAAGCTTTTTTACTATGTACATAAATTATGAAGAACAAGAAATTTTTCCGTGCCGGTTTACATCGAGTTAAAATCAATTGGAACGTTAAAGAGTTCGATAACGACAACCAATGACCGCCGGCCGTTTAGAAATTGTTTGGCTTTAAAAAAGATGAAAAAGAAGCGACTATTGAACAGCTTTAAGAAAGTCAGAGACAAAATTTTTGTTGGCCCTACGCTGATATAGAAAATCTAAACTTTGATTCGTTGTTAGCGCACCAAAAACATGTGGTATGGTTTTCTGGTCAGCCGTGCTCGACACTTTTTTGTTGAAGCTTTGTTATCAAATAAAAAACATGTAAATCCGAAAGGTTCGTTCGCTATGCCATATGGTATTAAGTTTGAAAGCACAATAATTTCAAGACGGTAAGAAGTAGCTTTAAATTGTTTGGGTCCGATCAATCGTTCCAATAACTGAATCGATTTGTTTTAGCCATGTTAAATTTGAGGTTGGGTTAGAAAAAAAATGCTTATAAAGATCGCACAAGCTAGCCATGTCTGTCTGTCCGGCTGTCCGTCCGTCCGTCTTCATGAGCGCCTAGATCTCAGAGACTATAAAAGCTAGAGCAACCACATTTTGTATCCAGTCTTCTGTGTTATCACACTACTCCAAATTTGTACCAAAATTTCGCCCCGCCCCCTTTCGCCCACACAAAGAACGAAAATCTGTGGCATACACAATTTTGAAGATACGATAACTGAACTAAAATTTGAATCAGATTGGTTTATTAATACAGCCACAATGAGGAAAACCATTTCGAAAGTCATCGCTCATCTTTCCTCTCGCTCTCTCTCACACGCGACCCCGTCTGTTTTGCCTATTCGTCCGAATGAGCACTTAGATCTCAGAGACTATAAAAGCTAGAGCAACCAAACTTTCTATTTAAGTCCAGCAATGTTCTCCGTGATATCACTTCAATACAAATGTATTTAAACATTTTTCCACGTCCCCTTTCGCCCCCACCAAGGACGAAAATATGTGGAATCCACAATTTTTAAGATAAGAAAAAATCAAAAACTCATAATCATGGAAAATAGCCGTATCTACCACATTGCCAAATCGGGATCAGGTCGAACTACTATTATAGCCAGAAGAAACAAATTAAATTTTAGTCGCTACGCAACGCATGCTAAGCGCTTATTCATTCCCGCTCTCTATCGCACACACTTACACGGCTCGTCTGAGTAGTTCTACATGTACATGTTGAAATTTAGAAAACTGATGTAAAAATTATATGTAAACAAAAATGGAAACATACAACTTTTAATATATAAAAATCTACAAATCTAGAGTTCGACCTAATATTTTGAATTTTTCCATTTTTCCAAAATTTAATTCGTCGTGTTTTTGCGAACATATAATAAATTATATAAATCATGAGATCACATATATTCTAACTGAGTACCGGGTATAAAGTAGAGCGGGCCTTTGCCGCGACCCATAACGTTCCCTCTCGTTAATTTTATTTTCATTTTTTTTGTAATAGGCTGTCCTCTGGATGTAGTCTCTTATATAAATCGCAACAATAAGCAGTCGGATTTGTAAATGCGTGTGTAGTGTTGCCATGTGAGGGCATAAAACTTTCTGAGGGCGAGTGGAACGGATCAATGTTGAGATTAAGAAAAAAAATTCTATACTGAATTGTTAACCAGTGTTAGAACTACATACATATGTTACTTTACATTATAAAGAGATGGGAAAGGATTAGTTAGAAGTTTATGTTAGCTGTGTTTATAAAGATTGCCATTTCTCTTAGATGGAGTGGTTCTTTTGGATTATTTGTTGTTTTAAATTCTTATAATATTTAAATATTTTGAATTTGCGCCTGAGGTTGGCAGGTCTTTGGCAATCAAAGATCAAATGTTCAATGTTCCAAGTCTCAGAAACATGGGAGTCTACAGCTTTTATTCTATATAAAATAGCTTCGTCATACGTATGGCCTGTCATCAGTCTGCTTATGTCTTTTAGCATTCCATTTTTAATTAAAATGGCAGGATGTACCTAGGGATGTCCGGAAAAATATCACTGGGATTCGAGCCTTTGGTTCTACATTTGTGCTTATAGTCGTTCTTCCAGTTGTGCTCTAATATTATGTTTTTTTTTTCTTTATGCTTCTTTTGTGCTAAGTTTTACAACTATTAAGTTCCCTTCACCTACAGCACCTTTAGCTTCTCTATCAGTATTTTCAGTGATATCCACACCTCCTTGTGCCCTTGAATCCAAAAGATGTCCAATTGTTGAATGTCCGATATGTTTATCGGAATATGTTTATCGGAATGTCGTGAATTTTTGTAACTAAATACGAGTCTGTTTGATTGTTACTTATAAGTTTTATCGCGCCAAAACCACCGCACACTATCATAGCTTTTTTATATTTTTAAATTAAACAGTGTTCGCTCGCCAAATTAATTCCAACCACTACGAGAACTCTTCTTTGTTTTAAACAAGTAATTTATCTATAATATTTATGTTATTACAATATTTAAACTGTAATGTATTAGTAAAGCTGGGTATCCAGCACCGCGGAAACTAAAATTTATGCCAAACTTCATATAAAAAAAACGGGGCCAGTAATTTTTCGTTTGTGTTTTCCTGGAGTCAGTATCCAGCAACGTAAACGGGATCCATGAATTTTTATCGATAGTATCGATATTCACACGAATGTGGACTGTGAGAACAGCTGATAGGGGTGCCAGTAAAATATATGTGCCTATTTATACTGGAGTCAAAGTGAAAGGTGGGGGCAAAATTTGTGCGCAAAACCAAAAAGAGATATGCAAATGTTTAAAGTGAGGAGTGGATTGCTTTAATAAAAGCAGTTGAGGCAGTACCATGTCTTTAGCGGATCACGGAAAATGAGCATTTTGACATTTTGGCGCCTCCAACTGTGCTGTACTTCTCCTGTTTACAAAACACAGCTGATTCATGAGAGTGGCAAATCACTTTTTAGGCTCTTGGTCATACTATTGTATTCGAGTTCCACACATCCGAAATAATGAACAGTTTCCGTGCAGTAAATTTTCGCGGTGCTGGATACAGGCCTTAATTAATTAAAAAACATGTTAGACATGTTGGAACTTATTAGTCTACCTAAGAGGCATATTCTCATTTTAATTGGTTCTTGAACCCCTCCTACCGAGATACCGACAAGCCTTCTTATCCTCACCCATGTTCATGACCGATGACTTTCTAAGGTTGAAACTGAAACTCAAACCCCGTATAAGAGATTGAAGTCATTTAATTTCTTTTTATAACCGGTACTCGAAGATGATAGGGGTATATTAGATTTGTGGTGATAACGGTTGTGTGTAACGCCCAGAAGGACGCGTTTCCGACCCCATAAAGTATATATATTCTTGATCAGCCTCAATAGCGGAGTCGATATATCCATGTCTGTCTGTCCGTCCGTCTGTCCGCATTCATTAGCGCCTATATCTCAGAAACTATAAAAGCTAGCGAAACCAAGTTTTGTATTCAGTCTCCTGTGTTGTCACACTACTCCAAGTGTATTTCAAAATTTCGCCCCGCCCCCTTTCGCCCACACAAAGAACGAAAATCTGTGGCATACACAATTTTGAAGATACGATAACTGAACTAAAATTTGAATCAGATCGGATTATTAATACAGCCACAATGAGGAAAACCATTTCGAAAGTCATCGTTTCCTCTCGCTCTCTCTCACACGCGACCCCGTCTGTTTTGCCTATTCGTCCGAATGAGCACTTAGATCTCAGAGACTATAAAAGCTAGAGCAACCAAACTTTCTATTTAAGCTCCGTGATATCACTTCAATACAAGTGTATTTAAACATTTTTCCACGTCCCCTTTCGCCCCCACCAAGGACGAAAATATGTGGAATCCACAATTTTTAGGATAAGAAAAAATCAAAAACTCATAATCATGGAAAATAGCCGTATCTACCACATTGCCAAATCGGGATCAGGTCGAACTACTATTATAGCCAGAAGAAACAAATTAAATTTTAGTCGCTACGCAACGCATGCTAAGCGCTTATTCATTCCCGCTCTCTATCGCACACACTTACACGGCTCGTCTGAGTAGTTCTACATGTACATGTTGAAATTTAGAAAACTGTGTGAGGAACCGTGTGCCCCACAGTACTGTGAAGGCTGACGGACGGGATAACGATGACAGGCCGGATAAGGCTGACGGCCCGGATGAGGATGACGGGTCGGTCGCCACGGATATCCGGAGGCCGCCAATTCGCCGCGGGCGCTCGCTCAGAGAGGGGCAGATAAGCCCCAAGCAGAGGAGAGGAAATAACGGTGAGAGGGAGCGGCTCTCACCGGGAACCACGGGATCGGAACAACAGAGGCCCGGCGCAGGCCCAAATATGGGCAAGTCGACGGGTCAACGGCCAGATCCCGTTACGAAGAGCGTGGGGACCCTCAGAAGCCCGATGGAAAATCACTGGCGGCGGAGGTCCCGTTAGGGTCGGCCTATATAAGGAGGCCGGCGCCTACAGCGGCTCTCTTTAGTGCGCGCGCGACTGTACGTGAGTGATCGACGTCGAACGAGAGTGACAGTGTCGAATCCGCGAGTGGAAAGTGAATCAAGGAGAGTGAACGGAGTGAACAAGGAAAACCAGGAGGAAACCAGGACAGGAACCAATCCTGCACCGGAGCACCGAGTGAGTCAAGTACGGAGAACGGGATTCAAGGGCAGTCAGTGGTGACACAAGTGAAGGGCGAACCGTTGAGTGCGAGTTCAGAGTGGCGGATCGAAGCAGTGGCCGAGATCGTTGGCCCCTGAACACTGGCATCGACGCCGCTACGCCTGGAGACAGCCACGCGACTGAGGGATTCCCCCCGTACGAGATCAAAACGATAATATAAGCCCTAGCCATAAGCCATAGTCCGTAGAGTAGCCCTAAGAACGCTAGAAACCTTAAGAATAAACAAGTGTCACACCGAAAACCCCGTCTTATTACTTGTCGTAGAGGCAACATTTACAAATTCGTTGCATTGAGCCCAGTGACCACTGAGCGAGCCCAGCTACCGCAAGCGGACACAAATAAAGGTTCGTTACAACTGATGTAAAAATTATATGTAAACAAAAATGGAAACATACAACTTTTAATATATAAAAATCTACAAATCTAGAGTTCGACCTAATATTTTGAATTTTTCCATTTTTCCAAAATTTAATTCGTCGTGTTTTTGCGAACATATAATAAATTATATAAATCATGAGATCACATATATTCTAACTGAGTACCGGGTATAAAGTAGAGCGGGCCTTTGCCGCGACTCATAACGTTCCCTCTCGTTAATTTTATTTTCATTTTTTTTGTAATAGGCTGTCCTCTGGATGTAGTCTCTTATATAAATCGCAACAATAAGCAGTCGGATTTGTAAATGCGTGTGTAGTGTTGCCATGTGAGGGCATAAAACTTTCTAAAGGGCGAGTGGAACGGATCAATGTTGAGATTAAGAAAAAAAATTCTATACTGAATTGTTAACCAGTGTTAGAACTACATACATATGTTACTTTACATTATAAAGAGATGGGAAAGGATTAGTTAGAAGTTTATGTTAGCTGTATTTATAAAGATTGCCATTTCTCTTAGATGGAGTGGTTCTTTTGGATTATTTGTTGTTTTAAATTCTTATAATATTTAAATATTTTGAATTTGCGCCTGAGGTTGGCAGGTCTTTGGCAATCAAAGATCAAATGTTCAATGTTCCAAGTCTCAGAAACATGGGAGTCTACAGCTTTTATTCTATATAAAATAGCTTCGTCAGTCTGCTTATGTCTTTTAGCATTCCATTTTTAATTAAAATGGCAGGATGTACCTAGGGATGTCCGGAAAAATATCACTGGGATTCGAGCCTTTGGTTCTACATTTGTGCTTATAGTCGTTCTTCCAGTTGTGCTCTAATATTATGTTTTTTTTTTCTTTATGCTTCTTTTGTGCTAAGTTTTACAACTATTAAGTTCCCTTCACCTACAGCACCTTTAGCTTCTCTATCAGTATTTTCAGTGATATCCACACCTCCTTGTGCCCTTGAATCCAAAAGATGTCCAATTGTTGAATGTCCGATATGTTTATCGGAATGTCGTGAATTTTTGTAACTAAATACGAGTCTGTTTGATTGTTACTTATAAGTTTTATCGCGCCAAAACCACCGCACACTATCATAGCTTTTTTATATTTTTAAATTAAACAGTGTTCGCTCGCCAAATTAATTCCAACCACTACGAGAACTCTTCTTTGTTTTAAACAAGTAATTTATCTATAATATTTATGTTATTACAATATTTAAACTGTAATGTATTAGTAAAGCTGGGTATCCAGCACCGCGGAAACTAAAATTTATGCCAAACTTCATATAAAAAAAACGGGGCCAGTAATTTTTCGTTTGTGTTTTCCTGGAGTCAGTATCCAGCAACGTAAACGGGATCCATGAATTTTTATCGATAGTATCGATATTCACACGAATGTGGACTGTGAGAACAGCTGATAGGGGTGCCAGTAAAATATATGTGCCTATTTATACTGGAGTCAAAGTGAAAGGTGGGGGCAAAATTTGTGCGCAAAACCAAAAAGAGATATGAAAATGTTTAAAGTGAGGAGTGGATTGCTTTAATAAAAGCAGTTGAGGCAGTACCATGTCTTTAGCGGATCACGGAAAATGAGCATTTTGACATTTTGGCGCCTCCAACTGTGCTGTACTTCTCCTGTTTACAAAACACAGCTGATTCATGACAGTGGCAAATCACTTTTTAGGCTCTTGGTCATACTATTGTATTCGAGTTCCACACATCCGAAATAATGAACAGTTTCCGTGCAGTAAATTTTCGCGGTGCTGGATACAGGCCTTAATTAATTAAAAAACATGTTAGACATGTTGGAACTTATTAGTCTACCTAAGAGGCATATTCTCATTTTAATTGGTTCTTGAACCCCTCCTACCGAGATACCGACAAGCCTTCCATTATCCTCACCCATGTTCATGACCGATGACTTTCTAAGGTTGAAACTGAAACTCAAACCCCGTATAAGAGATTGAAGTCATTTAATTTCTTTTTATAACCGGTACTCGAAGATGAAAGGGGTATATTAGATTTGTGGTGATAACGGTTGTGTGTAACGCCCAGAAGGACGCGTTTCCGACCCCATAAAGTATATATATTCTTGATCAGCCTCAATAGCGGAGTCGATATATCCATGTCTGTCTGTCCGTCCGTCTGTCCGCATTCATTAGCGCCTATATCTCAGAAACTATAAAAGCTAGCGAAACCAAGTTTTGTATTCAGTCTCCTGTGTTGTCACACTACTCCAAGTGTATTTCAAAATTTCGCCCCGCCCCCTTTCGCCCACACAAAGAACGAAAATCTGTGGCATACACAATTTTGAAGATACGATAACTGAACTAAAATTTGAATCAGATCGGATTATTAATACAGCCACAATGAGGAAAACCATTTCGAAAGTCATCGTTTCCTCTCGCTCTCTCTCACACGCGACCCCGTCTGTTTTGCCTATTCGTCCGAATGAGCACTTAGATCTCAGAGACTATAAAAGCTAGAGCAACCAAACTTTCTATTTAAGCTCCGTGATATCACTTCAATACAAGTGTATTTAAACATTTTTCCACGTCCCCTTTCGCCCCCACCAAGGACGAAAATATGTGGAATCCACAATTTTTAGGATAAGAAAAAATCAAAAACTCATAATCATGGAAAATAGCCGTATCTACCACATTGCCAAATCGGGATCAGGTCGAACTACTATTATAGCCAGAAGAAACAAATTAAATTTTAGTCGCTACGCAACGCATGCTAAGCGCTTATTCATTCCCGCTCTCTATCGCACACACTTACACGGCTCGTCTGAGTAGTTCTACATGTACATGTTGAAATTTAGAAAACTGATGTAAAAATTATATGTAAACAAAAATGGAAACATACAACTTTTAATATATAAAAATCTACAAATCTAGAGTTCGACCTAATATTTTGAATTTTTCCATTTTTCCAAAATTTAATTCGTCGTGTTTTTGCGAACATATAATAAATTATATAAATCATGAGATCACATATATTCTAACTGAGTACCGGGTATAAAGTAGAGCGGCCCTTTGCCGCGACCCATAACGTTCCCTCTCGTTAATTTTATTTTCATTTTTTTTGTAATAGGCTGTCCTCTGGATGTAGTCTCTTATATAAATCGCAACAATAAGCAGTCGGATTTGTAAATGCGTGTGTAGTGTTGCCATGTGAGGGCATAAAACTTTCTGAGGGCGAGTGGAACGGATCAATGTTGAGATTAAGAAAAAAAATTCTATACTGAATTGTTAACCAGTGTTAGAACTACATACATATGTTACTTTACATTATAAAGAGATGGGAAAGGATTAGTTAGAAGTTTATGTTAGCTGTGTTTATAAAGATTGCCATTTCTCTTAGATGGAGTGGTTCTTTTGGATTATTTGTTGTTTTAAATTCTTATAATATTTAAATATTTTGAATTTGCGCCTGAGGTTGGCAGGTCTTTGGCAATCAAAGATCAAATGTTCAATGTTCCAAGTCTCAGAAACATGGGAGTCTACAGCTTTTATTCTATATAAAATAGCTTCGTCAGTCTGCTTATGTCTTTTAGCATTCCATTTTTAATTAAAATGGCAGGATGTACCTAGGGATGTCCGGAAAAATATCACTGTGATTCGAGCCTTTGGTTCTACATTTGTGCTTATAGTCGTTCTTCCAGTTGTGCTCTAATATTATGTTTTTTTTTTCTTTATGCTTCTTTTGTGCTAAGTTTTACAACTATTAAGTTCCCTTCACCTACAGCACCTTTAGCTTCTCTATCAGTATTTTCAGTGATATCCACACCTCCTTGTGCCCTTGAATCCAAAAGATGTCCAATTGTTGAATGTCCGATATGTTTATCGGAATGTCGTGAATTTTTGTAACTAAATACGAGTCTGTTTGATTGTTACTTATAAGTTTTATCGCGCCAAAACCACCGCACACTATCATAGCTTTTTTATATTTTTAAATTAAACAGTGTTCGCTCGCCAAATTAATTCCAACCACTACGAGAACTCTTCTTTGTTTTAAACAAGTAATTTATCTATAATATTTATGTTATTACAATATTTAAACTGTAATGTATTAGTAAAGCTGGGTATCCAGCACCGCGGAAACTAAAATTTATGCCAAACTTCATATAAAAAAAACGGGGCCAGTAATTTTTCGTTTGTGTTTTCCTGGAGTCAGTATCCAGCAACGTAAACGGGATCCATGAATTTTTATCGATAGTATCGATATTCACACGAATGTGGACTGTGAGAACAGCTGATAGGGGTGCCAGTAAAATATATGTGCCTATTTATACTGGAGTCAAAGTGAAAGGTGGGGGCAAAATTTGTGCGCAAAACCAAAAAGAGATATGCAAATGTTTAAAGTGAGGAGTGGATTGCTTTAATAAAAGCAGTTGAGGCAGTACCATGTCTTTAGCGGATCACGGAAAATGAGCATTTTGACATTTTGGCGCCTCCAACTGTGCTGTACTTCTCCTGTTTACAAAACACAGCTGATTCATGAGAGTGGCAAATCACTTTTTAGGCTCTTGGTCATACTATTGTATTCGAGTTCCACACATCCGAAATAATGAACAGTTTCCGTGCAGTAAATTTTCGCGGTGCTGGATACAGGCCTTAATTAATTAAAAAACATGTTAGACATGTTGGAACTTATTAGTCTACCTAAGAGGCATATTCTCATTTTAATTGGTTCTTGAACCCCTCCTACCGAGATACCGACAAGCCTTCCATTATCCTCACCCATGTTCATGACCGATGACTTTCTAAGGTTGAAACTGAAACTCAAACCCCGTATAAGAGATTGAAGTCATTTAATTTCTTTTTATAACCGGTACTCGAAGATGATAGGGGTATATTAGATTTGTGGTGATAACGGTTGTGTGTAACGCCCAGAAGAACGCGTTTCCGACCCCATAAAGTATATATATTCTTGATCAGCATCAATAGCTGAGTCGATATAGCCATGTCTGTCTGTCCGTCCGTCCGTCTGTCCGTCTGTCCGTCTTCATTTGCGCCTATATCTCAGAGACTATTAAAGCTAGAGCAACCAAATTTTGTATCCAGTCTGCTTTGTGATCACACTACTCCAAATGTGTTGAAAAATTTCGCCCCGCCTCTTTCCGCCCCCACAAAGAACGAAAGTCTGTGGCGTACACAATTTTGAAAATACGAGAAAACTAAAAACGCAGAATCATAGAAAATGACCATTTCTATCAGAGTGTTGAATCTGAATCAGATTGGATCGTTTTTATAGCTACAATGAAGAAAACCATTTCGAAAGTCATCATTCCCTCTCGCTCTCTTTTACACGCGACCCCACCTGCTTTGCTTATTCGTTTAAATGAGCGCCTAGATCTCATAGACTATAAAAGCTGGAGCAACCAAACTTTCTATCCAAGCTCCTGTGATATCACTTCAGTACAAGTGTATTTCAAAATTTTGACACGCCCCCTTCCGCCCCCACAAAGGACGAAAATCTGTGGAATCCACAATTTTTAAGATAAATGAAAACCAAAAACGCAGAATCATGAAAAATTACTATATCTACCAGATTACCGAATCTGGATCAGATCGGATCAATATTATGGCCAGAAGAAACAAATTAAATTTCAGTGGCTACGCAATGCCTGCCAAGCGCTGACTCATGCCCTCTCTCTCTCTGTCCTAAACACTTGTACGTCTCAAATATGTAGTTATACATGTCATGTAGAAATGTAGGCGCAGATATACAAAGCATATGTAAACAAAAATGGAAACATGTATAAAAATTCGAAAAAATTCATTTTTTTAATTTAAATATTATTTTTGTCCCTTTGAGAACATATAATAAATTTCATAAATCGTAGGCTCATATATGTACATATGTATGTATGTATATACTGACTGAGTACCGGGTATAAGGTAGAGCCGCGGCCTTTGCCGCGGCTCACAACGTTCCCTCTCGTTCATTTTGGAAACTGCCAAAGCAAAGTCATGACTGTGCGAAATTAAGGGCCGTGCCGAGATCCGAAAAAAGTGTTGGCAAACAGAATCAGGGTTGATTTTCTTATGAACCATATTCAAAAATTTTGAATGCAATATGTGTTTGCTTGGGTAATATTTTGAAAGTAGTATTCAAATCACCAAGCAAACACGCCGAAATATGCTAGAAAAGTATTTCATGCTATTTGTGTTATTTTTACAGTCACTAGAGTTTTTATTGACATGCAGCTAAAACTAAGGTTGTGTACGTGAATGTGTTTGTAAATACAAAACGAACAGATGATGAAACAGACAAGAAATTGCTAACAAAAATAAAAGATTGTGGCAGCATTGCGACGAAGAAATAATAAAACTTATAAAGAATATCGAGAAGAGGGAGTTGACTTGGAATTTGGCGAATAGGAAACATTTTGATTCAAAAGCAATAAAAGTCGCATGGGATTCTATGACTAATGAGATGCAAAGAGACGATCAGTAAAATCTAAATAAATCGGCCTTTGCTATATCGTTCCTGCAGATATGAATTTATTCAATATTGCCACCTTTTTGTGCGACTGTTGTCCCCCTCCTCCGCCCCGTAAAGGACCGGCAATGCGATGATATATAAACGTATTGCCTTGCTGCGAATTCAATTCTTACTTTGCGCCAAAATTTAAGAAAGTAAAAATATCACAGCTGACCAGCAGTGTTACCGCAGGGCATGCACACTTGGATATGTATTTTCCGATCTGAATACTAGGCTTTAGAACAAAATAGAATTTTTTTGTATCAACGGCTTTGTCCTCATTTGGCACTTGCTCTTTTAAAAAGTCAAGAGAGAGGCACGCTTTACCGGGTTCAACAAAACAGGCGTATCTAAATAACAGTTTTTGATGTTAGTAAGGAACCTCCAAGCTCCCCTGGTATTGGAGTTTACATTTAGTGCCGTCAACGTTCTTGCATTACTAGTCTTTTTGGCAATTTTGATAGCCTTCTTTCTTCTTCTGCAGTAATTTTGGTAGGAAAGTTCTGACGCAGATTTTATTGCGCATCCTGATTTCGAATTGTTCCGAAAATAATTGGGTGATGAAAAATACTACCCAGAAACAATGTTCGCAGTTCCATTTAATAATACTGATTCCTTTCACAAGGGTTAAATCAAGAACGCACCCTAAAGTTGAATCAATATTTCTTCTGAAGGTTATATTGCGATTGCTTGATAATAACCTGCATTGTTCATAGCTTGCTTTAAAAAGGTTAGCATAGTCAAGTTTTTCTATTAGATTTTCAGTGGCTTGCCTAAAAGTGTCAAAGAAAGTCAACGGTTCAAAATACATTGAAGAGATGAGAAGCTTTTGTTTTTAGTTGATAGGGCAATTAAAACATCTTCATTGGTCTCATATGAAAGCTTTTTAAATTTTAAACCTTTCCTGTTGGCTAACCTTATCCTAATCTTCCGTATCCATCCTTGCTATTTTTTCTAAGAGATTGTAATTAGCTCACTTATTGTAGCTGAGGTCGTGAGAAAAAACTTCCGACAGAATGGCTATATCGAAGTTTCCGTTATTTAAATAAAATGCAATATTAAGAATATTATTTTGAAGAACTTTCGTATTTGCTTTGAGAATGAAAACGTGTTCGTTAACCCTATGTTAGACTGCGTGTTATTATAACCGGTACTCGAAGAGTATAGGGGTATATTAGATTTTTTTTGATAGTAGGGGTGTGTAACGCACAGAAGGAAGCGTTTCCGACCCCATAAAGTGTATATATTCTTAATCAGCATCAATAGCCGAGTCTGTCAGTCCGTCCGTCCGACTGTCCGTTTTTGAGCGCCTAGATCTCATATCTACAAGTGTACTTTGAAATTTCGCCCCGCCCCCATAAAGAACGAAAATCTGTGATACCCACAATTTTTAAGATTCAAGAAAACTAAAAACGAAAAATCATGGAAAATTACCGTATCTACCAGATTGCCAAATCTGGATTAGGCCGGATCAATATTATAGACAAATAGAACCAAATAAACTTCAGTCGCTACGCAACGCCTTCCAAGCTCTTACTCATTTATTCATTTATGTAGTTATACATGTACATGTAGAAATGTAGAAGCAGATATAAAAATCATATTTAAAAATAAAAAAAAACGAGAGGGAACTTTATGAGCCGCGGCAAAGGCCACGGCTCTACCTTATACCCACTACTCAGTCAGTATATAAATTATGTCTTCCGTCGTAGCCCCGCAGTCCGGCGACGATGTGCGGCTAATCGGACGGTGGTGACCTCCTCTCTTGGTGAGGCGGCGATGAATCCAACAGGTTACTATTGGAACAATGTGATTAGGTTGTGGGAACTTTCCCAGTTGGCCGTCTTGGACGTGGTCAACTATAATTGATAACATAAATAATGTTTTTGACGGCAATGCCGGAGTTTAATCATTCACTCGTCTTATGTTGCGATCTAGATTGAGACTGAAGGCTACAGATATGTTCAAGCTTCAAGCTCGCTTTCTCCTTAGTGCCATAAAAAGGACGAATGAGCCAATTAGTCCGACGTTCAGGACCGCACCAACCGCGAACCAGAATTTAGGCGAGCCCGCCCCAATTACCTCCTCCTTGATATCTCGAATTGATTGCAAGTTGTTGATGCTCATACGATGCAGGAGTGGTATGCTTAGTGCCGGGTCATTTCCGATGATGTTTAGAAGCGGTGACCTCACGGTGCCAGGCTGCTTGCTTGGTGATTTGCGCAAGTTCACAAATTCTGTGCCATTGATAGCTGCAGACCGTTCGAAAGTTATCAGGAAGGTTCCTGAGACGGTTACCTCTGCGCCATCATCTATTCGGACGCGCGCTGTCGCTTCGTTGATAACCACGACGCCGTCGTCTACAGGCATTATCGCTTTCAGGTGGCTAGGTTGAGTGTGGCAGTTGGCGATGTTTCCCGCGTGAAGGGAGCTAGCACAGGTTTCGCGCCGTGCTCGTTCGCAGAAGGTGTTATGCGTAGTTACGGTGCATCCAGTAACTGCAAAGGTATCCTTTTCGCATTCCGCCAACGTGTCTTCGTCGAGTCGCAGAATGGTTTGTTGGTGTGAGACGGGGTAGACGGAGACCTTTTGGCACCTAAACTCAACTTTAGGGTAGGCTATTAATATGTGGATAATATTCTCGGACTGAAGGACCTTGATCTTAGAAGCTTCTATTAAGCTAACTATTGGGGTATCTTGTTCGATAAGTGATTTCAGATCGGTATGATCAAGGATTGTAGGATTTACTATATTTGCTTTTGCCAACGTTATGGTGAGTATTAAATTTTGAATTTCTGTGTTCAGTATCCTATTTCTTGCCAACAGTGTCTCGTGTAAATGAGGAGTGTCAACCAAATCGCCTTTGCGGGAATTGATCATTTTATTGATAGTGTCCGTCAGTCTGTTTATTTGCTTTTGAGTTTCGGAGTTTATTAGTATCTGTTTGGAGTTAGCCTCCACCAACTGCGTCTCTGTAACGCGGACCCTTAGGAAATCTGAAGCATCAGGGGTGCCAGCAACAACCTTCAAGGCAGTGCCTAAGAAATCGAGGCTTCGTGCAAATCTGTGATGCACTTGAAGAACGGACAACAATGTTCTAAGGTGATCTGTATCTACGTCTAGTAGTTTGCGCATATGCGACTGTGGAAAGGAATCGGACAGTTTTTCCGTCTCGTCTATCATACTAACAAATTCAGAAATGTTACTTGAGTGCCTCAAGTAGCTACGTTGATCGAACACCAGTACTTCCCCCTCTAAGACCGGAATGTAGTCGGCATGCGAGAAGTCGGTGATCCGAGCATTTACCGCTGCTAGTGCCACAAGCAAAGTGAGTGCAAACCTGAAATGGACGAACAATATAAGACGGTGTTCTAACTCTAAGTTGGCTTACTAGCTAATTGTGGAGGAAAACTTATTTCAGGTTGTCCTTATGGACCACCCTCCCCTTAATGAGGACAGACGTTCCCAGGTCTGCTTCGACCTTTTGTTCTGAGCATAAGGGAGTTAACTTGTTCCCTAGCCTTTTGTTGTTCTTCTGGAACACCTTTTCTCCTACCTCGAAAACGCGGTTTTGCCTGGATGCATTGCACTCTTTGATATTGTCTTGCTGTGCCTTAATTAGCCTGTCTTTGACGTTCTCGCGACGATCATAAGATTTGAGAATTGTGCTCTTGTCAGTGTAACTGATCAAGTGGCGTGTTTTGCTGCGAAACAGCAACAAGTTTCGCTTTAGCGGAAAACGTGATTCCTCTAGGACGATCTGGTTCCTAAAGCAATTCAAAGGTTTGTCTGTTGTCTCGACCGTGTAGGTCAGGGAAAGTTCGCTGTGAACGGTTGCAGCGTCCGAACGGGGCCCATCTTGCAGAGCATTAATGTTTTGCCTTGAAAGGGCATCCGCCACCAGATTTTCTTTGCCCGGTTTATAAAACATTTTGGCATTGTGCTGGTCAATGTAAGATTTCCATCTTTTAATCTTGGAATTCGTGTTCTTGTCCGGCACAGCGAACGTGAGCGGCTGGTGGTCCGTGAAAATGTTAATTTCCCTAGAACCGTACAGAAAGTTCTGCAGTCTGCCTAAAGCCCACACAATGGCCAGCAATTCTCTTTCGTTAGTGGCATAGTTTTGTTCGGCCTGTTTTAAGGCGCAAGAAATCATTGTTATTGGCCTATTGCCTTGGGAAAGAACCGCGCCAATTCCACTGGCCGAAGCATTAGTGGTTAAATCGAACGGTTTCTGGAAGTCTGGATACATTAACATGACATCTTCTGATGCCAAAATACTCTGCAGACGGTGAAATGCATCGCGTTGAACTTCATTAAATTCAACAGGGATTTTCTTTGATACGTGCCTACTAACTGAATTATTTTCCCCTTTAAGTATGTCCGATATCGGACGCGCTATAGCGGCAAAGTCCTTAATAAAGACCCTATAGTAGCTGGCTAACGCCAAGAAGGACCTAACGCTGTAGACACTCTTTGGTTCAGGGAATTCCTGAATGGCCTTAACTTTTTTGGGATCGGATGTTGCTCCGTCTTTGGTTACGATGAAACCCAGGAACTCGATAATTTCCTTGAAAAATCGAGTCTTTTCAGGGCCTACACGCATGTTGGCGTCGATTAGACATTTTAACACAATGTTAATGTGTTGAAGGTGCTCCGTCTCGTGTTTAGAAAAAATTATGACGTCGTCTACATAGACAAAGCAAATCTTTCCTATATGTTCCCTCAGGTTATCGTCTATTGCCCTTTGGAATATGCTGCTTGCATTGCGCAGGCCGAATGGTAGGCGACAGAACTCGTACTTGCCGCTGCTTACTGAAAACGAAGTCTTTTCGCGGTCATGCTCCGCAAGGTAGATTTGATGGTACCCAGACTTTAAGTCGAGGGTAGTGAAGTACTTTGCCTTTCCTAGATTTGCTAAGATCATGGGGATGCTCGGCATGGGGTAACGGTCCGGTATGGTTTTTTCGTTCAGTTTCCTGAAGTCGATTACCAACCTTTTTTTTTGGGTTACCGTACGAGTCAGTGCCTTTTTTATCAACCACCCATGTTGGGCTGTTGTAAGGCGATCTGGAGGGCCTGATTATGCCATCGTCCAGTAATTGTTTGACTTCTTTGTTTATGAAGTCAGAAACACCCATGAGACTCGGGTATCTTGGATACACAGGCTCATTGTCTACTGTTCGGATTGTAGCGATGACAGCAGTATTAAAAGGGAGAGCCTCATCTGCATTTGAGAAAGCTCTTTTGTTTCTGAGTATCATGTCCCTAAACTCTTTCTTTACGGAGGGGGGGACTACGATGTCGTTGACATCGGTGAAGTTCACATCAGCACATTGATTGTACTGGAGTTTTTCGGATGTACCCTGGTATTCCAGAGTGTTTTTTGCCAAGTTCAATTTGACTCCGGCTTGTGTTAGCAAGTCGAAGCCTATGATGGCGTCGAAAGAACTTAGGGTATCGAGGAGAAAAAACGGGGAAGTATGTTGGAAAATATTCATCAAGCATTTGTGCTTGATTTCGGTAGACCCGTGGATCGAGTTAACCGAGAATGGCTTGGCGACCGGCGTTATGGTCTTTAGCTCTGTTAAGGGCTTCACATAATTTTTTGCCGCGCCAGTGTCAATCAACATCTTCAGAGTTCTCCCAGCCAACCGTCGTTCAATGTACGGAAGCCGGGAGTGTTCCCTAAAAAATTAATCGAGTCGTCACCAGGTGCGTACTCGTTCTCACTCTCTAGTTCTTCAACTGCCTCTTTGGCCGCCCTCTCGAATTCTGTTACGGCTTCTTTGGAATCTGATTGTACGACATTGTTGACGCGTTGCCGTCTTTGACCTGTTGAACGGACTGACGAATTATTGCGTTTTGGTGCATTGGACTCATTAGCCTGACGCTTGCTGTAGTCAGTTCTTTGTCTAAATTTGGAGGAAGAGTCAACTTCCATGGGCTGTGGATCCTCGGTTTGATTGTCTTTAGGGGCCTGGGGCTGGGGACCGCCCTTTTGGCGTTTCACAAAATGGGGATTTCTCTCCTGATTTTGCTCATCTTTGTTAAATCTGGTTTGTTTGCCTTGGGCACGGTTTTTGTTACCTTCAGCAATTTGCGCTCGGTCTTGCAAGGCTTTAGCGTAAGAGTTCGCGAACATGCTTCTCTCAATGCTAGCTTCTGCCTCTCTGGCAAGGGCCAGTGCGCATGGTAGATCTTTTGGTTGTGCAGGGAACACAACCGCTCTCAACGGCTTTCTAAGACCGGAGATAAAAGCGTGCAAGGCGTCGTCTCTGACCTCCCGGTTGAGCAAATCGGCGCCTTCTTGGTCGTGAGACATTACAATTTTGTTAGTTACGAGCGTGAGTTTCTTTTCGACGTCATCGTAGTATTGCATCAGGGACATTTCGCCCTGCGTAACTAACTCCAAACATTGTCTCAACAAGCGCAAGGATGTTTTATCCGAGTATGTGCAATCTAGCCTAGCTAGTATTGCATCGAAATTTAGGACAGTGTTGTGAGACACTAGTAAGGCTCCAGCTGGGCCTTTGATTTTGTTCCTAATGATCGCTACCGCTGGGTAGTGTGCAGTGCTCTTTGGATAATTCTTGAATAGTTCGTATGCGTTGATGGCTGCTTGCCTCCACGCTACATACTCATCCTGTACGCCGGAGAAATCCGGCACAGATTTAATAATGTCTAAGGGAATATCGCATTTGGCGTTAGGATCGACGGCTATTTTCTCGTATGTGACGATTTGCGGCGCTTTCACCTACAAACTCTGTACTTGTGAAGTTAAAGCGTTTATTTGTGCTTGAAACTGATTTTGTTGTTGCGCTAAAGCTTGCCTGATGGCACCCTCAATGAGAGTCTGAACTTGACCCGGCTCCATTTCTTCAGTTACCACGGTATCTGCAGGAGTAGGATCTACTGAGCAATTGATTTCCCCCTCCCAGCTATCGTCACTATTATATTCAACTTTTACCTCCCTATAACTCCAACTCATTGGCTTATGGTTGGCACTTTTCAAAACTTAGGCCGATCGAGAAAGATCGGCAGGTAAAACTGTTGGCAATAACGGAAACTGGTGTATTTTGGGGTATGCAATATTTATTATAAAAATTGTTAAGGGTAGGCAGCAAAAATTTAATGCTGCCGAAAGTATTCTATAATTATTCGTTTAAGGTATGCAATGCTTTATTGACAAGGAACGCTGGTAAAAGTATGCAACAATTTTTGTAAGAGTATGCAACAATTTTTATAAAAGTATGCAATGATTTAAAGGAATGAAATGCTGGCAGACGAAAGCAGCAATATTTACTTTACTTTACACTTTTTTTATAGAATCACACGTATCGGTACGTGGCGTTCGTGAATAGTTTCTTCCAAACTGAAATCACTTATGAACTTACATGGTATGGGTTCCTATTTATTGGTTGGGCGCCAATTATGTCTTCCGTCGTAGCCCCGCAGTCCGGCGACGATGTGCGGCTGATCGGACGGTGGTGACCTCCTCTCTTGGTGAGGCGGCGATGAATCCAACAGGTTACTATTGGAACAATGTGATTAGGTTGTGGGAACTTTCCCAGTTGCCCGTCTTGGACGTGGTCAACTATAATTGATAACACAAATAATGTTTTTGACGGCAATGCCGGAGTTTAATCATTCACTCGTCTTATGTTGCGATCTAGATTGAGACTGAAGGCTACAGAAATGTTCAAGCTTAAGTTAGCCCTGTGAGACCAATGCATCACGCCATACGCTAGAGTCGGCATGCCGACTCAGCATTCTTGCGCAAGCAGCACGGGTGTCCTTTTTCAGTTGCTGTGCGCAGAACTCTTGGCAGCGGATCAGCATTGTTTACAAGAATACTACTTTGTTGCTGAGGGCAACCAAAATGCTTAAGGCTGTGTGTTGTATTTGTTGCTGAGGGCAACCAAATACTTCTGATCGTGTGTTCCGTACTTAGAAATAACAATGTATGACTGTGAGGGTGTATCTTATATGTTTAGTTGTTAACTTATACATACATACATATATGAGCCTACGATTTATGAAATTTATTATATGTTCGCAAAAGGAACGAATTAAATTTTGGGCAAAAAATAATATTTCAAAAATTGAAGTCAAACCATTTTAGGAATATTTATACATGTTTCAAATTTTGTTTGCATATGATTTGTGTACTGCTTCTACATTTCTACATGTATAAGCACATAGGGACCATGCCAGCAACCTTAGGGACCATGCACTCTTTCCTGTTGATATCCACCGGACCAACTACGGAAATTGTGAGCCAATATATATCTTTATAAAAGAAGTCGAGAAAAATTGAATTAAACGAGAAGGAACGTTGTGAGCCGCGGCAAATGCCGCGGCTCTACCTTATACCCGGTACTCAGTCAGTATATACATACATACATTTATGAGCCTACGATTTATGAAATTTATTATATGTTCTCAAAAGGTACGAAAATAATATTTAAATTAAAAAAATGGATTTTTTGGAATTCTTATACATGTTTCCATTTTTGTTTACATATGCTTTGTATATCTGCGCCTTCATATCTACATGACATGTATAAATACATATTTGAGACGTACAAGTGTTTACGACAGAGAGAGAGAGAGGGAATGAGTAAGCGCTGGGCAGGCGCTGCGTAGCCACTGAAATTTAATTTGTTTCTTCTGGCCATAATATTGATCCGATCTGATCCAGATTCGGTAATCTGGTAGATATAGTAATTTTTCATGATTCTGCGTTTTTGGTTTTCCATTATCTTAAAAATTGTGGATTTCACAGATTTTCGTCTTTTGTGGGGGCGGAAGAGGGCGTGGCAAAATTTTAAAACAAACTTGTGCTGGTTCGGTATCACAGGAGCTTGGATAGAAAGTTTGGTTGCTCTGACGCAACGCCTGACGCTTGCTGTAGTCAGTTCTTTGTCTAAATTTGGAGGAAGAGTCAACTTCCATGGGCTGTGGATCCTCGGTTTGATTGTCTTTAGGGGCCTGGGGCTGGGGACCGCCCTTTTGGCGTTTCACAAAATGGGGATTTCTCTCCTGATTTTGCTCATCTTTGTTAAATCTGGTTTGTTTGCCTTGGGCACGGTTTTTGTTACCTTCAGCAATTTGCGCTCGGTCTTGCAAGGCTTTAGCGTAAGAGTTCGCGAACATGCTTCTCTCAATGCTAGCTTCTGCCTCTCTGGCAAGGGCCAGTGCGCATGGTAGATCTTTTGGTTGTGCAGGGAACACAACCGCTCTCAACGGCTTTCTAAGACCGGAGATAAAAGCGTGCAAGGCGTCGTCTCTGACCTCCCGGTTGAGCAAATCGGCGCCTTCTTGGTCGTGAGACATTACAATTTTGTTAGTTACGAGCGTGAGTTTCTTTTCGACGTCATCGTAGTATTGCATCAGGGACATTTCGCCCTGCGTAACTAACTCCAAACATTGTCTCAACAAGCGCAAGGATGTTTTATCCGAGTATGTGCAATCTAGCCTAGCTAGTATTGCATCGAAATTTAGGACAGTGTTGTGAGACACTAGTAAGGCTCCAGCTGGGCCTTTGATTTTGTTCCTAATGATCGCTACCGCTGGGTAGTGTGCAGTGCTCTTTGGATAATTCTTGAATAGTTCGTATGCGTTGATGGCTGCTTGCCTCCACGCTACATACTCATCCTGTACGCCGGAGAAATCCGGCACAGATTTAATAATGTCTAAGGGAATATCGCATTTGGCGTTAGGATCGACGGCTATTTTCTCGTATGTGACGATTTGCGGCGCTTTCACCTACAAACTCTGTACTTGTGAAGTTAAAGCGTTTATTTGTGCTTGAAACTGATTTTGTTGTTGCGCTAAAGCTTGCCTGATGGCACCCTCAATGAGAGTCTGAACTTGACCCGGCTCCATTTCTTCAGTTACCACGGTATCTGCAGGAGTAGGATCTACTGAGCAATTGATTTCCCCCTCCCAGCTATCGTCACTATTATATTCAACTTTTACCTCCCTATAACTCCAACTCATTGGCTTATGGTTGGCACTTTTCAAAACTTAGGCCGATCGAGAAAGATCGGCAGGTAAAACTGTTGGCAATAACGGAAACTGGTGTATTTTGGGGTATGCAATATTTATTATAAAAATTGTTAAGGGTAGGCAGCAAAAATTTAATGCTGCCGAAAGTATTCTATAATTATTCGTTTAAGGTATGCAATGCTTTATTGACAAGGAACGCTGGTAAAAGTATGCAACAATTTTTGTAAGAGTATGCAACAATTTTTATAAAAGTATGCAATGATTTAAAGGAATGAAATGCTGGCAGACGAAAGCAGCAATATTTACTTTACTTTACACTTTTTTTATAGAATCACACGTATCGGTACGTGGCGTTCGTGAATAGTTTCTTCCAAACTGAAATCACTTATGAACTTACATGGTATGGGTTCCTATTTATTGGTTGGGCGCCAATTATGTCTTCCGTCGTAGCCCCGCAGTCCGGCGACGATGTGCGGCTGATCGGACGGTGGTGACCTCCTCTCTTGGTGAGGCGGCGATGAATCCAACAGGTTACTATTGGAACAATGTGATTAGGTTGTGGGAACTTTCCCAGTTGCCCGTCTTGGACGTGGTCAACTATAATTGATAACACAAATAATGTTTTTGACGGCAATGCCGGAGTTTAATCATTCACTCGTCTTATGTTGCGATCTAGATTGAGACTGAAGGCTACAGAAATGTTCAAGCTTAAGTTAGCCCTGTGAGACCAATGCATCACGCCATACGCTAGAGTCGGCATGCCGACTCAGCATTCTTGCGCAAGCAGCACGGGTGTCCTTTTTCAGTTGCTGTGCGCAGAACTCTTGGCAGCGGATCAGCATTGTTTACAAGAATACTACTTTGTTGCTGAGGGCAACCAAAATGCTTAAGGCTGTGTGTTGTATTTGTTGCTGAGGGCAACCAAATACTTCTGATCGTGTGTTCCGTACTTAGAAATAACAATGTATGACTGTGAGGGTGTATCTTATATGTTTAGTTGTTAACTTATACATACATACATATATGAGCCTACGATTTATGAAATTTATTATATGTTCGCAAAAGGAACGAATTAAATTTTGGGCAAAAAATAATATTTCAAAAATTGAAGTCAAACCATTTTAGGAATATTTATACATGTTTCAAATTTTGTTTGCATATGATTTGTGTACTGCTTCTACATTTCTACATGTATAAGCACATAGGGACCATGCCAGCAACCTTAGGGACCATGCACTCTTTCCTGTTGATATCCACCGGACCAACTACGGAAATTGTGAGCCAATATATATCTTTATAAAAGAAGTCGAGAAAAATTGAATTAAACGAGAAGGAACGTTGTGAGCCGCGGCAAATGCCGCGGCTCTACCTTATACCCGGTACTCAGTCAGTATATACATACATACATTTATGAGCCTACGATTTATGAAATTTATTATATGTTCTCAAAAGGTACGAAAATAATATTTAAATTAAAAAAATGGATTTTTTGGAATTTTTATACATGTTTCCATTTTTGTTTACATATGCTTTGTATATCTGCGCCTTCATATCTACATGACATGTATAAATACATATTTGAGACGTACAAGTGTTTACGACAGAGAGAGAGAGAGGGAATGAGTAAGCGCTGGGCAGGCGCTGCGTAGCCACTGAAATTTAATTTGTTTCTTCTGGCCATAATATTGATCCGATCTGATCCAGATTCGGTAATCTGGTAGATATAGTAATTTTTCATGATTCTGCGTTTTTGGTTTTCCATTATCTTAAAAATTGTGGATTTCACAGATTTTCGTCTTTTGTGGGGGCGGAAGAGGGCGTGGCAAAATTTTAAAACAAACTTGTGCTGGTTCGGTATCACAGGAGCTTGGATAGAAAGTTTGGTTGCTCTAGCTTTTATATTATATTTGTCTATAAAAATATCGGAGTCCGAAATTGAGGAATTGATCCAGGGTTCGGAAAAGGCGATAATATCGCCTATTGCACTATCAGTATGTAATTCCCTGAGCTTACTTCACTGGCCACGTACATTCTGATAAGTGATCTTTAGAGGTAGAGAAGAATTGAGTTTTTTGAGGTAGAAGGTAGATCGGACAAAGGTGGTTCTTCGGATCAGCCGTTGAAGAATAATCGCAACTTAAAACGAGGGGGAACGTAGGCCGCGGCTCATATGTTCGCAAAAGGGACGAAATAAATTTTGGACAAATTGGAAAATTTCAAAAAATTAGTTCGAACCCTAATGCTAGATTTTTATATATTAGAAGTTATGTTTCCATTTTTATACCCGGTACTCGAAGAGTATAGGGGTATATTAGATTTGTGGGGATAACGGTTGTGTGTAACGCACAGAAGAAAGCGTTTCCGACCCCATAAAGTATATATATTCTTGATCAGCATCAATAGCCGAGTCGATATAGCCATGTCTGTCTGTCCGTCCGTCCGTCCGTCCGTCTGTCCGTCCGTCTTCATTTGCGCCTATATCTCATAGACTATTAAAGCTAGAGTAGCCAAGTTTTGTATTCAGTCTTCTGTGTTATCACACTACTCAAAGTATATTTCAAAATTTCGCCCCGCCCCCTTCCACCCCCACAAAGGACGAAAGTCTGTGGCATACACAATTTTAAAGATACAAGAAAACTAAATACGCAGAATCATAGAAAAAGACCAAATCTATCAGAATGTTGAATCTGGATCAGATCGGATCATTATTATAGCTACAATGAAGAAAACCATTTCGAAAGTCATCATTCCCTCTCGCTCTCTCTCACACGCGACCCCATCCGCTTTGCTTATTCGTATAAATGAGCGCCTAGTTCTCAGAGACTATAAGAGCTAGAGCAACCAAACTTTCTATCCAAGCTCCTGTGATACCGAACCAGCACAATTTTGTTTTAAAATTTTGCCACGCCCTCTTCCGCCCCCACAAAAGACGAAAATCTGTGAAATCCACAATTTTTAAGATAATGGAAAACCAAAAAAGCAGAATCATGAAAAATTACTATATCTACCAGATTACCGAATCTGGATCAGATCGGATCAATATTATGGCCAGAAGAAACAAATTAAATTTCAGTGGCTACGCAGCGCCTGCCCAGCGCTTACTCATTCCCTCTCTCTCTCTCTGTCGTAAACACTTGTACGTCTCAAATATGTATTTATACATGTCATGTAGAAATGTAGGCGCAGATTTACAAAGCATATGTAAACAGAAATGGAAACATGTATAAAAATTCCAAGAAATTCATTTTTTTAATTATACCCGGTACTCGAAGAGTATAGGGGTATATTAGATTTGTGGGGATAACGGTTGTGTGTAACGCACAGAAGGAAGCGTTTCCGACCCCATAAAGTATATATATTCTTGATCAGCATCAATAGCCGATTTGACATAGCCATGTCTGCCTGTCCATCCGTCCGACCGTCCGCCTGTCTTCATAAGCCCTTATATCTCAGAGACTATAAAAGCTAGAGCAACCAAATTTTGTATCCAGTCTACTGTACTATCACACTACTCCAAGTGTATTTCAAATTTTCGCCCCACCCCCTTCCGCCCCCACAAAAGACGGAAGTCTGTGGCATACACCATTTTGAAGATACCAGAATACTAAAAACAAAGAATAATAGAGGATAATTTCTACTTCTGTCAGAGTGTTGAATCTGGATCAGTTCGGATCATTAACATAGCCACAATGAGGAAACCCATTCCGAAAGTCATAGTTGCCTATCGCTCTTTCTCACATGCGACCCCGTCTGCATTGCCCATTCGTCTTTTTGACGCCTAGTTCTCAGAGACTATAAGAGCTAGAGCAACCAAACTTTCTATTCAAGCTCCTGTGATACCAAACCAGCACGAGTTTGTTTTAAAATTTTGCCACGCCCATTTTCGCCCCCACAAAAGACGAAAATCTGTGGAATCCACAATTTTTAAGATAACTGAAAACCAAAAACGTAGAATCATGAAAAATTACCATATCTACCAGATTACCGAATCTGGATCAGATCGGATCAATATTATGGCCAGAAGAAACAAATTAAATTTCAGTGGCTACGCAGCGCCTGCCCAGCGCTTACTCATTCCCTCTCTCTCTCTCTGTCGTAAACACTTGTACGTCTCAAATATGTATTTATACATGTCATGTAGATATGAAGGCGCAGATATACAAAGCATAAGTAAACAAAAATGGAAACATGCATAAAAATTCCAAAAAATTCATTTTGTTAATTTAAATATTATTTTCGTCCCTTTTGAGAACATATAATAAATTTCATAAATCGTAGGCTCATAAATGTATGTATGTATATACTGACTGAGTACCGGGTATAAGGAAGAGCCGCGGCATTTGCCGCGGCTCACAACGTTCCTTCTCGTTTAATTCAATTTTTCTCGACTTCTTTTATAAAGATATATATTGGCTCACAATTTCCGTAGTTGGTCCGGTGGATATCAACAGGAAAGGGTGCATGGTCCCTAAGGTTGCTGGCAGGCGAATTAAAGCTAGTATTACTAAGCAAGTCAAGGCAATCGATTGTATTCTCTAATAGATCATAGACAAACATCAGAGCCGCAATGGTCCTAAGATCTTAGAGATCAGACAGTTGCTCGCGGCGGCATCTGTACTCATAGGATGGTATCGGAGTGGAAAATTGTAAATTGTCGTATATGGATCCCTGAGCTGGGATGAATTGCTTGTAAAAAAACCGAACATAGCTTAAGCTTTTGTCAAAATTAAATTCAAATGCTCGACAAATAGAAATTTGAGTTCGAAGCGGACGCCTAAGACAAGATTCTACGTCAGCTTTAAGAAAGGAAGGCCGTTTATCGAATATGAGGTATGAACTTTTAATGCACACTTGCTAAAGGAAACCAAATAACATTTGCCTTTTATGAGGGGCAAATTAAGTGTGCACCAACTAGGAACTCAATCCAGGTCATGCTAAAGATGGGTACTGTCGCTGAATTTGGCAATTATTTCATAACTAAACCAACCCATTAAACCAACGAATAATGCCAACCCGCGCACAGCTCTAAATTAGAACTGAAAAAAGTAAAAAGTTTTGCTATGCCACTATCAGTATTTTAGCCTAGGACACCCAAGTTTCATAGCTGAAGGAAGAGCACTTGTCAACCTTTTAAAATTTATGAAATGCCATAAGGAACTGGGATTAACTTTAAGGCCTCTGTCAAGTTCGCAAACTCTCGCTTATGCTGAACATTCCTGGCCCAGGCATTAGGGTCTAATGCGTTTAAAAACTGCTGTGCAGCTTCTTAAAAATCAGAAGACCCTTCGTTTTTTGTAGCCCAATGAGCCACGTGGTTCCGTCTATTCAAAACATTATAAATTTATGTTAGGCCCATGTACTGCAAATGCACGTTGTTCGGCATCATCAACCCAAATTTAAGTAGCCAGCAACGCAAAGTTGCTGACATTCTGTTAAATTAGTATGTAATATTCTGCAAGTGCGCCTTGTAGACCTCATAGCAGCTACTCGGCGAAATGTACGATGCCCTGACGTCTCCTGTTGGCCGGCCACCCACACACCAATCTGATCCAACATAGTGTCTGCATCAAGGAGACAAATCGGATCATAGCGTTACGTGCGTCTAACGGCCACAATGACCCCACGCCTTCTGCAGCACTTCGGTTTAGGACAATCTCTGTCCTTTAGAAACACTTGGAAAAGGTTGGGATTGTCGCGATTTTTCGAAATCGCGCGTAAAGGTTGCCAAATAGACAGCCTGAGCTTTAGTGGGCATAGCCGCTATATTCTGAAAGAAATTGCGAGTGGATTTGGTCTCGTCCATAGGCATGATCCCAGAAAGTAGCAGCTCTGTCCGGTAAGCGGACACGGAAGTAAGATCCAGAGAAGGGTCTGACAAATCACACACAGCAAAATGGGCAAAGCCCGTGTGCAAAAACTGCGCAAGCGTCTTGGTCCGAAGCCGCAGCACACCATCCTCGACAAGAAGGTTGGGTAGGGCAGTGGCATGGAAATCGAATCCAGGTGCTGATGCTGAAGAGTATATTCCACTTAAGAGCGAACGACGGGCTGCTGACTCTTGCTAATTGTCGAGCGCAGCGATGGCATAAGCAAAGCACACATGCGTTGACGTATGTTGCTGTAACGATGATGTCAGAAGCGCACGTCGTCGAAATAGTGAGCAAGCAAGATCATCGTCTGATCCAGCACCAGTCGTGCGAATATCGAAAAAATTGCAGAGCGAACAAGCGGTATTTTGTTGTTGTTCCGAAGCGATATACCATAAATGATTCAGCAAAGAGGCGTGAAAATGCCAGCAGAATATGTTGTAGAAAAGCGACTTTCCAGAAACCATAGGCGTCGCTCACTGGGGGTTTTTTGAAGTGGATGTAACTGGAGCTTCGGAGTCCAGGTGGACGTCCGCAATGGGACAACTGCCGAAAGATTCTGCACAAGCCGGGATACCGATACTGGGCACAATTTATCATAAAATACCTCAGGGAATAGCTGCTAAGGGACACCAAGTTTGCAGTTAATGAACTTTAACGCAGATAGATCGGCATACCGCTTGTTCAATTTCGTAAAAACAAATCTAAGCCTCAGACATCTTGAGATTATCGACAGCAAAATTCAATACCGCCTCTGGCTCCGTGGCGGTAGCAAATTTACCGATATGCAGGTATTTTCTGCTCTGCAATACATTTAATTGCATACAGCTTGGAACAACGACAACAAAACGCTTAGCTTTTTTGTAACGGTTCTTCCTCTCTTTTTTTCGGGCAGCGATGATGCTCAAGCTACACGACCTTGTCATTGAGGTCATCAATTTTTGAGTGCGAGTCATTTTCAACCACATCAAGCTAGGCAGATTTATTTAAAGTTTCACAGCATCTTAGTGCAAATCAATGCACGATATATAAATAAATATATAAACATATAGCGGCTCAACGATGGGCAGCGGAACAGCATCAAAGCTGAACGACAGTGTCGTCCAAATTGCATTCCGAGCAGTGATGACGTGATAACACGTCAGAACGCAGTAAGAGCTGACTAATCACTGAAGTTGAGACCATAAGAGACCGGAGATGTCGCGATAATGGTCAAATACTGCACTAAAACGCCTATTTGATAGACAAACCAAACTTCTGAAGAATGTTCGGAATTCAGCGGTGACCGCAAAACTTCATTTTGTAAAAATACGCATTCCTACATTCTTTAAAATATACAAAAATTGGTGTCAGTGTAGTGACCTGTTTTAAGTCTCAGTCAACAACAAGAGTTTTTCCTGGTTAATTAATTTTGATTAGTTACACTACTTAACAATATTCAACTTTTTATTTCTGCAGTCGACCAAAATGACTTTTTCTGATAGATTTGGAGATCTATGATCCACAAAGCTTCCTTCTAGTCACATCTCTTGGAAACAAATAGCTACTGTTTTCGCATCAAACATCGTCTTCGTTGCAAGAGCCGCCTGCCATAAGCAAACACGTTCAGATGAAGTTTTTTAAAGTGGAGCCAACCACTTTCCCATAAATCCAAGCTCATTCGCTGCACTTCATTTGTTGACGACCAAGTAATAATGCGCATTGGAGGAAGCAGTTGGTAATTCGAAGGTCTACTCAACTCTCGCCCACTGTGCGCGCTTAGCGATCACAATTTGGATCCCCTTACCCCCGCTCATTTTTTTACAGGTCAACCTCACGCGGCGGTGCCAGAGAAGTCAATATTAACAGACTGCAGCGTTGAAAATAACTGCAAGCCAAGGTTCACGGGTTCGGGAAACGTTGAAATCTTAAACACCTGGGCGATATGTTGAGAAATTATTGTCCCGCTTAAACACCTATTTTTGCACGCATAGTTGTGTTGTTATTGTTTTTAATATGTATATATAATATAATAAAAAGACTTATCACTGTATTAATAATACGAGTAAAAACGGATATGTTTATTTACCTATATATATTTATAAATGCATATATTGTTTCTCTTTTAAGGCCGTTCACCCTGGTGGTTCCATTAATGGAGCGTATGCACACAGTGGATCTGTTACTTGTGGAGGATTGTTATGCCGGCCAGTAACAGGTATTTTTTCTCAGGATCCACAACCAAATTATGGCTTGCTTCATGTTGCTACAATTCCAACTGGTGCTTCGAATATATCGATAACAGAGCTAAGCAATAGTGTTAATTTGCTAGGTAAAGCTATATGTGATTTACAATTTTTGATGCCGGCCTAATAATTAACGATTATTATCGATCCACAGTTTTACGTACTTCCCAGCAAAAAAGCATAGTTAATGGTGAAAATAATGTGTCGGAAAGTGGATCATATGAAGCGGTCGGTGCCACATTTGACTATCACCGAATCGATGGAGTCCAGAACTCCGATGGAGTTACCGAATGGATAACAAGTACTGGGCCAATAAGGGACTCGCTGGATATATTGGTATTGATATTCTAAATATTCTTAGATCTCCGACTAAATAAAAGACTCTTATTAATTTTTTGCAGGTACTTGGTAAAAATCGAAATCCTGGTATAAAGTATGAGTACATGCTTCCAATAATATCTGATTCGGAAGAAAACGAGCTCTCTGTGGAGAATATTAACAGTTTTTTGCGAGCTGGAGCGGAAGACGCTATTGCTTTAAGTAATTCACGTCCAGCACGAAGGCGTAACTTTACCTGGAAAGTGGTAGGGTTTAGTGCCTGTTCAAAGTCCTGTGGTGGGGGTTTTCAAACTCCTATTGTGCGTTGCATTCGCGAAAATCTTTTACGTTATTACTCACAACGCCGGTGCATTCATTCTGTTAAACCAGTGCTCAATGAGAACTTATTGCACTGTAACACACAACCATGCCCCGCCTATTGGCACTATGAAAAATGGGGCGAGTGTCGCTGCCTTAATGAAGGGGCATTTAGACATCGTGAGATAAGTTGCTTGCAAGAACTAGCATCTGGAACTGTTATACACGTAGATAATACAGCATGTATGGAAGAGATGCCACCCACTCAAAAGCAATGTGAGTGTCCAAACAATCGAAGTCGTGACCTTTCTCGATATCGTCTACACACATACACTGAGTCTGCGAATAGTACACGAAAACAACGTATCATGATTGATAATACTAGCACAAATGCGGTCTGGTTGACTTCCGAATGGAATCAGTATTGTTCTGCTACGTGTGGCTTAGGGGTAGAGTATCGTACAATTTTCTGTGATCGATCCGAGGTTGGTGCGGCTCGCTGTGATCACAACAAAACTCCAGAAAATCGACGACCATGCGTAAAATCTAGCTGTGAAGATGGCGAGTGGTTTGCTGGATCTTGGTCGTCTTGTAATGGGGATTGCTTTAACCTTAGACGAAGTCGAGTAGTACTATGCATACAAAATAAATTAATTGTGGATCATAAAAAGTGCAAGTTGGAGCTAAAGCCGCAATCGTTTCAAAAATGCTCCTATGATGAGAAAGAAATTAATTTCTGCGGTCCTCGTTGGCATTACTCTGAATGGTCACAGGTAAAAAGCATTATTAAATACACTAAATACATTACTAAATACACTATTATATGTATTTAATATAAATTATGTACAATATAATGAAAATGTATAATTTTACAGTGTACCAAATCTTGCAATGGTGGAACACAGCGACGCCGCGTAAGATGCTTGGACTACGATGCAACACAGAATAGCTTACGGGACTCAACCAGATGCCGGTTTGCGGCCAGGGAGCCAATATTTCGTAACTGCAATACACAAGATTGTGATGGTACATCTTACATTACACTTAATTGTCGTTTTATTTTCCTCAAAATAGGTAATATGTATTTTCAATATTTGCGTTTTTCAGAACATCACCAAAATTACTCTGCATCTAGTTGTACCGATAAACTTCCTAATTGTAAATGGGCTGCTCAAGGAAACCTGTGTAATTACGATTACTACCGTATGAATTGTTGTATCGCTTGCTCAGGAGGAGTTTAATGGTAATCTAAAACGCAGATGCAAATATGTTTATTTTTACAAAATCGAATATTTACCAACCCAATTGTATTATTAATAACTTATATTTATTACAATAAATCTAATTCAATTTCTTATGGTCGGGAGTTCTTGTATAGGAAAAAAGAAATCATCTCCCTCCTGGAAAGGTATTTGTTGAGACAACAATCTTTTTCGTTGACTATATATTAAAGAATTACAAAAAAAAAGTTTCAATTCAAACGTCATACAACTTTATTATATGCCATGTAAAGAGGCGAGTGAAAAAAAATTTGGGATGCAAGCGAAAAAATCTCGTACCAATAAGGCTGATGTCAGAGAAGCGCGAGAAGCGAAGCGATGCCAGATGCGATGAGCAAAGCGAGAAGATGGCAGAGTGAGAGCTGTGCGAGAAGCGAGCTACACTGCTCTCTATTAGTTATTAATGTGAATGTGATAGTTTTTGCTCTCTTGGTACCATAGTAAAAAAAAGTTTTACTTCAATAATTACGTTTTCTATGTTTATCTGCACGGGTGTTTTGAAAAAAAAATTAATTAAAGCACAGAAAGAAACAGAATGCAAGAAAAAAATTGTACACTGTCAGAGATTTGAAGCGATAAAGCAGGTTGCAAACCACTTTCTCGCTTTGCTCTCGCTTTGTCGCTTGAACTCGAAACTCACTTCGCTCGCACTCTGACATCTTTCGAGCGATTGCACTTGAAAAAGCTTGTAGTGCTTTATCGCTCATTCTCGCCCAATATTATCGCTTCGTTTCTCGCGCGCACTCTGACATCTGCCTAACAGTTGGGGACAAAAAGGTCTCCTACTGCATCATCGGATCTCGCCCAAACATACTCCCCTTGTGAAAAGATCCAAGTCTCATCTCATAGAGGCAAAATATAAAATTTGGCAAGTGCCCGTCGGCTAAGTCCTGTAGCCATCCTGATCGGCGAGACTCGAGATACGCCATCAGCTCCTAGGATGAGTTCGACGATTCTCGCTAGCGACTACTTTAGCGGAGGGTAGTTCTTAGCAAGAACGATATCGCTGACAATGGTCTTGAATTAAAGATTGCGCTTATATTGCACACAAGGGTGCTCAGGTCATCAAGTCCAAGAAGCAAGGATCCAATGGCACGGCGAAGATGATGCTTAGCGGCTTTAAACGCCAATCGATGCAATCGTTGAGGCAAGCTTGATGTACGCCTTTTTGATGATTGTCGCTTAGAAATAGCGGCTTAGGTTCTTTCAGTTCATTCCGACCTCCAACAAAATTTGTGGCAAATGGCGAGGAGCACACAGAAACATGGAAGTTGTGAGATCCTTCACAAGCTCAATGAGAATCTCTATAGTGGAGAAGCACCTAAAAATACTCATGTTGCATTTAATTGAGGGCCGATTTCGAATTTTCCGATTTCTACAGGAACAGGACACGCCGGTAACTAGAAATGCCCGAGATTTGCTAACTCCATCCGCCGGAATATCTTCCATTATTTGCTCTAGAATTCGAGGCTTCCCTCGAAAGGAAAGCATGTGTCAGATACTTCTGTATTATGTGCGCTAAGGTCCTTCGACCACCAATTGGCCAGTAAGTTTGCCGAATGGTGGCTAATTGGGACTGGGGTCCTGTGTGAAGATGCTTTTCATGTAGGTGTATAAGGCGTCCTCTAACTCGAAGAAAGCCGCAATCATCTCAAAATGGCGAAAGCGAGGCGATTGGGCTTGATGGTTTGATGTCGTTTTCGAATTTTTCATTACATAGACAGGATTGCCGAGTAAGGCAAAGAAGCATTTCGGTTCCCAAGTGCAAATCCTTCACAGTTATATCAAACCTGCGTCGATGAATAAATTTACATATATATGGCTGGATACATAAAGATTGGCTGGATTTTGGGGGAGGAATTCACAAATTTCGATTCTTCCACCAAATATCTTGACGCGCACTTGGTCATTAGTGTTGTTTTCCATGCCTCCATGCCAAAACCAGGTCTGGAAGTGCAGGCGTAATTAACCATTGATCTTTGCTGGCTGTCAAATATGGAGGCCTATGCTTCAAAAGATGAGAATTGATTAACTCAGCACGTAATGATCCTCAAGAAGGCATATCGGCAGGGTCAAGTTTAGTTGGCACGTGCCGCCAAAACATTCGAGTCCCAATCGAGTTCCTGAATAACAGACAGTCGATAAGTAACAAATACATTAAAGTTTGATGGTTGGTTTTTGATTCAAGCCATTTTGATTGTAGAGTCACACCTACAATTAAACGAGCAGGTATAACTTGCAACTAACAGGTTGTAACTTAGCCAATTATTCATTGATTTTTAAAACCGATACCTTAAACGCCGCCTGATTAATGTGTTTATCTAAAAATTTCTATCTATTTCTTTCTATTGGCCATTGGCATACAAATATCTTCCTTGTCTTGGAGAAGGGGTATTGTGGTGTCAGATCTGGCCAGCTCGTCTGCCCTGCAGTTGCCTTCAATGTCTCGGGACCCAAATAAGGCGAATAGCAAATTGTTGGGCCATCTCGTGAAGAGATTTGCGGCAATTTTCCACTGTGGCCAAGTTCGAAGAAATCGAGTGAAGTAATTTGATCGCAGTTTGGCTGTCCCTATAAATGTTCACGGTTCTTGTTGCCAGTGAAGCCGTTGCGGCTGTTTGAAGGAGCTTCAGTACTTCCCTGATCGCAATGACTTCCGCTTGGAACACACTGCAGTGATCTGGGAGCCTGAAGGAGTGCCTAATTTTGAGCTGTTCGGAGTAAATTCCTCCTCCAACTTTGTTATCCAGCTTCGAGCCATCTGTGAAGATGCTTATGGCCCAATCTGGTCCTGGTGGTTCCTCAAGCCACTCGTCTCTGCTAGGGATGATTATATTGAAAGGGGTATCTGTGTGTTCTCTTGATACGCAGTAATCCGTCTTCGTAGGGACGGTACTGCTATTAAGTATTAATGAGTGGCCCGTGAGATGTGATGTCCATTGGTCGGAGTCTTAGACGTATCGCTGCAATTTCTGCCCTCTCCTTTCCCGCAAGGTCGATGCTCTGGAGACCTAGGATGGCGTTTAGTGCATATTTTGGTGTGGTGAGTAATGCTCTACAAATGTATAATGCTGCGGTTTGCTGAACCTTGCCCAGTTTTTTGGTGATCGATCCTTTTGATAGGGCCGGCCACCGTATTGTAACTCCGTAGAGTAAAATTGGTCTTACTATTGGATGGAACACTCCTCAACTAGCGTCCCAACCCCTGGCCCAGGTACCCAACCAAGCCCCCGCAAGCACCCCTTCTCTAAAGAACCCCGCCATTAGGCGAATTATCGACGAGCAAGTCGACCAACTAATAGCCGAAGGACTCATCGAACCTTCTCGAAACCCTCACAGCGCACCAATTGTTCTCGTGCGTAAAAAGAACGACAAATGGCGTATGTGCGTAGACTATCGCCAGCTCAACGAACGCTCTATCCCGGACGCCTATCCATTACCGAGGATCAATTACATCCTAGAACGTCTGAAGAATGCACGTTTTATCACCACGCTAGATCTGAAGAACGGGTATTGGCAAATACCTATGGCCCTCGACAGTAGGGAAGCCACCGCTTTCACGGTGCCAGGAAGAGGTCTGTACCAATGGAAGGTAATGCCCTTCGGATTACACTCCGCAGGGGTAACGTTTCAACGGACGTTAGACACGGTCATCAGCGCAGATATGGAACCATACGCATTCGCGTACTTAGATGACATTGTCATCATCGGAAAGGATTACACGGAACACCTCAACAACGTAAAAGAGGTCTTCTCTCGACTCCTCAAGGCAAACCTGCGAATCAACGCAGAAAAATCTACTTTCTTCCAACGACGCATCAAATATTTGGGACACATGATCAGTGAGGAAGGTATCCAAACCGATCCCGACAAGGTAGCCGCCGTAAGAGATTTGAGACCGCCCACCAACTTGAAGGAACTCCGACAATGCATAGGGATAGCGTCATGGTACCGCAGGTTTGTTCCCAATTTCGCCACTGTGGTACAACCAATGTCACAACTGTTAAAGAAGGGACAAACATGGACATGGGAACAGGAACAACAAGACGCCTTCGGAAAGCTAAAAGAGTTACTCACTACCGCCCCCGTACTCGCCTGCCCCGATTTCAACGTCAAATTCTCTTTACAAACGGACGCCAGTAACGTAGGCGTGGGCGCAGTCCTCACCCAGGAGATTGAAGGGAAAGAGCGCGTCATCGCGTACGTCAGCCGACGACTCAACAAGGCGGAAGAGAACTACTCTGCCACTGACAAAGAATGCCTAGCCGTCATATGGGCAATACGAAAACTACGATGCTACCTAGAGGGCTACCGCTTTGACGTGGTAACTGACCATCTCGCGCTGAAATGGTTAAACACCCTGGAAAGTCCATACGGTAGAGTGGCACGTTGGGCACTCGAGCTACAACAATACCAATACGACGTGCATTATCGCGCCGGGAAACAAAACGTAGTGGCGGACGCACTGTCCAGGCAGCCCTTGGAAACACTCGCACGCGTCGAAGAGGAACCGGACGGTTGTCCCTGGCTTAAACGAAGGATACAACAAGTCCACGACGAGCCCCAAAAATATCCGGACTACACCTACGAGAACGGTCAACTTTACCGAAATCTCGGCCACGGACCTGTCGGAACGGAGTCTTGGAAACTCTGCGTCCCAAAAGATCGCCGGACGAGGGTACTCCACGAATGCCACGATCAACCAACAGCTGGTCATCTCGGCATACGGAAGACCATCGCCAGGGTTTCCCAACTGTATTATTGGCCCGGGTTCTATCGAGACGTAAGACGTTACATTCGCAACTGCGTAAGTTGTCAGAAGTTCAAGGCCTTGCAACGCAAACCAGTGGGCAAGATGCTCACTCGCAAGGCGGAGGAGCCGTTTGTTACCTTGTGCGCAGATTTCGTCGGACCACTGCCACGGTCCAAACGAGGGAATACGATGCTGCTAGTATTTTTCGACACCTTCTCCAAGTGGGTCGAACTAATACCCCTCAAAAAGGCAACCACGGCTAACCTCGAACGAGCGTTCCGCGAACGAATCCTCAGCAGTTTTGGGGTACCGAAATTATTCGTCTGCGATAACGGCACCCAGTTCACCAGTCGCTCGTTCCGAACGTTCCTCCAAATCGCAGGCGTCAAACTGCAGCACACCGCTTCATATTGTCCCCAGGAAAATCCCACAGAAAGAGCGAACAGAACCGTGAAAACAATGATCGCCCAACTCATCGACGACCACCAGAACACGTGGGACGAACTATTACCCGAAATGTCGTTGGCCATAAATTCTAGCGTCTGCGAGACCACCGGATTCAGCCCTGCGTTCCTTTTACACGGAAGATGAAGTCACACCAGGGACAGGGAGCACCCCGGAGACGGCTACTGACAAAGCGTCGAGACTGAAAGAGATCTTTTCCATCGTCCGAAGTAACATCTAAAGGGCAAGTCAAGAGCAAGCGCGACACTACAATCTCCGTCGCAGGCAATGGTGCCCTACGATCGGCTCATTGGTCCTCGTACGACAACACCACCTTTCAAACGCAGCCGAAGGTTTTGCAGCCAAACTGGCCCCAAAGTTTGACGGACCATACCGGGTAAAAGGTTTTCCGTCGCCAAACATCGTGAAATTACAACACACAAGCAGCCGGAAGCACAAGATCGCCAATGTCAACGATCTGAAAGAGTTCAACGACCCCGAACTCGATAATCCAGCCGCCGACATGGATGCCACGGCGGCATAATACCGAGTTTGACCGGGGATCGACACCTATATTAATCGATGCCCTGGCCTTCGTCGATCAGTACGCCACTACCCACGGAACAGACCAGACCAAATCAACCCACTCAAAAAGAACTGAATTAAATAAAAATAAAACAATTAAAACCCAAAATTAAATTCCGACTCCTATCAAGGATAACCCCACCCCAAAGTGCATCAAGGACTACGAATCAAACTCAACCAATCGGAGTTAAAGGACAACAATAACCAAGACAATTAAGAGGAAAACAATCACATTTAATCCTGCCGCCGCCAACCATATTTCCCCCTACACCATGTCACCTCTGCTGGTCCTACTTGCCCTAGTCACCTCTGCACAGGCCGCTGTAAAAGTAAATGACTACACCAACGCCGACTATATCCCGATCGTGGACGGAGACGCAGTAATCTGGGAGAAGCCAGGATACCTCCACCATACCACCAACGTCACTTCTTATGAGGTCTACGTCGCCCAGATCGAGAGCGCTGCTGAGATGTTCACGGACACCCGCCTGGCCCAGGTATTAGCAACCGACTTGGACCACATCCGCAATTTAATAGCCATGCTAAAAGTCCACCGTGGAAGCCAGGAGCATAAACCTGCTCGGTACAGCGTTGAAAGTAATAGCAGGAACGCCCGACTTTAATGACTGGGAGCAAATTAGGTTCAAACAAGCACAGCTGATAGAATCCGAACACCGACAGGGGGAGATTAACTCCAAAATGCAAAACCGACTTAACGAACTGACGCACTTTTTCAACACGATCCAGAAGTCGGACGAGGCTGAGAAGGCCCAAATAGTAGAGTAAGTCCTCGCCAAAAATAGAATAATCATAACGGACCTAGAAAGTCTTATCCTTGGGCTAACTTTAGCCAAAATAAACATGATCAGTCCGGCCCTCTTAGATGGCGCCGATATAAACGAATTCAACGAGCAACAGTTAGTCAACATAACCTTGGTGGAGCTATTAGAGGTCTCGAACGTCAGCGTTTTTCAAACTCCCGACCTACTCCACTTTCTTATAAAGTTCCTTCAACCCAAATTAAATTGTAGGAAGTTGCTCATATTCCCGGTTCAACGCCACCACAGAATATTGGATTTCACTTAGGGAGACATAGTGGCGGACTGTGGTACACAGACCCTCAACATCGGGGCCTGTGAGACAACCGTCGGGGCTACGTTCTGCAAGGAACGAGAGGGAAGTACCTGCGCCCAACAAATGGTAGCTGGGTCTATCGCACACTGTGCTACCCTACCGGGACACCTAGACCCTGTAACTATCGTCGACCACGGCACTCTCGTCATCAACGACGCGAACATGACCGTTGTTGATGATGCCGGGGCCAGCCAAACAATTTCGGGATCGTACTTAGTGACGTACTCCCACCGGGTCTCTCTTAACGGGACCTGGTACATTAACCACCTCGGCGACTCTAAGAGGAAAGCAGTGGTGTCCGCAATGACGCAAGTCAACATAACGGCCCACAAAGAAAAACTAAGTCTACCGTTTCTACGGGAACTAAGCATGAATAATCTCAATCAAATCGACAGCCTAAACGAAATGCTGACGGTAAAAGGTACCGCTTCCTACCTCCTCACGCTCGCCGTAGCATTACCTCTCTGCTCCATTATATGGATATTATACCGTCGCCTTAAAATCCAAGGTGAACAAAATGCGTCCGAAGACGTAGAGGCCGTGTCGCCCCACCTTGCCGAGGTATCGACACCAACCAGCGGTAAGGCCCCCATGTATGCCACCGTCGCCCCCCCTAAAATTCGGCGACCTCACGCCACCCGTACCTACCCCATACCTCGTCCACGGGAATACGGATCGGGTGATGAGTGAAGAAAGCAAACTGGCCTCAGCAAAAAAAAAAAATAAAAAAAAAAAAAAATTTTAAATATATTGCAAAAGCTTAAAAAACAATAAAAAAAACATATATTTCTTATTCAATTCTTTTCCGCTTACACTTATACCTAAGTTCACGTAATCTACACTTGCTGACACTATATTTCTGTAACTGTGCCGACCTAAGGCATCGAACCCTTTAAAAGCCTAAGTAATATCCGTATTATAACTCAAACGAGAACTAGCACCGCTACCCTCAACACCCAAAACTTCATTAAGCCAACCCACCACGGATCACCAAGAAGCCGCAACTCCCGCAGAGGCACCCGAGATCATCTATATCGATGACTCTACCGACTCTGAAGACTCAGTGTCTGGGGCACCCACATTCGGGAGAGCCAAAGCCCCGCCGCAGTCCAAGAACGGAGACCATCGCCCACCCCACGACATCCCAGAACCCAACTGTGAACCGTCGTGGTCAACCGCCAGCACCCCTATCGGCGACGAAGAGCAAGACGACGTCCCAATCTCCAACGGAGGCGCATACGCCGACATAAGGCGGGACGCCCCCCCAGAGCGGCCAAACTGCAACGATGCGGCCGAGTCAAGCGGCGAATCAGACGACGAACTCTCGGGCATAGAGACCTCCGAAGGCCCGCGGGATAGCTCTCCACTGTTTTCGCGACGACCATCCAGATTTCGACGCGAAAATCTGTGGTCGCCACCACTATTCCGCCGCCGAGACCCCCGGACCTACTACTCGCCGAGCCCCGAACCTCCATCGTTCGAACCGATGTTCGAACAACACGCGTATCGTCATAATGATCCCCCAGCAACGGCGCACACTCAGCGCGAACCGGCGGTGACTACGGCAAAACACGCCAAAGTACTCCGTACTGACCCGAGCCCGGCTCGGGGGTCGGTAAAAGAAGACCCTCCCATCGGTACCACCGACTCCACGTCAGGAACCGAAAACGTCCCTCCAGTTCAACAAGCGGAGCTGACCGAACATATGGAGAGGTGGAAAACGGGGCAGAAGAGTGACTACGCTACCCCAACCATACTGGGGCTAGAGCTGCCAACCATACCAGACACACCGGAAAGCCTCTCGCCCCCGGTAGCGACCAGAGGGTTCGACTATATATCCATCGAGGAGCTACTGACGGTAGCTACCGGAGACCAACCCGAAACGGACGACGAAGAGCTGGAGAGGCTGCTAAGCTTCTTACCGAAAGACTTCCAATTCCTGGTCGAAGAAGTCGGAAGGGACGCCGACGGGATAGTCGCTCCGCCCGATTGGCAGGTCAACACCCCGGGCCGAGTAGTGCCTACTGGCTTGGTCGAGGAGGTGCAGTGCCGCATGAAACGGGCGGACAGGATCCGCTGCAGCGTTTGGTTCTTGGATCGGAAATACCAGGTGGGGGGGGGGGAACCACCCACTTCTCAACTGTGACCCAAAAACTTTCCCCTCCCACTAAGGTTCGCTGCGACGGTTTTCTTTTCGACAAAAGAAATTGCCCATCGGCTCACCGTCAGCATATATCCCCCCACCCATAATATTAAGCTAGCTAGTTCGATCCGCGGATGCTAGGTTCTGAGCGTTCTAGCGAAAGAAGTGCAAGACACTTACTCGGGAACCCGGCCGCGAGATAGACGTTGCTCCGCGCAGCAACTTACAATAAAATTATATACGCCGTACGTTAAGCCAAACAATAATTATCCAGTGTCCAATAAATGAGTTTTTTTAACAAAAATAAACCCATCGAGTAAGTCTATTTTCCGGGTGAGAACTGCGACAGCAATTCGCAACCAAGAATATCGCGGCAAGGGTCAATCCAATCCTCAAATTACTCCTGATCCTCTGATAGGTCCCACGAGTATGACAACGCCTCGTATTCCTTATCCTTCTCGACCACACGAGTGTGACAACGCCTCGTATCCCTCATCCTTCTCGACCCCACGAGTGTGACAACGCCTCGTGCCCTTCACTATCTTCTCGATCCAACTCATACGGGCACGGTTACGCCTCATTCTCCTCCACTCTTGTTTCTAGCCTACTTAGGGCCGACCCCGTTTCCTGTAGAGGTTCCTGCAAACTACAAATTTCTTGTAGTAGGATCCTGGAGAAGACTGAGCTTACCTCAACCTGAAATAGGAGCATTACAAAAGCGGTCGTCCACACTTCATCCAATATGCAAAGAGAGGCGTTGAATGTAGCTTGCAGACGGGCCACCAGGGCGAACGAACTTTATATCGTTGGACCATTCATTCCTCCGAAACCCAAGCGGGACTGTCCTGTCGCGAAGGATATGGAGAACTTACGTTCTGCCAAATCACTTCGAACCCACTTCGATTGTTTGCTCAATCCGTCCGACCTCAATATTTTCTTCCATAATACGGAAAGCTTGTACTGCCATTTTAGCAATGTCTGTTCTGATCAGTTAATGTTCAAGTCTTCTATTTTGTGCTTCATTGAGGCTTTTACTTACTCAAATGAAGCTTATGCTATTCCTGAAAAGGGGCATTCTAATATTTGTTAGGAATGAACTTTTGGATTATTGTAGTAATTTTGAAAGTGGTCGATTTTACGCAAATTCCGGAAACAGCATATCCAGTGTTTGAGTATGCTTTGTTCAAGTACAAATCTGTAGGTTTTGTTGTTATTTAAAGAACCCCCGCGTATCCGTTGCCAACGTTCAAAGCAGAATTTGAGGACTTGTTTCAAAGAAATCAGCTTTTAGATAGAAATTGCTTAGTGTTAGGAGATTTTAACTTATGCCTTCATAAACTTTCAGGCTGCTGTAGGGAAATTTATGAATTCCTTTCAGAAAGGAATTGTAGGTCATTGTTAGTCTTGGACTCGTCCACAACCAATTGCGATACGCATATTGACTGGGCGTTTTCAAACATTTCCGATAGCAGGGCCACCGCGCGCACCTTTAAGACTGTCTACAGTTATCATAGCGGAATTCTAGTTAATGTTAGGGAGCCAGAAGATTAGATTTGGATAGGATTTTTTTTTTGAAGAATTGGATCCTATTTTTCATTTTTTGGGGAATATGGAGCTTAAAATGCCTTTAAAAGCAGCTCAAGTCGACTCGTAGGTCCCCTGCTTCTGATCGATATAAATAAGCAAAGAAGTGGTGCTTATGTTTAAACAGACTCAAAAAAGACCATGAATTGCAGAGATGCAGGTCAGGATCTTGCAGGCATTGCCAGGCTAAACATCATCGCTGCTCCACATAATCTTCCTCTTCACCGACCGAGGAATCGAGCCAGCATTACGACGACTCCCCTTCTAACAAGCGTTTCTTCTAGTCCTCCCCCCTCAAACTAGAAATCGCAGCCTATCTAAAACGTGCTGCTACCTACTCCCTCGTTCATGTCACAGATCGTTATGGAGAACTGATTCCATGTCATGCCATTTTGGATTCCGCATCACAGGCAAATTTTATAACATCAAAACTTGCCATTCAGTTGCAATTTGACCAATTCTGTGCATATAGTTGTACAATCCCAGGAAGCAAGCTATCACGATTGGCTCGCTGCAATTGTCACCAACTCAATAACTGAAAGGCAGCCCAACTTTAACCTAACTGACCCAAAGTTCCTTAAGCCCCAACGATTAGATCTGCTGATTGCATTGTGCGTCAAACAAATACGTTTGGAGCAAATGCTAATATTTCAAAAGACAAAGCTTTGTTGGATAGCGTCAGGAAGCATAAGTAGCTCAGAGGTTAAGCATGCAGTGTTAGCTCCACTCAAGATTTTAGTCCCACAATGCTGGACTGTTGCAAGCAGGCTTAACGGCGCCAGAAGGCGGCCAATCGAGAGCAGCAATGCAGGCAGCAGATGTACGAGTGCCAAGAGCAGGCGGAAAAACTGCGATCGGAGAATCAGGAGCTCAAGGCCAAGTTTGGGACGAAGTTGGCGCAGATCGGTCTCGTTCAGGACATTGCTCTATATAAGCGCCAAATTCAGGAACTGTAGCACGAACTTACCGACACAGCAAAGAGCTTTATATCCATGCTTAACGAAATTCAAACTTTAAAGTCTAAAATTTCTACCTTGCTAAATTTTAAGCTGCGCGTAGCAACCGGAGCGGCAATAGTGGCAAGTGGCAAGCGCCACTCATCGTTTAGACATCAATCAATAAAAAATTAATCGCAATTTTATTTTTGCGCTGTGTATTATTTATTTGTGATAATTATTCGGCCGATCGGGGATAAAATCTAATATCCCCACAAAAGAGTTTTTAGTAGAGTTTTATAATTTTCCCTGTTCTTTTTTGCTTGTTTGCAAAACTTTTTATATTATTGTTTCTTGAGCAATGCATTGATGGTGGGCGCATGACTATTGCTGTCTCTTTTTTGATTTTCCAATATGCTAAATCCATCGAAAAAACAGCAAAATATGAAAGAAACAAAAAATTAGCAATTATGCGGATTACATTAATAATTTTAAAATTAAAAAAGCTTTTACAAAAATACAATTCTGAACAGAACGGAAATTTTCTGAAAAAACTTGCAATGCATTTTTTTATTATTTTTAAATTTATATTTTGTATTAATGATTTGTTCAGATGTAGTGGTCATAAAAAAACTACACATGGAAAAAAAAAAATTATAATTCTTTAAAAAATTTTAAATCTCCAAATCTATCAAAAAGTCAAAAAGTCGACAGCGGAAAAAAAAGTTTAATTTTGTCGAGTAGTGTTAGTGGAATAGGCCCCACATAAACCATAAAATCCAGTTGAAGGAGGACACTTGAGAAAAAGAGCAATGAGCGGTTCGAGCGTAAAATCATGTACATGGTTCGCAACATACATTAAATGTCAATAGCAAGGACTTTAACGGGCGCCTGAAGCGACATAAAAGTGTTGCGTAACTGAAGAAATATTTCGAATCTTAACAAGCGAATGCAGAGTCGCATGCTTATTTCGCATAGGTAAGGCCATACCGGCTTGCTGAGACTGAAGTTGACAGGTCAAGGTAAATATCAAAAGGGGTGAAGAAATCGTGACAGATGACAGGAGGGACTAGAAACTTCCTTTTCCGGCTGATATCTAGACATATGATTTTTACAACTGCTTCTACATTTCTACATGACATGTATAACTACATATTCCAGACTTAGAAGTGCTTGCGAGAGAGAGAGGGAATGACTAAGCGCTTGGCAGGCGTTGCGTAGCCACTGAAATTTAATTTGTTCCTTCTTCGACCTGATCCAGATTCGGCAATCTGTTAGACACTGCCATTTCCCATGATTCTGCGTTTTTCGTTTTCTCGTACCTTAAAAATTGTGGATTCGAAAGATTTTCGTCTTTTGCGGGAGCGGAAGGGGGCGTGAAATAAACTTGTGCTGAAGTAATATCACAGCAGTTTGGATAGAAAGTTGTTGCTCTAGCTCTTACAGTCTCTGAGATCTAGGCGCTCATTTAAACGAATAGGCAAAGCAGACAGGGTCGAGTCGAAATCGTTTTCTTCATTGTAGCTATAATAATTATCCGATATGACCCAGACTCAACACTCTGATAGATGTGGTCATTCTCTTTGATTCTGCGTTTTTAGTTTCCTCTTATCTTCAAAATTGTGCCACAGACTTTCGTCCTTTGTACGGGCGGCAGGGGGCGTGGCAAAATTTTGAAATGCATTTTGAGTAGTGTGATTACACAGGAGACTGGATACAAAACTTGGTTGCTCTAGCTTTAACAGTCTCTGAGATATAGGCGCTGATGAAGACGGACGGACGGACAGTCGGACGGACAGTCGGACGGACAGACGGACGGACGAACAGACGGACGGACGAACAGACGGACGGACGGACGGATATCGACTCGGCTATTGATGCTGATCAAGAATATATATACCTTAATGAGTCGGAAACGCTTCCTTCTGGGCGTTACACACAACCGTTATCCCCACAAATCTTATATACCCCTTTACTCTTCGAGTACCGGGTACTTCGAGTGCTGGCTGGTATACTTACTGCCTTTCCGATTCCACTAATAATTATTGTATTACATAGACGTGGCTGCTTTTCTTTAAATACAAATGATGTCGATACAAATGATGGATGTCGGGTCTCGTAGCCCGTAGTAGCAATTTTTTCCTTGAGTCATAGCTAGGGGTACAACTTAGAGTAATGCTTATTGGAGTTTCTGCGAAGGCGAAAAACGGTAGCATTGAGATAAAGAAAAAAATTAACAGTTAAAAATTTGGTTTTGATCAATTAGTCACAGCCAAATGCGCATATATCAGACGTCGCCAATCTGAGGCTCATTTAATGTCATATTAAATAGAAAATTAAATTTGTATACCCAGTCCAAGCAACTAGAATATAATATTAATAGGTGCTTTTTCGTGAGTACAATTTTGTATATAATTATGACATATATAATTTAAATAATCTGGATGGGTATAATTCAATAATCTTAAAAATGTTCGATTGGCCATGTGTCTATCAGGACGGGCATCGCCCTCTCACTCCTATTATCATTTGGAGCAAATGACCGTAAACTCTAGTACTCAATTATTACAGAGTACTTATACGAGTACATGTATGTAAGAAGAGAAAGAAATAAAGGAACAGAGAACGGGACAGAAATAAACAGAGATGCAGTGAAGGAGTGAGAGTCATTGAACAAACGCATAAATCAACAACAAAAAGAGAAAAATGATTTATAATTTGTTTACTGCTTCTCCTTCAGCTGTCCTTTTTCCTTTAACTACATTAGGCAACACGACATTTTTGCTGTGGCCCAAAATGACTTTTTCTGATAGATTTGGAGATTTCAAATTTTGTAAGGAGTTTTGGTTTTTATCCGGTACTCAAAGAGTATAGTCTCCAGTTTCCAGTTAGCTTTCACTGCATTAGGTCATGTTTTCGGACGTTACTGCCGCTCAGCTTCGCAGCTTTGCGGTACGCCGTTCGTCGTTGTGCCGCCGTGCGTTTTATCTGTCGTGCATTGATTTGCATTCAGATGCGGTGAAACTGTTGATAAAGCTGACAAATATTATGTGGCAGTGCGATAATTGTGTGATAGCGAATGACTCGCACTTGAAAATTGACTTTATCGGGAGCTCAATTCTGAGTTTAAGGCTTCCCTCCCTGTCAATTTAAATAAGAAGGTGAAGCCTACTGTTGCAAAGAAGAGAGCCAAAACGTCATATCTTTGGCTGAGTTACGGTCTCCACGGCTAGTGGCCGCCACGTCGACTGCGGGTATTGACCCTGGATCAGCTGCTTCAGATGGCTTTATCACTGAGCGGTGGAAAGAGAAAAAGAACCGCACAAAGAAGGCGAAGCGTTTTCGAGACATTGCTTCGAGCTGTAAGCAGCTAACTGTACTGCAGAGCAGAAAATACATGCATATTGGTAGATTTTCTATTGCAACGGAGCCAGAGGCGGTGGTGAAATTTGTTGCCGAAAAGCTGAAGATGTCTGAGGGGGAAATTTTTTGTGCGAAATTGGTCAAGCGGGATGCCAATCTATCTGCATTGAAGTTTGTTAATTTCAAACTTGGTGTACCGGAGCCGCTGTTCCCTGACGTCTTTGCGGAGAAATTCTGGCTAGTGTCGGTAAGGGTTTCCCGTTTTGTGCATAGGCAGAGGCCGGAAGTAGATATTACGGCAGTTAATCTGTTGCCAGCTGTGCCAGTGCAGACGTTCACCCCGACTACGGAAGCTCGAGTTCCTTCCACTTCAAAAAACCCCCAGTGAGCGGCGCCCATGGTTTCTGGTTCGCTGCCCCTTTACAACATATTCTACATGCTATTTCTCGCTTCTACGCAGTCAGCATCAATTCTGGCATACCTCTGCGGAACAAAAACACAATACCGCTTCTTCGCTTTGCGCATTGTGCGATATTCGCATGGCTGCTGCTGGTACAGATGTCGACGCTCTTCCTTGCGCTCTTTTTCAATGACATCGTCGTTACAACAACATACGACAACGCATGTCTTCGTGTGTTTTGCTTGCGCCATTTCTGCACTCGACACTTGGGGAGAGTCGTCGCTCTTAAATGGAGAACTCTCTTCGCCCTCAGTACCTAGAATGGATCTCCCTGCCGCTGCCTTGCCTAAACGTCTGGTCGAGGAAGGTGTGGTGCGGTTTCGGACCATGTCGCTTGGACATTTTTATGCGCGAGCCGTGTTTGTGATTTGCCAAACCCTCCTCAGGATTGTGCTTCCGTCCCCACTAGCCGTACAGCACTGCTACCTTCCACGATCATGCCTCTGGAAGGGACCAAAGCCATTCGCATCTTCTTTCAGAATATAGCGAGCATGCGCACTAGAGCTCAGGTTATATATTTGGCAACCTCTTTTTTTTACTTTAGGACGTTGATATGCAATGACTGCACCATCAAGTGGCCCAAGCGACACCAGCCAATGGCTGTTACGCGCGGATCCCAGGCAAGAACGCACCCCTCCTCCCGCCCAACCAACCGAGGGGCGCTGCCGCATAGCGCGCGACTCGTTCACCGAACCGATCGCGGACATGCAGGAAAGATAGGTGTTAGACTAATGTTCGGGAAAAAGTAGAACCAATCTAAATTAAAAAAAAAATCTAATAAAAAAAAAAACTAAGCAATTTCTAATTACGGGAAAGATATAAGAGTATCAGTAATTTAAGACTAGGAAGGGAGTTAGTAACAGATATAATATGGTAGAAGGAAATATAATCTGAGCATAGGACTCTAAACGGTGCATGCAAGGAATAATTCGATCTACAAAGCGGAAGAAACCACGGTATATAGTTTCTAGTGCTTCTAATAAGAATCGTGAAGCTTATGCGGCTCAACAGGTCAGGGCTATCTACGTCACCCTTGATCAAGTTGTGCACAAAAATCACACTAAGCATTTTCCTACGATTAGCTAAGGTTGGATGGTTTATTAAAAGCAATCTATTAGAGTAAGACAGCAGTTTCACAATTGCATCCCAGTTGAGAACACCGGCTTTACTGTTCGTAGATCATGAAGCAACGAGCTTTCATTCAGCAAAGAACTGAAATTGCCGATCGACCTCGGTAAACGGTAATTCTGATAGCATTGAGTGTTAAGAACTGAAAAGTTTGACCGATCTATTACATAATGAGAAAGAGATATAAAGTCTTGATTTTAATTTTTTTAGATGGGACAGCTCCTTGGTAAACCAAGGGGGTTTTCTTGATCTAATCGGACAGGAAAGTGGGACACAAGAGACAAAAAGTGAGTCCAGTGCATCATAGAAAATGTTTGTGCCTGTCGTAACATCACTGCACAAATATAAAGCGGACCAATCAAAGTCCCTAATGAGGTTATTAAGCAGTCTACCCGACCGATCCAGTACAGTTCGTCCTAGGTCGAGCGACACTTCGAAAGTAGGATAATAGGCATCTTCAGGTATAGTGAGCGGGGAGACTCGAGTTAACAACGCTAAGGTCGCATCCGTTACAAAGCACAGATCAAGAAATCGAACCAAGGAATTTTTAACATGGTTAACTTGAGACAGAGACAGGTCAATCAAGCCGTCAACAAAGTCATGTCGTGACATGGGCTATAGGCTATTAGACTCATTTACCGAAGACCGAACAATTCCTGGCAAGTTGAAGTCACCAAGAACTAGCATGTGATCTTTGTCAGATAGCGAGAAAGAAATAGCGGTTAAGGCGGACAAATGCTGTTCGTAAATTGCGAAATCCGAAGAAGGTGGAATATACGAACAAGTTATAAAAACTGAGAAAGCGGGAAGAATCAGTCTTACACACAGAAATTCCAGTTTCTGCTGGATATGGACTGTGAAAAGTTCCGACGTGAAGTCGCAATCAGAACCCCTCCTGCACGTTGAGACGAACGATACTTTCTATAAGTTGTGTACCGACCTGCCAAAACTTCGGAACTAAGAATGTCCGGCTTTAACCAGGTCTCGGTAAACACAATAACGTGGGATGCAAATGGGACACTATCCTGGAAAAGAATGCTGAGCTTACTACGCAAGCCTCGAACATTCTGATTGGTCACTAAAAGAGAGTTTGTTAGTTTTTTGGACGGGTGGAAGTAGAGTGAGAAGATGACGAAGGAGCACTGGTCTGATTAGTTGGCAGAGTTATTGGGGGCCTAGTCTTCTTCTTTGCCTTAAACTCCTTCATTACCAAATGCTCCGGCCAAAATTTGGCAGAACAGATGGTGTCAAAGTGAGTTTGGGAGACACTTATTTTAAAAGAAGCTATCTCCCTGGCATAAGAGAAGTTAAACTTTTCCACCTAAAATCAACGGCTTGTATGCGGCTTTGGATATAAACCGTCACATCTTTAATTGTGGAGGCAGGGGCTAGCCGCGAGATAAAAACTTGTCTCTTTGGTGGGATCCCCACCAATCTTGTCACCATAGGCCTATCACCTGTGATGGTAATACCAAAGACAATATAAACACTAAGATATGGCGCGCCATACAAAATTTCTAGCGCAATTCCTGATTGTCTGGAACTTTCAAACCTTCCAGTGTGAATTAGAGAGAGACAGATAGACGGAGAGACAGAGAGCGCTTTAGTTTCACACGTTCTGTACGTGAGGCTGAGCTTTAACTGTATGTGTGCATTATTGTATGGCTGCTTGTTTGTATTGGTTGTTGACGACGCCGCTGTCGAAGAAATACCCATTACTTTAGATTTGAATGGAGATTATGATTTTCCGATGACGCATGCCCAAAATATAAAAAATTGTATATTTTGTATTATCCTTTATATGCTAATTTTGTTTAATGTACTATAAACGAATATAATGAACGAATGTAAATATATACAAACGCAAAATGTATTTCAGATATAACATCAAATTATATTAATTGTCTATAGGGTATTAGTGCGTCGCGTCAATAAGCAACACTCAGCAAATAAATTTGTGGGTCAAGAAATCTTCTCAAAAGTATTTTGCTGGCAATTTCGGCAGCTCGATACACGTACACACACATGTGTACTTACAGTTCCGTATGTACTTATACAAGGAAGCTCATTCTATTTTTAGATTTGCGAGCGCACTGGAGTTCGTGCGAGCGAGACAGCACTCTTTGAAAAAACAACCCTACCTACAAAAAAGAATTGTATGAGCATTGAACATCTTAGTATTTATATTGTCTTTGGAAATACCCGGTGGTCCGGGACGTATATTCGCTGATGGGGTCGGAATTGAATGGACAGCTAAAGACTTTGCGGAAATTAAGAACACGATCGCCGGAGACGATTCTGGCTGCATACTCTCCGAGGTGATAAATTCGGATACGGAATTTGTATCACCAGCCGTTGACGTGACCTTTGGAGTGGCGAACGATATCAACTGCTGCACATTTGGAGTGGTCGGAGTTAGTTTTTCCGCATCGGTTGCCTGAGGGGCAGTTGGCACTTGCAGCTCCCGAGGAGTGACCCTTTTGCGCCTGGGAGACTCAGTCAGTAGTTGTAAACCACTAAACTGAGACGCCATGGCTAGGAGCCGATCGTATTGCTGTTTGAAGCCCACGGTCAGCTCCTTAAAACCCTTCCGGGACTGCCTCGTAAATACTGCCATTTCCTTCTCAACCAGACGGCATGCCTCACAGCTGTAATGCAGGCCATTCTTTTTGGAGATGGCATCACCTACGAGACCGGAAAACCCAGTGCATTTAGCGTGCACTACGCTATCGCAGAGCCAGCAGGGGATACTCGGCTGGTCATGGGTGATCTGCTTCTTGCAGGTATTTTTTTAACACAGACCACAGAGAATTCCATTTTAAAATGTAAAAATTATTTTATTATTTTTTCTTTAAAAAAAATTAATATCAGTCCAGTGTGCCAGATAAAGGCCAAAAGAGGAATAAGTAAAAGTGAGAGTTACAGTAGATACCATTGAAAGAGAGAGCGCTACTGCGCAGAATATATCGAGAGCGAGAGAGGAAGAACCGTTATTTAAGTGTGGGTAATAGAGAGAGAGTGATAGATCAGTAAAACTAATAGGTGAGAGCGGCTAAATATGATACTGTGTGTACTTACAAAAAGCACAAAAAAAAACACACTGTTAGGCGATGCAAAAAATAATAACTTAAATTAAGTTTTTACAATAAACAGGCATGCACTCGCGATCAAGAAATAGATGATTAAGTAGGTTGTTAATTTATGAATTTTTTAGGGATTATTTTCATAAAACACCGGCTGTTTAAGCAAAATATGTAGAAAGTAAGCGGAGCGCAAAACAAAACGAGAGGGAACGTTGTGAGCCGCGGCAAATGCCGCGGCTCTACCTTATACCCGGTACTCAGTCAGTATATACATACATACATTTATGAGCCTACGATTTATGAAATTTATTATATGTTCTCAAAAGGGACAAAAATAATATTTAAATTAACAAAATGAATTTTTTGGAATTTTTATGCATGTTTCCATTTTTGTTTACATATGCTTTGTATATCTGCGCCTTCATATCTACATGACATGTATAAATACATATTTGAGACGTACAAGTGTTTGCGACAGAGAGAGAGAGAGGGCATGAGTCAGCGCTTGGCAGGCGTTGCGTAGCCACTGAAATTTAATTTGTTTCTTCTGGCCATAATATTGATCCGATCTGATCCAGATTCGGTAATCTGGTAGATATGGTAATTTTTCATGATTCTACGTTTTTGGTTTTCAGTTATCTTAAAAATTGTGGATTCCACAGATTTTCGTCTTTTGTGGGGGCGAAAATGGGCGTGGCAAAATTTTAAAACAAACTCGTGCTGGTTTGGTATCACAGAAGCTTGGATAGAAAGTTTGGTTGCTCTAGCTCTTATAGTCTCTGAGAACTAGGCGTCACAAAATACGAATGGGCAAAGCAGATGGGGTCGCGTGTGAGAGAGAGCGATAGGCAACTATGACTTTCGGAATGGGTTTCCTCATTGTGGCTATGTTAATGATCCGAACTGATCCAGATTCAACACTCTGACAGAAGTAGAAATCATCCTCTATTATTCTTTGTTTTTAGTATTCTGGTATCTTCAAAATGGTGTATGCCACAGACTTTCGTCTTTTGTGGGGGCGGAAGGAGGTGGGGCGAAAATTTGAAATACACTTGGAGTAGTGTGATAGTACAGTAGACTGGATACAAAATTTGGTTGCTCTAGCTTTTATAGTCTCTGAGATATAAGGGCTTATGAAGACAGGCGGACGGTCGGACGGATGGACAGGCAGACATGGCTATGTCAAATCGGCTATTAATGCTGATCCAGAATATATATACTTTATGGGGTCGGAAATGCTTCCTTCAAGCCGTTGAACACATCCTAGTAGAACTAGAACTAGTAGAACAGATAGACCCACACAAAATAAGTACTAAAACACTTATCCAACATAAAAAAGAGAGGGAACGTTGTGTACCTTATACCTGGTACTCAGTCAGTATATACATACATACATTTATGAGCCTACGATTTATGAAATTTATTATATGTTCTCAAAAGGGACAAAAATAATATTTAAATTAAAAAAATTAATTTTTTTTGAATTTTTATACATGTTTCCATTTTTGTTTACATATGCTTTGTATATCTGCGCCTACATTTCTACATGACATGTATAACTACATATTTGAGACGTAAAAGTGTTTACGACAGAGAGAGAGAGGGCATGAGTCAGCGCTTGGCAGGCGTTGCGTAGCCACTGAAATTTAATTTGTTTCTTCTGGCCATAATATTGATCCGATCTGATCCAGATTCGGTAATCTGGTAGATATGGTAATTTTCCATGATTCTGCGTTTTTGGTTTTCATTTATCTTAAAAATTGTGGCTTCCACATATTTTCGTTCTTTGTGGGGGCGGAAAGGGGCGTGGCAAAATTTTGAAATACACTTGTGCTGGCTTGATATCACAGGAGTTTGGGTAGAAAGTTTGGTTGCTCTAGCTTTTATAGTCTCTGAGAACTAGGCGACACAAAATACGAATAAGCAAAGCAGATGGGGCCGCGTGTGAGAGAGAGCGAGAGGGAATGATGACTTTCGAAATGGTTTTCTTCATTGTAGCTATAATAATGATCCGATCTGATCCAGATTCAACACTCTGATAGAAATGCTCATTCTCTATGATTCTGCGTTTTTAGTGTTTTTGTATATTCGTATTGTGTACGCCACAGACTTTCGTCCTTTGTTGGGGGCGGAAAGGGGCGGGGCGAAATTTTTCAACATATTTGGAGTAGTGTGATCACAAAGCAGACTGGATACAAAATTTGGTTACTCTAGCTTTAATAGTCTCTGAGATATAGGCACAAATGAAGACGGACAGACGGACGGACGGACGGACGGACGGACGGACGGACGGACGGACAGACAGACATGGCTATATCGACTCGGCTATTGATGCTGATCAAGAATATATATACTTTATGGGGTCGGAAACGCTTCCTTCTGTGCGTTACACACAACCGTTATCACCACAAATCTAATATACCCCTATACTCTTCGAGTACCGGGTATAAAAAAACTTTACAAGCTAGCAAAGATAAAAAGAATCAACACACAAAAAACCAGAACAATAAAAAAATTCTTGGATACAAATAAAAACAACATAAACCCCTTGATCTCCAAAACCGTAAGACAAATAAAAATACCAAGATACCTAAAAACCGATCTACATATTAGCAATTAAACACATTGAACACCTAATAGAATAAGGTATCATGTACAACACCAATGATGGCTGTTGAGACAACGAGCTTTTTCGTTAAATATACATATATGAAGAATTTCACAAAAGTTTAATTTCAAAACGTTATAATTTATTGAATGTGATTTTGTATAGTGAGGGTGACCGAAAATGCCAGACCCTTAAACAATATATTGTTTGTAATTAGAAAGTCAACAAAACTTGGGAAGGCAAGCTAGCAAGTCTCGTACCAAATAATAGTAATAATAGCCAGCATCGGTGCGCCCAGGTACATTCTCCTTGCCCTTGAGAGAACCGGACACCGGCAGATGAGATGTTCCAGGGTTTCGACAGCCCCGGGTTCATTGCATTTCCTGCAGGTGTCACTGTTAGTGATGTGCAGCCTGGTCGCATGCGACGCAGCCAGGCAGTTGCCTGTTAGTATGCCCACTAACAGTCTGCAATCCTTACGTGGAAGATGCAGCAGATAGTGGCTGAGCTTATCATTGCGTTCCTTGCACATGATTTTCGAGATTCTGCAGGTGGTGGTGTTCTTCCACCTGCTGTCTGTCTTCATTTTGGCCTGCTTCTACAGGTCGCTTTGTAGCGTCCTTAGGGATACCGGCATGCTTTCTGTCCTCTCGTTTGCTAGCCCAACGCCTTCCTTAGCCAGAACGTCTGCCTCTTCGTTTCCTTCGATGCCCTGGTGACTGGGAACCCAATAGATCTGCACTGACTTAGTCGTGCTTAGTGATTCTAGTGCCTCCCTGCTTGCCAGGACACTTCTAGAACTGACCGCGGACGACTGCATGGATTTTATCGTTGCCTGGCTGTCAACGAATATGTTGACCGTATTGTGTGATCGCTCTGTGAGCTGAGCGACCTCTGCTGCCTTCTTGATAGCGAAGACTTCCGCCTGGAATATGCTGCATCTGTAGGGTAGCTTATACGACGCCATTATTTCAGGGTTTGTACAGTATAGGCCTGCTCCTACTCCTTCATTCATCTTGGAGCCGTCGGTGTATATGTTGAGGTATTGAGTCTGGTCCCGTCCCGCTTTCCAGTCTTCGGGTCCCATGACGAAGTTTGTTTTTACTTCAAGGCATGTTTGGGGGATCATGTAGTCGGTTGAACTGGTCATGTCCATTCCAATTGAACTATGCCCGAATCTTTTAAGAGACATGTTTCCCGACGCAATCAAGCGCTGTGCTGCATTGCTTGCACTCAGCCTAGCGTAGATGTCGAGGGGGTCGATTCCGAGTATAGTATCGAGTGCTTTGGTTGGCGTTGACCTCAGCGCTCCCGTTATACAGAGCAAAGCCTGCCGCTGGGTTTGTTCCATTAGCTTGTGATACGTATTCTTTTCAGTAGCTTTCCACCACACTAGGACTCCATACAGCAGAGTTGGTCGCACTACCGAGATGTAGATCCAATGCATCAGAGCGGGCGACAGGCCCCATGTGCTACTAAGCATCTTCTTGGATGCATAAAGTGTAGTGGTGGCCTTTTTCACCCGCTCTACTACATTGGGTCTCCATGCCAGCTTGCTGTCCAGTACTGTGCCGAGGTATTTGACCTGTGCTTTAGGGGTTAGCCTTGTTTGGTTGAATTTCGGGGGGACCCATGTTGGTACCTTGTATCTCTTGGTGAAGAGGATGAGGTCCGTTTTATCCGCGTTGATACTGAGTCCTACTCCATCTGCCCACTCACATATCTCCCTGAGTGTTCGTTCCATTATGGAGCTGAGAGTCGATGGACATACACCCGTAATAAGTACGCTTATGTCGTCTACATAAGCTGTTATTTTTGGGGCTTTCCTTTCGAATCTCTTGGTGAGGTTGTCGATCACCAGGTTCCACAGGAGGGGTGACAGGACTCCACCCTGGGGTGTGCCCCTGTGTGCACCTCTGACCATGGAGGCGGTGCCCCACTCCGATTGCACCCGTCTACAACTAAGAAGGTTTTTTATCCAGAGGTTGATTGACGGGTGAGTGCTGGTAGCTTCTAGGCAGTCCATTATTGCTTCTGTAGCGATGTAATTAAATGCTCCAGATATGTCTACGAATACTCCAAGTGCATATTTCTTAGTGTTGAGGGCTTTCTCGACGGTAGCTACTAGCGAGTGCAGTGCTGTTTCCACCGATTTTCCCTTGGTGTAGGCGTGTTGGTTGGTTGACATCAGTCCGCTCACTTCGGTTCTGATATGTAGATCCAGCAGCTTTTCTCATGTTTTCAGTAAGAAAGAGGTTAGGCTTATCGGTCAGTAATCCTTGGAACTCACATGGCTGCACTTTCCTGCTTTTGGGAGGAAGACAACTCTAGAGGTTCTCCATTGGATCGGGATATAGCCTGTTCTTAGGCATGCTGCGTATATCGCTAGAAGCCATGGGGTGATCACCTCTTTGGTCACTTGCAGCATGGCTGGGAATATTCCGTCCAGTCCAGGTGCCTTTATGGCCGTGAAGGAATCTATAGCCCATTGGATTTTCTTTGGGGTTATCAGATCTGTTGGGGGTGTTTGTTCCTCAGTTGCTAGGTCCTGATGCGTTTCGGCATCGGTGACCTCGGTGCATCCTGGGAAGTGGGCCTCCATTAGTGCCGTTAGGGCTTCTTTGCTGCCCTCCGACCACTGTCCGTTGTCTAGTTTGAGTTGGCTTTGTACTGTGGGTTGCTTTGACAGCAGCTTCCTCAGCAAAGCCGTTTCAGACACTTTCTCAATGCTGGAGCAGAAGTTTCTCCATGAGATGCGACGTGTTTTACCTATTTCCTTCTTGTATTCCCTTAATAGCGTCTTGTATTCCTCGTTGATATTCTCATCGTTCGCTAGTTTAGCGAACTTGAAAAATTCCATGAGGTTGTTTCTTTGCAGAGAGAGTCTCGATTCCACCAGAGTGGTCTGGACTTCTTCCTTGTTCTAGAGGGTGGGCATGCTGTGTGGTATGCCTCTAGCAGTTCCGTAGATAGGTCACTAGGGACTTCTCTATATCCTCCTCGGATTTCACTGAGCGCGGGCTCGCGAGTTTCGAAGTGACTGTCTTTCTAAACTTCTCCCAGTTTGTGTTCCGGGGGTTTCTATAGACTATCACTTTCGGAGTGTATTCAAATTCGCAGTTTAATTGAATGTACCTATGGTCTGAGATGGAAGGTCTTTCAAGAACCTTTCATTCAGATATGTAGGTACTCTTTCCCGTAGCGAGAGTTAGATCTAGATCGTTAATATCAGGGCTTCCCCACACACTATGGTGGGCATTAGCATCCGTGCCAACTATCAGTTGGTAGTCTTTGGAGTCGGCTTCTTCCACCAGACTCCTTAGTTCTTCTGGCGGTGCGGACCTGTCATGTGCCATGTAGCAGGAGGCTACCAGAAGGCGCTCCTCCTCACTTTCCAGCATAGCTACTGTCAGGTCGTCTGTGCTGTAATGAGACATAAGGTAAGCGTGGATTCCTTTCCGTACTAGTACGGCAGTTCTATTCCTGCTTACCGGTGTTGGGTAAAGTGAGTTGTAGTTTGAGAGCTTTAGTCCGGCCACCGAATTGCCTGATGCAATCCAGGGCACCTGGACCAAAGCTATGTCAGCGGGTCCTTGCTCCATGGCAATGTGGAGCTCCGCTGATGCTGTCTTGCTCTTATGCAAGTTGAGCTGCAGCACACTCAGTGTCATGAGCAGCTGGCTCCCCTGCATTCGACGGGTTGACTACTACGGTCAGGTCACCGTCCTCTTCTTCTAACGTGTCGTCTAGCGCCAGATCCTGGGCGGCCTCTACAATGGTATCCAGACCCAGGTCTTTCTCCACTTCGCCTGCCTGCAGGGTGTGCGCGTCCTTGTCGCCGGGCTGTCACTTTTTGAGGTGCAGGTATACACTCCCCATGCCTCACGCCTTTTTCCCGTAATTGGGGTATAATTGGTCCTCCGCTGCTTTGTTAATCTGGAGGATCACATGCTGGCACCCCTCGTTGGGTAGTGGGCTACCAGCATGCAATACCTTCCAGTCAGCGGTCCGTATCTCGGGGTTTTGTCGCTGAAGGAGCTTCAGCGCAGGGTCCCCTTGGATTGCGATGGGGAAGAGCACCTTCGCCTTTGGTATGGACGGGATTAGCACCCTGTCCACCACCTCCAGCTTGGCCCCCTCCCACATCGCTTCCAGTTGGCAGACCGTTTGCGTCAGCCACTTCAGCGTCGGGTCATTTCCTTTCCTTACATTTGGGATTTTTACCCCATTCAGCCACCCAGCACCATCGGAGGTGGGCATGGGAGTCTATCAGCCGCGCTTGGACCATTTTCCACTGCGCCGCTGCTATCCTCCCATTCTCATCACGTCTATCGATGAGAGCTACGATCAGGTGTGTCTTGGACACATCACTGATCCTCTCGCTTGACCCCTGCTTTGCCGGTTTGGGTGGAGGTTCCGCTCTCTTGGGCCCGCGTTGCCGCTTGCTCGCCGGAGTGACGGCACTGTCGGTCGAGCGCTGCCTTTTGGTAGCAAGCAACTCTTCCAACTTGTTGGCATGCTGACTCGTCGATGCCTTCATTTGTGCACCTGCGCGTAGTACTTACGGCCCTCCTCTACCTTCAGCTCGGCCCAAGCTAGCTTGGATTTTTCCTCCTCAGAGATATCCGCTTTGCCTTGGAACCTGCCTACTATCTTGAGGGCCGCCTTGTATTGGGCTTTGCCCTTCAATCGGAGCACGCTCTGCCTCGACAACGGCACCTGCGCAGCTCATCTTACAGCGGGGGGTTGTGGCAGTAGTATTACCACTGACGTGACCTGCTCCCGTCACGTCCGAGGTGTGGCCACTGGTGACACGCAGAGAGGATTGCTCCTCCCCTGCCTGCCGGTGCTAACAGCCACGCTTCCCACCGACGTTTGGGTTGACATCCCAACCCTTGCTTCATTTTCTTACCGCTTTATAAGCAAAGATAATAGATAATAAGTGAGAGCATGATGCTGAGAGAGAGCAAGAGAGTAAAACAGTTAGGGTATGGAAAGTACAATACCAGTAAAAGTACAAAATAAGGGAATAACACTCGGACCTCGCCCGCAAATACTCCCCCCGTGGTAGGATCCAAGCCTTTCGCCTCATCCCGTAAAGGCAAAAGACACATTTTGGCAAGTGCCCTTCGGCTAACACCTGTAGCCATCCTGATCAAGGAGACGCGAGATACTTCGTCAGCTCCTGGGATGAGTTTGACGATTCTCGCTAGCGGCCACTTCAGCGGAGGGTAGTTCTGGCGTGAGCACATTGAGATCTGCCGGGTTCTCTGAAAGAGGAAACAATGGCCTTGAATTAATAATTACGCTAATGTAGCACGGAAGGGTGCGCAGTTCATCAAATCCAAGAAGCGATCATCCAAGGGCACGCCGAAGATTATTTTTGGCTGCCTTGACTGAAGCCTCCCATAATCCTCCAAAATGAGGTGATATAGGAGGAATGAAACGCCAATCGATGCAATCGTTGAGGCAAGCTTGATGTACAGTTCGTTCCGAGTTCCAACAAAATTTGTGGCATTATCTGACTAAATACGAAACGGTCTTCCACGTGTGCAAATAAAACGGCGAAGAGCAGACAGGAACGCGGACGTTGTGAGATCCTTCACTAGCTCGATGTGAACCGCTTTAGTGGAGAAGCATATGAAAATGCTCATGTAGCATTTAAATGGGGCCGATTTCGAATTTCTGATTTATACAGGAACGGGCCGCAGTAGTCCACGCCGGTAACTAGAAATGCCCGAGATTTGCTAGCTCTGTCCACCGGAAGATCTGCCATTATTTGCTCTAGAGTTCGAGGCTTCACTCGAAAGCATCTAACACACTTCTGTATTACGTCTTTCGACCACCAATTTGCCAGTAAGTTTGCTGAATGATTGCAAATAGTGACTGGGGTCTTGCGTAAAGATACTTTTCGTGTAGGTGCCGTATCAAAGCAGAAAAGATGGAATTATTTCTGGGCAGTATAATGGGATGTCGTGCTTCAAAAACCAACGTGGATTTTTTAAGGCGTCCTCCAACTCGAAGCGAACCGCAATCATCTAAAAATGGAGAAACCGAAGCGATTGGGCTTGAAGCTTTGATGTCCTTTCGGGATGCAGCTTTCTAGTTGACCCATCCTCAACCTTCTCATGCTTCAGCATCTCAGCGACGTGTGCCTGAAAGATTAAACGTTTTTTATTGAATTGATTGCCTAAAATATCCAACGCGATTCATAATTTCATAATTTTAAAAATCAATGTAGTTTTTTCTCAAATGAATTTTTCCTAAATAATGATCACCCTCAAAACTCAAATGTTAATAAACAAACAACAAAACATATTAAACATTCGGCATCGAACCTTCAAAAAATTTTATATACATATAAAATAACGAAGATTTTAAGAACATTTTTCATTTCGGTGTTCTAAAAATTAAAATTGAATATAAAGTACCAACCCAAACAAAAAATGGCCTCCTTGGCCAAGGAGACTCTCTTGGCCTTGGATTCAAAATATGCTACGGCGAAAAAAGCAAGACTATCCAACAAAAGAGGAAACGTGTTTTTATTAGTGATAGAAAGGATGGAAACAAAAACGCCGGATTTAAAAACGGATTCTGGAAAAAAATTGTTGTAGCAAAAAAAAATTCTAAGGTTATGTATGAAGAAAATAAGATGGCGGCAATAGTGACAGAAAGTTCTGGAAAAAACACGAATATAAAGAAGAAAGAAAATGATGAATCAACAAAGAAGGTTAAAAAAATTAAGTACGATGACAGGGACCTTACATATGTAGATTATGTAGACAAAATAAGAGGAAAAGAAAATAATATTGAAACAAAAAGATTCCCGATTAATCCCATTGAGCTTAGCTGTTTGTCAGCTGTTTGTCAGCTGTTTCAGGGAAGGGGGATCACCGCTCACGGATGTCGTGCCAGCCTTAGGCATTCCCGCGTACAACACCATTTGCGGGATCCCCAGAATAAAGGAAATAATACAAGGGTAGAATACGGAGAAGGGGAAGTCCAAGACGCGGACACCGTGCCAGCCTTAGGCTTTCCAGCGTACAATGTCGCCTCGTTCGACTCCCGGGGGAAGAGGAGAGGGTTTTTATTCCGATCGCGAAGCCGCCACGCCCCACTTCAGGCCAACCAAGACCCAGGGTATGTATATGAAGTACAATAAAAGAGATGATCTCGTCAATACTTATTTGGACACTTTATTGTTCAAAATTCTAGGGGACGGGGAAAATCAACATCTCAAAAGGGGTCGGGGGTGTTGGGGGTCACGTGTCGTTACCAGCAGCGCGAACAATTGCGCATTTAATATGCACGCTATTACAAGCGGGGTCGGGGTGCTTTTCCCTATACTTGCGTATGACTCTGGCACAAAAACGGGTGGGGGGAAACAGTTAGATTTTTATACCCGGTACTCGAAGAGTATAGGGGTATATTAGATTTGTGGGGATAACGGTTGTGTGTAACACCCAGAAGGAGGCGTTTCCGACCCCATAAAGTGTATATATTCTTGATCAGCATCAATAGCCGAGTCGATATAGCCATGTCTGTCTGTCCGTCCGTCTATCCGTCTGTCCGTCTTCATTAGCGCCTATATCTCAGAGACTATTAAAGCTAGAGCAACTAAATTTTGTATCCAGTCTCCTTTGTGATCACACTACTCCAAATGTGTTTTTTATACATGTTTCCATTTTTGTTTACATATGCTTTGTATATCTGCGCCTTCATATCTACATGACATGTATAAATACATATTTGAGACGTACAAGTGTTTGCGACAGAGAGAGAGGGAATGAGTCAGCGCTGGGCAGGCGTTGCGTAGCCACTGAAATTTAATTTGTTTCTTTTGGCCATAATATTGTTCCGACCTGATCCATATTCGGCAATCTGGTAGATATGGTAATTTTCCATGATTCTGCGTTTTTGGTTTTCATTTATCTTAAAAATTGTGGCTTCCACATATTTTCGTTCTTTGTGGGGGCGGAAAGGGGCGTGGCAAAATTTTGAAATACACTTGTGCTGGTTTGATATCACAGGAGTTTGGGTAGAAAGTTTGGTTGCTCTAGCTTTTATAGTCTCTGAGAACTAGGCGTCACAAAATACGAATGGGCAAAGCAGATGGGGTCGCGTGTGAGAGAGAGCGAGAGGGAATGATGACTTTCGAAATGGTTTTCTTCATTGTAGCTATAATAATGATCCGATCTGATCCAGATTCAACACTCTGATAGAAATGGTCATTTTCTATGATTCTGCGTTTTTAGTTTTCTTGTATCTTCCACATTGTATACGCCACAGACTTTCGTCCTTTGTGTGGGCGGAAAGGGGCGGGGCGAAATTTTGCAACAGATTTAGAGTAGTGTGATCACAAAGGAGACTGGATACAAAATTTGGTTGCTCTAGCTTTAATAGTCTCTGAGATATAGGCGCAAATGAAGACGGACAGACGGACGGACAGACGGACGGACAGACGGACGGACAGACGGACGGTCAGACGGACGGACAGACGGACGGACAGACAGACATGGCTATATCGACTCGGCTATTGATGCTGATCAAGAATATATATACTTTATGGGGTCGGAAACGCTTCCTTCTGTGCGTTACACACAACCGTTATCCCCACAAATCTAATATACCCCTATACTCTTCGAGTACCGGGTATAATTACTAGAAATTTTCTTAGTTCAGAATAATATTGATATTGCGATCTTGTCAAAAATTTGGGTAAAAAATAACGCAATGTGTAGCCTATTTAATTACAACTTCATCGGTAAGGAACGGGAAGATGGTTACGGAGGAGTTGGTATTTACATTGACTTGAATACTTTGGAATCAGGATGCGAGGATCTATTTTCTGCAGTTTCTTCGTAAAATGGTTTCACTTTGATAGGTGATGATCTTAATGCCAAATCTTCCGTATGTGAAAGTCATGTCATGTGTCATGTGAGTCATGTGAAATTCTTTTCAGACTGAGAAATGCTAAAAGACAAAAATATTTCAAGACTAAACTTATTACAGATGCCAACGAATACGTTAAAGCAAACTAAATTTTAAATAAATAAAAATTCTAATAATTAATTATATAAAGTGGTTAAAACAAAATATGAATACTCTTCGATGAACTATTTATCTACCGTTAAAAACTGTTACAAACACAGATTTTTGGTATTTTTGTAGGAAAAAAAAAACTATTGGCGAAAAGACGGCATATGAAATTTTTTTTTTATAAGCAATACCTTAAACGACGCCTAATTAATGTGTCTATATAAAACCAAAAACCAAGGCAATCAAATATTTTTGGAAGCTCAATATCTTCCAGACGTTAAGTTGTAGCTACAAAATGTCTGAGTCATATTTATAGCTGCATTAGTCAGCTTTTTTTAACTGCAAAGTTGAATACAACCAGTTGTAGGAAACTTAAGTTATGTGAAAATAGAAGCACTACCTATGAAATAAAAATACCACATTTTTTAATAATTCTTAAAAAAACTACTCCATGAAAAAAAAAAAAGTTCTTAAAAAATTTTTAAACATCCAAGTCTATCAGAAAAAGTCTTTTTCGGCGACAACGGAAAAATCGTGTCGACTAGTGTAATTAATCGGTAAGCACATAGATAAAATAATATCCAAGTCTTACAGGTGAAATATGTTTCTGCAAATGCTCAGTGGATGTCACTTCGGAGTGCATCCAAGAAAATTTCTAAACTTATAGAAAGCATTCGTACGTTCTAAACTAGAAGACTCCTGTTCCTCTTTTGCAAATATTTCAAACGTAGTAACAAAGAAAATCAAAGTCCACTCAAACTTCTATCTTAGACGTTCACTTGGATTAATAAAATCTACTCCAGTAAATATAATATATAATTTAGCTTCTAAGCATCCACCTGAATATAAACTGAAGTTCATTGCGGCAAAGGAGTTGGCAAAGATTTTTACGTGGTCTTCCAGCGGCATCGCTTTTGGCCGATTCCTTCATGGCAAAGAACACCCGCTACGCCAAAATCTACAAGGAATTTAAGAGTATTTTCAATGAAATTGTACCGATTACAGATGTAAATAGTCCAAACCGTAAAGCTATAGCCGATACAGATTTTTGTATGGACCCATGCGAATAAAAATGTAAAAGATCTGCAATGCAAAGATCTGCGAATAACGATCTCATGAACTCTTTAGTAAAAGAAAAGTTTTCGTACTTATATTCAAAACATTTTGATTTGATTTTCACAGCCGGATAGGTATCAGACAATTACGTGCGTTGTGCTTTCTTTCATAAGGAATCTAAATCGGTTAGAAGCTTCTTTACAAACAAGAAATTATCATCACTCACAGCTGAGCTGATAGCCATTAATAGGGCCATTGATTTTGCCATTACCGAAAATCTAAACAAAATTGAAAACGCTATATACGCCATTACATATATCTTTAAATACATACAGTTTCCTCCTCAGTTGCGCCAATGTTTCCTCTATCCCCCTGTGGTTGTTCTTTTCATGGTATTCTCTCACTGCTTTTTCTTGCAATGCCCTGTCTGTTACCTCTGGCAATATGATTGTGCATCTCACCACGTTATATATCTTGCTATACGCAAAATATTTGCAGAACGCGTTCTGCACTACTATTACCAATTCTTCGGGTATGAAGATACCCACCGTCCTATTTGGTTTAAGTATTTCCTTAAATTTTCGGCCTAATGCCTCCTCCTCAAACTTGTCCTCCGTCCATGTAATCCTGACCTTGTTTCTGAACGGCACCTTCCTTTCTATTTTTGGTGGACTTCCTTTTTCTATCACTACCTGGATATTATAATCGTTCAGCGGTTTTTCAGATATGGGGAACCCGATGCGCAAGTCTTCTTCCGCCGAATGTATCGTCTCCCCATTCGTTGCTACATCTGATTCGTTCTCTACCATATTGAGTTCTGGCTGTACCCTACTCAGGGCGTCTGCCACTACATTAAGAGAACCCTTTTTGTATACGATTTCGTAATCATATTCCAGTAGTTGTAATTTCCATCTTACCAACTTGGAGTCTGGTTCTTTAATGCTCATTAGCCAAGTCAACGGTCTGTGATCCGTGACTATTTTGAACTTTTGTCCGAATAGATAGTGACGAAAGTGCTTTATTGCCCAAATAATGGCAAGCATTTCTCTATTGTCGCGTAATTTATCTCTGCATCCGACAACGTTCGGCTAGCATAAGCCAATGGTCTGTCTGCTCCCAAGTGTCCTTGCTAGCATCCGTCGTCAGTATAAATGGCCTAGTAAAATTGTGGAACTGCAACACTGGGTCATTGCATAACAAGGTTTTATACGTTTCGAATGTCTCATCGAACTCACGGTCAACTTGTACTACTTTCTTCCCTTTGAGTTGCTTGTCATCGGCTTTGTTATTGCCGCGTACTCTTTTATGAATTTCCTATAGTACCCTAGTAACCCCAAGAACGACTTTATCTGTCTCCTAGTTTTTGGCATTGGGAACTTCTTAATTGCCTCTATCTTCTTTGGGTTTGGTTTGACCCCCCTAAGGTTACTACGTGTCCTAAGTACTCCACCTCCTTCCTTAAAAATTTTGTCTTATCTAATTGGAGTATAAAATTGGCTTTTTCCAATTTCGCGAAGATCTTGTTTAGATCATTCATATGCTCTTGCAGTGACGCGGAGAACACCATGATGTCATCCATATATACAAGGCAGCATTTTCCTAATAGGTCTCCAAAAAGATTGTTCATTAGTCTTTGGAACGTTGCAGGGGCGTTACTTAGCCCAAAGGGCATTCTTACGTATTCGAAATGACCTCCTTCCGCTGAGAATGCCGTTTTCGGTATGTCCTTTTCTTCTACTTCTATCTGGTGGTAACCGCTGGCCAAGTCTAGCGTGGAGAAGTGTTTCGCCCTGCCTAGTCTATCTAGAACATCGTTAATTATCGGCATTGGGTATCTGTCCTTAATCAACTTTTCGTTCAACTTCCTATAATCTACCACCAATTTCCATTTCCTTTGCCCTGAGGCATCCTTTTTCTTAGGGACTAGCCACACTGGGGCGCTCCATGGAGAGTGACTATGCCTGATGATCTTTTCAAGCAGGTTTCCTATTTGCCTCTTTACTTCTTCTCTTTCGGTGAATACATACCTATATGGTCTCGAATAAACCGGAATATCATCCGTTGTTCTGACCTGATGTTTCACTACGTTTGTGAATGATAGCTGTTCCCCTTCCATGTAAAAGGCCGACGGGTATTTTTTACATCATTTCTTTAATTCCTTAATTTCTTCCATATTTAGATGATCTGTTCTGATTTTGTCAAATGGGACTTTTGCCGTACCGGCCCTTTCTCCTTTTTCAATGTTGTACAATCCTACATATTCTTCTGCCTTAAATTCTACCACTGTAAGTGGTTCCTCCAACAACAGTTGCTGGTCCTCTTCTGCATAGTTTACTACCTCCACTAAGCTCATACCTTCTATTGCCCTATATATTCCTTCTGATATTTCCATGTCCGGTTTTACAATTGTCTTGTTGATTAAAAATTCCCCCGTTCGTAATTGAACTGGTACTTGGATAACTCTTCTCGTGCCTGCCTCAATCGTATACAATTCCGTCGCCTTATATTGTGTTAACCACAACTGCGTTTCTATTGATGGTGATCTTAATTGTTTCTTCTGTATGTCTATTGTCGCTCCTATCTGCTTCAAAATATCTATTCCGATTAGCCCGTCAAAATAATTATGGAATCTGAACGCGAGCATTCTTATCTCGCCTTCTCCACCTAGCTCCTTAAACATCTTCAATTTTACCTCTGACTGCACTTCGTGTGCTTACGTAACTGTTTTTATCATGATCGGGGCCTGCAATCTTCGGGCACAACCATCGGGTATTACCTCTGGTGTTAGAAATGAAAAGGTGGACCCCTTGTCTATAAGTACTTTAATTGCCCTGCCTGTAGCTAGCCTTACCATTATATATGGTAGGGTCGATTGTGCCCTTTTTGCCCCTAAATATCCTGTTGTTGGTCTGAGGCTCTTTGGGGAAAATTTCCGTCATCCTCTTGGATATTATGTAACTGTCCGTCCGCTGCTGCCCTTCCTCCACCTCTAGTCGAGGTGCTGGGCGCAAACTGATTACCAAAAGATTGTCTCGAATTGTTTGATTGGAACGATTGTCCGGAATTATTGGACATTCTAGACATTCCTGTTTGGCCGCTTCTATTTGAATGTTGTAGTGACTAAATTGCTAACTGTCCCTGCCGGTTGTTTTGACCCCAATGTCGTCCGCGGCTTTGCTGACCGTGGTTCCATGTAGGGTTCCTAAACTGCTGGCTCCTGTATGATCCCCTATTGTATCCCATTGCGTTGTTTCCTGTCCTGTACTACCTCCTCTTTCTTTTCCTGTTCTTGTACCGGGAGTGGCTTCGTTTCGGGCACCTGTACTTCCACTATCTCTTGTTTCTCTACCTTCACTTCCGGTTCGTCCGGAAGATAGGCGCTTTTCTCCTTTCTAGCTATGTCGTATGCCTGCCCAATACCGCTTATCTCCATTTTCCTAATCGTCATTCCTATCGGTCCCTTTATTGCCGACTGGAACGCGGTCAGCGCCATGCCTTCAATCCACTTAATCTTCTCTTCCTTTGTCACCGTAGATAAGTCACTCGTTTTTACCGCACTAACCATAGCACTCCTTAACTCGAGTACTTAGCGAACAAAGGTTCCAACTCCAACTTCTTCCCTTTAATATTGGTTAGTTCCATCACTAAGTCCTGTTCTTGCCTTTTGTCCTTGAAATGGGCTTTCAACGCCTTTTTCATTTGCTCCCAATCTAAATCCACGTTGCTAAGTTCCAGCTTCCTGCTGGCGTCTCCTATAATTCTAGCCCTTATGGCGTTAATGGCCACCCTTCCTATCGTCGACCTATCCTCTTCTTTTATCATATCTAATGTCTCTTCTACCGATTTTATAAAGTGGTCAAGCTTGCCTGCCTCCCCTTCATACTTGGGTATGACCGCTACCAGGTCCACGACCCTTATTGCGTCGAGGATGGAGGTCGAACTACTTTTCTGGGCCATCTCTTCCACTACTTGATCCTCTCCGCTAACTTCTAAGATCGCTCTGTCTACCGGAATGATTCTCTGGCTATTGCCTCTCACTGACATGTACTTCGTATCTGTGTCTATTACCGTATATGTGTATATATATGTGCGTTGAGTGTATTCTTATATACTATTCTTATTATCTTATATATCGTGTGTGTGTGTGTAGTCGTGTGCTTAATTTACTTAATATTATTTTCCCGGTGTGCCAGTTTATGTTAGATGTGTCCTTATGTAGTGTATTGTGCGAAATGGAGTCTGCAATTATTTAAAAATATGAGTATTTCTTTGACATTCTAGAGCTATATAGTGCGGTGTGAAATAGGTTTCTTTTCCTTTTTACTTCATTATTCATTTTCTATTGACATACTTCTTTTTCTTCTTTCACTACCGTGCACTCTGAAGCTAACTGCTGTACTGTGCGTTACAGTATTCACAGCCATACGCGGACAGTGTAACACCTCATGGTATCTTTTTTATTTTCTACCTTCCGACGCTACTCTGCACCTGAAGCTAGCTACTATACTGTGCGTTACAGTATTCGCAGCCATACGCGGACAGTGTGTCTTTCATAGCGTCGTTCCTTCGACCGCTCCCATACTAGGCGTCTGCACTGTGTATTACAGTACTTTGCCCTACGTATGTGAGTGGCTAAGGTTCTCCTCTTGTTTCTTTGTACCTGTTCTTGCTCTTCACTATTGTCATAACTCTACCATCCCTCCATGCTGAGCTTCTACCCTGTGCGTTACAGGTTCTGCTCTATGCATGTGGGCACTAGAGCACCACACTCCGTTTATAATATCGTTAACATTTTATGCAGTGACCCCTTTTTGGGCCCGCCGGCACCGTTTGTTTTCGTGCCGGCCCTGTGTTTATGTGTTGCACACACATGTATGGGCTCCATAAGCCACCTGCTTCCGACCCAACTTGGTTGGGCTCCTCTTGTCCCACTCGACTCGCCCTTCCATCGAACCGTTCGTTCATACTAAACGATCGATCCAACTTCCGTCGAACACAACGCAACCGCTTGAAGCCGATCGCCTCGCATCGAACAACGTTCCGAACGCTGCTACGAATGCTCGTACGCCAAGCCGACCGCCTCTGTTTCTTCTGTATGTCTATTGTCGCTCCTATCTGCTTCAAAATATCTATTCCGATTAGCCCGTCAAAATAATTATGGAATCTGAACGCGAGCATTCTTATCTCGCCTTCTCCACCTAGCTCCTTAAACATCTTCAATTTTACCTCTGACTGCACTTCGTGTGCTTACGTAACTGTTTTTATCATGATCGGGGCCTGCAATCTTCGGGCACAACCATCGGGTATTACCTCTGGTGTTAGAAATGAAAAGGTGGACCCCTTGTCTATAAGTACTTTAATTGCCCTGCCTGTAGCTAGCCTTACCATTATATATGGTAGGGTCGATTGTGCCCTTTTTGCCCCTAAATATCCTGTTGTTGGTCTGAGGCTCTTTGGGGAAAATTTCCGTCATCCTCTTGGATATTATGTAACTGTCCGTCCGCTGCTGCCCTTCCTCCACCTCTAGTCGAGGTGCTGGGCGCAAACTGATTACCAAAAGATTGTCTCGAATTGTTTGATTGGAACGATTGTCCGGAATTATTGGACATTCTAGACATTCCTGTTTGGCCGCTTCTATTTGAATGTTGTAGTGACTAAATTGCTAACTGTCCCTGCCGGTTGTTTTGACCCCAATGTCGTCCGCGGCTTTGCTGACCGTGGTTCCATGTAGGGTTCCTAAACTGCTGGCTCCTGTATGATCCCCTATTGTATCCCATTGCGTTGTTTCCTGTCCTGTACTACCTCCTCTTTCTTTTCCTGTTCTTGTACCGGGAGTGGCTTCGTTTCGGGCACCTGTACTTCCACTATCTCTTGTTTCTCTACCTTCACTTCCGGTTCGTCCGGAAGATAGGCGCTTTTCTCCTTTCTAGCTATGTCGTATGCCTGCCCAATACCGCTTATCTCCATTTTCCTAATCGTCATTCCTATCGGTCCCTTTATTGCCGACTGGAACGCGGTCAGCGCCATGCCTTCAATCCACTTAATCTTCTCTTCCTTTGTCACCGTAGATAAGTCACTCGTTTTTACCGCACTAACCATAGCACTCCTTAACTCGAGTACTTAGCGAACAAAGGTTCCAACTCCAACTTCTTCCCTTTAATATTGGTTAGTTCCATCACTAAGTCCTGTTCTTGCCTTTTGTCCTTGAAATGGGCTTTCAACGCCTTTTTCATTTGCTCCCAATCTAAATCCACGTTGCTAAGTTCCAGCTTCCTGCTGGCGTCTCCTATAATTCTAGCCCTTATGGCGTTAATGGCCACCCTTCCTATCGTCGACCTATCCTCTTCTTTTATCATATCTAATGTCTCTTCTACCGATTTTATAAAGTGGTCAAGCTTGCCTGCCTCCCCTTCATACTTGGGTATGACCGCTACCAGGTCCACGACCCTTATTGCGTCGAGGATGGAGGTCGAACTACTTTTCTGGGCCATCTCTTCCACTACTCGATCCTCTCCGCTAACTTCTAAGATCGCTCTGTCTACCGGAATGATTCTCTGGCTATTGCCTCTCACTGACATGTACTTCGTATCTGTGTCTATTACCGTATATGTGTATATATATGTGCGTTGAGTGTATTCTTATATACTATTCTTATTATCTTATATATCGTGTGTGTGTGTGTGTAGTCGTGTGCTTAATTTACTTAATATTATTTTCCCGGTGTGCCAGTTTATGTTAGATGTGTCCTTATGTAGTGTATTGTGCGAAATGGAGTCTGCAATTATTTAAAAATATGAGTATTTCTTTGACATTCTAGAGCTATATAGTGCGGTGTGAAATAGGTTTCTTTTCCTTTTTACTTCATTATTCATTTTCTATTGACATACTTCTTTTTCTTCTTTCACTACCGTGCACTCTGAAGCTAACTGCTGTACTGTGCGTTACAGTATTCACAGCCATACGCGGACAGTGTAACACCTCATGGTATCTTTTTTATTTTCTACCTTCCGACGCTACTCTGCACCTGAAGCTAGCTACTATACTGTGCGTTACAGTATTCGCAGCCATACGCGGACAGTGTGTCTTTCATAGCGTCGTTCCTTCGACCGCTCCCATACTAGGCGTCTGCACTGTGTATTACAGTACTTTGCCCTACGTATGTGAGTGGCTAAGGTTCTCCTCTTGTTTCTTTGTACCTGTTCTTGCTCTTCACTATTGTCATAACTCTACCATCCCTCCATGCTGAGCTTCTACCCTGTGCGTTACAGGTTCTGCTCTATGCATGTGGGCACTAGAGCACCACACTCCGTTTATAATATCGTTAACATTTTATGCAGTGACCCCTTTTTGGGCCCGCCGGCACCGTTTGTTTTCGTGCCGGCCCTGTGTTTATGTGTTGCACACACATGTATGGGCTCCATAAGCCACCTGCTTCCGACCCAACTTGGTTGGGCTCCTCTTGTCCCACTCGACTCGCCCTTCCATCGAACCGTTCGTTCATACTAAACGATCGATCCAACTTCCGTCGAACACAACGCAACCGCTTGAAGCCGATCGCCTCGCATCGAACAACGTTCCGAACGCTGCTACGAATGCTCGTACGCCAAGCCGACCGCCTCTGCCGGCTGCTCGGGTCGACGTCGAACCAACCGCAACTGCACCCGTTCGATCCGCTGCTCGTCGCGGAAACCTTTCCTACGGCCCCCTTTTCGTTTCTCCCCTTTCGCACTTATTTTCGCAATTAATTCATTCATCTTGTATCTTGTTTGGAATGCTTAAAGTAATTTTCTTTGCCCTTTTTGGCACTTTATTTTGCACTTAACTTGTAATTATATAATCTTTATTCATTGTATTTCAACGATGCTTTGGCCGCTCCCTATTTCACTACTCACATTTCTTTGACCATTCTGCTTTCTAGTTTTTATTTTCAATTGTCTGTTGTCCTTTTACTTTATTTTCTCCATTTCACACCAACACTCTACTCACTCTTATTCACACACATATGAATCTATTTCCTTACAATAGTGCCGCTACTGTGATCCTCCAGAACATCCTTTTGGGTTCTCCTACGCCTTCTCGCGAACTCTAGGTTCTTCTTGGTGTTTCCTCTTAGAGTTCCGTTCGTGGACGAAGGTCTCCGACTGCGCCAGTTATGATCTTGGTATGAGGTGTTGCTGGATTTAATAGTTTCTGTGAGTTTGTCACTTTGGTTTAGAGGTTTAATGCCCCGTTTCCGATTGAATTTAAACACGTCCGAATAGGTTCGTAATTGAAAGTATTCTGATCTTTATTTTAATTTTGGGTTAATATGCTTTTACAATTGTGCTGACTCTCTTACTTCTAAGTGGCCGAGAATCTGCTGACGTTGGGGTTTGCGAAGTATGTTGTAATTGGAGCGGATGTGAGTTGGTGGTGTGAGTTGGTGTTGTTGGTGGTCTCTATATTGTAGCCAGCTCGTAGAGGTTCCGGAGGGGGAAGTGTGAGGGTAGGTGCTGAGCTGGTAACTCGCGCGTTGTTTTTGTTGGGAGAACAGATTATCGACGCCGCTCTTGCGCTTAGCGGAGCGCCAAACGACTCGCTAGCCTGTATTTTGGGGGTGTATCGTTTTCGGTGGTGGCTTGTCCAGTGACGCGAAACCCTACTTTCGGCGGGTATATTGTTTTTGGGTATCACTTGCCACCGACTCCCAATGTTAGGGCGCGATCGCCTTGGGCTACCCAAGCGCCTCCGACTTGCCAACAAGTCAATACCAAAGGGTTGTTGGGTCCATTTTCCGTGTCCATCCGCCCGACACTTCCGCTTCCATTTCGTTCTTCTCAGCGGGTGAGGTCAGAACATGCCCACTGGTGACGAGGACAGTAAAAAAAGCTCCAGGTAGTAAAAAGCTCCAGGTAGTAGGACACCACGCAGTGGTTCCGCCCCAGGAACACCAACCTCGGTGACTAAACCGATAAGGTGACCCGGTACGCCTAAACCGAGTACGAGTTCCATGGCAAAGAGCAAATCGGTCCTGTTCCCTTCGCCAGTCATGTTAAAAGTACCAGTTCTTCCACCTACCAGTCCCATCAGCTCTCGGCGCACTTCTCCAATGGCCCAAACAGCATTCCTCTCCGCACGTGCAAAATTGATAGCAGCCATCGGCAGGCTGACCAGTTTGAAAGACCGTTTTACCGCTTCCGGTACCAGCACGCCATTCCCCGCTATCGCTCAGGTCCGTAGAGACAGCTTACCGAGCATGTGGGCAAAGGTGGATGCTGAATTCGAGGCCTGTTCAATGGCGTCGGTTGACGAGGATCCTGACACCCAACTAGAGATCCAAGCCATGTACGACACGTGCTATGACGATTATGAACGGTGCCTAGACGACCTAACGGTCCAATCGGCTAGCCCAGTAGTCCGTCCTCCTGCACAGGCGGACCTTCAATGGCGGCTGTCGACTGCCACCCTGTGACATCGAAGTTTTCATAGGGGATTACGTCCGTTGGCCTACATTCCGGGATCTTTTTACCGCGATCTACATCCGAAATCCCAGGCTGTCTCCTGTAGAGAAGCTGTACCACCTCGCCACTAAGACCAGTGGCGATCCGAAGGCCATCGTTGATAAGTGCCCGCTAACCAACGACGGCTTCGAGGCGGCATGGGATGCCCTTCGTGACCGATATGAGAACCGACGGCTTCTGGTAACCAACCAGATTCATCTTCTCCTCTCTTTGCCTCACATCGGGTCCGATTCAAGTCGTGCTCTGAAAGAACTTCAAAGTACGATCCAGGGGGTTCTAACCGCACTCGCCCACTCCAAGGTCTCCACTGAAAATTGGGACAGCTTGCTCGTGACCATTTGCGCTTCAAGATTGCCGAGATTAACCCGCGCGTTGTGGGAAAAGTCCATAGCCGACAAGAAGGAAATGCCGTCATGGAAGGAGATGGACTCCTTCCTCAGTCAGCGGGATCTGACTCTAGAGGCGATCGAGAGCCCCCCTCCAATCTGCATAGTTCCAAAGGCGATCCGAATCTGCCACCTTCTAAAAGTAACCCGTTCCGGTCCCAAGGGAGTCCTGTTCCTAGGAGGGTTCACTCGTTCGAGACAACAGTGAATCCGCAGAGGAGGGCATGTGATCTCTGCTGCACAGAGAATCATCCAATCCGTGATTTTCCTCGCTTCCTCCACATGACCGTTGATGCTCGTTCCAGCTACATTAAACAGAAACAGCTATGCCTGAACTGCTTCGCACGAGGACATCAGATCCGAAAATGCCAAAGCGCCCACAACTGCGTCACTTGTGGGGAACGGCACCACACGCTGCTGCACCGTGGCAATCCAAGTTCCAGCGAGCCGACTTCCACATCCATACAACATCCGAGTTCTTCCGAATCCTTTTCCAACGTTCAGGCTTAATTCGCGTCCGGTATAAGTGCAGTTCTTCTGAGCACGACTTTGATTAATATTTGCCATCTGGGGACCAATTCTCGGGCCCGCGCTTTGATTGACTCTGGCTCCGAGGCCCCGTTCATTTCGGAACGTCTAGTCAGCATGATCAAGGCACAGGTCTCCGGCATCAATCATACTGTATCCGCTCAGTCGAAGAAGCTCTGCAATTTTTCTATCCGCTCTCCGACTAAGTCAGGTTTACAATTAAAAGTTACAGCTTACGTTATTCCGGAGGGGGCAGCGAATATTTCCTCGCATCCGATCTCCCAAAATTTTCTGAGAGACTTGCCTAGCCTTCCGTTGGCGGATCCTACATTTTTTGAGAGCTCACCAATCGATGTCCTGATTGGAGCTGACATCCTACCATCCGTACTATTAAGCGGCTTACAGACGAACATATATGGCTCTCTCCTTGGGCAAGAAACAGTTTTCGGTTGGGTGCTCTCTGGGCCAGTGTCTAATACGGCCGTTCAGAGAGCCCCACAAGTTGCATCCTTTTCGAGTCAGGTGTCTAGAGTACCTATCCAAAGGGTAAGAGATGCGGGCTCTCGAATCTACAGAAGCAATGCCCTTCCGGCCTTCTCCGCAGAATTGCTAGAATTGCCGCCAGCCAGGGGAAGATGTTCAGGGCAGCCGTAAACTTCCGCAGCGCACTGTGGAGAGCGTTCTGGAGAGCGCTCCGCACCCGACTCGCTCTCGTACGCCCTTCCACACTGCACTCAGGAGAGCCACCCGGCGCTCGGGCGGCCACTAGCTTGAGCGGGAGTTTTTGAGTTACGCGCACACCCCCGTTATGATCGTTCAACGTCTTTCGTACATACATTACATTTCATTTCATTACATACATACGAATTTTCGCCACTAAAAACCTTTTGTATTACCTACTATACCTGCATTGCCGAAAATAAAGTGAAGTGAAGGAAAACAAAGCGTTTCGAATACCTGGTGATCCGCCCCCTACAAACAAAATCAATAGACTACTAAGTGGTCACGGAATTGAGAAAGTTTCTTTGGCAAGAATGAAAGTATTAAATAATAATTTATGTGATATATGTAATATACCAGAAGATTCCTCACATCTGATTTTCAATTGTCCCGCCTACTCTGATAAGTGTAAACGTTTTCCATTACTAAAATCGTATACCGATATATTTCGGTTTTGTGAGAAAGAACCTATCGAATCTTACAAACACATTGTTGACTTCATACACATCGCTTATATCAAATTGTTATGCAAGACAACATACATACATATATACCCTAACAAAATTCTCATCATTAACAAAAATCATCACCGCGTAGAAACCTTACACTCTCATTCATCAATTTTTAACATAAAACCAAGCAAAGAAAATTATTTAATAACACAAACAGGAGGTGGCGTTAACCAGTCAAGGACTTGGGAGACCAAATAATTCTTTCAGCTGTGATAACTCATCTAATAACCAAAAAAAAACTAAAAAACATTATAAATAACAATTGTAAATAAAAATAAAACTCAATGAAAAAGAAGTCTGGAAAAACGAAAAGCACACCCTAACTCTAATGTTTCCGGAATTTGTCAACCATTGTACAATAATATAAGGTATTGGACCGTAAGCTACTACAACAATCACGTTTAAAAATGAACGGCAAATGAAGGGCAATAGCCGAGTCGATATAACTATGTCTGTCTGTCCGACCGTCCGTCTGTCCGTCCGTCTGTCTGTCCGTCCGTCTGTCCGTCCGTCTGTCCAACCGTCTTCATTAGCGCCTAGATCTCAGAGACTATGAAAGCTAGAGCAACCAAATTTTGTATCCGGTCCCTTGTGTTATCACACTACTCCAGGTGTATTTCAAAATTTCGGCCGCCCCGAAACTCTTCGTTTCCTATCGCTCTCTCTCACATGCGACTCCGTCTGCATTGCCCATTCGTCTTTTTAACGCCTAGTTCTCAGAGACTATAAAAGCTAGAGCAATCAAACTTGTGATATCAATTCAGCACAAGTGTATTTCAAAATTTTGCCACGCCCCTTTCCGCCCTCACAAAGAACGCAAATCTGTGGAATCCATAATTTTTAAGGTACGAGAAAACCAAAAACGCAGAATCATGGAAAATTACCATATCTACCAGATTACCGAATCTGGATCAGATCGGAACAATATTATGGCCAGAAGAAACAAATTAAATTTCAGTGGCTACACAACGCCTGCCAAGCGCTGACTCATTCCCTCTCTCTGTGTCGAAAACACTTATACGTCTCAAATATGTAGTTATACATGTAGAAATGTAGAAGCAGTTTACAAATCATATGCAAACAAAATTGGAAACATGTATAAATATTCCTAAAATGGTTTGACTTCAATTTTTGAAATATTAATTTTTGCCCAAAATTTAATTTGTTCCTTTTGCGAACATATAATAAATTGTATAAATCGTAAGCTCATATATGTACATATGTATGTATGTACTGACTGAGTAGCGGGTATAAAGTAGAGCCGCGGCCTTTGCCGCGGCTCACAACGTTCCCCCTCGTTGGTTCTTACATTACTGGCCCTACCTCCTACTGGCCCTACTGCACCATCTCTCTGTTCTCCCTCTCGCCTATGGCCTCAGCTTACCCTTTTCCTCTCCTTTGCCTGCAGGAGTCCGTAGGATACTCCAGATCCAGCTCCGGTGATCTTGCCACGTAGCTTTCGTCCTAGACTTGATCCTTGACTTCGCGATTCGTAATTATACCCGGTACTCGAAGAGTATAGGGGTATATTAGATTTGTGGGGATAACGGTTGTGTGTAACGCGCAGAAGGAAGCGTTTCCGACCCCATAAAGTATATATATTCTTGATCAGCATCAATAGCCGAGTCGATAAAGCCATGTCTGTCTGTCCGTCCGTCCGTCTGTCCGTCTTCATTAGCGCCTATATCTCAGAGACTATTAAAGCTAGAGCAACCAAATTTTGTATCCCGTCTCCTGTGTGATCACACTACTCTAAATCTGTTGCAAAATTTCGCCCCGCCCCTTTCCGCCCGCATAAAAAACGAAAGTCTGTGGCGTACACAATTTTGAAGATACAAAAAAACTAAAAACGCAGAATCATAGATGATGACCATTTCTATCAGAGTGTTGAATCTGGATCAGATTAGAACATTATTATAGAAACAATGAAGAAAACCATTCCGAAAGTCATCGTTCCCTCTCGTTCTCTCTCACTTGCGACCACATCTGCTTTGCCCATTCGTATTTTTTGACGCCTAGTTTTCAGAGACTATAAGAGCTAGAGCAACCAAACTTTCTATCCAAGCTCTTGTGATATCAAACCAGCACGAGTTTATTTCAAAATTTTGCTACGCTCCTTTCCGCTCCCACAAAGAACGAAAATCTGTGGAATCCACAATTTTTAAGATAAATGAAAACCATAAACGCAAAATCATGGAAAATTATCATATCTACCAGATTGCCGAATATGGATCAGGTCGGATCAATATTATGGCAAGAAGAAACAAATTAATTTTCAGTGGCTACGCAACGCCTGCCAAGCGCTGACTCATGCCCTCTCTCTCTCTGTCGCAAACACTTGTACGTCTCAAATATGTAGTTATACATGTAAAAAAGTAGAAGCAGATGTAAAAAGCATATGCAAACAAAATTGGAAACATTATTATACATGTTTGATTTCATTTGACTGATTTGACTTCATTTTTTTATTTCAAATATTATTTTCATCCCTTTTGAGAACATATAACAAATTTCATAAATCGTAGGCTCATAAATGTATGTATGTATATACTGACTGAGTACCGGGTAGAAGGTAGGCAAAGGCCGCGGCTCACAACGTTCCCCCTCGTTTTTTTTTATTTATGTATGTAGAGCTACCTTATAATGTAAAATTAAAAGATAGCTTAGATTTAAGGAGCAATGGCGACTGAGGCCTTTAGCTCTGGGTAATGTACATATTTACAGGAGACATAAATATAATGCTTAGAGATAAGTATAATGTATGTGTTTTTACAGTGGGTTCTAAATAAGATATATGTTTGATATGTAAGTGTTAATAGTTCTGTTAATAGTCCTGACAATGGTCGGCCATGTTTGCCGAGTTATGCGACATAGTGGTGTTGACCGCCACGCATTGTCTGCTCGTCGCTTATATAGCTCTTTTATGATAAGCCTTCCTGGCCACCTACCATTGGCATACATATATCGTCCTTGTCTAGAAGAAGGGGTATTGTGTACCAGATCTGGCCAGCTCGTCTGCCCTGCAGTTGCCTGCAATGTCCCGGTGACCCGGGACCCAAATAAGGCTGATAGCAAATTGTTGGGCCATCTCGTGAAGAGATTTGCGGCAATTTGCCACTGTGGCTGAGTTCGAAAAAATCGCGTGAAGTGATTTGATCGCAGCTTGGCTATCGCTGTAAATGTTTGCAGTTGTTGTTGCCAGTGAAGCCGTTGCGACTGTTTGAAGGAGCTTCAGTGCTTCCCTGATCGCAATGACTTTCGCTTGGAAAACACTGCGGTGATCTGGGAGCCTGAAGGAGTAAATTCCTCCTCCTACCTTGTTATATAGCTTCGAGCCATCTGTGAAAATGTTTATGGCCATGTCTTCGCCTGGTGGTCCCTCAAGCCACTCGTCTCTGCTAGGGATGATTATGTTGAAGGGGGTGTCAGTGTGTTCCCTTGGGACGCAGTAGTCCGTCTTCGTAGGGACTTAGGATGGCGAGACTTAGGATGGCGGTTAGTGCATCGTTTGGGGTGCTGCGGTTCGCTTCCAAGTTATTTGGTTGTCGATCCTTTTGATAGGGTCGGCCACCACACTGTAACTCCATAGAGTAAAATTGGTCTTACTATTGCTTGGTATATCCATTGGACTACGCTTGGGTTCATACCCCACTTCAAGCCAATAGCTTTTTTACAAGAGTAAAGTGCTATCGTAGCCTTTTTCACTCTATCTTTTACGCTCAGATTCCAGTTAAGATTTCTTGTCAATTATCAACCCTAGGTAACTAGCGCTGTCGCTGAAGGAGAGCCTACATTCATTTAGTATTGGAGGGTTGAGGGGCGGAACCTTGTACTTGTTTGTGAATAGCACGAGTTCCGTTATTGAGGGATTTACTCCCAATCCTCTCGATTTTGTCCATTCTGACAGTCTCGCGAGCTTTGTGCTCATAAGGTCACAGAGTGTTTGAGGGTATTTCCCCGAGAAACTAATTGCGACGTCATCCGCGTATGCCACTACTTAGTAAGAGTAACATGGGTAGCAAAGCTCAAGGTATTATAAATACCTTACTTATTAACGATAAATGTGCATAAATGTTCGTGGTGTTTTTAATGTCCAGTGTTATTGTTGATTGTATTTTAAGCAACAATCGAACAATATTAATTGTGTTCCGTGGAGTATTTTTTGAAAAGTGCATATCAAAACGTGCAACTAAAAATGGCAAGTTACTAACCAATAAGTCTAGTTTATTGTAGTAATTCCTTTTGAAAAAAATGCACTGGAAGTTTCCTTTACGTTCAACAACAATACGCTTGTTGATATTTGGAACAACAACTATCGCAATGCTGCACATAATGGAAGAAATAAACAGAGATAATTTGAACAAATCAAACATACAGCAAAATAAGTCAAAAGTGACTTATTTTGCATATTATATAAAACGTTACTTGCGCCAATACAATCGAAATCTTAAGCGGTTCAAGTCGATTCACACAGAATGGCTTGCAAAATGTACGGAAATAAAAATTTATGTGGAGGATACTACTAAGCTATCACCATCGAAGATGGGTCGTCCGAAAGTTGGATATGCCGAAGCCGGGCCTAGCCTAAAAGGGCAAATTGCTTCAGAAGTTTCCGTTCAGAATGACTGCTCTACTGCTTTACTTTTGCATGCCGTCTCTGCATCTGCGCGTAAAAGAAATGATAATAAAGTGGTTGGCGTATTGCAAAATGTAATGACTGAGGAATATGTTGAGAATCGCGAAATAACAAATCAACCGAGACCAAATCGCATCTCTAATATTGAAGAATTAGCTTTCTTATTGGAGAATAATTTCACCATGTAGCAATATATCAGCTTTACACATTTATACAAGGCACCCGACTGCAATATATGTCTTGGGTATGAATTAATAAGATCTACAAAGTTGCAATGCAGACCGTTAGGAACTAGTATTACAGGAACTGTGGCAAAGGTTTCTCTACAGGATTTGCTTAACCACACAGCTGAAAATGACCTTACAAAATGATGTTTTAGAGAAAATGTAATGGACTGCACCCTCATTATAAGCAATGGATTTGATGGATCGACTGGTCAAAGTTCGTACAAAGAAAAATTTGATTCAGATGAGCCCGATTTCTTAGATCAATCGCTGTTCGTATCAACTATTATACCAATACGTTTAATTGATTCTTTAAACCACGTAATACGGTTAAATAGAAGCCCACAGTCAGTTAGGTTTTGCAGGTCGAAAGAGAGCTCAGCAAAAATCATATGCGCAAAAGAAAATTTAGTTATGCAATTAGAAAATTGGAAATGTTCAAATTGCAACCTAAAAATATTTCTGTGGTTTTTAAAACATATATTTCATTAATTGATGGAAAGGTATTAAATGTTATAACTGGTACAAAATCCAATCAATGTTGCCCAATGCTGTAAATCCTAAAAGGATTATCGAAATCTCAGATTTTAATTCGTCTTTAACATATTAATATAAAGACATGGCACATTAAAGGCGATGATAAAAATAAAATGATGATAAGAAAGAAGGAAATTCAGCAAACTGTATGGAAGGAAATGGGTTTGCATATTAGCATTCCGAAACAGAACGGAAATGGTAACAGCACTGATGGTAACACGGCGAGACGAATCTTTGCAAATAAAAAACTGTTTGCATCCATTACATTATTTGATGAGGTCATTTTAAATAAGTTTTACTATATATTAATAGCAACATCGTGTGAATTCTTAATCAGGCCAAAAAATTACCGACAATTTTGCAAAGACACTTCTAATCTATATATGAAAACATATCCGTGTTACCCAATGTCCCCAATATTAGTGTTATCTAATATTAGTTCACGGAGAAGACATTATAGATTTGTGTTTAGGTGAGAATGCACTCATCTGATCCATTAATATCAAGCTATATATATATATATATGTATATATAAATAAGAGGCTAAAAAGTTTAAAAAAAAACTAGCTTCCAATGGAAGAAGTCACGAACACGGCTTTCACGGCAGCATGCCCATCAAACCAACACAAGGGGAAAAAGAAACCCCTTGGTGGTCAAAACAAATAGATACCCTACGAAAAAGCTGCAGGTCCCTCTTCAACAGGGCCAAACGCGCTAACGAGGAGCAACACTGGGCAGATTATAAAAATAGTCTGGCCCTATACAAGAAAGAAATCAGACAGGCAAAAAGGGCCTCTTGGCAAAGATTTTGTTCTGAAATCGAGGTAACGTCGGAAGCTGCAAGACTGCGCAAGATCCTCTCCAAAACGACCCCTTCGGTGGGATACCTCAAGAGAAGCGATGGTACGTGGACTAACTCCAGTGAGGAGTCCCTACACATTCTTCTCGACACTCAAGCCGGAGACACGACCATCAACTGGCTGCGATGTATCTTTAAGAAGATACTGGTAGTGGAGAGAATACCACACGCTTGGCTTAAGGCAAAAATAGTCTTCATCCCTAAAGCAGGTAAAGCCTCGCATTCTATACCAAAGGACTTTAGACCAATTAGTCTATCATTCTTCCTTCTCAAAACCTTTGAGAGACTCGTCGGGCTACACTTGAGAACTACTATAAATTCTCAATTGTTGTCAGGAGCACAGCATGCCTACCGGAAAGGAAAATCCACGGAAACGGCACTTCACGAAGTAATTTCAGGGATAGAGAAATCACTATACCTCAAAGAATACTGTCTAATCGCTTTTCTAGATATCGAGGGAGCTTTCAACAACGTCATACCCGGTGCCATTATGGAAGCGCTGACTGACCTCGGGGTGGATCGTCACTTGGTGATGCTTATTGATCAATTGCTCACATGCAGGACGGTGACATCATCGATGGGATCGTCCACTCAGTCAATGAATGTCAGTAGAGGCACACCGCAAGGTGGTGTCCTATCCCCCCTTCTATGGAACATTGCAGTCAACAAGATTCTATGTGACCTGGACGGGGGGGCTGCAAAGTCGTGGCATACGCGGACGACGTAGCAATTATCTTCTCGGGCAAATACCCTCAAACCCTCTGCGACTTAATGACCGCAAAGCTCGCGAAACTGTCAAGGTGGACAGAATCGCGAGGTCTTGGAGTTAATCCCTCAAAGACAGAACTTGTGCTATTCATAAATGTATACATACAAATGTATATATAAACAAATGCAGGCTCTCCTTCAGCGATAGTGCCAGTTACTTGGGGTTGGTAATTGACAAGAAGCTATATTGGAACCTGAATATCAAAGACAAAGTGAAGAAGGCCACGATAGCCCTCTACACTTGCAAAAAAGCTATTGGCTTGAAATGGGGCATGAACCCAAGTACAGTCCATTGGATATACCAAGCCATAGTTAGACCGATAATACTTTATGGAGTTACTGTATGGTGGCCGGCCTTATCAAAAAGGACGATCACCAGACAATTGGACAAAGTTCAGCGAACAGCCGCCCTTTGCATCAGCGGAGCTCTTCGTACCACTCCAAATGATGCGCTAGATGCCATTCTGTGCCTCCAAAGCCTTGCCCTCGCAGGAAAAGAAAGAGCACAAATGGCAGCAATACGACTGAGAAACTCCGACCAATGGGCACCACAGCACACAGGTCACTCCTCAATACTAAACGGCAGTTCCGTCCCTACTAAAACGGACTACTGTGTTCCAAGGGAATACACAGATACCCCCTTCTATGCAATTATCCCCCACAGAGACGAGTGGAGTGAGGGACCCCCAGGCCCAAAAGGGGCCCTAAACATCTTCACAGATGGATCAAAGCTGAACAATAGGGTCGGAGGAGGTATATACTCCGAACAGCTAAACATTAAGCATTCCTTTAGACTCCCTGATCACTGCAGTGTCTTCCAAGCGGAGGTCATTGCAATCAAGGAAGCCCTAAACTGCCTTCAGGAAACTACCGCCATGTTAACCCGCGTAAATATCTACAGTGATAGCCAAGCTGCAATCAAATCGCTTAATGCGATCTCCGCAAACTCGGCCACCGTTGCAGATTGCCGCAAATCTCTTCACGAGATGGCTCAGCAATTTCTTATCAGCCTTATATGGGTCCGGGGCCACCGGGACATCGAGGGCAACTGTATTGCAGACGAGCTGGCCAGACATGGCACTACAATCCCCCTTCTCCAAGACAAGGAGGGTACTCGTATCCCGATGGCCACATGTAGGCTCATAATAAAGGAGCAATATAAGCAACTAACAGACAACAAGTGGCAATCAGTACCACGTTGTCGTATAACTCGGCAAACATGGCCAACCATAGATAGGAAGCGCACCTCTGAGCTATGCAAGCTCGGCAGACGAAGGTGCAGCGCAGTCATACGCTCCCTAACGGGGCACTGGTTAATAGGTACCCATGCTAATAGACTGGGCGCCCCACACAATGATTTTTGCCGTAGCTGCAGAGACGAGGAAGAGGAGGAAACGGTGGAACACCTGTTCTGTTCTTGCCCAGCTCTCAGCAGAAGAAGGCTACAGCACTTGGGCTCGCCCTTCATTTCAGACATTTCGGTAATGTCCACCATATGTCCCAGGAAGATAGCTAACTTCATAAAAGCTGCAGGCTGGGACAACTGTTGACCTTAGGTCTCGCAATGCGAGAAGGGAACTGGGCTGCGAGAAGGGACTGGGATCCCAGTGAGTCGGGCAGCCGCTGTAACCTAACCTAACCTACCCAATGTCCCCAATATTAGTGTTATCTAATATTAGTTCACGGAGAAGATATTATAGATTTGTGTTTAGGTGAGAATGCACTCATCTGATCCATTAATATCAAGCTATGTATATATATATATATATGTATATATAAACTAGCTTTACCCCGCCACGTTTCGCTGTGGCACACATTCTTGTTGCACGGATAAGAAATAAGGAAAAAACATTGCATACTGATTTGTATATTTGGATTTCCCATTCTATTCCGTATTTGATACAAAATATCATCACACATATAATCTTTGTACTTGATCCACAAATCAATTGGGTTTGATGGGAAGCATGTAGATATGATTATAGAAAACAATGTTCGTATTTGATGAGCGTGTGATGATATTACAGCATCATTGAGAGTTTTATCCCAATGAGCGTCATTTTCAAGCAATTGTAAACGTTGACAGGCTTCTCTGTAGGATCCACACAATTCACCATCAACAGTTCTTAACTGTTGGAATGATGTTGGGCCACGTACATTGACTAAAAGCAGTCGTAAATAAAAACATTCATCATTGCTTGGATGTACTGAATAAATCCGGCCAATCGCATCGGTGGAATATACATCTGTATATCCTGGAACTGGTTTTCCTTGTTTCCAATCTCCTTGAGGATTGATTCCAGGTATAATATTTTGGCATTTCAGAATATAGCAATGTTTGTGCGAAATCATCATTTTGGCATGTCTCAAAAAAACTGGTTAATGTAGTAGATGGTGGCTGAGCAGCTCTTTGTACTGCGTTCTGTGCTGTAAAATAAACTCTTTGTCCATTTTCTAAATGCACAGCTAAGTGAACAACAGAAGGGTGTCTCTCATGAATAGGAAATGAAAATATTCGCCAAACTGCTTCATTACTACTGACATAGCGGCCCATTTGGTATTGGGTAACTTCATCATTGGAATTCTCTGCACCAATTCCAATCACAGCCATATCACTCCCTTTGGTTACATATTTGCAAATGTATTTAATAGATTTCACTGAATGGCAAGATTCAACGTTGATGTGTGCTTTGGATGTCTTTGAATGTCTTTTCAATATCTTGTTGATTTAATTTGACAATTGTTGATTTTTCATTGTCTGCTGTCGATCTGCGACGATACAATGGATAACCGTCATTACCAGTAATTGTTTCCGATATTAATGTCCGTGGATATCGTTTTGAACATTTACCATCCATCATACACGGTGAATTTTTGTTTAAGAGTTCCACAGGGACCATGTATCATGTTTTTGATAACTACCTCATGCAATCCAGGATCTACTTGTACATTAGGGATTTCAGCTGATATCACTGCATCAACTTCATTTGGCCTTATCTTTTTAACCAACCAAATCAAAATGTGTGCATGTGGCAATCCTCGTTTCTGCCACTCCACAGAATACATCCAGCACCGTGTCTCACCAAACACATTATGTTTTACGATGAAATCCATTAAAGATTTCAACTTTTGTCTAAAGACTCTGGCTGTAATATCATGACGATCAATGGGTGATTGCCCAGGGAATAACTCCTGCTTGATTTCTATCCATTGCGGATTGCATGTAAATGTGATGAACAAATCTGCTGTACCATAATGATGAACATACGACATGGCATCTTGAGCATATTCGTGCATATGCCGAGGGCTTCCGATGTATGTTGCTGGAAGTATAGTCATCCGACCGACATTCTGTGCATTTCCGATTCTCTTTGTAGTAGTCAGACGCGTTTTTGTTTGCGCTCCGCTAACTTTTTGCCTATTTTTGCTTAAACCGCCGGTTTTTTACGAAAATAATAATAATAATAAATTCATAAACTAACAGCCTTATCATTCTATTTCCTGATCGCGAGTGCATGCCTGCTTTAGTGTAAAAACTTAATTTAATTATTTTTTTGCATCGCCTAACAGTTTGTCTTTGTTTGTGCTTTTGTAAGTACACACAGTGTCATATTTGTTCTTCTATTTAGCCGCCCTCACGCATTAGTTGTTGCTGATCTATCACTCTCTCTATTACCCACACTCAAATAACTGTTCTTCCTCTCTCGCTCTTGATATTTTCCGTACAGTAGCGCTCTCTCTCTCTCAATTGTAGCTACTATAACCGCTCTCGTTTTCACTTATTCCTCTTTTGGCTCTTATCTGGCACACTGGTCTGATACCAATTTTTTTTGAAGGAAAAATTAAGTAAATTTTAAAATGGAATTCTCCGTTGTCTGCGACAAAAAAACCTGCAAGAAGCAGATCACCCATGACCAGCCGAGTATCCCCTGCTGGCTCTGCGATAGCGTCGTGCACGCTAAATGCGCCGGGTTGTCCGGTCTCGTGGGTGATGCCATCGCGAAAAGGAATGGCCTGCACTACAGCTGTGAGGCATGCCGTCCGGTTGAGAGGGAGATGGCAGCGTTTATGAGGCAGACCCGGAAGGGCTTTAGGGAGCTGACCGTTGGCTTCAAAGAGCAGTACGATCGGCTCCTAGCCATGGAGTCTCAGTTTAGTGGCCTCAAACTACTGACTGAGTCTCCTAGGCGCAAAAAGGTCACTCCGCGGGATCTGCATATGCCAGCTGCCCCTCGGCCGGCCGATGCTGACAAGCTGACTCCGACCACTCCAGCAGCAGTGCAGCAGTTGATTTCGTTTGCCACTCCGAAGGCAACGACAGCTGCTGGCGATGGAAATTCGGTAGCCGAATTTATCGCGTCGGAGGGCATGCAGCCAAAGTCGTCTGTAGCTTCCGTGTCCGTAATGTCCGCAAACTCATTAGCGGTCCCCTCAATTCCGACCCCACCAGTTAATATACGTCCCGGACCACCGGGTATTACCATTACAGGTGATAGGCCTGTGGTGCCAAGATTGGTGGGGATCCCACCAAAGAGACAAGTTTTTGTCTCGCGGCTTGCCCCTGATTCCACAATTAATGATGTGGAAAAATTTAACTTTTCTTACGCCAGGGAGATATCTTCCTTTAAAATAAGTGTCTCTCAAACTCATTTTGACACCATCTGTTCTGCCAAATTTTGGCCGGAGCATTTGGTAATGAAGGAGTTTAAGGCAAGGAAGAAGACTAGGCCCCCAATAACTCTGCCAACAAATCAGACCAGTGCTCCTTCGTCGTCTTCCCGCTCTACCTATCAGAATGTACGTGGCCTGTGCAGTAAGCTCACCAAACTACATGCTGATAGTGCAACTTTTGATTTTGACATTATCGCCTTCTCTGAAACATGGCTCAATTCCTCAATCTCGGACTCCGAGATTTTTGTAGATAATTTTAACATATATAGATCTGATCGACCATCTCGAGGTGGCGGCGTCCTAATTGCTGTTCGTTCCGACTTAACTTCCCAACGCTTTTCCATCGATGAGCTCAACACCATTGAAATTATCGTTGTTAAAATTCGTCTGTGTTCTTTTAACTTATTCATATCATGCTCTTACATCCCACCGTCCTCTGAATTTACAACTTATATGCTTCACGCTGCCCATATCCAGTCAGTTTCGTCTCAGCTTGGTGACTCTGACCGTCTTATTGTCCTCGGTGACTTTAATCTCCCTAATGTCACTTGGTCCCCATCCAAAGACTCAAACTTAATGTTTCCATCTATGCAGCATGACTTTGTTGATTCTCTGTCCGATACATCGTTAGGCCAGGTAAATGGCATACGCAATAGCATGTGTAGGACCCTTGATCTCGTCTTCACTACCGACGCCTCGAGCACTTTGGTTTGTCAAGGATCACCTCTATCATTCCCCGAAGATCCATACCATCCCACACTTTCAATTGATTTCTTGTTACCATCTTCAAGCCCTATACAGTCGTTTATTAAGCCTTCAAATATTTATTGCTTCAAGAAGGCTGATTTCCTCTCCTTGAATACTGCCCTATCTCAGATAGATTGGTCATTCCTTGACGATTTCCAGGAAATCGAGTCTGCCACGAATGCATTCTATAGCTCTATTTTTTCCATCTTTCCCATGCATGTTCCTTTAGTTACCCCCTCCAGAAATCTGTCTGGTCCTATCTGGTTCACGCCTAGATTAATAAATCTGAAGAATTTAAAATCCCGTATGTACAAGAAGTTTAAAAAATCCGGTTTGCAATCAGACTTTTCGAAATACTCAATTGCAAAATCGAAATTTTCCTTATTTAATACTTTGTGCTACAACAGATACTTGACCCAATGCAAGCTTAACTTTAAACGTGACCCTAAACAATTCTTCAGGTTTGTTAATTCTAAACGTAAATCTTCCCGATTTCCTTCTTCTCTACACTTAAATGGTAGTTATGCCGATAAGGATTGTGATATTGCTGATCTGTTCGCTTCCTTCTTCCAACGTTGCTACTCTGTCCCTTCTATTAACTTTCCCTCTATCCTAGCCTCATCGAACGACTTTAGTAGTAGTTACTCTTATCCTATTCCTATAAATAGTTCCAACTGTATCCTTCACCCCTTCATCGACTATGATGGTCTCCTAACAAATTTAAAATCGTGCAAGTTTTCGTTCTCCACTGGGCCAGACTCGGTTCCGAGTGCTGTTCTAAAAACTTTGTGCTGAATCTCTTTGTGTGCCTCTCCTCTCTCCTTTTCAACTTGTCTCTCAAGACTGGTGACTTTCCCAGCGTCTGGAAAGAATCTTTTATAGTACCCTTTCATAAGAAGGGATCTGTTTGAGACGCCAAGCTTTTTTGGCACCTATTTCGATACAAAATAATATAGCGAATTGTTCAAATGTAATAACTGTTTATTTATACCTGTGGCTGCTAGCGGAAGCCGATTGCTTGCTCTTAGCACAACCAGATAAATGTATATGTGTAAACGAGATCCAAATGCAACCAATGCGCAGAGAGGTTAGCAGATTACTGAAATTAGCACCGTTGGCTAATCAAAGCTAGAGCCGAGGCGGCGGCTGCAGAGCACCCTTTACAGAGGGAGAGCGCAGCAGTGCTGCCGAACGTGAGCGTTTACAGTGCATTGAATATTGTATTGTATTGTAGTGTATGTATAGTTTTAAGTTAGGCCTGTTGATTAGCGGCTGGCCCGAACATACTCCCCCCGTTGGAAGCCAGTCTTTCAACAGAATCCTTGAGGGGCAGCACACATAGCCGGGTAACGGCCCTTCTGATGGTTCCTGTGGCAGTCTTCAAATCAGCTACGCGGCACACTCCATCCTTGCCCTTGATGACCTCGACCACTCTAGCTAGTGGCCAACGCATTGGAGGAAGATTTTCGTCCTTAATCAGAACGAGATCGTTTATGCAAAGATTTTGCGTGGGAGTCCGCCATTTCGACCGCTCTTGCAAAAGAGTTAGATACTCTTCGCGCCAGCGGCTCCAGAAGATCTGCTGAAGCTGAGTGACCCGTTGCCAGCCATCCAGACGATTGTAGTTCAGCTTCGTCAGATCGGGCTCGAGGATTGCCTCATGTGGACCGCCTAAAAGCAGATGAGCAGGAGTCAGGACATCTAAGTCAGCAGGATTTTCTGAAAGCGAGAGCAAAGGGCGAGAATTAACAATTGCCGTGATCTGGCAGATCAGAGTGCGCAGCTCGTCGAAGTCAAGCACAGAGGGCCCAACTGAGCGGTACAGGTGATGCTTTGCTGTCTTCACGGCCGCTTCCCACAAACCGCCAAAGTGCGGAGAGCGTGGTGGGATGAAGCGCCAGTCGATCGAGTCCGCCAAGCAGGATTCATGGACCTCCTTCATATGCGAGTCGCTCATAAAGAGTTGCTTGAGCTCCAAAAGCTCGTTCTTCGCGCCAACGAAGTTTGTCGCATTGTCAGACCAAATTTGACTTGGCCTTCCTCGCGTGGAAGTGAAACGCTTTAAGGCGCCTAGAAACGAAGCGGTGGTCAGGTCCTTTACGAGCTCCATGTGTATAGCCTTAGAAGTAAAGCAAATGAATACACTGATGTAGCACTTGATGGGTGGCCTCGTGCGGATTTCTGATCTGTAGAAAAAGGGCCCGCAGTAATCCACTCCAGTGACTTCAAAGGGTCGAGATCCCTCCAAAGGCTCCTTAGGCAGATCTCCCATGATGTGCTGATCCATGCGCGGCCTAGTCCTGAAGCATCTCACACACTTGCTGACTACCTTTGATACTGCCTTAATTCCGCCAATGGGCCAATATTCCAGTCGAATTTTGGCAAGTAGTGCGCGAGGTCCAGCATGAAGGTTCCTTTCGTGATAATACCTTATCAGCGCACAAGTTATGGGATGTCCCTTTGGCACAATAATGCTGAGCATCAAATCCCAGAGATGAGTTTCCAAGACGACCTCCAACTCTTAGTAATCCATACTGATCGATGAACGGTGAGAGCGAGCTGATGGAACTGGATTTCCTGACTTGACCATTACATATACAAAACAGCCAGTTGAATATGCCGGATCAGAAGATGCGTTCCTTGCCGAATATCCGAAACGGTGAGTCCAGAATGCCGAAGCCGATGTACAAATTTATGCATGTAGGCGAATGTGCGCTGCATGCCGAAGAATGAATTTGCAAATTTGCATTCTGACGTGAGATCGGCATGTGGAGACGCGATCAACAATAGACGCCTGCGAAGCTTTGCCGTTGCTGCTTCAAGAACAGGAGGTACAGGCCACTCTTCCCTGGAGCCTACCAAAAATGATGGACCATGAAACCACAGCTCTGAGTGGATAAGTTGGTGGGGAAGCGAGCCTCTAGAGAGAACGTCAGCTGGATTTAATGATGTGGGGACATAGCGCCATTCCATGCCTGCCGTCAATTCCTGAATTGCTGCCACTCGATTTGCCACGAAGACTTGAAATTTGGCTGGCTCATCCCGTATCCAAGATAATGCTGTCGATGAATCTGACCAGCAATAAAATCGACCTGTAAAACTTCCAATATCCTTCAAATTATTCATTAGTTTCGCAAGCAAATGGGCTCCACTTAATTCAAGCTTGGGGATCGATAAGGTTTTTAGTGGCGCCACTCGAGACTTTGAGCACAAGATATTGCTCGACAACTGCCCTTCCCTGGACACCACATATATGCAAGCGCCATATGCTTCTGTGCTGGCGTCACAAAATCCGTGAAGTTCGATTACCGTATTAGAAGGATGAACAACGCGAGGAAATGATATCCGCGTGATACTTGACAAGCTGTTTCTCAAGTCCATCCAAGATGAATGCAACACTGAGGGTAGGCTTTCATCCCAATCCAAATTTTCTCTCCAAAGCTGCTGAAGGAAGATTTTGCACCTAACAATAACGGGATTTATCAATCCAAGAGGGTCGTAGAAACGAGCAATCGTAGACAAAACCGATCGCTTGGAGGGCTTCGAATTTGTGTCCAGCGCGGACAAGGCAAAAAGCAGCTGATCTGATGCAGGGTCCCATGCTAGGCCAAGAGTTTTTGCTATGTCATTTCCATCATGAAACCTTAAGTATTTCTCTCTGTCCTCTTCAGGCGTTCCTTCAAGAACTTCCTGATGGCTAGAGCACCATTTCCTGAGCTTAAAATTACCGCAAGACAGTATGGCGGAGGTTTGATGCATCTTTTTCATGACCTCAGCGACAGAGCTGCCGCCCGAGATGAGATCATCCACGTAAAAATCCTGCTGCAGAGCAGCTGAGCCAAGAGGGTAGGACTCGCCCTCGTCAATAGCCAGCTGGTGCATTGCGCGAACTGCTAAAAACGATGCAGCTCTAGTGCCATATGTGACGGTGTCTAAGACCTGAACCTCGGACTGGACAGAATCTCGCCATAGAATGCACTGAAAGTAATTGTCAGGTGAGGACACTCGTACGCAGCGGTACATTTTACAAATGTCCCCAGTGAGAGCGACTGGATATGGGCGAAACCGAATTAGTATGCTGAACAATGCAGGCTGAATAACAGGGCCTGCCATCATCGCATCATTTAGGGAACATCCAGTTGATGTAGCTGCCGAACCATCGAAAACGACACGAAGCTTTGTCGTCGTACTATCCTCCTTTAAAACACAGTGATGAGGCAAGAAATATCTGCAGAGACTACGAGAATCAGGGTTGACTGGGGACATATGCTTCAACTCAATATACTCCCTCATAAAGGCAGAGTACAGCTCCTTGAGTGTAGTATCACGATCCAACTTGCGCTCCAAATTGATGAATCGACGATGCGCCTGAGTGTAAGATTCCCCTAAGCGATCGCCATTATCCTTTAACGGGAGACGAACTGAATACTCCCCTGATGGCAAACGTGAGAAGTGGTCTACGAAATGCGCTTCACAATCTAATTCTTCCTTCGTATTCAGAACGGCGTCCGCACAAGTCTCGACCTCCCAAAACATACGAAGAGTTTTGTCCAACCTTGCATCCATGCTAGCTTCCGAATCTGGAGAATTGTGCGTTGCCAAGAGCGCCGAGCGTGCTACCTTTTGTCCACCACCAGATACGATCCACCCAAGCCGGATCTTCTGCAGAAGAGGCAGGCCATCGATGAGTTTGATTTTCCCTACGCAGAGGAGATCATAGAAAATGCTGGCACCAATGAGAAGATCCACTCGCTGAGGGTTGAAAAATGCAGGATCAGCAAGCTGAATATTTGACGGAATATTCCAATCGGCTACATTGACTGCCAGACTTGGTTGACAATCGGTGATCGTAGGAGCTATCAGAGCAGTAAGCGTAGTTGTATAGTCAGTTGTGCGAGAATGCATACAAATGTTCACGGTGGATCCCTCAGTAGCCACGTTGGTATCGCCGAGCCCAGAGACAAGTGCAGACGATTGAGTTCTCCTAAGCTGAAGCTGATGGGTGAACCTGGATGTGATGAGATGAAGCTGAGATCCTGAATCTAGTATGGCACGACAAGGAACTAAAACGCCAGACCGATTCTTTACGAGAACCACAGCGGTAGCCAGAAGCACAACATCGGATTGAAGTCCTTGGGCAGCAAGAGAGGTAGAGGCAGTGGAAGGTGAACTGCTAACAGAATCCTGAGTGGCAGAAATAGCGTCTGGTTGGAGCGTTAGATCTGGAGGAGAAAGATCTGGGGAGCCTTGAGTTGTGGATTGCAGATTCTCGAAATGCAACAAACTATGATGCCTCCCACCGCATACTCGACATTTTCCACTGTTGCATGCACGAGTCCGATGCCCCGCTTTCAGGCAATTGAAACAGAGGGAAAGCTTCTTCACTTCTTTGTGGCGCAGCAACGGAGACAAATTCCCGAACATCTTGCAGGAATATATACCATGTCCCGCTGAATGGCAAAAACTGCATCCAGATGAGTCGGTGGAAGAATTGGAGGCAACAAAAGTTTTCTTAAAATGAGAATTATGGGTTTTTCCCACCTGAGCGTTACTAGCGGGTGCCGCTGTAGCGTATTCCAAGGTCTCCATTTTCTGGCACCGCTTCTCCAAGTATTCATAAAAATCCTTTGCTGCAGGTATGGCATCCGACGACAGGTGTTCTTCCCATTTCATTTGCGTCTTAGCGTCCAACTTCTGCAGCAGCAGGTTAATTATAATGCAGTGGGATATCTCCAAATCCGTTCCTAATGTTTGCAAAGCACGCATATGCAAATTGACTGCATCCGAAAACTCCCGAAGCCTTTTGGGAGATGGCGAATCCACTCTCTTGAGCCCAAGAATCTTCTTGATGTGTGCCTGAAAAACAAGTCGCTTGTTACTAAATCGTTTATTAAGTATATCCAGCGCCGCACGATAATTGGCACTGGAGAGTTCCAAAGATCGAACCGAATCCAAAGCCACATCAGCAAGGCTAGAGCGAAGGTGCTGGAACTTCTCGATGTCGCTGAGATCCGCATCCGCGTCGATTATCGAATTGAACATAGCCATAAAGTCCGAATATTCGACGTATCCACCGGAAAACTTGGGTATTTTCAGCTCAGGAAGTCGCTGCTTGTGGGCCATGATGATGGTACTGTGTCCAGAATGGTTTGGTAGGGTAGTCGAATTGGCAGTAGCGCGCGAGTGGCCTAGTTCGAGAGCAGCCAGTAGCTCAGCCTTCAACGATATGAAGAGCATATCAAAGTTGTTGCGCATCTCACTCCCAATCTCATCTTGATTGAGCGCTTCCAATTCATTATGGGCATTATTAAATTCCTCTCGAATTTCTGACAGCATATCGATACGAACGTCGATATCCGTGGCGTTTAAATTATCGATCTTATTGCCAGCGAATGATTCGCCGAGCCCGCTCATTCGATCATATAAAGACTGAACTTTACGTTTATAAAGACTCAGCCTGTTATTAGCCGTCACAATATTTTCGCCCGCGCCTGTATTGGGATCGCTTTCCATGTTTAACGGTGCGAAATGCAACGAAACAACGGAGAATAGATAACCGTTTAGCGACGGCGTACAGAATCGAGAAAGAGAGAGTGAAGACACGAAAAGTCGAAACCGTGGGTACAGTTGTGCAGAGAATGAAAGACTTGACGATTATGCGACGGTGCACAGAAGCTGGAGCGAGAATGAGAGACACGAAAAGTCAAGAACCGTGTCTGCGGCTGAGCATAGAATGAGAGATTCGACGATTAAACTAACGGAATCTCAGACGACCGCACTCTCAACTGAATTTGCACATAAACCGTTTTATATGCTGCACAAATGTATTTGTTCGTGGTTAAACTGCACAGAACCGAATATATTGTTCAATTTAAATGTTTTTACACAAAACGCGATTAGCCAATGTCTTTAATCACGTCGGGGTCACCAATGTTTGAGACGCCAAGCTTTTTTGGCACCTATTTCGATCCAAAATAATATAGCGAATTGTTCAAATGTAATAACTGTTTATTTATACCGGCGGCTGCTAGCGGAAGCCGATTGCTTGCTCTTAGCACAACCAGATAAATGTATATGTGTAAACGAGATCCAAATGCAACCAATGCGCAGAGAGGTTAGCAGATTACTGAAATTAGCACCGTTGGCTAATCAAAGCTAGAGCCGAGGCGGCGGCTGCAGAGCACCCTTTACAGAGGGAGAGCGCAGCAGTGCTGCCGAACGTGAGCGTTTACAGTGCATTGAATATTGTATTGTATTGTAGTGTATGTATAGTTTTAAGTTAGGCCTGTTGATTAGCGGCTGGCCCGAACAGGATCTAAATCTGATGTCTCTAACTACCGTTGTATTTCCAATTTATCTGCCATTCCTAAACTCTTTGAAAAAATAATCACTTCTCAGCTGCAACATTTTTGTAGTTCTGTATTCTCTGAATCTCAGCATGGATTTATTAAACGTCGCTCAGTTTCCACTAATCTCCTTGAATTTTCCACCTTCGTAACTTCGGGTTTTGCTAAACAGTGTCAAACTGATGTCGTTTATACTGACTTTAGTAAAGCCTTCGACTCTGTTAATCATAATCTACTTATTCATAAACTGTCTCTTCTAGGGTTTCCGACTAAGCTTCTATATTGGACTAATTCCTACCTTTGTAACCGCTCTCAGCGTGTCTGCTTTAACTCCTCTCTCTCTCTAAACCTGTTATTGTCTCATCGGGGGTTCCTCAAGGTAGCCATCTGGGTCCCTTGCTATTTAACCTATTTATTAACGATCTTCCACAAATGTTATCTCATTCCCGTATCCTAATGTATGCTGATGACGTTAAACTATGTTTTTCCTACAGTGACCCCTTGTCCCCACTATCTTTGCAATCTGATCTTGATGCCCTTAACAACTGGTGCCTAATCAACATTCTACCTCTTAACATTTCTAAATGCTATATAATGACTTTTCACCGCAATAAGCCATACCTTTTCGACTACTCTATCAATAACTCTATCCTTCAACGCCTTTTCAAAGTTAACGACTTGGGCATTACCTTTGTACCTAATCTATGTTTCAACTCTCATATCTCTACTATCTCTAACAAAGCCAAAGGAGTCCTTGGATTTGTCAAAAGATGGTCTAAGGAATTTACAGACCCGTATACTACAAAACTTCTGTATGTTTCTCTGGTCCGGCCTATCTTGGAATATGGTTCTTGTGTCTGGTCTCCTCATTACCAAAAATTTCAGGATATGCTTGAATCAGTACAAAAACAGTTCCTCATCTTTGCCCTCCGGGGACTCAATTGGGACCCTTCGATCCATCTCCCTTCTTATGAAAGTAGGTTGCGCCTAATTAATCTCCACTCTCTTAAATCCCGTAGAACCTGCCAAGGAGTTCTCTTCCTCCATAAGCTTCTCTCTGGTGAGGTCGAATCGACTGCCCTCATCAACCTTATTAGTATTGCTGTTCCTTTCCGCCCGACTAGGCATTACTTCCCTCTTCATCTCCAACTCTGTCTTTCTAACTACTCGGATTATGAATCTTTCCGTAGCCTTTGCCGTAACTATAACCAATTTTTCCATCTGTTTTCCTTTGATACTAGTTCTAATTTGGTCAAATTTATCTTAATCAATAACTTAATTTAATTTAAATAGCTTTAATTTAGAAATGTTCGGCTACCGGCTCTTCTCTTACCTAAACTTGGCTGTTGGTGGGATCTCATCGGCTACTGAGCCGATAATCAGACCCACCGGGTCTGAGTATTGGCTTTGGCCCTTTAGTTTAATTATTTGATATGTAATTTTACCCTTATAGTTTAACTGTACATTGTTAAACTTTAAACAAAATAAACAATAAACAATTCGCTTACAGTTCTGGCCCATCGGCGGCCTGAAGACTGTGGCTCGTGCCTTGAGGAAATACGTCATCTGCTGCATATCCCGACTACCGAAGGATCGAATACAGGATTCGCTTGCATTCAGTGTGACCGGAATTGACTACTGTGGTCCCTTCTACTACAAATAAGATGGCCGCAATCGAACTTCCACGAAATGCTATATTAGCGTCTTCATCTGTTTTACCACAAAGGCAGTCTGGTTGGAATTGGTGAAGGATCTATCAACTGCGGCTTTCTTGAGTGCCCTCAAACGCTTCGTCGCGACTCGCGGCATTCCCCGATGCATTTGGTCGGACAATGCCACCAATTTTGTGGGCGCAAGGAACGAGTTGGATGACCTTCGTCGACTATTCATGAGCGAGAAGCATCGCGCTGAAGTCCATAATCACTTCCTCAACAACGGCTTCGATTGGAAGTTCATACCGCTCCGTTCGCCTTATTTCGAGGGCTTGTGGGAGACAACAGTGAAGATGGCCAAACAGCACTTCTATCGCTCTGTGGGATCGTCACTCTTTGGCTTCGACAAGCTGCGGACATTGGTCTGCCAAATCCAGGCGATAATCAACTCTCGTCCCCTTATTTCAATTTCAGAAAACCCTGAAGATGTTGGCGTCCTTACACCGGGACATTTCTTGATTGGTCGTCCGCTGATGGAGTTTCCCGAGCCAGACGTTACGGCTCTCAACTTCAATCGACTCGATCGTTGGCAACGATTTTTGATCAGATTTTTTTGGAAGCGTTGGAGTGAGGAGTACTTGACTCTGCTCCAACAACGTGTTAATGGCGCACGCCACAACCTCCGATCCAGATCAATGACGTCGTTACATCAAGGACGAGAACTTGCCGCCACTGAAGTGGCCATTAGCACGTGTGATCAAATTCATCACTGGAGCTGATGGTGCCGTGCGAGTTGCCATCCTGCGGACACCAGGATGGAACCACACGTCGAGCTGTCAACAAGCTGTGCTTCCTTCTCGTTATTGATTCTGTTAAAAGCCCTGGTCTTTCAACGGGTGGGAGTATGTTCGCAGCAGCAGCTGGCAGTAGCTCTTAAGAATAACAATTAGTTCAGTTATATTTCTCTTAAATTATCTAAGATCATCTGTTCGCATGCTCTCGGTGCATACGCACACACCATCACACTCATGTTCGCTGCGCGTACTGCTTATATGGCAGTGCGTCGGTTAGCTTGGGTTCACATTCGGTCAAATTCGTCGTCGAACGCAGCAGCGCCCATCATAACCTAGCGGCCATCAAAATTGTATAATCGCGCTACAGCGGTTTCTTGATTTGCTAAATACCCATTTGTACACTGAAAAACTCAGAGCTTACGGCCACGGCCTTTAAAATTGAATCTAAACATTGAAAATAAACACAAAGCCTAAACCCCAACAACGGAGTATAATTTTTTGTAAATGTGGAGTCAGAGTTGCCGAAAAAGCTCGGCAGCCTCCAACAAACAAAATTGGGAGACGTATTTACAACAATTGGCGCAGCATTTCGCCGCGTACTCCGTTATCACCGTCGAGAAGAAAAAAACATATTTGCTGTCGGGGGTAGGCGCACATGTTTTCGAACTTGTTAAGAATCTGTTCGGTAGCGAAATTTGGACCAGCAGTAGTATGTGCAAATCACAGACAAATTAACAGAGCAATTCAAACAGGAGCGTCACATTGTTGCTGCTCGCTATGACTTTTTTTAAGCGTCAGATGCGTCAGATGACTCACAATCTCATACGGAATGGGTAGCCGATCTACGTGGTATTGCTCTTGTCAGTTTTCTTGCAATGCAAATGGGTCTACATACAATTATGTTGACGAAATGATACGCGATCAAATAATTGTACACATGACATTCGAAGCAATACGCACAGCCGCATTTCAAAAGCTTCAACCGTCCCTCGCAGACATGCCCTCAATTGCCGAAACATACGAAGCCACGTCAAAAACAGTATCAGTCATAAAGCGAGAAGAGAGCATCTGGGCATGAACGCTGTACACACACATATGAATCATCAACAGAAACGCAGTGATATGGAAGCAAAAGGAGGTAAGAACTCTCTTAAATCTTGCTCCGGTTGTGGAAATCCACATGCTCGTGAAAACTGTAAATTTCGCTATGCTTGTTGGAGAAGAAAATAGAAGTTAAGAGAGTATCGTACGCCAAAAGAGTCGCTCCATCTTCGGGTGACCCGCAAGCCGATCTTCACGATCGCCGACGGCGAATTGGATTGCGTGCGGCCGACGGTGGTTCGCGCGAAGAGTGGAATGGGACTGCACGTCACTTGTCGAAGTACGCCCAAAGCCACTGCATTCGTTTGTTCAATAAAACCCTATTAATACACAAAAACCTTGTCTTTCTTTAGTTGTTTGAAAATTGTTTTAAAATCTAAAAAATATTAGATTTTTCATTGGTGCCCGAGCAGGGACATCGGTTTTTTTAGTTATTCGAACTCGTTGTTTCGCTCAGTAGTGACTTAGGCTTCACGTGTGAAATAAATTCGAAATTCGCTGCCGAACTCGACGTGCTGATGGACCAGAAAAAAGGACGATCACTTTCTCTAGATTCGCTAGAACGTCTACAGGTATTCTGTGCCAAAAATTGAGCATCACCGGTTGAGTTTCGTTGTGTCGCTGTAAATTGCTCGCTCGTCCGACCAAAACGATCAACTGCAGTGATACGCATATGTGCGTGTGTATGTGCTAACATAGTCATACACAGAGAACACAGCTCGATTTCTGGCACCTTCCCTTTTATACCTTATTTGGCCAAATCAATGTACATAAAGTGAAAGTGTCGCAGTTATACCTGTGTACAAACATACATAAGTTCGGTAGAATTGTTCGAACATACCTACGCCATACATACATACGTATACTCATGCTGACTACCACTTAATGTGCATAACCAAAACGGCAACACATATGTACATATTTAACAAGAATTTATATAAACATATCCAAATATAATATATGTACACGTAAACGGTGGTCTATTTATCGCATTCTAATAATACTGGTCGTGTGTTTGTGCAATCGCAAAAAAAAATCGCGCCAAATTCTCTCACTTACTCTTTGATCCCCCGCACCCCGCATTCTATCTCTGTTGCCCACAAAGTGGCAGCAGCGAGCATAGGGCTTGCTTACTTTCGGTCGCTTGGACCACTTTCGTTTGTTTGTTCACATATTGAGCCAGGGCGTGTGTGTGTTTGGGTAAGCAAGCTTGGAGTTTCTCGGTACATAGCTGCAGTGCGTGTGCGAGGGTAGCTTGAAAAGTTTGGCGAACTTTGTGTACGGTATTGAAGGTAGTTCCTTTTTCTCATTTCAATTATGTCTGAGTCCGATAGGCCAACTGTGGAACGGCCAACAGCTAAACGGCCAACAGTACCTAAAACCAATACGAAGTTGGCGTTGTGTCAACAAAGGTTTGACAAAGTCAAAGCTGATATTGCGCGCGTGCAAACAGCCTTTAGATTGAAGCAAATTTCATCGGTTAAAACCGAATTAGCTTGTCGCCAAGAGCTTTTAGAGGGTTATATCGATAAGGCTATGAACCTACAGGCAGAGTTGGACATTTTGAGTCCAACCAATAAAAGTAGAGGACCGTTGGAGGATCTGTGTGTCGTCACTAAAGCATTGTTTATGAATGCAATCAAACCAAGATCCGACACACATATGCAGCATGACTGCTCAGTGAATCCACGGTTCGACACACACATGCAGCATGACTGCTCACTGAATTTGAGCCAGCGATCGCAGCTGCCGAAAATGCGTTTGCCGAAGTTTAGTGGCAAACATTCGGAATACAAAAATTTCATGTGCCTGTTCCAAAGCCTCATTGACGACGATGCTTCTTTGACAAACGTAGAAAAGTTTAATCATCTAGTATCGTGTTTGTCAGATGAAGCATTGGGTGTAGTAAAACCATTTCAAATGACAGACTGTAATTATACTAAGGCCCTTGCCAGTCTGAAGTCAGTGTACGACAATAAATGTCTGATATTCTTCGATACTGTTGCTCAATTATTCGATTTGCCAACTATGACCAAGCCATCTGCATCGAGTTTAAGATCGATGATAGACACGGTGTCTGCGATATATTCATCGCTGTCGTCTGTAGGTGACGACAAAGATATTGTGAATGCAATTATCATTCACATGGTCATGGCAAAGGTCGACCATGTGAGGAGCAGCTTGACTACGATAAGCTGCCTTCTTGGGAAGACTGTGCCAAACAGCTGAATAGAAGGTATCAGTACCTGGCAGCAGAAAAGTCAACTTGTGACAAGTCAAGGGTGCGTAACGAGGTGAGGAAGCCTCAACGGAAATCGTCCTTTGCCTGTGCTAATGCAGGTCAAACGTCGTCGTCTGCATGCACTATTGCAGGTCTGCAGACCACAGTATATAATCTTGTCCGTCGTTTAGTGCCAGTTCCGTCATGCAACGTTTTGAGTATGCTAAAACTCAAAAACTGTGTCTCAATTGTATGACCACTTGACATACAGTATCGAGTTGCAAGGCGGCGAAGTGTCGAGTGTGCTCAAAGCCTCACCATTCGCTCCTTCATTTGGAAAGCATCATGCCGACCCAGCCGAAGCCAGAGTGAGGGACTCTAACCGCTCTAAAACCAAACACACCTTTCCCTAATCCCGGCTGGCCTGTCTACCAGTAGATATTACTCCGCAGGGGGGAATTGCCCAAGGGGCTCTTCCATAGGGCATAGCCATAGCCTCGTCAATCTTTAACGAATTTTACCTTCTTTCTTTGCGTGCTCTTTCCTCGCGACGCAGTCTGATGGTCATTGCTGCAGCCATGTTGCTGATTGCAGCCCAGTTTTTTTCCGACTCCACAGTTACTGTCCTTCCTAGCTTGCTGCTTAGAGCTACCCGATCTTGCTGGAATCGTGGACATTCAAAGAAGCGATATTCAGCGTCTTCGACAATCCCCGTGCAAAGCACACAGAAGGGGTCCTCACGCTTAAACCTATGGAGATAGGCTTTAAAGCATCCATGTCCCGTCAATAGCTGCATCAGGTGGTACTCCACTTGTCCATGGCGGCGGCTCAGCCAGCTCTGCAGGTCTGGGATGAGCTTATGGGTCCAGCGTCCTTTGTTGCTACTATCCCACGAGTTTTGCCATTGCATCATTGTGCGTTGTCGTGCTGCGTGTCTTATCTCCTGGTGAGAAGTCTCCAGTTCTCGTTTTTTCCTAATCCCAGCGGCTTCACTTGCCAGCAGCTGGAGTGGGATCATTCCTGCTATGACTAGCGCGGCGTCCAGGGATACCGTTCTGTATGCGCAGCATACTCTCAGTGCACACAGTCTTTGGACTGCCTGGCATTCTCGGGCATATGTCGGTTGTTTCATGGCGTCCGCCCATATTGGTGCAGCATACAGCAGCGTCGAGTTGACAACGCTCGCTAGGAGCTTCCGCCCCAGCTGCTTTGGTCCTCCAGTGTTTGGCATGATGCGCGATAGGGCAACTGCCGTTTTGCCAGCTTTGCTACTGGCATACGTCATGTGGTGCTTGAAGCTGAGCCTATGGTCAATCATGACCCCCAGATACTTCAAGCTCGGTCCGGAGCTGATGGTGGAGTCACCTACTCGAATCGTGGCCGTCTCCACTACCTTCCTGCTACTTATGAGCACCGCCTCTGTTTTGTGGGTGGCCAGTGTTAGCCCCCTCCCAGATAACCATGTTCTGGCTCGCTCTACTGCGTCATTGCAGATTCCTTCTGCTTCTGCTTTGTGTTTTGCCACTGTGACCATGGCTATGTCGTCGGCAAAACCTATCACCATGGCACCCATTGGCATTTCCATCTTTAGGATTCCGTCGTACATGATGTTCCACTGTAGTGGGCCGAGTACCGATCCTTGGGGAACTCCTCCAGTGATTTCATATTCACGTGGCCCTATCTGTCTCATATATGAGCACTGAGGTAGTCAGCGGTGATTTTCTGCAAATACGGCGGTACTTGGAGTTTTGCCAGAGCCTCAAGTATGTGGTAAACACTGGCCGAGTTAAACGCATTTTGGACGTCGAATGTTGCCACTATGCAGTACTCTTTGGTCCCGTACATCCATCGGGTGCCGTGAATAGTTCGTTTCGCTATCTCACATACCTCGCCGATTGCGTCCACCGTGGAGCTGCCTTTGCGGAACCCATACTGTCTCGGTGAGAGTTGACGTGTTACTGCTTCCTCCAGTCTCGTGTGGATTATACGCTCGAGTATCTTACCTACTGTGTCCAGTTGCACAGCGGTCTGTAGGATGATGGCTCCTCAGTAGGCTTGTTTCCTTTAGGTATAAGGACTAGCCGCTGTCGTTTCCATGGGCTAGGGAAGATTCCTTCGGACATGCACGCATTGAATAGTCCCACATACGTTTGTGGGCTTGTCTCAATGGCAGCACGAAGTACTGTATTCGGGACTCCATCCGGTCCCGGTGCTTTACCGTCCTTGGTCCGTTTTAGTGCTTCGAGGACTTCTGTTTCTGTGGTTGCTTCTATTTCCAGTGGCGGAATTCCATCCACAACCCTCTGGGCTGCCACTTGCTCTGGAAATAGAGTTTCCACTTTGTTTTTTAACAGGTCTGCACACATTGGCTGTGGGGGACTGAACACTCGCAATCTCTTCATTACCAGTCTGTATGCGTAGCCCCAAGGGTTCGCATCTGCTTCGTCGCAGAGCTTTCCAAAGCATTTGCGCTTTCTCTCCTTGATCTGCTTCTGCAAGTGGCGTCTGCTCTCCTTAAATTCTTCTTGGGCTCTCTCGAATTCCGGGGAACCTCTCGAGCGTTGGTATATCCGTCTTTTGCGTTGGCACTCCTTAGCCAGGTGGTCCATTCCTGTGCAGTTGTAGCAGCACTTTGTGAAGTCCTGGTCACTCTTACAGTTCAGTGCTATGCGACCAAATTCCATGCACTTGAAGCACCTTCTGGGAGACGATTTGACTCGTATCCTGCAGTACCCCCATCCCAGGCGGATCCTTCCTTTCTTAAGAGTTTCTCAGCAACTGCCGGTGATACTTTCATCGTCAGTGTCTGGGTCCTCCTATAGGCTGGTCTGATGGAGATGACAGCCGCTTCGTTGACTTCCACCTCTCCCTGTTCCTTGAGTTCAGCTAGCACTTCTTCTTGGGTAGACACTTCATCTATATCTTTTACTTCCAAGGTCACCGTTTCCGTAAGGCTCCTTACGTCAGCCATGCTTCCCAGCGCCTGTTTGACTGCTGCTTGCATCTCCTGGGTTTTCGGGTCTGCCGATTTTCCCAATATTAGGAGCAGCTCGCCTTTTGCCGTGCGTCGCAATACCTGCACCGATTGTCCCAGTCCCTTAAGGCTTGGTTCATTTATACCTTCCTTAATATGTCCGCATACGAGACCGTGTTGGTGCTGGTGGTAGCGATGACAATTGCATCGCTACGTGGCGGTCATGGTTGCTGCTTGGGCTTCGGCCTTTGCTTAGCCGCAACCGTTACCCACCCGTCAGCTTTCTCCTTAGGGATTGCCTCTGGTCCCTTTTAAGCTACGGGGTCACTCCTTGGGGCTTCCAGCGGCTTCCTCACAGTTTTGGGCTTTTTGGGCCCATGCTTAGCCTTCTTTGGCGTAGGGGACGGGTGGGTGGTGTTCCTGGGCTCTGTCCGTGCCCTCTTCCCCTCTTGGCGTTTGCATGCTCCTCTTGGGTGCTCCGCAACGCCGGAGAACAGGACATTGCACGCTCTCTCCCTGCTGTATTTGGCTGTGCTGGCGATCGAGCCAACACATTCCTACGCGCGAAGGGATTCTCCTCGTCCCATGCAAATGAGCTTGTCAGCGGGGTGCTACAAGCCGCAGCTTGTTCCTGCTGTTCGCTCATCTCTGGGCCGATCCTTTTCCGCCGATCTGGCAACTCCGGTTGTTTTGTAGCGCCCTCTACAGAACAGCTGTTGCGCGCTGCGATCGCTTTGAAGCACTTCCCTCGATGGGGCAGCTCCTGTCAGCTGTGCTGCAGTTGTTTACCTCGCGTTGAGCCTGTCCAAGTTTGACTCAAAACTGCACTCAATGTAAGTGGCGCCAATATCGCTGTGAAAGAGAAAAGGAAAACAGGCGCTTACCTGCTGTGCCTTCCCCCCTCCCTTCGGCCTAGGGACAAACGGCGTCTGCCTTCTCCCAATTGGATTCCCGAATTGGTTTCGGGCCCAGTAGCAGTATAGAAGTATATCACAAGTATAGAAAACCTTCTCAAAACCTCACCTTCGCTCCTTCATCGGTACACTGCATCAGTGCACGGTGAAGCAGCGGCACTTCAAGCCTCAACGTCGGAGGCATACGTGCTCAATGCGGATCAAGTCGTTCTGGCTACCGCGATCGTAAACATTAAAGATAGATTCGGATAGTTGCATCCAGCAGGAGCTTTGCTCGATAGTGGCTCTATAATAAATTTGATGTCAGAGAGCCTAGCAAAGAGGCTTCGGCTTAAACGTGAGCCAACTTTCCTTGCTATCGCTATGGTGGGTGGTGCAACCACCGATAGTAAAACTAAGGTTTGTGCATCGATACATTCTCGTTTGAATTCCCACACGTTTTCCGCTGAGTTTTGGGTACTAAAGTCAATTTCCACATCTCAGCCTAGGCAAAAAAGGTATCACTTTCCACATCGAGCTGGAAAATCCCAAAAAATATTCAATTGGCAGATCCCGAATTCCATAAGCCGGCTAAGGTGGATGTTCTCTTGGGAGCTGAAATGTTTTATGGGCTATTGTGAGTTGGGCAAATTAAATTACACTCCGAGCCCATTATGCAAAAAACATTGCTCGGTTGGATTGTTGCAGGCAAATGTACTGGACAGGCGCCTCGGCAACAGTGTAATGAGAGTTCGGTAGCTTAAGTGTATAGTTGTTCTCTCGACTCATTAGTAAACCGTTTTTGGGAATTGGATCAATGTCCAATTGAGTCGAAGGCTGTCCGCCAAACAGCTGAACAACAGGCCTGTGAGTTGTACTTCGCAAAAACGGTACAACGATTGTCTTCCGGTCGCTTTTAAGTCAAACTTCCCTTTAAGACCGACCTTAAAGTTCTTGGCCTGTCCTTTCAAACTGCTGAAAGGCGTTTTTTGCAACTTGAGCGCAAACTGTCAAAGGATGACACTCTCAAAACTATGTACCATGACTTCATGAAAGAGTATTTGGACTTGGGACATATGTCCATTCTGAAGTCTGCTCCTCTAGAACAGCATTATATTCCACATCAATGTGTTCTCAGACCTGAGAGTATCCAACCAAACTTCGTGTTGTGTTTGACGCTTCCAGCAAAACATCAACAGCAGTTTCACTGAACGAAACACTAATGGTGGGGCCAACTATTCAGAGGGAGTTGTATTCAACATTGGTCAACTTTCGGTTGAACAAATATGCCGTAACTGCTGACATTTCGAAAATGTACAGGCAGATAAATGTTTCTGAGGAAGACAGAGACTTTCAACTTGTCTTGTGGAGAGAAAACTCTTCACAAAACATACAGGCATACAGGTTGAATACTGTTACATACGGTACAGCGTCAGCACCCTTTTTGGCTGTACGTTGCTTGTACGAATTGGCAAATAGTTTCGCACAATCACATCCCATTGGTGCGGAAGTGATTCGCAATTGTTTTTATGTCGACGATATGCTGGCAGGTGCAGACAGTTTAAAAGAACTGGACACAATTTGCAGCCAGGTTCGGGATATTTTGAATTCAGGAGGATTTCCATTGGCCAAGTGGGCTTCCAATTGCCCGACTCAATTTGGAAAGAATGAGGAAATCATCATTAAGATTGATGAGCAAAGCTCAGTCAAAACGCTTGGAATGCGCTGGGCACCTCAAGATGATGTATTTAAATACCATCTGGACGTGGACAGTTTTGCCTCCCTGAAACCAACAAAACGCAATATATTGTCGATAGCCTCTCGTTTGTTTGACCGTCTTGGTTTGTTGTGTCCAATTGTCACTAAGGCAAAAATGCTGTTGCAGGACTTATGGAGGCTAAAGGTAGATTGGGATGAGGCTATTCCTATGAGTCTACACACTGCGTGGAATAAGTTCACCACTACCATGCGGGATTTGCACAAAATTTCAATCCCTCGTTACGTATGTTTGACGCTGTACCAAGGGGTTCAAATTCACGGCTTTGCTGACGCATCCAGTCACCAGTAGTTGCCGTTTTTGTTTGTTTCGCCTCAAAGGCAGTCCATTTAGAACTTGTCTCAGACCTTTCAACTGACGCTTTTCTAAATGTATTTAAAAGGTTCGTTGGGAGACGAAGGCTGCCGGAGAAGATGGTCAGCGACAACGCGACGAACTTCGTGGGAGCGAGCAACGTGCTGAAGGAGCTCCAAGCGGCGTTTCTCCGGAGCAAGGAGGAACTTCAGGACTACGCAGCGGAGAGAGCGGTGACCTGGTGCTTTATCCCTCCGAGGGCACCGCACTTCGGCGGACTGTGGGAAGCAGCAGTAAAGGCTGCCAAACACAGCCTGGTGCGAGGGGTAGGCGACGCCAACCTCACGCCGGACGAATTGAGCAATTGGGGCAGATCGAAGCGCTGCTCAATTCCAGGCCCCTCGTGGCGGACACCAGCGATCCAAACGACGGGGAGGCCATAACACCAGGGCACTTGCTCATCGGCCAACCTCTGCTGGGCCTGCCGCACGGATCCACGCCCGGAAAGCCCAACAACAAGCCCGCACCCGGATACTTGAAGCGGTGACAACTGTTGTTGGAGCTCAGACTGCACTTTTGGCACAAGTGGTCGAGAGACTACCTGCTCAGCCTGCAGCAGCGAGCCCAGTGGAGCAAAGGCGAGGCCAATCTGGCCGAAGGGGCGGTCGGGCTGGTGCACGACGACAACACCCCCCCGCAACGATGGACAACAGGGCGCGTGACACGCGTCATCACTAGAGAGGACGGCAAAGTGCGGGTGGCCGAAATCAGAACGCCGGCCGGCGTCATTAAACGGCCAATCCACAAGCTGGCACCACTGCCAACGTGCTGAAGACCGGAGCTCTTCAGCGGGGCCGGAATGTTGGAGAAGAAAATAGAAGTTAAGAGAGTATCGTACGCCAAAAGAGTCGCTCCATCTTCGGGTGACCCGCAAGCCGATCTTCACGATCGCCGACGGCGAATTGGGTTGCGTGCGGCCGACGGTGGTTCACGCGAAGAGTGGAATGGGACTGCACGTCATTTGTCAAAGTACGCCCAAAGCCACTGCATTCGTTTGTTCAATAAAACCCTATTAATATAGAAAAACCTTGTCTTTCGTTAGTTGTTTGAAAATTGTTAAAAAATCTAGAAATTACTAGATTTTTCAATGCTATTTGCCATAATTGTGGTCGAAAGGGACACATAGCTCTCGTTTTCATGTCAAAGCAGTGCAAAGATATGAAAGAGAGCGATAATCACAAATACAAGCATGAAGAGAAACACGCAGAGTCAATTCAAACACTTCACACCGTCTCAAGCCTAGTGAAGTTCGAAGGAAATAAAAATGTAATCAACCAGGAAATCTTCAATGAAATTATTCCTTTTCAAATGGGTTCTGGCGCAACGGTATCTATTATCAATAGTAAAACATACAAGGAACTCAAAAGTCCAAAGCTGCAGAAGTGTGACCGTATATTGCAAACGTTTGGCCAACAACAAATCCCCGTGCTGGGTGAACTGCACACTGTGGCAAAGTGTGGCAATAAATCGGCAAATGTTGTCATAATCGTGCCAAATTTAGAAAACTCGAACAATCTATTCGGAATGGATTTGTTCAAGACATTCAATTTCGAAATTCAACAAATTTCAAATGCGAGGAAGCGCAGGGTTCTCAATTGGCTGATCTTTGTTACAAGTACAAAGGAGTATTCGAACCGGCTATTGGTACAATAAAAAACTTTAAGGCAAGCATCTACTTAAAGAAAAATTTCATGCCAAAATTTTTCAAAAGCAGACAAATTCCATTTGCTCAAATGGAACAGTTTAAGGAGGAAAAGCAGTCAAATTCAGCAACTAGGCATCGCCCATAGTACTAGCACCCAAGCCAGGTGAAGCACTACGTATCTGTGGCGACTTTAAACAAGGTGTCAATTCCCAATGCCAACACGTGAGTCTTTATTGCATACTATCCATCACGGCACTCATTTCTCCAAAATCGATCTGAAAGACGCATATCTACAAATGGAGTTAGATGATGCAGCATCTGTAGCTGTATTCCAACGTTATTTGGAACAACTTCTGAGTGGCATAGAAGGTTGTGGAAATTATCTAGACGGCATCATTATTTCAGCTCCAACAGTTGAACAGCACCTTGATCGCCTCGAACAAGTTCTATGCATTCTAAAAAAGAATGGCATCAAATGCAAGAAGGAGAAGTGTTTCTTCTTGAGAAACGAAATTGAATATCTCGGCAGAAGAGTAAGCATCAAGGGTATCCTCCCGAATAGCACGGGTCTATAGGCTGTTAAACAATTGAAGCCTCCCACTAATCTACAGCAGCTAGATGCTTTCATGGGAAAAGTCAACTACTACTGCAATTTCATCCCTAACTTTTCTCAGTTAGCGTCTCCGCTCAATCAGCTTCGGAGGAAAAACGTAGTCTTTAAATTCGGCCCCGATCAGCAGCAGGCTTTCACAGCATTAAAAACGCACATTCTCAATGTTACAGAGCTAGCATATTTCAACGAGCAGCTACCGCTTGTTCTAGCCACCGATGCATCTTCATATGGCATTAGTGTAGTCTTGTCACACAAGACGCAGATGGTAAGGAAAAGCCAATAGCATTCGCATCAAAAACATTAGATGTCCATCAAGTTCAATACAGCCAAATAGAAAAGGAAGCACTTTCGATTATATTTGGTGTAAAATTTCATCAGTACCTTTACGGCAGGAAGTTCATTCTCATCACTGATCATAAGCCATTGGTCACCATATTCAATCCAAGCAAGCATCTGCCAACAATGATTTCTAACAAACTTCAGCGTTGGGCTATAATTTTGATGGCCTACAACTTTGAAATTAAATATCGCAGCACTACAACTCATGGAAATGCAGACGTACTCTCTCGTCTTCCTATCAACTCAGATTAAAAGTTTGACACAGAAGAGGCATGCTGCAATGTCGTTGAGATGTCATGCCCATAAATGCCGACATAATCAGGCAAAAGCTGAACAGCGACCGGATTCTGCACAAGGTCTATCAATTTGTATCTACTGGTTGGCCAGAACAACAGCATGATCTACAGATTTTGCCATATTTCAATCGTATATTTGCCCTGACGATTAACAACAACCTACTATGTCTCCATTCTGATGTGAATAGAATCATTATTCCTCGAGCACTACGGAATAATATTCTCAATCTTCTCCACGAGGGTCATTGGGGAATAGTATGAATGAAACAACTGGCACGACAACATGTGTGAGAATTGTAGCGTGAGCAAAATAGGAAATCTAGCCCCAGTAAAGCAATTCGAGAGCTGGTCAAAAGCGACATCCGCCTGGGAAAGGATACATATCGACTTCGCCGGTCCTATATTTGACTCCATGTGGTTAATTTGTGTCGATGCTCATTCTCAGTTCCTGTTCGTAGTACAAATGACAGCGACAACAACTGGAAACACCATAGCCGCACTTTCAGCCATCTTTGCTATTGAGGGTTATCCAAAGACTTTATTCAGCGATAATGGGCCTCAAATCACTTCAGACTCTTTCAACCAATTTTGTCAGCAACATGAAATAAACCACATCACAACAGCACCATTTCATCTAGCATTCAGCAAAACTTGCCAAAAACTATACAAGGTGAAAAAATGGATAATCACTGATCGGCTCATCGGTTGTATGTTATTTATCCTTCGTTCATCCACAGGTTTCATTAAGCGCCTCATAAACCAGATGAAGGCAAGATCTGAGTCTGATGACTGCAGTTCCAGCTCCAACGACGACAACAATCACATTTGGTGGACACCTGAATTCTCAAGTTCGCCTACAACTCCAACAACACCAGTCCAAGAAGAAGAGCCGTCATTGAATCCGATCCAGAATTCTCAATCCATTTCTGGGTTCAACGAAGACCCGGCATTATCTCAGCAAGAGGTTCTTCAGCCACCCCAGCAACGCCGTTCGGGTATCCCCATCCATAGCAGCACTCGCGAACGCACAGCAACCAGCTGCTACTCACCTCAGGATCACAGGAAGAAGAAAATTACTAACAAACCGTAATTTAAGGGGAAAGATGTGTTATGTATTAAAGAAATAGGAATAAGCAATAAGCAAAATCAGCCAATTGTCGTGTATACACACACTAACACTATTACACCCGAATGTTTGTATGCCTTCTCTCTTCAAATAGAGTCAGTTCTAAGCTAGTTCTCATCATGAACACAACGTTTTCTCTGTACTCCGACACAACACTTATCATCTCTCATATATCTTATGCTCGCTACAACACAAAATATTAAAAAAAAACGAGAGGGAACGTTGTGAGCCGCGGCAAAGGCCGCGGCTCTACCTTATACCCGGTACTCAGTCAGTATATACATACATACATTTATGAGCCTACGATTTATGAAATTTATTATATGTTCTCAAAAGGGACGAAAATAATATTTAAATTAAAAAAATGAATTTTTTGGAATTTTTCTGCATGTTTCCATTTTTGTTTACATATGCTTTGTATATCTGCGCCTACATTTCCACATGACATGTATAACTACATATTTGAGACGTACAAGTGTTTGCGACAGAGAGAGAGGGAATGAGTCAGCGCTGGGCAGGCGTTGAGTAGCCACTGAAATTTAATTTGTTTCTTCTGGCCATAATATTGATCCGATCTGATCCAGATTCGGTAATCTGGTAGATATGGTAATTTTTCATGATTCTGGGTTTTTGATTTTCATTTATCTTAAAAATTGTGGATTCCACAGATTTTCGTCTTTTGTGGGGGCGGAAGGGGGCGTGGCAAAATTTTAAAACAAACTCGTGCTGGTTCGGTATCACAGGAGCTTGGATAGAAAGTTTGGTTGCTCTAGCTCTTATAGTCTCTGAGAACTAGGCGTCAAAAAATACGAATCGGCAAACCAGATGGGGCCGCGTGTGAGAGAGAGCGAGAGGGAATGATGACTTTCGAAATGGTTTTCTTTATTGTAGCTATAATAATGATCCGATCTGATCCGGATTCAACACTCTGATAGAAATGGGCATTCTCTATGACTCTGTGTTTTTAGTTTTCTTGTATCTTCAAAATTGTGTGTGCCACAGACTTTCGTTCTTTGTGGGGGCGGAAAGGGGCGAGGAGAAATTTTTCAACACATTTGGAGTAGTGCGATCACAAAGCAGATTGGATACAAAATTTGGTTGCTCTAGCTTTAATAGTCTCTGAGATATAGGCACAAATGAAGACGGACAGACGGACGGACGGACGGACAGACAGACATGGCTATATCGACTCGGCTATTGATGCTGATCAAGAATATATATACTTTATGGGGTCGGAAACGCTTCCTTCTGTGCGTTACACACAACCGTTATCCCCACAAATCTAATATACCCCTATACTCTTCGAGTACCGGGTATAAAAATAAACGAGAGGGAACGTTGTGAGCCGCGGCAAAGGCCGCGGCTCTACCTTATACCCGGTACTCAGTCAGTATATACATACATACATTTATGAGCCTACGATATATGAAATTTATTATATGTTCTCAAAAGGGACGAAAATAATATTTAAATTAAAAAAATGAATTTTTTGGAATTTTTCTGCATGTTTCCATTTTTGTTTACATATGCTTTGTATATCTGCGCCTACATTTCCACATGACATGTATAACTACATATTTGAGACGTACAAGTGTTTGCGACAGAGAGAGAGGGAATGAGTCAGCGCTGGGCAGGCGTTGAGTAGCCACTGAAATTTAATTTGTTTCTTCTGGCCATAATATCGATCCGATCTAAGCCAGATTCGGTAGTCTGGTAGATATGGTAATTTTTCATGATTCTGCGTTTTTGGTTTTCATTTATCTTAAAAATTGTGGATTCCACAGATTTTCGTCCTTTGTGGGGGCGGAAAGGGGCGTGGCAAAATTTTGAAATACACTTGTGCTGGTTTGATATCACAGGAGTTTGAATAGAAAGTTTGGTTGCTCTAGCTTTTATAGTCTCTGAGAACTAGGCGACACAAAATACGAATGGGCAAAGCAGATGGGGTCGCGTGTGAGAGAGAGCGAGAGGGAATGATGACTTTCGAAATGGTTTTCTTCATTGTAGCTATAATAATGATCCGATCTGATCCAGATTCAACATTCTGATAGATTTGGTCTTTCTCTATGATTCTGCGTATTTAGTTTTCTTGTATCTTTAAAATTGTGTATGCCACAGACTTTCGTTCTTTGTGGGGGCGGAAGGGGGCGGGGCGAAATTTTGAAATACATTTGGAGTAGTGTGATCACACAGGAGACTGGATACAAAACTTGGTTGCTCTAGCTTTAATAGTCTCTGAGATATAGGCGCAAATGAAGACGGACGGACAGACGGACGGACGGACGGACGGACGGACGGACAGACGGACAGACGGACAGACAGACATGGCTATATCGACTCGGCTATTGATGCTGATCAAGAATATATATACTTTATGGGGTCGGAAACGCTTCCTTCTGTGCGTTACACACAACCGTTATCCCCACAAATCTAATATACCCCTTACTCTTCGAGTACCGGGTATAAAAACGAGGGGGAACGTTGTGAGACGCGGCAAAGGCCGCGGTTCTACCTTATACCCGGTACTCAGTCAGTACATACATAAATATATGAGCTTACGATTTATGCAATTTATTATATGTTCGCAAAACGGACGAATTAAATTTTGGGCAAAAATTAATATTTCAAAAAATGAAGTTAAATCATTTTTGGAATATTATACATGTTTCCAATTTTGTATGCTTATTATGCTTTTTACATCTGCTTCTAAATTTCTACATGACATGTATAACTACATATTTGAGACGTACAAGTGTTTGCGACAGAGAGAGAGGGCATGAGTCAGCGCTGGGCTGGCGTTGAGTAGCCACTGAAATTTAATTTGTTTCTTTTGGCCATAATATTATTCCGACCTGATCAATATTCGGCAATCTGGTAGATATGGTAATTTTACATGATTTTGCGTTTTTGGTTTTCTTTTATCTTAAAAATTGTGGATTCTACAGATTTTCGTCCATTGTGGGGGCGGAAGAGGGCGTGGCAAAATTTAAAAATACACTTGTGCTGGTTTGTTATGACAGGAGCTTGGATGGAAAATTTGGTTGCTCTAGCTCTTATAGTCTCTGAGAATTAGGCGTCAAAAAATTCGAATGGGCAAAGCAGATGGGGTCGCGGGAGAGAGAGAGCGAGGAAATTATGACTTTCGAAATGGTTTTTTTCATTGTGGCTATAATAATAATCCGTTCTGATCCAGATTCATAACAAACCAGCACAAGTGTATTTCAAAATTTTGCCACGCCCCTTTCCACCCCCACAAAAGACGAAAATCTCTGGAATCCACAATAATAAATGAAAACCAAAAACTCAGAATCATGGAAAATTACCATATCTACCAGATTGCCGAATATAGATCAGGTCGGATCAATATTATGGCCAGAAGAAACAAATTAAATTTCAGTGGCTACGCAACGCCAGTGTGTACAGTGACTCGGGCGAAAACGATGCAGTGTCAATTAAAATGCTTAAGGTGCTACAGATTTTAAACTAGAGGAAAAACAAAAAATGTTTAAATGCCAATTTGTTGTATGTTCTATCAAGTTAAAAAAAAAATACTCTATTTGCTGATTAAATATTGCGCAGTTTTAAAAATAAAATAAAAACCTAACATATATCTTAAATACAAGTCCGAGCAAGAACGATGCATCCACAAACTAGTTTAATATTAGTCGAATAAAAGGATAAACAGGTATTTTAATACTTAGTAAGTAATCCCATAACCTTTCTTACGGCTTTTAACCTACTATTCATGGAAGAGACCAGCTTCCGAGTGCTTTCCAAGCTTATTTTGTTCCATTCTTCCAGCAGAGGACCCTTTTTGCTCGAAATCCTGTGATTCTGGGTGTTGTTCTCCAGCGCAGCTCACAAATTTTCAATAACATTTAAGTATGGAGACTGGGCTGGGGGAATCATCAAGTGGGGGCAGTTCCAGATAAGCCTGGACTGTACTGTTCCGGACGAATGTCAAATTTTTTTCTGATTCTACGTTATGTGTAACTAAAGGGGGGTTTGGGTTTGCCGAGTTATTTTGGGCTACCCTAACATTGTTTCTCTGCCTTTGCGAATTGTTATCGTAGCCTTGGTTGTTATAGGCTCCACCATTATTACGGTTATTTCCCCTATAGCCACCACGATCTCTATAGTAGTTAGTGGTGTTGTTGTTGTTGTGGCTGTAACCACGACCATTTCCTCTACCACGATAATTGTTTTGATAGTTACTACCACGGTAGGTTTGTCCGCTTTGGGTATACTTTACTGAATTTACGCTACCGGTAACCCTGGTACTGGTACGAATATAGGCGCTGATGGCTGCATTCATTGTTTTGCAACCACCTGATTTCAGTACCGTTTTGACACTTTCATGTTTGTTTTTCTAATCATTTTTTCAATGGCCTTACTTTTGCTGAGAGTGTCGGCATGTGCCGCTTGTATGCCCTGATCGATATACGAAGCTTCTAGCTGCTGTCGTAAATTTTCGTCTTCATTAGTAAACTGCGTGACTGTTTTACCCTTTTGGGTGAGTGTATCCATCTTTGTCTTAACATTGTAAGGTTTTCCACCGACAATTATGGTCTGCAGTTTTGTTATGATTCCGTCTACTGTGGTCTCGTTTTGGACCTTAAAAATGGTTGTGCCAGTTATTTTTTACTTAATTAACTCTACAGCAAAAAATTCATGTTCGCCCTTACTCATGTTGACTAGTTTTGGTGCAGTTATGAATTTTTGAAGGTGGAGTTTCTTACCATCAAATTAGGGTACTGCTACGGCAGTTTCCCTTATACATATATGACTTCTGGGCAGCTGCAGCGTCCGTCATATTAAACCTATTTTTATACCCGGTACTCGAAGAGTATAGGGGTATATTAGATTTGTGGGGATAACGGTTGTGTGTAACGCACAGAAGGAAGCGTTTCCGACCCCATAAAGTATATATATTCTTGATCAGCATTAATAGCCGAGTCGATATAGCCATGTCTGTCTGTCCGTCCGTCCGTCCGTCTGTCCGTCTGTCCGTCTGTCCGTCTGTCTGTCCGTCTTCATTTGCGCCTATATCTCATAGACTATTAAAGCTAGAGCAACCAAGTTTTGTATCCAGTCTCCTGTGTGATCACACTACTCCAAATGTAATTCAAAATTTCGCCCCGCCCCTTTCCGCCCACACAAAGAACGAAAGTCTGTGGCGTACACAATGTTGAAGATATGAGAAAACCAAAAACGCAGAGTCATAGAGAATGCCCATTTCTATCAGAGTGTTGAATCTGGATCAGATCGGATCATTATTATAGCTACAATGAAGAAAACCATTCCGAAAGTCATCGTTCCCTCTCACTCTCTCTCACACGCGACCCAATCTGCTTTGCTTATTCGTATTTTGTGTCGCCTAGTTCTCAGAGACTATAAAAGCTAGAGCAACCAAACTTTCTATCCAAGCTCCTGTGATATCAAACCAGCACAAGTGTATTTCAAAATATTGCCACGCCCCTTTCCGCCCCCACAAAGGACGAAAATCTGTGGAATCCACATTTTTTAAGATAAATGAAAACCAAAAACGCAGAATCATGAAAAATTACCATATCTACCAGATTACCGAATCTGGATCAGATCGGATCAATATTATGGCCAGAAGAAACAAATTAAATTTCAGTGGCTACGCAACGCCTGCCCAGCGGTGACTCATGCCCTCTCTCTCTCTGTCGTAAACACTTGTACGTCACAAATATGTAGTTTACATGTCATGTAGAAATGTAGGCGCAGATATACAAAGCATATGTAAACAAAAATGGAAACATGTATAAAAATTCCAAAAAATGCATTTTTTTAATTTAAATATTATTTTCGTCCCTTTTGAGAACATATAATAAATTTCATAAATCGTAGGCTCATATATGTATGTATGTATATACTGACTGAGTACCGGGTATAAGGTAGAGCCGCGGCCTTTGCCGCGGCTCACAACGTTCCCTCTCGTTAATTATGAGTAGTTGTTCCCGAAGGCGATTAAAAGCGTCTAAAGCTTGGGTACACTGGAGATCAGTTAATTTGAATTTATTTTTATTTAAACCTTGTCTAAGTTAATTGCCCTGCTTATATACCTTTTCTTTAATTTCTATTATGCTTGGTATACAATATTAGCAAGAATTGAAATGTACTGACTATGGTCAGTATTAAAAGTAAAACAGACAGGGCTTGCATACCATCTATATGGTCGATGATTTTGACGTTGTTAACCACGTTTCCCATGTTACCTATCATCTGGCTACACTAGTCAACACGACTTTTCCGCTGTCGCCAAAAATAACTTTTTCTGATAGATTTGGATGTTTAAAAATGTTTAAAGAATGTTTTTTTTTCATGGAGTAGTTTTTTTTAAGAATTTTTAAAAAATTGTGGTTTTTTGTCATAGGTAGAGCTTCTATCTTTCACATAACTTCAGTTTTCTACAACTGGTTGTATTGAACTTTGCAGTTAAAAAAGGCTGACAAATGCAGCTATAAATCCGACTCAGACACTTACCAAACTTTTTCGTTGGTTAACAGTGACCTGATTGTTAACAATTCTTGCATTATTATAAGTTCTCACATTCGCACAAATCACAAACAAATAAATCAAACATACACAAATATAATATATTGAAATCGAATTAGTTGTGCATTTAATAGCATATCGCGAAAATACGCTGTTGAAGAAGCTCAGTTTCTTGAATGTGCAACACCCAGAAGGAAGCGTTTCGGACCCCATAGACTATATATATTATTGATCAACATCGATAGCCGAGTCGATATATCCTGTCTGTCTGTCCGTCCGTCAGTCTGTCCGTCTTCATTAGCGCATAGATCTCATAGACTATAAAAGCTAGAGCAACTAAATTTTGTATCAAATCTGCTGTGTTATCACTCTACTACAAGTGTATTTCAAAATTTCGCCCCGCCTCCAGAGTGTTGAATCTGGATCAGGTCAGATCATTAATATAGCCACAATGAAGAAAACCATTTCAAAATAATCGTTCGATCTGCTTTGTAGACAGACGTGTTTTTGTTTTGCGCTCCGCTTACTTTCAACCTATTATACCTTTTCAGGGCAGCCGCAAACTTCTGCAGCGCACTGAGAACCACCCGGCGCTCGGGCGGCCACTAGTTTGAGCGGGAGTTTAATCACGCTTCCACCCCCGTTTACAACGACTTCGGTTCATGCATACTCTCGATCTAACTACGATATACATAAATACATACCCACATAAATCTACTCGAACTGGAGAATAAGCTAGACTTAATAAATAGTGAAGGAAAACGAAGCGTTGTGTTTATCTATAACATTGTTCCTTCGAGCCGGATCTTCACCAACAAGGAGAAGCGCACCCCAGCAAGCTTAGGCGGATCGCTCTATCAAGATAAGTGCGTCATACAAAACATCAGTTAAAGGCCGTGATCTTGTTTTTTCCGTCCAATGCCAAGCGGCTATACTGTCCGTTCTCCGATCTTCAGCCCCTTTAACTACGTACATCAGTACACCCACACACCAGATTTAACGGCATTTTCTTGTCCGCATTTGTCCCAAATCCGCATATATATATATATATATATATATCTTACTTATTTTTTATATATATATATATATATATATATATATATATATATATATTGGCTGCATATTCTTGCGTCTATATATGTATATATGCACTAATCCGCAATTACACGCACCTACATCCGTCTATATTGAACTGCCTATTCGTGTCCGCATTCGTGCATATCCTTATACATATATACATACATATTGATTGCATATTCTTGCGTCTATAAATGGACATAGTATATGTACTAATCCGCAATTAAACGTACTTAGATCCATATATATCACAACTGCATATCCTTGCACATATGTATATATCCCAACTGCATATTCTTACACATCCGTAAAACCGCATATTCTTGCACATCCGAACATACATATTTCACACATCTACATACGCAGCCCAACATATATAAACCATCTATCCGAATCTACACTTATTTTTTCCATACCCGCATACATACATATATATTAGCTGCATATTCTTGCGTCTGTATATCCACACCTCCCCGCACCTACATCCATACATACAAGCAGCAATAGCGGTGCCTGCTTTTGCTCGTTTTCGCGTTTGCCTCTCCACCGTTGTGCGCGTTGTTTTTGTTGGGAGAGCAGATTATCGACGCCGCTCTTGCGCATAGCGGAGCGCCAAGCGACTCGCTACCCTGTATGTTGAGGGTGTATCGTTTTCGGTGGTGGCTTGTCCAGTGACGCGCTACCATACTTTCGGCGGGTATATTGTTTTGGGTGTCACTTGCCACCGACTCCCAATATTAGGGCCCGATCGCCTTGGGCTACCCAAGCGCCTCCGACTTGCCAACAAGTCAATACCAAAGGGTTGTTGGGTCCATTTTCCGTGTCCATCCACCCGACACTTCCGCTTCCGTTTCGTTGTTCTCAGCGGGTGAGGTCAGAACATGCCCACTGGTGACGAGGACAGAAAAAAACTTTTGCCATTGCCAGCTCCAGGTAGTAGGACACCACGCAGTAGTTCCGCCCCAGGAACACCTACCTCCGTGACTAAACCGATAAATTTACCCGGTACGCCTAAGCCGAGTACGAGTTCCGCGGCAAAGAGCAAATCGGTTCTGTTCCCTTCGCCAGTCACGCTAAAGGTGCCAGCTCTTCCACCTAGCAGCCCCATCAGCTCTCGACGCACTTCTCCAATGGCCCAAACAGCATTCATCTCCGTACGTGCGAAATTGGTAGCAGCCATGGGCAGGCTGAGCAGTTTAAAAGACCGTTTTACCGCTTCCGGTACCAGCACGCCATCCCTCGCTCAGGTCCGTAGAGACCGCTTACAGAGCATGTGGGCAAAGGTGGATGCTGAATTCGAGGCCTGTTCCATAGCGTCGGTTGACGAGGATCCTGACTCCCAAATAGAGACATGAACGACTATGAACGGTGCCTAGATCACCTTACGGTCCAATCGGCTAGCCCAGTAGTCCGTCCTCCTGCACAGCCGGACTCCAATGGCGGCTGCCGACTGCCACCCTGTGACATCGAAGTTTTCACAGGGGACTACGTCCGTTGGCCTACATTCCGGGATCTTTTTACCGCGATCTACATCCGAAATCCCAGGCTGTCTCCTGTGGAGAAGCTGTACCACCTCGCCACTAAGACCAGTGGCGATCCGAAGGCCATCGTTGATAAGTGCCCGCTGACCAACGACGGCTTCGAGGCGGCATGGGATGCCCTTCGTGACCGATATGAGAACCGACGACTCCTGGTGACCAACCAGATTCATCTTCTCCTCTCTTTGCCTCACATCGGGTCCGATTCAAGTCGTGCTCTGAAAGAACTTCAAAGTACGATCCACGGGGTTCTAACCGCACTAACACTAACTTGTGGAAAGAGTCCATAACCGAAAAGAAGGAAATGCCGTCATGGAAGGAGATGGACTCCTTCCTCAGTCAGCGGTATCTGACTCTAGAGGCGATCGAGAGCCCCCCTCCAATCCGCATAGTTCCAAAGGCGATCCGAATCCGCCACCTTCTAAAAGTAACCCGTTCCGGTTCCAAGGGAGTCCCGTTCCTAGGAGGGTTCACTCGTTCGAGACAACTGTGAGTCCGCAGAGGAGACCATGTGATCTCTGCTGCACAGAGAATCATCCAATCCGTGATTTTCCTCGCTTCCTCCACATGACCGTTGATGCTCGTTCCAGCTACATTAAACAGAAACAGCTATGCCTTAACTGCTTCGCACGAGGACATCAGATCCGAAAATGCCAAAGCGCCCACAACTGCGTCACTTGTGGGGAACGGCACCACACGCTGCTGCACCGTGGCAATCCAAGTTCCAGCGAGCCGACTTCCACATCCATACAACATCCGAGTTCTTCCGAATCCTTTTCCAACGTTCAGGCTTAATTCGCGTCCGGTATAAGTGCAGTTCTTCTGAGCACGACTTTGATTAGTATTTGCCATCTGGGGACCAATTCTCGGGCCCGCGCTTTGATTGACTCTGGCTCCGAGGCCCCGTTCATTTCGGAACGTCTAGTCAGCATAATCAAACTGCCATTCCAACCCATCCAGGCACAGGTCTCCGGCATCAATCATACTGTATCCGCTCAGTCGAAGAAGCTCTGCAATTTTTCTATCCGCTCTCCGACTAAGTCAGGTTTACAATTAAACGTTACAGCTTACGTTATTCCGGAGGGGTCAGAGAATATTCCCTCGCATCCGAGCTCTGAAAATTTGCTGAGAGACTTGTCTAGCCTTCCGTTGGCGGATCCTACCTTTTTTGAGAGCTCACCAATCGATGTCCTGATTGGAGCTGACATTCTACCATCCGTACTGTTAAGCGGCTTACAGACAAACATATGTGGCTCTCTCCTTGGGCAAGAAACAGTTTTCGGTTGGGTGCTCTCTGGGCCAGTGTCTAATACGGCGCACAGCCCCACAAGTTGCATCCTTTTCGAGTCTGGTGTCTAGAGTACCTATCCAAAGGGTAAGATACGCGGGCTCTACAAAAGCAATCCCTTCCGGCCTTCTCCGCAGAATTTCAGGACGGTCTCCTACGGTTAACCGACGGGAAGATATCCGTAAAAATCACTGTTTTGGCGATCAGAACTCCGTGCCAAGTTCACACCCAAACTTGAACTTAGTTCAATGTAACCACATGACAATGTCCAATGCCCAAGGTGGGCCTTTAAAAAGTTACAACTTTCGTAATAATGCTTCGTCGACACCTTCATTTCATCCTAGATTTCCGCATCAAGCCTTGGGCCCACATTCCCGCGCCGACCGTATCATTGAGAGCCGACGCGCTTGCGGTCTGAACTCCTACCGATGCCGAGTCTTCTCAGGAGTGCATCCGCTACGGATCTGCCACCACTTCCTCCAGTTGAGCCCTGTGAAGAGGCTCCGAGCCGTATTTATAAATAAGTATTGCGCAAACTGTCTGGCTCATCAGCATTCCGGCGGTGACTGTCGCGGTAACGGGCTGTGCAAGGAGTGTGGCAAGAATCACTACACGCTACTTCACAACCCCTCGTCTCTGAGCAGCCCGCTCAGTATCTTCGTCGCCATCTCCTGCGTCCCGAGCAGAACGCCGCCCTCGTAGCCCCGCCAGCCGGCCTGTTGGAGGAACTGTAGCACCTTCGCCGTCGAATTCGGCATCCCAAGCTGAACGCCGCCCTCGGCGCCCCGCCAAGGAAGGAAGGAATTGCAGCAGCGGTTTCAGCATCCCAGCATTCAGGGATACCGCCGCCATCCGTAGATTCTCTTCTATGATACAAAACCCTCAATTATAGTTTCCAATCCTGCAAGGGGGTGGATGTTCAGGGCAGCCGCAAACTTCCGCAGCGCACTGTGAAGAGCGCTCTGGAGAGCGCTCCGCGCCCTACTCGCTCTCGTACCCTCTTGCACATGGCACTCAGGAGAGCCGCCCGGCGCTCGGGCGGCCACTAGCTTGAGCGGGAGTTAAGTCGCGCTTCCACCCCCATTTACAACGATTTCGGTTCATGCCTACTCTCGATCTAACTACGATATACTTAAATACATACATGCAACCACATAAATCTACTGGAGAATAAACTAGACTTAATAAATAGTGAAGGAAACCGAAGCGTTGTGCTTAGCTGGTGATCCGCCCCCTACAAACAATGCCTAAACAGCCGGTGTTTCTTGAAAATAATCCCTCATAAATTCATAATTCATTCACCTACCAGATTATCTATTCTTGATCGCAGGTGCATTCCTGTTTACTGTGAAAAACATAATTTAAATTATTCTTTTTTCCATCGCCTAAGAGTGTGTTTTTGTTTGTGCTTTTTGTTTGTGCTCACACACAACATCATATAGCCGCTCTCACCTATTAGTTTTGTTGCTTTATCACTCTCTCCCTATTACCCACACTTAAATAACTGCTCTTCCTCTTCCGCTCTCGATATTTTCTGTGCAGTTGCGCTCTCTCTCAATTGTAGCTGCTGTAACCGCTCTCATTCTTAGTGATTCCTCTTTTGGCGTTTTACTGGCACACTGGTCTGATATCGGTTTGTTTATAGGAAAAAAAATGTTTACATTTTAGTTGGAAATTCTCTGTGGTCTGTATCAAAAATACCTGCAAGAAGCACATCATGACCATGATAAATGCGCTAGGTTCTCCAAAAGGAATGGCCTGCATTAAAGTTGTGAGGCATGCCGTCTGGTTGAGAAGGAAATGGCAGCATTTATGAGGCAGACCCGGAAGAGCTTTAGGGAGCTGACCGTAGGCTTCAGGGCTTCAAACAGCAATACGATTGGCTACTAGCCATGGAGTCTCAGTTTAGTGGTTTACAACTACTGAATGAGTCTCCCAGGCGCCAAAGGATCACTCCGCGGGATCTGCAAGTGCCAACTGCCCCTCAGCCAGCCGATGCTGATAACATGACTCCGACCACTCCAAATGTGCAGCAGTTGACATCGTTCGGCACTCCAAAGGCAACCAACTGCTGGTGATGCAAATTCGGTATCCGAATTTATCACCTCAGAGAATATACAGCCAGAATTGTCTGTGGCGATCGTGCCCATAATGTCCGCAAAGGTTTTAGCTGTCCCTTCAATTCCGACCCCATCAACGAATATACGTCTCGCACTACCGGGCATTACCATCACAGGTGATAGGCCTGTGGTGCCAAGATTGGTGGGGATCCCACCAAATAGACAAGTTTTTGTCTCGCGGATAGCTACAACTAAGGATGTGACGGCTTACACTCAAAGCAAAATAAAAACCGTTGCTTTAAGGTGGAAAAGTTTATCTTCTCTTATGCCAGGGAGATAGCTTCATTAAAAATAAGTGTCTCCCAAACTCACTATAACACCATCTGTTCTGCCAAATTTTGGCCGAAGCATTTGGTGGTGAAGGAGTTTAAGGCAAAGAAGAAGACTAGGCCCCCAATAACTCTGCCAACTAATCAGACCAGTGCTGCATCGTCATCTTCTCACTCTACCTCCACCCGTCCAAAAAACTAACAAACTCTCTTTTAGTGACCTATCAGAATGTTCGAGGCTTGCGTAGTAAGCTCAGCATTCTTTTCCAGGATAGTGTCGCATTTGCATCCCACGTTTTTCTGTTCGTCTCGACGTGCAGGAGGGGCTCTAATTGCAGTGGACTCAAACTTCACGTCGGAACAGTTCACAGTGCAGATTCAGAAGGAACTTGAAAAAAACTGATTCTTACCGCTTTCTCAGTCTTCACAACTTGCTCGTTTATTCCCCCTGCTTCGGATATCGCAATTTACGAACAGCAGTTGTCCGCCTTAACCGCTTTTTCTTCCTCGCTATCAGACAAAGATCCTTTGATAGTTCTTGGTGACTTCAACTTGCCAGGAATCGCTTGGTCTTCGGTAAACGAGTCTAATAGCCTAGTGCCCATGTCGCGACATGACTTTGTTGACGGCTTGATTGACCTGTCTCTGTCTCAAGTTAACCATGTTCAAATTTCCTAGGTTCGATATCTTGATCTGTGTTTTGTAACGGATGCGACCTAAGCGCTGTTAACTCGAGTCTCCCCGCTCACTATACCTGAAGATGCCTACCATCCTAGTTTCGAAGTGTCGCTCGAACTAGGACCAACTGTATTGGATCGGTCGAGTAAACTACCTTAATGTGTCCGCTGCTTCGGTAAAGCCGAGCTAATAACCCATTAGATATTTTGATTGGTTCGCTTTATATTTGTGCACTGATGTTACGATAGGCACAGCAATTTTCTATGATGCACTGGACTCACTTTTTGACTCTTGTCACTCCACTTTCCTGTCCTATTAGATCGAGGAAACCCCTTTGGTTTACCAAGGAGCTATCCAGTCTAAAAAACTTAAAATCAAGACTTTATACAAAATTTCGAGAAGTTGGCTCTCTTTCTTCTCTCTCTCTCTCTCATTATGTAATGGGTCGGTCCAACTATTCAGTTCTTTACACTCTGCTATAAAAAGTACTTATCTCGATGCAGGATAAGATTTTCTAAGGACCCTAAACATTTTTACAGCTTCGTAAAGAGTGTGAGGAACTGTGTGCCTCACAGCACTAGGAAGGCTGACGGACCGGATAAGGCTGATGGACCGGATAAGGCTGACGGGTCGGTCGCCACAGATATCCGGAGGCCGCCAATTCGCCGCGGGCGTTCGCTCAGAGAGGGGCGGATAAGCCCCAAGCGGATTAGAGAAAATAACGGTGAGAGGGAGCGGCTCTCATCGGGAACCCCGGGATCGGACCAACAGCGGCCCGGCGCAGGCCCAAATATGGACATGTCGACGGGTCACCGCCCGGATCCCGTTAAGAATATGGAAGGAATGCAGAGAGCCCGATGGAAAGTCACCGGCGGCGGAGGTCCCGTTAGGTTCGGCCTATATAAGGAGGCCGGCGCCTACAGCGGGGCTCTTTCTTTTACGCACGCGCGACTGTACGGGAGTGATCGACGTCGAACGGGAGTAACACAGTGTCGAATCCGCGAGTGAAAAGTGACCGAGGAGAGTGATCGAAGAGGAAAACCAAGGAGAATCAGGACAGGAACCAGAACAACCAAGGAGACCCAGGACAGGAACAAGTCCTACACCGGAGCACCGAGTGAGTCAAGTACGGAAACGGGATTCAAGGGCAGTCAGTGGTGATACAAGTGAAGGGCGAACCGTTGAGTGCGAGTTCAGAGTGGCGGATCGAAGCAGTTGCCTAGATCATTGGCCCCTGAGCACTGGCATCGACGCCGCTACGCCTGGAGACAGCCACGCGACTGACAGATTCCCCCAGTACGAGACAATCACGTTAACATAAGCCCTAGCCATAAACCATAGTCCGTAAAGTAGTCCTAAGGAAACGTAAAGCCTACCAATAAACCATTATCGCACAGAAAAACCCCGTCTTATTACTTGTCGTAGAGGCAACACTTATAAATTTGTTGCATTGAGCCCAGTGACCGCTGAGCGAGCCCAGCTACCGCAAGCGGACACAAAAAGGTTCGTTACAACTGGCGCCCAACGTGGGGCCTCACGACAAGTAATATATATACGGAAGGAAAGGGGATAATAAGGCTAAGCAGTAATGGGAAGAGGACAATGGGTCCACCGCCTGAAGAAGGAGGAGCTGGTTCAGTGCGGCCAGGCCTTCGGCGTGCGGTTGGAAGGCACCTTGGATGAGATGCGGAGGGTGTTCAAAGAGTGGGTGAAAATCCACGGCGAGGAGCCCGAGTGGGCTGATCTGCTGGAAGAGTGGGAAGATCGGACAAGGGGGACCGCAGCGACGCCCAGGACAGAGGACAGGCCGGCTACAGGGGAGCGGCTGACGCTGCCACCCGACGCAAAGGCGGCTGCCTTGTGGAGGTCGCCGGCGGTGATCCAGAGTGAGCTGATCGCGAGCCTGGCGGTGCCTCCTCGGGACAGTTCGGCCGCCACGCCAGGGAGGTCGCGAGAGGCCTCGGCTTCTCGGGAGGGTCGGGAGACACAGATCCCACGGCAGACACGCAGGGGGATCGCACGGGACTTCAGCCCAGACGTTGAGCGAGAGAGGCTCGATCCGTGGACCCGGCGGTCGGCGGTGATGGACGACGATAGAGGCCGCGCCCGGGGGGAGGTGCGCATGCAAGAACCACAGGCCACGAGGCCGGCACACCAAGACTACGCCAAGGTGGCGAAGCAGGTGAGGGAGTGGTCGTTCCGATTTGACGGGACGACGAAACCTCTCGAGTTCTTGGAACAGGTCGAGTGGTCCGCCGAGACGTATGGGCTGGATCCGGACCTCGTTCCAAGGGCGATGCCCGAGCTTCTGAAAGGGAGGGCGTTGATGTGGTTCGTCGCCAACAACCGCCAATGGAGAACATGGGAGGATTTCTCGGTCAGCTTCCAGGCGTACTTCCTGCCGCGGGGCTATTTCGACAAACTCCGTCAGGACGTGCGCATGCGGAAGCAGAGGTGGGGAGAGCCGTTTAAAGAATACATGGTGGAAATGCAGACGTTAATGCGGCCCCTGAAGTGGTCCCAGGACGAGCAGACGGAGCTGATCAAGGAGAACAGCATGCCGGACCTGAGGGCGTACATACGGCCGTACGGGTGTAGGAGTCTCGACGACGTTATGGTGCTGGCGGACGAGTTCGAGGCGTTGGAAAGGGATCGGGCGGAGTTCCAGAAAGAGAACCCAGCGTCTAAGGCGCGAGCCGCGAATCCCTTCAACAAGCCGGCGGGGGCGGAGGCGTGCCGCAGATGCACGGAAGAACAGCCGAAGGCACCAAGTCAAGCCGTAGGGACAGGCGCCACGCGGGCGGAGGAGGCCCATATAGAGAACGGGTACGTCCGCAATCCTGCGCAGGCGTGCCGCCGATGTGGCAGTGGGGAGCACTGGAGCAGAGAGTGCAGTGCGCGTCCGATCACCTACTGTTGGACGTGCGGAAAGGTGGGTGTCGCGTCGGGGCAGTGTTGCCGGAGGGCGGGAAACGCTCCGCGACCCAAGCCACGGAGGGCCGTGCCGGGGTCGCAAGAAGCCGGCCCTCAAGCCTAGTCGGACAGTTGGAGAGTGAGAAGACGCAGCTGTCCGCAGTGGTGCGGGTCGCCGGGGAGGAGTTTCGGGCCACTGTGGACACGGGGGCCACGAGCAGCTTCATCAGCTGCACCCTAGCAGGCCGGCTGGGAGGCGCCGGAAGAGAGGTGGCTGTACGGAGGCAGGTGCGTATGGCAGACGGCCATGCGCAAGTGGTGGCGAGTCAGCTCGAGGTGGAAGTGGCATTCGGGGACAAGGAAGTCCTGATGAAGCTGCTCGTTCTGCCTGGGGTGATCGACGAGCTGGTTCTGGGGTGGGACTTCCTCCGAGCGGTCGGGGCTGAGGTGACCTGTGCGGGGCACAGGGTCAAGATATGCGCCGGGGATCGGAAGGATGGAGTCCGGGAAGAGAGGCTGTCGGTTGCCAAAGTCGAAGGCATGGACAGGCCCCCAGAACTGGAAGCGGCGGCAGGGAGTGTTCCCGCAGAAGCCGAGGTCGAGAACTCCTTGGGCGAAGAGCCGGTGGCGGAGTTCCTGGCCAGGGAACTGGCGGAGTTTGCCAAGATGAAGGGAGTATCAAACGTAGCCGTGCATACAATCACTATGAGTGATCCACGGCCGATAAAACAACGATATTACCCGAAGAATCCCAAGATGCAGGCGGAGATAAACCAGAAGGTGGATGAGCTGCTGGAAATGGGATGCATCGAGCCATCAAAGAGTCCGTACAGCTCGCCGATAGTAATGGTGAGGAAGAAGTGCGGCAAGTGGAGGCTGTGCGTGGATTTTCGGCAGATAAATGCGAAGTCCATAAAGGACGCGTATCCGATGCCCAGGATCGACTATATACTCGACCAGTTGCGGGAGGCGCGGTTCATTAGCAGCCTCGACTTGAAGGACGGATATTGGCAAATTCCTCTGGAGGAGAGCAGCAGGGCGGTCACGGCGTTCACGGTGCCAGGCAAGGGGCTATACCAGTGGAAAGTGATGCCATTCGGGCTACACTCGGCCTCGGCAACCTTCCAGCGAGCGTTGGACCAGGTAATCGGCCCGGAGATGATGCCTCACGCTTTCGCATACCAGGATGACATTATCGTCATTGGAAGGACCGAAAAGGAGCACAGAGAGAACTTGAAGGAAGTGTTCCGCCGCCTACGGGAAGCGAATTTGAGGCTAAACGCCGGGAAGTGCCAGTTTTTCCGGAAGGAGCTGAGGTATCTGGGCCACAAGGTGACGGGGGAAGGGATCTGCACGGACCCCGAGAAGGTCGCTGCCGTCGCCGAACTTAAACCACCGACGAATGTGAAAGAGTTGCGGCAGTATCTGGGGGTGGCGTCGTGGTACCGGCGGTTCGTGCCAGGGTTCGCGACTTTGGTACAACCACTCACCGCGCTGATGAAGAAGAAAGCGGAGTGGGTGTGGACTCCAGAGCGGCAGAGCGCGTTCGAGGCCGTGAGGGATCGATTAGTGGCTGACCCCGTGCTGACATGTCCCGATTTCTCCAAGAAGTTCGTGCTCCAGACAGACGCCAGCGATTATGGGCTGGGGGCGATCCTCACGCAGGAGACGGACAGGGGAGAAAGGGTGATCTCGTACGCCAGCAGGTCACTGAATGCGGCCGAAAGGAATTACTCGGCTACCGAGAAGGAGTGTCTGGCCATAGTGTGGGCCATAAGGAAGTTGAAGCCGTACTTGGAAGGATACCGCTTCAAGGTGGTCACGGACCACATGGCTCTAAAGTGGCTGAACAGCATCGAAAGCCCGTCGGGCAGAGTGGCTCGGTGGGCATTGGAGCTGCAGCAGTACGACTTTGAGGTGGCATATCGAAAGGGGCAGATGAACGTCGTGGCGGACGCACTCTCTCGACAACCTCTGGAGGAGAAGTGTCTAAGGGCCAAAGGGGAGGAGGACGGCGAGGAAAGGACGGAGCTGCCGTGTAAGTGGCTCCAGAACTTGCAGGAAAGGGTTCGGAAGGAGCCTCAGAAGTATCCGGACTACCTGGAAGAGGGAGCGAGCCTATATCGCCATATCCCGCATCAGGCGGGAAGCGAAGAGGTCGCGTCCTGGAAGCTGTGCGTTCCAAAAGAATCACGGGAGAGGGTGCTACGGGAGAACCACGACGAGCCAGGAGCGGGTCATGCCGGTGGGAGGAGGACAGCAGCACGGGTCGCAGCGAGATACTACTGGCCGGGAATGCACCGAGACGTAAGGCGGTATGTCCGAAAGTGCGAGAAGTGTCTGCGCTACAAGCCGAGTCAGTTGCAAGCCGCAGGGAAGATGTTGACACGGATCCCGGAGGAGCCGTGGGCAACCGTGTGTGCCGACTTCGTGGGACCTCTGCCAAGGTCGAAACACGGGAACTCGATGCTGCTGGTCATGGTGGATCGGTTCTCGAAATGGACAGAATTGGTGCCAATGCGCAAGGCTACGGCGGAGGCCCTAACAAAGGCCTTTCGAGAGCGGATAGTAGCCAGGTTCGGGGTGCCCAAGGTGGTCATTACCGACAACGGGGTGCAGTTCGCCAGCCGGGTCTTCAAGAGGTTCCTCGAGCAGATGGGAGTGCGCCATCAGTTCACAGCACCATACACGCCACAAGAAAACCCGACGGAGCGCGCGAATAGGACCGTGAAGACAATGATAGCGCAGTTCTGCGAGCGAGATCAAAGGTGCTGGGACGAGGTTTGGCCGGAGTTGATGCTGGCGATGAACACCGGGGTGTCTGAATCGACCGGATATTCCCCGGCGTTCATAGTACAGGGAAGGGAGCCCCGCCTGCCAAGGGCTTTGTACGACGAGGAGACGGTCGGTACAGGGCAAGAAGTGCAGGCGCCCGAAGAGAATGCTGAGCGGTTGAAGGAGTTGTTCCAGCTGGTGCGGCGTAATTTAGAAAGAGCCGCACAAGACCAGGCGCGCCACTATAACTTGAGGCGAAGGCCATGGAAGCCCAAGGTGGGAGAGGTGGTATGGGCCAAGCAGCATCACCTCTCAAACGCGGCGGAGGGATTTGCGGCCAAGCTGGCGTCAAAATATGAAGGGCCCTACCAGATAGTGGATTTTGTGTCGCCCGTGATCTGCCGACTGAGAAAAGAAGGAGACAAGAAGACGAGGACGGCGCACATAGGGGACCTGAAGCCGCAACCAAGGGAAGAGGATGTCGCCACGCAGGACGCAGGGGAGTAAGGAGTAGTGCCAGGCAGGACACCGTCTACAGTGCCGAGGAATAAAGTGGGCTCGAGCAGGTGGGGATGGAGGCGGTGAAGTACCTGGAAGAGAGAAAACAGGTGAGTGGCATGAAACGAGATGATAAGTATAGGCCAGACAAACCAGAAGGGGAGGGGGAGTCCCAAAGCGCGGTGCGCTGGGAGGGGAGTTCCGAGGCCCGGTGGGGGCATGGTCGGCGGTGATGGGGAGGAATCCAGGCTCACGCTTCTATGCGAGATCCCAGGCCAGCTAGGAGCGTCGGACCCGACAGAGCAGGTGCCGCTCATGCGTGGTCTACCGGGCGAGGAGTCGGATGATCCTCGCGTCCGAGCCTCTGCATGAGTGTGACACCTCGCCAGATTCAGGCCGAGGGCGTGAGAAGCTGGCCTGGGGAGGGTCTGCCAAGAAGTCATGCCCGGGCGAAAGGTCAAAGAACCTGTTGATCGCGGGTGGGTTCGAGGCGGACGGCTCGTGTCGAAGGCAGAGGGCGAGCTGGAAAGAGGGGAGTCAGTAGAAGTCACACCGATCGAGCATACTCACCGGGAAGAAGGGGCGAACTGACCAGCGCGCGGGCGGAGGGGTTCCGCCAAGCCAGATGGGGAGTCAAGAGCCCAGAAACGTCGTTTCATTTGTTTCACGAACGGGAGGTGGGTCCATCAGGAGATGGATAACGCGGCACAGTCCATCAGACGGATAATCCCACAACAACAAAAAAAAAAAAACTTGTGTTAAGTAACATAGCGCTGTAAACAATAACGGACACGACAACGGCGCGGCGAAAGCGGATAATGAGAGCGGTGAGAACACACGGGGAAGAAAGCAGTTATTCCTGTGGTGAGAGCGGTGAGAACACACAGGGAAGAAAGCAGTTATTCCGGTGGGTGAGAGCGGGAGGGATTAACCGTTACAGGGAACGCTGGAACCGGCACGAGGCTATAACAACGGGCACCCGACGGGAAGTGGGCACTTTGCGAAAACCACGCGGTGTGAGTTGTGAATAGTGAAGAAGCTGAAAAAAAAAAAAACCCAAAAAATGTCCAAACGCCCAGCAACCCTGCTCGCAAGAAACGTGAGGCGGCACGAGGAGGCCCAGCGGGGCGGCCCCGTCCGCAAGGAGAGGGTGCACGCCTTCGTGGCCAGCCAGGAAAAGGTGATGAAGTGCGGCGGCTACAACAGCGGGCCCCCACATCAGCGCTGGGCGGGCGCCCCCGCTAGTGAAGAGGAGGAGGAGCGGCGGGGAGGATCGCCGGAGCTGCAGCTGATGGCGTCGCCCCTAGTGTCGCCGGAGCCGACCGAGAGGGCCGAGGCGACGCCGGTGGTCTCGCCCAGCGCGAGCGAGGAGGCCGACGTCGTCATCGTCGACTGGCGGTCGGGGGCGGCGGTGAAGCAGGCGGGCCGGGAGGCCGAGCGGCTCCACGCGGAGAAGGAGCGGGTGCGGGAGGCCACGCGGAAGCTGCGGAAGCGGATAGCGGAGATCCGCGAGGCGAGGCGGCGCCGAAAGGAGGAGGAGAGCAGCAGCGGCGACAGCATGGAGGGTGGTGAGGCGCAGCCCCAGCCGCAGGCGCAGTCCCAGCCGCAGGCGCAGCCCCAGCAGCAGGCGCAGGCCCAGCAGCAGGCGCAGACCCAGCGGCAGGCGCAGCCCCAGCCACAGCCCCAGCCACAGGCGCAGGCGCAGCCACAGGTGCAGCAGCAGGCGCAGCCACAGCAGCAGGCGCAGCCACAGCAGCAGGCGCAGCAGCAGGCGCAGCCACAGCAGCAGGCGCAGCAGCAGGCGCAACAGCAGGCGCAGCCACAGCAGCAGGCGCAGCCACAGCAGCAGGCGCCGCCACAGCACCAGGCGCAGCCCGCGGAGGAGGAGTGGCAGCGGAGGCTTCGGCAAGCTGAGGCCGAGGAGGATGCGATGTGGGAGCCGGTGGCGGCTGAGGCCGAGGAGGACGCGCTGTGGGAGCCGGTGGCAGAGGAGGCCAAGGAGGACTGCGGCCCCGAGGAGCTGTTCACGCGGCGGGAGGGGCGTCCGGCCATGCACCAGCAACACCAGCAGCAGCAGCATCAGCAGCAGCAGCATCAGCAGCACCAACACGAGCAGCGGGGGGACCAGCAGCAGCACCACCAGCATCAGCAGCACCACCGGCAACATCAGCAGCAGCACCAGCAGCAGCACCAGCAGCAGCACCAGCAGCAGCAACAGCAGCAGCAACACCAATGGGCAGGCCCGGAACGGGCGGTGGTCGGCCCGTACGTCGCCCAGGAAGTGCGGACGGCGGTCCGAAATGGGCTGCTGTGGCACCACCAGGTGCTCCACATAACGTGGGCGTCGGGTGCGGCGCCAGCGGCGGCCACACCAGAGGAGGAGGAGGCCCGTGTGTGGGAGGAGCCGGCACCTCGAACCCGGAATCCACGGGACCCGAGGGGGCGGTCCGCGGCGGCCGACCATGTGGGCCAAGCAGCGATGGCGACGGAGACAGCGGCCTCGACGGCGGCAGCGACGGCAACGGAGACGGCGGCCTCGACGACGGCAACGGAGACGGCGGCCTCGACGGCGGCAGCGACGGCAACGGAGACGGCGGCCTCGACGGCGGCAGCGATGGCGACGGAGACGGCGGCCTCGACGGCGGCAGCGACGGCAACGGAGACGGCGGCCTCGACGGCGGCAGCGATGGCGACGGAGACGGCGGCCTCGACGGCGGCAGCGATGGCAACGGAGACGGCGGCCTCGACGGCGGCAGCGACGGCAACGGAGACGGCGGCCTCGGCGGCGGCGGCGACGGCGACGGAGAGGACACCAACGAGCCCAGAGGCGGAGCCAGCCCACGCGACGAAGGAGCCCTGGGAGCGCGGGCCATGGCAGTGGCCAGCTCCGGTCGTGGCGCCCGGCAATCCGCCGGTCTTGATGCGTCAGCGGTCGTGCCCCGAGCCCCATAGGGAGGTGAAGCGGCCCCTGTTACAGCGGCAGGGCTCGGCGCCCACCCGAGTGGACTGGGTGCCCCTTCCCCGAGAGGAGTGGCCCGCCTCGGTGGCGCGCGCTCAGGCCCGTATCCGACTTCACGGAAGGAGGGTAAAGAAGCTGGTGAGCGAGCGGGGCGTACGATACCGCATCGCTATGTCGGCCACCCGCACGGAGGTGTTCCGTGAGGGGCGATAGGGAGCGAGGGGAAGGGGAGAGCACCGTCGCTGAAAGGAAAAGAACCATGGCAATGGTAATAAAAAAAAAGGAAGAAATATAAAGGCAAACCCAAACTTATTACTTACCTGGGGAGGGAGGGGAGCGAATCGAGGGCAAGAGAAGCCCAGAATATGAAAATAGGCCACGCTGATGGTCAGTCCGAGGTGGGCAGACACGAGGCGAGGGGCCTATACACGTAACGGCCCGCGTGATCGAGAGGGGGAGATAGCACCTCTGGGTCGCTAACCGGCAGCGGCTGGCAACCTCGGGCCCGATGTGGCGCCAGAGGGCGCCAGGGAGCGAGCGATCACAGAGGGCGCGCGCGCCACCAGGTTCGAATTCAAATTCGGACGGAGGAGGGCCAAGTGGAGTCCGCGGAAAAGGAAGCTTTCCGCTTCCGAAAGAAGGAGGGGAGTGTGAGGAACTGTGTGCCTCACAGCACTAGGAAGGCTGACGGACCGGATAAGGCTGATGGACCGGATAAGGCTGACGGGTCGGTCGCCACAGATATCCGGAGGCCGCCAATTCGCCGCGGGCGTTCGCTCAGAGAGGGGCGGATAAGCCCCAAGCGGATTAGAGAAAATAACGGTGAGAGGGAGCGGCTCTCATCGGGAACCCCGGGATCGGACCAACAGCGGCCCGGCGCAGGCCCAAATATGGACATGTCGACGGGTCACCGCCCGGATCCCGTTAAGAATATGGAAGGAATGCAGAGAGCCCGATGGAAAGTCACCGGCGGCGGAGGTCCCGTTAGGTTCGGCCTATATAAGGAGGCCGGCGCCTACAGCGGGGCTCTTTCTTTTACGCACGCGCGACTGTACGGGAGTGATCGACGTCGAACGGGAGTAACACAGTGTCGAATCCGCGAGTGAAAAGTGACCGAGGAGAGTGATCGAAGAGGAAAACCAAGGAGAATCAGGACAGGAACCAGAACAACCAAGGAGACCCAGGACAGGAACAAGTCCTACACCGGAGCACCGAGTGAGTCAAGTACGGAAACGGGATTCAAGGGCAGTCAGTGGTGATACAAGTGAAGGGCGAACCGTTGAGTGCGAGTTCAGAGTGGCGGATCGAAGCAGTTGCCTAGATCATTGGCCCCTGAGCACTGGCATCGACGCCGCTACGCCTGGAGACAGCCACGCGACTGACAGATTCCCCCAGTACGAGACAATCACGTTAACATAAGCCCTAGCCATAAACCATAGTCCGTAAAGTAGTCCTAAGGAAACGTAAAGCCTACCAATAAACCATTATCGCACAGAAAAACCCCGTCTTATTACTTGTCGTAGAGGCAACACTTATAAATTTGTTGCATTGAGCCCAGTGACCGCTGAGCGAGCCCAGCTACCGCAAGCGGACACAAAAAGGTTCGTTACAAGAGTAAGCGTAGAACGTCCGCACACTCATCATCACTATCTTCCTTCATGATCTACGAATAGTTAAGCCGGTGTTTTCACCGGGTCCTGACGGAGTTCCGGCTGTGTACTCAGGTACTGTGCCGAGTCTCTGTGTGGGCTGTGCACCCTGAAAATACACTTTTCATGCTTCCCCAAGATATGTTTCCTCTATATTAGAAAGTTAGCAAGTCTGACGCAAAGAACTATCGAGGTATATCTAAGTTATCCGCTATTCCTATTCCACCTATGCAGATCACTTATATCTCCAGCTCAACATGGACTCCAATAAATTATTGGAGTTTACCTCCTTCATAATTAAAGGCTTTCAATGTAATTTAGAGACGGATGTTGTTTTCACCGATTTTAGTAAAGCGTTCGACTCTGTAAACCATTCCCTCCTAGCATAAAAGCTCGACCTTCTAGGGTTCCCGCCCAATCTCCTGAGATGGATCTCTAGCTACCTTTGTTCTAGGTCTCAAAGAGTCCTTTTCAAAAACTCCCTGTCCTCACCAGTTATGGTGATTTCGGGCGTACCAAAGGCCAGCCATCTAGACCCCATACTCTTTACACTCTTTATAAATGACCTGCCTTCTGTATTAACATACTCTCGAGTACTTATATATGTGGATGATGTTAAGTTTTGTGTCCATTATAAGGACATTTCCTTTACAGGTTGCAGTCCGATTTCGATAGATTTCAGTCTTGGTATTGTGCAAATTTATTAAAACTTAATGCTTCAAAATGTAAAGTAATGACTTTTCATCGCTCCAGCGACTTTCTAGTTCCTTACACCCTTTGTGGTGGTTCTCTTGAGAGAATTACCCGGGTTGATGATCTTGGTGTTCTATTAGATCCCAAGTCAAAGAATTCAAATCTTTTGTAAAATTCTTAATAAAATAGTCAACGAAAAAGTCGTTGTCTCAACATTTGGTGACCCCGACGAGATCGTCGTTAATAATATTACTAAAGACAATTAAAAATCGTTTAAAGTGCAAGCTAAACCTATCCTCTCTGTCGCGAAGCTTTCGTCTCGTCGTTTGCTTGCTTATAAACACCAATATATCTACGCACAGCAACGGCTTTGATTTCGGTGCACTTGCGCGCACATACCGACAATCAAACGGGTCATTCTCATATTCTTCTTTGTGCCTGATCGCTGCTGCTGTCGGTGCATTTGCACGCTCAAACCGAAATTCTAACGGATCGTTCTTCTATTCTTCTTTGTGCCTTCTCGCTGCTGCTCTCGGTGCATTTGCGCGCACAAGCCGAAAATCAAACGGATCGTTCTTCTATTCTTCTTTGTGCCTGCTCGCTACTGCTGTCTGTTGCTGCTGCTGCTTGCCGAAATGGCTGAGTACAATGACTTGTCGGAAAACAGGGTGTCTTTTAACAAACAGATGGCACAGTCAATATACGATAAAGCAGCATTACTTCAGGAGACAATTGCGGGTGATGAAAATGAGCTAAATGTTCATTTAAAATATTTGGAAAAAATGTCCGATTTATTAAATGCGACTCATTCCAATTTAGAAGAACACGATGTAAGCGAAATAGGCAGCGACTTAAGTAACAAATTTGATGTCTTGGTTATGGAAATCAAAGTTTGTATTCGCTCAAGACTCCGCAGTGCTATCGGGAACATTCTGAATCACTTAACGATACATCCTGAGTTTAATGTCACTGCCTCCGGAAATGTTCAGCCACGATATCATATTCCTGATATAAAACTTCCTACTTTCCGTGGAGGCTATACTGAATGGGTAAACTTCTTCACTATGTTCAACACAATTATAGGTCAGGAGGCCGTTTTATCAAGGATTGAGAAGTTTTAGTACCTGCGATCATATTTGGATGGACCTGCACTGGAAGCTGTTCGGTCTTTGGAAGTAGCGGAGGGCAATTATGATATCGCGTTGGATATTTTAAGCAACCGTTTCAATAGCAAACGTTTAATCTTTTTAGGCACACGTCGCTGAGATGCTGAAGCATGAGAAGGTTGAAGATGGGTAAACTAGAAAGCTGCGTACCTTATCGGATAAGGTGCATTCTCACATGAGAGCGCTAATGTCGATGGGTAACATGGAGTAAATAGCAGGTTGCATCATCGTTCACTCCACGAATAAGTATATGGACACTGAAAGCAGGAACAAATGGGAAGAGCTGTCACCGTCCAATGTTATACCGACCTGGGATCATTTTTCCGCTTTTTTGGAAAAGAGATGTGAAGTTTTGGAGTCAAAGGATCAAGCTATGTTGATTGATCCCCAAAGCAACCAGGTTGGAAAACATAAAAGATTAATTAATTCAAAAACCGTCTTGTTGCTACAAATACCCTTGGATTAGAGTGCGTACTTTGTGATAATAAAGGGCACAACATTTACAGCTGCACTCGGTTTGGAAACCTTTCGCCTTCTTTGCGCCTTAAAAAGGCAAGGAAGCTTAAAGTATGCTTCAACTGTTTGAAGAAGGGACATCGCAACACCTCCTCCAGTTCAGGTTCTTGCCGCACATGCGGTGAAAAACATCATTCCCTTTTGCATATCAACAGTCCTCTGCCGACGTCAGTTACCACGGAACCAACGAACGCTACTTTGTCGTATACTCAGACCGATTCACGCTCAGATCCCAGTCTTCAGAACTCTCCTGTTTCCGCTTCATTACCTTTTTCGCCTCCTGCTCAGAATCTTAGTTTAGACGTAGTCCTGATTAAGAATCGATATGGTGAGCTTATTCCATGCCGTGCTCTTCTGGATTCCGGCTCGCAGATTATCTTAATAACCTCTCGTCTTGCTCAGATGCTCCAGCTGAAACGAGCCAAAGGTTTGGTGTCAGTGTCCGGTATTGATGCGGAATTCGCATTTCATACAGAAGTTTCGATCAATTTGGTCATTCGATCCAGGACTTCAGATTACTGCACGAGTCTCACAGCTCTTGTTGCTCCACGCATCACAGGGAACCAGCCCGCTTCTTCTTTCGATATATCCAAATGGAAATTCCATCCAATATCAGCCTTGCTGACCCGAATTTCAACAAATCTCAGCGCATCGATGTGCTTATTGGAGCCAGTTTATTTTATGATATCTTATGCGTTGGACAGATTTCTCAATTTAGAACGCATACTGGGACGCAAGCCACTTCTCAGGGCCCAATACGCCGAATTTATAAAGGAGTACCGCGATTTAAATCATATGTCACCTGTTAAGAGCGAATCACTAAAACAATGCAAATTCGTTCTTTCTCATAACTGCGTAGTAAAAGAGGACAAAACAACGAAATAACTCCGAGTAGTTTTTGACGGATCCGCGTGTACATCTACAGGATATTCCCTAAACGATATATTGATGTCGGCTATTCAGCCGATGTTAGTAACGACTCATCTCTAATTTCGTATAGATGCATCCGTGTCTTGCCCCAGGATAGTTTTCTGCAGTGCATATTGTGGCGCGATTCACCCCACGAGAAGATAAGAGCATTTAAACTAGATACCGTCACCTATGGAACGAAAAAAGCATCATTTCTAGCCGTCCGTTCCATGCACCAACTAGCAGCCGACGAGCGTGCGTCTTATCCAATTGGATCTAAGGTTGTGTTGCAGGATTTTTACGTGGATGATTTGCTAACGGGGGGAGACACTACAAATGAGGTTCTTGAAATAATTCGCCAGGTGTCAGGTCTCTTAGCCAAAGGGAATTTCAAGATCAGGAAATGGTGCTCCAACGATGCATCTTTACTAAATCAAATACCCAGTGAAGATAAGGAAACATTTGTTAAATTCACTGATGGTAGCGATGTAACCAAGACACTAGGTTTGGCATGGAATCCCACTTCGGAAAGAAAAAGCAAAAACTATTTTTTGCTTTTTGCCCCAATAAAGCCCCTTCGAAACCAACTAAACGAGTTATATTGTCCACCATTGCACGATTTTATGATCCACTCGGACTTATAGGGCCAGTAATTACAAGGGCAAAAATATTTCTGCAGCAGTTATGGAAAGAAAAGCATAATTGGGTGAAAGTCTGCCAGTCGCCTTGCGCACAGCTAGGATCGACTTTATTCAGCAGTTTGACTCCATGCAACAAATCTCTTTCCCACGTAAATCATTCCTTCAAAGCAGCAATCTTGAATTACATGGATTTTTTGATGCCAGCATGAGTGCATATGGAGCATGCATTTACACTGTTTTGCAAGGCGTCAATGGAGTACAGGTAAATCTTCTGTGTTCCAGATCTCGTGTAGCGCCACTGAAGACTATTACAATACCCAAGTTAGAATTATTAATGAACTTTAATTGCTCGTATTACTGTTGGTGCGACTCTACCGTTGTGTTAGCCTGGATCAAAAACCAGCCATCTAACTTTAATGGATTTGTTGCTAATCGACTGTCTGTTATTCAGGAACTCACATCTGGAATGTCTTGGCTGCACGTGCCAACTGATCACAACCCTGCCGATATGCTTTCTCGAGGATCACTACCTGCTGAGCTTACCAATTCTCATCTTTGGAATCATGGGCTTCCATATTTGACGGACAGTAAAGATCAGTGGCCAAGTACGCCTGCTCTTCCAGAGCCGGTTTTGAAGGCACGGAAAATAATCCTAATTACTAACTTCGCTTCGAAACATTTGGTGGAAGAATCGAAATTTCTGAATTCCTTCCCCAAAATGCAGCGAATTTTTTCATATGTATGCAAATTTATTCATTGCAAAGGGTTTAAAATAACTGGAGGATTTGCGCTTGGGAACCGAACTGCTTCTTCGCCTTACTCAGCAATCTCGTCTGTTGAATGAAATAAGAGCCCTGAAATCCCGAAAGGACAATCGCTTCGGTTTCTCCATTTTTAGATGATCGAGTTGGAGGACGCCTTAAAAACTCCACGTTGGATTTTGAAGCAGGACATCCCATTATACTGCCCAGAAATACCTCCATCTTTTCTGCTTTGATACGGCACCTACACGAAAAGCATCTTCACGCAGGACCCCAGTCACTATTTGCAATCATTCGGCAAACTTACTGGCAAATTGGTGGTCGAAAGACGCAATACAGAAGTGTGTCAGATGCTTGCGAGTGAAGCCTCGAACTCTAGAGCAAATAATGGCAGATCTTCCGGTGGACAGAGCTAGCAAATCTCGGGCATTTCTAGTTACCGGCGTGGACTACTGCGGCCCGTTCCTGTATAAATCAGAAATTCGAAATCGGCCCCCATTTAAATGCTACATGAGCATTTTCATATGCTTCTCCACTAAAACGGTTCACATCGAGCTAGTGAAGGATCTCACAACGTCCGCGTTCCTGTCTGCTCTTCGCCGTTTTATTTGCACACGTGGAAGACCGTTTCGTATTTGGTCAGATAATGCCACAAATTTTGTTTGAACTGGGAACGAACTGGCAGAGCTCAAGTCGTCAAGAAGCCGTACATCAAGCTTGCCTCAACGATTGCATCGATTGGCGTTTCATTCAATCCTATATCAATCCTATATCACCTCATTTTGGAGGATTGTGGGAGGCTTCAGTCAAGGCAGCCAAACATAATCTTAGGCGTGCCCTTGGATCCTCGCTTCTTGGATTAGGATTGGATTCTTGGATTGGATTGGATTTTTGGATTCTTGCGCACCCTTGCGTGCAATATTAGCGCATTCATTAATTCAAGGCCATTGTTTCCTCTTTCAGAGAACCCGGCACATCTCGATGTGCTCACGCCAGCTCATTTCTTGGTTGGCGCCACTATCACTACCTTCTTGGAGCCTGACTTGGTACATTTAAACGTTGATCGCCTGGACCGTTGGCAGAAGGTCACACAGCTGCAGCAAAGTTTTTGGTGTCGATGGCGCCAATCTTATATAAGCAGTCTTCAGGAGCTTAGTGGCGCACCCGGAATCCTGAACTTCACATCAACGATGTCGTTCTTCTTAAGGACGAGAACTACCCTACGCTGAGTGGCCGCTATCGAGAATCCTCGAACACATCCCAGGATCTGATGGAGTGTCTTGCGTCGCCCTGATCAGGATGGCTACAGGTGTTAGCCGTAGGGCACTTGCCAAACTGTGTCTCTTGCCTCTACGGGATGAGGTGAAAGGCTTGGATCCTTCCACGGGGGGAGTATGTTCGGGCGAGGCCCGAGTGTAATTTCCGTATTTTGTACTCTTACTCGTATTGTACTTTCCATACTCTTCCTGTTTCACTCTCTTGCTCTCTCTCAGCATCTATTGCTCTCACTTATCATCTATTATCTATGCTTCTTTACTCTCTTTTTCTCATCTATGCGTCCTCATGGCGTAGCTAAGCGGACGGCAGCTGCGTCTGCTTAAAGTCAGTTACCAGTTACCGCTTGATATAGTTGGCACACAGACCTTTTTTGTCCCAACTATTATTTGGCACGAGACTTTCTCGCTTGCCTCCCCAAGTTTTTTGTTAACTCTCTAATTACATTGTTAAAGGCTCTGGCATTTTCAGCCAACCTCACCATACAAATCACACAATAAATTATAACGTTTTGAATTCAAAATTTTTGTAAATTTCTTAATAATATAGTCAACGAAAAAGCGCGTTGTCTCAACAGACTCTCTACACCTCTCTGGTTCGTCCGATTTTAGAATACGGCTCTTGTGTATGGTGCCCTCAGTAAAACGTTCACCAGGACCATATAGAATCAATTCAGAAAAACTTTTCACTTTTTGCTCTACGCGGCCTCAGCTGGGATGCAGGCGTGAGACTGCCGTCTTACCCTAATAGATTGCTTTTAATAAACCTTCCAACCTTAGTTTGGAGCTAAAGTTGGATCATAATCCTACACTAAAGGAGCGGTACTCTGCCTTTATGAGAGAGTATATTGATTTGAAGCATTTGTCCCCAGTCAACCTTGAATCTCGTAGTCTGCATTTCCTGCCTCATCACTGGATAGTACGACGATAAAAGCCATTGGCGCTGAGTGCAAGCCGAGAAGCAGGACAATAAGCACAGCCAGCGGAAACCACTGCAGCGGCGCAGAGTACGATAGAGAACTGCCGAATACCGGCAGAACGAGGGCAGAATGTAGCCCCAAAGAACGACGACTAGGGCTAACGAGCGCAAAGCTAAGAAGCTGGAAAGAAGGCAGTACCTAAGCTGATAACAGAACAGACGTGCCGACGGATCAACAATCGCGAAACCGAAAGTAACGGACAGTGACGCAAAATACATACGTGAAAAGCCAACGGGGAGAAAAAGTACACACACCGGATGGAGGAACTTCAGCCTGAAGAAGAGCAGCACTCCTTCTAAGAGTTGGAGAATCATATCCACGGCCAGCAAGAAAAACAGGTTTGCCGAGGCGATAAGCAAATCAGGGCAAGCGAATGTCTCGTCGTGAGTAGGCGGGTTTATGAATGGTGCGGCGGCTTCCTGCTTTAAAAAAAAAAGGCAGAAATCATCTATATGTAAACCATCCGAGCCAGATCTTTTCGGGCCAAGGGTATTTCGGGTTATATGATCATATTTTTGTACCTTACACTCCTGACTTCTTCCACTGCCACATGAAAAACATCGGCTAAATATCGCATATAAACGAGCGGATTAGGAACATGCCAGATGGAATGTAAAGTAAAAAAGTTTCGTTATTAAAGTTTAATATCCGGGAGTCGCCAAAATATATTGAATACTTTAAACTGCAATCCTATCAACTGTTTAGCAAGCAGGTGAAATATCTCGAAACGATTTGGGAAGGAAACACGACATCGACAGCAATAAGTTGGAAAAACCGTACCGCAAAAGTTTCATTTCATACAATTTTTAAACTCGTATTCGCAAAGGTTTTTGAAAACCGGAGCATAACATAAAGCAGTGAAAGCAGGAACAAATGGGAAGAGCTGTCACCGTCCAATGTTATACCGACCTGGGATCATTTTTCCGCTTTTTTGGAAAAGAGATGTGAAGTTTTGGAGTCAAAGGATCAAGCTATGTTGATTGATCCCCAAAGCAACCAGGTTGGAAAACATAAAAGATTAATTAATTCAAAAACCGTATTGTTGCTACAAATACCCTTGGATTAGAGTGCGTACTTTGTGATAATAAAGGGCACAACATTTACAGCTGCACTCGGTTTGGAAACCTTTCGCCTTCTTTGCGCCTTAAAAAGGCAAGGAAGCTTAAAGTATGCTTCAACTGTTTGAAGAAGGGACATCGCAACACCTCCTCCAGTTCAGGTTCTTGCCGCACATGCGGTGAAAAACATCATTCCCTTTTGCATATCAACAGTCCTCTGCCGACGTCAGTTACCACGGAACCAACGAACGCTACTTTGTCGTATACTCAGACCGATTCACGCTCAGATCCCAGTCTTCAGAACTCTCCTGTTTCCGCTTCATTACCTTTTTCGCCTCCTGCTCAGAATCTTAGTTTAGACGTAGTCCTGATTAAGAATCGATATGGTGAGCTTATTCCATGCCGTGCTCTTCTGGATTCCGGCTCGCAGATTATCTTAATAACCTCTCGTCTTGCTCAGATGCTCCAGCTGAAACGAGCCAAAGGTTTGGTGTCAGTGTCCGGTATTGATGCGGAATTCGCATTTCATACAGAAGTTTCGATCAATTTGGTCATTCGATCCAGGACTTCAGATTACTGCACGAGTCTCACAGCTCTTGTTGCTCCACGCATCACAGGGAACCAGCCCGCTTCTTCTTTCGATATATCCAAATGGAAATTCCATCCAATATCAGCCTTGCTGACCCGAATTTCAACAAATCTCAGCGCATCGATGTGCTTATTGGAGCCAGTTTATTTTATGATATCTTATGCGTTGGACAGATTTCTCAATTTAGAACGCAAACTGGGACGCAAGCCACTTCTCAGGGCCCAATACGCCGAATTTATAAAGGAGTACCGCGATTTAAATCATATGTCACCTGTTAAGAGCGAATCACTAAAACAATGCAAATTCGTTCTTTCTCATCACTGCGTAGTAAAAGAGGACAAAACCACGAAATAACTCCGAGTAGTTTTTGACGGATCCGCGTGTACATCTACAGGATATTCCCTAAACGATATATTGATGTCGGCTATTCAGCCGATGTTAGTAACGACTCATCTCTAATTTCGTATAGATGCATCCGTGTCTTGCCCCAGGATAGTTTTCTGCAGTGCATATTGTGGCGCGATTCACCCCACGAGAAGATTCGAGCATTTAAACTAGATACCGTCATCTATGGAACGAAAACAGCATCATTTCTAGCCGTCCGTTCCATGCACCAACTAGCAGCCGACGAGCGTGCGTCTTATCCAATTGGATCTAAGGTTGTGTTGCAGGATTTTTACGTGGATGATTTGCTAACGGGGGGAGACACTACAAATGAGGTTCTTGAAATAATTCGCCAGGTGTCAGGTCTCTTAGCCAAAGGGAATTTCAAGATCAGGAAATGGTGCTCCAACGATGCATCTTTACTAAATCAAATACCCAGTGAAGATAAGGATACATTTGTTAAATTCACTGATGGTAGCGATGTAACCAAGACACTAGGTTTGGCATGGAATCCCACTTCGGAAAGAAAAAGCAAAAACTATTTTTTGCTTTTTGCCCCAATAAAGCCCCTTCGAAACCAACTAAACGAGTTATATTGTCCACCATTGCACGATTTTATGATCCACTCGGACTTATAGGGCCAGTAATTACAAGGGCAAAAATATTTCTGCAGCAGTTATGGAAAGAAAAGCATAATTGGGTGAAAGTCTGCCAGTCGCCTTGCGCACAGCTTGGATCGACTTTATTCAGCAGTTTGACTCCATGCAACAAATCTCTTTCCCACGTATATCATTCTTTCAAAGCAGCAATCTTGAAATACATAGATTTTTTGATGCCAGCATGAGTGCATATGGAGCATGCATTTACACTGTTTTGCAAGGCGTCAATGGAGAACAGGTAAATCTTCTGTGTTCCAGATCTCGTGTAGCGCCACTGAAGACTATTACAATACCCAAGTTAGAATTATGCGGTGCAGCGCTACTCGCTCAGCTTATGCATGAAGTCTCTTTAATGAACTTTAATTGCTCGTATTACTGTTGGTGTGACTCTACCGTTGTGTTAGCCTGGATCAAAAACCAGCCATCTAACTTTAATGGATTTGTTGCTAATCGACTGTCTGTTATTCAGGAACTTACATCTGGAATGGGTTGGCTGCACGTGCCAACTGATCACAACCCTGCCGATATGCTTTCTCGAGGATCACTACCTGCTGAGCTTATCAATTCTCATCTTTGGAATCATGGGCTTCCATATTTGACGGACAGTAAAAATCAGTGGCCAAGTACGCCTGCTCTTCCAGAGCCGGTTTTGGAGGCACGGAAAACAATCCTAATTACTAACTTCGCTTCGAAACATTTGGTGGAAGAATCGAAATTTCTGAATTCCTTCCCCAAAATGCAGCGAATTTTTTCATATGTATGCAAATTTATTCATTGCAAAGGGTTTAAAATAACTGGAGGATTTGCGCTTGGGAACCGAACTGCTTCTTCGCCTTACTCAGCAATCTCGTCTGTTGAATGAAATAAGAGCCCTGAAATCCCGAAAGGACAATCGCTTCGGTTTCTCCATTTTTAGATGATCGAGTTGGAGGACGCCTTAAAAACTCCACGTTGGATTTTGAAGCAGGACATCCCATTATACTGCCCAGAAATACCTCCATCTTTTCTGCTTTGATACGGCACCTACACGAAAAGCATCTTCACGCAGGACCCCAGTCACTATTTGCAATCATTCGGCAAACTTACTGGCAAATTGGTGGTCGAAAGACGCAATACAGAAGTGTGTCAGATGCTTGCGAGTGAAGCCTCGAACTCTAGAGCAAATAATGGCAGATCTTCCGGTGGACAGAGCTAGCAAATCTCGGGCATTTCTAGTTACCAGCGTGGACTACTGCGGCCCGTTCCTGTATAAATCAGAAATTCGAAATCGGCCCCCATTTAAATGCTACATGAGCATTTTCATATGCTTCTCCACTAAAACGGTTCACATCGAGCTAGTGAAGGATCTCACAACGTCCGCGTTCGTGTCTGCTCTTCGCCGTTTTATTTGCACACGTGGAAGACCGTTTCGTATTTGGTTAGATAATGCCACAAATTTTGTTGGAACTGGGAACGAACTGGCAGAGCTCAAGTCGTCAAGAAGCCGTACATCAAGCTTGCCTCAACGATTGCATCGATTGGCGTTTCATTCAATCCTATATCAATCCCTATATCACCTCATTTTGGAGGATTGTGGGAGGCTTCAGTCAAGGCAGCCAAACATAATCTTCGGCGTGCCCTTGGATCCTCGCTTCTTGGATTAGGATTGGATTCTTGGATTGGATTGGATTCTTGGATTCTTGCGCACCTTTGCGTGCAATATTAGCGCATTCATTAATTCAAGGCCATTGTTTCCTCTTTCAGAGAACCCGGCACATCTCGATGTGTTCACGCCAGCTCATTTCTTGGTTGGCGCCACTATCACTACCTTCTTGGAGCCTGACTTGGTACATTTAAACGTTGATCGCCTGGACCGTTGGCAGAAGGTCACACAGCTGCAGCAAAGTTTTTGGTCTCGATGGCGCCAATCTTATATAAGCAGTCTTCAGGAGCTAAGTGGCGCACCCGGAATCCTCGAACTCATCCCAGGATCTGATGGAGTGTCTTGCGTCGCCTTGATCAGGATGGCTACAGGTGTTAGCCGTAGGGCACTTGCCAAACTGTGTCTCTTGCCTCTACGGGATGAGGTGAAAGGCTTGGATCCTTCCACGGGGGGAGTATGTTCGGGCGAGGCCCGAGAGTAATTTCCTTATTTTGTAATCTTACTCATATTGTACTTTCCGTACTCTTACAGTTTCACTCTCTTGCACTCTCTCAGCATCTATTGCTCTCACTTATCATCTATTATCTATGCTTCTTTACTCTCTTTTTCTCATCTATGCGTCCTCATGGCGTAGCTAAGCGGACGGCAGCTGCGTCTGCTTAAAGTCAGTTACCAGTTACCGCTTGATATAGTTGGCGCACAGACCTTTTTTGTCCCAACTATTATTTGGCACGAGACTTTCTCGCTTGCCTCCCCAAGTTTTTTGTTAACTCTCTAATTACATTGTTAAAGGCTCTGGCATTTTCAGCCAACCTCACCATACAAATCACACAATAAATTATAACGTTTTGAATTCAAAATTTTTGTAAATTTCTTAATAATATAGTCAACGAAAAAGCGCGTTGTCTCAACAGACTCTCTACACCGCTCTGGTTCGTCCGATTTTAGAATACGGCTCTTGTGTATGGTGCCCTCAGTAAAACGTTCACCAGGACCATATAGAATCAATTCAGAAAAACTTTTCACTTTTTGCTCTACGCGGCCTCAGCTGGGATGCAGGCGTGAGACTGCCGTCTTACCCTAATAGATTGCTTTTAATAAACCTTCCAACCTTAGCTTGGAGCTAAAGTTGGATCATAATCCTACACTAAAGGAGCGGTACTCTGCCTTTATGAGAGAGTATATTGATTTGAAGCATTTGTCCCCAGTCAACCTTGAATCTCGTAGTCTGCATTTCCTGCCTCATCACTGGATAGTACGACGATAAAAGCCATTGGCGCTGACTGCAAGCCGAGAAGCAGGACAATAAGCACAGCCAGCGGAAACCACTGCAGCGGCGCAGAGTACGGTAGAGAACTGCCGAATACCGGCAGAACGAGGGCAGAATGTAGCCCCAAAGAACGACGACTAGGGCTAACGAGCGCAAAGCTAAGAAGCTGGAAAGAAGGCAGTACCTAAGCTGATAACAGAACAGACGTGCCGACGGATCAACAATCGCGAAACCGAAAGTAACGGACAGTGACGCAAAATACATACGTGAAAAGCCAACGGGGAGAAAAAGTACACACACCGGATGGAGGAACTTCAGCCTGAAGAAGAGCAGCACTCCTTCTAAGAGTTGGAGAATCATATCCACGGCCAGCAAGAAAAACAGGTTTGCCGAGGCGATAAGCAAATCAGGGCAAGCGAAGTAGGCGGCTAAGTAGGCTACTCGTCGTGAGTAGGCGGGCTTATGGACGGTGCGGCGGCTTCCTGCTTTAAACAAAAAAGCAGAAATCATCTATATGTAAGCCATCCGAGCCAGATCTTTTCGGGCCAAGGGTATTTCGGGTTATATGATCATATTTTTGTACCTTACACTCCTGACTTCTTCCACTGCCACATGAAAAACATCGGCTAAATATCGCATATAAACGAGCGGATTAGGAACATGCCAGATGGAATATAAAGTAAAAAAGTTTCGTTATTAAAGTTTAATATCCGGGAGTCGCCAAAATATATTGAATACTTTAAAGTGCAATCCTATCAACTGTTTAGCAAGCAGGTGAAATATCTCGAAACGATTTGGGAAGGAAACACGACATCGACAGCAATAAGTTGGAAAAACCGTACCGCAAAAGTTTCATTTCATACAATTTTTAAACTCGTATTCGCAAAGATTTTTGAAAACCGGAGCATAACTGTTCATTTCAAATACAATTTAATTTTTAAATTGCATATAAATACCTTCTTCCGTATGTTCCTATTCCAATGATCCAAGTTGTATATATTATTTAGAGAACTCACTGTATGCATAATCTGTTTTTTATACATACTTATTGATATTGTAAGCATTCAGAACCATTTGTTTAATGTACAAAGATATTGTATAGTATATTAAAATGACATTTAATTTCCGACATGATATTCTGAGAAATGTTCAACCATATTCTTCGTCCCTACCGCAGTTGTCTAAATCAATGCTGCGCGTTTTAATTCAAGTTTCCGTGCATTATATAGAGACCAAAAAATCATGTCCCGAAGTGCTTTCCCTTGCCAAAAGCAAACTGACAAATGCCGGCCATGAAGTTCCTGGAGATTTTTGCGAGCTCTTTACTATAGTGTTTTTGATGATGCAAATATTTTTGCGTTATCCAAAAGGAGTGATAAAGGTGCACGAGTTACGAAAATGCCTAATGTTGGATTTAAGGTATACAAACCCATATGTACATATGTATGTATGAAAATGAATACTACATTAACATTCGCAAGTAAGAAACAATATTATATTTTTCGATAAAATATACAGATGTTCGGGTTATTGTACGTACATATGTATGTACTTATGTACATATATGTATGTTTTTGTTTGCAAATATACATACATACATATGTATGTACTTTTGTATTCCCAGTGGAGAAAAAGTTCGGATCGTTTGCGAGCCTTTTCTAATATATTTTACGAACCGAATTTGTTTTTTCTTTTTTTGTATTATTTATATTTTGAAAAAAGTAACAAAAATAAAATATTAAGTTTAATTCTCTTTGAAGATTTTTTAACCCTATCTTGGGCATATTGGAAGAATTTTAGCGTCACCCTATTAAAACCAGCGTCTTCCAAGGCAAATCTTTCTTTAAATCCTTTAAATACTAATTTTAAAATAATACTTACTACGGATTCCTAGAGTAACCCGCAAGCCCCTAATGCATTTCTTGTCATCTGTACCACGCCAAAAGCACTGTCGCGCCACCTCGTCATAAACAATGGAGCGCCAAGAGCTCGAAATCCATTTCTCAACAGAATTTTCACCTAACATCATTAGCTTTGAGATTATCTTCTTTAGGACGTTAATATGAAATGACAGCACCATCAAGTGGCCCAAGCGACACCAGCCGATGGCTATTACGCGAGGATCCCAGGCAAGAACGCAGCCCACCTCCCGCCCAACCGACCGAGGGGCGCTGATGCATAACGCGCGACTCGCTAACCGACCCGATCGCGGACATGTAAGAAAGATATGTGTTAGACTAGTGTTCGAGAAAAAGTAGAACTAATCTAACTAAAAGAAATTTCCTTACATGACTCCTGGTTGCCTAAAATAAGCAGACTTATTTCGGAAAAATTGACAATCCATATTAAATAATTGGCTATAGTTATTCATTGTGTTTCTAGAATTAGTGAATTAATGGAAGTTTAATATGCACATCAGTATCAAATTTATGAACGATTTTTCCAGGAATATTATCTATTCGATGCTGTTCTACATTACAGTTACATTTAATATTCTTTGAAGAAAATATGCCAAGGGTTGAGTCTATTGGGAATATAAAAAACGGTTCAAGATTAAGAACTAATCGGCTATGCTAAGTATTATTTTGTATGACGTCCTACCTTCAATAAAGTAAAAACTATTTTTTTCAAAAAATAAATCATTGTAGGAAATTATTTTTTTGACGTTTTTCAAATCTTATGTGTAATTTTAAAGACAACTTTCAAAACACTACGCATTTGTCAGCTTTTAAAAACTGCAAAGTTCAATACAACCGGTTGGAGGGAACTTAAGTTATGTGAAAAATAGAAGCACTACCTATGACAAAAAATACCAAATTTTTTAAAAATTCTTAAAAAAAAAACTAAACCTGGAAAAAAAAAAACATTCTTAAAAACTTTTTAAACATCCAAATCTAACAGAAAAAGTCATTTTGGGCGACAGAGGAAAAGTCATGTCGACTAGTGTTATCATTTGCTGACTCCAAATGCTTCGATTCGGGATGTTATCCCCACTCGTTTCCTTCGCCAACTTATTCCTTCCACGGCTTCTGCCAAAGTTGTCATTGCTAACATTGTCGGCAGGCACCATCCACCTCAGCGTATGCCGGTCCCCAGTTCAAGCCATATGCAACCACCAAGTGTATTGACAGTGGACAGCAATCTCCAGTTCAATCGATGGAGGAACTCCACTCAAGAAGTCGTGTGCTTCCTCAAGAAGGATATTGCGTCGGATTCAATCGAGCCTAACTCATGCTTATTTGAGAGGCCAACTCAGCAGTTGGCAAGAGATGAGCAGGCAGCGAAGCCTGTTGATGCCGAAATCCAATTAAATCCGAAATACATACAGCTGCGAAAAAAATAATAGCACCACCACCACAAGCAATTTTTAAATAGTTGCCAAACTCACATTTTTAACTTTAAGGAAACTTTAAGCACATTTTTAGAAATGGAAGACTATTATAAACATATGAATTTAAAAAAAATCTTCTTCCTTTTGAACGTTTTTAAGTTATTTAAGAAAATTTCTTGAAAGTGATCAAATTAGGCGAAAAAAAAATAGCACCACTAGCCATTTTTTTAGTGAAGCTTCTATATTTCTCAAAATTGTCTTTGTAAAAGGCACGTATTCATTAGTTTTGACTATCACTCAGATTTCATTGTTTCTGTCATAAAAGTTAATAATAATCATTACAATGGGACGTGGAAAGCACTGCACTGCGGAGATGAGAAATCTGACCAAAAAACTGATATTAAACGGAAAAACTTAAAGAAAAGTTGGTCAATTGGTATGATATTCCAATAAAATGATTAAAAACGTCTTAAACTATGAAGAAAAACCTGAAACACGCGGACGAAAACGATCTTTGACCCCTCTACATGGCAAAAGACGGATTCGTCAAGGAAAGAAGGTTCCCTTTAAGTCAGCTACCGAGCTTAAAGAAGAGCTTAAAATAAATGCGATGGATCAAAAAGTTAGTACATATCTTAGCCAACATCATATAAAAGTCTGCAGCCCAAGAAAGGTATCACTTTTAAACGCGACACATATTACTAAGCACATGAGGTTAGCCACTGTACAAGCAAATCGGACATCCCAACAATGGACGAATATTCTATGGTCAGACGAGTCCAAAGTGGTTATGTTTGGTGGAAAAGGATCTCGATCATACATTAGAGGTCCAAGGAAAGTAGAATACAAACTTTAGTACACCACAAAAACCGATAAGCATGGAGGGTGTAGTGTAATGGTATGGGCCTGCTTTTTCCACTATGGAGTAGGTACACTAGGTTGGATAAAAACCATCAGGGATTAGCACGTGTAGGTGAATATCGTGGAGACAGTAATGCTACCCTTTGCAGAATATGAAAGTCCGTTCTTATGGGTCTTTTAACAGGTTTATGACCCCAAACACACCAGCAAGAAAGCAAAGGAATGGTTCAGGGCAAACTGTGTGAACGTTTTGGAGTGGCCTGCTCAGTCACCTGACCTGATCCTATCAAGAATCTGTGGTCCTACGTTAAGAAGGCGGTTGCTACTTCCAAGCCAGCCACTATCGGATCACTTTGGGTATAAATTAAAGGGTCCTGGTCCTAAAACGATGCCAGGACTTGATTGATTCCATGCCAAGACGCTACGCAGCTGTTATTGCCAAAAAAGGACATTGTACTAAATGTTAAATGATAATTATAGATTTATTAATAATCGTTTAAAATAGTTAACTAAGGAATTCGTTACTTTTTGGTCACTATTTTGTTTTTAATTCAATTTTTGAAAAGTGGTGCTATTTTTTTTTTCGCCGAATTTGATAACTTTTAAGGAATTTTCTTAAATAACTTAAAAACGTTAAAAGGGAAGACGATTTTTTTTATATTCATATGTTTATAAGAGTCTTCCCTTTTTAAAAATGTGCTTAAAGTTTCCTTAAAGTTAAAAATGTGAGTTTGGCAACTATTTAAAAGTTGCTTGTGGTGGTGGTGTTATTCTATTTTTCGCAACTGTATTCGCAACTGATGTCTCGGAATCTCAGGAGGAGTCTAATACGTTTTTGAAGAATCAATCTGGACCTTCACCAAGAGATTGCCTCCAATTGGCGTGTTCTTGATGGAGCTCTGCCAGACTTCCAGGAATCTCATTGGAAGGTAGACATTTGCAGTGATGTCTCCACACCATTCAAACTCTTTGGAAGTTAGACTTTAGCACTGATGTCTCCTCACCATTCGAACCATCTCCAGAACCGGCTAGTGATCACCATATATTCGTATTTTCGAGCCATCAATCATCGTTGCGTCTCTGCTGACGCTCAGTTTCTGACTTGTCAACCAAAGAGCAGCCTTACGTCATGGTTAACGTTCTGCATACGGCTGATCGCATGGGACTCTTCCGGCTGATCTGAACAATCCCACACGTTTGGCTCATTGGCTTCAATCTTTGTCAAACTTTGCTGGCCGTCATCAACCCAGTCATGAACCCAGAAAGCATCCAGTTCAGCTCATAACCAAATTTACTTTGGTCAACCGTATTAAGCTGAATCTTCACCCTGGAAATAAAGCTTTTCTTGGCCTGGGTTCATCCCAATATTGGTCCATTGGGGGAAGTGGAGCTGCAATCAAGACGGACAATTTCTACAGTACCACTGACCCCTCAGTTCGTCAATTGAATGACCTGAGAAAACGTTACAGCCACATCTTGGCCCTGACTAATTATATATTTTTAGCTGAAATTAAAGAGATCTGGATGTGTATTCCAGCTCGATTGAATGCAGAGCCTAACGTTACCAAGCTATGTACCGATCGGTCACATCTCAGGCAATGTGTTACCTACTTGCAGCAGATCTTCTGGTCGCGATGGAAGGAAGACAACATTTCATCGCTGCTGCTGCTCCCAAAGCGTACTCACCTTGGTTTAGCCGTCGATGCATTGGCCAAGTCGAAATTCGATCTTCAGCTTATATGCAAGGGTAACTTGCATTGGGATGACAGCCTTACTGCGGCGCTGGACTCTGCACGGAATCTCGTTTACGCTTCGTTGCTCATGTATTCCTTACTAGTACTCGTTCCCGAAACTGATTGGGAAGGTCATGGATTTTGCTGCGACGGCATTGAGGCTTGTTGTAAAGATAACTCAGTTATGTTAGACGGTCAGCGTTCAGCCTACCAAACAACGTGATGGGCTCTCCCGAGTATCTGGACCTTCGCTGGACTTCGGTGATGGCAGTCCTACACTCATCGTTCCTAGAAGCCATCTAGTCAACACTATCTCAAAATTTCGAGAGCTGTTGGAGCTAAGTCCATCCAAATGGTACCCTATTGAGTGGAGAGGTGCTTCAATAAAGATAGCAAACTACTTCTTCTATTGCACTAGGAGCTACTCAGGAATATTTGGAATGAACGAGCTGAGGACGCTTTTGGGCCACATCGTGGCCGTTGCTAATGCAAATCTTTTATTCGCGATTTCAGAGTGTCAAGTCAAGCCAGATGACACCGTATTGTTTGACTGGCGGTCTGCCTGCTTCGTCCGCTCAATCACTCGTAAAAAGGCTAAATCATCATCTAGATCATCTGGATTCGTGACGATGCCTGGCCTTTTAGCAACCTGCTGCTAAACCCTTTTAATTCGGCCCGCCTGCCCTTACATAGTCTGAATCTATCACTCATATAGTCTGCACCTATCACTCATACTGTCTTCAGCTGATCTTCGTGGCCATCAGACCGTCTTTCATCGTTATTTAAATCGCATCGATCGTTCACCCGCATACATATATGTACATACGCAATACGTCGGTTTACATATAGTCTGGAGCTGATCGTATCGCATGATATCTCGTTCGTTACATCGGTCTTTACGCACCTCTCTTAAACATCCATATGTACATACGCATTCGTCGGTCTACATATGTATATACCAATAAACTATAGCTACTATTAATTAAACCACTCGAAATTTTATTTAACTGAATCGCAACAGCTAGTAAAAAAGCTCATTAGCCAAAATTTAATTCATTCTTTTGCGAACATATAATAAATTACATAAATCTGACTGAGTACCGGGTATAAAGTAGAGCCGCGGCAAAAGTAGAAAAAACGAGAGGGAACGTTGTGAGCCGCGGCAAAGGCCGCGGCTCTACTTTATACCCGATACTCAGTCAGAATATACATATGTACATATATGAGCTTGCGATTTATGCAATTTATTATATGTTCGCAAAAGGGACAAATTAAAAAAATGGGCAAAAAATAATATTTCACAAAAATTAAGTAAATTTTTGGAATATTATACATGTTTCCGATTTTGTTTGCATATGATTTTTACATCTGCTTCTAAATTTCTACATGACATGTATAACTACTTATTTGAGACGTACAAGAGTTTACGACAGAGAGAGAGGGCATGAGTCTGCGCTTGGCAGGCGTTGCGTAGCCACTGAAATCTAATTTGTTTCTTCTGGCCATAATATTGATCCGACCTTATACATATTCGGCAATCTCGTAGATATAATAATTTCCCATGATTCTGCGTTTTTGGTTTTCATTTATCTTAAAAATTGTGGATTCCACAGATTTTCGTCCTTTGTGGGGGCGGAAGGGGGCGTGGCAAAATTTAAAAACAAACTCGTGCTGGTTTGATATCACAGGAGCTTGGATGGAAAGTTTGGTCGCTCTAGCTCTCATAGTCTCTGAGAACTAGGCGTCAAAAAATACGAATGGGCAAAGCAGATGGGGCCGCGTGTGAGAGAGAGCGAGAGGGAACGATGACTTTCGAAATGGTTTTCTTCATTGTAGCTATAATAATGATCCGATCTGATCCAGATTCAACACTCTGATAGAAATGGTTATTCTCTATGATTCTGCGTTTTTAGTACTCTCGTATATTCAACATTGTGTACGCCACAGACTTTCGTCCTTTGTGCGGGCGAAAAGGGGCGGGGCGAAATTTTGAAATACATTTGGAGTAGTGTGATCACACAGGAGACTGGATGCAAAACTTGGTTGCTCTAGCTTCAATGGTCTCTGAGATATAGCTGCAAATGAAGACGGACAGACGGACAGACAGACATGGCTATATCGACTCGGCTATTGATGCTGGTCAAGAATATATATACTTTATGGGGTCGGAAACGCCTCCTTCTGGGCGTTACACACAACCGTTATCCCCACAAATCTAATATACCCCTATACTCTTCGAGTACCGGGTATAAAAATGGATGTACGGCTTAGTTGCAGTCGTTTTATCAAATCATCGTATGCAGAATTTTGTCGTTAAATTCCGTTCGGTTCGATCTCAAATGACATTTTGCCAACAGAAACAGTTAAAAATATAGATGTATGGTATTTATGGTATTCCGAGAAACGGAACGGCATATTAGATCCGGTATTTTCATTTCGTGAACTCCAGAGTAGTACCGGGTACTCGAAGAGTAGAGGGGTATATTAAATTTGTGGTGATGTGTGTAACACCCTAAAGGAAGCGTTTCCGACCGCGTAAAGTATATACATATATTATTGTTCAGCTTCAATAGTCAAATCGATTAAGCCATGTCTGTCTGTCCGTCCGTCCGTCCGTCTGTCCGTCTTTATTAGCGCCTATATCCCAGAGACTATTAAAGCTAGAACAACCAAATTTTGTATCCAGTCTCCTGTATTATCACACTACTCCAAGCGTATTTCAAAATTTCGCCCCGTCTCTTTAAGATAAAATAAAACAAAAAACGCACAGTCATGGAAAATAAACGTAATTAACAGATTAAATTTCAGTCGCTACGAAAAGCGTGACAAGCGCTTACTCATTTCTTCTCTCTCTGGCACACACTTACACGTCTCGTATGAGTAGTTCTACATGTACATGTAGCAATGTAGAAGCTAATGTTAACAAAAATGGAAACAGATAACTTTTAATATAAAAAAATCTAGGATAGGGTTCGAACTAATTTTTTGAAATTTTCCATTTGGGCCAAATATGTAATTTGTCCCTTTTGCGAACATATGTATAATAAATTGCATAAATCATAAGATCACACATATTCTGATAGTACTGGGTATAAAGTAGAGCCGCGGCCTTTGCAGCGGCTCATTTGTACATTCTGTACTTTAGCATTTTTAGAGTTGACACTTTTCTAAGACGCTTCAAATTACAGATATACATATGTAACCAGCGGAACCAGCCTTCGCATTTTCTACTCCGTAGCAGAAAAAGCAATGAAAATATTGCTGTGCTTTCGCTACCGCTCTCGTTTTAAACAGAGCCGTAGAAGAGCCATAGGAAAACAAAAAGTATTTGCTCTATTGTAGCCGTAGCTCCCAGCTTTCGGCTAACCCTCCACAGAGCGGAGCACATCATTTTATTTTTTTGCTCTTGCCGGCTAAAGCAAGTAAATGACGCGAAAAAGCTCCGGCTACAGCAGAGCAAATACTCTTTTTTTTCTACTATGGCTCTGCTACGGCTCTGTTCAAAATGAAAACGGTAGCGAGATCAAAACGAAGCATTTTCAAAAGCTGAACAATACGTAATATATATCATACATGTCTCACATTAGAATAATTTGTATTTAATATAAAAGTACACCCAGCGACAAAAAAAAAAGCAGCACTCCGAAATTTCACACATTTTTTACTTCTCTAGTGTGGGGTTTCCCCAAATGTTATTCGATACTAAAAGTTTTCATTTTTTTGAGACAATAAATCAATTTCTAACAAAAGTGCATACTACGTTTTTTGATATCATATTCATATAATTAAAAATAAATATTTTTTTCAATCACACTTTTCTGATCACTGTGGTCGATGTCTTTTATCGTGTTTAAATTTTATATGCAGTAGTATTAATGAGGGGACGTGTGCTTTGAACAATAAGGGATTTTTAATAAAAAAGTAGTGAAAAAATACAACAATTTTTTTTGGATATGTGTCTTGACAGTGACAGTGAAGATTTTTTGAAATTTGAGTCAGGGAAATATACAGAACGTATATTTAGGCCTTTGCCAACAGTTTTTGATATATAAAATTTTTTTTTATTTGCGAAGTATGACAGTGACAACGTCATATTTCCATCAATAGCTTGTAAGGTATTGTTTCAGATGCCAAGCTTTTTTGGCACCTATTTTTCTCCAAAATAATAACGAGATTGTTTCCAAATTTAATGCTGCTTATTTATACCGGCGGCTGCTAGCGGAAGCCGATTGCTTGCTCTTAGCACAACCAGATAAATGTATATCGAGATCCAAATGAAACCAATGCGCAGAGAGGTTAGCAGATTACTACTATTGGCATCGTCGGCTAAACAAAGCTAGAGCCGAAGCGGCGGCTGCAGAGCGCCCTTTACAGCGGGAGAGCGCAGCAGAACGTGAATATTGAATATTTTATTGTATGTATAGTTTTAAATTAGGCCTGTTAATTAGCGGCTGGCCCGAACAGGTATGTTGGCGGACTTTTTGTAAGGTATAGTGGTGGATCATTTTTTAGCTCGAGTTTGAATTGTCTTTACCTTTTTGTGTACAGAAGTGTATAAGTTAACACTCAGTAGCGGATATTTGCAATTTTGGCACCGGGTTTATGTCTTTAGACAAGAAAGGAAAAAAGAGCGTCTAAAATAAAACAACATCGGAGCAATCCACAGGCAAAAGAGTGAAGCTCGAAAAAGAAGAAGAAGATGCTGATCGAGATTTTCAATATAAGTTCTTTCTTGTTCTGTTATTTTTCATTATTTCCAATAGTTTTAATGATTTGATGAAATCAAAATTGATTGATGAAAATGATTTTCAGATCTTCATAATGTTTTATCTTCATAATATTTGATCCGCCACCATACCTTACAATTTAAAAAAATGCAAATAATTGATAGTTTGCGCGAAGAGCTGCAAAATTGCATTCCATTAAAATTTAAGCAGCCGGTTCTGGCAGAAATATGCTCAATAGATGTCAGTAACTGCCTGCTTTTGAAATTTTGAAAAATATTGATTTACACTCCCCTAATAATTGGTGGTACCCCCCTTGGCTTTTATTACACATTTAACCCTATTGGGCATCGTGACCACTCAGATTCACCCCAATTTGCTTTTTCTGTAGGCGATTTTAGGCGTAATTTCTTCATTCGACTATTAGGAAGTGGCTTTTTGGCAGGTGTCCTTGCCATTAATCTCATCTCCTTTAAACGACGCTGTATAGTTCGAGCTAAAATTTCATTGTAAAATCGTTGGTGATCTTCAGAAACTATCTTTACAGCATTTTTGAATCGATCATGTCGGTTCGTTTTCCTAATAATCCGATTTTCCCTTGCACTTGTACACTTTTTTCTTCCCGATCCTTTCATCCTCTATACTTGTGCAGTCTCACGAAATTTTTTCAAAAAACGTCGCACTGAGCTTTTATTGAACATATTTCGATCCGCTATTTTTCGAATGGAGACGTTTTGTTCAGCCGAGGCAATAATTTTTGACTTTTCAGTCACCGTCATCTGTTTTCCTTTAGGCATACTTCATAAAGACTCCTAAAAAATATGTTTTGCAAAAATCGTTTCCAGAAATTGAGACAACAGGAAGCTCACGCAAAAAGAAAAAAAAATTCACAGGGACTCACAAAAAAAAATTAGACGAATCGAATATCATTTCGGGATATCCCACGCTAGAGAAGTCAAAAATTCCTGAAATTTCGGGGTGCGGCTTTCTTTTTGTCCCTGGGTGCACATATATTGTTTGCTGTTGCTTAAAGTTTAACAATGTAAGGGGAAAATAGCATAGCATAGAATTCAAAGAGACTAATGGGAGCAGCGCAAAGACAGAGATGATAGCCGGAAGATGTGCTTAGAGACGTCTTCAAATACTAATTTTACGTTTTGACTTCCATGCTATCTCTATCTACCCATTTATTTATTAAAGTCTAATGTCATACAGCTAAATATATACCTATCACTTCATACAGAAGTGTGCTCGTATGCTTCCAAGTTTTTGGCTATAGTAGGCAGCTGTCACGTACCGCAAAAGCTGTCGGGTATAACACACAATATGTTCTCGCATTATTTTACTGTATTCACTTTTAATTTTTTGCGTTTGCAATGTTATGCTTTTTCTGCACGTTTTCACGAATCAACACTTTTTGTCCTTTTCCTTGTGTTATCTATTTTGTGTGTTCGGTGGAGTCGACACATAAAGTGTCTCACCATAGGCACCACACTTATAAGAACTTTTACATAAGCAAAAGACACTCGCGTTCTCTCTCGACAAAGGGCTCAATAATCAGTCAATAGTATTAAAAAATTCGCTCTTTGCTTGAGCATGGGGGCTTCTCTAATCAGAATTTTTTCAGACATCCTAAAAAGGTCAACAGGTATTTTCGAGCTATCCTCGTATTATATCTCATTTTTATAACATTGTTTCTCTAAGAATTGTTCTTCCTACAATCCAGAATTACCTGGAACTAAACTGGTGGATCAAGTGTATACTGTATAGTAAGGTGGTATACAGTTAGTTAGTTATAGCAATATTCTTCCTGTAGCTGGCGAACTGATAGCCTTTTCGCACACAGCACATTTACGGGAAACGCTGGGATTTTTTGAAAAATGTGAAACCTCGATTTCCACAAGCCACCATCCACCATCCCTGGAAAACACATTTGACAACAAAAAACAGAAAATTTGCGCTCCCAATTTTGTCAAAATGTAACAACAAATATGGAAAATGTAATAAATAATTTCGATGATGAAGAATTTTTTGACATGCTGAATTATTTTAATGAAAGTATGCCAAGAATGGTGTGGATAGTTGTAAGTAAAATGCAATCAAAGTAAAATTATATGTACAAGTCTATGTTTTATCTGTTTTATAAGCGGTACGGAACTTTTTGTCTTCGTCATGGACTTCCAAATTAATTCCATTTCAATTTACTTCAGATAGATAACCTCAGCTCTCCAGAGTGTGGCAATATATATTTTGTCAGTCATTGTTTACATATTCGCAGTGAATTTCAGTTTTTCGTTGTGAATGAAAATTTTTCAGAGTTGTATGTTAAAACCATAGGCTAAGTATCGCATAAAAACATGCTGTTATTAACATCCAAAATGGATGGTGGAACTAACTGTGAAATTTCGAAACTAACTGAAGAATTTCGAAAAAAACTGCAAAACCTTATGGACCATCACCGAAATGGATGGTGGGTGGTCGTCTATGGGAACAGGCTTTAAAGAACTAATGTGTAAAAATAGGACGATACTAGAAAACCAAAGAACATTTAAAACGAGAGGGAACGTTGTGAGCCGCGGCAAAGGCCGCGGCTCTACCTTATACCCGATACTCAGTCAGTATATACATACATACACTTATGAGCCTACGATTTATGAAATTTATTATATGTTCTCAAAAGGGACGAAAATAATATTTAAATTAAAAAAATTAATTTTTTTGGATTTTTATACATGTTTAAATTTTTGTTTACATATGCTTTGTATATCTGCGCCTACATTTCTACATGACATGTATAAATACATATTTGAGACGTACAAGTGTTTTCGACAGAGAGAGAGACGGCATGAGTCAGCGCTTGGCAGGCGTTGCGAAGCCACTGAAATTTAATTTGTTTCTTCTGGCCATAATATTGATCCGATCTGATCCAGATTCGGTAATCTGGTAGATATGGTAATTTTTCATGATTCTGCGTTTTTGGTTTTCATTTATCTTAAAAATTGTGGATTCCACAGATTTTGGTCCTTTGTAGGGGCGGAAGGGGGCGTGTCAAAATTTTGAAATACACTTGTACTGAAGTGATATCACAGGAGTTTGGATAGAAAGTTTGGTTGCTCTAGCTCTTATAGTCTCTGATTAAACGAGGCGCTCATTTAAACGAATAGGCAAAACAGACAGGGTCGCGTGTGAGAGAGAGCGAGAGGGAATGATGACTTTCGAAATGGTTTTCTTCATTGTAGCTATAATAATGATTCGATCTGATCCAGATTCAACATTCTGATAGATTTGGTCTTTCTCTATGATTCTGCGTATTTAGTTTTCTTGTATCTTTAAAATTGTGTATGCCACAGACTTTCGTCTTTTGTGGGGGCGGAAGGGGGCGGAGCGAAATTTTGAAATATACTTTGAGTAGTGTGATAACACAGAATACTGAATACAAAACTTGGTTACTCTAGCGTTAATAGTCTATGAGATATAGGCGCAAATGAAGACGGACGGACGGACAGACGATCGGACGGACGGACAGACAGACATGGCTATATCGACTCGGCTATTGATGCTGATCAAGAATATATATACTTTATGGGGTCGGAAACGATTCCTTCTGTGCGTTACACACAACCGTTATCCCCACAAATCTAATATACCCCTATACTCTTCGAGTACCGGGTATAAAAACGAAGTTTACGGCCACGGCCTTTAGTATTGAAACTAAAACATTGGAAATAAAACACAAACCGTAAAACCCAACAACGGAGAATAATTTTTGTAAATGTATATAAAGTAAATAAAGTATATATATTCTTGATCAGCATCAATAGCCGAGTCGATATAGCCATGTCCGTCTGTCCGTCCGTCCGTCTGTCCGTCCGTCCGTCTGTCCGTCTTCATTTGCGCCTATATCTCAGAGACTATTAAAGCTAGAGCAACCAAGTTTTGTATCCAGTCTGCTTTGTGATCACACTACTCCAAATGTATTTCAAAATTTCGCCCCGCCCCTTTCCGCCCCCACAAAGGACGAAAGTCTGTGGCGTACACAATTTTGAAAATACGAGAAAACTAAAAACGCAGAATCATAGAAAATGACCATTTCTATCAGAGTGTTGAATCTGAATCAGATTGGATCATTGTTATAGCTACAATGAAGAAAACCATTTCGAAAGTCATCATTCCCTCTCGCTCTCTCTCACACGCGACCCTGTCTGTTTTGCCTATTCGTTTAAATGAGCGCCTCGTTTAATCAGAGACTATAAGAGCTAGAGCAACCAAACTTTCTATCCAAACTCCTGTGATATCACTTCAGTACAAGTGTATTTCAAAATTTTGACACGCCCCCTTCCGCCCCCACAAAGGACCAAAATCTGTGGAATCCACAATTTTTAAGATAAATGAAAACCAAAAACGCAGAATCATGAAAAATTACCATATCTACCAGATTACCGAATCTGGATCAGATCGGATCAATATTATGGCCAGAAGAAACAAATTAAATTTCAGTGGCTTCGCAACGCCTGCCAAGCGCTGACTCATGCCCTCTCTCTCTCTGTCGAAAACACTTGTACGTCTCAAATATGTATTTATACATGACATGTAGAAATGTAGGCGCAGATATACAAAGCATATGTAAACAAAAATGGAAACATGTATAAAAATTCCAAAAAATTCATTTTTTTAATTTAAATATTATTTTTGTCCCTTTGAGAACATATAATAAATTTCATAAATCGTAGGCTCATAAATGTATGTATGTATATACTGACTGAGTACCGGGTATAAGGTAGAGCCGCGGCCTTTGCCGCGGCTCACAACGTTCCCTTTCGTTTTCAGTGTAAAAATGTATAGCTATTAACCCAATAACCGTTGTTGCACGATTAGACAATTTTGAAGGCCGGTATGTATGTACCCAAGTTAACCGACGCACTGCCATATATGTAAGCATTACGTATGGGTGTGTATACACCGAGAGCGTGAGAGTAGATGAGCGTACAATAGATAACTTAAGAGATAACTGAGCTAATTAGAATTCTTAAAAGCTACTGACGGCTTCTGCTCCGAACACCTTCTTAATCTCCATATTTGGCCCGAAGGTACATAGTGGTTGTTATTTTTTGGGGGCCCACCCCGTTGCGTTTTATGTCTAGCCGCCAGGCACCTCTAGCCGTGGCACTGACCCAAACCTCTCGACTCGCGATCGAGAAGACGCTGGGTTATTGCCTTAGCTAGACGGTGCATTATCATCGTCCGGGATAATGCAGTGTTCATTGCCCAGTCGGAACCCTCATGAATATTTGCCAGCCAAAAGGCATGGTAGCAAATACAAAAAAAGCTGCTATTTATAGCCTAGTATTCAGCAAAACGTGTAACATAAAAATACTAGCGGCCGAGTGTGACCGCATGCCCTGCGGTCGCACTGTACAGAAATGAATCCGTTAAAAATTCTAATTTTGTATCAAAGCAAAAAAAATATATCAAGAATGTATTATTTTTGGGCGCTGTGGCGCCGGAGAATGACAATCCACACCGTATAATTGGATAAATTCGTTTTTGCTGAACAGAAATGCAATAAAATATTTGTTTATTCCCCTTTTATCCCAAATTTCTTCTTATAGCTTGTTTGGTTTTGGTTTTTTGCACTGTGTTGTTATTGTACTCACATACATTCAGCCACACAATCTCAATTTTAATTGCATTTTATTTAAAACTCTAAAACTGTAAAAATACCAAAAATATAAGGTTGTCAAAAAAGTCTTGCGGCATTTCTGCAAGCTTGTCTTTGCAAGCGCGTAGTTATAGTTGTATTCGTCCCATCGGTTCACGCTAGAGCTTTTTGGAAAGCTTAATTGTTGTTTGCTTGTAGTCGTTCGTGAGTTATAGCGTCGCAAACATGGAGCAAAATAAAGAGAAAATACGGCATATTTTACAGTACTACTACGATAAAGGCAAAAATGCATCTCATGCTGCCAATAAAATTTGTGCAGTTTATGGACCCGATACAGTTTCCATTTCCACCGCACAACGATGGTTTCAACGTTTTCGTTCTGGTGCAGAGGTGATCGAAGATGCGCCACGGTCCGGAAGGCCTGTTGTCGAAACCGGCATAGTAGCAGCCGGAGCATCGGCCAAGAGCTGGGCATGAGTCATCAAACCGTTATAAACCATTTGAAGAAGCTTGGATTGAAAAAGAAGCTCGATGTATGGGTACCACACGACTTGACGCAAAAAAACATTTTTGACCGTATGGATGCATGCGAATCGCTTCTGAATCGCAACAAAATCGACCCGTTTTTGAAGTGGATGGTGACTGGCGATGAAAAGTGGGTCACTTACGACAACGTGATGCGCAAACAGTCGTGGTCGAAAAGCGGTGAAGCTGCCCAGACGGTGGCCAAGAGAGGAACGTTGTGGCAAAGGCCGCGGCTCTACCTTATACCCGGTACTAATGTCAGTATATACATATGTACATACATATGTATGAACTTGCGATTTATGCAATTTATTATATGTTCGCAAAAGGGACGAACTAAATTTTGGGCAAAAAATAATATTTCAAAAATTTAAGTCAAACCATTTTAGGAATATTTATACATGTTTTCAATTTTGTTTGCATATGATTTATATACTGCTTCTACATTTCGACATATTCGAGACGAACAAGTGTATGCGAGAAAGAGATAGGGAATGAGTCAGCACTTGGCAGGCGCTGCGTAGCCACTGAAATTTAATTTCTTCCTTCTGGCCAAAATAATGATCCGATATGATCTAGATTCGGCAATCTGGTAGATATGGTAATTTCCCATGATTCTACGTTTTTGGTTTTCATTTATCTTAAAAATTCCACAGATTTTCTTCCTTTGTGGGGGCGGAAGGAGGCGTGTCAAATTTTTAAAATACACTTGTATTAAAGTGATATCACAGGAGCTTGGATAGAAAGTTTGGTTGCTCTAGCTCTTATAGTCTCTGAGAACTAGGCGCTCATTTAAACGAATAGGCAAAGCAGATGGGGCCGCGTGTGAGAGAGAGCGAGAGGGAATGATGACTTTCGAAATGGTTTTCTTCATTGTGGCTATATTAATAACCCGATCTGATTCAGATTTAACACTCTGATAGAAATGGCAATTTTTTATTATTCTGCGTTTTTAGTTTTCTCGTATCTTCAAAATTGTGTAAGCCACAGACTTTCGTCCTTTATGCGGGCGAAGAGAGGCGGGTCGAAATTTTGAAACACATTTGGAGTAGTGTGATCACACAGGAGACTAGATACAAAATTTGGTTGCTCTAGCTTTAATAGTCTCTGAGATATAGGCGCTAATGAAGACGGACAGACGGACATGGCTATATCGACTCGGCTTTTGATGCTGATCAAGAATATATATACTTTATGGGGTCGGAAACGCTTCCTTCTGGGCGTTACACACATCCGTTATCGTCCCATATCTAATATACCCCTATACTCTCCGAGTACCGGTATAAAAAAAAATTAATTTTAAAGAAGGAGTCGGTTTGGTTTAAGCCGTTTGTGGTGTTGCATAGTGTAATCTCTACCGCCACGCTGCTCTCAGCTCAACTGGAAAATCAAAATTTTTTAAATAATCATAGAGGTTTCACTTACTTTTGCGTTTTACTTTTTCAACCAAAATGCATAATTTTCATTTCAAGGGGCTTCCGCTTACACAAATTCTTGTCATCGCTGTGTTTAATTTATCATTGTTTCTAAGAAACAAAATCAGCGCGATTTAATGAGATCACGACATGTTAGATGCTAAACCTGTGTATTTAACATGTCTGAAGAACTGAGAAACAGCATGCAAAATGAAAATTGAATTGCTAATGGTTAAACAACTAAATTGTTTCGTAGATGTTGAAAAAAATGTGGCGAGAAACATCAGTCTTAAGCCACAGTCCCAGCTGTTATTTAGTATTATTGGAGCTGTTATGTAGTATGGTATGAGGCGCAAAAATGTAATTCTTGCTAGTTCCGATAAACGTCAGCTGTTAGCACGAATCCAGAAAGTGTTCTGACCAAAAGTGTTCTGAGTCAAATTTGAGTTTAGGCTAATTTAATTTCATAATGCGAAAGTAGAAGCGCCAAATTATGTGAATTTAAAATAAAAGTACAAATATTTGTGAATGTGATGCCCATGTTGCTAGCTCGCTTCCCTTCGTCTGAGAGTGCACACAGCACAAAAAAGGATTTATGCGAAAGAGGGAATGAGTGAGCTCGTTGAAGGCGTTGCATAGTCACTGCAATTTAATTTGTACCTTATTTTTATAATCATGATCCGATCTAAGGAAAATCAAAATCTGGTAGATAAATATGTTAATTTTCTATGATTTTGTGTTTTCGGTTTTCGGGTGTCTTCAAAATGATGGTTGTAGATTTTCGTCCTTTCGTGCGGAGGCGGGAGGGAGCATGGCGAAACTTTGAAACAAGATTAATACAGGGTATATCACAGGAGTCTGGATACAAAACTTGGTTGCTCTAGCTGTTAACGGAAACGTTTTCTGCTGGGTGTTACAAATAACCACTTTCACCTCTTTATGCCAGGTATAAAAATCGTTTTTCGGAATGCGAATATTTTATTAATATAAGCTAGATTGGTCGTTTCGCCAACTGTGCGGCCAATCCATTGTATGAATGTATTACCAGAACTTACAAACATGATTCATTCTTGACACCTGATTCACGATGTATGATACATTGTACTGGTTAACGCGCCTGCCTACTGCTTTGAAACTGTAACGAAATAAAAAAAAAAAAGTAACACAAATTAAATTAAATTTAATTAAACTGTGCCGAAATTATAAAAATGACATCTAATTAAAATATCTTTACAGAATTTCGGAAGAATGCGTTGAAGACATTTGCACAGTTATTTTGCATCATAGAGAAATACTTGGTAAAAATTACTCGGTTACCAAATTAGATCGAGTTAAAATATTAAACGTGAAGTGGAGGATCAACATTTCGTTGACTTTAAAGTATGTATATATTTAATTTGGGACATTCAAAAAATGTATTTTATTTATTTACATTATTTAGTACTATCCAAGATAAAACGACCGTACTTCTGCACTTCAAAGTCCTGAATGGAGAGTTTCGAACTCTGGAGTTGCCACTATCCACATTTCAACGACTTCGTTACAGTATTACTTTATTATTAAGTGATCTACAGAACTTTCAAAGTCGATCAAACTTAAAATAATATAGAAGTAAATAGGCGCGATCAGGAGCAGAACTTGATCAGCGCTCCATGAAGTGTCGCATCGGTTATGTTGTGAATGCTGGTAAACACGAATGATCCGTAGCATAAAATGGCGCCGTTTCAAATATAATCGGCTCAGGACATATCGACAGTGGCACAAACAGAAGGCTTGTGAAAATGGAAAACAAGTGTAAGTATATTTTAGTCAAACACAAATTATAAATGAAAATTCAAAAATTATGTATTTGCAAATAAATTTTGTACAAGCGCAAAATAAAATCTCGACTTCCACAAAACTTCTCGTACTTTTTTTTTTGGAAAATAAAAAAAAATTCCAAATTCCTAGAGAAAAGAAAAAGTTTGCATGGAGGAGCATTTTGGAGGGAATGGAGATAAATGAAGTGGATGCGGCTAGATGTCGATAAAATCGACAGGAAGTTTAAGAACGTGAAGATCAGCATCGAACATAAAAAAAAAAAGATTTTTGTCTGGTAAAATTCTTTAATGATCACGTGTCCGATTAGAACCAGCAAGTTCTCTACTTTACAATAGTCGCGGTAAAGGCCGCGAATCCTGTCAAAGATTTGTATATCTTTATATCATATGTATTGATATAAATTTTCACTTCGCTGCGCCTAAAAAATTGTATTTTTGTGTTCAAAGGAAAGTAATTGTGTTATATTATTCCATACCGTATTTTGAACCGATCGTGCAACTAAATTGCTATCTGTGTTTATTATTTTATCGTGTTTTTATGTAGTTAATTCCAATTTCAATTGGAGTTGGTTCGATTTTTGTGCGTTCTTACTAGCTCCTCCATTCTTACACGTATGCCGAGAGGAGTGCTGGCAACATACTCCGTCGGCAAAACGCGAGCATGATGTCGAGCCCGACCGACCAGTGGCGGAAATTGGTCGAGTGGGCATCAAAGTTGCTGCCCAACTTCGGCTAAGAGCCGAATATATCATTCGCGCAAATCGCAAAAGAGAGGACGCTGATAGGCGTCCTGGACAAAGGCAGCGCGGACTCCAAGATTCCCAAGAACCAGTGGAAGTGGGTGGAAGCGGCACTGGCCGACCACTGCTTCGATCTGCCGGATAAACAGCCCGGCCCTCCTCCAGTCTATAAAGACATGGGGTGGTATCAGGGCTGCATTATCCTGCATATCCTGCGAATACGAGCGCTCCGTCCAGCTGTATAAAGCAGCGACTTGTGTGCCTAGTAGACCAAAGGCGAGAGTGTGGTTGCCCGCCTCGATGAAAGAGCCGGAACGCATCCTGAAAATGCTGCAGCGATGCAAACCAGGGCTTCCCACCTCCGATTGGAGGGTAGTCAAAGTTGAGGCGAAACAAGATCCTATGAACCAGGCGGTGCTCGTACTCAACAAAGAGTCGCTAGCCCCAATAGAGGCTACAAAAGGGAAGCTGAACTTCGGCT